>OZ021726.1:75853869-77266994 GCA_963978545.1 Linyphia triangularis | reverse complement strand
AATCCATTTTGCAAACCGGTATATTTAAAATTCCATGCATGTCTATCTGGCATACAACTTGCCCCATCTCTCTGTCTTTCGCTGTTTCGTAGATATATCAATAAACAATTCCTGCATTTTTTTAATTTTTTTTTATTATTATTTCATTCTAAATGTTTCGAAAAGACCACAAACACAAAAATTTCTGCTCACTGCGCTTTTTCTTTCTTTTTAATTTGCAACCCAAGTTCAGATGTTAGATTTTGGCGGGAAAAAAAGACACATTCGGCTCGAACCTAATGTGACGTCACTTCATCTGAAACAACTTGGCTTGAAACGCAGCAGCGGAAACCAGTTTTGTAAGTTTCTAGTACAGGATATGGCCAAACACAGAAGCCTTCCGATTGGCAGAAGCCTCCCGATAGCCATAAAGAACGGAAGAATGTTATGACGTCACAGCAATAGCAGATCGTTTCGATCGGACGGGTCTGTGGATCATTTTGTTTTCTTAATATTTAAATAACTAATTTTTTTAAAGACCTTTTGTTTGAATATTTGGAATCGGAAAGAAATTCCTCATAAGTATAAACTAATTTCACTCGTTTTCAAAAAAATGCGGGAATTGTCCATTCAAAGTTAGGGTTTCTCTTCTGAAAGTCTCTTTATGTTTATTCGAATTATAAAACGGTAAAAGAAAAAGCTGTGAACCAACACATATACGAAATATAGCAAACATTTAGGTACGAAGGGAGATTCGAATTCAGCACTTTTATCTAAAGTAGGGTGGTTCGACAAATACTTAGACTACTCACGTTTTTAAAAGCAAAAAATTATAGATGTTAAGTAACCTGTGAAAAAACATTAAGATAATTTATTTTTTTTTACTCGCGAAGCCTTATTGTATATGAACAAATTAAAAAATTTACAAAAAAAAAAAATTCTTTGTTGGCATTTTTCCTAAAAGAAAAACATAGGAGGCGCAATGAGTTATTCTAAAAAATTTAGGTAGGAATTTTAGAGATAATTCCAAAAACTTCAGAAACATTTTACATTTTAGGGATAGTTCTAAAAATTTTAAGAGACAATTTTTTAAATTTTAGGGATAGTTCAAAAACATTTAGGTACATTTCTCTTGACACCGATATAGCCTAACACAGATTTATTATTTTCAAAGCTTATTTCAATACAAGCAAAAAAAAAGGCAAATTTTTAAAAAATTGAACTTCAAAGCAACTTTTTAGCAAAATAACAGTAATATAATTACACAATTACACTACTTTGACAAACATACGAATTTAATTCCATCCACTTTTCTCTATCTGGAGGAATATCGGTGTTTTTTCGCGGATTTTTGGATAAAAATAATCGAGTAATCTTTTGGGGGGTTTTAATTTTTTTTTAGGAACTATCGAAAAATTGAAGTACAATTTTATAAAGAATTTTAGCGATAAATTTTTTTTAAACCAATATTAAGAATTTTAGGGCGAATGCGACCCCTGAATTCATGGAAATAACGACTCACTTATGAATCATGACGTCAATAGAAGAACGGAAGATTTATGAACCTGCTCTCTCCTACACCCACCAACCTTGGTTCCAAGCCTTTGTTTAGTTAAGCAGTCGAACCCAATCCGACGCGCAAGTTTTTAGAATGGAAACAGAACTCGCCAAGGAAGTAAAATAAATATTAATTACCCATATTAGTCCTGGTTTATGGCGCGGGGAAGTGTGAAAATCGGCGTTAAAATCGACTGAGCTCTTAAAAGGAAGGCCGTTACATTTTTAAGCGGAACTAAGTAGTTAGGACGTGAGGTAATATCTCAGGAGACATGTGTTGGGCTGTACTGTATGTGTTGAAAAGTACGGGTACTGTCAGAGATGGTGGGTTTTATTTTTATAAGGTTTGGAAATAGAGCTTGAATATTTAGAAAACTGCTAAAAATTTCGAATTCTGAGCAGGATACAGAACACTACTTGACGTGTTAACCAGTTTCACTAATTATGAAAAGTAAGCAACGGTATTCTTTACGTTTCGTGGAAGTCAAGAGAATTTTATTGCAAATATCAGAAAATTTCTAAAGACACTTGTAACGGTTATGTTCTGGTATGTTCATACAAAAAAGGGATTAAGCTGTAGATGGCTTTTTTTTTTCTTCCCCTAACCAAAATGTTAACGAACTTTTTTAAATAAAAATATTAAAAAATGTGATTGAGCTTTTTTTGCTAAAATATTAAGCCATAAAATTTGAAAGATCATATTTCTTGTTATCCGAAAATTAGGTCCTTATCTTAAAAGAACAAACAAGCTGTGGATTGAAAAGCATTTTTCTTGTTGATGATTGATATTAAATAGCTTAATATTTAAAGTTTATAATTATTTTATAGTAAAAGGTGGCTTCAATTAAACATTAAGAGTGATGGAGTCGTAATCATTTTAGCATTTTCCTAAAAGGAAAATTGTGAATGCAGCAAAAAATGTGTACTCTACCTTAAACACTGGCACAAAGGATAAGGTAATGGTAAATCTCAAGTTGGTGTCCTATGAGACTTTGAAAAGAATTTCTTCCGAGAAGAAAATATCGCAAAAAAAAACATATACTGTTAAGATTGAAATTTACTTATTATCCTATCTCTTGTTTGAATGTACCAAAACATGTCCGCCACAAGTTTCCCAACCTATTACAAGTCGGAGAATTAAGCTTGTTCATTGGTGGCGGCCACTGAATGGGAATTATGCGTTGGTATAAAGCGTTGCCAAAAATTACATCAAAATTTTTTGTATTAGAATAATTTTGCATAAGAAATTAAAGTAATTTTTCTCAAATAGGAATAACAATTTCATCAGTTACTATCTTTAATAGGCGAATGATTTTTTACATTTAAATTGAAATATAAGATTTCCAAAGAAAAAAAATATACACAAGCATACGACTTTATGCATGATGATGTCACAGTAGAACTTCAGAAGTCTCCGATTCAGAGGTAAAGATATGAATTAAATTCTTAGGCTTTGAAATATAGTGAAGTATTTATTATTTTTAGTTATTTAAAATACAGAATATATATAGAATATTAAAAAACAATTCATTTTTTACACAAAATTACGGATGTTACCCAATCACAACACACCTTTAAAAATAACTGCTTTTTTATTACATTTAAAAGATGGCAGATAAGACATTTATCCGATTTGGATAATTTTGTGGCCACCATGTTAAAACGATTTTCAAAGTTCAAACAATCGTGAATTAGAACAAGAACAATTTAAAATAAAAAAAAGGGAGAAAAAATAGGGTTGGCATGGTTTAAACTAAAGTTTAATCCAAATGGTCCCCCCCCCCCCCCAAAAAAAAATGATTTTTTTTTTTTTTTAAAGAATATTTAAAATTACATTTATATTTAGGTATTTATAACTAGACTTTTCAATTTATTTGATGTTGTAAATAACTTCTATTTTTAATTAAAAGTTTTCCATTCCAAATTTATCTTTTTCAAAAGAAATTTATTGAAAATGTAACAGTTATAGAATGATGGCAAATACAAGAAAATGATAAAAAAAAGTTTAAGGCTGATGTATCGAAGGAATTTTGAGTAATTTTGAGTGATGTTTTTGTAAATAAAAATTATATGAATACTATAGATAGAAAAAATTATAATCTATTTTAAAATAAATCTTGTAATTAAAGACAATCGAACAGTAAGTTTTTATATTATTCCAATATATATATTAATGTTTTAAAATTATTAAAAATATGAATTATACTTAAATTATAGGCTGCATTTTAAATTTGTTAATAGAGGTTTTGTGTAACTTATTACTAAACCTTAAAAATATAATTTTGAACAATTTATCACCATTACTGATGAATCTAAAAGCAATATTCCATGCATAATATAGTAAACAATTACCATTACTTTATACATTCGATTTAAAAAATAGTATCTATAAATAAAATATTAAAATTTAATACAATTTGAATGTTTACATAAGTAGCAACAATTGTTTATTTACTTAGTTTAAATCACTTTCAGAAAGAATATTAAATGTTATTTAAACATTAATTATTCTAGTTAATATCAGATTTTATTTTAAATACGTATATATGTAAATAGAAAAGGATTTTTAAAAAAAAACCCGGTTTAAACAAACAAAATAAAAGTGGGGGGGGGGTTTGGGGGGGGGGGGTTGAAAAAAAACTGGGGGTTTTCCAACCCTGATTAAAAACTTTGTTTTCATGAGTTTTATTTACATTGGAATGGGATTGAAAGCCTGTAATGTCAGATTCCTGCACCTATACGTTTAACAGACACATTCCATAAAGAAAGAAAAAATCACTAACCCTCAGAACATTTCCAGCCCTACAAACCAAAGGATTCCAAACCCAAAACAAAAAATAAAAAAAGAAACTTCCGAAACTTCTCCACCAGAATAAAACCGCAAAATATGTCGTCCCGCAACCCCTCACATAAAAGGGTAAAGAGGGTCCCAGGGGTCCAGTAATCTTGGAGTAGGATAAAAGGGGCCGCTTAATTAAGTAATCGATACCCGGGACAGATCTTTACGACTCGTCCCGGGGTACCCACTTCGACGAGGAAATTGAAAGGAAGGCGATGTTCTTTTTGGGCCCAATAACGAATGGGTCGCATTAGTTGGGTTGACGTTAAAAGTGTTTCGCTAACAGGGAACGGTGTGTGGATTTACTTTCTAAAACTATTTGATTTCCAAGTTACATTTTCTGCAAAACTACGGAATCGAATTTAAAGTTATGCTCGCTGATGAATTTTTCACGTGTAAGTCGTTTTGGAGGAGATACATTTTATTTAATGTGTAACTATTGAATGAGAGAGCTAAAAAAAAAAAAAAAAAAAAATGACAGGTAGTTTAAATCCAGAGTATTATTAAAGCAAAAAACCATTAATATAAAAAAACTCATAAAACCTAAAAAATATATATATATATATTTTAATGAGTATACTTTTATTATAAACACCAGTTATATGACCACTAATTGCAGCACAAATTTAAAAAAAAATAAATAAAAAAAAAAAAAAATCATGCACTAGAGGGTGATTTTACTACTGCTAAAATTCCATTAAATTTCTCAAGGGTTACCAAAATTGCTAATATTTCCTTCACCTTCTAATTTGAACACAAATACAATTTTCTCAATATTTGTCAGAATATAGGTGACGTTTCGTATAACTTACCTGTAGTAGTAGCCTTTCGTCTGCCCACACGGTGGCCTTTGTCCAGTCGATGCGGTCTCCAAAAGGCAGTTCCCATCCGTTGGACAGGAGGACAGGCACGCAGCCCGCCTGGAGGGCCTCCAGGAAGCGAAAGGAGCCCAGACGACGGCCCCTGGGTACCAGACAGAACGTGGCATTCTGCAGAAGCACCTGGTAGTCATACCTACAAAGAGAAGGTACATTATAAAATTATTACTTGCTAAGAAAAAAAAATTATAAGTTTCGCATACATCAAAAACACTTTTTAGATTAATTAAAAAGCTTTTCCTTTTCGAGGAAACTTTTTAGATCAATTGTTGGATAGCTTCAGAGTTCTTATATCTGTTGCAATGCAAAGAGAAAGCATTATATGACATACACAAATTCCAAAGACGAACCATAATAAACTCGCATAGTTGCCTTGACGTCATACAGCAATTGATTGACGTCACATGCATAATTCTCATTAGGAACTTTAAAAATGGTAGAAATAGGCAGCCGGAATCGGTTTTCCACCAAATCAAAACAGAAACCAATTGCTACAAAAATATCAATATAAAGAAATAATAATCATGCTACTACTGATAAATTTCATTTTCAGTGATAAAAATATATTTATCTTTGGTAAAGACTAGTGAGAAAATAAACATAAATCCTGAAAGCAGCGCGTTCGGAGGAAACATTTCACAAAGAGAACTTCAGTTCACTAAAGTTTTTTCACTAGAACGGCTTTCCGCAATGCTCATAAGCCCCTTGAGAAGTTGTTTTGCTGCGTATACACACACCGAGCAAAGAAACGTACGCAGCAAGCCCTTTGGGAAAAGCAACCCTTTGGGAGAGATGCCGTAAATTTCAAATAAATCAGTTTATGAAAAGACACTTGGAATAGCTTACACTTTTTTAGAGATATTTATGAAACCAAAATTTAATTTCCTGTGTCCCAATACATAGCATTATTCTATTACATTAGTTTTATACAATCACACTACTATACCTAGCAAAGATAAGCGTCCGCATATTCATCAGCCAAAAATCAACATTCACAGCAAGAAGTATTATTGTTGCAGCTTTTGATATGTGTATAAAATTAAAGGGGCAATTTTATAAATTCCAATTTTCAAAAATGGAAATTAAAACGGGAACTAAACTTGTCTAGACATATCTAAAAGCTACTTTACATCTTTTTGATAAAATAAAGAACAAAAGGATTCCAAATTTAATAAAATACTATATACGTTAAGTAACTTTCGTATCGGAAAACTTGCAGATATTGACCTAAAAGATGGGCAGGAAGATAATTTTTTTTTGTAAAGTTTTTCACAAGAGTGTAGAATCCAAACAAAAACGACAATTTTTCATTTACACATTTTTAATTTCAGCAACGAGTTCCTGGGCCTATCACTGAAAGTCCACTTTAATACTCTAACACTATTGCTTCGAAGGACTTTCGAGTCTTTCTGTAAAGTTTCAGCGTGATTGGATGATGGTGTCTATCAACCTTCATCCAATCCCACTAAAACTTTACAGAAGAACTCGTTGTAGATGACAATGCATTGATAGATTCTTTAGTGGGCTTACTATAAGTCCGCATTTACACGTTTTCTCTGTCGCTTCAAATGATTAATTAATGGTGTCTATCAACCTTCATCCAATCCCACTAAAACTTTACAGAAGAACTCGTTGTAGATGACAATGCATTGATAGATTCTTTAGTGGGCTTACTATAAGTCCGCATTTACACGTTTTCTCTGTCGCTTCAAATGATTAATTAATGGTGTCTATCAACCTTCATCCAATCCCACTAAAACTTTACAGAAGAACTCGTTGTAGATGACAATGCATTGATAGATTCTTTAGTGGGCTTACTATAAGTCCGCATTTACACGTTTTCTCTGTCGCTTCAAATGATTAATTAATTAAGGTGCAAATCGAGCAAAAACTGTACCGATAGACTTGTTATCGATTACAATGCATTCTACCATGTTTTTTTTTTTTTTTTTTTTTTTTTTTTTTTTTTTTTTTATGGGGGAGGGGAGTTTGTTCATGGCAAAGAATCAGTGATTTTCTTCGTAGTGGTCCAACGTTATCAAAAGTCGAGCCGAGCTCAAAATCGAGTAACCTTTTATTTTCTGAAGGAAATTATAAGTCTCTTCGGTTTTATTGCATTAATTTAAATGCTTTGAAACCCATTGGGACTTTGAAATCCATTTCTATGAAACTCGCTCTTCAATTGTTAGATGACAGTAGCTTATTTTCTTTACACACATAGACGAGTTTTCACTTTCTAGGCTATCCACCCTGACCTTACATCGTCTTGTATATTCGTCTCCTGCACGCATCTAAAGAGAAATACTTACGATTGTGCTGCCGTCCAACAATTGAAAAACGAACTTCATATAAATAAATTTCAAAGTCCCAATGATTCTCAAAGCGTTTAACAAGTTGACTACCATATGAGTTGCATTCAACTCACACCACTGGTTCAATCTCTTCTCCAATCAACGCGTCGACGAGTGCTGTGGTTTGATAATTTGAGCGCAAGGGCAACACGTGGTTCATACTGCGCCAAAGAAATTAGTGAACATCAATTTAAGAAACAAAGTACCGAAAAAATTAACATAAAAGTCAAAGTTGAAATACTGTAGTGGGTGGAAGCATTCCACAAAAAATGGCTCGCGGTCTGTCAGACCGGATACAGAAATTAAAGGTTAAATCAAATTGGCTCTTTACACCGGAATCATTCAAAATTCCGTGTAGTCAACGTGTTAAATTAATACAGTATCATGGGAAAAACTGAAGGGACTAATAAGTCCCTCCAGTAAATAACGGGTTAACGGGGGGGGGGGGGGGGGGGCAGTAAATAAAGGGTTAACAATTGCACATAAAAGTCAGTAACGCACACAAAGGGGAAACACAATTTTCTGTTTTCACAATTATCTATTCACAATTTTTTTCCTGTCACAATTTATTTTCTTAATTGAGAAATAGTTTTCTGCTGTACTTTTATTTAAATTTCCTTTTAACATCACATCCCCTATGTTCGCGCTAAACTGAATACATATAAACTCACCGGGTGAGGGTCAAGTAAATGACAGATATAGGGCACTCGGAACACGGACAAACGTGCCCTTCAATATTCGTCCAAAAAACCAGATAATTTAATATGCAATACCGAGGCGAACAATTGGATCGGTCGAGTAGCGAAGTCGAGTCACGTAATTTAGGAAAAGGGCTTGCATTACGAATTTGCCATTTGAAACGGGATATATATCGTACTCAGCGAAACTATCGCAGTCTATACTGCAAAAAAATGAGAAGTCAAATTGTTGTTAAGCAATAAATATTTACAACTACAAATAAACGAAAATAACATAATAAAGACTCTACGGAACTGGTACGGATAGATGTACTTGGCTGGTTTTATACGCTAAGGGGGTCTGAAAATAATTTTTACAAGGTACTGGGTTTGTGAATATTAAATACAGGGTGGCCACTAAAATCAGGAAAAAAAGTTCCCTGATTTCCCTGACAGATTTCTAAAAAAATTCCCTGATTTTAAGGCAAACTTTTTTTCAAATTTCACCAATTTTCTTAGGTTTTCCAGATGTCTAGACCCACTGATCAAATAGTACGCTAAAGAGATAATATGCAAAAAAAAAATTTAATAGTTTTGCTGGTAATGAAAAGTTTAAATTATTCCGTAACATTAAACTTCTAATGCCTTACCACTACAAATCACCATGTAAACAGCGGCAAAATATGGATGAACAACGTGCCTTAAACAATACAAGATTTTCCTTGATTTTCATGAAATTTTAAAAAGTTCCCTGGCATTTCCCTGATTTTTTCCAGAATCAGAAAGTTCCTTGACGTTTCCCTGATTTCCAGGTTTTCCCGGTTCTGTGGCCACTCTGTAATATATGTTAACAGGGTTCCCAATCTTATTGAAGAAAAAATTGAAGGGCTTTCCAGGATCTTTTTGAGAAAATTCAAGGACCATAAAAATTACATACTTTACACTTAGAAAAACAAAACGGAGGCGGGAAAAAAGGGGAGATTATCGATGGTAGCTTAAAAATTCAAGAACTTTCAAGGACCTCGCCTTTTTTTTAAGGACTTTCAAGGACCAAATTTCAAGGATTTTCCAGGACCACGGGAACCCCGTTAAAAAAAATTCAAAACGTCTATTATTTTCTTATAAGTAGTACATCAAAGGATGACACTTTTGCGTGAAATAAACAATTTAATACGTCTAAATATAAGCCAAGTATTAGTTTTAAATGGCACTTGTTGTTAAGCTGTACTCCTAATGCAAAATGGAACGCATACAGAATTGCTTCAATGACTCTCAGTTCGAAACAAATATTAAATAACGCAACAACTAGTTGGATGATTTATATTGAGCATAGCTAGTTCATACATGAACTTAACATAGACAAAAAATAAAATAATAATAATATAAATATTTTTAACATTATAACAAATTTTTTAAATTAAATTAAATTAAAAAAAAAAAAAAAATGCTTTACTAATTGTTTGGAATCAAATGAAAATAAAGATAACAGGATTTCAAAAATTTATAATAACTATGGCTTCTTATAATTTAGGAATAAAACAAATTAAACGTTAGGAAATATCTGCCCTCACTTCTTTAATTTCTTAACTCTCACAGATTTTTTTTTAATTAAAAAATAAATTACACATTTAAAAAAAAAAAAAAAAAAAAAAAAAAAAAAAAAAACTGAAAGTTGATAATTATGGATAATTTCGTAACGAAAAAATGGTATATCAATATCTGAATTTCAATGACTTAAAATTAAACGTTTAATAATTGAATTACCCACAAATATTTACGACTTAAGAAAAGAAAAAAAAGCTTTATATTAAAAATTCTTCATGTAAATACTGGATAAGTAAGAGTTAGATTACTGTTTAGTCGAAATGGATTCGAATCCAGTCACATTTTAGACAAGTATGTATATGTATATTTATCAACGCAATAAACTTTCCTTTAAGTTTAATATAACTCAAATCCAACTTGAAATCAATAACTGGAAAAATAACGATAAATGTCTTAAGTTTAAAGTGCTAAAAATGACATACTACAGTACAATTTTCAATAAGTGTCAAACGAAATAGAAATTAGAAGGCTAAAATGCTCCCATTTTATTAACTACCAGTAAAAGACACACAATTGTTCAGTAAATACCTTAAACTCATCGAAATTAATACAGGAGGATTCGAATCCTAGACAATAATCAAAGCAAAGAAAGTTAAAAGCAACATGACTGAACAATTCCCGGAATCGAAGCAAATTGTTGCATAGCAACCTCCCGGGACAGTACTGACTAGAAAGAAAAACTGTCACCCCCAGACGAAACTTACGAAATCTGTCTTCGCCGAGACTTCTCGATCTTTTCCCACTCGGATGCACTGCGCATCTTTCTGCGCAAGGCAAAGTTCGTCTTAGTGCCTCAACAAATTAGAGGTTTTACAATGAATAAAAATCTATAATATCCATGATTTTGATTAGTTATTTAATTGTATAAAAAAAAGAGTCCTGAAAGGTAGACCCTCCGAAAACAAAGAGTATGCCATTTCCGACATTAAAAACGAAGCGAGAAAAGGATCATTTAGACAGAAAAGCATATTTCCTGTGAAGTAGCCAAAAAAAAAAAATTATGGAAGTTGGCATCAAACGTTAGAGAGAAATGCAAGAATAAATGACAGTAGCTTCAACGCTTTCGTTTCAACTTTAGCAGGCTGCCATGACCATCTACGTAAGTTTTCTTCTCTTTGGTTGCTTGGTATGTACGTTCAACGACCTATTTTTGAGCGTAATAACAACTTATCAGGCCGGTTATTACTTTGGTACTTTCTTGTCTTCTATAATTCTGACTCTAGTTTCCGCATGAGCCATCACTAGCTTATTCTCGAGCACAACATTTCCTTCAGACCTTAGATTTTAACATTCCAGTTCAAAACATTAAGCAACCGGTACTCTTGAACATTTTAAGAATGCAGTGGTTCCTCGGAGAGTCGCTCCATGGCTCCGAGCTCCACAAAACCACTTTTAAAATCCATCAACTCCCCTCGTGTACCCATTCACATCTTAACAAACACAACCCTTCAACTACTGTCGCACGTTCTAATATTTTTATAAATATACCATCCCTATCCTCTAGCCACAACAGTACGACGCCATAACAAATTTTTCGAAAAAAAAAAACACGCCAGGTATACATAATAAATTATCCACATAGTATCTGTATACAACATTACATTAACAGTAAAAGTTCAGGGCAAAAACTGACCATCACTACCAGGTCCAAAGTTTTCCAGACACTATAAGCCAACCATATTTCACCCACTTCCCATCCTTCCCCCCCCCCCCCAGTTTCTGATCCCTAGCCCATCCCAAGACTGTCTCCTCTGATCCCGTTTCCTGGCGCAAATTTTCCGGGATGGAAACTGCGCTAGCGTGAAATTGCCCCCCCCCCCCCCTAGCAATGTCATCTGGGGATATCTTACCTGTCAACTGAAGTGAAAAAAAGATACAAAAGATAGAAGGATTTTTTTTTCCCTTACCCGTTGTGTTATCCCGGTTTTCGTTTTTCCCAACAGTATACCTCTTTTTTGGGCGAGTATATTTTTTCTGACTTTTTTTTGCCGTAAGTTATTTCTGTTTTATTTTTTATTTTTACCCCCCTCCCCTTCCCATTCCATAACACATACTGTTGGAAATCCGACTAAAAAGGGTAATCCACACCAACCATAAGAGGTCCGGAAATGTATTTCGGCAAGTTATTTAGAGAGCGAGGAAGACGGGATATTTTACTTCAGTCTTAAGTACATTATTTTAAAATATATATATATATATTTTACCGATCTAAGCAAACATTATCAGACGCAGTTTAGGAAATAAAATTGATGTTTACGTACCTCATACATTACGCTAACGTAAAAATATATCTATTTTTAAATCCTTTACATTAACTTCAATTTTGTGTGTGGGTGGGTAATTGCGTATGTCGATAGCTGGCAAATCTGCGGCGGCCCAATTAACCCTCATGCCGTCATTCAATCGGGCTGAAACTTGGAAGATAGATTCGATGTCGATGAAAATGCATTCTATCAAATTTTGGTGACTGTCATTGTCGCTAAAGAGATCGCTTTTACGAAATACTAATAAACCAACTTGTCGTGACCCAATTGCGCTGAAATAGCATTTAACCGATCATTGGCGAAACTCTTTTCTGTTGCCAAAATTGTTTTAATAAATAACGCAATGGACAATTCCCGCATTTTTTAAAAACAAAATTTATTCAATTCTAAATGTTTCGAAAAGGCCATAAACATAAAAATTTCTGCTCAATGCGCTTTTTTCTTTTTTTTTTTAATTTGCTATCAAAATTACCTTGTTAGAGGTTGGCGAGAAAATTACCCATTTCGTTGGTATTGAACGTGACGTAAAGAGATATCAAGCATCTTGACTTGAAATGCAGCAGCGGAAACCAGATTTGCAAGTTTCTCGCAAATCACGCCAACCTGTACGGAATGTGGTAATGGTCTACCTACGCCAACTTTTTTAACGATAACTATTTGGCAGATCCCTTACGATAACCATAGAAACGCCGGGAGCTCTTTACATCACGAATTTTGTTGACTGTTTTGATCGGACTGGTTTTGGGGCATTTTCTTTTCTTAATTTTTAAATAACTAATTTTTTTTAAAGACCTTTTGTTTAAATATATGGAATCGGAAAGAAATTCTTCATAAATATGTACTAATTTCACTCGTTTTTAAAAAAAATGCGGTAATCGTCCATTGTTTTATTCAGAATAAATAAAAGATATTTGGACGTGAGTGCATAAATTCACATTCATTTTTTATGAATAAATTTTGAAAAGTAGCTTATCCCATATTTAGGCGATAGAGATGTTTTTAGGCTTAAAAATTAGATGCCAACACCAAGCACACGCTGGCAACAGAAACGGCGCTTTGTTAATGAATATATAAATTGGCAATACATATAAAGGATTTATATTAAAAACTTTTTTATTAGTTATATTATTATCTTGTGTTCTTTAATTGAAAGTGAAAATCATTTTGGATGGATCACTACTGCATCGACAACGAACTAGCAACGAGTTCAATTGTCAATACACACAAGATTTAATTGAGGTTGATTTTATATAAAATGTTAAACATTCAAGAAGGCTAAAATTGAAAATAATATTTAGCAAAAAGTTATTTTTGGGGGTTCAAAGTGTTGATATTAGGAACTTGTTGATACTCGGAATAAAAGAAATTAAGTTTTCACTTATTCTATTATAATAAGTTACTTGATTATTAATTAATCTTTTATATTGAACATTGATACTTATGAAAATGATAACCATTTTAGCATTTTACTAAACAAAAAATCTCCGACCGAACGATTACTTATTTTATAACATATAATGATATAAATAACTGAAAGATAAGACGAAAGGCGCTAAGAAAGTACATTTAATTAAAAAATAACGTATACCACTAAAATTTTCTGAACTGTCCTTCTTAATAATTAGCGAAAATAAGAAGCGAAGTTCTTCTCTCAAATAACTATTTAAAATAATTATATATAAGCAATTACTAAAACACTTCCCCCCTCCCCCCAACGGCAGCTATCTTATACACATGAGCAATTTTGACAGAAATTTTAATGACAGGTCATGGTTACCACTAATCCGTAAGCAAGAGTTGAAAATCGAAGGTCAATGCGTTCAAGATTCAACTCATTCAAAGTCGATTTTTGACCAGTTTCGGCCATTTTTGACACGGCAGACCAGTGAATTCGTAACCTACTCACTTTTCTCCGCATTCCATAAAAAAATTCAGAATGAAGTTCTATGGGGTGCCTAAACACGCAGTCGCCTCTCAGTCTTATTAGTACGTTCCAAAACATGTAGAAATGCAAGAAAAACGAAAATAAATTTTGACCCGAATGCAATACTTTCAATACCCTATGTTAACATATGGGCAATTGAAACTAAAAAGTTTTTTAACTAATGAATATCCAAACACAATTTCATTTCAAAGACATCTAGAACTAGGGGTGTGGAACATCGCACAGCTTTCAATTACACTAGAATACTGACGTGGATTATATAATACTTATACAATTACACTATAATACTTAGTGTAATTTACCGTTTGTATATTTTTATCCTTCATTTGGAGGAAAAGGCCATTTTGGCGATATTTTTTGCAATAATTCTTGTATGGGTCTTAAAAAAAAAATCGCCAAAATGATAATTTAGGAGATACACTTTTCGATAACCCTTATATCATCCTTTATTATAAGCGGAACTGAGAGGAGAAGAAAAAATGATCGTTGATGAGGTAAGCTCAAGGAAATAGAACTCTGTATTGAAGGCATTCATTTTTCAACTTTTTACGCCATTAAAACATTTTTACGGGAATTTAGGAGGTGGTGATGTTTAGAACACCTTGCGATTTTTATCAAAATCGTTAGAGCAGTTTTTTAGCAATAATTGAAAAACATGATTTTTTCAATGGCAGATACTTTATACGCACGCGCGATTTTGACGAAAATCATAATGGTAGGTCACATGGCCGCCACTAACCCTCATACCAAATTTGAAAATCGTAAGTCAATTTGTTCGGGAGTTATACTGACCACAGACACACATATACATACAGACAGACAATTTTTCTAGATGACATTTTTGTAATCAGGATGTTCCAAAACGTGGAGAAATGCAAAATAAACAAAAAATCTTTTTTTTTTTTTTATCGAATACTATACTTTCATCACCCTATGTATAATATACATATGGGTAATTGAAAGTAAAAAATATGCAATCTGAATCAACACAAAAACTTGTACTAGAGACTAAAGAGAAGCCCCGGTAAAAGCTATGTCACTTCCTGCGCAGAAGCATGCGCGGTTGTCAGAAGTTAAAAGTGGTTCGAAAAACATCAGATTGCTAGGAGTGACAGTCCGGCAGACCCAGATGGTTGCCAAGCAACACCGGACTTAAAAGCGGTTAGCCAACCTAAGAAGATTACCATAGAAGTGTTGCCTCATCTCTCCTCGACATTTTGGGAAGCAGCAAAAGTATAGGTACTCTCAGAAGGAACTCTTTTAACTTTGAAAGGATACAACTACGAAAGAGTGAGAGATGAGTAGTTTATTGGATAGACAGGTCGAGAATTTTAAGAAATCAATTACAATAGTGAAATGTGGCAACAGATTGTTATGAAATCTGAATATAAACAAATGTGTTCATCATTTCCTTCATGAACTTGGGGTGTGGAACATCGCACAACTTTCAATTACAGGCCAATAGGGCGATATTATTTTTTGCGACAATTCTTGTATGAATCTTTATTAAAAAAAAAATATTTTGATTTTACCGATGTTCTTTTCGATAATCCTTATATTATCCTTTATTATAAGTGAAACTGAGTGGAGAAGAAAATACAATCGTTGATGAGGTAAGAAAACTCTGTGTTGAAGGCATTCGTTTTTCTACTTTTTGAGCCATTAAAGCATTTTTACGGGAATATAAAGTGGTGGGGATGTTTAGAGCACCTTAAGAGGCATTACCTAGTAATTATTGAAAAACATGATTTTTTCAAGGGCAGCTAACTTATGCGCATGCGCGATTTTGACGAAAACCTTAATGGTAGGTCCCATGACCACCAGCAACCCGCATACCAAATTTGAACATTGTAGGCCTATTTGTTCGGGAGTTATGCTGACCAAACAGAAATTTTTTTTTAGATCACTTTTTTGAAATCAGGGTGTTCCAAAACGTGTGGAAACGCAAAAAAAAAAAAAAATCGAATTTTTTTTTTTTTACCGAATGTTATACTTTCATTATCCTATGTATAATACATATCGGTAATTGAAAGTAAAAAGAACCTATAATTCTTTTCAGGGTTCCTACTGAATCATAGAATGAAAATCAATACAAGGTGGCCACAAAATTCAGGAAAAAAAGTTCTCTGACAATTCCCTGATTTCCCTGACAGATTTCTTAAAAAATCCCTGATTTTACGGTAAACTCTTTTTTAAATTTCCCCAATTTTTCCAGAAGTATAGACACCCTGTTCAAACAGAACATGTATGCTAAGGAGATAAAATGCCAGTTCTTTAAAAATAGTCTTAATTTTAATGAAGAGTTTAAATTATTCCGTAACATTAAACTTCTAACGATTACAGCAACAAATCTTCCAGTAAATGAAGCCAAAATCAAACAGAAGAACGGGGAAACATGCCCGAAAATTTCCCTGATTTTTGTGAAATTTTATAAAGTTCCCTGACATTTCCCTGATTTTTTCCAGAATCAGAAAGCTCCCTGACAATTCCCTGATTTACAGTAAACGTGTTTCAGAAGAGAATGGAGGGGAGGGGGCATAAAAAAAATAGGATATGCCGTTATTACTTGGTACACGATATACTCACTTATTTTAGTACTTGAATAGTGTCATGAGAGGTGGTGTTATAAAGCTTTATGTATTGCAGTATATCGCAACAATGTTATTTTAATAACACGAGTTGGAATGCTATTTACATTTTAAAATGTATTTACATTAGAATACAAATTATTGTAATGCAATTCACCTATTTATGATGTAAATTATTACGAGGGAAAAAATAAACAAAATGCAACGATGACGGATCGAGTTGAAACAGTGAGTTGAAGTGAGACTGAAAAATTATCGTCTGCAAAACGATTTTCGCTTTGAATTCTAAAAATAACGTTTTGAAGGTAATCCAAACCACAATTCCGGGTTCGAGTCCCGTGTTAGGCATGGGTGTTTGTAAATGTATGTTGGCTTGTCTAATGACGAAAGTTTCGGCGCATTATAGCCCTCGTGTTGCTGACGGCGCCAGATAATCTGAATACAACCAACCAAACTACAATTCCTAGTTTAACAGATAAGGCGACAATTTAGTGATCGAGTAATTCAAAACTAGTCGTTTGGTAAAAGTGAAACAAGAGTTAATAGGTGATAAGTATAAAATTTACTAAATATAGAGTACCTTTTACTTATTTCTAAGTAACTTTTTTATTGAAGTTTAAAAAGTTTTTATTAGCTAGGTTATAAAAACCTTAAAATTAATAATGAAAAATCCACGTTATCTTACTTTAAATTTTGTTAATGAAATCTTACTTTAAATTTTGTTAATGAAATTTTAAAACAGTTGCCACACCGGGTAAATAAATGCAAATACCTTAAATCAATATAATAACTGTCCGATAATTGCCCGATATTGTGGGAAAAAAAACAAAAAAAAAAAACGATGGAGCGTTTTTATTGTCTATGGGACACTTTTTTCAAGTCACAAATGTGTTCCTAGAATTAAAAAAAAAAAAAAAAAAAATCAGAAAAACAAAGGGTTTACTATAAGTCCTTTGTATGTATTGCCAACTTTTATGTACATATGCAATTTAAGTGATTTTAGATCCAGGTTGACTTTTCATAGCGTTTGACCACTGTTCAGTAAACCATCAAATCCATTATTATTGTCATCATTTTTTTTTTTTTTTTTTTTTTTTTTTGTCCCCAAAACTTGATAGACCCCCGCCGAAACTTGTCGATGATATTCATTGACACAAACTAAACCGGAGTCAATAAAAAAGATTTAAAAATAAGAGCGAGGTATAAAGGGGTGATCACAACGTAACCACAAAGATAAGACTTGAAAACGACAAAGAAAGACACATGCGTTGCGTAACTTTTGAATGATCCCATACGGACAAGACAACTGCTTTTTCCTGTAACTGGAGGCAATGAGGAAATCGCAGTTGTGTCTTGTTTCCGGTTGGGGTGAGCGAAAGTGAAGTATTACTATATTGAAGAGATCTAATAAGGATATAACAAGGCGATAACACAAATAAACTACAGGCAAAAAGTTAAATCTTGATGATGATGATATATATAAATGTTGGTTGGGATTTTCCAACACACCTAATGTCTTCCAATTCAATGAAAGAAATCGTTGGTTTACAAGTGAAACTAACTAAATAATAATAATAATAAAATTAAAAAAAAAAAAAAAAAAACACTCAACTTTTTAAAAACGAAGAAAAATCAAATGTCATGTTTATTTTTAACTGACTTGGTATTTTGCTTGTAAACCGACGAAATATTCATTGATAAAGCTTGGGTACTGTAAGCATTTGCAGATAAAAATATGTATAATTAAGTTATAAATTATTTCTATTAAAATTTCAATGTGTTAGTATGAGAATGAATGAAACACCGATAGATCACCAGATGTAAAAACCCGTTCACACCGCAAAAACTTTTCTTAATTTTGAACTGTATTCATACAATTTTTTACTCTTGAACCACATAAATGTGGAGAGCGGGGGGCGCACCATTAGAGAACCCCTCGTGGCGACTCCTAGCGGCAGGGAGAGATATTCCTCATTCTGATGAGAGAGACAGATAGCTGAACATTCTCGACGTGAATATACGTAAGAAAGGCGCTTGTGCCAAATGTACATGAATGTGCCTTGTAGCATGAAGTGTGGGCAATAAGGAGTTATTAAAGCTGGATTCTACCCTCAACAAGTGTCCCTTCTCTGATCGTCTACTCCCACATAAATGTAACAACGCTATTAATATGTTAAGAGCAATTGAGATCACTTGCTTTTACTTAAAACTTAATTACACAATGTATAAATTAAACGGTACTCTTCCGTTAGACGAATACCAGATGAAATCCGCCAAATGAGGAACTTGCACAAGTGAGAAAAATGAATATTTTTTTGCATTTTCTAGTGTTATTCAACGAATATATTTGAGCAGTGCAATTATTTTTTTTATCTTTATGCTTTCAATTAATCAAAAATCGAGTTTGAAATTAGCCGAAATCAAAGCAAACATCACGTGACCAAAAACGCATTAAAAAAAACAGTGACGTGGTTACGCAGAGATAAAGTCGCAAAACGAAGGAGAAACCTCACTCTAAAACAGGTTTTAGACTGGTTCATTATCTGCGCGTTGACGTTTCACGCAAAAGTGGCTTTTTCCCGCCAAATCGCAAAGTGAAAAACTAAATATTTTTTTAACTATCTATACGAGCTCAAATTTTTGAATAAATGTTATTGTTTTTCATGATTTTTTCTCTACTTTTATTTAAAAATAAAACCCAAAAACGTGAAAGTTCCTCATTGCAGAGATAACTCATCTAAACTAACAACTTTCAAATCATTTATAATTTCTATAACAAACCCGTAAACGCGTAAACATTTAGACTTGGCGATACATTTCTATGTCATTTAAAAGTTCAGATGTTTAGACTTGGCGACAATTGGTACCCGTTTAACGGAAGGACCTAATTTAACGTCATTTTCAACAGTAGCTCGTCTACACAATTTTTACCTGGTGTTATTTAAACACCTATCTAATAATGATGAGGCAGGAGAAGATATTAACAATTAGGGAGATATAACAATTAAAACTAACCACGTGCTCAAAGTGTCGTATCTTGAGTTCCATCTATGGAGAGACAAAGTTATTTAATTCAACAACATATACATTTTACCCAACTATACACAGTAAAATATAAATTTTTAATATTCTTTGCTGCAGAGCGAGTGCTGGGAAATATATTATTGTCATCAATAAACTTTTCTGGAAATTTTTTTTAAAAGTTTGCACGAGTTATAATAAACTTGAAAGAAAATTGCTATCTGGAACTTTATGGGGGAAAATGACTCTTAAAAAAAAACGAAATAATTGAAACCAAACAAAGAAAACCAATCTATTTCAGTCAAACCCCGACTGAGATTTCTTTTTTTTTTTTTTTTTAAATAGCACCGGTAAAAAATAAATCCTCACAAATTGTCACGAACGCGCTAATATACGACCGAAATACATTCAAATTATCGCACAATAAATTCCACGCCTCAGGAAAACATTTTTAAATAAAAGAACAAAACAAAAAAAAAACGCCAAAGAAAAGGAGGGGGAAAAAACGATATTTTTAATATCTAAATGGCAACGCAAGACAACTCGAAGAAAACCTTCCTCTTGATTATACACACTTCGCCACACCGTAGATAAACTGTACCCTTAACTGAAGCATATTTTTTGAGAACAAAAAGAACCAAAAAACAACGAATCGCAGCAACGACTAGAAGATTGATAGCCTCTTCCTCACGCAGCTTGCAGTGTGCTCTTGTGTTTATTTTTTATTATTATTTTTTCGTTCTGATAGTTTTGCTTCTTTATGTTCCCGGGTTTTTCGTCGGCAGATGAGTTAACGCAGAAGGTAACTTTCTTCCTCCAGTAAAAGCAACATCAGAAAGCTATTAACCGTTGGGAGCGCGGGAAAAGGGTTAAATGATTCGTAACGAAGGCGGGCTGAAACTTCTTTATTTTTTACTTTTTGTTATTGTTATTTTTATCACACAGTTACTTTCTTCGATTTTTTTGTTGGTTATTTTTTTGTGAGGAAATGGAAGCCTGTAAATTAGAGCGGTTTAACACATTAGGGTTCAAGCTCTAAGTCCGTAATGGGGTTACGGTCAATTCTTTTAAATTTAGATGCAGGCGGAAATCCGTTGTTTTTCACTGGTAAACCAGTTAAAATGAAGGGGTGCTTTAGTGGGGTCTTACTATTAGTTGCAACAAAAAATGGTGGACAGGGTACTTTACTCTCAACTGCGATTTTTATCTTTGAATAGTTTGCTTGGTTCTTAAGAATGGAATTGCATTTCTTTAATTTTTAGATTGTATTGTGAACAATAGGCTGATACGCCATTGTGACAAAGAACGTAATCTTTAGCTTGGCAAGCAAAAATCCAGATGTCTTGAGGAAAAAATAGTTATTTTGTTTTAGACATTCCTTATATGAGTTTTGTAGGTATCTCCTATGGGTCACGAAAGGAAATATTCGCCAACTAAATGACAAGACAACTATTACCATATCTTTCAAATATTTTCAACGGACAAAATAAATACAAATCCATAGATTTGTATTTATTTTTGTTGAGAAAAAAATTCACGTTTATTTTAAGTAGATGAGAAGGGTCCACAAAAACTCGAAATTACAAAAGACCTTCAGGATAAAAATAGGTACTTTCAAAAAGTCCTTAGGAACCTCGGTCAAAAATAAGGAGTGAGCTCTGTTGTAACATTTCGAAATACTCGTCTAGACATGTGGCCTTATTTGCTACCTTAAATTAACATATCCTTAAGATTTTACAACGAACAGAGCAAATACAAACTTGTTGTTAAGAATAACTCACGTTTACGTTTAGTTGGAAAGGTTTCTCAAAATATCGAAAATACTACGGATTTTTTGGAAAAAAATAAGTCGTTCCAAATACTTTCAAAAAGTCATTAGAAACTTCAACTATAGATAAGCAGTATCTAAGGACCGCAGAGCCCCCTGTTGTAACATTTAGAAATACTCGTCTCGATATACTTCATTGCAATCTGAAGGAACTAAACAGTGAAGGTTTAGGTTACAGTACGTAAAAAAAAAAAATCTGAACGATGGCTATATCTTGTATTCTGATGGATGAAATAACAAAAGTCAAGTACCGTTGTAAATCATGGAAGGTCTTTATTAATGTATATACTTTTTTTTTTTTTTATCATGAAAGGACATCTACATATTAAAACTAAACCAAACTTTTAAAAGTTCAATGGCAAAACCATAATATTATACCATATTTAGATTTAGAATCCAAAAAAAATGTCTAAATACCAAATTTCATAATTTTCCAATGAGTGGTTAGTAATTTAAAAGATGTCAAAAAAATTATAAATTAATGTTAAAAAGAAAATTTGTTTTTTTGGCCATAAATTCTTATATAGTTAATATATTTTTGCAATTTTTATTTCAAAGGATAGTTTGCTTAAGGCCAAACATAAATAACATGCAACTTTTGTATTAAACAGTTTTTTAATAATTAATAAAGCAAGTTTAAAAAATTTTAAATAGAAACATACATTTGTTTTGCTTCCATTAGAATTATCCTGGTCGAAAACCCCTCCAGAATTTTTTTCATTCTATTTCGACTTTTTTGGCTTTCGATATTTAAACAATGATGTAAAATAAGCTCACTTTAAGGAACTGTGTAATAGATTACGTCTTGAAGCATGCAAAACGTTCGATTCTTCCCTTCAATGAAGAAATTTACCCTCAAGATCGTCCAAAACATTTTCGCTCTTAAGTGACGTGTTTCTTAACATAATGAACTTAAATTTGGTATCTCTAGAGTAAACGAGGCATTCTAAATCAAATGAAAACATAAAAAATAGGGATTCGTATTAAAATTTTTAAAGATAGAGTTAAATTTACTTAGTATACAGCCCCTAAGAATTTTTTTTTTTTTTTTTTTTTTTTCATCAGACATATAGAAAATTGAAAACAAAATTTATTTTTATTTTTTGCGTTCTGTACAAAGGACACTGAAATCTCTATTGTAGTTGGGTTTTTTCCTTTTATTTTTTTCCCCCGTTCTATAAAAATTGCTGACGTCACTAACTTTAATTTCGCGTTTGAATTTTTGAAATCCGATGATTTTAAGTGGTATTCGCTTTTTCACATTTTACGTATGAACAAAAAGTTCCTTGCGATTCATTTTTTGATAAATTCACCTAATTCTTGATTTAAATAATTTTTAATGTAATATAAAGAAATTCACACATGCTTTTTTTTATGTCACATTTTTTTTTTTTTTTTTCATCCTTTCATTTTGGGAATTTTAAATTGATGCATAAATATGTGCATTTTTTAATGAAAAATCACTAGCGCCAAGTTTGAAATTTTATTTCTGTTCAACTACAGCACCTACAGATAAAAGCACGAGTGACAATGCTTATAATATACATTGATAAACAACTTCAAATTTTCCTATCATGTTCGTTAAAAATGTTGTGTCGCGAGGAGCATTTTGAAAAAAAGTTAAAATTTCGAATTATTTTAATGCATTTTCCTCAATAATTTACTATCTACGCTATATTATTTGTCCAAATTCCGTTGTTGTGTTATATAAGTCACATATTCTATGTTCGTGCCAAATTCTATTTAACCCTCAACAAAACTAAAGAATTTTAGGAAAAATATGCAATATGTATAGCTCTCAACTAAGCATGTAGAATTAAGGTATTGCAATCATACCACTAATCCCCAACTGTATCTTCTGAATAACTTACAAGTTGTTTCTACTGTGCATTGTGCAAGCAAATGAAGCCAACTGAATACTATCCCTCATGTATACTACATAATATGTTATCCATGATTAAAAACGGATTCTAACTATAATAGCGGGCATACTACTATACTACCCATTGAATACACTGTAAAGTGGATTCTTCTACGTAAAAGATTTAGTTCCGGGCAAACTTTTATAGTAATATTGATAACCTGCTCACATAGTTTTGTATTAAACTTAAATATTAGTTGATATCAATAAAGAAAAATAAGTGCTTTTAAGTTTAAATTTTAATCAATATTTTACTTTTCTAACCAACCAACTAAAAGAGTTTTAATAGTCCGAGAGGCGACTGCAATTCTTTCGACCCTATCGAACATCATTCTGAATTTTTTTGTAGAAATTGGAGAAAAGTGAGTTGATTACGAATCCACTGGTTTGCCGAGGCAAAAATGGCCGAAACTGATCAAAAATAGACTTGGAATGAGTTGAGCTAAAATCCGATTGCCAAATATGTCATAACTTGCCAAAGGGAGAACAAACTTTTTCGTCTGGCAACCCACTGCATTTTGATTTTCTGTGAGAAAAAACGCAAACGATTTCTGATCTCTGGCTCGGAAAACTTGTTACTTTTTAAAAGTAAGCCAAATTGGCGACATCAGTTACGTCATCAGTGTCCAGTGACGTAATGTTTCTTGCCAGTTTGGCTCATTTGTGAAAGATGCAAGTAAGCCATAGCCACACATCCGAATCGTCTGCAACCTTCTTAATTGAAAATTAAAGAGTGAAGGTTACCAAACAAAAAAAATGCTCATTATTCGGCAAGTTATGGCGCATTTGGCAATTGGATTTAGTTCAACTTATTAAAAGTCAATTTTTGACCAGTTTCGGCCATTTTTGCCACGGCAGACCAGTGGATTCGTAATCTACTCACTTTTCACCAATTTCTATAAAAAAAAATTCAAAAAGATGTTCGATGAGGTCCAAAAATTGCAGTCGCCTCTCAGTCTATAACGAATCGGCCACAAATCGTTCCAATCAGGATGTAATGAAACCGGTTCACTAATCGTGGCAGCGTTTTCAATGAGATCAAGTAAACTTGTCTCAATGTATAGTTAGGGGATATGCAAGTAATATAGATCCCTATCGCGATTAATAAGCCTTCTTCGGCTTCAAATCAATAAAAGCTTTAGTTAAGAGATCGGAGCTTACAACTAGCTGTATGGATAATCATAATAAAAAGTCACGTGATGAGCAGATTCCTACAAAAGTATCAGTCCCTTAAAAAAAAAAAAAAAAAAGAGAGAGGAAATGCGATCGCGCAACACAAAAAATAAGAACTTCTAAAAGAGTATTGAAGCATTGAAGGTGGAATGATCAAGATAAAAGCTTCTTTTTTCTCTTTTTTTTCGAGCTCTTTATCCATCACTTTTGTTAGCGCCACAATGCAGACGCACGAATTGGTGATTGGGGAATGTTTTGAATAGTTAGGGTGGATGGTGTTTTGGGGGAGGGGAGATACACTATATAAAGAGATTGGAGATTTTGTAGGCATGCAAGAGAAGAGAGATTTTTTATTTTTTTTAGGAAAGGAGAGAAGATTTTTGTATTTTTATTTTATAGTTGCATTTGAAAGATATCATATTATCACTTTTTGCGTTCTAGGATGAATCCGACTTGCATACACCCTATCCAAAATAGTCAATAAACTTCAGTACAAAATATAGACACTTTAAAGAATTAAAAATTAATCAGAGGCAATAACTTGGAGTTACCACCTCTTATTATAACAATTGTAGGTATAATATAAAATATATTCTTTCGACTTAACACGTTCACGCCGGCGCGTACCACCGGTGGTAAGATGAGACAGTCTAGTGCGGGCCACCGTTGGTACGCGCCGGCGTGAACGTGTTAAACAAGAAATCTAAACTTTAAGAGTGTGCACAAAGAAGCTACCACAGTATATCTATCACAATAGCTCCCGCCAGAAATTCTAGATAGTGGAGGTTGCTATAGAAACAAAACTCTTCGATTTAGAATAGGGGTGATGCATGCAGAATATTGGCGGCCTAAAAGATAACAATACGGCATTCGTCTTGGTAACGAGAAATCATTTACTTGAATAAACATATTTTGATAACCTATGAAATATCGCCAATCACTCAAAGCGTTAAGCAAGATAATGCTGGTGGTCTTTATCTTGGAATCCCCCGTGGAAATTAAGACTAGCTTTGCCGCCATGGCCCAAAACAACGTTAGACTTCTTGAAGGGAGCTATTATTGTGAAAGACAAGACAGTAATACGTTAAGCATACTAACGGAATGCGACCCAAGCACGGGATCTCTCCTGCCATGTCTTTTTGTTTCTAAGTGTACCAAAATGTTAATTTATGGCAAAAATGGTATTAGTACATTTTCACTATAAGTCGACAATATGCTTAAAAAATATCACGTTAATGATATTTGATTAAATTTAAGTATATTCGATAAATATCTACATACTATGAGCAAGTAAAAAACAAGGGTGACTTATAGATGCAATTCAAAATAAAACTTTCTTCCAAAAAAAAAAAAAAACTAGGATACTTCGCAACTACAAATTTTTTTCCGAACGCTATAAAAATATATACAAGCAGAAAGATAATCCTTCAAAATTGCTTAAACAACAAAGACCAACTAAAAACAAAATTCATGTTTAGCGTTTCATTTCTTTACAAGAAAAGTTAGAAAAATTCGGTATAAATCTTAAAAAAATCAAATCTACTTATCCTGGTGTAAAAAACTATTTTCCGGTAAATGTGATAAAAACTTAAAATTAAGTTATTCCAAATTTAAAACTTCAGACTGAGAGGCGTCTTTCTACATACTATTTTGAGTAATAAAGAGGCATGGAGGGGGATAAACCAAGTTAAACACCATTAAAAGGAAATTTAATAGAAAGCAAAATCCATAAAAAAAAATTTTAAAAAAAGTTAACGCTTTAATAAGAGTCGGTGGGAAGTTTAAAAATGTAATCACGTACAGTAGCATAAATGCCAAATTCAACACTAGATATAAAAAGTTAAGGTTAAAGGCAAAAGATTCGGAATTATGAATAAAATTATGGTGTTCCTCAAAATTACCCTGAATCTTTTTTTTTTTAACCTTTCCCACCGGCCATTTCCAAGAGTAAAAATATTTTTCTTCTGGGATTAATCTTAGAAATTTCCTCTTCCCTTTAATGCTTTTTAAAACGAAAAACTTGGCATTAAGATGGAGAGGGAAAAAAAAAATCGATTTCGCTGCCGCATTAAAACCCAAACCTAAACACTGAAATGAAATTAAACCTAATATCTAAAAAAAAAAAAAAAAAAAAAAAAAAAAAAAAAAAAAAACGAAACTTTCTCTTCATTAATAAGAAGAAAAGTCGAAAAAGCACGCACAAAAATCTAGTTTTCAGTATCTAATGCGTTTTGAAAGGGGAGGGGGGTACATTCCATTTTACCCCTTTTCCCCAACTTTTAACTTTTCATTTTCAAGAGAATTATATATATATAAAAAAAAAAGATTAAAGTGGGGTTTTTTTCTACCCATCTCTTTTACCTTACGCTTAAAATAACCGGCTACCCACGTTCGTATAGTGATTTTTTTTTTTTCGTTTAATTCTCCGTAGAGGAAAGTTTAAATGATATAAAAAAAAAGTTTTTCTGGAGAGGTGAAAAAAAAATTCAAAAAGTAACACCGCCCATTTAGGAAAATCTCTAGGAAGTGAATTATATTTTAAGAAGTGGGGGGGGGGGGAGATTACAACATGCACTTTTCCAAGGAAGTAATTTTCCGGGTCTCCGCCCCTTGATAATAGAAGAGTAAAAAAAAAAAAAAAAATGTTAGAAACACCAATGTGGAGACGCTTGAGAGAAATTTTAATTCTAAACAAAGAACACTTAGAATTGCCTAATCATTCCACATTATTTACTGGTTCATTAGCTTATTTTTTCTAAAGAAAATTAGGTAGGAATTTTATGGATAATTCCAAAAATTTTAGGAACGTTTTAGAGAGATAATTCCTAAAAATTGTAGGGGGTAATTCAAAAATTTTTTAATGATAATTTTTTTAAATTGATGTGTTTTTCTTTTCAAGCTGACATATGGTCTTATCACAGACATTCTTTTTAAAGCATGTTTCTTATACCGGCAAAAAAGAATGTCTATTTTCAAAAAATTTAACAATTGATGGTTAAAATCACAGAAAAGATTTTCTTCTCTGAAGGATCATCCGAGTTTGCTTACGGGCTTTGGAGGAAAATTGGGGAATTATCGAAAAATTTAAGTGCAGTAGTAGGAATTTTAGGGAGAAACAAAAATTTAAGGAATATTAAAGGCGAATGTGACCCCTACCTTATCAATCAGTTCAAACAGACGAAAATTTTAATCTAAGAGAAAAAAATAAGGTTTAAAATTAACATACATACAATGCGGCTAACAGCTCCGCGGTGCACGTTTGAAAACTTAAAAAATTATTACGATTCGCGGCATATGATAACAATAGCCATGATAAAATGGAAAGGATTTTCTATACACAAAAATGTAACAAACTTGAAGAGAAAATTTTTATCGAATACATTGGCGGATCTAGAGAGGGGCGGAAGGGGCTATCACCCCCTCCGTTATTCATGAACCTCTCACGTTTTAATGCGCTCTGCTCTCAGGCTTTGAATATATGAAATCAATCAAGATGTGACGAAGCCGCACTGAACATTTTTAATATAAATGTTCTCATCCCAAAAAATAGAAATGACAAAGCCGAGGACGAAGAAAGACAACAAAGCAAATTAGAGTTTGAAAATTTTCAATGTGTATAAGTATTCGTTGTTAAGATTGTTCTGTCTATCATATTTAACAATAATTTATCCAGAATCATATATTTTGAAGATAACTCTAATATACTGTTGTAAATTCACACGTAGCCAACCATTGTGTCGTCTTTATGTTATTGAGACTTTTTACCTCTTTGTAATATACTCTGTATAATCAAAGTGAAGCTATCCCATGTTATAGTAATGCAACTTAAGAGCAACAAAATTCACCTAAGCAATTCAACAGTCACCGCCCCTCCGTAATAAAACTCTGGATCCGCCCTTGATCGAATACCTAAGCTCCAATCCGATATCTTATTTAGCAGCCTAAAGATAAACTTCCCATGGCTACTTAACGAAATCTCCTCCGGTTGGATTTTGATATAGGAACTCGTCCTACAAGACCTTTCAAGTGATATGTCGCATGTGTTTTGTGGTTTTAGCTGGAAATGTTAAATACGGATATAGCATTTATGCAGGGTCTTTCAGAAAGGATTTTTTAACTTTAAAATGACGCAACTGCAAAACAGTGAGAGAAAGAAAGAAGAGACAATGGGTACGTTAGGATAGACAGGTGTAGAATTTTAAATACACCGGTTTCAAAACTGGTTGATGGTAGTAAATTTGATAGCGGCTGAATATGGTTTACCAGTAGGCTCATTTTCATTTGGATGGATTTGTTAATAAACAAAACTGATGGACATGAGGTACTAAAAACTCGTCTGTGTGTCTTGCAAAACCACTGCATTCTTGCAAAAGGGATAACAATACCATACCTGCCAACATTGGCATTTTCAAATTAGTACAATTTTTACGGAACAAATATTTGCATTCCTATGACTCATGGAAAGTCAAATAGCGACGATATTTATGAATGTAATATAGAAATAATATAAATTCTATTACAAATGCAAAAAAAAAAAAAAAAAAAAAAAAAAAAAATCATTGTATTAAATTGCTCTCAAATATAACAAATTGTTACAGTTTAGCACAAAATGGAAATTATAAAATAAAAAACTAACTTGGATTTAAAAATAAATCAAATTTAAACTTTACGATGAAATCTCTGATGAGGTTTACGATTTAGTCTACATTACACCTAAATAAAACATGCTTTATGACACAAAAACTCTAGTGAAACATACAATGAGTTGGTGGTATTCAAAGTGTTTAATCACACGCACAAATATCAATTATGCAGGCTTTCGAATTCGTATTATTACATTTGATGTTGTCACTGTGCTTTTTAGAATTGATATGAACTTCGACATCAGTAAATCCTCCATGAGAAATCTTAATATCAGATGCATAGATAGAGCAGAATGCAAAATTTGTTTCTTTGTTTGAATTTCTGATGATTAGAAGTAAACTGCTTGGTTTGAAGTAAACTCCAAAAGAACTTGATATTTTCTGGAATTTTACACCAGAATTGTTTAACTTGGATATTTTAAAATAAATAATTAAGACTAACAAAGAAGCTGAAAACCGAAAGTGCTTTAATCTCTAAAGTCCGAGAAAACGAAACAGTCGTTCGGTGAGTGCCGCCAAAACAATTGAAAACGGCGGCGTCGCGATTTAGTGCGCAGCGTTGGAGTACGGTCCAAAAGAAGAATAAAAAAAAACTAAAGCACTTTCAGTTTTCTACTTTATTAATCTCTAAAGTTCGAGACAACGAAACAGTTGCTTGGTTCGCCAAATCCCGTCGCAACACAGATGAAAACAATGAATTTCCCATAGACTAAGTATTCTCTAGACTGTCAACTCATTCTGACCGATTCTGCCCCCAGTAGTTACTAAACGAACTAATATATCTTCAAAGATTGATTGGTTGATTGGAATCTTGGATGCTTTTACATTTTGTATCACATTTTTTTGTTTTTTAAATAATAAAAAATAAAATTTATGATTTTTAAAAATATTTAAAATATTTAAAAATGCTTTCATGGCGAAATAAATGTTAACAAAAAATAGAATTGTAAAAAATTCTATTTTTGTTATTCTAACGACATAGCGAAGATTTAATTTTATTTGTTAGATTATCGTTTGATTTTAATTGGAAGATTTAATATTTCGATTCAATTTATATTAAAAGCTAATTACGAGTTAAAATTCTCATGCACTTACGTTATTTGAATATCTAATTGAGATTTCATTTCATTTTATGAAAAAATAACAACGAATTATTTCTTGGTAATAATTTATTGAGATTGCTGTGTGTGTCTTCCTTTATTATTATTATTATTGTGTTTTATATTCTTCTTGTTGTTGTTTTTATATTAAAGTTGTCTATATTTTATTGATATTGTTGGTAATATTATATTTTTAATTTTATTATCATTATTTTTAGTATTTAATGAAGCATTTAAACTTTATTTGTAAAATTGTATTTGAAATATAAACTTTACCTGTAGTTAAAAGCAAGCAAGAACTTATTTGTAAAAAAAATAAATAATAATAATGTATAAAAAAATTTCTTACGTCAATACAGTTTTGTAAAAATATATTGATATATTTTCAAAATGCAATGTTTCAGTAATTCATCCATTGAAAAAGTTCGTTCAAAATTAATAAAAAGGTATTTGGTGATATTTTCTGCTGCTAATTTCTTATTACAAAGCTTTAACACAACCTAATAAGAATTAAAAAAAAAAAAAAAACTAATTTTATTTGCGCATTAAATAAAATTTATTTAGCAAATAAATTCGACTGCAACTTTAACTTTATAATTAATAAAAAAAAACTCCAATCTGCTGGTTGAATAAAATTTAAAGTTAGAAAACATAAGAGGGTGTGTTAAGTCTCCATTCGGAGTCTAAAAACAAGAAGCTTTAACATCAATCCAAGCAATGCGCATTGCCATGGCAACGAATCAGCCAATCAGCGACCATGCGTTGCGTTGCCGTCAAATGTAGTTCCAACCGAAACTACTGGGGGCGCTGGTTTCTATGGCGCTTTCAATATAGAAAATCCTTAATGGTAATCCAATCAGAGTGTCATATCTATAAGTGTCTTTAATCTATGGAATTTCCGGCGCCGCGCATAAGTGCTTTTATTATATACGCGCAACATAATTGTACGGTCCAAACAGAAGGAAGAACCAAAATCTAAAGCATTTTTGGTTTTCAGATTCTTTGTTAATCTCTTAAGTCTGAGGCAAAGCAATAGTTGTTTGGTTCGCCAGGTCCCGTTGGCAACACAAATGAAAACAGTGCATCCCCGGCGCCGTGTTTAGTGCTATTATTTACGCGCAAGTCCAGTACTATTATTTACGTTTTGGAGTCCAGTCCAAAAGAAAGTAGAATTAAAAAACTAAAGCACTTTCGGTTTTCTACTTCTTTATTAACCTGTAAAGCCAGAAAAATCGAAGCAGTGGTTTGGTTTGCCAAATCTAGTCGGCAACAGAAAAGAAAACAACAAACAAGCATCCTCGCCAACGCGCTTTAGTGCTGAACATATGCGCAATCTTGGAGTGTGAATAAATATTTTGACGGACGCGGCAGCTTTGAAAAATCGTTTCGGTTTCGTTGGTGACTTGAAAAAATTTATAAAAAATTTATATAAAAAAAAAAAAAAAAAAAAAAAAACGAAAAGTACTGTGAAATCCGTACGATTTTTTTAGCTGTTCGTACACCCGTACAAAATAGTAAAAATCCGTACATTGTACGGATGATTCGTACAAGTTGGCAGGTATGCAATACCCACGACAAAAAATTTAGACAGAAGGGGGTACTAAAGGGGGGGGGGTTGAGGGGTACTATCCAGTAAACGGGTCATAGGGTTTTCATAAAGAAAATGATTAACTCGTGGTTTGAAAACCGGTGTATTTAACCTTTTGCACTCCAAACCCATTCTGGACGTAAGCTATCAGCTACTTAGTGAGACTTTGTGGCAGAAACATGCATTAATGAATCGTCATATAATTTAGTATAGTTTTGGAACCAAGTAACGTATTATAATGATATTGGACTTATATAAATTGGTTGGCATAGAGAAATATATATTTGCAACAAAAAAAAAATCAATATTTTATTTCTCAAAATTTTGTACAGTACGATAAAATTTGAAACACTCCCCAATATGCATTGAAGGCTGATTTGTTTGACAATAATAAGTAGTTTAGCGTCTTCCTGTAAGAACAAATATGCAGTGTCCAGTTTTCTTTCTCCCACATCGGGAATATTATTTAGTCTGCTGTCCTCCGAAGATGTGGATAGACGCGTTCTCGGTTCATGGAAATCACCTCTCAACTGATCTATAAGTGCTTGGGAAAACTTGTAATGTGTCAATGGTTTTTTATTATTGTTTTTTCTTGTTTATTTATAATTAGAAATCTCACCATACAGTGCGAAGCATGCTCGCATATCAACCTTTCTTCTACAAACTCTCTCTCGACGCAGCTTGGCCCTAGTGTTGCTCTTGCGCCAGGAAATGTCAATTTCCACAAACTATCTACAAACTCACCTTATCGTTCCATTCCAAGTGGCGCAGAGAAGTGCTCGGACCGTCTTGAGCACACTTCTAACGATTTCTTCTGACACAAAACCCGCTGATATTTTTTTTTATAATATATATCTTAGTAATTTGATTCGATTTATTGTGCCATTTCAAAAGAAAACTTCAGAGAAATATGCGTTTCTCAAAAAGTTGTGCTGGAATAAGTTAATTCCTCGTAATCACTAATAAACTTCGATGTCCTCTGAGAAGGGACAGTGGAGTTCAAAGGGTTAAAATTCTAAACCTTTTTATCTAAACCATCACTTGTTTCTTTTTTCCGCCTCTCACTGTTTCCCAGTTACGTCATTTCGAAATTAGGAATTCCTTTCTTAAAGATCACGTACAAGCTCTCACTACATTAGCACAGTGTAAAAGCTAGAAGAAGAAAAAATTAAAACCTTTTTAATTTAATTTCCAAACTCAATTTTAAAACTTCTTTGGAATTCAATTAACCGGTACCACATAAGCAAATACCATATAATCCAACCAACCCTTTACACATCGAGCAATAGACCGCCACTCTACATAAACATCTCGAAAGATGTATCCAAGAACCTCAACGCTAAAACAACACTTGAGGCTTTCTTTTTTAACTTACACGAGGATTGTTTGGAGTAGTTTTTCACCTCGCCGAGATAAAGCAGCCTCAAAGGATTGAAAGGATTCCAAATGTATTCTTCGACACTTTCTTATTCTACGTCGTCTATCTTTTCTTTTTTAGTGTTGTTTTCATTCAGATGTTTATATATATATATAAGAACTCTTAAAAAATTGACAACTGTCAAGGATATTGTATTTATCAATCCATGTTTCACAGAAGCTTTTTGCATGAAGTTAAAGCTTTTTATTTCTGAAAAGTTCAATATCTGGTTAGGGATTGAATATAGGAATTTTTTTTTCATAGGATTGTCTTTCTGTAACGTAGTTTTTTAGTTTAACCATTCCGTTTTTACAAAGTATACTTTTTCGATTCTACAAAGAGACTAGGTAACTTTAAAAAGAAGCTCTGAAACAGTGATCGATAAATAGAAGAATGAAAATAAGTTTGTTCTTTAAAGTCCGATACTGGTCTGCCGGAGAAAAAAGGGCCGAAATAGTTTTGAAATCGGCTTTGAATGAGTTGAATTAAACCCGATCGCCAAAGTATGTCATAACTTGTCAAATAGAGAACATCCTTAATCATCTGGGAATCCAATACACTTTTCTAAACACGATTTAATAAATGCAGCAGACGATAAGACTTTCTTTCGCTAAATATTACATCATCAAATGCGTAACAATTATTGCCAGCTTGGCTCGCTTTTAAAAGATGCGAATATTTTTCGGCAGTGAGGTGAAATCGTATGCACTTTTCCTCATTGAAAGTTAAAGAACACTGGGTCACCAAATAAAAAAAAAATGTGCGTTATTCGGCAAGATATGACAGATTTGGTAATCGAATTCAGCTCAACTCATTAAAATTCAATTTTTGCCCGATTAGTAAAACATAGTAATTGGTAAAACATACTGTATAAGAAGGATTAAACAATAATTTTTTTAATAAAGAAAGGAACTTTATTGCATTCACTTTGCTGTCACAATTACAAGAAAACTTAAAGAACTAGGGGTGTGAAACATCGCACAGCTTTCAATTACACTATAATACTGATATCAATTTGTGTCATTTACAGTTTTTATATTTTCATCATTCACTTAGAAAAAATGGACAGTTTGACGATATTTTTTACCATAATTCTTGTATGGGTCTTGACGAAAATCTTAATGGTAGGTCACTGTGCCATCACCAACCTACACAAAATTTGAACATCGTAGGTCAATTTGTTCGAGAATTATATGGACCACAGACACAAATTTTTTCTAGATCACTTTTTTTAAATCAGAATGTGTTCCAAAACGTAAAAAAATGCTTTTTTTTTTTTTTTTTTTTTGGACAAAATCCTATTCTTTCCCTATGTATACTTATGGGTAATTGAAACAAGTGGTCAAAGTTAAAAAATAAAACGTCAATCTGATTTTTGACTCTGTTTCGTCTCTTATGAGAGGAGTCAATATCTGGATAAAAACTAGATCGTTTCAGTCATGTTGTTGAATTCAAATATTGTTCACTCCTTACACCATCGAAGAATGCAATTGAATAATTCGATTGTTGCTAACAGTCGAGTGATTCAATCGTTTCCATCTCTACCCCTGAAGCTCCTACAAATTTATCTTAGTTTGATTCTTGCCCAGCACACACGCTGCACTAAACCATAAAGTTTCAAAAAAGAATAAATAGCAACTGTATATCTCCACAAAAAGCACTGCAGTTAGTCTATTATGATAACGTATACACACTTTGCTATGGATAAACAGTTTAACATCATTAACTTTTTACTCATTTAAAATTATTTGAGTGCTTCCAGACTTAAATATGCATTCATCCTGAACCAGTTTAGCCAACAAATGGGAATGTTACAAGTATATATACTTAAGATGAGCAATTATAAGAGTGAACAGCCATGAACATTCTTCAAGTACTCTTATTCCAATTTTGTCCTGAAAGTAAGAAAGTTTGGCTAATTTTCATCGTAAAAGGACCCAGCACCCTTCAAATAAAATCGCCTTTTTTTTTTTTTTTTTTTTTTTTTTTTTTTTTTTATAATTATCATTTTTATTTGCTTTTTCATTCATTGATCCTTAGTTTTCCACTTAAATTAGAAACATGCTATATTTTGTTTTACAATAAGCAAACTATCAATTATTAACTATATGACTTTAAGCTGTAACTTCCGATTTTCTCCAAGTGCCTTATTTTAAAATTCAATCTACCTTTTCTAATCAAGTAGTAGAGACATTCATTTTTTTTTTTTTTATTTTTTATTTTTTTTATTTTTTTTTTTTTAGGAAATTGTAGTACAGTCAAGTTACTACAGCATAAACTGTGATAAAAACATTTCCTTATATTTTCGTAATTATTCTTATTAATTCTAAATCTTTGCAGTAAAAAATAAAAATAAAATTTTAAAAAAATAATAATAATAATAATAATTGTAAGATTAAATAAAATTTAACAAAAACAATTCTGATGATTCTCTTTTTACCAAACTTTAACCTCTGAATCTTGTACAAGATCTATTACAGGGTTCCCACTCAAATCACACAATGAAAATCAATGACTTTTAAGGACCTAAACAATGCATTTAAGGACCTTTGAAAATTTGTTTCAGGCACTATGTCTATAAAGAAATTTTTAATATAGTATATTCAACCAAAAAAGTTACAAGTTGGTGCATGATAAATAATACAAATATGTCAGAGAATTTCGATACGGTGCGGATAAGTGGCGGTCACGCGGGGATAGCAAGTCTGAGTTGTATTTTAATACATTTTGCAGTTGGGCACACAACATCGGCAAAAATTGAAAACTTTTAAGGACCTATAAGCATTTTCATGGACTTTTAAGCACCTCTCAGCATTTTCAAGGCCTTGAAAACAAGTTCAAAAATATTAAGCACTTTGAATTAAACCCCTAGATCTATACAAACTTTTAAGATCTAGAAAACCGAACAGGGAAACAAGAAAGTTCAAATTAGTCTAGAGAGAATAAGTCAGACTAAAATTAAATTCAAATAATTTACATAACTCCATTATCAAAAAACAAATACTCGCGAAAAATTAGATTTTTTAAAAAACTATTAACTTTCAAGATATCCGACTTTTGGTACCTTTTATAGAAACGTCTTCGAAAATAAGTCTCAAATGGGATCTTGAGTGCATTCCCGTGTTCCTTCCAGCGTATTTGTCTTCAGACTTTACTTTTTATTTCCTAAAAGCATAGTTTTTTTTTTATAGATATATATAATATTGCTTTATTTTACTTTCCCCGCTCGCCTTGAGTATCATTTTTTATAATCCGACTTTCGCTAGCTGTCCGGATCTGTTTTACGGATGAGCCGAAGTCGAAGTCTCAATAATATTTGAAGTCTAGAAAGCGGATGCAGCTTCTAAAGTTTAGAATGAACAGAAAATGGAGGGGTTTTTTTTCTCTGTCTCTTTCTGAAATAATAATATAAGAGGGGAGATTCTTTATTTTAAAAGTATTCCTTCTTCGATAGGATATATGGAGAAATTTCTTTTTCGGAAAAAGGTGAAAAAAATATATATACTGAAACACGTTATTTAACTCTAAACCTATCAGAGCGGTCAAATGACCACTTTTGAGACTTTAACCAAAATTGTTAATTTCCAGGTTTTCAATTTTCTTCCTAAAGCCCGACAAAATAAATATTTTTTTAATTATTACATGATAGTTATTTTGTGTTTTATTGTCTATGCTAAAATCTCTATTATATATAATCAACTGGGAAAAAAATATGTTTGTTTGAAAAGCAGTCATTTGACCGCCAAGATATACATAAAATGTCGGTGGGTTTAATGTTTAACTAACAGTTTCATAATATTGAGATATAATTAATCAATATAGGCAGGGTCCATCGGAAAGAAATAATTTACTTTGAAATAACATAACTGCGAAACGGTGGGAGGCAGAAAGAAGGCACACGTGGTATGTTAATAGACAGGTACGGAAGTTTAAGTACACCTATTTACAAAATTGATTGTTAGGAGTAAATTTTTACTTTCAATTACCCATATGTATACAAAGGATAACGAAAGTATAGCATTCGGTCAATATATATATATATATATTCCCCCTTCTCTTCACGTTTTGGAACATCGTGATTTTAAAAAAGTGATCTATAAAAAAAGACTGTGCGTAAGTGGTCAGCATAACAGCGAACAAATTGACCTACGATGTTCAAATTTGGTGTGCGGGTTATTGATGGCAATGGGACCTACCATTAAGAACCCTTTACCCAACTAATTTAACGAACCCGTGTAATTTAAATTCTACACCTGTCTATCCAAAATACCACTTGTCTCCGGGGATAGAAAGTGGGAGGGGGGGCATACTCATTACTTGAAACTGACTGAACCAATTTTGAACTGTTGGTTTGTACGCTCAACGACCAACTTTTTGCACAAAGATGTCTAATCGAGGCGGGACCTACAGCTTAATATGGATTCCGAACAACAACAAACATGCATGCCTCACCCAGAATTCGACCCCGGTACCTTTGGTATGCAAGGCCAGAGCGCTAACCTAACAGACCAACAAGTGGGCTAATTTCGAACTGAATTGAACCAGTCAACATCGAACCCTTCAGTTAGTAAAAGTGAAATTTAATCGACAACTTTAAAATTAACAATAAATTTAATATTAAAACTTAAATGAACGACGTGTTTTTTATTATTTTTGAACTTACTGCAGTGTAATGTAGCAAAACATGGAAAATAAGAAATTCATAGAAGTACCACAAAGAAAATCAGCATTATTATTTCTGCAGTTTTTGATCATCTGTCAAAGTAACAAAAATGTAATTACAAGAATTTTAAATCATTTTTTATAACTGTAAAAGAAAATGGTTATTGTATCGGACAGCGTTGTAATTTCACTGCGTATGCAATTTTGTATTTTTGGCTGCAAAGTGTGTGTTACATGAAAACGGGATTCCTCAATAAAAAGTGCTGGTTTTGAGAACAGGGATTAGAAGTATGTAAATAAAAAGTGAAGAATTGCTGAAAAAAATATACTAAACGTAAAAAAAAAAAAAATCTCTCGAAAACGTGAGAAAGTTGAGTGTTGTATAGCACGAGAACATAATAGCCATACCTGGAATTCAGAAAGAGGTGTGGGGAATAAAAGAACGGAGGGGTTTCCCAACAAGAAGAAAAGGGTGGGGAAATAAAAGCTTCAAGCTAACCAAAGAAAAACAGGCACCGATAGCCATACAAAGGAGTTTTTTTTTTTTTTTTTAAGGAGGTTTTGGAGTTTTGGGCGGGACATTACAGCATTATCCAGAATGGGGCAAGTATTACCACATACGCTGCCTTTTACCATCAACACTACATTAAAGAAGAGGAAAGCTCTTTTATTTGGCATATCACGCAAATTTGCAACTTGTGTAGTTTGGATTGGTTGTTTTCGGATTATCTGGCGCTGTCAGCAACACGAGGGATATAATGCGCCGAAATATTCGTCATTAGACAAGCTAACATACATTTACAAACACCCATGCCTTACACGGGACTTGGACCCACAACCTCGCGGTCTAGAAGCTAGCATGCTAACCACTACACCGTTTGGTGTGTGTAGTTCGGAAATTTTTTAACTAAAAATGCACAAGCACGTGAGATATATCAAATAAAAGGTCTCTCCGTGACGAGTCCCCATGCTAATCTTAACAAGAAGTCATGGAAGGTACAGAAGCCTCTCGATAAATCGCGCTTGTCGGGAGACCAAAATGAACGATGTATCCGATTACGCGATATATCGAGCGATGTGATAAAATATAAAAAAGGAAAAACAGAGAAAAAAATGGGAGACATAGCAAATGCGCGATTTATCCGAAAGCGCGAGATATTGAAACGCCATATAATTAGGGATTACTATACGATTAATATTGCATGAAACCCAATCGAAAATGAATCTGACATTCAACCCAAAGAATTCTTCCATAATATTAATAACTGTATGGGAATTCACTCGTTCACTGCAAATAGAAATGTTACCGAATAAAAGTTCTAATCTGACAAGTTTTCACACCAAACTCTCCAACTTGGCGGCATTTTTAATGATAAATAAACTTGAAATAAGCATATGTTTGTTATAGGTCGTTAACCTTAAGAAGCTAAGGTTTCAATCATTAAATATCGCCAAATTGTATATGGTTTCTTTTATCTGAACCTGCTGCAATACAAACGTGGTTTTAATATTAGTTTGGATAATATACACATATCCTCGCCAAACTTGTTGAAATTTTATTATTTAAAAATGAGGGTTTCAAACATACTGCGAACATCTGTCAACTTCAACCTCGAAATGCATCCGCCTTTTCCAAAACATTTCGTCTAGGAATACAATATAACACCCATAAGAAACACAGTACTATGTTTAAAATAGAAGAAAAACTTAAAATCAAATGTAAGTTGACAACCTTCAGCAATTTTCGAAATGTCTATCAAAGTCAGAAAGAGAAAAAAAATTAAGACGATAGAAAAACCCCGTCAATCAATATATTAGTAAACATTCAAAGTTCCCAAAACCAATTCACTTTTACCCTAAAACTCGCCAGGGATGCAATCCCGGTAAAATATTAATATCGACACCCCCCCCCCCCTTCTCCACCTCAGACGACTTTTACAACCCCGCACCTCCTTGACTCGGAAAACTTACGACGATGTTACGATGGAAACGAGACAAGCCCCCTTTCCCCCACATCCAATCAATAATTCACGAATCGCAACTCATGGTTGCATAAAAATAAAAGACCCCGCGAATTGTACGAAGGAGAGAAAAATTCCGGCCGATTGACAAGGCGGCTCCGAAAAAGGTCTCCCCCTCTCAAAAAAAAAAAAAAAAAAAATCCCAAAGAAATAATACACGAGGAAGTTGATACGGACCCGCCATTTCGAAAATGACGTGCAAGCCCACCGATCACTCAAAGGACCCGTTCCGCTTTTCATTCTTGGCAGAGTGCCAAAGTGTGCCACGTGATGGGAAGTGGGCGGGGGCTAATCTGTGATAATGAAACAACGTGCGTGGGAAGGGGGAATTCATAGTAAAGAGGGAAACACTGGAGAGTGAGATTTGAAACTGGAAATGTAATTAAAATTTCAGTTTTGAGGGATGGTGGTTGAAAGAATTGTCATTGATAGTTCCGCTACCTGCCTGATGAATTTCGGGGTTTTCTTATATATGGTACGAAAATCTGAGGCAATGCATCAAAAAAGGCCTTTTTAAAAGGAGTTTTTCCAACTTTTACTCAAGGTGATTAGTTTCAAGTTGTGATTTTTCAATGTCGAAAGTGGCGAACGACTAAGTAGAACATAGTTTAAAGTATAGTATACTAAAGATACAAAAGAAGTTAATACCTTCCTGGGGGTCTTTTATGGATAACTGCCCCTCATTATTTTGCTCGAACGGGAAAAAAATTTAAAAATTGTAGTAAATGGAATAATACAATAGGTATCGGGTCGCTGCTAAACACTATTAACCAAACTTCCATAATACAACAATTCTGTTCATTTCTCAAATGTACCAGCTAGCATTACAAACATTTATACAAGTTCTGTAAGCATGTTTACAGTCTTCATAACAAGTTTCGTAATAAACACATTTTTTTTTTTTTTTAAATATTTCCAGAAAAAGTTTAGTTTGCGCGGTTCCGATTGTCTATTTCTGCCATTATGAAGTATTTATCACAGCCAAATACGAATCGTAATTTTGAAATACGATAAGAATAAGAGGTCGAAACCTTATCGCACATGCCTCTCTCTCCAACTCCACCACACCAACGAAAAGACATTGAGGTCAAAATATGTTCAAGGAAAGATTATTTTTTTCCCTAGCACAAGTTCAACATGAAGACTAAACGTCGACGTAACATCGTCCGATCAAAACTACCGAGAATATCCAAATGCAAGGAAGGAAACGCCTACCGGGTTGCTTTTTAAGGAGAAACGGTGCAGCAGTAAGTCAAAAATAAAGCGAATGTAAATTTTTTATAGTAGGCCACTATCTAACGAAATACACAATTCTTAATTGCAAATTTAGCGAAGGGTCCTTTAAGAAATTTGGAAAGTTTTTTGTATAGATCACGGAATTCCAATTTTCCAAAAAGGACCCTTCTTTAAATGCCATCTCTACAGAAAAAACAATCCACAAAAATCTATGTTTAAAAAAATGTTTATTTTACTAGATAAATATTTGCATTAGTTATTAAATAGCTTGTTTTTATACGAAAAAGTTTCTTTTAAAATACTCTACACATTCTACTTTTAAAAAAATTTGGCAAGATAATAAGAAAATTATTTTTCACAAGATAATATGAAAATTATTTTTTACGAAAAGAATATTAAAAACTCAAAAACATACGCTGCGAAAATTCCAAAAAAGACCCTTGAATTTGCACGGCTCTGGAGAACTATGCAAAATTCCGATCCAAAAAATATCTTGAATTTTAGTTGAATTTGCATCTTACTATAAAATATGCCACTAAAAAGTGTATTTAGAATATTTTCGCATGTTGTACAACTTGCAATCTTTTACCAAAAAAGCGTTTTATGGGGGAGGGGGATAAAAAAAACTATTTTCCAGAGTCCCTGAATAATCCGTAAGAAATATCAAAAGGACAAGTTTAGTTCAATTCACAAAATACATTCGAGAATAAATGTTTACATTATTTCTTTACAAACATAGAGATAACAGACGTATCTTCTAGCTTATCCGAAGCAAGGAAAATCAGTTTCTCAAACAGGAAAAATTCCTTGAATACATCTCGATTTTTCCTTTAAAACTTGGGTTTCGAGAATCAATACTAAAATTTTAGTATATGATTAACTTGCTTTTAATTCAGCGCAATGTTCGAACCTTAAGAGAAATACCATTAAAAAAAATTAAATACATTTTAGTATAAAACGATGTTAAACTAGGGGGCTGTGTAACATCGCAAAACTTTCAATTCCACTTAATGTTGGTCGCTTGCATTTATATTTGCCATGAATTGGCGTAATTTTAAATGTTTTCGTTTTCATATTTTCATAATTAAAAAAAAAAAGCCAGTTTGGCGACATTTTTGCTAATAATTACTACACTGACGGAAAAAAAACACAGATATAAAAGGTGACATTGGCGATATGTTCTTCTATAAATAATACATTATCCTTTCTTGAAAGTGAAACACTCAATTACAAGTAATAGTAAAGTTAATGAGTTTAAGACAATAATAGAAGGTATGTTCTATACCTTGTATAAGTATAGGTCTATACCTTGTATAGGTATAGTCTATACTTTATCTTTGCATTAATCTATATCTTGATTATACTTTGTCTTTGCAATACTCTAAGAGTACTGAATAATGCAAAGATTGCATTGAAGACTTTCTGGCGAAGAACTAAACGACTGAGGCCAGAACATCCTTAGATCAAAATCTAGCCAACTGAAAGTAGCTCATGCAAAAAATGGAAGAGTGCATTCTCTTCAAAGGCACACTGTTCAACATTTGCAGATCGAATGGTAGAAAACCCGGATAATGAACGGGGATACAGGGATGAGAGTGATCAAAGAGCAAAAGGGAGGAAATCCAAAAATTAGTTTAAAAAAACCAGCGGAAGGGACGCAAAGTTTCGTCAAAACAGATTGCATAAGGAATACACAAAAATTCAACAAAAAAGTATGCAGGATAGATGATTCAATAATTTTAAAGATACAATGAAATGTCCCATACCATATAATGATTACATTTAAAAAATATTAGGAGCTTGTAAAGTAATCTGTGAGGAAAGGGGAGCCAATAGGGAAAACCTTTTGTTTAGACATGAGGAAAAGTATACTTTTTGCAGGAAAAACTGGTTCAGATCAGAAAAAATGCGAATCCTCGAAACAGGGACAAAGAGAAGGAAAATGTTACATAAAAAACAAAAAAGGAGAAAATCCTCCAAAAGGAGGAAAAATCTCATCCCTGGAGAAAGACAATAAGTTTAACATTTTATCTATTAATTTAATTAAATCGTTAAAATTTATTTAACAGCAAATGTAAGTGACATATATAATATAAAAACTTATCAGTCGCCATTTTTATGGGAATATAAATGCATGAATAAGTGTAAAAAAAAATTACTAAAATGTTAAAAAATGACATGTTTGTCATTTTGAGTATCAAGATCATAAGTAACTTCTTAAAACTATTAAACTCACTCAAATTTACGGGGGAAAAATTAGCCAGACATTTATGACATTCATTATATTTGGAGAGTACACAGTATAGAAAACAGTAGATGAAAGTCACTGCAATGAAATCAGTAATCGATAACTGTAACTTCTGGTGGTTATTGAATGTCAAGCAAAAAATAGAATAACAATAGCTATGGAGGTCTAATTAACAACTATTGCCCAAATGAAGTGTGGTCGTTTCCGAACACCCTGTAGTTCAAGACAACTTATTCTGACCTCATAGAATACGCTGTAGGATGGATCCATCATTGTAAAAGATATAGTAACGAGCAAATCACAACTTATATAGTAATACTGATAACCAGCGCACATAGTTTTGTATTAAACTTAAATATATGTTGATAAAGAAAAGAAAAATTAGCGCTTTTCAATTTTAATTAATACTTTACTTTTCTAACCACGGCTACAATAAGAGTTTTAACGAATCATACGGCTTTGACCGAGCTATATCATGACGTCACTCACTTGGCAAATCGCTATTGGCTAACCTTGTCTCCTCTCAGTTCAAGACGTCACATGTAAGATTATAGAGCAGCCAATCAGCGGGTAGTAAAACCACGTCGCACATCACTGTAGCTTATTCAATGAGGTCAGGATAAGTTGTCTTAGATTATAGTAAGTACCTGTTGGTAACCAAGAGCAACCTATTAATTACATTGCTATCATATGCGGGGCGGTAAGGTAGCCATTCCATTGGATTTAGGAGCAATCTAGAAATTACAACTAAGAGTAATAGCCGTAATATAATCAATATCCTGGAAACATCTCCTATAAACCATCATCCACACCAGAAACCTAACTTTACATTCCCCACGCAGCACAACTAAACGACAGCAAACAATTATCCTGATAACGAACCAAAAGAAAAGAACTTAACGTCTTTCCTAACAAGACAAAAAAAAAAAAAAGTAAAAAGTAAAAAAAAAAAAGCAGACACGATTGCGAAGAAATTAAGCAACTCGGTCACAATTCCAGAGAGCCCGCAGGGGTCATTGCTGGTAAGGAATTAACTCGGGCAAATTTAGTTAGCGCCCGGGCATTCAATAAGTGGATTGCTCGGGCATCTTCGGGCATTCAGGAAGCGTAGGATTGGCGTGCCAGCATGCAGATTGAATCCAATCTCCGATTCGATGGAGATCAGCATTCAAGGGAGGGTTGGTTGGGATGATTTGATTACGCTGCTGACGTTTGTTGTACGAGGAGTTTTTTTTTTATCACTATGAAGCGTACAGTAGATGTATTTGGAAATATTAAGACTAAGAAATAGTCATGACTAAGAAATAGTCATGACTTAGAAATAGTCATGACTTAGAAATACTCCGAAGGTCGGGACATGTTAGAGATGGTATTTGAAGCACTTTTAAATTCCTTATACTAGAATTACAATAACAAGGAATAGTAAATCGAGGATTTGATATCGATGTGTTAATATCCCTAATAGGAGTTTTTGTGCTGCAAAATTATTAAAAACAGGGTGTCCACAAATTAGTCGGGCAATTGAGTTCAATTACATCTGAATAACTCTTAATACAGGGATGAGAGTGATCAGAGAGCAAAAAGGAGGAAATTCAAAAATTCGTTAAAATAGGAAGCGGAGGAGACGATACCCAAAAGTTTCGTAAAAAAAAGAAGGAATACACAAAAATTCAACAACAAAAAAACGCAGGAAGGATGATTCATTGATTTTAAAGATACAATGACATTTCTTATACTATATATTAATTACATTTCAAATATTAGGAGCTTGTGAAGTAATCTGAGAGGAAAGGAGAGTTAAGAGGGAAAATATTTTGTTTGGACATGAAGAAAAGTATACTTTTTGCAGGAAAAACTACATGAAAAAGATACAATGACATTTCTTATACTATATATTAATTACATTTCAAATATTAGGAGCTTGTGAAGTAATCTGAGAGGAAAGGAGAGTTAAGAGGGAAAATATTTTGTTTGGACATGAAGAAAAGTATACTTTTTGCAGGAAAAACTACAATGAAAAAGATACAATGACATTTCTTATACTATATATTAATTACATTTCAAATATTAGGAGCTTGTGAAGTAATCTGAGAGGAAAGGAGAGTTAAGAGGGAAAATATTTTGTTTGGACATGAAGAAAAGTATACTTTTTGCAGGAAAAACTACAATGAAAAAGATACAATGACATTTCTTATACTATATATTAATTACATTTCAAATATTAGGAGCTTGTGAAGTAATCTGAGAGGAAAGGAGAGTTAAGAGGGAAAATATTTTGTTTGGACATGAGGAAAAGTATACTTTTTGCAGGAAAAACTGGTTCAGATCAGAAAAATGCAGATCAGGGATGCAGACAGGGACAAAGGGAAGGAAAATGTTAAATAAATAACAAAAAAGGGGAAATCCTCCAAAAGGTGGAAAACTCTCATCCCTGTTAATAACCAGGCCTCAGAAACCATTATTTTTCTCCCAATTAATTTATGTTCACCATGTCATTCTATATGAAAAAAAAAAAATTATTATGCTTTGTTATTAAGAGACGAACTAACTAATTTGTGGACACTGTATCTACATCTTAGGTATTATTCTTGAATGGTGGGTGATGGTCGTTTTTAGTTTTACCCTTTTCCTTCCCAGCTTTTATTAACAGCTCACTTTAAATTTGCTGTTAACAAATTAGTTCAGGCAAGAAAGGCCGAAAATAGCAGGTTGAAGATGTCAGCGTTATAAAAGGAAAATAGCCTTTTTTAAACACGTTAAGGAAACCTAAAGAATATTATATATCTCAGTAATAGAACACAATATCCAACTATGATTAAGATCCGAAAAAAATGCAATTAGAAAGTACACAAACATACACATAAAATATTTTTGCTTTCAAATCACATGAAAAATTTCAAAATAATTTTATACAACTTGATAATTATGGAATTAAAGAAATTTCATTTATAAACATCTTTTAAATGCCTATGAAAAATCTAAACTTTAAATAAACTTATTTTTCTACACTAACTCTATTTTGTTTTAAGTCTAAAGTAACCAAATTACATAAAGCACCGGCATTCAACAGGCTGAATTCAAACCAAAGACAAACTATAATAATAATAATTAAAAAATATATATAATAATACTAAAATTATATAATAGAATAATAATAAAATAATAATAAAATAAAATAATAAAAAAATAATATAATGTAATAAAATATAAATATATAATATAATATAAATAATATATAATATAAATAATATAATATAAATAATTTATAATATAAATAATATATAATATAAATGATATAATAGAATAATAATAAAATAAAATAATGAAAAATAATATAACGTAATAAAATAAATAAATAATAATAATAAATGAAATTTAATAAGACGGAGAGCAAAACCATCTCCAAACCAACTAAATAGCCAGTAGAGTTTTTCCCTGCAGAAACTTCAAGCATGTAGAAGTTGTTTCACTGCTTCAAGACTTTTACCACAGAGAAGCGAAATTTTACGAGGACAAATCTCGTCATCGAAAAGTTCATTATAATATCCTTAAGTCCGGCTTTCATGGTATTAATGTTATGTTTGGGGAAAAGGCAAAAATAATTGGAAAAATATGAATTTTTGAATAATTTTGTTAAAAACTTAAACTTTAATTTCATTAATACATAAAAGAAGAAAACTTTTCAGGTAGGACAAATGCGCAAACTATAAGGAATTAGATTTACAAGATCCGTTTGTAGATTTTTTTTTAAGGGTCCTTTCTTTAAGTTCAATTTGGGAGAATTTCTTCAGGTATAGAATTTTGGAAAAAATTTTCAATTGAAATTTAAAAAAAAAAAAATTCAACAAAAATTCAAAGTTTTTGATAGAAATACAAGCAAAAAAATTCAATTCAAAAGAAATTCGAATAATCTTTCAATGTAAATTCTAACAAATTTTCAATAGAAATTCTAAAAAAATTCAACAAAATTCTAAAAAAACAAATCAATAAAAATTCGAATCAATTTTCAATAAACAAAATTTAAAAAACTAACAAATCTTAAATAGAAATTCGAAAGAAAAAAAAATATATATTCAGGCATAGAATTTCAGCAATTTTTTCAGTCATATAATTTCGAAACATTTTTAAACATAGTATACCAAGAAGAATCCTATTTTTGAATTGGAATGGTTATGATTCATAATTTATTTATTTTAATTAAAATTTTATAATGGACAAGTTTGTTTAAATTGGCATTTTATGAAAGATAAGTAAAAAGAACTTAAATTTTCTTCAAAACAGACCTGTGTTATAAATTGTACACTATACCGTATTTGTACGTTTGTACGACACATTCACTATAAACAAATATAATGTACTTTCTCACAATACTACTTAACTAAAATATAATAATACTGAACAAGTGTACCGAATAACTTCCCATTTACATTTATCCAATATTTTCCTTTGAAACCCTCAATTATCCAACTTTCAATTAAGCGGAGTAAGTCAAAAGACCGATTTGGAGAAAGAAAACCAAAGAGAAGTAGAATGTGTTCAACTGTAGCGGTTTCAGTCCCAAAGTTTCATTTAGGAAAATTGTAGGATTGGAATAGCTCCCATTATCGGACTTTTAATTAAACGGAATGCTCAATTAACAGAAAAGTTGCAAAATACCCATTTAGAGGCAAAGGGCCTTAATGGAAGAATGCAACTTCAATCGAACATTTTCTTTTCGGAAAAAAAAACAGCAAAAACAATGACTTTCAACGAACCAATCAATAAATGTAAGTGAAAGTTTAACAACGAAGCTTTATTATAAGAAATAGTTGCCAATTAGGGTAATATTTTCCTGTGAAATGAAGGTAGCGATTGGAAAAGAATTAACAAACAAAATCTTGAACATTTGTAAAATATTCTAAAATTTAGAAATGTCTATTAGACTGTAATGGGAATTTAAAAGAAAGCATTATTATAATTGATCTCTTATGAGCGTTCTTTTCCACACAAAAAAAAAATTTCAGGGTTGCCACAAAATTCAGGAAAAAAAAGTTACCTGGTAATTCCCCCGATAGATTTCGAATTCGAAACAAATTCCCTGATTTTACAGCAAACTTCTTTTTAAATTTTCACAACTTTTCCAGATGTGTAAACACCTTTATCAAATAGAACAAGTAAGTCAAAGAGATAATATGCCAATTGTTTTTAAATAGTTTTGGAGGTAATGAAAACTTAAAATAATTCCATAATATGACACTTCTAACCATTACCATAATTCTCCGGGAAAATGGCGCCAAAATACGGATGAACGGGAAAACTAACCTTCAAAACAATGATGAAAATTTCCCTAGCTGGTTTGTACGCTCAACGACTTTTTTTCTTTTTGCACGATAACGGCTAATCATGCCGGGACCTACAGCTTAACGTGGATTCCGAACTACAGCAAACATCCATGCCTAACCCAGGATTGTAACCGGGCACTTTTGGCATGCGAGGCCAAAGCCTCCAACTGTGGGCTAAAAATTTCCTTGACTTTTGTGAAATTTAAAAAATTCCCTTACATCTTCTCGATGTTTTCCAGAATCAGAGAGCTACCCCCGGAAATTTCCCTGATTTCCGGGTCCTGTGGCCACTCTTTGTGTTGCCAACTTCTTTTATGTGCAAATGTAAGTTATTTAAACGATCTTGAATTTAGATCAAGTTTCTATTGTGTTTAACGAATACAAAGTAAACCATCAACGGACAATTCCCGCATTTTTAAAAAACGAGTGAAATTAATTTATATTTACGAAGAATTTACTTCCGATTTCCAAATATTCAAAAGAAAGTTCTTTAAAAAAAAATTAGTTATTATATAATAAGAAAAGAAAATGCGCAAAAAAAAACATCCAATTACGATTCCACCAAAAACGACCAGCTATCGGCTGTGACGTCACGACATCCTTCCGTTAACTCGAAGGGCAGGTGTCATCAAAGGACCGGTGATTCGCTACGCTGCAATACGAACTGCGGGTGCTTTGTTGGTAAGTTGTTTCCGATGAAGTGATGTCATGCGTCGCTTTTCCGCCAAAATATGAGAGGCAAACTTAAATTGCAAATTTAAAAAAAAAAAAGGGTGGGGGAGGGCGGAGAATTAAAAATTTGTATTTATGGACTTTTCGAAACGTTTAAGAATTGAATAAAACAATAAAAAAAAATGCAGGAATTGTCCACTCAGTGCCACTGACTAACTTTTTTTGGCAGGAGGGGACTTAACTTGATAGAGAACATTGTCATCGACGACTAGTCTCTAGGCTTTTTGAAGATTTGCCCGACATAAGCACATAAAATCGAAATTAATAGAAAGGTTGATTTTAAAAATTACTTTGGATACCACTTCAGGCTAAACGATTGAATTAAATTTTACACAACGAATCTTCAAATCCACCTACTTATACAAATCTCATACACAAATTCACGAAAATATTACACATTTTTGTTATTTATTGGGTATACTCTTATAGTTGTGCGCGTAAATTTGGTGAGTTGGCACGAAAAAGATCACTTATTGAATTGACATAAATTGTTTTCACTCAATGTCTATCTATTTTAAATGAAAATTAAAATAAAGCAAATCAGAAAACCAGGCGGAGCCCCTGTATATACATTGGAGTAAGGTATTCAAATATAAAATAAAAAACATTCAAAGCTATTTTCCAAGTTTTTAATTGATGTCATTTCATTAAGTGATCTTTTTCGTACCTACTCACCAAATTTCAACGCTTTCCACAAAGTAGTTTTTAAATGCATTGGGCTAGAAGATTGTAACATAAAGAGTATAAAGAATGATCTTTACTATACTAAACTCCAACTTAACTTGACATCACTAGATGATAGATCTTCACCGTGCTCATAGGCAATTAATCCATTTTAGCGGAGTGAAGACATAACTCTCGCCAAACCCGATAGCCTTTTGTTCTCTACAGGGTTGTGGTTTGGCGAACATTATGCTTTCACGACGCCAAAATGGATTAAATACCTATGAGCACTGTGACGATCTATCGTCTAGTGATGTCAAGTTAAGTTGAAGTTTAGAATAGAAGATTGTAACATAACGAGTAATAAAGAATGATCTTTACTAGGACTTCCTAAAGAAAAGCTACAAGAGACGCCTACGCTAAAATATTCCCTAAGCAAATTCGAAGACGGAAAAAATCATCAATAACAAAAATGAATGTTAATAACTTCGTAAAGAGTAATTTACTAAAATTAAATCAGCTTGAAATTGAAAAAACAATAAATGAATATGAAATTAATTAAATATAATTATTTATAATATACAGGGATGAGAGTGATCAGAGAGCAAAAAGGAAGAAATCCAAAAATTCGTTAAAAAAGCTTGCAGAAGGAATACACAAAAATTCAACAGAAAAAGTATTCAGGAAGAATGATTCAATAATTTTTTAGATACAATGAAATTTTTCATACTATATAATAATTACATTTCAAATAATGAAGTACAAGTCAAATAGTGAAGTAATCTGTGAGGAAAGGGTAGCTAAGAGAGAAAATATTTTGTTTAGACATGAAGAAAATTATACTTTTTGCAGGAAAAACTGGTTCAGATCAGAAAAATGTGGATCCTCAAAACAGGGACAAAGAGGAGGAAAACGTTACATAAAATTACAGGAAATCCTCCAAAAGAAGGAAAACTGCCATCCCTGAAAATAGTCGATATAATATAAAAATGATATGTTTCAATCAATTGGAACAGTTAACAGTGTGTGGAAAGTAGTTATAAAAATTTAGCTTTAAAGGTGAATAATATTGTAATTTACTTAAAAGAATTGATACAGTTAGCATGTTTCAAAATTAATATCCAAGTAAAAGTTCTGAGCAACATTGCAAACTCGCAATTAACACCTGAACAACGCGCAAGCGAAAAAACACATTAGTGCTAGCAAAATTTAACGCAAAATCCATTTGAATTTCTTCTTTTAAGAAAAAAAAAGAAGAAAGACAAAGAATGTAATTTTGCGAAACAAAGACCCAGAATTGCTCTCGGCGGTCCACAAACGTTCTTTTTTGAAGAGGGGGGGGGAGGATGTTGCCATCAGGAAAAACAAAATTCCGGAAATTTCTCGGAGGTGATCTAGTAATAGAACTCGAATATGCCTCAACGACCGAAACAATTCTACGAGGAGCAATCTCAAAGACCCCGTTGTTCAAAAAAAAAAGTTTCTTTTTAAAAGAAACTAAAAAATAAATAAAAAAAAGGGAAAAAAATGACGAAAAGGAGTAAGATTCCAAGTCTCCCTTACATTGTTACGCTTCGTCAGAGCGAAGTTTTTGAGGAAAGAATTTCTTTGGGAAAAAAAAAGTTTTCCAGTCTTGGCTACAATGTCTATTATTCTATATTACTTCTGGGCTCTGCAGTTTTTGGCCACCAATAAGTCCAAAAGAAATGTCTAAAAGTGCAAAATAAAGACCTCACTTTTGCTCATGGCTGAACGGTCAAGGTTCAGGCATCTAAATGGAAAATGGTGGTTTTCTTTATAGAAAGATGGAAATGAACAAGTTTTTATCTTGGCAGCCAGTTTTATTTGTATGAGTGTTGTGTGGCGAGAAAAACTGTACTTCTCTGCAACAAGAGTTTCGAAACATTTGCACTTGGTATTATGTTTGTCTATCGTTTAGATATACAAACTTTTACCGGTGTTCTGCTGATATGAACACAGTTTAAAAGGTTTGAAAACCCTAACTGTTTGCGCCATTGTGTAAGCCTATAAAGATACTTGTATTTTAAAACCAACCGTTATCAAAAATTCCTATTTTTACCGAAGTAATTTTCATTTGATATTATTTGATTACATTGTACTATATTTGTAAAAGTTTGACGTCATTTTTCTTAAAACTACACATTTCAATATTGCGTGCGGGATATAAATAAGTTTTGCACTTAATTCCTTAAAATTTCTTTTCTCGTGATTGTTACAACATTATGCTCAAAATCTACTATAATAGAGAAAAACTATTGGAAAAAAAAATTATTTAAGAAATTTTTTTAGAAATTTTTTATTTCATATGACAAATGGATTAATCAAACATTCCAAAGATTTTTCCACCACACACAAACACTCAAAATAATAGTTAATACAAAGAATTTAAAAACAAAAAGTGTCTGTCTCAAAGAAACAATCCAATTTGCAGTGCGAAGTCTGCTATTAATAGAAATAAATTAACAAATTGATATTTTCCAAACTAAAACAACGTATTTAGAAGAAGAAAAAAATCGATGTTTGTAGATTTTCATAAAATTATTAGTTAGATATATATAATTTCAATTATAATTAATTTATTACTTAAAGAAACGCAAAGGCAAGAAAAGATGGCGTGTAAAAATTAAAATTGAAAAATGAACTTAAATATAGGCATTTACTTGGGTGTTTAGAACACTCTTTTACCAAAAATAACAAGGCGAAACGGGTTGATTTTATTGTATTTATTTTTGTTAACCATTTAAATAAAGGAACATATAAATAAGAAATAATATAACCCATAAAAACAAAGTTTTTAATATAAAACCTTTATATGCATTGCTAATGTTCATGTGCAATTGCAACTTATTAAGCTCAAATAGAGAACAAAAGATTCCTATCAAACTACTTAGTAACTTCTTTTTCTCCCAAAACTTGATTGAATACATTGTCATTTACAACGAGTCGATGTTCTACGAAAGCTGATAAGACTGTCGTAAGTCAATAATCTTTTATTTATTTTGATTGAAACAATTATGGCAACAGGAAAGAGTTTCAACAAAGGTGAGTAAAATGGGATTTATTAGTATTCCAAACGATTGCCGAAACAATGACAGCCCCAAAACTTGATAGAATGCATTATCATCGACATCGCATCTGTCTGCTACGTTTCAATCCGATCAGATGACGGCAACTAAGTTAATTAGGCTTCCGCAGATTTGACCGGCAACCAGTGGTAGAAGTGGGAAAAGAAATGTGGGGGGGATGCCCAAAAGTTGGTGACAAATGCATCCCCCCCCCCCCACCATAAATTTTATAATTTCGAGTTTTACAATAAAAAATATTAACTCTAGTAAAGAAATAACTTATACTTCCTAAAACTAACATTGAACAAGGGTCCAAAATTTATTGTTATTTTAATGAATATTCTGTGACTTGGTTTTTTTTTTTTTTTTTACTTAGGAGTTAGATATAAAATGAAGTAATATTTCTTTTATTTTGGATTTTTTAGTGAGTTTCTTTTTATTTAAATAGTACTTCTAAATGTGCATATTTTCATGAAATTAAATTAATTGAGAACTCTAAAATGTTTCTCTTTAAAAAAAATAGTTTATCCTTATATGAAACAAGAATAGAAATTTCCTCCAAAGTTAAAAGTTAACCAAATGAACATTATTTGTAAATAAAAGTACTTATATCTTTTTACAAAGTAGAATAATACATACTTATAATAGTATGATATATATAACAACTAATTTTTTTTTAACATTTGAAAACTTTAAATCACTCTCTCTCAGTGTCAATACATTTAACGTTTCATTATATTTTTCTTTAGTAGTTTTCAGACAGATTGAGCATTTTTAAAAGTGAGGGGATGGATTTCAGTGGTTTTAGAAGTGGGGGGGATGGATTTTAATAGTTTTAGAAGTGAGGGGGCGCATGGGTATTTTCTTGAAAAGTGGGGGGACGCGTCACCCCGCGTCTACCCACACTTCTAGCACTGCCGGCAACCACACACAAACGAAAACGAAATTAATAAAAAGTAAAAGTTCTGTTGAAAATGAAATGCCGATAATAAGTACACAAAATTGCATAATCGCATCTCGAACGGATTTGAAGAAACCAAGCGAGACAGAGCGAAGGGGCAGGTAACAAATAAATGCCAAGATAGTTTGTTCGACCAGATAGGGTTGCAGTAAAGAGGGAAGGTGAAAGGACCAAATAGCATTCATTAATTATGCTAATAAGAGCCGAGTTTTTAATAACGAAGACGAACCGTAGGGATTTTTGATTATTGAGAGCTAACGAAGACGGGAGTGTGTGGTGAACCAAAATGTGAATACGAAGTTGCAGCACCTCCAACAGAGTTGCAAGCATTAATCGGGTTATTTCTCTTTTTACATATTTGAGGGATATGGGCCCGTGATTAAAGGTGGTCAGAGGAAAACAATATAAATTTCGCTGATGTTTTTTTAGATCATAAATTCCGGTCGAGGTTAATTGTACTTTTACAATAATTAATAAGTAAACCATTGAGAAGGAAACTTCAGGAAACTTCTTGCGCATAAAATTAATTTTTGAACATTCCAAACGCAATTATTGGTGGGTACAGATATTTCCACCTCTTGTGGAACTTTTCTTTTTTAACGTTATATGAATGAAGAAAAAGAAATTTCGGACTGAATTTAAATTTTTAAAAATTCATTGATGATTCCAAAATTGATTATACATTCTCTAAAAATAATAAAGTAATTTATAGAAAATGTAATTTCTTCCTCTCAATGAATTTTTTTTTTTTTTTTTTTTTTATTGTTATTATTGTTGTTGTTTTTTCTAACTTGCAGATGAAGAAGAAGAAAATTCATGATTTAATTGCAATTTTTAAAAATTCTATGATAATTCCAGCATTGACGAATTTTATTACCCCTTTTCTAAAAGTACTAAAATAATAGAATATGTGATTTCGTCCTCTAGTGGAATGCTTTATAATTTTTAATCTACGAATGAAGAAAAACATTCTCTGATTTAATGGCAATTTTTTTTTTTTTTTTTTTTTTTTCTCTCAAATTTCCCGATAATTCCAGAAATAATTCCCAGAATTTCTTTGTTTTCCGCAGTTTCTCTACTACTGGGCATCCTATTGATTGCTTGAAAAAAGCAAACTACAAATCGGTTTTGAGACGATATGCGGTTGACTTTCAGCAGTACCATATTCGAAATTCCCAATATAATTTTTCCATATAAACATAGTTGCAAATCAACACACTCACTTACCACTCACGACACTTAACAAAACAACGTACCCATCATATAATAAATAATGACACTGAACAAGCCTGTCCTTCAATATGAAACAAAAAGAACTTTCAATGAACAATCCAAATGACAAATCATGCCAGTTCTAAAACAGAGGGGTGAAGAAAATCGCCCATAGTGATGAATGAAATCCACGCTTGGCCTCCCATTCCTTCCCCATTGCAGTAAATTACCAGTTTTACAAAGAAATATTACCTCTCTAAAACTAAGAACTACCCAACCATGGATGGAAGTAATCTTTTAACATTAAGCGTCGTAGGTAACACGTTACTTTTAACAGTTTCCAACTTTGAAAGCGATGGGACAAGCGTGGTTCTTCGTCACTATATAGTTGAACATGGTTTATGGAAGAAATATTTGATAAGATTTTATTGAGATCAGGGGATGGGTGAGACACTTTTGAAGACTGATGTTTTTGCGATTTATAAAATTGCGAATAAGTTTCAAGAATCAAATAATTTTGTGCATAAGTTTCAAAAGTAAATTAACTTTGTGAATAACTTTCACAAATAAAATAAGTTTGTGAATAACTTTCAAGAATAAAACAATTTTGTCAGGGTTCCCACTCAAGTCATAGAATGAAAATCAATGACTTTTCAATGACTTTTAAGCACCTAAATAATGTTTTTAAGGACCGTTGAAAATCTATTTTCAGGCCTCATGTTTACATATAAATTTTTAATAAAGTATATTCTACCAAAAAAGTTACAAGTTGGTGGATGCGTAATGCAAATATGTCGGAGAATTCCGATACATTGCAGATAAGTGACAGGGAATAGCAAGTCCAAGTTGTATTTTTATAAATTTTGCGGTTAGGCACACAACATCCGCAAAAATTAAGGACTTATAAGGACCACTAAGCATTTTCAAGGACTTTTAAGCACCTCTAAGCATTTTCAAGGCCTTGAAAACAAGTTCAAAAATATTAAGCATTTTTAATGACTTTCAATGACCGTGGAAACCCTGTTTGTGAATAACTTTCAAGAATCAAATAATTTTGTGAATAACTTTCAAAAATCAAATAATTTTGTGAATAACTTTCAAAATCAAATAACTTTGTTGAAATCTTAAAGTTTACTTTCATGCAAAAAAAAATACGTCAAAAAAATATGCACTGTAATAAATAAAATTTGCAATGTTTAATTACATCATAATTAAAGATCAACTCTTTTCAGAAAGAAGGACAAAGGAGTTTGAGAACAATTTGTTTGCATATCCTTCATTCGGATAAATGAAGAAATAAAATTTCTTCAGGCATACCATAATGTGGTGAATATCTTTTTCAAACATCCAATTTTGTGAAAAGGTGTCAGTAAGAAAACTAAATTTCTCCCCTAAATAGACACCGATTGAGATTTCGTATACGATCCGTTTCGACGGTATGTTTAATTTAACACCTCGCATGTCCCTGTAGCACTGATGTTTTATCTCGGCTGATTCAATAGTTTCTATAGCATCTCGCAATCATTCATCGTAATGTAGTATTAGCATAGACTTATTATTATCAATAGACTGCGCGTTCCCACTTCAATTATACAACGAGAATGAAACCAAAATGAATCACATGAGTAGGGACTTTTTGGGAGCAGTGTTGCAGATTTGGCGGGTTTCTCCTCACTCAGGCGATAAAAGATAATAAGATTATTAGATAAAGGATTAATTTTACGACGTAGCCAAATTAAAAACCACGTGACTGATAGACGAATTTTGTGATTCATTTTGGTTTCATTCTAGTTGTATGATTGAAGTGGGAACGCGCAATTTATCGATAATAATAAGTCTATGAGTATTAGCTACAGGTAAACTGTAAAAATAAGTAAAAACAACGGAAAATCCGTAAAAAGAAAATTTACACCTGGGTAGTGTAAAAACTAAAATAAAGGAAGATTACGATATTAGTAAAGGTCATTTAGATAGTTAAAAAAAATATATATATACTTTTGTTTTCTACTTTTACAAAATTTTGAAATCATAAAGCATTCCATTCGTGGTTAACAAATATCGATAAAAATCTCTTCGTAACTAACTGAGCACCATAAAATTCTAATAACAGTTTTCAGACTCAAGAAAAAACACCAATCGATCAACCAAGTTAAAAAAAAAAAAATCCCAACAGAAACATTTAAATATTTAATCAAAAATAAACATCCAATCCTTAAACAAATCACGCAAGCATACACACTTAGTTAACAAATCTCTCTGAAGCACCGCCTTCGACCGTTAACAAGCACGACGAAATATTGATAGCATAAACCTTTAGACGTCAAATTATAATGTAAATAACCATACACCGGGACTAATCAACACGATGGAACATGACAAGGCAACAAGAATTACGGGGGCAGATCAAATGTCCGCTTGCTAAAATTCTAATTAAATGTCATTATCCGACCCTAGATGAGGGATCGTTAAAGAGAATATGACAACAACGCGGTGAAGAGGAATCTCGAAAGGATGGTGATTATCAACGCCAATCGATGCAGAGTATGCTGTACAGTCAAACGAGAAGAAAAACTAAGAAAGGAATGCATTTGAAACACAGGAAAAATTACAGAGAGAATAATGTACAAGCACGAAGGAAAATTGTATGCAATTCTTTATTAAAAATTTGGAGTTGAAATTTTTGTCCAAAAAAATAATAAAAATAAATTTCAACTCCACGATGTCTAGAAGGAAAACCATTTGAATATCACTGACATTCCTCATTATCATATTACAATAACACAAACGTAAATCATTAATAAAATTTAAGGAAATTTTTTGTAAAAAAAAGTTTTATTTATTTTCAACATTATTAATGTTATTGGTGGAAAATACGAGTGCTAGCTACCGTGAAATTTCTGTTTACACTTTTTAACTTCAATTAAAAAAAAAAAAATCTCAAAAGCCATATTTTTTATTCTTTAATATACCTCTGATAGTTTCAGAAGTGCCAAATTTCCAGATAATTTCCGGTTCTCCATATTGCTGAAATTTAACACGAGGGTAGTCCGGTTGAAAATATATAAAAATTAAATTTTTCGAAATATATAATAATTTGATAAACATATAGAACTTCTTACGAATTTTACAGATTAAGATATAATTAAGCGTTAAAAAAATACCTCTAAATAAATAATACCATAAAAACAATGTTTTTACTATAAAACAATTGTACATTTAACAACTTTTATATACTGTTGCAACTTATCTAAAAGAATTTGAATTCGGATCGACTTTGCATAGTGTTTGACCACTACGAAACAAAACATCGATTTCATGCCACGGATATCCCCCCTCCCCCCAAAAAAAAATTAATAAAAATTATTGTACTAGTCAACGAGACTATCTGAGAAGTTTTAGCTCGATTGGATGATGGCAAATTAGTACTCCGTAACGCTAACACAAGCCTATATAAAAAAGACCCTTTTGAGACACCCCAAAACTTAATAGAAAGCATTGTCAGCAACAACGAATCTATCTGCCACGTTTCAGACCGATTGGATGACGGTAAGTGGGTTAAATAGCTCTCCATAAATTTTCGAACAAACAAAATCGAAGTTAATATATATATATTACAAATCAAGAATATAGAAGGCTTACAAATACATATACTTTTTACAATATACTGTAGTATGAACATACAAGCAAACTCTATACCTAAAATAATCAGAAGGCTCAAGAGAGAAAATTTAATTAAAAAAATCGTAAATGGTAGGTTAAAGAACTGGTATAATTCAGATGATTGATAACGATAAGAACAAGCAGGATTCCAGGAAACTCCTTGGATTTGACAAATTATCCCGGAAACTCGAAACTCTCCACTCTTCCAACTTTGTTAAACTATCACGTGACTCAATAATTTTCTTGTTCGTTATTATTTAAAGGAAACGGGAAAAATCACATTCAAGAAGAACGCACCAAATCGCACTCAAAAAGAAAAACTTGAGAATAACCATAGAAGAATAAATAACAAGCGCACGAAAAGTTTTGCCGATGGCGATTTTTTCTTTTGTAGGTAATAAAATTTCGCACAAGGAAATAATTCGTTCGAAGATTTACTGCGTTATTTAATATTTTAACAACCTAATAGTTTTCCATTCATTCTTATTTATCTATTTTTCTGCTTATCATCTAGATATTCGGATAATCGTTATCAGAAATATACATCCACCTAGTTGCTGATTTAATTTTGTCGAGTTCATTTAATTCATAAATAATAATGTAATAGATGAAGTCCAATGTAATAAAGATCGGAATAAAAGTGTAGATTTCTACAATTAGACTAACTAGATTATTTTCCACAATAGCAGATCAAACTTGCTACAGTACAATTATTATCAAAAACTGCATACATTACAATTATACAAATACGGGAATTACAAAAACGGACCTTAAGTCAAAATCCAAAATATATATAAAATAGCCAAGGTGACCAACGTTGCCAGGGCTGAAACAGTTATTGCCCTACGTTGCCCCGTATAACCTGATTCAAATGGTTCAGTAGATTGCAAGTAATGAATCTACCCTGTTTCATCTCTTATCCACGATTTCACCAGTACAACAGTTTCTACAATAAAATTATATTCCCGATAATCTAGATTAGTCAAGATACAGATAGAAATAACATTAACTCTTAAAAACAGAGTTTTTAATGTAAATCCTTTATATGCATAGCCAATTTTAATGCATGATGTTTGGATTTAGTTTTAAATATTAAAAACGTCTCTATCAGCAAAATATGCGGTAAACTACTTTTCAAAATTTATTCATTAAAATGGACGTGACTTTATACATTCACATCCAAAATCTTTTATTTATTCGGGTTAGAACAATTTTATCATTTATCAAAATAATTTGGCAACAGGAAAGAGTTTCGTCAATGATCGATCAAATGCTATTTCAGCGCGATTGGATGACGGAAAGTTGATTTATTAATATTCTGTAAAAGCGACCTTTTAGTGACAGTGAAAGCTCTCAAAATTTGATAATACATTGCCATCGACATCAAATCTATCTTCCAAGTTTTAACTCGACTGGATGACGGAAAGGGGTTTAGTTAGATCCCTGCAGATTTGCACGCTATAGACAAAGCTACCCACACACACAAAATCGAATTTAATACAAAGGATTTCTTTTTTTAAAAAACTGTTCAAATTGGTTCAGTAGATTAGTAAAGTTATTATCACACCCCTTTAGGTCTTGGAAAAGAGTTGGTTTTCAAAATCTCACTTAGCCAAGTTATCTGTTTCGATAGTAGATTTTAAATTAGAATCAAGTCCTACTTCTTTTGAATATCAAGTGTAAAAAAATTCATGATCTGATTTTAGGATGAAAATTGTCCACTCAAATCAAAATAAAACAATAGTTTTCTATAAAACACAAACATTCACACACAAAGAAACTCTTATAAAAAATAAATTAGGGGCATTCAGCAAGAAATGCTACAAAAGCCATTCTAACTCAAAGACTGACTTCTTCCATTTTTTAATAAAATTTATACATTTTAAAGAAAAATCATTGTATGGTCTTCGTTCATATGAATTTCTAACCAATCCCGCCATCAACAAAAGGCCTTCGAAAAGAATATCATGAGCGCAGATTCAAGATTAAATTTCCCTCAAGAAAATCCCAGCCCAAAGAGGGGGGGAAAAAAGAAGAATCCGCAAAGGCATCGAAAATCCAGTGAGGTCACGTGACCGCCATACGATATTATAATGAGGCAATATCATGCAAGGAAACGCAGGTTTAAACAATTCCCCCAAAAATCCCTTTTTCCAGAAGAATTTTTCCCTTTATTTCTTCCTCACAACTCCGCCTTTTCTTTAGCATAAGGAAGCGGGCTAAGGCTATAAAGGAATATACAAGTCCGCCTCATATTTTCTTTCTACATTCTAGAGAGCTTATGTCATTTAAAAAAAACGGAATTATTACGGTTATTAAGCTAATCGAATATTTAATTAGATGAGTTTCCATTAATTAATTGCAGTTTTTTAACTCAGGGCTGAAATCAACCAAAATGTAAAAAAAGTGAAAAGTATACGCAGCATTATTTTGAATTACAAAAATAGCTAAATAAGAATATACTTGGATACTAATATATGTACAGAATATTGGTGCAACCAAATATCTTTAATGGGGGGTAGGAAAGTTTAGCCTGATAAAACCCACTAAAAATAATAAAATTGTAGAAAAAGTAGAACTTCTCAGAAAGAAAGAAAAAAAAGAGGAAATCCGCAAAAAAAATTCATCCCTGTTAACTAATATTTTTTTTATACAGGTTAGCTATAAATAACTATATACCTGTTTTAAGCCATATGAAGCCTGTTCAACTATTTCCATAAAATTTGGCTACATTGGCGAGTTTCTCACACAAAAGCAATACGAGGTTTAAAAGGTATACGTGAAAATACAATGCCTTCAGGGAGGTTTTCTAATTAGAAACTACTCCGCATTTGCATCTCGAATAAAAATATATTTTTAAAAAATCCTACCAAATAGCCTATTGACCAACACAAGACTAACAACTCAGCTGCGCCTACACTAACTGTACAGAACATCAACGAGGCTTGATCACGACATCTCCTGCATGTTAGGCGAGTGTTTTGCCCCTCTCGGTTTTAAGTTGCGCAAAAAATAAAATTTAATATAATCTCATTGGGAAATAATATCTGAGAAAATGAAAAAAAAAAAAAAAACGCCGGTTCAAATTTTTCACCAGGTAGAGATTGAGCACTTCAGGGACTTATTGGAAGTTAACTTTACATGTAAAAAGAGAGGGAAAGATTTAAAACAGAAAGAAAACAATCCAGTAAGATTTTAATATTTGTCTTTTATGAAAGGCTGCAGATTACACAAAGCAGTCACACTTTACTAATGTTGAATTTATATATATATATATATATATATATATATATATATATATATATATATATATATATATATATATATATATATATATATATATATATATATATATATAGTTATTTAAAAACTTTATATTACTTAATCTTTCATTTTAATTTAAATCAGTAGTTTAACTTAAGAAGAAGTCCTAGTAAGGGTCATTCCCTATAATCGCTATGTTACAATCTTCTAACCTAGTGCATTTAGAAATTACGTTGTATAAAACCTTGAAATTTGGTGAGTTGATACGAAAAGGATCACCCCTTAATGAAATGGCATAAATTAAATACTCGAAAATGGCGTCTAATATATTTTATTTTATATCTTTACGTCGATGCATATGAAGTGGCTCCACCTGATCTTGTCTTATGTTTTTTAATTTTTATTTATAATAGATAGACATTGAATGAAAACAATTTATGTCATTTCATTAAGTGATCATTTCGTACCTACTCACCAATTTTCAAGGTTTTATGGAATGTAGTTTCTAAATGCACTGAGCTAGAAAAGTATAGGAATAGCGAGTATAGAAAATGGCCCTTACGAAAACTCTCTCGTAATTTGTTTAGTATATTATGTGTATGATATTTTAATACAGGAGTTACAAATTTTATGTTTTCAAATTATTTACATTTACTTTGCCCTTCCATTCTCAAGCTAAAGCAAAAATCTCACAACTATTTTCTATTAGTTTGAAACCCATAATAATTTTCAAAAAAAAATCACTTTAAACGTATCTGAATTCCTTTCAAAGCTTAATTTTCATTATATGTGCTCTTCCGTTAGACGGGTACGAGATAAATATCGCCAAATTACAGCGATAACTCATTCCAACTAATAACCTTCCGATCCGGGATAAGGTAGCTACAGCAACCCCCGAACTAATGAATAAAAAATAAAAAGTTACGAGGTTTAAATATTATGTTCGTGTAAACATTTCAGCTTGGCTATAACTGCACCAACTTTCAGATTTGACGGTTTTTGGTAACGGTCTAATGGAAAAGTACCTCTTTACATTATAGCATTCAAACAAACATTCCTTACATTAAAAAAAAAACTTCCTTACACAATAGCATACACTTAAATTAACAAAAGCAACTTCCGAACGACCAATAATCATTTCCAAACGAAACGGCAATCCAGTGACGTATTAACAGAAAGAAAATAAAAAAAATTATGAGACAACCTTCCTCTATTCTACCAACCTTGGGATCGATCAGTAAATTTCCGCGGTTCTATTTTTACTCTTTTTTCAAAACCGACACTTGGCGTAGGCGGCGATGTGGAAACACACACACACACATACAATCCAGGTAGTAGAGAAGGTCACGCGAATAAAATGGGAATGAAAGGAGGGGGAGGGGAGGGAGTTTTCAACAAGGGATAACTGTCCGTTACAATTTTGAAGTGATTAAATTGCTGTCATGGCCAATTAGGCGAGGGATAAGGGCACGAATGTGCCGTGGAAACTAGTCTTGGAAGACTGCAGAAAGGTAAAATTTCGGTCAATTTGTTCGATCGGGCCAGTGGTTTTATAATATTTTTGTGTAATTGTGTTAAGTTATGATGTATTCGACGTTATGTCTAATTGTTAAAGTTATGATTTATGTATATATATGATGGACCGTTATGTGTGATTGTTAAAGTTTATGATGTATCTGATGCATTAAAAATCGTGAAGCTGTTACCAAATTTTACAAATATAAATTTACTTGTAAAATGTAATCATTAACATCAAAAAGACAGAGGTAGAAATTTACAATGCCAGTAGTAGGGAAATAAGATAGGGAACTAAAATTTAAAGTGACTTGCTTTTTGGAAAAATACAACGTTATGATTTCTCAAGAAAATAGGAGCATCGCAAGGCTTCTACAGAAATTCCACGTTTAGAAAACTACGAATTTGTTTTCCTTTAATATAAAAACAAGTTCAACGGCTTTGGATAAATTGTATTGTTTCGTACGTTAGTTTCTCGGTAATAATAATATCATCGCAAAGAAGCAACTTCTACAGAAAACTGAGAGTTTGTTTTCCAGTGATAATAAAATCCTCGCAAGAAAACAAGTTCTACAGAGATCCAGCCACCAGCGTTGAACGTTTTTCCCACATTTAGTTTCTCGAGTATAATAATATCATCGCCAAGAAGCAACTTGTACAGAAAAATACACAGAAAACTGATGGTTTGTTTTCTGGTGATAATAAAATTCTCGCAAGAAAACAAGTTCTACAAATATCCAGCTACTTGATTTGAACGTTTTTCCCACGTTAGTTTCTCGAGTATAATAATATCATCGCCAAGAAACAATTTGTACAGAAAATACACAGAAAACTGAGGGTTTGTTTTCTGGTGATCATAAGATTCTCACAAGAAAGCAAGTTCTACAGATTGACATCAAACCACTAGTTTGGTAGAAAGGTTTTCCACATTAGTTTCGCGATAGTAAGGTCATCGCAAGGAAGCCTCTTGTAGAGAAAATAAAGCCGGAAAATTAACGTTTGTTTACAGAATAAGAACCTACATGACTTTGAAAAAGATTTTGCCTGTTGGTTTTCGGTGATAAAAAAAAATTCTCTAGTACAGAAAATAAAGCCGAAAAATTAACGTTTGTTTACAGAAAAAGAACTTTTATGACTTTGAAACAGATTTTGCACGTTTGTTTTCGGTGATAATAAAATCATCCCAGGAACTTCTACAAAAATTGAGCCATTTAAAAAATACCTTTTCAGGTGTTAATAGAATCATGTAGCGAAGAAGTCTGCAAAAATGAAACCACTAACTCTGGATAAAGATTTTACACTTTGTTTCCCGGTAATAAGGAAAACGTCGCAAAAAGAAATCTTTTAACGACGACGTTTGTTTTTCAGTGATAATAAGATCATAGCACAGCAATAACTTCTACAGAAAATAAAGATTTGTTTTCCACTTCACCCGACTTGTTCTATGTGTTCCATACCCTAAGATTATATATGGAATCAGTCGATGTATATCTTTATGTCCGTCTGAAACAATTAACTTGAATAAAGAGGGAATCATATGGATCACTCAGATTAAATTTGGCACACAGCTAATTCATATAAACCAAGTCATAAGAACATAAGCATTATCTTTATATTTAAAAAAAAAAAAAAATTAACTTCTCGTATGATTTTTTCCCCCTTCAATGTTACATTTGGTACCGAATGAAAGCTAGTCGGAAGATTTATAAAAATAAAAAAAATAATAAATAAATAAATAAAAAAAATAAAAACTGGATGTGTAACTTATACATTTTTATCATTTTTAATCAAATTAACTGACTGTAATTACTTTTCTTTGCAGTAAAAATATTTTCGCAGTTTTGAACATGCCGAATTAATTTTTCCTAAATAATTAACGGAAATGGCGTCAAATTTTAAACATTAAAAACCTTGATTTGTCAGAAATACGACACTTAAAACAAGTCTGAAAAATACAATTATGGAAATATATTCCTTAAATTAGTCATTTCAACCGAATAATTGTTTTCTAATTATACGAAATACCACAGAAACTTAAAAGTATCGAAAACAACAATATATACAGGTAAAAATTTTAATTATTTGAAAGTTGAAACTCCCAGTGAATCAGAATGCATTCCTTTTTCGAAAGCTAATTGAATCAGAAAGGGAAATAAATTAAAAAAAGCTACTGCAATTTGAAAAAAAAAAAATTAAATCTTAAAAAGAAAATAGTACTGTTGTTTCTAATATACTTGCTTTAGATTAGTATTTAGACATAAATCAAATTTGTTACTCCAAGATAACCTAAATGATATCTACAACGGATAAACAGAATAAATTTGTAAAAAGACAAGAAAGGACATTTTTTTTTTTTTTCATTTTTTTTTTTTTTTTTTTTTTTTTTTTTTTTGTTATGTACAAATATTTTGAATAGAATACTTCTTTTCTATTGTTAAGATCGTCCCGCGGAAACAACATCTAGAGCGTGCTCTATACGATTTTCTGCAAAAGACTAGATTCCTAAAAGTTAAAAAAAAATATATTCTTAATAAAATTTTTCTTTGAAACGGAATGCATGTATATTTACCAGTTATAATAAGATTTACACAAGAAAACACATTTGAATAAACTGATCCGCTTATCAGTAATATGAGATTCACAAGGAATGAGAATAAATAAGATTGCATTAAATCTTTATTTCTTTATCAATAACTGACGACGCCTATTTTTCCAAACTATTATCTCTCAAAGCATTTTACAATAAAAGACGAGTCAAATAAATGTCACAAAATACGAAACTAATAAAAATATATCTGCAAGACCTCTACGCAATTTTCGCCAGTTTTGAGGCAAAACTAAACAAGTTGAATCGAAATCCCATGGACTTAGTTTGCTTTACAACTAAGCCGACGATAAATTCCAAGCATTATCCATTTTATTCCATTCTCGAAAAACAAATCAATAAGGTAAAATACACACACACACACACACAAAAATAAAGAAATTTATTTTTATCATTCGTTTAAAATCCCTTGCCACGAGCAACAAAGAATACGTTATTCTGTGAATGATACTGTTGCCATTCGGCAAAAACAAAATGTTCAATATTAATGCTCGAGAATAACTCGAGCTTGATAACGACATTCGATATAAATTGTTTCTAAGCTGAGCAGAAACAAACCTCTAATTCGGTGAAGAAAAGACAAATTATTCCAGAAAACAAAGACAATTCACAAATTTAAAAGGATTTGGTTAGTTTAATAATAGCAAAATTTGTTTCCAATCATAAAAGTAATCGTCATTCATTTCGAAAATACTAAAGCAAAAAAAATACTAAAGATATTTCACGTAACCTGTAGCCTATCTTTAGCAAAATCTACCCACAAGATTTATATTAAGTATAATAAAAAAAAAAATATGGTAACTTAATTGCCGAAGAAATCTTTAAACTTTTAGAGATTTTGGTTAATAACTTATATAAGAGTACTTCAATTTTTCTATGATTTATTTTATCATTTTTATGATTTTTTATAATTTTTATTATTTTTATGATTTTTTATTATTTTCTTGATTTTTTATTATTTTCATGATTTTTTATTATTTTACTTATTTTCATTCTATTCTATCAACCTCTAAAATTAGGATTTAAAGAAAAATAAATAATTGAAAAATAATTCCTATTTCAAAACAACAGAATGCCGACTTCCTTTCAAAGCAATCGTTTAATTTAGCTGTCATTTCAAAGCAAATGACGTTCGAAACACGAAATCCTTCAAATCTAATTTTTCCTATAAAAGAATAATAGATTTCCTTGCATAAGGACAAAAAGGAAAAATCAGAAAGGAAAAAATGAAAAGGTGTTCCTTGTAAACGAATATGTTTTAAAATGAAGAAGTAAATACATTAGTGTACTGTGAGAATGCGTAAACAAAGTTTATGCGTACCCAAAATTATTCCGAATTCAAATTCAAAAAATACATAGATTTTGAATTTTAAACTAATATCTTTTTTCAAACATGGTAAATATATTACACTTTTCAACAAAAAGTATACAAAATTTACAAACATGCTAATCAAAACGGATTTTTGGTGCGACTGTGGAACATTACAATTCCACGTCACCATCCCCAAAATAATTTACCACTGAAATCACACAACTTTCATAATTAGTTGCTCCACACCAATTCAACAGACGCATTTACAATATACTAATGATATTGTCAACTTATAACTTTTATTAATTACAATATCCCACTAATATGAAAATCAACCACTTCACATTACCAGGGTTCCCACTCAAATCACAGAATGAAAATCAATGACTTTTCAATGACCTTTAAGGACCAAATTAACGTTTTTAAGGACCTTTGAAAATTTGTTTTCAGGCATCATGTCTATATATAAATTTTTAATAAAGTATATTCCGCCAAAAAAGTTACAAGTTGGTGGATGCGCAATAAAAATAAGTCAGAAAATTATGATATGGTGCAGATAAGTGGAAGTCAAGCGCGGGAATAGCAAGTCCCAGTTGTATTTTTATAAATTTTGCAGTTGGCCACACAACATCTCCAAAAATTAAGGACTTTTAAGGACCTCTAAACACTCTCATGGATATATTAAGCTCTTTTAATGACCGTGTGAACCCTGCATTACGTTGTGAGTACTAATAATCATACAAAATATAATTACTTAAATCACAATTGAATCCTTATTAACAGATTTATAACCTTCTAAATAATTATTGGTAATATAGGTATGATATATATACCATGTGTCGTGGCTGATGCTAGATGCTGAGTGCGCACGAGACTTTAAAGTCTCAGCATCTAGCATCAGCCGCGACATCAATTAAAATCTCGTGCGCACTCTACTCCAACTTAACTTGACATCACTAGACGATAGATCTTCACCGTGCTCATAGGCAGTTAATCCATTTTAGCGGAGTGAAGACATAATTCTCGCCAAACCTTATAGCCTTTTGTTCTTTACAAGGTTGTGGTTTGGCGAACATTATGCTTTCACGCCGCCAAAATGGATTAAATACCTATGAGCACTGTGACAATCTACCGTCTAGTGATGTCAAGTTAAGTTGAAGTTTAGTATAGTATCAGCCGCGACACCATGTGCTTACAAATTATTCTTAAAAATTCGCTTGAGAAATTTTCATTTAATACTATTATATTCTTTCATTCTAAAAAACTACAGCCTCTTATAACAAAGCGGTAAACCGTGCAATACATAAATAGTAGAATAGACATTTCCTTGTCTTGATAATCAACATTTATCCTATCCAATATGAAGCCTGTCTAACGTTATCAGGAAGTTATCGAGAAACGCGACTGTTAATGTTATGTCCCACTGAGATATGACGTTGCAACTGCAAATTAGCAAAGGTCGTCCTTCACTCAACGAACCTTGAGGAAGACTTTTCGCTAACTTGTGTTTCATAACTTTGTCACCAGAAAAATAGAGTGTTAGTTTCCTTTGAGGAATGAAACGTTAAATATGAAAAGCATGCTTGGAAGCGTTGTGCTCTTATTGGAAACTATAACTACATAATAAAATTGTTAGGCTTAAAGCCACTATTTCTCTCGTTTGAGCTTAATGGAATTAACGACTTCCAGGGGGCGCAATGAGTCTTTTACAAAATTTAGGTTGGAATTTTAGTGATAATTCTAAAAATTTCAGGGATAATTTCCAAAAATTTTAACAATTCTTAAAATTTTAGGGATAATTCTAAAAATTTCAGAGATAATTCTTAAAATTTTAAGAGATAATTCTTAAAATTTTAAGAGATAATTCTTAAATTTTAGGGAATTTTTTTAAATATAAATGATAATTCTTAAAATTTTAGGAATCATTCTTTCGAAGGTGACAAAGGCTTCTACTACAGACATGCTCTTTCCAAAGCTTGTTTCAATACTGGGGGGAAAAAAACTGCCAAATTTGAATAAATTGAACTTCAAAAAAAATTTTAGCAAAATAACAGTTACATAATTAAACAATGATACTATTTTGACAAACATACGAATTTAATTAAATCCACATTCCCCATCTGGAAGAAGATCAATGTTTTTTCGCGAGTTTTGGAGAAAAATCGGGGGATTTTCAGGTTTTTAATTTTTTTTTAAGGAATTATAAAAAATGTAAATACAATTTTATTAATTCTAGGGAGAAACCAAAATTTAAGGAATATTAAAGCGACTGCGACCCCTGGACTTCTATACTCACGACAGTATAGTTTTAAGGACTTACAGTTAGAATATTATAATCCATAAAAATTAATTTATTAAACCCTTTGGGTACAATTGACGAGTGAGACTCGTCATCTGCTTACTTGGGCGAAGTTACGGTGGACGAGTCCGACTCGTAATCCGTCCATACAAATACGTCCCATGGGCAAAAAACAATCATCAAATAATTCAGTGCTCAAAGGGTCAACACAGAGCCGATATCAAAAACATTTCTATCAGCAAAATGTGCGGCAAACTACGTTTCAAAATTATTTATTAAAAATGAACGTGAATTAATACCAAACGTGAAATGAACGTGAATTTATGCTCACATCCAAATACCATTTATTTATTCTGATTAGAGTAAACTTATTATTTATTAAAATAACTTTGACAACAGGAAAGAGTTTCCACAATGGTCGGTTCAATGCTATTTCAAAGCGATTGGATGACGGCAAGTTGGTTTATTAGTATTCCGTAAAAGCGACCTTTTAGTGACAGTAACAGTCCCAAAATTTGAAAGAATGCATTGTCATCGACATCGAACCTATCTGCGAAGCTTCATCCCGATTGGATCACTGCAAAGGGGCCTCCGCAGTTTACTCTCCCATCGGCAAACATAATCAAGTTAATATAAAGGATTTAAAAATTGGATTGAATTCTCGTGCCTTATCAGGGTTCACACACATTTCCAGAAAAAAAATTCCCTGATATTTCCCTGAGCCGTGTTTTCCATCGCGGACTTAATTATTTTTAGCGCCACATAAATGTAATCAAACCTCGATTACAGAAATTCTTCCGATAGCTCGAAAAAAGTGGGTTTTTTTTTTTTTTTTTTTTTTTTCTTGAAGAATAACTTTTTGCAAGTCTATTGTTATCAAATAATTCTGTAACTTCAATTGCTCGAGTTGTAGTTAAACAAATAGCACCGAAGAGTAGGAATTTTTTTTCTAGAATAACAATGACTTTTTCCATGTTTTAGGGAGGATTTTTTTTTCCCCAGAAAATTCCCTGACATTTTAAGGCTGATTTATTTTCCCTGAGTTTTCCCTGAGGCGTATGAACCCTGCTTACTCACTTCGACGAAAACAACAACATAATATCACGAAGTGCAGCACATCAGTAACACGCAACAAATACAAAAACAAAAAATGACCCAACTACCCCCCCCCCCCCCCTTCCCCTAAAGAATATTTCAGGTGTTTCCAGAAAATAAAATGGGAAAACTCTAGAAGCCACTTCGCAACACAAACAAGTATCTCATATACCGGAAAAGACCATTTTCAAACAGGGGAAAAAGGTTAACGATAGAATGCTCCATCAAGCTAGATGGTCTCATTTTCATCCTTGACGTCCTATAAATATCCAGGATTTGCTCTGCGACAACGCATTGTGGAGGCAGCTGTGACAACGTAAGCTTAAAGTGAGGCAATTTCGCCTGCCTTAAAAGGATAATAGGGAGAGGGGTAAGTTGCAGTTATATACGATGGTTAATTAAGATTAATTGTTTTTTAACTAATGTACCGAAGATGACCATGCTGCTGGAACAAAGTGTGGCGTGTTTAAATTAATAGGTCTAGAAACAGCAATAAGTTCTGGTATTTCAACGACTAAAAACTTGAACTGAAGTCTAAACATCGGCCTAGATTTTTATAGAATGTATGCATGTTTAAGAATATTCTGGTCTACTTGAAACAATTCATCCGAAGATGTTAGTATGTATCAGAAGGAATTATTCCAAAAACGACTCCCAATGAGTTGAGAATTAAATACCGATAGCCAAACCTATCATTCATAATTCGGCAAACAATGTGTGTGTGTGTTTGTTTTTTTTTCCCCTGTCATGTCAAATGCGGTATTTTAATTTTCAACAAAATTATCTGATTTTTTTTCTTTATCGCCTTCTTTTTAAAAGATCATAATTCGGTAATGTAACTATGTCATTAATGAAAAATAACCTTGTCAGTATGGAAACGCAAATGAAAGACAATTTTAAAGAAAATATCGGAGACGATTTGTTTTTTTGCTCAAAATTAAAGAGCGGCAGATTGACATTGTTGAAAAATATATTTTATTATTTCACGAATTATGACAGATTTGGCTATCGGTTACTCAAATTAATCATCTAAGATTTCCGTACACTTCCGGTTGAATTTTTGCGAAAGATCAACTATTACTCCTTGACGTTTAAAAAAAAAAAAAAAAAAATCAAAAGGATCTGCATTTATTTACGAGAGGGAAAATATTTATAAACATTTATTGCTAATGTCTGTCATCAAATATTACACACTTAACTAAATCTACACCAATTTTTCGATTTACTATATATATTGTAATTATCCACACAAAAAAGGCAATATCAGCTTCTAAAAAAACCATCTGCAAATTTAAATCTTAACACGTACGGTATTTCATCAACACAGTAGTAAACAACGATTTTTAAGCATAATCAGTTAATTTTGTTAAAACGCATTTGAAAATAAATCCTCCTAGAAATATACCGTTAACATCTTCAAAACTCTTAAAGCTTCTGCTTTCTATTTTATTTGAGAATTTTTTTTTTTTTTTGGTACATAGTTTTGGCTTTATTCACAATAAACTCAACTCGAAATCTTTTTCATCTCAAAAGTTTATAGGAAAAATGTGTTTTAAAGGCGCAATCTCGTAAGATATTTTAAAATAAAAAGTCCCGACTCGTAAAAGTTCGTGGCTCATTAAAAAAAAAAAAAAAAAAAAAAAAAAAAACATATATATATATAGGAACAATAACAGGGTAGCCACAAAGTTCCCTGATAATTCCCGGATAGATTTCTAAAAAATTCCCTGACTTTAAGGCAAACTTTTTTTCAAATTTCCCCAACTTTTCCAGTTTTGTAGACACCCTGATTAAATAGGAAATGTATGCTATTATAGAGATAATATACCAATTTTTTAAAAACAGTTTTGACGGTAATGAAAAGTTTAAATTATTACGTAACATTAAACTTCCAAAGATTACCACCACAATTCCTCGGATAAACTGCGTCAAAATACGGATGAGAGGAGAAATGTACCTTCTAAACAACAGAAAATTTCCCTGATTTTCGTGAAATTCTAGAATGTTCCCTGATTTTTCCCTGAATCCAAAACCTCCCTGACATTTCCCTAATTTCCAGGCCACTCTGAATAAAATAAATACTAAGTCCTATGGTAATGATGGAGGGGAGTACTGGCGTATCAAATCAATAAAAAGATCCGCAAGATTCTCCATTAAAAGTCTAAAAATGTAAATATAGGATAATCTCAACACAATAATCAACTTGATAAAAACATAAAATGATATGACAAACAGATTCACACAAATGTCTGCTTTTTATGTAAAATGGTGCGAGAACAATAACACACCAAGAATATGTTAATTCAAAACTGATAACCTAAATCAACTTTTTAATTAAGCATTTAAACTATAAGTTATTTTATTTTTTATAATTAAAATTGTACGTATTCGTTGCCTTACTGTATCGTATCAAAATACCAGAAAAAAGTATTGAATCTTTCATCGAAAGACGGAATATTTATAGCCATGATAAGCTGTAGGCCATGGGTACTGTGGCCATAGGAGAACTAATAACCACAAGGTCATACAAATCAAACAATATCAGTCACTTTTTTCATTTACATTCATATTGCAAGTTCCTTAAAGCTAATTTAATGTTCACATTTCAAAAGATCACTTATAATCCAAGAATCAACTGCGAGTTCAGCTACCATCATGGAACATCATTCTGAACTTTTTATAGAATCTACAATAACTCTGGAGATTATGAATATACTACTCTGCAGGAGCCAATGGCCTTTGAGTGGAACTAAATCCAATTGTCAAATATCACGTAATTTGCCAAATAATGAGCATTCTTTTTTTATTTAGTAACCTAACGCTCTCTCATTTCCAATAATGGAAGTTATAGACGATTTAGTTCTCTACCGACGTTTTACTTATACAGGGTTCCCACTCAAATCACAGAATGAAAATCAATGACTTTTAAGGACCTAAATAATGTTTTTAAGGACCTTTGAAAATTTGTTTTCAGGCATCATGTCTATACATAAATTGTTAATAAAGTATATTCTACCAAAAAAGTTAAAAGGTGGCGGATGCGTAATACAAATATGTCAGAAAACTCCGATACGATGCAAATAAGTGATGGTCACGCGGGGATAGCAAGTCCGAGTTGTATTTTTATAACTTTTGCAGTTGGGCACACAACATTCGCAAAAATTAAGGACTTTTAAGGACCTCTAAGCATTTTCAATGACTTTTAAGCACCTCTAAGCATTTTCAAGCACTTTCAAGGCCTTGAAAACTAGTTCAGAAATATTAAGCACTTTTAATGACTTTCAATGACCGTGGGAACCTTGCTTATATCTTTAAAAGGTTAACTTAAAAAAAAAGCCAAGTTATGAGATATTTAGCAATCGGTCTGTTTTCGAATGGTTTCGGCCATTTCTACCCCGGCAGACCAATATATTCATCGTCTGTTAGTATTTCCCCACATTTTCTTTAAAAATTTCGGAATGAAGTTCGATAGGCCTAAACTTGCATGGGATCTACACCTGTAGTCCCCTCTCAGTCTATTAGGAATTGATGCGAAGTAATTATTAACTACTAATGAGGTGAATATTAGATAATTTTCTTAAGAAAGTAAACAATTTCTTACCAAACATGGGGACTCAAATTTCACAAAAGAAAACAAGATGTTTTACCTAAAGAGAAAAAGAAAGAAAATTGTAAATACCTATCGACACTGTATACACACATATAACAAACTCTTCATAACAATCAATGTACAAAAACCCGCTTCAAATTAATACAAATCACCAAAACATTAAAATCCAATACAAAAGTTTTACTTTCATTAAAAAGACAGATCCAAAGACACAAAACTAAGATTTAAAATAAAAAAAAATTTAGAAAAAATAACTCAGAAGATACACAATATACTTATAGATTGTGTATATATATATTATGTAAAACCTAAAAAAATTCGGCAACTTTTTATGTATATACATAAAAAGTTGGATACTTGAAACTATTTCCAACTCCAACACTGAGCAAAAAAGTTATGTTCGCAGCGTTGGAAAAGTACAGGTGGTTGTTTGATTGGTTGGATTGGATGTTTTCCGGTGAAAGAACTACAAAGATGATATATTTCTATAACAGTGTTTATAAAATTTCAATGGAAGGCGCCTACAAGGGTGATCTTTTAAAAGGAATTGGCCTGCATTCACATCTGGAACGTTAAAAGTCTTTAAATAACATCGGAACCATTTTTCCCAATCGCCAGTGCAACGAGTTAAAACCTAACAAATCAACTAAGGAGAAAAATAGCGCTATACTTCAATAAGAGCACACTTGTAGATTTTAGAAACACTTTGAATAAACGAAAATCTAAATAAAAAAAATATTCATGTTTACGAACTCTAATTCTGTTTACATAACTTCACAATGCCTTAACTAGGCCAAAATAGAAAATTGTACGTGATTGAACCCTAAAAGCAATAACACCCAACCAGAAAACGCTACTCAAGTCACGAAATTCCCATTAAATATTTCGGTACTAGATTGCCATGAATAGTTAAATTATCCGAAATGCTTCTTACTTAACCTCAAAAGTTGGTTGTTTTCAGATTATCTGGCACCGTCAGCAACACGAGGGCTATAATGCGCCGAAACATTAGTCATTTAACCTCAAAAGTAAGATCTTAGCAAAACGGAATGACTAGAAAATGGTACTTAAGTCACAAAATTCCAACTACATTTCGCTAATAGATTGCTATGCAATGTTAAATTAACTGAAATACACTTCAAAATGTAATTTCATAGTGTCTTAATAAGACCGAAGTAGTAAATGTTAAAAAGTTAAACCTCAAAAGAGATCTTTTTAATAACACACGATCAGAAAACACTACTAAAGTTAAAAAATTCAATTAAATGTCGGTACTAGATTGCCATGAAACATTAAATTAACTAAAATGATTCTTACTTAACTTCATAATGTCTTAATATATATGATATAACATAATATATATAATAGCTTTTCTTATGGTTGAACCTCAAAAGTAATAACTTACTTATAACGAATGACCGGAAAACTGTACTTAAGTCACAAAATTCCAACTGCATTTCACTAATAGATTGCGATGCAATGTTAAATTAACTGAAATACACTTCACAATGTAATTTCATATAGTCTTAACAAGACCAAAATAGAAAATGTTAAATGGTTGAAACAAAAGTAATAAGTTAAACACTCGACCAGAAAACGCTACTAAATTCACAAAATTCCAACTAAATTTCGGTACTAGATTGCCATACAACATTAAATCCACTGAAATACAATCTTATATAATTTTAAAATATCTTAACAACACCGAAATAGAAAAAGTTATAAAGTTGAACCTCAAAAACCAATTAGCTTAATAATAACGCCCGTCCAGAAAACGCTTCTCAAGTCAGAAAATTCCAACTGCATTTCGTTCCCAGATTCTCATGCAAGGTTGAATGATGGAAGCGCTGCTGAAATGCGGCAATGAGATAACAGATTTCGGCCATTAATATACGTCGCGCTAGTTTGCCAACACAACAGAAGTTGAGAACAAAGTGGGTGGGAAGGATAATAGTTTGTCCTCACAGACAGCTGGCCAACTTTCCCATGCAAACTAAAAGGGAGTTTAGTGCCCTTCCTCGCAACAATTGCCCACGCATTCTCATTTCAAGCAAGTCTGACATCCACGCCAACAATGCATTTTCACTTGACTACTTTGATGGAGATATGATAGGTAAGTAAATTAAAAGGGCATAAGTTCGTGCTGACAGAATAAAGGTCATATTATTGAAATTGCATTAACTTTATTACTTACTTTCAATTACCTATATGTACACATGAAATAAAAGTATAGTATTCGGACTAAAAAAAATCGGGTTTTTTTTTGCATTTCTCCACGTTTTGGAACATCCTGATCCCAAAATCCCCCGACTGTCAGTGCATCTGTGGTCAGCTTAACTCCCAAACAAATTGACCTACGATGTTCAAATTTGGTATGAGGGTTAGTGGTGGCCATGGGACCTACCATTAAGGTTTTTGTCAAACTCGCGCATGCGCATATGGTAGCTCCCATTGAAAAAATCATTAAGATGTTGATAAAAATCGCTGTGGTAAGGCCTCTCAAGGTATTTTAAACAGCTCCACCTCCGAAATTCCCGTAGAAATGTTTTAATGGCGTAAAAATTTGAAAAACGAATGTTTTCAACATAGTTCTCTTTCCTTGAACTTATCCCATCAACGATCGTTTTTCTTCTTCCCCTCAGTTTTGCTTATAATAAAAGATAATATATAAGGGTTATCGAAAAGTATATCGCCAAATTCACCATTTCTGTGAAGTGTTTACAAAAAAAAAATATCGCCTAGCTAGCCATTGAATGTATAAAAAATATAAAAACATGATGCCATGAAAATATAAAAACGGTAAACGACACAAATCCACGTCAGTATTATAGTGTAATTGAAAGTTATGCGATGTTCTACACCCCTAGTTTTTTATCATCGATTTTGTTTTTCAAGCGTGCAAATCTGCGGAGAGCTAATAAACCCATTCACCGACATCCAATCCAACTGAAAATAGGCAGATAGAAGGCATTATAATCGACATCGAATCTATCAAGTTTTAGGAGCTGTCACTATCGCTAAATAGCCGCTTTTACACACCCTTCTATTGGCGCCTCCGATTACTAATAAACTCACTTTTCGTCATTCAAGCCAGCTGAAACTTTGAAACTTGGCAAATAACCCCGTTGTTGATAACAATGATTTCCATCAAGTTTTTGGGACTGTCACTAAAAGTTCGCTTTTGGCCCAAGCTTCTATTACCCCAAGTTAGACTCATCAGCTTTTACTCACCTTCTATTATCCAGATACCAAGCTTAATTCAAACATGCACCATTTGGGAATATTTAATGACGGGGGGGGGGGGGATATTAATGACGGCAGGTTGCATACATTGTCATCCGCAACGAGTCCATCAAGTTTTTGTGGCAAAAAAAAAAAGTTGGCTATTGCACAGAATCGATGATTTTCTTCCTAGTGATCAATCACTGAAAACTCGATCTGATCTTAAAATTGTTTTAATAAGTTGCAATTGTACATAAAAAATTGGCAATGCATATAAAAAATGTATATTGAAAACTTTGTTTTTATGGGTCTCGTTGGAAAAAGTTAAGCAAGTTTAAGCCAAAGCCCATTTATTTTACAATCGTATAAAAATTTATTAAAAAATGCCAATCCCTCGTTAAGGATAAACAAAGTAACAGCAGAAATGACAACAATGTCTCTTGTTCAAAATAGTTTTTCGAAATATAAATTTTTGGCGACATTTGACGGCAGAAATCGCCCCACATTAAAATTGACGGCACAGAATAACAAAGAAATCTGTCAATTTAATCTCTATATATATAAGGCAAAGCCCTCACTCACTCACTCACTCACTGACTGACTCACTCATCACTAATTCTCCCACTTCCCACATAGTCACAACTCTGAAAATCGGCACAAATATCAACAATGGTAAACATAGAAAAAGTAAACTATTCCGATCTCGATTAACCCACTTTAAGGGGTCGAAAAGGGGTTAAACGTTCCAAACGGGGGACATTCGAAAATCCTACTTCCCACATAGTCACAACACTGAAAATCGGCACAAATATCAACAATGGTAAAAATAGAAAAAGTAAACTATTCCGATCTCGATTAACACACTTTAAGGGGTCGAAAAGGGGTCAAACGTTCCAAACGGGGGACATTCGAAAATCCTACTTCCCACATAGTCACAACTCTGAAAATCGGCACAAATATCAACAATGGTAAAAATAGAAAAAGTAAACTATTCCGATCTCGATTAACCCACTTTAAGGGGTCGAAAAGGGGTTAAACGTTCCAAACGGGGGACATTCAAAAATCCTACTTCCCACATAGTCACAACACTGAAAATCGGCACAAATATCAACAATGGTAAAAATAGAAAAAGTAAACTATTCCGATCTCGATTAACACACTTTAAGGGGTCGAAAAGGGGTCAAACGTTCCAAACGGGGGACATTCGAAAATCCTACTTCCCACATAGTCACAACTCTGAAAATCGGCACAAATATCAACAATGGTAAAAATAGAAAAAGTAAACTATTCCGATCTCGATTAACCCACTTTAAGAGGTCGAAAAGGGGTCAAACGTTCCAAACGGGGGACATTCGAAAATCCTACTTCCCACATAGTCACAACTCTGAAAATCGGCACAAATATCAACAATGGTAAAAATAGAAAAAGTAAACTATTCCGATCTCGATTAACACACTTTAAGGGGTCGAAAAGGGGTTAAACGTTCCAAACGAGCGATATATTCGAATGTCCTACTTCTCATATTTTCATAATTCTGAAAACTGGTGTGAATATCAATAAAGACAAACGCAGAAAAAGTAAACTATTCCGATCTCCGGTGGATCAAGGGGTGGAAAAGGGGTTAAACGTTCCAAACGAGGAATATTCGAATGTACCACTTCCCATATGGTCACAACTCGGAAATTTGGTACAAATGTCAAAAAAGATTAAACATAGAAAAAGTAAGCTATTCTGTTCTCGATTAACCAGCTTTAAGGGGTCGAAAAGGGGTTAAATGTTCCAAACGAGGGATATCCGAATGTTCCTCTTCCAATGTAGTCATTTTTCTGATATTTTTTTGCAAATGTTAAAAAATAAGTCATTCCAATATCGATATTTTTAAGGGATGAAAAGACGACGCAACATTGAAACTATACGAGGATTAACTTAATGTCTAATTAACTTAATTCCAATACAGCTACTACTTTGAAATTTAGAACTAAGAGCAAACATAAACACAATAAACTATTCCAGTTTACTATTCACAATTATAAATTTCGTTTAAAATGTCAACAAAGGAAAGTTCCTATTTTGATAAATCAATTTGTCGGGATCGAAAAGGGAGCAAACGTCTGAAGTGTAGAATACATGAATGTCTTTTGATCGCTAAAATGCTAATGGTAAAATTTCGTAGCGCAGCACGGGTATTCAGCTAGTTATTTTTATAAATATAGTTATCGAGTTAAGCGACAAAACTTAGCGCTGCATATCCAAGTCTTAAACCTTTATCTCTATTTGCCATTATGGTGGCATTTTGTTTTGCCAAAATGTAATAATTATCGCGCCAAAAATATCACCAAACTTTACACTTTTATTTAAATAAAAAATGAAAATATGAAAATGGTAAATTAGACCAATCTTTAAGTCAAATTTAAACACAGTGACCAGTATTAAGTGTAATTGAACGCTGTGCGACGTTTCACACACTTATTTTTTAGTGAATTACAATGTCAAGGTTCGATAAAAAAAAAGTTTTTAAAACGAAATATGCAATTAAACAAAAATCAAATTCAGAGTTTGGGTTTGTTTAGGTCGGAAGCAAGATGCTCATTCCAAAACCATTTCCACAGCATTTTCTGGAACTGCCTCGGTAATAATGTCGAAATTATATCGAGCGCCGCTGCACTCAAATTGGAAAACACTCCGCCTAAGTATATGAATGGAAATGAATCGATGGAAAAGGAACTGTCGGGGCAAATGGATGAATAATTTATCAAGTCCATTCACTCTCGTTGAGTTTCGATACGCACCCATTCCATAATATCTAAATGAGAGTAAAAATAGTAGGTGGGAGGGGCGCAGTATCACATTTGGTACCACAATTGATATAGTGGTCAAACACGCGATTTCTTTCAATGAACCTTCTTGCGAAGGGGGTGGAATTCTTAACTCTTTAATATCATGGTTCCAGATTAAATAATAAATAAACTTCAAAGGCAGGAATCAATTGAGCGATAAGTTTCAAAACCAGCTCAATACATGCTCAAAAATTTACAGGTGACAACAAAAACGTTTTACAGACACCTTTAATACTGGCCAGCCAGAGGCCATGAAATGTCTTGGTGTCTCTTGAGTAAGTCGTTTCACTAAAAAGACTTGGTCTATCTAACGAAACTGGTCGTAAGCTTCAAGCAATCCAGTTAGGCAAATATATTACCAAACCTAACTTTCTTAGAATACAGTGTAAAGAGGTTCGTTTGTACGCTCAACGACATATTTTTGTGCACAATAACGGCTAATCAGGCCCAAGACCTACAGCTTAACGTGGATTCCGAACTACAACGAATATCCATGCCTAACCCAGGATTCGAACCCGGCACCTTGGGCATGCGACGCCAGAGCGCTAACCCCACTGCTGTCAGGTTGACACATTGCAAAGGGGACACTTTTGTTGGTTACTTAGACTACAATAACGTATAGTGGAGACCACAAAAACGTTTTATCCTTCAGATTTAGCCAGAGGCGTTGAGTTTGAATGCATTTTTAGGCTGGGTTGATATGCTTCAACTAAATAAAGCTTTGCAGTGATAAAAACTAGGTAAAAAAATCCTTGTTTCAGTAACTTACAAATTAGAAGAAAAAGGGAAAAATAATTTTCCATGGAAATTTTTCATTCCAAAAAAAAAGCTAATCAATCTTTAAAAATAAAGAAATATTTAAAAAAAGAATAAGTCAATGATAATAAATTATACCATCAAAAATCAATTGTTTTGATATCAACAATGCTAAGAAAGGAAACGGAAACAAAATTTTTAAAAATGTAAACACAAGCTTATCAAAACTGTTAATTTCAGTCCTCATATTACGAAATTTTTTCACAAATGAAATCTTACTCGTGTGATGTCACAAATTTGAAGTTCAGAAATGTTTTCATTGGCCGCGATTTTTAACTGTGACCGTTGTTTCTGCTACAATATAAATAAAAACATAGATGAATTTTCGATTAGCTGAATAGCGATCACGGCGTTTATGGCGTCACAGTTACGCGATTTTACTTAAAATGCTTAGAAATCCATGAAATTCACTGTACTTCCATGATCTATGGTCATTTTTTTTGCTCAAAATCATGACTTTCCATGACAAAATTTACCAAATGTCATGACTTTCCATGACATTTCATGACTTTCTATACGCGCGGAAACCCTGAAGGCATCATTTTCTTCCCTACTCACCAAATTTCAAGGTTTTTATACAAAGTAGTTTCTAAATGCACCGGGCTAGAAGTTTATAACATAGCTAGTATAGAGAACGATCCTTACTAGTACCTTCTCTTAACCCTTTACGAATTGACTATAAACCCTTTGAGACTGGACCGTATTAAATCAACCTTAAGACTCGAGCAGATTAAATCGAGATCCATCAAAAGCGGCATATCCCGTTTAGAGGATTTGCTCAAACAGAACCGGGGTATCAGCTGACACAGCGGTCGAACATGGAACGCCGTGACACAGAGTAATTAATGCCATGCCGCCGCATTCCACTGTTGGCGATAATTAAGCGATCCTCCGGATATTCATACTGATGGTCCCCGCCAAGGTCAAGTTGGCGACCCCTTTTACGCGCCAAAAATCTGGGCGAGGGGTTGTGAAATATGAAGGTATTTAAGTGTCTCTCTCTCTCTCTCTGAGCTATTGAATGCGACATTGGTGAAGGATGGTGGAAAGCGTGTAGATTAAGAAACTGGATCGATTAGAATGTAGTTGGATTGAATAGATTAGATTCAAATGAGACAGTTCTAGATCTGTAATTTACATCGATATAGATAAACAACTGGATAGACTGTTCTATTGTCAATGCAAAGATAAAAACGCGCCGGGGATTGCGAAGCTGGTGGGATGATTAACCAATCACAATTCACTTTTATGTTTCACAGTTATTTTTCAGTTCGTTAGCTGGGGAATGCGAAAAACCTTGTAAAGTGTTAGAGTATATATTTTTTGCACATTATTACTAATTAAGGTCTACTATTGCTGTGTACAACCCAAAATTTTATTTTCAATCCTCCGCAATCCGTATTTTTTATCCCACCAATTGCATCTGGCAACGGCTTCATTTTCCCAGTGTTAAGTAGTCTATCCAGTTGTTTATCTACATCGATGGTAATTCCTGATAGCGTAGATTTGGACCTGCTGGCCCTAATTATACAACAACTGTTAATGGGCACCAGAGCTTGCTCGAATGAATTAATCATCGTGAAAGTCAGTATACATATACTGCCTAGATTATGAAAAAAAATACTATCTATATGACCAAATAAAACAGTTCAACAGTTCCCCAACATATGAAAATATAACCCATTAATTACTGACAGGACTACAAGTCCTGTCAGTTTTCAAATAGTACCTACTGTATCAATTTAAACGCTAGGGGATTGAAATCCACTTCTAGGAAATTCGTTCTTCGATTGTAGAATGGCAGCGCATGCTTATTCTTTTTATATACAAACACATGGACGATTTTCAATCTTCTAGGCATCCATATTGGCTTCATATCGTCTTATATACTTGTCTCTAGCAAGCTTCCAAAGAGAAATAAGCTTGCGCTGCCCTCCAACAATTGAAGAACGAAATTCATAGAAGTGGATTTCAAAGTCCCGATGGGTCTTAAACCATTTAAATTAATGGTACAGTACTAAGAGAAAACTGACGGGATTCGGTAAGTGAAGGGTAATAAATGGTGCACCAGAGATATGGTGTTGGTTGCAAAACCAGCAGTTATTATTCTTAATAACAGTATTTATTCTTGATTTACCAAATAAACATAGAAATTTTAATCTTTGTTTGTTTGCTGATTCTTCAAAAGAGTCTAGTATAATAAAGACAAAACTCTAATTTGGTTCCACAAATAACTTAAATCATAATGCAGTTGAATATATAAGGCATTCATAATGCAATTGCTTTACAAATTTAATTGAAGGTCATTGAGACACATTCTTGCGAAAATAATTAATTTCAAAACAATTCCTCCGCTAACAAGAGACCAAAAGAATAATTCTATACAAACGTAGTTTTTGTAACTACGTTTACTAACGCAGAATTTGTCTAGTCAAAATTTTTTTTCCCCCAATTTCGACCATTGAGAATTCCTTAATGAGAACCAAGTCATTAACTACAAAGATCTCAAATACGCTAATCTAAGTAGAAAATGTTAAACCTAATTAAACCATTTCACATCTTCCAAGCACAAATAAAAAAAAAATATTTACAAATGAATAAGTTTAGATAAAATTAATGAAAATGAATAGAAGGAGGGGAAGAAAAAAAAGATGAAAAATAAAAGGAGCAAAAATTTTAATCTCATTATATTCACGAGTCTTTAGCAGAATTTAACGGATTAAAAGATGCAAGTAAATAGAATAAAATGAGAATTTCGTTCTTTTCGCTTTTCAGTTTAATAAATCGCTCGCGACACAATTCGCAATAATTTTTACTAGCAGGTTTTGGGTATTGTTATAAAAAGAAGGCACTTGACATTTGAAGCTAATGGGACTTTCTTTAAGCGAATTTCTAAAATGAGTTGTTTATTTTGGTTAAATACAATTACCATATTTGAAGAAGAAAATTGCCCTTTAAAAGAGTTTTGAATTGAATAAAAAAAAAAAATTCTCGACCATATGAGAGCTATGGTTTTAGCTTCTGCACTGTCCGACTGTATCTCCGTTGTTGCGTGGACGGGTTCGAAAGATTTGAAGCCAAAGATCAAAACTTGCAGAAATTTATTCCAAAATAACTAACTCTTCACAGTTCTCTTACAGCTCCAGAACTTCTCGTTCTAGTAGACACAATACAGCTCTTTTCACCTCAATAGAGCACAAAACAGCAATTAAAAACTTGACAAACAACTGCTAAATCACCGCAAAAGACAATGCAATACAGTTCGCTCAGTATCTCCAGTCAACTAATTCAGTGACTCAAAATCCAACTAACTAACTAACCCCACTCACGGCCGGGCTTATATAGGGGAGGCTGCGAACGTTCTTGAAACCTCTAGAGGTCGATATTTGGAGAACTTTCCAGATCGTAGTCGAAAAGCCCTATACATGTACCTGGGGACCGAAAATGTCGCCGAATAGTCGCCAAGTTTGGCGACAGTTGGCGATTTCTCGCCAAATTTGGCGACAAAAATTAGTCGCCAAAACCGTCGCCAACTTGGCTCTATCTCGCCAATTTGGCGAGATTCCTATTACCAATGTTAAATGCCCTGCCCCTTGAAACTCACTTCCCAGAGTTACCTCTGTAAAACCCGTTATCAAGCATTGAGATGATCACTGCAGGGAAGCCAATTTAACGACGAACTATTGCACTGCCTTATGCGAAATGTACATAAATTACTATTTACAAAATTAACACTACGAAATATTTACAAATATACAAAAATTCGTAACACCGTATCTGAAACTCACTTTCATAAAAGCATGGATTAAAAAAAAAATCTAGATTTTTACGGGGTGAAATCTCCGAAAACATATTTTTGCTTAATTTATATTTCAATGTATGCAGTATATTTTAAAAGAGCTTAACAAAGCAAAAAAAAAAAAAAAAAAAAAAAAGAGGAATTTATATTGTTTAATCAGATTCTAGGTTTTAAATATGACAGCCGACAGTTGCGAATTTTCCTTTTAGAAAATTGATCGACCAAACGGTATAGTGGTTAGCGTGCTGGCTTCTAAACCGCGAGGTTGCGGGTTCGAGTCTCCCGTTAGGCATGGATGTTTGTAAATGTATGTTGGCTTGTCTAATGACGAATGTTTCGGCGCATTATAGCCCTCGTGTTGCTGACGGCGCCAGATAATCTGAAAACAACCAAACTTTTAGAAAATTGGTGATACTGGATTACAAAAATCTTTTTATCCTTCACAAAGAAATATACAATTCTTTACACGGAAGCAGCAGAAAAAAAATTTATACAAGCTCAAACCAGACTTTGCCGTCGTCCCTTTTCAACAACAGTGAAATCACAAACTTCCTGTCGTTCAGAAAAGAGTTCGCCAAAATGCGTGAAATATGCGTGAAGACGCATTGAAAATCAATTTCACCAAAAAGAATCAACCGCATGCGTGAATATAAGCACCGGCCCATCATGGTTATTTTTTTTTTTTTTAAATCCTTTAATTTATAAAATCGGAGATCAACCTAGTCGTTTTTCGAAGGGCATCGCCATCTCCCTGCCCTTTTTCTTTGAAAATAGCGTCCATTTCAGAAAAAATGAAAAAAATTCGTTTATTTTACATGCAATGGAATACAATATGCGATCACCCCCTCCGAAATCACCAGTTACGCATGCGCATTCATGTTCAAACATGCCTTGCACAGACCGGAATGGCTGCTGATACCACGTGCGACATTAGTAGGTGGATTGTAGGGGGCCGTCCCACAATTTCCAAATGTAATTTCTTACATTCCTTAATTAAGTGTATAGAGAAAAAAAGGTAACCACATGTGTGAATTCAGATTCGAAGATTGACACTATGTCACCCCCACGTCTAATCGGGATTTTTTTTTTCCCCCTTTTAGCGCCGGTAGGACTGGTTCAGAAGTTCAGATAATTTCATAATTTCGCCTATGTCTATCGCCGGTGTTTGGGATATCGTAAATCATCACGCTTTACTTACTTCTTCGTCATTTGTGCGATAGTTTTCGTAGTGTCGCCGGCATTTGCTAGAGAGTTTCGCGAGACATCAACGTGGTGTCACCGAACGGCATAGAGTTAATAGTTTAAGTTTCACAACCATCAAGTGTTTTTAGTAAGCAAATGCTTACGCATTAGTAATCAAATGCAAAGGCATATTTCCGCTCTGATAAGCGAAATTGCTATCGTGCATCACTGTTATTGTTTTTGTTACTAATTTTATAATAAAAAAAAAACTTTTTGATTTAGTTAAAAAAAAAAAAATTTACTTTAAAAAATACACTTTGGATTTTAAAAATACCTCTTAAAATTTAGAGAGGGGCTGAAAATACCCTTTGGAAATATTTAATTGGCGAACACTGCCAGAACAGCATCCGTAGCAGCTCAATTCCAAAACGTCCATAAACGAAACTGGACTTGACTGACCCCTAAATATTACTTATTGCAGTCTTTTATAGGTTTAGCGTCCATTCTACAAAATTCTAGATACTATATCCAGATGAACCGAACCGTTGCCACTACTTTAAGGCTTATATTTTCGATATTACTTACAACTTTTACATCAATAAAAAACTATGATTAAAAGTGATTGCAGAACTAAAGAGGAATTCGAATTTGCAAAGCATTTAGATTATGCACATTTACTAACAAATTCTTGATTGAAACAATACAAAGGCTCTGTCTATCCGGAAATCGATTTGTGAAAAGCTCAGATTAAATTACAAATGCTGCATACTAAGTCAATGGAAGTTCACGTCTTGTCTCAAAATAAAAATAATTTTTAAAAAAAATTAGAGATTAAAAAACAAAAACAAAATAATCGGTCTATGGTCGATGTACAGTTTACCCTGGGCCTTAAGTCCAAGACCATTACAAAATCCAAGACATTAAAAAAGTTTTTTTTTTTTTTTTTTAAGTTGAGTTTTATAAACGTTGTTGATACATCCATACAACTGAACGACATCAAAATAAATCTCTTTTTATAGAAGCGGGCGCATGCGCATACAATTACTTTCTTGCGCATGCCCAAACATTAAGTGGGGACGGACACCGGGCCACACTTTAGAAAACAATACCCTACGGCTTAAGGCACAGGGTAAATAAAGGATTACAAATTGGACGACAAATTTTATGGCCAAACTATAAAAAAAAAATGTTGTTAATCAGAAAAAAAAAAAAAAAAAAAAACTTCTTTTAAAAGAATGGCATAAGACAGTATCAACTTGTAAAATGTTTTATTGCTGTTTTTTCAACTTGTAACTGTTTTAGCAATTGCAACTTGCATCTGTTTTAGTGCTTGTATTTTGTTCACAACTTCAACTCAAAATGAAGAATTTTGAGTAGTGTCACTTTATAGCATGGGTGCGATATGTCATTCAACTCTCACTAGAAGATATTTTAATCTTTAAATGTCCTTATATTATTCGTGCTTAATATCTGGTCCCGACGTATCGCAACTAGAGGTCGGAAATATCGATCAAAATAAATATCGATACTACATCGTTGCATAGAAAAAAATATCGATAAAATATCAATACATGATTTTTATTTTTTTTATTTGATTTTCAATTTTGCTAGAAACGAAGTTTTTTGGGGCAAATTTTTAATCATCGTGAATTCATGCCAAAATTGTTTTAATAAATTGATTATAAAAATTGTTTTAATAAATAAATTATAAAAATTGTTTTTATAAATAAATTATATTATCAATTAGAATAAATAAAATACCTGTGGATGTCATATGCATAAATTCACATTTATTTTGAAAGAAGAAATTTTGAAAAGTAGCTTACCGCATATTTTGTCAGTAGAGATGTTTTTAATAATTAAAATTAGATGCAAATTCCAGGCACACGTTGGCAACAGAAAGGGCGCTATGTTCATGACTACTAATAAATGATCTTATCTTTCAATTACATTATGTTTTCTTTTTGGTTAGGGTGCCTTTTTAACTGTCTCTCAGTCAAGTCCAAACTTTAGTTTTGAAATTTTTGAAAAGGGAATAAAGAAAATCGAAAAAGCCTATGGAACTACAAAACGATCATCAAAAAACTAAAAACGTTTGAAAATATCGATACATCGGGGATTTGTATCGACATTTTTTCAAAAATATCGATAAAAATATCGATGAATCGATACATCGCCGACCTCTAATCGCAACAGAACAAAATGATTTGGGAGAAGGGGCGGGGCTTGCAGCCTCCATCCAATAGCCTCCTGAGAAAAGACCCTAAAAGTTGCGAAACAACCAATGGGAAGTAAAGCCACACTGAAATCTCAACGACTCATAAACATCATAGAAAATTAATTGCCGAAAATCGCGCCAACAAGCCAAATCCGACCGCCAAGCCAACGACATTCATAAAAACTTAAAGAGAAAGCGGCAGTAAAAAAAAAATTGCCATCCACCAGAGAAACACCCAGGAAATCACGATTGTAAGGTCACCAGAGCCAAAAGCTATGAAACTAAAAAAAAAATAACAATAAACCTGAGAATAATAACAATAAAAGAAAATTGGTGCCCAGGCCAATACACCCATTCATAAGAGTGGAAAGAATATATACCGTGTCACGTAGAGAAAAAAAAAAAAAAAAAAACTTTTTTTTTTTAGATGGATCTCTTTTTTTCCTTTTTCATTTCTTTCTTTCCGACTCGTTTCCTCGTACGAAATAATAAATAAAGCAATTAATAATTCACCTTCTTGTAAAGCGCGTGGCACATGTAATTTTAGTGGGCGTTTTGGGGGAATGGAATTGCTTGGTTTTTGTTTCCAAGGTGGCTCAAAAATGACTGGAACGATAAAATTGGTTGAAATGTCAAGAAAATCAAAGCTACATTATTACTTTTGGCGGGAAAAGAATCTTAAGATATCCTTGATTTGAATCATAATTCAAAATTTTGTGAAGACGAATTTGTAGCTTAGAAGAAAAGGAACGGTGAACGAATTGGCGGTCCTTTATTGCAAAATAATAGTAACGCGACATTTGAAGCATCTTTGGAGAAAAATGTAACTATTTTTTTAAATCGAAAAACTTTTTTTAGAGATCACTTTCCTATGCAGGGATATGTCTTAAGAATTTTTACAAGGTCACATTTTAGTGAATTTAACAGTTTTGAAAAAGAAAAAACGCAATTTTCAAAAGAAAAAAAAAATGAATTTTAATATTTTCTAAAAGAAAAGATGGAGTACCTCAAAGAATGAAACTTTATCACGTAAAAACATAACATTATTTTATTGTTAGTTTTAAACGGCTCTTTTTTTAAAACATACGTTTTTACGTATGTTCCTTTTTTCAAACAGCAATCAGTAAAAGGCTTTTTTTTTTTTCAGAGACAGAATTTTGTAAAGGCGTTTTTTTTTTTTTTTTTTTTTTTTTTTTTTATACTTAGTATTTAGTGAATGGTCCTTTTATAAGATACAGAACTTTGTGAAGGTTCCTTTTTTATCAGACAGAATTTTGTGAAGAGTCATTTAAAGGACCCAAACTTCATCTAAACAAACCCCTGCTACACTAACAGTAGAATAAATATCACATTTTTTGAAAATCTGAGTATGACTTGAACGATTCTTAACAGATGTTTATTTTTAACCACCCTCCAATTAAAAGTGAAAAGCTATCAACCTGTCCACAATCTTAACCTTGTCTTCCACTTCGTCAAAAAGGGCGAGAACTTCCCCACAAAACCTGACGAAATATCTCGCGATGGGCGTTATTTGGCGAGACAGGCGTAATATTTTTTAGGAAGAGGGCCTCACGTTAAAGATCTTTCCAACCTACGCAAGGTGATGTAAGTGTATGTCACAACGAAAAGACGATGCCCGGATAAATACACGTGTCACTGAATTGGTTATCGAGGTCTGTTTTATGATTATCCGACAGATATGAAGGTATAGGTGGACCTTGGTAGAAAAAATTAGGGGATTTTAGATGTGTAATAGAATAAAGCAATAATAGTAATAGTTCATTACAGCGCAGCCCACACGGTCACTTTTGAAAAATGCAGCCGTTTTGCAAGACAAGCAAGGTTTTTAGTAACCCATATTCACCAGTATGGTTTATTGACAAATCTGTCCAAATGGAAGTATGTCTTTTCGATAAACCATACGCATGGTTAGTTGGTTGGTTTGTAAGCTCAAAGACCAATTCTTATGCACAATGATGGCTAATCAGACCAGGACCTATAGCTTAACGTGCATTCCAAGCCACAACGAACAACCATGCCAAACCCAGGATACGAACCCGGCACCTTCGGTATGCGAGGCCAGAGCGCTAACCCCACAGCCATCAGGTGGATAAACCATACGCAGAAATCATCAAATTTATTACCGTCAATCAATTTTCCAAACAGGTACAATTATTTTATTCAGTCCACATCTGGCTATCGAAAATACGACTGGTCTCTTTCTACATCTACCTGTTTTACAGTTATGTCACTTCAAAGTTCGGGATTGCTTTATGAAAGCTCTTGTTCATGAATCATTATCGTAGATATTGCTACTTTGGTTTGCAGATCAAAATGCCCGACATATGGCCACAGATGCTACAAACAGTTACAGCAAACTGCTGCTTTGATACGCTGGAATAGTAGTCACAGACCAATACCAACCCACTCATCCATACCTTAATATCCCCTCCCAGACATTCACAGTTATTTTGTCCCAGCGAATCTCGAATTACCATCCATCAAGATACAAGTAAAGGACAACCACCCCAGACAGAGCCCCGTCAGGGTAATTACGATATATATAAAGGCACACCCTCTCCTTACCCGGAGAAAAGGGGGAAAAAAGGCAAGATGTCACCCAAGAAGGCAAAAGATGTCACCGATGTTCCCGACAGGACGAGGGATACTTATTATCTTGTTTCTGCCTGAATTGTAACCGGGGAAGATGCGTCTTTTTGTGTTGCGATGCGGAAGATATACAAGGTGGGGGTTTCTTTTGTAGAGGGCTTTTGGAGAAAATGTATAGTATCCAAAAAAAATTCCCTACGGCTGGCAATATCTTTTTTTTTTTATTATTATTTTTCCGTCAATTAGAAGACAAGTACTGTGGTAATTCGTAGAAGGTTTTTAACAATTTTTTTTTTTTTTTCCCGCCCTAACAGATCATTAACGTATTAAAACTAAACCAAAAGTACAATGGCAACCCTGTAATATTAAGCCATATTTAGGATTCAGCATCCGAAAAAACGACGAAATGGCAAATTTCATAATTCTTTAAAGAGTGGTTAGTAATTTAAATGATGAAAAGGAAATGACAAATTAATGTTGCAAATATATATATATATATATATATATATATATATATATAATTATTATTATTATTATTATTATTATTTTTTTTTTTTTTTTTTTTTTTTAAAGCCATAAACTGATAAAATATTATAGTCCGTGAGGCGACTGCAATTTTTGGACCCCATCGAACATCATTCTGAATTATTTATAGAAATTGGAGAAAAGTGGGTAGATTACGAATCCGCTAGTCTGCCGTGGCCAAAATGGCCGAAACTGATCAAAAATCGACTTGGAATGAGTTGAACTAAAATCCGATTGCCAAATATGTCTTAACTTGCCAAAAAGTGAACAAACTTTTTCGTATGACAACCCACTGCATTTTGATTTTCAATGAGAAAAAAAGCAAACGATTTTTGATCTCTGGCTCGAAAAACTTATATCTTTTAAAAGTAAGCCAAATTGGCAACATCAGTTACGTCATCAGTGACGCAATGTTTCTTGCCAATTTGGCTCACTTGTGAAAAATGCAAGTAAGCCATAGCCACACATCCGAATCGTCTGCAACCTTCTTAATTGAAAATTAAAAAGTGAAGGTTACCCAATAAAAAATATATAAAAAAATGCTCATTATTCGGCAAGTTATGGCGCATTTGGCAACTGGATTTAGTTCAACTTATTAAAAGTCGAATTTTGACAAATTTCGGCCATTTTTGCCACGGCAGACCTGTGGATTCGAAATCTACTCACTTTTCTCTAATTTCTATAAAGAATGATGTTCGATGGGGTCCAAAAATTGTAATCGCCTCTCAGTCTATTAGTATGTTTTAGTACTTTTTATTTCAAACGATAATTTGTTAAATGCCAAATATAAATAGCATGCAATGTTTGCATTAACCAATTTTTTAATAATTAATTAATAAAATAATTTTTTTAATGGAACATGCATTTCTTTTTTTTTCCCCTACTTTTATAAAATTTATCATGGTCGAATGGCATGATGACGATATATAAAGAAAGTAGTTGCTAAAATGAATACAGAAATTCATCTAGTAGTCAAAGAATCCATCAAAGAACATTTTATGAACTAAAATTGGTGTTTGTTTTTACGATAATTTCGATAAATAAATTACGATAGGATTTTACTTTCATACAGAATGTTCAGGGAAAAAAATATCTTGAATTTTCCTACCAATCCTCAGTCACCTAAACTTTTACAATAATATAAATAGTATATACAGATAAAAATTAAATTTGAAGAAATTCATCGTAAAAAAAATAGCTTAATTTTCTTTTAGTTTAATAGTTGATGTAAAACGTAATTTATTGGTCTTAAATATGTTCTTTTTATAATTTTTTAACTAATTATTAATTGAATTTTTTCGAAATGTTCCCTAATTCCAGAATTTCCAAATTACGGGTAATTCCATAATTATCTGACAATTCTTGACTTCGCTAGTGTTCTGACAATTCAAAAATTCCCCAAGAATTCCCTAATTTCCTAAGAATTCCAAATTTCCAAATTATTTAGCAATTTCCGAATTTTCCGAATTCCTGAAAAGTTAAAATATTTTCCGATTCCCAAACAAATCTGTAATTGCTTATGTATTCAAGGTAGCACATCTAAAAATATAGGTCTTCTAGTTTGTGCTACTGTCTCTTACTAAGCATATAGACCAATGTATGGCTGTAAAACTTTCGTTTAAAAATTCCTTTTAAGCCAAATTGTATCATATGATGACCAATCATCCCAAAAAATGTCCCCTCATTATGTAAATCACCAAGTATTGGGACTAAATCATTTAAAATATTTCCTTGGTGTTCAATTAAAATAATTGCGATAAAGTCGAATGAAAACTAATTTTCTTTCATGTCATACCATTAACTTTATTTGGTATAAATTGCTTCAAACTGCTTCTATTTTTAAATATTAAAGTTGGTATGAGTAGTTTTTGACTTCCATGTTAAAAAAAATTATAAAATGCAATAAATTTTGTGATTTCAGTCAAATTGTTTGTAAAAGTAATAAATACATTTGTGATTCAAAATGCAATAGAAACAAGCAAATAAAAGTATTTTTAAAACAATTACTATCAAAAGTTGTTATAAAAGTATAATGTGTTTCTAGTTGATAAAGTTAAGCATTAAAAACCCTTTCATTTGGTACATATTTGAGAGAAATCGAAGCCCTGTGGCATTAATTGTAGACATTTTACTATTACGAGAAAAATTCAAGATGGCTTGAAATGGCCAATATAACGGGCTTCCGTTACTTATATTTTTCTAGACTTTTGATACGTTGATCAGGAAATTTTTCTGAATCTAAAAATTCTTTTGTTGCAATCTATTTAACGTTTGGCTTATTTATTTATTTTTTATTTATTTATTTTTTTCCTTTCTTTCTTGTTTTTAAAGCTCTAAAATGACTGGACTACAATCAAAACAAGTAAATAAAAGTATTTTTAATGCTATTACTATCAAAAGTTATTTATATAGGATTTGATTCTAGTTGATAGATTAAGCATTGAAAACCCTTTCATTTGGTACATATTTGAAAGAAATCGGAGCCCTGTAGCATTAATCATAAGCATTTTACTGACTACAAAAGAAATTCAAGATGGCGGCTATATGACGGACTTCCACCACTTCGATTTTTCTAGACTTTTGATATGTTCTTCGAGACATTTTTCTGAGACGGAAAATGCAAAAAATCCTTTTGTCGTAATTTGTTTGATGTTTTCACTTAGTTTGACTGTACTAATAGGTTCACCACAAAGAACAAGATATCTACCAAGAAACCATTTCCGACGATGAATAGATTTCTTCATTACGATATCCAATGCACACATATTCTTCGCAGCTCATTTAAAAAAAAAAATCCACAGACCAGAATGCCTAAAATTCCTCTTTTCGAAAAAAAAAATCAAGTCCTGCCCTTTTTAATAAAGAAATCTTTGTCACCAGTCGGACCACCCGTTTGTATCATTACGCCAACCCAGTTCGTCCTCTAACATGACGATTTGATCTTAACAATTTTGTACTTTATTTCCGACATGTGTTTCGCTACATCGTTCTTTTTCCCTTTTTTATTTTTTTTCCCTTTAATTCCCTTTTTTCTTTCTTTTCATTCAATATGGAGGGTTTATCAGTGCAGGTCAAAAACTTGACTCTTGTCTCTTCCCTCGACTATAAATAATTCCCTTATCAACTACTGGTGATTTGAGTCGACATCACACAGCTTAGAGGTTCTGCTGCTATTTAATGGAGTTAATAATTAGGCCTAATATTTCATAGCATACCCAAGGGAAAGTTTTTTTCCCGTCATACGACACACTTTTTTTCTTTCTTTTATTTCTTGTTAATAATAATGATTTTACAGTGGGAATAGTTTCTTAGAATCGTAAAGAAGATTATTTTTTAGACGTTTTATTCAGAGTTCCCACTCAAATCGTAGAATGAAAATCAATGACTTTTAAGGACCTACATAATGTTTTTAAGAACCTTTGAAAATTTGTTTTCAGGCATTATATATATATATATATATATATATATATATATATATATATATATATATATATATATATATATATATATATATATATATATATATATATATATATATATATCAATGACCGTGGGAACCTTGTTATTTGCGTTCAGAACTTTCCCAATTCTTGAGTTACTATATCGTTTAGTGGTAACCGGAAAATATTTAATTATTCTTTGAAATATAGCCCTTTTTTTTTCATCTTTAATTATAAAATTTAAGTTATGGAGTAATAAAGAACGAAAAAAATTGAACGAAAGTATTTAATAAAAAAATGTCGCTAAGAAAACTTCTACAAAAATTACAATTTTACCAAAAATCAATGCACAACAGGCGACAACAAAAATGTTGCCAGCCTGCAAAAAACCTAAGAAACTAATCACCTATAAACATGGATGCAAAAGAATCCAACAAACGTTAAAGATTAGAAATACCAGAAGAAGTAAAAATATCTACAGTCTTAATATTTCTTAGTCCTCAAAACACGAAAAATAAACTCAAGAGCAAGAGTAAACGGAAACGTAGAAACAGCATAAAAAAAAGACAAGAACAAGAATAAAAAATCGATCTAAAACAATAGTATTTTCAGAGATAGCTATGAATATAAACTATTTTGATGAATCAAACCTATTTTCCTTAAAACTATCAATAGTCGAATACTTTGATAATTTCTTTACAGTTTTTCTGCTGATATTTCCGAACAGTTAATATGATTTTTTTAATAATAATAATAATAATAACAAACCACAGACACACATCATATATCTCTCTATATTTAAAAAAAAAGTAAGGAGGTGTTGCTTTTTAAAAACTTTCAACTATACCAAACACAATATTATTGAAAATAAAAAATAAGAAGTTATTTAATTTCTTTCTTTTTTTTTTTTTTCTTCTTTTTTTTTTTCTTTTTTTTTTGGTACATTTGGTATGCAATAAATTTTATTTAAATCATCTGATAGTTTATATTGTTCAATAATTGGTTTTTTAGACGGAAAGACAGACACCGAAGTGATTTTGTATAAATGTTCCGATTTTAACCGTGGAGGTACTAAACACTAAAAAAAAAAATAGGAGTGTGGAACATCACACAACTTTCAATTACACTATAATACTAGCATGGATTTGTGTCATTTATCATTTTTATACTTTCCTCATTTATTTAGCAAAAATTTCCAGTTTGGGGATATTTTTTGCGGTAATTCTTGTATGGGTCTTTAAAAAAAAAAATCCGCCAAAAGGAAGATTTAAAGCCATTACGCCATTAAAGCCTTTCTACGAGAATTTCGGAGTTGCGGATGTTTAGAACACCTTAAGGGGCATTACCACAACGATTTTGAACAAAATTGTTAAAGCCGTTTTTTAGCAATTATTGAAAAACATGATTTTTTCAATGACAGCTACCTTATGCGCATGAACGATTTTGATGAAAACCTTAATGGTAGGTCCCTGTGCCACCATCAACCCGCGCACCAAATTTGAACATAGTAGGTCAATTTGTTCGGGAGTTATGCTGACCACATACACACACATTTTTTCTAGATCACTTTTTTGAAATCAGGATGTTCCAAAACGTGAAGAAATGCACACACAAAAAAAATCGATTTTTTTTTTTTTTTTATCGAGTACTATACTTTCATTACTTTTTGTTATACATTATAAGTAATTAAAAGTAATAAGCTTTACCAGAATTTCACTTAATTAATTCAAAATGTTACTATTATCAAAAGACCAAAATCACAATATTAGAAAGTAAAGAAATCCCGCGAGACAAAGACAATCTTTGCCACGTAAAAACCCATCCAAAATCAGACTTCATCCACCATTTCTAGAACCCAAAAACGAAAGAAAAACAAGAATTCGCGAAAGATTTTGTTACAAAAACACTTTTTAAAGCAAATTCAACAAGATACGGAAATGTCCTGATCACGACATTCCACAAAAGATCAAAGCAATCAATCACATCCAAACATCTACTCACAAGCAAACAGTCGCAAATATGGAGTGTAAAAAAAAAAAATCCAAACAGAACAAACATTGAAACAAACTCTTCTTTATATATTCACTTATCGTCAAAAGATTGTTAGTAAAAACAGATTTTAATAATAACCCAATCAAATACGGAAATGTTCCGACGACGACCTCCACAAAAGATCTAAACAATCAATCACATCCAAACATCAATCTCAAAATTGGAAGGGAAAAAAAAACTTTTACAACAGGAAAACATCAAATATGAAGACAAACACTGCTTATAATACTCATTTGACGTCATCGTCCCAACAATACCCACCAATCCTCACCATGACAAATATGCTACAACTGTCATCACGTGATGTGTCATGTGACATTACAGAAGAAGCGGAAAATACAGGTTGACCTTTAGTTTTATTTTTTTAAAGCGATAAATAACTTTTGTCTCGCTGAAACATAGGACTTTAAAACGCTCATCGGTTTTATCGAATAAAATAATTTATTATTTTACTGACTTATTATTATTATTATTATTATTTTTTTTTTTTTTTTTTTTTCTCTGTAAAATGTTCCAGCTCGTTGAGTAATTGAAGATGTTTCACTTCAGCTTTGAGAAAAAGAATCCCGTTGACTGAATAATTGGCTGGCACGGAAATGCTTATGTGATAACGGGCTTGCTGTTATGAATAATCATAAGTGGAAAGGAGCATTGCACTTAGGTTATCACCATTCAGTTAATTTTTTTCGGAAACGCAAAAATCGGCCTTGAAAGCTAGAACTTCAGGCTTGGATACTGTAATGGACAATATGCAAAGCGGAATATTAGGAGTTGGGCTGCATCGAATGAGAAAAATTTGAACATGCTTGCAGGGGACGCAGGGAATTTTCTAAAAAATATAGCTAGGGATTTTAGAGGATAATTCTAAAATGTCTCGAACATTTTAAGGACAAATCCAAAAAATTTTAGGGATATTCTTAAAATTTTAGGGATATAATTCAAAAACATTTAGGGATATTTTTTTTGAAGCTGCCATAGGCTCCTAACACAAACATATTCTTCCCAGAGTTTCTTTAGATACTGGCAAAAAAAATTCAATTTAAAAAAAAAAAAAAAAATGCTTTAAACAACTTTTTAGGAAAATAACAATCATATAACTAAACAATTATATTTTAAAAAACATACGAATTTAATTAAATCCCTTTTGCTTATCTGTAGGCATATCGGGGAGGGAGAGGGGGATGGTGGCGGATTTGGGAAGAAAATCGGGAATTTTCGGAGTTTTTTTAATTTCTATTTAGGAATTATCGAAACGTTTAAGAAAATTTTTAGGAATTTTAGGGAGAAACAAAAAATTTAAGGAATATTAGGAATTTTATGACGAATACCTTCCCTACCAGGGAGCGCAGTGAGTTTTCAAAAAAATTAGGAAGGAATTTTTGGGGTAATTCCAAAAATGTCAGGACCATTTTAGGGGTAATCCAAAAAGTTTAAGGATAATTCTAAAAATTTTAGGGATATTTCTTTTCAAACTGACAGACTCCTAACACACTCTCTTTTCTAAGTACGTTCAGGGCGGCATCAAAATGCGGGGAAAAGTTCCCTGATAATTGCCTAACAGATTTCTAAAAAATTCCCTGATTTTTTCGGCAAACTTTTTTTTAAATTTCCCCAATTTTTCCACACGGGTAGATAAAATAGAATATTAATGCCAAAGAGATAATATTCTAATTTTTTAAAAATTGTTTTGAATTGTTTGGGAAACGTACTTTCAAAACAATAGAAAAATTCCCTGATTTTTTCAAAACTTAAAAAAAATTCCCTAACATTTCCCCGATTTCCCGGTTTTGTGCCACTATGATTTCCACTGTGATGTTTCAATACTAACAAAAACCTACCAATTTTCAAAAAAACTTCATTAAACCTTCTTTGGAGGATTATTTATTTGTTTTTCTTTTGCGAGTTTTAGATAAAAATCAAGGAATTTAAGAATTTTAATTATTTTTAAGAATTATTGGAAAATTTAAGAACATTTTTAGGAATTTTAGGGAGAAACAAAAATTTAAGGAATATTAGGAATTTTAGGGGAATGCGACCCCTGCCAGCCTAAATGTTTACGTTTAAATGTTACATAAATGACGTTTAAATGACGCACCAATCTTAAATGTTTACATTTTTGTTATAGGGTTACTATAGAAACAATATATCAGTTTGCTATAGGAATTATCAATGATTTGAAGGTTATTAAGATGAGTTATCATCGCTGCAATTTGGCGGATTTTATCTGGTATCCGTCTAACGGAATAGTACCCGTGAGACATTACATTACTAAATTGTATTTCCACTGTTATTTAAACTTTTTAACTAAAAAGTAATTAAAAAATTGCCATTGGATTGTACATGCTTTCAAACCTTATAGTAAGAATAAATTTTCAAAAAAATTGAAATACATTTAGTAATTTTTACTAATTTAATTACTTTTTGTAACTTAGATAACATTTAGTAATTTTTTTAATAATGAATTAAGTTTTTTTCGAACAATTAAAACATCTTAAAGCATTTGTTTGAAGATGAAAGAGGTGGTGTTTTAAAAACAGTGGATCGCCGTTGACAAATTTTGAAAAAAAGATCGGTCCCGACCTTTGAAAGTTCGGGAACCTCCGATATTGGATAATTAAAAGTTATAATAAAAACTATTGTATCCAGTAAAGCAGCCGTACCTCAACCACATCACAAAGATCTATTAATTAAGTTTAGTGAACGCTTATCCCGATAAGCCACTTGCGTCCTCCATCAAAAAAAAGGATTAATTTATTTTCCACCAACTGTCACAACACGTTTACACTAAAGCCCCTCCATATTATGACAAAGGCGATCATCTCCTTCTAATCCTTAACGGGGCACAAAAGACCGCCAAAAAACAACATTCAAGATGGCTGCCCTTCCGCAAAGTCAAAAGAATATCCCGATTTATGACGGGACATTTATTTGGGGTCTTACAGAAAAGAAGGGGGGAGTGAAATTCTCTTAAAGAATGAGAGGGAGGGGGCTAAAGCTTTTACATTGAATAGAACGTCTCGTATTTTTCTTTTTACCCCCCCCCCCCCCATTTAAGAGTTGCTTAGTCCACAATAAGGTTGACTGAAGAGAACTTTGAATTTCTCATTGAGAAAAGTAACTATTTCACATAATGAATCGTAGCAATTTATTCACATAAATTAGAATTAGTATTTTATTATCTTTGCATGCATCACAACGTCTTATTTTTGTAACGTTAATAAAATGTGTAGCTCATGGCGTTAAGCTGCAAGCATATGCATATATCCCCCTTTCACATTTACAGAATATTCAATGAAGCATATGCGTCGCGGCTCAAAAAACTTGGATATTATTACTATTATTATTATATTTTTTATTATTATTTTTTTTTTTTTTTTTTTTTTTTTTTTTTGCAAGTATTTATATTTTCACAGAGTAGGGTTTCGTACAATTCAGTCTTTTAATTATATTATTTTTGAAAACATTTCCTTCGTGTAGCAAATTTATGTGCTATCAAAAGTCTACCTTTCAAATAGGCGTCGCCAGGAAGGTGCAAGGGGTGCGCTTGCACCCCTCTGGATTTCGAAAATTAAAAATAATGAGATGAAAAGTGATATGATTCACCGGTAATATAAGTATGACGAAGGTTTCAAAGTATTCAATCGATAAGAAATTTGATACAATACTATACATTATTAAAATTTCGCAGTTTAGCCAATTGAAAAATCAAGATTTAAAACAAAAACTTAATTTCCTAGCACCCCCCAGAAAATAATTCTGCCAACGCCCATGACCTTTCATACAATACACATTTGAATTAAAAACCGACTAAATTAACAAGTTGCAAAGTTAGCCATTGGTTACTGATAGACACTAACTAATTTGGAGAAGAGTCTTAGTGACTAATACAGATAGTTGATTATTAAAGTCTTCTTCAGCTTCAAGTCAAGAACCCAGCATGCACTATTCAGAAATTACAGAGATCAGTGATAACAATACACCCCCTACTATCACAACAATAATTATCCAAAAGAGTACTACTCGTATTGGTCAAAAGAAACATGCTTCTCAATGACGTCACCCCCGAAGAGGAAAAACTTTTTATAAGAACGAGCCAACAGCTTCATCGACGATCCTTGTCTTCGGAGGAAACCCGACGATTTACCACACCTAAGGTTAAATGAGCACCCGGTTGCTATGGCAACGGATTTCTTTTCGCAACAATGCCTTCCAACGTTCTAAAAAGTCGCCTTATAGAATCTTGAGTCTTGTTTGCGCATGGGAGTCGCGTTAGGGGAGTATGGAAATTTGCATATGACCCCCCCCCCCCCCCTTCTAATAGGAAAAGCCTTGACGATAATGACTGTTGAGGTTTTACAACAAAAAAGAACGGAACATCTTTTTAGACAGAAAAAGAGAAATTCTTTTTTGAAAGGAAGTTTTATAATGCAAATGCGGGGTGTGTAGGGATTTTTTTTTTTTTTTTTAAATGGATAGCGTATGTGCTTTTTAAGAAGAGTTTGAGTTTTATTGTTTGGGAGGGGGGAAAGGAGGCGTCGTTTTGCAAAGGTAGACGGCGAAAATATTCGTTTTCAACAACGAACTATAGCCTATCTCTTTGTTATAGGGTCGCCACTGGGAGCTATACTAACTGAAATTACGCAAAAAGAAATTTTGTGGAAGCTTCTAACGGCTCTACATTGGCTAGTTTGGGTGCATGGATGCTAATACTGTGGAATATCGCACATTTTTCAATTACCCTATAATACTAGTCATTGCATTTAAATTTAACAGGAATTAGTGTAATTTCGCGTTTTCTTTTTCATATTTCCATTAATTTTAAAATTTATATTTTTGGCGATAATTATTACATTGGATAGGCAAATATAAAACATTGACCAATTGGCAATATGTTTGGTGATAATTATTACATTGTTCTTTTCGAGTAAGTGAAACTAAGGAGGAACAGTCATTGATGAGCAATCCTCAAGGGAAACGAACTCTATATTGTTGCGTTGTACGGGTTCGAAAGATTTGACGCCAAAGCAGATCAAAACTTGTAGAAATTTATTCCAAAATAACTCTTCACAGTTCTCTTACAGCTCCAGAACTTCTCGTTCTAGTAGACGCAATACAGCTCTTTTCACCTCAACAGAGCACAAAACAGCAGTTTAAAAACTTGACAAACAACTGCTAAATCGCTGCAAAAGACAATGCAAAACAGTTCGCTTTAGAATGCTCAGTATCTCAAGTCAGGAATACAGCTCTCACAATGAACGTTGAGAGACAACTAACTCAGTGATTGAAAATCAACTAACTACTAACCAACTCAGGTCGCGCTTATATAGGAGTGGCTGCGAACATACTTGAACCTTCCAGAGATGGACATTTGGAGAACTTTCCAAACAGTAGTCGAAAAACCCTATACATGTACATACATGGGATACATGTACCGAAAATGTCGCCAAATGGTCACCAAGTTTGGCGACAATTGGCGATTTCTCGCCAAATTTGGCGACAAAAATTAGTCGCCAAAACCATCGCCAACTTGGCTCTATCTCGCCAATTTGGCGAGATTCCCATTACTATAATGTTAAATGCCCTGCCCCTTGAAACTCGCTTCCCAGAGTTACCTCTGTAAAACCCGTTATCAAGCGTTGATATCCTCACTGCAGGGAAACAAACCATTGCATTGCCTTATGCGAAATGTACAGAAATTTATCTATTTACAAAATTAGCACTACGAAATATTTACAAATATACAAAAATTCGTAACAATATTAAAGGCGTTCCTTTTTAACTATTTACGCATTTGTCGAATTTTTGCTTTTAAGCAACTTTACTTTTCAATCGATGCTACTTTTAACTATACAACTTTTTTACCTTTTGCAACTTTTCTATATTATAAGGTTTCTTCGGAAATTTGGAAACGAAAAATATCCAAAATTTTAAAGCGTTTTTTTAAAGCAGGAATTAAGTAATGATGCCTTTTTTTTTAGCAAAATGCTTAAGTTTCTAAATTGCCAAAAAAAAAATATTTAGCTTTTTTGCGAAAATATTTAGCCACTAAATTTGGAAAATCAACAACATTCGCTATCAGAATAGCTAAACCTGCTATTAAGCTAAAAGAAAAACAAGTTGAAGACTGAAAATTATTTTTCAGTTTATATTAGTTATAAAATAGATTTATAATTAAAGTTCATGATAATTTTATACTAATAAAAGTTTTGATTCATTTTAGATTAAGAGTAATGGAGCTCATAATAATTTTAGTATTTTGCTAAAAAGAAAACTGAGCCCTTAGTTTTTTTGCAAAAGATATTTTGTATCCCAGCCATCGATATCGATAAACAACTGGATAGACTGCTCCATTGTCAATGCAAAGAGAAAAACGCGCCGGGGATTGCGAAGCTGGTGGGAAGATTAACCAATCACAGTTCACTTTTATAGTCGGGTGGAAATGTGAAAAACCTTGTACAATGCTAGAGTATATATTTTTTTTTTTGCACATTATTACTAATTAGGGTCTACTATTGACATTTCTGCTGTGTGCAACCCAAAATTTTATTTTCAATCCCTCGGCAATCCGTATTTTTTATCCCACCAACGGCATCTGGCAACGGCTTCATTTTCCCAGCGTTAAGCAGTCTATCCAGTTGTTTATTTATATCGATGATCCCAGCTTAAACACTGATTTAAAGTAACAGCAACAGTCACAATCCAACTTGTTCATTTTCTCCCATGATAAGCCAAGTGAAATAAAAACTTCACTTGCCCCCAAAAAAAAACTTTTGAAAATGACACACGCCACTTTCATCTTCAAACTGTCTCGGATACAAAACACACGCATCAAAACGCGTCTCATCTGTATCCAGCCAGGATTCAAAAGCATAAAAATAAAAATGGCATACAAAAAAACTAACATAAAAAAAAAATAAGAGAAAGCAATCCAATACAAATTGAGATCGAATTCGAACAGCAGGCGCAACTCTTTATTCTCTCTTTTTTTTTTTTTTTTTTAGTTCCATTTTTCGCTTCTCTTTCAAACATCCTCCCACCTTTGCATTTCCTCTTCAAGAAAGGGAATAGCGTTCTTTCAATGATATTTATTCAGGGAATGAGGAGTAACATGCATGCTCGACATTGCTGAATGGAAATGAAGGCTTGTAGTTCAGTTACTCTGCAAGACAGAGCTTGGAAGTCAAGTCAGCATTTCCATAGAAGTGTTCTACCACTATACAATTCTTTGAAGAAGCAATTTTTATGAGCTTTTTTTTTTTATGTTGTTTTATCATAGCTTCTATTTTTTTTGGATTATTGGCGAGTTATATTTTGTTTTGATTGGGTGAAGTAAGGAAACGGGGGGGGTGGGAATTTGAATGCATGACGTTATGAGATGTTGTAGAGACGGATGTTTTCGGATCAGTGGAACTAAGGAAATCGTAAAATCAACCAATCATGATACCTGGATTGGGATTGGCTTGTTTGAAGTATCTGTGTTTGAAATATCTACGAAAGAATTGCTTTTTGATTGCATTGAGTAAAAACAACAACAACAAAAATCGGCATGGTAGATTTAAGGTTGTACAAATATTCAGTATGAAATTCCCATTTCCAAGAAAGCTAGTTTCGAGTAAAGACAGCATTTCCATACAAGTGCGTTGATGTTATAGTTCTTGGAGAACCATTTCTTATGTAAACTGTATTGTTTATTATTACTTTTTAACCCTTTACTTTATTTACTGGAGGGACTTACAAGTCCCGTCAGTTTTCTCGTGGTACTGTATTAATTTAAACGCTTTAAGACCCATTGGGACTTTGAAAATCCACTTCTGTGAAGTTCGTTCGATGGCTTGACAGTACAATCTTTATTTCTCTTTATAAGCTAACGCAGGGACGATTTTCAATCTTTTACGACCTTCATCGCCTTATATAGTTGCCTCTAGCAAACTTCCCAAAAGAAATAAGCTTATGCCTTCATCCAACAATGGACAATTCCTGCATTTTTTTTAAAAATGAGTGAAATTAATTTATATTTATGAAGAATTTCATTCTGATACCAAATATTCAAACAAAGGTTCTTCATAAAAAATTAGATATTTAAATATTATGAAAAGAAAATGCCCCAAAACCCAGTCAAAACCAGTCCGATCAAAACAGTCAACAAAATCTGTGACGTCAAAGTTCCTACCGTTCCTATGGTTATCGTGAGGTTTCTGCCAAATAGTTGGCGTTGGTAGACCATTGCTATATACCGTACAGGTTGGCGTGATTTGCGAGAAACTTGCAAAACTAGTTTCTGCTGCTGCATTTCAAGCCAAGGTGTTTGGGATGTCTTGATGTCACATTCAATTCCAGCCGAATGAATCATTTTCTCGCCAACGTTTAACAGAGGAATTTTGAATGCAAATTAAAAAAATGAAAAAGCACATTGAGCAGAAATGTTTGTGTTTATGGCCTTTTCGAAACACTTAGAATTAATTAAAAAAATAATTAAAAAAAACCGGGAATTGTCCATTGAAGAACGGACTTAATAGAAGTGGACTTTAAAAGTCCCATTGGGTCCCCAAAAGCGTTTAAATTAATCAAGAACTATCAGAAAATTGACGGGAAGGGTTAATATTAGGTTTTGATTGCACAAGGGTAATTAATAAAAAACAATTATCAGTTTGGCGATAATTACTACAATGGCAAAAAAGACATTGCCATACTTGCGATATTGGCGATTTTTTTCTCGATAAATATTACCTTATTCTTTGTTGTAAAGTGAAAAGGAGAGGAAACCAGTCGTTGATGGGCAATGCTCAAAGAAAAAGTACTCTGTGTTAAAGACATTCATTTTTCAATTTTTATTTTTACACCTTTATAGCATTAATATGGAAATTTCGGAGATGGGGATGATTAGAGCACCTTAAAAGGCATTGCTACATCAATTTGGATGAAAATCGTTAGAACCGTTTTTATGGTCATTACAGAAAAACATAAAATTTTCAATGTCAGCTACCTTTTGCGCATGCGCAATTCTGACAAAAACCTTAATGATAGGTCTCGTGGCTATCACTAACTCGTATGCCAAAGTTGAACGTCATTAGCCAATCTGTTCGGGAGTTATACTGATCACAAACAGACACAAAGAATTTTTTTCTATGCCATTTTTTTTATTTCACCACGTTCCAAAACGTGTAGAAATACAAAAAAAAAATTGACCGAATCCAATGCTTCCATTATCCTAGGTTAACATATGGGTAATTGAAAGTAAAATCTGTAGCGTGCGTCATCCAACGTCCTTTTAAGTGACATACGATTATCATTCTCAAATTAAGGTGAACGTACAATTCCCGAAAATCGATCAGAATATTTATTTTTTTGTTATTATATCAAAATATTCTCTGACACTTTAGCTTTCAAACAATACTTAACTTTTGAAAATATCCTTAATATGTTTTAAGTTACAATAAATTATAGGTAGGTACTACCGCTGATAGGTACTACGCTTCAAAAACTTTAAACCTGTTTTCTGACGAACTGTATTTTGATTACGTCACACTTTATTCAAACAACGATAATTCAACAACAAAATGTTCAATTATATTTTTTGTTATATCATAGTAATCTACATAATATGTTACATGTATTGGAACTCAATTATATAAAATTGGTTGATAAATTGTTTTTATAGTGATTTTTAAAACTTAGAATTTATTGAAAATATTGATTTTTTTTATGTTTTCACACAAAATATATATTGTTAAAAAAAATAATAACTATTCTATGTTAGAAACTTAGTTAAGTTTCAAAACATTAAGAATAATATTTCGAATGATTTCCAAGTGAAACTGAGTTTCTAAGTAAATTAGAATTTGATATATCATTGTTTGAAAAAAGTACTAACAATTGCCGAACTTTCAAATTTTTTTATGAAATGATTTTAGTCATATACTTTCTAACTACTGTAAAAAAATAATTGAATTTTCAAACTCATAATTAAAAAAAAAAAAAAATTCTAGTATATACGTACACCTTAAACAGTAAACAAAGGGTATTAAAGACTTTAAAACAAAAAAAAAATCTTCTATGACATAACACAAGAACCACACACATACAAACCAGTTCACAATCTTCAATTCCTACCACCGACACACACACACAAGTCCATTATATCTGCTGAACTAATTATCAACGAAAATCACTCAGGTGCAAGTACAGCACTAATGGCGCAGAAAAAGAAGAAGGAACGTAAGACAGGAAGGACCAATCAGAAACAATAGAGTTATGCTTCGGTTCTCGTCCTAATGTGATTGATAGTCGGGATGGTACCTGCGAGGGGATTAGAAACGGTTCGTTGGTTACACCCTCCCCGATAAAGGATCTTTTGCAGGATGGTGTTCCATACATTCCGGGAGATTGGGATTGGCTATCTGTTTCTTTTCTGGGGAGTTGGTGTAGGAAATAAGTGCTTGTTCAGGTATTGTCATAGAATTTTTAGGGTGTGGTACATCTTATTTTTCGCGTATTGGAGGGTGGGTGTATCATCCAGTTTAAAGGCGTAAAAGCTCTGGAAATTGATCGAGATCCAAAATTGAACGTCGTCTAACAAATAAGACGCTATTTTTAACACATCACTATCAAAGTTACCTTGATCACTGACTCACTGCGCATTCTGTAACGCTGTAAAATGGTGCCTTAAATCACGTGGTATGGAAATTAGATTGTTGTAAAAATTAATTCGATGCGCGCGCATCTTTTCATTTAGTTAGAAAGTTTTAGTTTGTTAGAATTATCTTCTCAAAGGAAAATTTCAGTTCCAACGGAATTATTTTTCAGTTACAATGAAAGGGCAATGGAGGAGGAGGAATTGGAAATAACAAAAATATATATCAGAAATAATTTTCACAATATTAAAAGTTATTAAATAATTAATTATTCACAATATTAAAAGTTATTAAATAATTAATTATTCACAATATTGTTATTATAACAACTACACAATATTAAAAGAAAAATTTAATTTATAATAAATATTTCGCGTATATTATATTCAAAATTTTTTAACGGGCACCTTAGGCGTCTTACAACTTTCTAGTTTTACATATTCTTAAAACCAAAAGTGTACAGCTTCCAAGCAAAAAAAAAAAAAAAAAAGCTAAACTTCACGCAAAGGCGATGAAAACTATAAAAAAAAAATTAAATTTCCTGAATGATGTCAGAAGCCACACAACTTTAAACAACAATTATACTATACTGATAAACATGTGAATTTGATTAGTCCCAGTTTTCTAATTTTTTAAGCTACGTTCGAGGTATTGAAATGTCGGTCAAAAGAGGCTGAAATCCAGAGTTTCCGTTGAATTGCACCAAGTCTGTTAAAATCCCTACAACTTGGACCAATCCACACAACGGAAAACCGAAGGGGAAGAGTGGCGGACAACTTTATGCAAAATAAAACATTTACACACCAAAAAAAAAATTTAAAAGTGTAATTAAGAAATTGCAAACAACGACACCCAAAATCAAAGTACAATAGAAACCACTCCAAAAAATACATAACAATAAAACATAAAAAAGAAGGGGGGAAAAAAACTCGATTAGCTAAAACGATCACAAAAGAGAAGTAAAATAGCACGTAACATGGAGTGTAATTATCGAAAGCTTAAGCAAATATCTGTCCTTCAAATGCTCAGAGGCTATTATTCCAATGAAGAGTAAAAAATAGCAATGAAAAGAGGTTTTTCAGTAGCAGATTTTTTTTTCCAAACTTTTCGTTTCCTTTATTAGCGTTACTTTGTACAAGGTCAAATTGTCGATTGCATAGGATACTTTTCTACCGGTCTCGAGGGGTTACAACTCTAGTAATTAAGGCAAGTGATAGAAAAACTGTAACAGAAGATCCAGAATTAGAACAATGTCGTTTAAGTTAGGTTCCAAGGTTAGTATCGGCGGTAAGTGTCGCCAAAGAGTGTGTTTTTAGGATGAATTGTAAGAGAAATTGTTAAGAGTAGAGACATTTTTTTGTCAGAAGAAATTGGAGTTTAAAAATTAACTCATAACAAAACTGGTTTTAATATAATATGCACTCTCACATTTTATAGGCAATCGCAACTCAAGCGATTTTAATAAAAGCGATTTTGTGCTCAGATTGAATTTTCGCAGTGTTTGACCACTGCGAAGAAAACCATCTTTTTCGAGACATTGAGTATTTTTTTCCCCTCAAAACTTGATAAAATGCATTGTCATCCACGACAATCTATCTGCCAAGTTAAGGTTTGATTGGATGATGGCAAGTAGCCCTCCGAAGCGACGAAAGGAAAGTGGCTTTTTAGTGACAGCCTCCAAAATTTGACAAAACGAATTGTCATTGACAACGAGTCTAAGTTTCAGCTCGATTGAATGACGGCAAGTGGGTAATTTAAATTAGCTCTCCGAAGATATGCGATTCGGAAGCGTAAAACATGCAATGTAAAGATTTAGTAGGGAATGGTACCATCGATTAGTACCGCCAACAAATGGCTATCTAAGACCTATTTACACAAATAGTGTAATTAGACAGCTCCTTCCACTTCTTATATCTTCTGTCCATAGAACAGGTAGGATAACCGGTCAAAAGAAAATATTTTTATGTATAAGATATTAATAATGTAGTGCAGAATAAACTAAGAATGTTCTCGAAAATTTAAAAATCAAGACTATGATTTATTTCAAAACTTGCCCAACAAGCTCAGCAAAAACTCATATGGATAAACATTTCGCATCCTAAGCTATGATGGGTTATGTTGGATATAAAACCTAGGTGTATACTACATAGAAAAAGTATTTATTACGATCTGAACAACTGAAAGTAGTCGGTGTCGCGAGGAGCTACTGTTGAAGAGGTCTTTCAGGGGAAGAACTGGCCAGCACTTGTGTATCGAATGAGAAAAATTATAACCAGAAAACACGACAATCGAGGAGAGACTACCTGTTATAATTGGCATCATGGTTTTCCAGTTTTTAAATCAGACAAGAATCCATGGTACGAATCGAACCCGAAGCCTCTCATGTGATAGGCAAACATTCTGTCTTAACTTTAGAATTTTAAACTTAAAATAACGTTATTTGAAAAGGAACCTATGTGAGAAAGGGTTTCATTTCACTGCAAAATAAGTTGAATTGGACGTTCCTTTGCATCATCGTTAAAGTACCAATAGCCAACAATATTTGTTAAAATACCAATAGCCAACAATATTTGTTAAAATACCAATAGCCAACAATATTTGTTAAAATACCAATAGCCAACAATATTTGTTAAAATACCAATAGCCAACAATATTTGTTAAAATACCAATAGCCAACAATATTTGTTAAAATACAAATCCAACAATATTTGTTCAAATACCAATAGCCAACAATATTTGTTAAAATACCAATAGCCAACAATATTTGTTAAAATACAAATCCAACAATATTTGTTCAAATACCAATAGCCAACAATATTTGTTAAAATACCAATAGCTTGCAAGTGGCATTATTCCTCACACATTCATTATAAGTGTCCCCCACTAATGAGAAATTTTATTCTAAATCTACACCATAAATAGAAAATAAACGGCACAGTGAATAAAACACTTTGCCTTTGAAATTATAGCACTTACCGAGTATGAGAATATCCTGTGCAAATGGAAGATATTACAATACAAAAAACCAAATCAGGATGTGCTCAAAAATAATGAGAGCTATCCGAGAAAAGGGAGGAAACCACAAAACGAATAAACGATTTCCCAATTTATTTTCTGGAGGAAATTCTTTATATTTGGGAAACAAAGGACTACAAAATGGCCAGAAATATATACTCTTTTACTTCAAATGATTCGCTGATGCGTACGTTCCCTTTCATACATTTAAGCTTCATTTCGTAATCAATCAATTCCACCCTCCAGCGCGCGATTATTGGATAATTTTCTCTCCTACTTGAAAATGCTATTTGACAAACCCTATCAGTCAATTGATAGAAACTATGATAAAATGTTCATGAAGAACATATATATATGTTTTAAAATAAACATTCAACACCAATAACACCTTTTTGTTTTAATAAGTTGCTAGGGTCATACCACCCGCGATAATGTAGCTAAATTTATTCAATTTAGGTATCGAGCTGGGCAGGTGCATGTTGAGCACGTACAAAAAAAAAATTGATCTGTCAACAGACAAATTAATTCATAAAAACAAAGTTTCTACTATAAATTCATTGTATGCAATTGCAATTTATTTTAGTGGTTCCGATCGATTTTTCATTGTGTTTGATAACTACGAAGAAAACCATAGATTGCGAACCATCGACTAACTTTGTATGGCTCCCAAAACTTAACAAATTGCCATCAGCAACGAGTCTATTTGCGAAATTTCAGCTCAATTGCATGACCGCAAGATTATTTAAGCCGGCGCCGTATTGTCCGCCACAAAAACGCAAAAAAAAAAATTCGAAGTTAACATAAAGGATTAAAGACTACAACAAATTGATAAAACACGAACTAAGTAATGACTAATTTTTTTAAACAAATTTATTAACCTCAAACGATTTATTGAAGATTTACCAGCCTGAAAGAATATGCATGGTGCAGTTTTCAATAAAATAAAAAACTTCAAGCTTTTCAGTAAAAAAAAAAGCTTAACTTGGAAAAACCTTCTTCAAAAGATAAAGCTTCACGGGAAGGCAGCGCAAACCGCAAAAAGGGCAATTGTTAAAAACAAGCACAAGTCAAACAACCTTAGAATTAAGAGCATTTTAAGCAATTATATATTAGTCAGTTCTAGTCAATTCAAGTTTATTCCAATTTTAAAATTTCAAACAATAAAATTGGACAGTTATGATCTGTATGAAATTAAACCAAAAACGCGTATATTTATTGAAAACTGATACCATTTGGGAAAAGTAACGAACTCTAGGAGCAGCGGAAATCTCGGCGAAAGCCGCTAGTACTTCAGCCAAAGTCTGAGTTAAGTTTTATTTAAAAATTGTATAAGAAAATACATTCCAAAATCAGAAGTAGGCTTCATTGTACACCGTTCACAAGTCGAAGAATCAAACTCGTAAGCTTCTTAAGGTATATATATACATTAGGAATTTCAAAATTTGACTCAAGTCTGCATTTTTCTTTATTTGATTTAAAATATTCCCGAATTCATTACCTTTAAAATAATACCATTTTCTTTCTGAGACACAATTTACTTTTTAAATTACAGTGGGTTTTGTGAACCTGTTTTGTATCATGTTCATTAGTGTAGTAAACTTTCAACGCGTTTTCTGAAGAATGACATTTTGGTGTTATGTGACTTAACACCAACGGTCATAACTTCATAATAAATTGTCCGATTTACAAAATTCTAATTTTGTTCTCAAAACACAAGTTGTGAATGTGTTTTTTATGGAGAATCTAACATATATTTTTATAAACACATTTTTATGAATATTTTAATCTTAATTTTTTGTTAAAAACGTTGTATTTTTTTAAACTTTTTATTTAAAAATTTATAATTAAATAAAATATTGCAGCCAAATTCAAAATTCTCCATAGAAACATGCGTCAATATAATATCTTTTATTTGCAGTAAAAATCATACCTTTAAGTTAATTACAAGTTTATTTATGTATGTTCTAATAATGTCCTAATTAATCACTTTAATTGCAATTAGCTGATTAAAAAATTGACGGAAAAAAAAAGTTTATATATATAAATGCATCATTTTTAATTCCGATATACTGCCAAAAAGTTTAAAATTATTACCTAAAAATTAAAGAAAATCATCTCAATTGTATATGTATACCTTAAAACCATTGTGGGACGGACAACTGGATAATATCGAGCCAGACATATAGGAATTGAAAGAGTTAAAAAAGAACAACAAGAAAAAGTAAAAACAAACGTATATATAGGTATTAAGAATGAGAACCTCATCTGGTTGAAATTTGAAGAGGTCATTACACTGCATACGTAGAAGACACCGCACTAAACAGCCACTTCTAAGATCTTAAAGGTTATTTATCACCTCTTATTATTACAGCTGCAATAAACATGGTAATGTACTTCACAACTAGATACCGACATGAAGAACAATGGAGAAATTAAACGGTCTTTGAATCTAATGATGTGATAAAAACGAAACAGAAAGGACTTTAAGAGGGACTCTTGATTCACAATGTAGATTTTGAAAGTGACTTATTCCGATTAAGAAAATCAATTTGATTTGTTAAGCAAATGTTAACTTTTCTTATCTAAACAGCCTAAAGTACGTTCGTTATTAACACTACAATGAAATACGTTTTTAAATTGGTTAACTTGTTTTAGAACTGAAAAATTGCTATACTAAACTTCAACTTAACTAGACATCACTTAGACGGTAGATCGTCAGTGCTCATAGGTATTTAATCCATTTTGGCGGAGTGGAGACATAATTCTCGCCAAACCTTGCAGCCTTTTGTTCTCAATAGGGTTGTGGTTTGGCGAACTTTATGCTTTCACGTCGCCAAAATGGATTAAATACCTATGAACACTGTGACAATCTACCGTCTAAGTGATGTCTAGTTAAGTTGAAGTTTAGTATACACTGAAAAATTAGTGTCTGAAGACACTCTGAATTTTCTCACCCAAAGATAACAGATAAAAAAAAAATGCCTATTTAGCATTTTTTGTTTGTTTTTTGGCGATACTTTGGCAACATTTACAAAAAATGTCACCAAATTATCGATAATTTTGGCAACAAAAGTATTAGTCAAATCCATCTTTCCAAATGGGGAATTTCGTAAAGGGTCAGAAAAAGGAACCGAACACATCCTGAACAAATCTTTGATAATTTGAATTCCCTCTAAATATGGATAAAGAAAAACACATCCTTTCATAAATTATTCGGAATTCTAGCCTAAGCAGCTTTAATGAAGATCCATTAAGAAAACGGACACATTTTTACCAAGAAGTCACTCTGAAAAAATGTCATCAACCCCCACCAAACTCCAAACAAGACGTCACAGACAAAGACAAAAAAAAACATTCCACGACAAATGACTTAAACGTCGGCTGATTAAACCGCGACCACTAAATAATTAATTGAGAGAAAGAGAGAAAAATAAATATTTCGGGGGTGGCGAAAAGCATTTTCGCTAATTGCATTTGGACGAAAAGCACTTTTGGCTTCTGATGTTTGCAGCTTCGCGTGTTTACTCGCTACTTTTTCAAGCGCCCACACACGAATGTTAAATTAATCAATTTTAAATGTTTCCCCACTTAGCCACTCACGCGTGAGTACACAAAATATATGAAATGTGCCAAGTTTTTAATGCTGGAAACCTCTTTCGGGTATTTTAAAAATTCATTTATTATTTGGTGAAAATTCGTTCAACCTTGTAAAATTTCAAGCAACTGTGGAAAAACTTTTCGCGTTAAGATAGAGCTTATTAATAATAGCTTTGATAGTTGTTACTAATAACCCGAAAGCCCTTGACTATCGGTAAAGACCTTAGTAAAGACTTCCAATTCGGATTTTGCGCCAAAAGTTGTTTTAACGCCAAATTATTGCAACCCCTGGTAAAAAATAAAAATAAAAAATAGCGCTGCAATTATTTGTTGCCTTGACGCAGTCCAACCTAATTATTTTCTAGTAGTTTTTTTTTTTTTTTTTTTTAGTACTCATATCTCGTACACTAATAGTACTTCAATATCAACTCAGCAACAATGACATAGCAACTCAACAACAACAACAACAACATAGACATGGCTATCACGTTGACCCTTCAATTACTGACAGGACTTATAAGTCCCATTAGTCGTCTCATGATACTGTATTAATTTAAACGCTTTGACGCACATTGCGACTTTGAAATCTACTTCTATGAAGTTCGTTCCTCATTTGTTGGATGGCAGCACGAGCTTATTTCCCTTTAAAAGCTTACTAGAGACAAGTATATAAGACGATGTAAGGCCAAAATGGATGGGTTTTTTTTGTTTTTTTTTTTTTTTGGAACTACCGACTATCTATTTCTGCCACTTATAAAGTGCTCAACACAGCCATAAATGCGTCTCGTAATTTTGAGCATCTCCATCAAGAAGAATACGAGATCGAAATCTTCTAGTGTAAACCCCTCTCTCCGACCCCACCACACCAAAGAGAGGACATTGAGGCCACGACAGATTTAATGTGCACCAGCCCCCATTAGGTACACAACGATATTTGGCGGACAGAGGCCCGAACCCACAACCCTCCGGTTATGAGCTCGATACTCTACCGCAAGACAATCGGAGCCCCAAAATGGATGTTGTTTGTAATAGCGTGATGTCTATCGATAAGAATTACCCAAAAAGGAGTAATTGAACGCAGTCAGAATTTTTATTACGAGCAGAAAAAAAACAGAAATATGAATTCTTCTCATCGGCTTGCCGCCGATAGAGGGCGTTACAGCCAAAGGAGCCAATGGATGCCGACAGATGCATTGAAGATTGAAAATCGTCCATGTGTTTGCATATAAAGAGAAATAAGCCTGTGCTGCCATCCAACAATTGAAGAATGAACATCATAGAACTGGATTTCTAAGTCCCAATGCGTCAAAAATAATACAGTACCATGAGACAACTGACGGGACTAATAAGTCCCGTCAGTAAATAAAGGGCTAGTAGATGATGCTTAACTCTTGCCAAATTGGCGAATTAGCAAATTGTTTGTGGAATTCAATTACTATTGTTCTAGATTCCCATCTATCAGATTTCAATAACCTGTCAGCTCAGTTCTCGATCTGCTGTTCAGTTGATACTTTGAAGTACTACTATCGCATGAAATTTTAGATTGTAACCAATACCTATACGGTTTTGTGTTACTTGACCTACTATCTGGGGTGTATATTACGTTTTGAGTCAATGTAACAATGTCAAGACGTTTCTATTACAGGTTATATATATTAAATAGAGTTAGTTATATTAAGTAGAGGTGAGACTGGTGGTGAGCTCTTGAAAAAGCACTTTATTGGTTGTTAGAAACCGCAAACTTATCAACAAAAACTCCAACCAGATTATAAACCCCAATATAGAAAATGTTGATAATGGAAGTACAGGGGTCAATGCAGAAGAAAAGTTGGGTCCGTTTAAGGACCTTTCCCAAAATTCCCCCATGTCAAAAAAACGAACCTTTCCAAAAATTCCAAGTCCAACAAAGGAACCTTTGACAAAATTCCATGTAAAAAAAAAAAATAATAACCTTCATAATATTTCCAGTTTGAAAACGGACCAATTACGAAATCGCAAAATTTATTTTATGCCAAAAGAAAACAGCCGCCCACATGTTGGTTTCAAAAAAGTGACGTCACGGGCGCCAAACAATATGCTCAAAATATATCAAATTAAAAAAATTTCACAAAAATAGGACCCTGTAAAAAAAAACTTGGATACACCCATGCAATAGCGGTTGACCACAAAGTTCGTACCCGATTTCTCTTTTTTTTAACTCCATACGTTAAACAATAAAAATTTACAAAAATTCCCTAATCCCCCACATTTCTCTACGGCTCCCAAAACAACAACTCCCAATCACCTCTCACACAAAGCCACATGAAGCAGCAGCATCCCACAAACAAAACAATCATTTCAAAACTGTCGCCCCTTATTGCCGCGAGGAACAGAACAGCCTAATATATTAGCGAGCAGGCTCCCAAACAACCCTAACTCAGAAGGAACGAGTTACTTCAGCAGAGGGGGCTAACAATAGCTCTTTTCCTAAATGAAAGCCCTAATTTTAAGTCCCCTCCCACCATTCCCCCCCGACAACACATTTGGCAAGCTTCCATAAAATTCCTGCGATTTTACAAAATTAAGGAGAAAGGCGGCTAAACGTAATTTAAGGTAAATGGCAAAGGGGTGAAGTTCTTGTAAGGAACTAGGCGGGGACGTGTGTTAAAATGAAAGGATCGACTTTGATAATAAAAAAACAAAAAAAAAGCATTGTTAACGAAAGAGTGGACGGCTGATGAAATTAATTTAATTTGAAGATATGGAGGCGCTTGGGTTTGATCCATTTGCCTAATAGACTAAGGGTAAAATTGTCATAGCTTATACAAAAATATATTGAGAGGAGCTTCTACAAAGTCTGTGGACATTTTGAGGTCAGCATTCCAAAATGCTACAGACGTACTACCACATATCAAACTAAAGATCTCGTCGGGATGAATTCCCACACCGGCAATTAGTTACAGGGTTCATACTCAATCTACGATAGTAAAATTCAGGAGTTACTAAGGAGTTTTCCAGGAGTTAAGTGCAGTAAATTCAGGAGTTAACGGGGAAAAATTACATGTTTAATAACATATTTTCTCTCTACGCGACTGGTTGTCGAGAATTGTGGTCCATTTTGGGGCTATCCGAAGGTTTTTCTTTGCGGCTATAGTGACGAAGCGCATGCACAGTATATATTATAAAGTACGATACGGATATCGAATTTCAGAGACGTTTAATCGTGTAAAAAAAACGCTACGTTTTAAGGTTTTACTAATCTTTTTACCCTTCGATGATAAATTTTAAGGAGATAAAAAGAAATATCAGGTGTGGAAACACAATTTTCAGGAGTTATAAGGGCCCTTCTTATTAAAAAAAAAAGCAAATTTCAAGAGTTTTTCAGGAGGAGTACGAACCCTGTAGTTAAGATTAAACTTTATATGCTACTAGTCCGAGAGGCGACTGCAATTTTTGGACCTCATCGAACATCATTCTGAATTTTTTATAGAAATTGGAGAAAAGTGAGTAGATTACGAATACACTGGTCTGCCGTGGAAATGGCCGAAACTGATCAAAAATCGACTTGAAATGAGTTGAACTAAAATCCGATTGCCAAATATGTCATAACTTGCCAAATAGAGAACAAACTTGTTCGTCTGGCAACCCACTGCATTTTGATTTTCAATGAGAAAAAGCGCAAACGATTTCTGATCTCTGGCTCGGAAAACTTTTATCTTTTAAAAGTAAGCCAAATTGGCGACATTAGTTACGTCATCAGTGACGTAATGTTTATTGCCAACTTGGCTCCCTTTTAATAGATGCAAGTAGACCGTCGCCAGATATCTGAATCGTCTGCAACCTTCATAATTGAAAATTAAAGAGTGCGGGTTACCAAATAAAAAAAAAATGCTCATTATTTGCCAAGTTATGGCGCATTTGGCAATTGGATTTAGTTCAACTCATTAAAAGTCGATTTTTGTCCGGTTTCGGTCATTTTTGCCACGGCAGACCAGTGGATTACTAATCTACTCACATTTCTCTAATTTCTATAAAAAATTCAGAATGATGTTCGATGGGGTCCAAAAATTACAGTCGCCTCTCAGTCTATACAGAAGATTTCAGTCATTGCTCATTATATAGAACCAAATGATCCTTTTTTTCTGATTATCTCCCGTTCAAAACGCAAAAACGGGACAATTTTCCCTTGAAAGACCTCCCGGGAGGTGCATATTTGCCTCGAACTACTACAACTAGAGATGTTGCTCTATGTTCGCACGCAATATACCTCTAGCGAAAAAAATACCCAAAACAACCCTAATCTGAATATCTAATCTTAACAAACAAACCATGAAAATACCTAGTCAACCCCTGCCCATGACAATTAAAGAGCGCGCGTCACTTAATTACCTCTCCTCTCTGAAGTTATTGGGCAATCACGTTTGCCAAATGGGCAATTGTCGCAGCAAGTCACGCCAAAGGGCTGTTTAATACCAACGCCCCTGGGCTCAAGAAGCTAAGGTCGCGGACTTAAGATTTTAGTATGTGAAAAGTGAACTCAATTCGATATAGAATTTTGTGCGTATAAAAATTTAGGGTTTGTATAAATGGTTCTTTGCCAAATTTCCATTTAAAAAACAAAATAGTAAACTTTTGAAAAGTCCGTTTAAAAAGAAAGGCACTTAAAATAGATAAAAATTAACATATTTGTAAAGAACTAGCTGTATAATTACGAAACTTTAACATGTGCAATATTTTAGCTAGATGTGAGGCCTCGCGTTGCGGAAATCAGTCTTTCGTGAGGTCCCAGTTTTTGGCGCTTCGCTCGCAGGAAGGTTCATCGCTAGGCAAAATCGAACTCGCTTCGTTTGCTGAAAAGTTCATTGACACATAAACACAGGCTTACTTCACTCGTTGAAAGGTTCATTGCTAAGCAAGCAATTCTCTACTTTTTTTTTTTTTTTTTTTTTTTTTTTTTTAAAGAAACATGACTGATCCTGTATAAGATCTAAACATTGGTTAGAATAAAACTTTATAAAAGTTTATTACAAAGAAAGTTAACTTAACAAATACAGCAAATAAATAACTAGAATCCATTGACAATTCATAATGAAATATGTTTGATAAAGTAGTAAATTAATAAATATTTGCAAAAAATAAAATATTAAATATTTGCAAAAAATAAAATATTAAATATTAACTTCGAAACATTGTTTAAATGTTGATTACAATGCGTGCTTTAAACACCCAAAAAACTTGAATTAAATGTAAATAAAAATTGTCAAATTATTAAAAATATCATTTCAGAAAACACTGCCATAGAAGCCAGTGTTATTAATGTAATTTTCATTGATATTGAGCACAATCCGTTATTGTTGAAACGTATTTATTCTCCTATTTGATGTTGCAAAACAACACAAACGTCTGATGGAAAACACACGGATATATACAGAATACCAAAGTTAACTATGCATCAAAAACATATTGTAGAATAATAAACATTCAATGACAATTTTTGTAGCATAAGTGGGTAAATAAAATTTGAGTGGCATCTGTTGCTCGTTTACATACTCTTTTAATAGCAAACAATAAAAAAACGAAAAAGCAAACTGCATAACAATGCCAAATTAGATTGGATTTGAAAAATATATTCAAACACTTGAATAAACAGAAAATAACAAATATTTGTTCTGATTACAACATGACAAATGAACGTCGGAGGGGGGGAAAAAAAGAAAAAACACTACAAAACAAAATTGAAATAATCTTCCCAAACTAAAAATAAAAATGGCAGCAAAAATATTCAACTTCATAATTGCTCGCGAAAGAATTTTAGCCCATTGAAAAAATATAAAAGAATTATAAAAGAACCAGAAAATAATAATTCTAAAGCAGACGATTGGATATTAAAAAAATTCGAAATGTCAGAAACAATCTTTATTTTTATTTTTCGCTCCATCAAGGAATGGGAAAATCTCAACTAATTGAATTCCGAGCGTTCTTGAAGTTAGAAGAATTTTGATAAAAAAGTTTTTTCTAGAAAAGGGTTGGCGGTTTTTAAAGGGGAGGAAGGATGGAGGTTTCTTCCCTTATTCGTTTCTTTTTCATTCGAGTACTTGAACGTGAATGAAAAATGTCGATTCGTCAAATTTGTAGAGAAATGTGTATGTGAAAAAATCAATTTTACGTGCGTCGGACTTTTTCGAACCAATCAATATCAATCTAAAACCTTTTCAAAGATTTGACAATGATCTTCAATAGAGTTTTAAAAAAGTAGTTGCAATTGTTCGAAAAAAATATGCTTATGTATAAAATTTCTTTAAAATCAAGAATTTCGAAATTCTTGCAAGGTTTGCAACTCTTAAAAAAGTTCCAAGAAAAATTTATTTTCTCCAGAAAACCAATACCCGAATGAATATAATTGAAACCTTAAACGTAATACCTGATTCGGCCTAGGCGAGATGCTTACGTGAACACAGTGTCAAATCACCGAAGTTATCACAAATCAAGATTACAGTTCAGAGGAAGGTATCAAATTTTTAACAGACTCAGAGGCGATTGTAAATTTAAGTACCTCATTGAAAATCATTCTGAATTTTTTATAGAATGTAGAGAAGTGTTAGTAGATCATGAATTTACTGGTCTGCCGGAGCAAAAATGGCCGGAATTATTAAAAAATTGACTTTTGAATGAGTTGAACTAAAACCAATTACCAAATATGTCATAACTTTCCAAACAATATACATCCTTTTTTGTTTGGTAACCTATCACTCTTTAATTTTCGTTTAAGAAGGTTGCAGACGATTTGTCTTTTCAGGCGCCAAAATATTTCATCTTTCAAAAGTCATCCAACTTGATAATAAATATTACGTCATCAGTGACGTAAAATTTATCGCCAACATGGCTCACTTTTAAAAAATAGAAGTATTTTACGCCAGAGAATAAATATCGTCTGCACTCTTGTTGAAAATTAAAGAGCAGTGGGTTACCACATAAAAAAAATGCATATTATTTGGCAAGTAATGACATATTTGCCAATCGGATTTAATTCAACTCATTCAAAAGTCAATTTTTTAATAGTTTCGGCTATTTTTGCCCCGGCAGACCAGTAGATTCACGATCTACTAACAATTCTCTACATTCTATAAATAAATTCAAAATGATGTTCGATGAGGTACCTAAACTTGCAATCGCCTCTCGGTCTATGATACATGTGGCAATTGGGTTTAATTCATTCATAGTCTATTTTTGAACAGTTTCGGCCATTTCTGCCCGGGCAGACCAGTGCATACATAGTCTAGCCTTTATCTACATTCTATATGCAGGGTACCTAAACTCGCTGTCGCCTCTCGGACTGTAATATTTTCCTGTGCACACACAACACTGGATTTATATATAAACATTGAACCAGATGGCCTGAACTTTTACCAAGAACGTCTTTTTATATTATCTGCCAAATACTTTCTCCTCGGACTATTCATAAAAGTGGTTACATTTACGCACCAACGGAACGCGAAATATTGCAGACGAAATTACGGGGGCAGCGAGCGGAAAAAATATACTGATCCCATAAAGAAGAAATATACCAAAAACAAAACCATGGGGGCCTCCCAAATGCAAAATTTTGAGCATCCCGGAGATTTATGACTAACTGTTGGTGGCATTACTCCTCAAGAACGGGATAAGAAAGAAAAAAAGAACATATTGTGCACACGTGAAGCGAAAGAAAAAAACTCATTCCAAAATAAGACAGACCACCATGCGTTAAAAAAAAAAAGAACAGCAGCCGATTTTAAAAATAGAAAAGATGCGTTACGGGGTTGACGGCGAGCGAAAAAGAATTCCGGGGAATGACAGACGGAAGGGAAGCAAATCAAAACCTGAAGGGGAAAAAAAAAGAATTCCCGAAATGTTCGGGTTGGGGCTTTGACGTTTCTTTTTTGGTGTGTGTGGAAAGGCTTTCTTTACGCAGACGATTTTGGGTCAAGATTACATTGGAAGAGACATTATGTGAAATACATTGCACTGCTAGGAGGAAAAAGTTGAACTGAAACATGAGGATGAAAAAGTCAAAACCAAGGATTTTTTTTTCAACAAAAGATCAGGCACTGGCTTTCAACTCGAGTCGGCAACCGGAAATTCAACATCCTGAGCTTTGAAAGGCATAAAAATATTCAAATTGTAATTTTACTCAAGAACATATTTCTAGAAAAACAACACTTATAGAACAAAAAAAAAAACGCTACTGTTATTTTTTTTTTTTTTAATGATTTGGGTTTATAAATCTGCTTATAACTTTCTGCTAGCTTCAATTTTATTTCACCAGATTTTATTTTCCGAATCAAAAAGTTAACAACATGCAACTTGGAATAATTTATTTTTTTAAATCACACAAGAAAAAATAAATTAACGATTTTAAGATTGAAAAAATCCAACAGTGAGTACAAAATTTAAATTGATTCAAGTGCAATATTTTGTTTTTTAGTATTAGTAGTTGTAAACTAAAGTTTGTGACAGTTTAGGGCACATTTTCATTCAGGAAGTGAAAAAAATCTTGATAGTTCACTTTGTATCCACTAGATGGCAGAAGTTATGTATTCAAAGTGTCCAGAAAGAAAACATTTTGATTTAATTATAATTTATTCCCTGGTAATTTCTGGTTACCCGTATTTTTACTATATTGGATAAGTAAAAGTATTACATACATAAAAATAATTGGATAGTAAATTTTCTAATAGCACTAAAGTAATTTACATGCAAATACAACTCAAAGTGGACAAATCTTAAAAATTACATCAAAATAAAAACTAAACTCTATAAAAGTTGATTGTATGACAAAAACAGGAGATTAGTAAGTTGTTTTGAAAATGTTATTTTCTTCTCTTGAGGAATTTCTTTTACAATTTAATTTTCAAATTGTGAATGAAGAAAATTTTAAAATACAAAATAAATGTGATTATAAATTCTCTAAAAATACTAAAATTGTTTATTAAATATCCAATAAAAGCTCAAATTAATGGGAAAAATTTGAAATGAATAACATTAAATTGCCTAATTACTTTTATTCAAAAATTCCCTAATAAATCTCCAATATGCCGTTGAACAGCACTGATACTTTTTCAGATAACTTCGTAAGTCATTTAGTTCATAATATTTTACGGACTAAGTTTACTTTATTCTAGAACCATAAAAATTCAACGTAAAGAAAACAAATTTAAAGTTTTAACAGTCGTTACAAAAACCTAATTGAAAAGACATTTTCTCAAAATTAATTCTTAAACTGTAGCACAAAAATAAGGAATATAAAAAGAAAGCCAGAGCAAATTACAAATGTCGTTTTGTCAAAGAAACACTAACAAGTTTTAAACAAATAATTAAACACTTTCAAGTAGATTTGTTAAAGAATGTTTCGAGAATTAAAAAGCATTTTTCCTGCGTTCTAAGAATTCATCTATCAGTACTACGCTTTTTATTTTTTTATTTTTTTCTATTTATAAATCGAAAAGCGCAATTGGAAATAGGAATTTTAAATAGAAAATATTCAAAATGGAATTAAAAATACTAAAAAATAACTTAATACAAGAATAAAGATTAGAAAAGACAAATTAGTCATCCAAAAATAGTTTAATTTTAACTGAAAATGTATATTTAATTCATTTCAGATTTCATTCCTTTAAATAAAAAAAATCGTCTGCAACAAGAAAAAAAGTTTTAATTTGATCAAATCCTTTGACTTCTGTTTTTGTAAATAGAAAACATTATACTGGAGGCATTTTAATCACAAAGATATATAAAGAGAAAAAGAAAAAAAAAACTTAAAATATCCTTAGTAATTAAACTTATTTCGAAAGATAAATATCAAAGGGCAAATTCAAAGAATTCCACGGAATAAAGTCTTAAATATTAACTTTACTAAGTTCTTCAATTGCAATAGCAAAAATTAGATTACTGATAACCTAAACATGTTAGCGTTTATTATAAGGAAGCACAACGAGAATGAAAATACATACGTAATTGCAATTGCCTGCATTGTGTTAATTAAATTTATTCATTTACAATTATTTGACTAAGAATTCCTTAAATGAATTACTGCTTCGAGAAACTAAAATTTCAATCGAGGATAGATTGAATGGAGACTGCATGTTTGGGTACCACTTCGAACATAATTCTGAATTTTTTATAGGATGTAGAGACATGTAAATAGATCATGAATCTATTGGTCTGCACGGGCAAAAATGGCTGAAACTGTTCAAAAATCGACTTTGGACGAGTTGAACTAAATCTGATAACTAGCCAAACAATAAGCATTTTTTTACTTTCAATTACCCATATATAGGGTAAGGAAAGTATAGTATTCGGTAAAAGAAAATCGTCTGTGTCTGTCTGTGGGCAGCATAACTCCCGAACAAATTGACCTACGATGTTCAAATTTGGTGTGCGGGTTGGTGGTGGCCGTGGAACCTACCTTTAAGGTTTTCGTCAAAAATCGCGCATGCGCATAAGGTAGCTGCCTTTGAAAAAATCATGTTTTTCAGTAATTGCTAAAAAACGGCTCAAAAGATTTTATCCGAAATCGCTGTTGTAATGCCCCTTAAGGTGTTCTAAACATCCCCACCTCCGAAATTCCCGTAAAAAAGCTTTAATGGCGTAAAAAGTTGAAAAACGAATGCCTTTAACACAGAGTTCTATTTCCTCATCAACGAACATTTTTTCTCCTCTCCTTAGTTTCACTTATAAGAAAAGATAATATAAGAATTATTGAAAAGACCCGTACAAGAATTATGGTAACAAATATCACCAAACTGGCCAATTTTTCTTAATGAATGATGAAAATATGAAAACGGTAAATGACACAAATTGACATAAGTATTATAGTGTAATTGAAAATTGTGCGATGTTCCACATCTCTAGTTTTTCTGGGAACCCACTACTCAATAGTTTTCAGTTAGGAAGGTTGCAGACGATTCAGATCACTGGCGATGTCTTACTTTACTTGCGACAGTTAAACGCGAGCCAAGTTGGTCAATAAATATTACGTCAATCTTGATGCCAATTTGGCTCACTTTTAACTGTTGCAAGTAAGACGTCGCCAGAGAGCTGAATAGTTTGCATTCTTCCTCGTTGAAAATTAAAGAGCGGTAAGTTACCAAATGAAAAAGAATGCTAATTATTTGGAAAGTTGTGACATATTAGGCAATATGATTTAGTTTAACTCATTCAAAGTCGATTTTTGAACACGTTCGGCCGATTTTACCCCAACAGACCAGAGCGTCGTTGGCTTATAAATGCATATTTGACCTAGTTAAAATAAATATTTTTCAACGTAACTTTACCATCTAATAACATGTTATAATACGTAAACATCAATTACTAAATTAGGTCCAGAGCGTACTTCAGCAGAGAAACTGCCCACAAAGCACCTTATGAAATAAAAATTCGATTTGTGGGAAAAAAGAGAGAGAATGCTTAAGAAAGTTTGCTCCATAGATGGCGTTACTTATTTTAAAAAAAACTCAAAATGGCGACACTGCAAGAAATGGCATACCTTTATGATACGGTAAAACGGATGACAGTCAAGATTTTGCACACAAAAAAAATTAGTAAATATTTTGTTTTCTAACCAATCCGCCTTAATTTTTTTTTTTTTTTTTTTTTTTTTTTTTTAAATCTATACCTGGAACACCGTTTACATTTAAAATAAACACAAAGCAATAGGTCAGTCACATCACAAACTAAGCCAAAAAAAAAAACTAATTCGAAATCAGCAATTTAGATCTCACAATCCCCCCCTCATTCGGAAGATAAGACAAACCTCAAAAAAAAATCAAAGAAACGGGACAACTTAATATAAAGTTCGTGATGCACGCTCATCAAAAAACAATAACTACCGGAAATAAACAACGTTTATAAAAATCATCCCCGACCCTAAAATGTCTCCAACACTTGCAAGTTTTCCTTCCTTTTTTCCTTTCCAATCAATAAAAGAGTTGCCCGCAGAGTGGAGTTGCCAAGAAACTTGCAACTGCGAAAAGAAAAGGGAGGAAAAAACGGACCGAGACACAAACAAAAACAAAAAAAAAGAAACCGGTAGGAAAGGAAACCGCAGTTAAGGAGGAAACATGTCACCTTTTCAGAAAAGGGTTGAATTACATCCCGAAGAAAACATCACTGCTTCGCGACTGGAAGAAGGATTGAAAACCAAGTTCAGTTATACAAGTTCAAAGAGTATATGCCTTATTGCCTGGAAAAGACAATAAGTTTAAGTTCGTTGGACGGTAGACTAGTTAATTCTATTTGAACCAAGGATTTCAAAACAGTGATTTTCGGAAATAACAAGAAAACGGGGGGAAAAATTAACCCATAAAAAAAAAATTAATACATCCATTATATACATTGCCAACTTTTGCATGCTATTGCAACTTTATTTAAGTCATTTTTAGCTCGGATTGATTTTTCAGTAACCAGTTTTTTAGGGAAAACCATCGATTTCGTATCATGTTCTAACTCTTCCCTACCCCCAAAACTTTATAGAATACACTATCATCAACAACGGGTCTATCTGCCAAGCTTCAGATTGATTGGATGACAAGTGGGTTAATTAGTCCTCCGAGGCAACAATAGAAACAGCAGGCCTTTTAGTAACAAACACCAAAACCCGATAGAAGCATTGTCAACGACAGCGGGACATCTGCCAAGTTTCAGCTGGATGAGTTGTTTTTTTTTTTTTGGGGGGGGGGTAATTAGAACTTAACAGATTTGAAAACAAACAAACACAAACAAAATCAAATTTAATATAATGATTTTTAAAAAACAAGAAATATTACGTTTTTATTTTGTGAATAAAAAATTATATATTGTCCCAATGACATATAGCCCATTTATGTCGTCCACACCAAAAATGTTACAACGTAATAACTTTATGTTTGTACATCAGAGGGAATAAAATATAGCGAGGCAAATATGGCCAGAGCACTAACAGAATTATTCTAGATTAATATTAAAAAAATTCTTGACCAATATCAAAAATGATTATTTAGCAATATTAAAAAAAAAATCTAGACAAATTTGTTTTAAGAAAACTCAACCAATATTTAAAAAAAATATATTGAATAATCTTCTAAATATGACCTCTTCGGTTTAAATTATTTCCAAAAAGTTTTCTTAGCTTTATCCACACGCTCCTACATGTTTTTAAAATGTAAACAATAAATTATAATAAGTTGAACATGGGATTGATAGGATGAAATAGAAAATTATTAAGTTTTTTTTTTTTTTTTTTTTTTGAATAAATATGGCTCGTAAGTAAGTAATCTAGTAAAGATCGTTCCCTATACTCACTATGCCCCCATCTTCTGGTGCATTTAGAAACTACTTAGTATAAAACATTGAAATTTGATGACTAAGATCACCTAATGAAATGACATAAATTGTTTTCATTTAATGCCTATCTATTATAAATGAAAATTGAAATAGCAATAGACAACACCAGGTGGAGCCACTGGATATGCATTGAAATAAGGATTTCAAATATAAAATAAAATATTGTTGCGTGGCTGGGTTCGAAAGACTTGAACTTCCAGAAATTTATTCCGATATAACTCTTCGCAGATTCTTTTACAACTCCAAAACTTTCCGTTCTAATAGACTCAATACAGCTCTTTACACAACAATGGAGCACAACCAGCAGTTAAAAACTAGATACACAACTGCTAAAATCAAAAGACATAACTGCAAAAGACAATGCAATACAATTCACTTTCGGAACTCTCTGAATGCTCGCTGAGAGACAACAAACTCAGTAACTCAACTAACTATTGACCTTATATAGGAGAGCTTCCTTCGCGAATCTTCTACAGATAGAAATTTGGAGAATTTTCCAGATCACAGTCGAAAAGCCCTATACAGGTAAAAGGGGACCGAAAATGTCGCCAAGTTTGGCGACATTTGGCGATTTCTCGCCAAATTTGACGACCAAAATTAGTCGTCAAAACAGTTGCCTATCTCGTCAACTTGGCGAGATTGCCATTAACCATAATGTTAAATGGCCTTGTAAAACTCGTTTTCCAGCATTATCTCTGTAAAACTCGTTTTCAAGCATTAAGAGACGCATTTCAGGAAAGCGAAGTAAAGACGAACTCTTGCACTGCCTTACGCGAAATGTACATAAATTTTTCTTTTTACATAATTAATACTACGAAATATTTACAAATATACAGAAATTCGTAACAATATATTAGATGCTATTTTCGAGTTTTTAATTTGTGTCATTTCCTCACGTGATCATTTTACACCCACGCACCAAATTTAAAGATTTTCTACAAAGTAGTGTTAATGTTTTTAAATGCATTGTGTTGAAAGATTGTGACGCAACGAGTACAGAGAATGATCTTTACAAGAACTTCCTCTCGAAATCAATTACTTTTTTATACAAACCACGCAAATAAATAGTACTAACACACACCAACATATAACCTCATCATAAACAATCCATATGATAATCATAAAAGAATGCACCCCCACCAATATATCAATAGGAAAATATAGCTCTGTCAAAGGTAATACAGAATTTTTGGAATACAAAAGAAACCAGTAAGTAATATCGATAAAAAGAAACAAAGAAAGTTTATTCGTACAATAAAGTCGCCGGAAATAATATCAACAAATGTTTTGAACATCGCTTCCATTTTCGCAGAACAAAATTAGTAACAATGGTTTAATGAATTCACAAACTTAAATGAGAATGAAGAAACCAATATTTAGGAATATATTTCATGCATTAACATTACAAAAGATATCAATATGAATTATGAGAAAACATCAATATACACAGAGCGGGGGCAACTTATTATGAAAAATTCCTCAGGCACTTGCATATAAAACATAATACTGCGCCGGTTCTTCTTGGCGTGAAGACACAAAAGAAACGATATACAATCCATGATATAAAAAAAAAATGAGCTGCAACTTTGTACACTTTTGTTGTCTTTAAAAATTTCATATTATCTCTTGCATTCGTTAGTTGATCGCGACCACAATTTTGAGCGTTCTCTTAACATTCCACGTTTCGCCAATACTCGCTCCAAGACCACGAGCTCCGCAAACACCTTAACTCTTTCCGTCCTGTTTACCATTCCGTGGCCTGCTCTGCCAACCTTATCTATAAACTTTCAAAAAAATTTAATCACGTCAATATTGCATAAACAGGTTATACACCATGAAAAATTCTGACAGTTAAGAGTGACTGAGAATCCGAAAAAGATTCCATCATGTAAAAAGAAGTGGAAAATTAAAGGGATAAATAAGCAAAGCAAATGTTGCGTCATTGGGTCTTAAAGGTAGTTCCCGAGTGACTATAGCGTCATCCCGACGGAATGAATTAACTCCGACAAATCGCGTTAATGCATATCTTCACAAGTAAGTCACTTCTGCTATTGTACTTTCGTAAGCACGCTTTCTTTTTCTTTTACTGGTCCAAGCTTCGAACGATATATGTACTTTGCTTAAACTAAGAACTGTGCAGAATAATGTGTTCATTCAATATTCCATTTCAGCTGTTGAACCCGGCGCGGCGTTGTTCAAAAAGAAAAGCTTTGTCTATCCGAGTTCTACATTGATCGGAGCAACATTTTTTTTATGCAGAGATTGTCAATTCTTTCTTTACCTTGAGCTACTAGAATATCAGATGTTACCGATCAACCTAAAACCACATGCAACTCGGCGCCCATTTCATTCTGGAAACTTCTACTCCAAGTTAACGCATAAATTACTTACCACTTTAAACATGCATTACCACCATTAATATTGATAAGTTTGTTTGATTGGAATTTCTGGTGCATAGGCAACGTGAAAACTACACGGTATACTACACCAGACGCATGTGTAAAGAACACGAAATTAAAAAGTTACTTACAAAATCCATATTATATTGTCAAGAAATAAAAACAATGAGAAAACGTTGAACTTGTAGGGCCCTTTTTGTTACATAAACTCAAATAAACCCACAACTAAAGTGATTATTATCAATAAATATGATAATACGTTTTCATACATACATACACAGTGCAAGAGTCAGAAATGAAAAATAATATTTCTTTTAGCCATAAATACCTGGTGTCACATCCCTCCCTATAATTTAAGAACAACTGTCCTCTGTGTGCGCCACAATATGCTCATAATCACAATTCTAAATTGATAGGCATCATTGAAGAAGCCATTTCGTCCAATGATGCTTTTTCATACCAAGAATGATTTTGATCAAGAGTAATCTTATTATCCCCGTAACAGATGCAATACGTTGAATTCAGCAGTGTGAAGCCAGAAAAAGGTCATCTTTCCTAAGGCCTCACTTAGTCACTTCCGATTTCGAATTACTACATATTCAAACCCCCCTGACTTTTTTTTTTTTTTTTCCCCTTCCCTTCTTTTAAGCAAACAAATTTGTTTCAAATGCTGGCATGAAATAAAAGAAAAGGGACGCATTCGTAAGCTAAAAACGAAAAAATATTTACAACCCTCATATTTTTCTGCTGTTTCAATTAAAGGTCATTTATAGAATTGTCCGGATCACTAAAGCTATAGCCAAACAACTACAGGACAAGTAAAATCTGCACTGCTCAACTCCAAAACTTTAAAAAAAACTTTAAAACTTCCGAGAGTTGATGTATCTGATGCGGAAAAATCTCGGAATCAGCCACCTTGCGAATCAGTAGACTCACTTTGGCCATTTGCAATGATAATAGGTTAACACAATAATATAACATCGAATACACAACAGAATAATAATTACCAAAATTTAATATTTTGATTTCAGTAGCAGGTCACTTTACAAAATTCACCTCCAGACTAAAAATAATAATGGAGTATTATACTTTGGCCAATTTCATTCAATTAATTCGCGCATTAGCTAGCCATTTCGGAAAGTGACTGTTTCAGCTATAACATATCTACAAATACTATTCTAGTAGATAAGTTGCAATTCCATTGATTCCCGTCTTATCATACTTACTCCCTACCTACCATCCCATAATACAATAACCGATATCTAAATCCTAAGAGTTTTGACAGTGTCTCCCTCTAAAACAAGTCAAGCTTCATTTTTGAAGAGGGCAATAAAGATTATTTCAAGACAGCAAATACATTACGCAGAAGGCATTTATGTAAGCAAGATAAAACCTACCGATAAGACGACCAAAAAAAAAATCAGGCCTTGAAGTTTGTCAGGAGAATAAGACTAAGTGATGATGATTGCATACGTGGAATGTTGGAAACAATTTTGAAAAAAAAGAACATTCAGAAAAGAACATTTCCTATGACAATAGCAATTTGCTTCAAAGCTAAACAGATCCAGACAACGCCGGTCTACACACACAGGGCTAGTCATCTACGTAAAAAGAGCAGTTGCATTCCTTTTCCCATACCTTTCCACCTCATCTGGCAACGATCCTGGTGAACAAATTCAGAAAGTAAGCGATGGATTTTCCACCAGGAAAAGCAGCAAACTTACTTGATTGCTTTACAGCTCATAATCTAAAATAATAGTTAAAAAGTCATAATTTTACTGGGTGAAAGTGTGAGATTTAGAAAATAAGGGAATCTAATCTTTTTTTCCAAAAAGGAATGCAAAAATGTCAAAATTGAGCGCAGAAAAAAAAATCGCGGAAAATCAACAATGTGCTATGGAAAACTGCAACAAATATGTCCACCGATATGCTGGCGAATCATTGCCAGATGCAGATCACTTCGAAAAGTCACGTAATTGCAACAGTTCTGTAACGTGAAGAACACTAACTTCTGGATAGTGCATGATTATTGACTTGAAATCGAAGAAGGCTTATAGCAGCCGCCAACAGATGGAGTTGCACGTTCCCACCAATAAATTAGTCTACAACAAATTCACTAGCCGAAAAAGCCGAGTAACCCGTCTTTGGGGATCTTTTGAAGATCTTTTTGATAGACATGGGTTACAAAGTGATACACTGGTGACCTGTGGACGATGAAATGAACATGCAAAGCCAATTCGAAGATGGATGGTACACAATTAACAATTGACTTGCTAATTGCGAAAAAATATATCGCCACTCAAGCACAAAAAAAAATAACGATGAACTTAATAAAGCTCTCCCAATCACTCAATCTCAACTGGCGGTATAATGTATCGAATTCCATCTCTGATAAAATTCTGGAAGTAGAGTAATATACCAACCGCCAACAGATGGCGTTGCACGTTCTCACCAGTAAATTAGTAACAACAAATTCAGTAGTATAAAAAGTCGAGTAACCCGTCTTTACCTGGAGGATCCTTTTGGTAGGCATGGGTTACAAAGGGGTACAGGCTTAACAATCCCCATAGAGATCTATCTATATTAGCAACTTCTTCCCCAAACTATCTGGAACCCATTTGTAACCATGGACAACGTATTACATAGTACAGATGATGAATAATATTCAGTTGGATTCATCTGCTTGTAGGGCAGAAACCACTTATAAGCTACCCAGAAGTTGCAGTAAGAGATCAGTGTTCTAAACTAGAAAGTCAAGAATCTTAAAGGTCGACAAAACGTTTGACAATACTCTTCCTCATCAACAGGATCGTCAATTACGTCGCGAGTCTCGCATCTAAACTATTTCCGCCAATCAACTCAAGGCAAAGAAACTGAATTGACGAGTCCTAATGACCTATAAAAGAACGGGTGAAAGGAAAACCGAATCCCGTGACGAAAACTTCACTTTTGTAGAAACAAAAAAAAAAAATCCTTCCTGTAAACCAGGTCAACAGTGATTACTTTTATTCATAAAATAAAGGTTCTTTTCACCAAGTTGTAAAGAAAAAGGCGTGTGCGATTGTTGTACTGGGAGTAAACAAATTAAATTATTTGTAATAATAATTTCGTCCTTCCACTAATTGGTACTAATCGGGATCATGGGATAGCGACTGCCTTTCCTAGTTGTCGCCAACACGAACAAGGACGATGTTATTCAATACGATAAATTCACTACAGACGCAATAAAAATTTGAATTGTAATAGGGTATGATCAACTTAACTAACCCAAAAATTTGTTGCATTGAAATTTGTGGCGTAAAATTCTTCCTGTCGTTCAACAGAAAACTCCAGCAAAGCAGTGCAAAATTATAACTAACAGCATAACAGGAATAAAATACCACTAAATTTAAAGTAACAACTTTTGATAGTTGAAACACCACCTATTTATAACATCAACAACCAGTATCGGTCAGAATCGGACGTGGTTTCAATTCTGACTTACACTGGTAATGGTATTGTCGTATTTGGCTTCATAATCCCCAATAACAGATAAGTAATTATGCATATCCATTTCTGCATTCTGGTGTTATGATATCAGGATGTAATTATAATGTTTTCAAGTAAAAATAAAATTCTAACAAAACAAATAAGTATTATGACAGCCTGACAATTAGTAAACAAGTTACATTGTGACAGGGTACTGTTAAAACTAAGATGCTTCTTTTACATTTCTGGTACATCCGGAACGGTACTTCTAACTGAATTTTTGAGTATTTGACGGGAAAATAGTGCATGGTTATATTAAATAGGGGGAGGGATTCACAAATATACATGAATTGTAAAATCATAAGCAGAGACATAAGCCGGTCGGCAACATTAAATAAAAAAAATTTTAATTGAACTTGAGACTTTAAACGACAAATTTAGCTGAAATTTGCAGGGTACCAATCTGATATTCAATATTGATGTCAAGTAACAAACTTGCACTGTTTACTTAGTGTGTTGTGAATGAAAACGGACTTCCATACCATTCGTATTGCCTTCTATCCAAAACCTCCTAGCTGTAGATGGTCATGTTATATCCCACAGCATTGTAATATAGAGCTTTGTTTCAAGTTGTTGTTTTAAGGTTGAAAAAGTATTCCTCTGCTATCACAGATGTCGTACCTACATTTTTATGGCGAAAATAAGAAGTTGTTGTTACCAGATTCTCTGTAATTGGATCTACATAATTGTAATGTGTAATAGTTGCATCTGTACAAGAAATATAATCAATAAATTGGCATCAACCACATGAAGTTATTAAACTTAAAACCACAACTTCTTATATTGAGATAAGTTGCAGTTACGACTTCTGTGCTTAGCACGGCAGTATTAGGCCAGGAAAACGTTTTGACAAAAACAAATTAAATAAATAACATATGCTTAAGTGTCGACCAAAAAGCAAGGCTTGATCGTAGATTGAAACTGCTATGGAGACAAAAATCGCTAATGTTATTTGGACATTACACTAGCAGTGACCGGAGGTCGGAGCAGACGTGCAGCCAGTCATGTCTTTACTTCTAAGAGCCGGCATTGCTTTGACTGGGTGTGTATACTAAACAAGTGGACTTAACACGTCATCAAGTTCTTGGGACTTCCACTTGGGGAGCGATATCGGGAATCAAAGACCTCTTCAGATAAGAAATCAACCTCTAGCCTTTCCTAAACCAGAAAACTGCGCCAACTGACAGGGCGCGAAAAAAAAAACCATTCAATTGGAACAATGAAAATGTGAATGAAACTTGAAAATGTTTGGAACAATGAAACTTGAATGTGAAAGTCTCCAATCATACTAATAAGTTTATCATTTTATTGTTAGAAAATATTGAGTTCCAAACAGAATACAGACCTGAATCGCTGTAGTCAATAACAGGGGACGCAGTGAGTTTTCTAGAAAATTTAGGTAGGAATTTTAGGGACAATTCCGAAAATTCCAGGAACATTTTAAGGATAATTCCATTTTTTTGGGGGGGGGGGATTCTAAAAACTATAGGGATATTACTTTTAAAGCTGACAAAGGCTCCTAAAACAGACATATTATTTTCAAAGTATGTTTCAATACAGGCAAAAAAATGAAAATTTTCAAAAAATTGATCGTGAAAGAACTTTTTTAGCAAAATAACAGTTATATAATCAAACAACGATTATACTATTTTGACAAACATGCGAGTTTCATTAAATCCATTTTTCTGATCTGGAAGAATATTGGATTTTTTTCGCTGGTTTTAAAGGAAAATCGGGACATTTTCGAAAGTTTTAATTTTTTTTTTGGAGAAATTATCGAAAAATTGAAATACAATTTTAGGGAGAAACAAAAATTTAAGAAATATCAGGAATTTTAAGCCGAATGCGTAGCCTGCAATAACCATTGGGCACACTAAACAGGAATTTTGAAGAAAAAAAATAGATCAATAGGATAATATAGGCAGCACTTGCGTACACTATTTAAATAGTGCATTGCGTATGATTTTATCCAATAAATCACTCATCGTAAAATAACAAACCACCTACAATCAGCTCTATCTCTACATAACAGAACGCTGAGTTAACAAAAAAGAATACATAGAAAAAAAAAAAATATATATATATATATATATATATATATATATATATATATATATATATAGAATATATAATAACGTATAGAAAATAAAAATCGTTAGAGTAGTATATGTGTGAAGAGGGAATGCCTTGCAAGGGAAACTGCATTTGCGCCTCAAATGGAAGAAAACAAAGAAAGTTCCCACTAGGCAACCCGACAATCAACGATAATCTATCCAATTTGAAAATTAGAGAGAGTAGAACACCTCTTAAGTGACATTTTGCATCGCGAGACATTTTGCATGGTAGCCGTGCAAGCTGCTCCAAGACGTGAATGAAACACCCTTTCAGATTATTATAAATGTTGTTGCCGAATGAAAACAACATACTAAAGTACCTAAAGAAATATATTTGCCAATAAATACATAACTGTTACGAACAAGATTTTTGTAACTAATGGTACATGGATGTATATATTTCGTAAAATATAATTCCATTTTATTCAGCTATCAATTTTGGAATGAGCTTTTTATCAATGTAATAGTTCTGATCAGTAGCGAAAATACAAGCTACACAGAAAATGGAAACAGCTCGGTGATCTCGTTTTTCTTAGAAAATTGTGAAAAAGGAGGGATTTAATTTTACACTTGTATCAAGATGAATCGTGGTTCGGTTTTTACTCAATATTTTACGACTGGACTCTTGATTTTTAGAACTTTGTATTGTAGTTGCTGATGGGTCAGTGATGACAAACTCTGGTGCAAGCAAATTTGTAAGGAGGTAAGGAATTTTCGTGAAAAATAAAGTAGTTCTTTCAGCAAGCTTGTGTCATTCCTCACAGAGAACATTCGTACCAATTTTTAAATAAACAACAAAAACAGAATCGTCATCATGTCACCCACTTCCGTTAGAAAAACCTTATCCTCGTAAGGTATTCCCTCAATGCATTTTGAAAACCGCAAGATAATGCTGCTTTAGAGTTGCATGAATGTTTACGAAATTTAATCCGATATGTAAACAACATCTATCTTAACTACAAAGCAATTCGCCATGACTCAAGGAGATAAGAAATGACATCTCTCAAGACATCTTCACTCAAGATAGCGTGCTGTGAGTGCTACATCAACATAGGCTACCTTAACGCATTGAAATGCAGACAATAGCTCGACTAGCTGGTAATAAGACATTGTGGTTTATTGAATAATTAAGATTTGAAATTTTTAATTTCTACTTTCTACTATAAGAGGTTCCCGGCCTGTTTAAAAAGTTGACAAGGCCAAACCATCGCAATTCAGCATGGCGGCTAATTACAAATGGCCGGTAATACTAACCAAACGACAATTAAGAACACAAGGGATATGCAAATAATCAATTAGCAATGAAGAAAATTAAGCAATTTAGAAAACAAATAAGGAAATTGGGGAAGAAAAAAAACACAATGGGTAAGTAACTTTATAAGCGCGCTCCACGACAATTAGTACGTAAATAGGAAACATTATCGCCTAACCAATTGCGCCAAATTTGCTTGGCGATATTTCCACGTAAAATAGAATAGACCTTGACAAGTATTGAAAGAATTGGTATTTGTCTTCAAATTATAAGCGGTACAGCAACAGGGAACATATGGATAACACTAATATTTAGGACATTAGCGATTCGAAAAATATAATAGTATTTTAGTAGCGTTAGAATAAATTAGATAATTAATTTTTGTTTATTCAGAAATTAAAGACAACGATAAAAAATTCTACCAGAACAAGAAATCCATTTTTCCAATCCTTTGCTATTCCAACCCTTTTTGTGTACCTACGCCTTACTATATTATCTTCTAAGTTTCACAACTATTTTGATGGATACAATTTTTCCTCATAGACCTAATGCTTTTTTTTTTTTTTTTTTTTCTTTTTTTTTTGGCCACAATATCTGCCGGAATATTGCTTAAAAACATATACATTTTTTTACCAGGTGTAACAACAGTAACTTAGTGACGAAATTTAAAAAGAAAATAAGTAGATGCTTTTTTTTTAATACACTTTAAAAAGCTTCCATAAGCTAGCTAATAAAAACTTTAAAAAGTTAATATTTCAATAAAGCACTAGTTATTTCCCCTTCAAATTGTGTTAAAAGATCTTTTATCACTGTTGTTAAACCTATCCCAATCCATGAAGCATTGACAGGCTGATGGTCCATCTTAAACTGTCATGAGATGCTTATACAATGGAAATCTGAGGTCAACGTTCTTAGTCAACAGTATAATAACAGAGTTTATGTACAATATTGATCAGATTTGTTTTCGGAAAAACTTTCTCAGCATTAGCATAATTTTGTTACGTTCATTTCAAATGTTATTTATCTAACATCATTTTTTTTCTTCTTGTAACCATAGTAAGTTTATTTTCGGAAAATTAATATCTGCAAAAAAAATAGTTATTTCTACCATGTTTATATTCGAAACTAGTCTATTAGAGTCACCAAGTTCAATTATGCAGAGACAGGGACGGGCCAGTTAAAAAGTACCATTTTAAATCAATTATATGCTTTAATGTTGATTATATTGGAGATTTTCGGAGAAGTTACTCGTAAGCACTACTAAGCCGAAACATGGTTAAACAATCTGTGTGTGGGGGGGGGGGGGAGAGGAGAATGCTATACAGAAGATCTTTAAAAGAGAAAATGCCTCTGCATCTGGAAGGGGAGAAGAAAAAAACTACCACCAGGAAACCCGACAATACGTGGGAGACTGTCACGATCGCCAGCGTGTCTACTTACTTTCATGCGGTCTGTGCGAGTGGGGCTACATATTTTTATGATCACCGGTTTACTCATGCGGAAAATTCGTACTTAGGTTCCAAATTGGTATACCTGGTTGGAGCTCTAATGAAAGATTTTGAATCAAGGAAAAACTCGGCCACATTGTCAACAAATAACTACATGGTCAAAAAATTAAGGATAAAGTCCTAGCACAAAAAGAATTTCGTACTGTACTTATGAAAAAAAATATATTATGAAAAATGCATATTAATCCTAGGTAACTAAACATTCGTCGATTATCAAATATTAATTACAAATAGACTTCTAGTTTAGCGTATTACAGATGTTCTCTTTCCAGTAGCACTAAATCCTTCTCACTCACCGTAGCGTTAATTTTTGCATGTTTGTATTTATTAATTAAAATATTGTAACGCTTCTCTTAAAATACACTAATTTGTTTGAAATAAATTAAAGAAATTTGTTTAAATATATACTTGTTTTAAATTCGTAGTCTATGTGTCGAAACATTAGTTATAGAACAAACACTGTTTTAACAGGGTTGCCACTCAAAATGTAAAAAAATATTCCCTGACTTTTCCAGGTTTTCCAGACAATTTTTTTAAATTTCCAGGATTCATTTCAAGCTGAAGTAAAAAAAAGATTTTGCATACAATTGCAGTTAAAATTGTAATTTTAGAGATGGATTATACAGAAGAAAAAAATTTCAGTATTTTACTGCTCATTTTTATCAGTTAATCAAAATTTTGGCCAAAAAAAAGCGGAATTCCACTTTTTTGCGGAACTGTAAAATGTTTGTGATTTGTGTCATCAAACACTGGTGTACTTGCACACAAAGATAAATTGATTAGATGGTAGAAGTAACATAACTGTGCATCAGCCTTTCTTTTCCCAAGGGTGAAAACAGTAAAAATATTAAAAAAAAGAGGAACATATATACGCAAAGTTATTTTACACTACAAAAATAGCTAAATAAGAATATATTTGTGTACTAATGTGTGTACAAAACATTACCGCACCCTGAACCGTTTTTCAGTCAATCTGCTTTCAGTGGGTGCTTTTTACACGTTCTTACAAGAAAATATCATATGAAAGATCAAATTTTCAGAATGCAGATGTGCGTTCTGAAAAAAATTAGTAAACTTCTTGGAAAAAAACTTGAATCTGAAAGAAATTCCCTGACTTTTCCAGAAAATATCCCAATTTATAGTTTTCCCTGACCTTTTTTAGGCATTTTCATTTTCCCTGACAGTTCTAGGTTTTCCCTGTTTTCCAGGTGCGTGGCAACCCTGTTTTAAGTTTAAATCTCAAGAATTAATGCAAAAGTATTCCATAACCTACAGAGTTTCAAATTCATTCCTATTATGTCAGAGAGAGAACAATGACCTTTTTAATAACAATAAATGTTCTTCAAAGACAATAAAAAACAGTCGAAACACAGGAAGGTCATATCACAACAAATCACACTGAGAAATGAAGACGATTATAATAATTTATTGTCGCGACATGACTATCAGATAGGGAGGTGCGATTTGTTACCCTTGATCTCTATCGAACTTTCCTCCTTTGGAAAGCGATATCATAAACAAGCAAATGACCTTGAATAAAAAGTTTCCACTTTACATTACTTCCTGCATTCAGCACAAATTAAAAAGAAAAACAGAAAAGGTCGCTGCTTAATTCATTCAAATTGTATAAGTTTTTCTAATTAGTAAAACTGATACACAGTTCCGAAATGAATATTGTGCTATTTATTCTTTTTCGTTCCTATTTTGTAATGGAGGTCTTTCAGGTTTTCAAAATCTGAAATGAGGTTTTGATTTTTATAGATATTCCTCCTTTGAGACCTAGAGCTTTTTTATAGATATCCCTTCTTTCAAACGAAGTATTGTTTCATATTAATAATCTAATGTTCAAAATTTTATGACATTTTACTATCCAGAATAGGTGTTTACACTGAGTTCAATAATTGGTACGTATTCTTTCAGTACCAAGACCACTAGATCATAAAAAAAAAAAAAAAAATCAAGTACAGTCAAACCCCGTTAACGCGAAGTCGATGGGGACGTCAAAATTGTTCGCATTAATCGAATTTCTTGTTAAACGAATAAATTAACGTTAAATTTTAAGTACGGAGAACTACTTTTACTTCCGTTAAACGGGATTTCATGTTAAAAGATTTCGCGTTAACAGGTTTGACTGGGGTTTTTTCTTTTCTTTTTCGCACAGTTTGTTTTCCCGAAGAAAAATTTACGAAATGTTGATAAATAATTTTAAATAAAACATTAAATCTTTTTTTTTTTTAAATAACACCAATTGACAAAATCATACAGGTAAATAGTTATAAAAAAAAGCGTGAGAAAACGAAGACTTATTATCACGAGTTTCTTTTATTAAATTTAATTTTATCTTGATGAAGCAATACATGACTTTTTGGTTTAATAAACACAAATATAACGATTCAAGTTACTTTTCATGGATTTCAATTTAATTACATTTAACAAAAGTACAAAAATGTTGGACAAAAAAAAATATTACAACAAAAGACTTATCAGCTAATATAACTTACAACTGAACCTTAAATACAAGGCGTTATTTTGAATGGGGCTGCATACTTTAGCAGCACTTGAATCACGCCAACATTATATACAGCATACATTGCCATACACCATAAAAAACAAATTTGAAATTTCACTTTCCATTATCCAATCACAAAGCACATTTCAATTTTCCGCCAAAATGATGCCATTACTCCATTACAAATGAATGCCGATACAAATCCTAATTTCGTGGAACAACCGATAAAAAAAATTATACGATGTTTAATTACGTTACATACGTTCAAATTAGATGCATTGTTGATAACATTAAACTAATCAGCATCCTATAAATTATGTTGATTAATTACTTCCTTGTTGAAAGTTGGTGATAAAAACAACCTAATGGACAATGGTTTATTTTGTTCAACTTAACTAGTTATATTTCATAAGATTAACCTACTTGGAAGTTACCTTTATTAATTCAGATATTTAACTTGTGTTTAAATAGGTTAAAAGTCCAGGCACTTTGTTTCAAGTTATTACTGCGAATTTAATTGCCTAGAGTCCAATTATATCTCAAGTTTGCTTTATATAGAGAAGACTTTGTAATCAAAATGGTTATGGTTGTTATCGTGGGAATTCGACTGTAAATAGATATTTACACAAACCAGTACAATATTACTTTTAGATAATGCTAATAACCCATTTGTATCAAACATAATCTAATTGCAACATTAATGATTCAGTAAATCATTTAATATCACTTTGAGAAAATATAATTGGAGTCGGCATGATTATTTGCAGGGGGTTGCAAGTATTTGTTTAAACCTTGATTTTTTCAAAAATGATTTTCTACTAAAATATTAATACAATAATTCTGCATTAATTTGCGGTTCAAATGAAAAATTTTAAAAACCATATCAAACTTCTGTTTTGCATTAATTATAAATTTACACGTTTTAGAAAAAGGGTCAATTGTTGTAAAAAAATTATTTAAAATTCTATTGTCATTAATCGTCATTTTGTTATATTTCATACTACAATAAAAGCTATACATTTGAAGCAATAAATAAAAATCCCACACTAGAGATTCGTTCGTTTTTATACTAAAGAAAAAAAAAAGAAAAGGTTTAGGTTTTTTTAATGATGATCACGGTTGGAAAAAAAACATGTTTTTTATTCACAAAAAAAAAAAAACTGATTTTTTTGTTTAAACCAGGCTTTTTTGGTTTAAAGCGGGGTTTTTTTTTTTTTTATTATTTTTTTTTTATTATTATTACTTGGATACATATATATAAATAAAATTTGACATGAACTAAAATAATGTTCAAATAACTATTAATATTCCTGATGAAAGTAATTTAAACTAAGTAAATAAACAATTGTTGCTACTTATTTAAACATTCAAACCATAATTTTAATATTTTATTGAGAGATTATTTTTTAAATTCAATGAATACAGAGTAATACAATGGTAATTGTTTACTACATAATACATGGAATATTGTTCTTGGATTCATCAGTAATGCTGATAAATTATTCAAAATATTCTTAAGATTTAGATATAAATTGTTAACACAAAACCTTTATTTTAGAAACAAATTTAAAATGCAAACTATAATTTAAGTTTAATTAATAATTTTGAATAGTTAAAAAAATTAATATATCTATTATATTTATATAAAAACTATTGTTCAATAGAGTGTCTTTGTAATGGAAAACTTTTGGTTAAAAGTAGAAGTTACTTACAACATCAAATAATTTGAAAAACTTAATTGTAAATAAGTAAAAATACAATTTTAAATTATTCTTTAAAAAAACTAATTGGGTTTTTTTTTAGAAAAAAACTATTTGGTTTAAACCATAAACCATACCAACCCTGATAATGATATACCTACAATAAGGAATCTTGTTTCTTTAACTCAAATCTGCAAAATATAACATTCACATGTTTTTGTCAAAAGTGGTTAAACCTAAAGCACCAACATTCTTGAATGCCAACCCAGAACCCAAATCAACAACCTGGAAATATATTTGGCAATAGATTTTTTAGGTTAAAACAGTTGTAACCATCACCATAAGTAAGTAAAATGCATCGAAGCTTGTTGACCCTCAAGAAAAATCCAGATATAAATAATTTTCATAATACAATAGAAGTACAAAACAATTAAAAGGAAGTTTAAAAAAAAAATTTGAGTTCCAGAATATTAGCTTTAGTTTCTATAGTATTAATTGTGTAGTAAGAATAAGAAGCTTATACAAAAGCTCTGTCAGTCTTTATTCTCTACTAATATAACCCATAAAAAAAAATTTAATATAAATCCTTTATATGCATTGCCAATTTTTATATTCATTAACTAAGCACTGTTTCTGTTGCCAGCATGTGCTTGGTATTGGCATCAAACTTAAAGTATTGAAAACTAAAACTAAACTAATTAATTTATTACTAATCTCCATCAGCAAAATAACTGGTAAACTACTTTTCAAAATTTATTCATTAAAAATGAATGTGAATTTATGCACTTACATCCGAATACCTTATATATATTTTGATTAATTTCTATTCTAATAAATTTTATTATTTATTTATTAAAACAATTTTGGCAACACAGAAGAGTTTCTTCAATGATCAGTTAAATGTTATTTCAGCGCAATTGGATGAAGGCAAGTTGGTTTATTAGTATTCCGTAAAAGCGACCTTTTAATGACAGTGACAGCCCTCAAAATTTGATAGAATGCATGATCATCGACATTGAATATATCTGCAAAGGTTCAACCCGATTGGATGATGGTAAAAAGGTTGGCCTCCACAGATTTTCCTGCCATTGACATATCCAGCCACGCACAAATTCAAAGTTAACATGAGGGATTTAAAAAAGAAACTTACTAATGCTACTGACATGTCAAAAAAATATCTTGTAAAAACAAGTGCTCATAATAAAATTCTACAGAAAGTACTACACAGAACTTGTACAAACATATGCCATACACCAATTAGAAGGTCTCTACAAAGTTAACATACAACTATTTACCCCTCCCCCCCCCCCAACTGTTCCAGTTCCCAGCCAATTTCCAGATTAAGTTAAAATTTATATATTTGGCAAAAGATTTATAGCCAAACTCGCCAACTTGGCATTAAAATTACCTCAGTAAAAAAGCTATTAGAAGTAGAATGACACATGTTTACAAAAACAAATCAGAAGAAAATAATATCTCAATAATCTGGATTAGTCAAGATACCTATAGAAAAAAAATCTGGTTGAAATTGATTCAATGGACCTCAAGTTAGTATGAGGCAAATGCAGTGTTTAAGTTGTAGAACAAAATTACTTTAGCAAAGATATTGTGAAATTTCTTTAAAGTAAAATGCTAAAGAGATTACAAGCTGCAACACTCTTAATATTCAATATAAAGGAATCATTGATAATTAAAAACCTTTTTGTAATAAAAATATAAAAAATTTTGGAAGACTAATTTTACATTATGAAATGATTTTGTAAATTTTCTGGTTAATGTTTTAGGAAAAACACTAAATCACACCGCAGGAAAAATTTCATCTAAGAAGCAAATTCACTTGAGGAAATCTAGAAGGTTAATGCAACAACTAAAAACTTGAGTTGTCTTTAAATTTCCTTAGAGGATAACGAGTAAAATTTATAGGTTTGGTGGTAACAGGGAGCAATGATAAACATTTATTAATATCCTCAGTGAGTCGTCAATGACATCAATAATTTGATTTACAACACACATAAATATTTCACTCTTAAAATAAGAAAAATAAAAAAATTTAGCCACATTTCCAAAACCCCAACTCAAAATGAAAAATAAATCTTCACTTTCAAAACCTCACAGAAACTTCCCATGGAATTTGTGCAATTTACTGTAGATGTAGTCATCATTATTTGCCAATAAGACCTGATAAGAAACACATAATTTGAATACTGATTGGAAAAATTTACACCTAATCGTCACATAAACATATGGGTACTTAATATCAAGCAGTGTTTAAACAGAGGTGCAAAATTCCTTTGGCAAAAAAACTCAATTAAAAATTTTCTTTTTAACAAAATGCTAAATTGGATGCATATAACTCTTAAATGTTTATTCTAAAAGATTCATTTTATACCAAATATCAACAAGACAAGTACTTTTCCATCTACTGTTAGATCTCGTTCTTTTTTATTAATTTTAGCATTCAAGAAAGTTCTTAAACTTTATGCAAAGTAAGAATTACCATAATTATCAAATATTGTGCATATCAACCGTAAGGAGGATCAGTTTAAATTTCAGTTTGTGTCCTATTAATTTTGGGTCAAATTTAAATTTTAACCAATAAAACTCTTACAGCCAATGAAAACGTTCCAAACCACTCACAGGCAGTTTACTTTCCGACCCCAAAGTGTTTGTTTACACTTTTCTTTAACCTTTTAAGTACTTCCTACACCAGCTCTGAGAGGAAGATGACCAGATAGAATGGGAATAAACTGGTTTTTGCTGCCTTCATCACAGCGCTATAACAATACCTTTATTGGGTGGAATGATTTATTATTTTTTTAATCTGGCAAACATATGTGGACAAATAATTTATCAAAAATCTAAAAATTTATATTCAGAAAGATAGTATTTTGGATATGTCAAACAAAACAAAATTTTTAATAAATAGCTGATACATACATAAAAAGGTATAGTTTACAGCCCAGTGTTTTACATGCACTTCTCTGACCTAATTCTACACTATTTTTGTATATTTGTAAATATTTTTAGGACAGAAGTTTAATAATTTTATTAAAAATTATATTTACCCTAAATTAAAATAAAAGAATTGTTTTTCCTTTTCAAACTTCAATGAAGAAAGTGTGGTCGAAAGTAAATTAAATGTGAATGAGGGTGCAACTAACTCCAAATTGTAGGTAAATACACCATATTTTCAAAACAATTTTATTCGAATTCAGAATTTCAGCTCACATTATGTTCCCAAACAAATTTTGGCCTCGTAAATGCACAACAAATCCTAATTTTCTAACTATGGAGCCATTCATATGAATACATAATATGTGGGAATTAAATATCATGAAGTATTAATTTACTCTACTCCAAACAATTTACAATTTGTGTGATTTGTATTTCAACGATTCCAGTCAGAGAAAAGGGCAATATTGAAGACATGAATATTATCGATATATAAAGAGGGCACATGGATAACAGATTAACACAAAGTACCATTTGCAGTTTCTAAAATATTTGCACAAACCCAGAAACTTATAAAGGTTTAAGTATAGAAGTTAAACTACTATTTTCCGTCAATAATACCACTTTTCCCACATAAGTTTTAATTTTCAAAATCCATGAAGGTGCAAGTGCATTATCTTGGCAGCACCCACGTTACTTATGCATAACATGGATACACTTTTAGTCGATTAACAAAAAGTAAATTATAAAATCCATAATTCTAAAAATACTTCATAACTGGCAAGATTGATTCACATACAAATGGAATACTATTTGATTTAATCTTGAAGATTTAGCTCCTGCTCAGAAAAATAACTTAAGATAAAAAACTAAAACTGCAAGCTCTACACTTAAAATGTAAGACATTCTGCTGAAGTAAATGTGACCACAACAATGATTAAGCCCCAAAAATAGGGGAGCGAAAACTAAAGACGAGATTGTCATCAGAAAGTACTAATTAGGAAATAAGTTAACAAGTTAATCACTGCCACTGACACTCAGCGTTTTTAGAAATATGAAAAAAACTTTTTACTTTAATGTTCAATTATGTTAGAAGCTGAATAGGAATGACTGTGTGTGCATAAATTTGGTTGGTTGTATTCAGATTATCTGGCGCCGTCAGCAACACGAGGGCTATAATGCACCGAAACATTTCGTCATTAGACAAGCCAACATACATTTACAAACACCCATGCCAACACGAGACTCGAACCCGCAACCTCGCGGTCTAGAAGCTAGCACCCTAACCACTATACCGTTTGGTCGGCTGCATAAATTTGAATAAAGTAGATAGAAACAATAAAGTTATATAGATTCCTGGTCATCATAGGATACTGGTTAATGAATTGACTAACGAACTGACCAGGCTTAGCTCTTCTAACAGGTCATTCGGTCCTCTACTGTTTGTCCCTGTTTCACGATCTGAAGCCAAGGGATCTCTTAAGACAGGATTTATCAAAAAACTTGAATGGAAAGGATCTCAGGAAAAAACACAATCTAAACGTCTCACTGGTAAAGGGAACTTCTAAGACAAAATCCAAAATTAATACTCGGACTGGACTCCTGAGGATCATATTAGCCTATTGACCAGTTTTAATATCCCAGAAACCACCTTAAAATAATGAAAACTGTAGAGGATAACTTGTAAAGAATTTGAGAACTTAAATGAGACATTTAGTACTTGGCAAATACCACAGGTTAAACCAATAGTGTTATACAGACCTCAAGTCTATTCAAAGTCGAGGTAACTTTGGCAATATCACTGTACCAAAACGTTTGGCCTTCGGCAAGGCCACAGAACTGTACGATATGCTCTAGGCTATATATATATATGTTTCCGATTTGAATTTGCTTTAATGGTATTTGCGTATTATCCCACTGACCGTTGGATAGACAAGAAGTTTGCAAAGCAGATTCATAGTACTTTGAAATGTTCAGATACCTGCTCCGCAACACAGACAAGAAAGGTCCCGATGCTGCTTGTCTGCGTCGAATGATTTCTCGTTGTAAAAGTCTTTGGTTTTTTTAAGCGCCTTCATGCAACAGGGTTGTGACATGTGCCAAGCCTGGCCTAATAGGAAGCAGGCATTTTGAAAATTTTTTCACCAATAAAAAGTTCACCAGAAGTTGACGAGATAATATGCAATTATCACTTTTAATAACAGTCCTCTCAAAGATAAAAGGCTGTGGCAGGATACTACGAGATACAACTTCCTGAATTTAAAGAAAACTGAAATACAGTTTTAGCTGGTTTGCTGTTTAAAATAAAAGTTTTATCCAAAGTTGACATTTTTCTTTTCTTAATAAAAATCGATGCAATGCAATAACCTATTAACTCAAAACGATGCAAGCAGCGTATGTAACAAAAGTGAAGGTATTAAGATTGAATGTAACAAAATTTATAAGGGTACCATTAAAAATCCCCCTCCAAATTCATATCCTATCGCAACTGGTAAATTTGGTTTGTTGGATGTCAATTTTTAAGAACTATTGAGAGATATACTGTAACAAACAATACTGAATTATACACATAGGCGTCAACATTTCATGCCGGGGCAAGACTCTGAAGATAAATGCGATGGGGGGACACGAATGGCCTAAGATTTTAGAGTACCACATTTTTCATGATTTACCTACTGAATATATTGAACTCACTTCCATACTATTAATGAGAAAAGAGCTTGGACATTGATTCTCATTCGGGGAGAATTGTGGATAGTGTCAATGTGTTTACAAATATTTTATCTACTTCCTATTTTTATGCGATTTTTTTCTTTTTTTTTAGTATGTTATAACACCTTTTTACGCAATGTCTAATATCGGAAAAAACGCATGTCAACAGATTTTTGGAGCAGGGACGAAATGATATTGTGGCTCCTACCGTTGGTGAAGCACGAAGGTGATCATCCCCTTTGTCCCTGTGTAGTTGATGCTTATGACTATACAGAGAAAACTCCAGCTTTTTAAAATTGGGGATGCCTTCCTCTAGCTTTTTGAAAGGGGCTTTTCCACGTTTGTGTTTTGAACAGGAGAAAACTCCTGGTAATTTTAGACATAGTATTTTTTTTTATTTTGTGGCACAAAAACACTATATAAAACAAATTCTCACCTGTCATATTCCTTGTTTTCAAGCTCGCACCTCTGATCCTTCATTTCCTTCCACTTCTTGCCATGTTTGCACGTTGTGAGTAGAATAATATCCTTTGCGTTATGGAGATGATACAGTGAATTCCTCGTTTCAGAACCGATACCATACAGGTAACGTTTCCCTTTGAACACCAAAAGGTACTTTTTGGTTGCAGGAAGGTCACCTGACCCCACATATCCCCTGTCCCCACCCCTCTCAGGGTGGGATTTAGAAAACAAGGGGATAGACACATCGAAACCTGGTCGAAAATTGGCCACAGACATGCTAGCTTTGGCGAGAATAGCTTCGCCTATATCAAACCCTAAATTCTCCGCATAGTCCGGCCAAGTGCCGGAATATAGGTTAAATATCACATGGTTTTTTCCGTTGTTCCAGTACTTGACCTGATCTAACTTAGACTGTAGGTCCAGGACATAATCCGGCGATAGGCTATCACGGTCCAATGTGTCTATTCCTAGGACGAACAAGCAGGCCTGACTAGGGTCCGGCGTGTAGTAACCGGAATCGCGGATCACGTTGAGGATTTTTTGGTAGGTTGGCGAGATGACTTCTTCGCCAGCCGGATAGACGTACACTTTGAAGTCCTTTTGACATCGGGTGAGATCGAAACACGTGTGTAGAGTACAGTTCCCGGATTTGAGTGCGGCGCGTTTTTCCTTGCGCCGCTGCGACGGCGACACAATCAGGTCCTCGTCCGGAAATGCCGGACCGCCGCCGTCCACGTAAGAGCGCGGTTTTCTGGTCGTCGCCGGACGCGGATCGCCATGTTGCTGCCGCAGTCGGAAAGCGCCGAAATAGCATAATACCAGGAAGGCGCAGCTCATGAGAACCAAGATGTAGCGTTTCTTAGCTTGCATCACGCTACATCGTCCGGGTTGTTTTGGGGTCTTGTGCCCGTCAGTTTACGGGTCGGCCATGTGCGTTGAACTGGCGAGGAAGCTCCCAGCGCGCCACTCTCGCCAAAGTGGACGAAACCATTTTAAGCAGAGGGAGAGAAGATGTAAGGAAAGGGAAGAGGCGGGGTTGAACTACGCTTGCGCAGTGTTGAGCTCTTGTTTTTGTAACCTCGCGCGCGGGGATTTTTTAACCTCTTCAGGGGAAGGAGAATGTTTAGGGTGAGATGAAGGGAAAGGGTGCGTTGAAATGGGTATTGTTTTTTGTTTGTTGAAGCAAATTCTGGAGATGGTAACAAAATTAAAATAAATAGTGTATTGTAAAAAGAAAATTGATGCATTAAGTTTTGAGTCACAAAAGGTATATTTTTTGTTAGAAAATGTAAATATTTCATTCCTAGATAGAAAAGTATATTTTATAAAATATCTGAAAGCTATGTTCTCTATCTAAATCGGCTTTCAAAGCTCCCTTATATTTATACCCGACAGGGCATTAATTAGCTTCTTGTTTCTTATGGACCCTGACTAAAATGAAGTCAATTTGAAATTACAAATATTGTGAAGAAAGTAATATGATTCACTGATGGTAACATAAGTATGATATAGATTTTTAAACAATTTTGGCAAAAGAAAATTTTCAACAATGATCAGTTAAAATTTAACTTACAGCGTTACAGAGTGTGTCAGTGAATCAGTGATCATGGTAACTCTTTTAGTAGTACTGTACTATAAATATAACTTATTATAACTAAAACAATCTTAAAAAGTTCTTTTTCTTTATAGACCAGTGTTATCAGTCCTTTCATATTTTTTCTTTAGGCATCTCCCATACAAGTTTCTTCCCCACAAAGAAATAAAAGGGAATCCTTTGTTACTCATAAGTGTCCTCGTCAAAGTGACGTCACATCTCATGCATTAATGCATCGTCGGCGTTTGCAAATATCACTCTGCTACGACGATCGTCTCGTTACTCCGTCGAATAATATTGCGCCCCTAGTTTAGAACAAACTGCAGGCATTGGCGGCTTCAAGGGGGGGCCATGGGGGCCATGGCCCCCTCCTTGAAGGGTTCCCTCTTCCTTCCTAGTCCTTTCAAATATCCCAAAACTCTTTGAGAATTTCCAGTTTAAAAAACGGTGAAAATACAGATTTTTAAGCACAATTTCATTAACGTAAATTTTTTCTTTACAGTACAAAAAATTATAGCCCCCCCCCCCCCCTCAGAAAAAACCCTGGTTTTAAATGTATTTACGTACACAACACACGACACAATACCCGGTACACAACACAAGTACACAGGTAGTGACCATCCCCCTCAGGGCTGCCAACTCTCAGATAGCCTGAATCGCCAACAGCCTATTAAAAAATCGCCAAAAATCGCCAGATCTCAAAATCAAGAAAATCGCCAAAATATAGCCAAAAATCGCCAAATGAGAAAATAATTCGCCAAAAAAACTAATTATCTTAGAAATAAGATGTGTTTATCAATAGTATTGCCTTTCCAGCCAAGCCAATTAGCGGATAAATACCTGGTTTTTTCAACGTTGGAGGGTAATTTGAAAATGAGGATATCTGCGTTTTTTTTTTTTCCCCCCCAAAAAAGAATGTATTTTTTTTACTACTGAGAGGTCATTTTTTCGAGTAATCTGATAAGTTCAAGGCATGGATTAAATAAACAAGGGTCATTACTATACGAGTAGGCGACAAAACACAAGATCAATTTATTTTATCCCCTACCCGGTAGTGTTCGTCACTGTGGTGTTCGTTTCAAATTTCAATTAGTTTACAGCCGTTTTTAGGGTTTCCTATCCCTCCCTATTGACCCCCAGGAGTTCTCTTACAAAGAAACCTCAGCGCCTACTTGACAAATAATTAGATCGACTTGGCGGGCAAACTTAACGTAACCAAATGGTTGTGGAGAATCTCGTTTTAGGGCAGTTTAGCTTCTAGCCTCCAGCCTTCTTCTTTCCTTTTTTTTTTTGTCTTTTTTGTCTCGCATGCAGAACCAAATCGCGGCGAACAGAACAAAGGACCAAGGGGTACCCTGTTGTGTTTGTTAAAATACTAGTCGCACTGTCGGCGTGGGGGGGGGGGGTGAAAAGTGCAGTGTCATTTCCTTTCCCTTGTTCCAATCTTGAGCCGAAACCGATTCTGGTTTGGCTTTTTTCCTTTCCATTTCTATCTATTAACTGTTAACTGGGCTGGGATTTAGGAAAGTTAAGCTGAAGACACACAGGAACAAATTCCACCCTCCTTAAGATTTCATTTCTCCCCTTTCGACATTTATCAAAAGGAGGCTTGTATCCGCGCCGTGCCCGGCCTTTTAGTGAGGCCTGTGTGTCACCAGTTTAGGCTGCCACGTATTATTCATTACGTAAAAAAAAATTTCGTTGCTTTCGAAATAATATTGGAAATTTTTCTTGGATATTCATAGGTTATTTCCTTACGCTTGTCATTTAAAACTTAACAATAAGAATAATAAAAGATTGCAAATTATTATTTACTTTCAATTTGATTTTGTTCAAGGGAAGAAACAGTATAAATAGAAGAAAATACAACGAACCTGGAAATGATGAAGAAAATGGTAGATAAAAAAGTAAATAGTACAGCTTTAACCACAATTATTTCTAAAAAGAGTTAATTAACTTTAGAGAGAAATGAAAAAAAAATATTGACATAGTTAACATGACTGATTACAATGCTTTAATTGGATATAAAAATAAGAATTTATGTTTTTGAATAAGAATTATTTGATTAGTTTTCTTAATAATCTTATGAGTTTGGAAATTTTAATTTGTTAAAAATTTTAAACTTGTTTTTTTTAACAGTTCAGATTCTTACTACATCAATAATCGGACATCTGTCACAATCCCTGTCGGGTCTACTTATATTTTGAAAATTGAGATCACCACAGAACTCCTTCACGCTATGGAAAATTTTGAAACAATATTTCATATTTTCTTAGTTACACGAACAGTTTTGCATTTCAATAATTTTATGCTTTTACATGGAACTAGATAAATTTATTTTTATGAATTTCAATGATCCATTTGTTAAAACAGGGAATAAAAGTATTGGATTCGGTAAAAAAAAAAAAAAAATCGATTTTTGCTTTTCTTCATGTTTTGGGATGTGCTCTGAGTTAAAAAAAGTGGTCTAGAACAATGTCGGTATACGTCCGTAGACCTAGTAAGCATAACTCCCGAACAGATTGATCTACGATATTCTATTTTGGGTCGCACTCATCAAATAAGCATTTTACCTTGTTTGTAAAAGTATTACTTTCCCCACTAGTTGCATAAACAACTATTTCCTATGACATTTTTTTTTCAATTGGATCGGCTTAAATTAGAACTTCTCAATAGTCAAAAACTTCTCAAATCTATTGTATCTCTTTGTTAATGTATTAGATTTTGCTGTGAAAAATATGTGATACATTTTTGTAAATTATTTGAGAATTTCCGATTAGTTTGGTATGTGAACGAAACAAGTAACTTAAAATGAATGACTGGTGTTTGATCTAACATTTTAATTTTTAGTCTTTATTTTTGATGTCGACATTTTCAATTTTTTTAATTTTTTTTTATTAAACTTTTATCATTTTAAATAAGATACTCATTTCATAATACATGCTAAAAAGTTTTTAAAGATGTTTCATTGACTTTGACTTCTGGGCAAAAAATTAATTATTATAACTATTATAAGAAGTCAACGGATTTTCGGGGAATCGGTTGACTTCTTATAATAGTTACAATAATTAATCAATTTTTTTTTTCTTTTTGTCGCGTTCCATGTGCCACCTACGTGGGAAGACTGCTTCTTCCTCTCGTTTTTTATTTCTGGGAACACCTTTAGATTATTAGATACGAATCAAGTTTCTTAATAAGTAAAAATCCTTTGCACGAAATAAGAAAACAATTTGTGATTAGTTGAAACGCACTTCGAATTCTTCCACCTCTTTTTATTTTACACTACAACACTTAGATTAAGTTCAATTGGATTACAGTAAATGAGTTAATTAGTTCCTCCAAGTCAAATAGAAACGTGTGTAAAAGAGGCCATTTAGTGACAGCCCTAAAACTTGATAGAATGCATTGCTATCGATATCGAAATCTATCTGCTAAGTTTCAGCTCGAATGGATAAAGCTAGGCAAGTGGATTAATTTGTCGTTATCATTTTCTCAGATTCGTACGCCACACACAAAAGCAAACAAAATCGAAGTTAGGATTTAGAAATACAACATACAAAATTCAAAGAAAATTGTTTCCCCAATGAAAATAAAATTAAAAAATAGGCCATATTCTAAATGAACAACCGAATTCTTAAAATAGATATCAATTAAGTACCATATTTAATGCCTAATAATCTACAAACAGCAAAGTATTTAAAAGTAAATGGTTGAGAACAAAACAGGAACAAAAAGTAAGCCAAAGTATTTTAATGATAGTGCAATAAATGTATCTTCTAACCAGTCCTCAATAATTCAAGACAACAGGTGCCTGCATTCACCAGACAGTTACAAGGAAGGTTGACTAAGTCTGCTTTAAGCAAAACAAAAAAAATATATATATATAAAAAAATAGCAAATATCCAGAAAATCACTGGAAAATCCGAAAATCGCCAAAAAAAGGTGGAAATTCGCCAGAATAATTTTTTTAAATCGCCAAAAAATCGCCAATCGCCAAACCCTCAAAACCTATCGCCAAACGCCTTCAAAAATCGCCAAATTGGCGAAAAATCGCCAAACCTGGCAGCGCTGATCCCCCTCCTAAACGACGATTTCCTTTTTCCCGGGGGCCTCTGCCCCTTTTTGGAACAACCATGCTCTTCTAAGCAACCATGGCGCTGAGGGTAATTTCAACACGTGATGTCTGGACTAGTGTGTGACTTTTGTCACTTGGGCATGGAATCGGTACTGTGTTATTGTTATAACTAGTTTAGACAGGCCATTTATTGTGAAAATATCTGTTGAACTAGCAACACTTTTATTCGTTGTTTAAAGATTTCGTGATCATTTTACCTCGAGTAATTAGTGATGAATATCTACAATATGTCTTCAAAAAGAAAAAATGAGAGCATTTTTAAATACTTCTCTAAAAAGAAATACTCAAATACCAGAAGAGTATTTTAGAATCTCGGTTTACATACCTTTATTGGATAATATAATTGAAAACCTAATAGGAAGATTTCCAAAAGAAAATTTGGATTGTTTTGGCTTTCGATTACTGATTCCAACCTCCGATATGGAAAAGCCAACAGAATCAGAAAGCAACGAGCTTTAAAACTTATTAAAGAAGTTCATACCAATTTTAGGACTGACACAAATGAGTGTTATTCTGATTGAAAGTGAGCTAGCACTATGGAGAGAGAAATGGAAAAAAGAAGAAAAGCTCCCCACTTCTGCCATAGATACAATGAGAGCTTGTGAAAAATATGTATATCCTACTATTTACGAGTTACTTAAAATTTTGGCAACACTACCAGTTAGCGTTGCCTCTGCTGAAGAAGCTTGATGAAGTTGCTGATGAAGTTTCTCTACCCTTCGACTCTTGAAAACGTGGCAAAGAGCTAGAATGGGGGAAGAAAGGTTAGCAGGACTTAGCTTGTTGCATACTCACAGAGACATAAACATTGATGTGAGCTGTGTCATAGGCAGATTTGCCAAAACAAAGCAGAGGAAATTGGATTTTGTTCTTTAGGCTTTCAAAGAGTAAAGAAGTGTGATTGTAAAACAATTATTAACTATTTTTATTTTTTTTGTAATTTCTTTGTTTTACTCTTTTCTTATTTTTCAGGAGAGCAATTCAAGCTTAAATTAACTTTTTTAATTCTGCATCAAATGAAAATTACTAATTTAGAAAATTCTACACTTATCATTGCAATCAAGCATTTAATCAGCAGTTAGTTTATTACAATTAGGTTACATAGTGCATACATTTTACGAACTTAAAGTTTAAAATGGCCCCCCCTGAAAAATGAACCTAGGGCCGCCTTTGACTGCAGGGGCGGATATTGGAGAGCAATTGTCTTGTCACTATTGTCCCCTCAAAGCACGCAGAATCGCCACTACTGATGCAGTTTGAACTGTGGCTGACTTTTGAAATATTCTAATGAAAGAAGTGCGTGAATGTATTTTGTCAACAAAATAATAAATGGTCGCTCTAGAAAAAGTTCAGTGCAAAAAAAAAAAGTTCATCTATTCATTGCAAAGTATAAAATTGTTTAAAAAACGAGGAGTGATGTTCCTAAAATACAAGCATTCGTCTCTTAAATACGAGAAATCGTATATAAATCGGAATTCTAATTTTATTTAAGATCAATAAAACTAGTTTAAACAGGAAAGGAAGTCTGAAATTTTCTTCAAAAGCTATTTTTGGTATTTTAGTGAAAACCCATATTTAAAATGTTACTCACAAAATGGTAGAATTTGATTATAAATTTCCTCTTTTTTTGCCGTGAAAATTTTAAAAACAATTTTCAAGACATCATAAATTGAAGAAAAAATTTTATTTGCAAAAGCATATATATTCTAAGGAAAATTTTTAAACCAAAATTATGAGTAGTTTCCAAAGCCGCCGACCGGATTTTCGGGCCCTTATTCCTCGGGCCCATTTTAATTTTAGATTTATTATTAATTTTAGAAATCAGATCGTTTCTTTTTTCATATTTAAAACAAAAAATTCTTACAACATCTATACAGGAAAAAAAGTGGTTCATATTATGGACATTTCTCTAAATATGCACTGATTTTGTTTGCCAATTTTACTTAGAACAAGTAGAAAGTGGAAGTTATTAAATGCCGAAAAGCTCCAAACGTGAAGGAACAAACTACAATATCTAGACAAAATCATCGACCAAAAATAATAAAAGTGGGGAAAAACTCCCCCCTTTCCCCTCGTACTGACTCCGCCACTACTAATTGGGTGTTTTAACTCAGAGTTTGTGTTGTAGTTGAAAAGGCGATCTTTATCCACAAATATCTCTATTTAGGGTCAATTTCGTTACTTTTTTTACTTGACGGTCTTACAGCAAAATCCAGCGCTGCCACTTAATCACTTAACAATGTTTACACAATATTTACAAAACCTATCACTGCACTTAATAATACTTCACGCGAAAAGTTAACACCGTTATACATACACCGGTATTCGAAATTATCATAGAGTAAAGCAAAAAAAGACAAAGGACTACATTGGCTTATTTAGCTTAACTTAACGTGTCCACCCTTCGTGCTCGGAATATTTTTGAACCTGCAAAACGTTCTAAAACATGTTCTAGTGGAACTCATAGAAGTAGAATGGAATTAATAAAAGGCCTAATTACGGAACTCTATCATCAATAGAGATATATAGAAGACTTTTTTTTATTTTGCTTGCACCCGTTCCTTTCCCCTTTTTTATGCTCAAAGAAGTGCACACGAAAAGAATACCAGACGACATAATAATAGAGTAAAATCACCCCCCCCCCCCCCCTTTTTTTTTTTTTTTTTTTTTTTTTTTAAATGACGCTGCATTGACATTCTCGGCTTGATGCCAGATCGCGTTTTCTAAATGCCAATGACTTCATCCACGCAACATCCTTAGAAAAATCGTTTGATGATATCAGTAGAGGAAGTATTTAATGGGAACCCTTCCTTACAAATCGTTTGCTTGGAGTTCGTGTTCAGTATTTTTTAATAGTAAATAGCTAGTAGTTCTCTGGTCAATATCGTTAATGTGAAGTTAACATCTGCCGAAGTATATCGCATCATCGCTTCAGATTCATAATATAAAAAGAGACAGAAAGGTTAATTTGGGTTTAATGAAAGGAGCACTAAACAGCACCACAAACATTTGGTATTCTCACGGGAAAAGAAAAAAAAATATTAGATTGCAATGCTAAAAATTCGAATTTATTTTAAAGGTGTGTGGTGATTGGGCAAAAATTTTAGCAGACCATAAAATTCCATTTCCAAATAAAGTAAATATAAAATCCTTTAATATTTAAAAGTGATTGACGGACCTTTCCAGTCCTTTAGATTGAGTGCTTTGCAATCCAAATTGCAATATTTTTTTTAAACTTACGATTTTTAGCTCACACACAATCTGAGGATTTTTGATAACTTTGGTTACACTCAGGACACTCAGACTATCTGACAAGCCCTTTTGATAAAAAAAAATAATAAAAAGAAGATTAGACGTATGACAAAGCGGTAACAACCGCAAGAAAGCAATAACACTATACAAATGACCAACTGGCACAAGGTCCATCTAGGCTGTACTTTTTCTTGATTCTGTAAATATTTAAAAAAGAAATATTAACATGCTAAAAGCCTAACATTCTAAAAGAATTAAATGCAACTTGATGTTTTACACGTATTTGCTGTCAATAATTACTTTATAATGTACGAAAAATATCACGAACTATAACGAACATAAAATATACTGCTTTACTAGTTTCCTTTTATATATAAGATTTATTTTTTTCCAAAAGTTGAATTTAAACCATTCATAGTCAAAAAAAAAATTTTTTAAATAATTTACTATCCAAATCAAAAGCTAAGTGACTAATTTTTCTGTTTTGCTCATTATGGTTTTCTGTTGATATTTCTACTTTCAATTACCCATATGTATACGTAGGGTAATGAAGTAATGAAAGTGAAGTATTCGAAATAATTTCGATTCTTATGCATTTCTCCAAGTTTTGGAACGTCCTGATTTCAAAAAAGTGCTCTAGAAAAAGTGTGTGTGTGTGTGTGTGTGTGTGTGTGTGTGTGTGTGTGTGTGTGTGTGTGTGTGTGTGTGTGTGTGTGTGTGTGTGTGTGTGTGTGTGTGTGTGTGTGTGTGTGTGTGTGTGTGTGTGTCTGTGTATAACTCCCGAAAAAATTGACCAACAATGTTCATATTTGGTGTGCGGGCTTGTGATGGCACAGGGACCTACCATTAACGTTTTCGTCAAATTCGCGCATGCGCATTAGGTAGCTGCCATTGAAAAAATCATGGTTTTCAATGATTGCTAAAAAACGGCTCGAACGATTTGGTCCAAAATCGCTGTGGACTCTTAAGATGTTCTAAATAACCCCACCTCCGAAATCCCCGTAAAAATGCTTTAATGGCGTAAAAATTTGAAAAAGTTGCCTCTAACACAGAGTTCTATTTCCTTGAGCATACCTAATCAACGATAATTTTTCCTCCTATCCTCAGTTTCACTTATAAGAACGGAATAAGAATTATTGAAAGTATATCGCCAAAATTATCTATTTGGCGAAGTTTTTTATCGTTATTTTTTTTATTATTATTATTATTATTATTTTTTTTTTTTATTTTATTATTTTTTAAGACCCGTACAAGAATTATGGTAAAAAATATCGCCAAACTTGCCATTTTTTCCAAATGAATGATGAAAATGTAAAAACGGTAAATGACACAAATTGACATCAGTAGTATAATGTAATTGAAAGTTGTGCGACACCCCTAGTTATATCTGTGATGTGGTACTTCTAGTAACCCCCTCTCCTCTCGTCTTCTTGTCCCTTAGAAGAAAATGTCGCAACTTTATGAATTTACTTCCTCCTTCCCCTTAAATTGCCAATATCATTTGTGGACGACCCCTTAATTAATCTATTCAACGCTAATCGAATAGAAAGCCATAAGAATTATGAACATATAATAAAGCAAATGGGCAATCCTCTGAAAACTGAAACCACTACACCTAAATAAAAAAAAACCTCGAAGGAATGTAAAAGTAATGAATTGTTATTAAAGTTAGATGTCCAAAGTATCATAAAAGTGCAATAAAAAAATTTAGTGACTCAATTTAATATAACTTTTTGACATTGAACGTTCAATAATTTTAATGACTCTAAATTATGTAAAACTAATAGGTGTTTTTTAAAAGAAAAAATTCAAGAAAAACTATAAAGAATGTACCTAATGTAGTGATTATAATTAGTAGCAATACAAAAGTCCAATAATATTACATTCTAAGTAGAAAAATTTATGAAACTAAGCTCAAAGTTTAAGTCCTCACACATAACCCGTGCGTCAGCTGAAACATGCATTTTTTTAAAAAAAAATTAATAAAAACATATTTTAAATTTAAATTTTTATAAAACTTTATTTTTTCTTTTGAAATTCAATCACAAAGTGCTGTACAAATTCTTAAGTCAACACAAAAATTATTTCAGTTGTTAGTTTAGAAAAAAGATATGTCTCGTGCATAAGTTTTTTAATAATTACGTCAAAGCAAGATTTCTAAGGACACATTTATTTCAACAACAATTATCTGGGCAATTCTCTGAAAACTGAAACAACCACAACTAAAAAAGAACTCGAAGGAATATGAAAGTAATGGATTGCTACTAAAATCAAATATTCAAATTGATTTAATTTTTTGCCATTCAATGATTGTTCAATCATTGCATTTATTCCAAATTATGTGAAACAGAGTATAATATATCGACGTTTTTTAACGGAACAAATTTAAGAAAAACAAACAAAATTGTACTTAATGTGGTATAATTGGTAGAAATATAAAAGTCCAATAATATTGCATTCTATTCTAAGTAAAAAAAGTCATGAAATTAAGTTTAAAGTGCATGTCCTTACACATGTCCCATGCGTCGGCGAAAAACGTGCATTTTTTTTATATAAAAATATATTTTAAATTTCAATTTTTACAAAACTTCATTTTTTTATTTTAAAATTTAATCACAAACTGGTGTGCAACTTCTTAATAAAATTACAAAATAACTTATATTGTTATTTTAGAAAACACATATATCCCGTGCGTCAGTAATTTAACAATTGTGTGATGGCAATATTTTTAAGTATACAAATTATTTTAAATACAGTTTTTGTAAAATTCCTTATTTACTTTAAACAGTTCTAAATTAATATCTTACTCCTTAAAAAAGGGGAAAAAATAAATCTTACACATAAATTAATTACTTATGCATGTATCCCAATCATCACTCCAAATTTTCAAATTCGAGATATTCACAAGAGGTTCTTTCTTCTGGGGCATTTAATTTTTTAATAATTTCCTTAGCATAATTTCTTCATAATTTCCTTAATAGGTAAGTTTATGTTCTTTAACAGGCCATTTCCAAGTCTTCCTTCCTGCTTTTACCAATTAAGAATCAAAGTGTTCCTTGAAACTATTAAGCCAGGATATTTTCTATTTTCAAATGGCACAAACATCCATTCACCAAATTTATAATCTTGTATTTTGTCTGTTGTTTCTAAATTATTCTGAAGAAAGAGTGGGGTTTTTTTTTTCGATGCATTGGCTTTTATTATAAGTTAATCCCTACTGCCACTAACTGTAACTGCTTTTTGCTAAATAGTATTATCACGTGAGATGTCTTAATACAGAACACCTTTGTCTTAGGCTTTTGTGTTTGCGTTTGAGCACATAACATTGCGACATAACCCATTCTAACTTAAAGTTATTTTCTAAACATATTATTTTATTTCAAACTGTTTTTCATAACTTTATAAATTCTTTTAAAAAAGATATCTTAAATTTTAAAAGCATTTTATGTTGTCAAGAAATGAGGTTGTTTGTAGAAATACCAAGTACTACTCCATTCACTAAAAAGATTTAAAAAAATGAATATATAAGGCAATTTTAAAGTGCCTCGGTAAATTTGTATTACCGTAAAAAATCATTGGTTATTTTTATTTTTTCTTAAAAACAGAATTAACTAAGCTCCACAAAGGGTATACAATAGGTGAATAATAATAATAACAAACCTATCTAACGAAATGTTCCAAAATTTTGCCCACTTTGAGTAGCGAGTAGCATAAAGTATGTATAATTTGTCTAACAAAATATACAAAAATTGTAACTGAACAATATCACAGTTTCCCACTTGCAAAATAATATTTTCCGTGAATTGGTTTCGGAATGTCCGATGCATCAGTTTCTAAATGTCCCGTGCGTCAGTTAACGTTTTTGTTTATTAAATCCACAAAAATAACCTTCTTGCAAAAAAAAATTATAGATATAGTGTTATTAACGTTTACCCAAATGTCCCTATGAATTTCATAATTTTAGTGCTTATAAATTCAGAGAAAATTTAAACTTTTGTCTTGAATGTAATTTTCTTTTATTTCTCCGTGTCCCGTGCGTCAGCTGCCTATAAATGCATATTTGACCTAGATAAAACAATCATTTTTCCATATAACTTTGCGAACAACTAAAACTATAGAAAACGAAAAAATAACTACTAAATTCATCATTAATTTGTTATTCTAGTTTGTTTAAGAGTACAAAAAAGAGCGCAAAATGTCCCGTGCGTCAGCCAGAGAATTGCCCAATTAATAAGTTGAATCTATTTAGATATTTTTATATATCTGTATAAGAGATAAAAATTCAACAATGCTTATTCAGGAATAATAAGAATAATAAATTTACTTGCTTTGTTACAGTACAAATGTACAATGTAGATTGTTTAAAAGATAATATAACAAAGGAATAATAATTTCAATTCTAGACACTGTTAATTTGGAATAATAATGAATTTCAACAGCAACAATACAGAGTTTTCTCTGAAGCGTCTAAGTTCTCATCGCAAAAGGTTGAGGGAAAAATATCATGTCGTATCATAAATTAAATATTTCTGAATTTTGGATTGAAATAAAAGTGTTTTGCAATAGCTTTATGCATTTTAGTAGATTTAGAATTTTAATAGTAAATTTAAACGGATTTAAAAATAATAATCTGAACAACAGTATGGGATTAGTACCTTTGACCAATTTTAGGTTTTTCAAAGTTTCTTCGTTTGATAATTTCTTTTTAAAAAATTCATCAATGCAAATACAAAAGAATTTATGAATACATTTAAATGCTTTAGAAATTGACTTAATGAATTATAAATATCGCATGTAAATTCGATTTTACAAAATTGAGTTGTTTTAGCTGACAATACACAAATGAAATGCGTTACGTTTCTCATTCTTGCAACTCATTAACTCTTAATCGCGTTATTTCAAGTAAAGAATTAATACATTACAATGGCTTAATTTTGTTAAAAATGTATATTTTCGGATGTATTATTTCTTTTTAACAATATATTTAATAGATTTTATATTAGCTTCAGAACTCACTTCTTTCTGATTCCAAATATTCAAACAAAAGTTCTTAAAAAAATTAGTTATTTAAATATTAAGAAAAGAAAATACCCGAAAACCTCGTCCGATCCAAACAATCCGCTATAGCTGTGACGTCAAAACATCCTTCCATTTCCATGGTTTATCGTGAGGTTTCTGCCAAAATTTTGGCGTGGGTTTGGTAGACAATTGCTATATCCCGTACCGGTTGGCGCGATTTGCGAGAAACTTGCAAAACTGGTTTCCGCTGCTGCGTTTCAAGCCAAATTGTTTCAGATGTAGTGACATCACATTCACTTCGAGCCGAATGTGTCGTTTTTACTGCCAAAACTAACAAGAGAACTTAAGTTGAAAAAAAAAAAAAAAAAAGTGCAGTGTGCAGAAATTTGTGTGTTTATGGCCATTTCAAAACATTTAGAATTGAATAAAAAAAATGCGAGAATTGTCCATTCTATATAGAAGTGTTCGTAGCAGTGGCGACAGTGAGGGGAGAGTGATTTTCTAATTGTTTTTGTGAATAAAAATGCTGTTATCAAAACACATGATTTGAAAGTGATTATGTAAATTTTATTCATAAATTCATAAACACAAAACTGCAAGATTTATTAAACAATTAAACTTACTAAACTAGAATGAAAAATATATTACGATAAAAGTAAAGCTACAACATGATAGGTATTCCAGCGCAGCGTTTTAAGAAGTTTAATTCATGGACTTTAATTTAATACCAATTATTCAATTTTTTCTTAACGCAGTTGTAACATTAAATGGTTTTTTACGCATTAAACTGATTTCAATTGATTCTTTTATGTATCAAATCAGTCATATATTGAGATAAGAAAAGCCATGAAAACATCGGATTAAAATAGGACAAATAAGAAAGAGCAACCAACAATAATTATAATTAAATATTTGATATTAATTCCGATTTTGTTTGTGTGTGTGTAGAAGGTTACATTTTCGAAGGGTTAATTACCTCCTTGTTGTCATCCAACCAAGTTGAAACATGGCAAATAGACACGTTATCGATAATAATGCATTCTATACAGTTTTAAATGCAAAAAAAAAATTTTAAAAATTAATCAATGAATGTTTTCTTTATAGTAGACAAAAACTCTATGAAAACTCAATCTGAATTCAAAATCTCCTAAATATTTGTTACAATCGACAATTTCCACATTCTTTTTTATTCAATTCTAAATGTTTTGAAAAAGGTCATAAACACACACATTTTTGCTCACTGCGCTTTTCCTTTTTTTATTTTGCAACCAAAATTCGCTTGTTAGTTTTAGCAGGAAAAATGACACATTCGGCTCGAAGCGAATGTGACGTCGCTACAGCTGAAACAACTTGGCTTGAAACGCAGCAGCGAAAACCAGCTTTGCAAGATTCTCGCAAATCGCGCCAACTGCTACGGGATATGGCTATTGTCTACCAAACCCGCGCCAAAAAATTTGGCAGAAACTGCACGATAACCATAGAAAGGGAAGGATGTTTTGACGTCACAGCTATATCGGATCGTTTTAATCGGACTGTGATCGGACGAGGTTTTCCTGTCATTTTCTTTTTTCAATATTTAAATAACTAATTTTTTTAAGGAGCTTTTGTTTGAATATTTGGAATATGAAAGATATTCTTCATAAATATAAACTAATTTCACTCGTTTTTAAAAAATTCGGGGATTGTCCAACATATTCCAAGAGAACATTTAGTACAAAGCATTTCAGGCTTTCATTTACTCCAACTTGTTTCTAATTTTAATAATTTTTGACATTTTAAAGAGTTGCTAAGCAAACGCTTTGGCCGTTTAAAACGGATTTAATTTCCTATTTTAGATGATTGACATTACATCAGGTTCGTTGGAGAATGCAACAAAGTTATTCTGTACTCATGGGCGCGGCAAGGAAAGTGCACCTGCACTCCCCCGGCTTTTGAAAATTACAAAAATATGAAGGGAAAAAAAAACCAGTTAAGTTTCTCTCTATTTTGTTAAAAAAAAATAAGGATGTGTGTTTTTGTAATTACATTAAAAAAAAATTCTGGTGTCAGGACAACAGTGAAATTTTAAACATAAGTTGTTTTTGTATTCTTTTTGTTCTATCCAAAGCCAAAATTTTCAATTTTTAATTAATTTTTTTAATTAAATTTTTTAATTAAATTTTAAAATTTGATCGTAATGCTAATTCTATTGGAAAAAGATTTTCCCTACTGCTCAATCTGAATAAATACTAGAAATATTTATTTTTTTACATTGAAAAAATTTAGTTATAATCTTTGAAATATTCACCTGCGGATGGCATAAAAAATGTCGTTGGATGATAAAAATTTGTTAATTTTTTTAGTGAACACTTAATAACGCTTCTTCTCTTCCGAACACATCATACGTCCTTGAAAAAACATATGGAAGGTGCGTGGCAGCAAGAAAGGACTTGAAATCATTAACTTCCTAAATGCTCAAAATATGTCATGGTTGAAAATATTTTTAAATAGATAATTACCTTCTTCACACACTAAGTGTTAATAAAGTATAACTTTTAAGTGAATAATTTAAAGTATAAAGTGAAATTGTATATATTTAAAATATCAAGCATAAAGTTCAATTTTTAGATTTAAAGTATACTTGTTTAGAATAAAGTGTAATTGTTTAGTATAAATCATAATTGTTTAATACAAAACAGAACTGTTTATTACAAAGTATAATTTTTCAGGTATAAAGTATATATTTCCGTATAGTAAAGTATAATGTTAAACTATTAAAAATATATAATATTTAAGTATAAAAATTTTAATGTTGAAGTAGAGAGTATAATGTTAAAGTGCAAAAAGTTATAATTTTTCAGTATAGAATTTCATTTTTAAAAATACTAAGCATTTATTTTAAGTATGAAGTGTAATTTTTACATGTAATGTGTAATGTTTAAGTATAAAATATGTATAATGTCTCTGTATAAAATATTGTTGCACAAATTGTCTGTTTATAGTGTAAATAGTGACGTATTATTTTAAAATTCTATTGTAATTTATTTTTATCTTATTTTATTTATTAACAGCGATTATACAAGTTAGAAAAAGGTGGCAACACCTAAAGCAATCGAGAAGTTTCGAGATATTTCTTTTCCGATGAATTGGCTGGAAATTTCGCGAATGTCTCACGCGCTTGTATATAAAAGACTGGAGAACGGGAAAGTTTTCAGATTGACTTCGGACTTCGTTGAAAGCTGATCGCTTTGTTTACCTATTGGAGTGAGCTTGTATAATCGCTGAATTCGAAGTTATTTTTGTTGAAGCTTGTGTTGAAGCTTGAGAGTAATTAAACTGTTGCCTGTGAATAAATTTTGTGAGTTTTCTGAAGAGAGAATAAATACTTTTAAACCGTGAAAACTGTGCCATCATTGCCTCAGTGGAAAAATTCATAACAATATGTATAATGTCTCTGTATAAAGTACATATTTCCGTACATAGTATAAAGTTTATTAAAAAAAAGTATAACGTTTAAGTATAAAAATATAACGTTCAAATATAACGTGTAATGTTTAAATACAAAAAATAATAATTTTTAAGTATAAAGTGTAATTTTTACGTATAATGTGTAATGTTTAAGTACAAAGTGTATTGTTTATATTTAAACAATCATTGTTTAGCATAAAATATAATTTTTCATTATAAAGTATAATAATTACATATAAAGTATATTTTTCAGTATATATATAAAGTGTTATTATGGAATACACTTTTAAAGTTTGTTATTGAATATGTTTTGTTACTAAATATAATTCTAAAGTTTAACAATTTTAATATATGAAGTATACTTTGAAGGTTACGATTTAAGTAAAAAACATAATGTTTCAATAGTTATAATTAGTTATAAACTCATTAACAATTAATTACGCATTAATTAACAAATAATTATATATTAATTTAAAAAAATTAAGCATTAATTTTGCATTAATAAAATTTAAATAATAATAGATTAACATCTTAATGGATATTTTCTACGTTTACACCATACTTGTCTTCATTTTAGTCGGCAAAAGTTTGTCTAACGCCCCCCCCCCCCCCCCAATCGAAATTCTTTGCGACGGCCCTGGTGCCAATAAGATATTCTACGAATGCTAAAGATTGCCGAATCGCAATAGATGCAAGAAAAAAAATTTCGACTTAATCAATGATATTGATATGGTTAATGGAGTAAAATCTATTTACAAGTGAAACGAGAGAGAAGGAAAGTAAATTTCGGCTGTTTTATGAAGAAGCTTAATGTTTATGTAGAGTATCTTCAGTATTTGTGGAATACAAAGTCACAAAAAAAAAAATTCCTCATCAATCATTAAACAGCTTATGAATATTACAGACACGCTATCTTCATTTCATACTTAGATGACATTCTTTCATATTCAATAGATTTCTATCCCATGAAGAAACTTAAGGCATTCATAAAGCTGATACCACAGACATTGAAGAATTTTCTGTGAAGCACAGACAGTGCAGAATTTTCTGCCTTGGAAAATCTTGAAAACTATTATGAAAGCGATTTGCTTTGTTTTCAAGAAGTCATCGAAGAAGAATAGGAAAAGTGGAAGACAAAATGCGATTCTATCCATTGTTAAGAAAGGCCTCCTACTGGCCATTAATTCTTTTTTGCAAAATGTTCTATAGACATATTTTCGAATATAAGTTAACTATTAAAAAATGTGTGTATTCTGCCACTTCCAATAGCAACTGCTGAAAGAAGTTTTTCAACTTTACGATCATTAAAATCCTATTCAAGAAATTATATGCGCGAAACAAGAAACGGTTTGGCACATTCACAGAGATATAAAATTATCTGATGACATGGTTCTACATAAAATTTCATATTTTACTTACATCATTTATGAATTTTTCTACGTTTTCGAACATCTTGAGTTCAAAAAGTGGTCTAGAAAATAATGTCTGTCTGGTGTATATGTACATAACTCCCGAAATTACTATGGTTGGTTGGTTGTATTCAGATTATCTGGCGCCGTCAGCAACACGAGGGCTATAATGCGCCGAAACATTTCGTCATTTGACAAACCAACATACATTTACAAACACCCATGCCTAACACGGGACTCGAACCCGCAACCTCGCGGTCTAGAAGCCAGCACGCTAACCACTATACCGTTTGGTCGGCCCGAAATTACTATGATGTTCAAATTTTGTATTGTTGCGTGGATAGGTTCGAAGGACTTGAAGCCAAAGCAGACCAAAACTTGCAGAAATTTATTCCGATATAACTCCTCGCAGATTCTTTTACAACTCCAGAACTTATCGTTCTAGTACACTCAATACAGCTTTTTACACAACAATAGAACTCAAACAAGAGTTAAAAACTAGATACACAAACTAGATATCAAAGCAAAAGCCAATGCAATACAGTTCACTTTCGAAACTCTCTGAATGCTCGCTGAGAGACAGCTAACTAAGTAACTCAACTCAACTCACCTCTTGGCCGGTCTTATACAGGGAAGGCGAATCTTCGCGAAACTTTCAGAGATAGAAATTCGGAGAACTTTCCAGATCGTAATCGAAAAGCCCTATACAGGTACATGGGAACCGAAAATGCCTCCAAATGGTCGCCAACTTGGCTATCTCTCGCCAATTTGGCGATATTGCCATTAACCATAATGTTAAATGGCCTGCTCCTTGTAAAACTCGTTTTCCAGTATGATCCCTGTAGAACTCGTTTTCAAGCATTGAGAGACGCATTGCAGGAAAGCGAAGACAACGAACTCTTGCACTGCCTTATGCGAAGTGTACATAAATTTTCATTTTTTACATAATTAATAGTACGAAATATTTACAAATATACAGAAATTCGTAACAGTATTCAGGTTAGTAGTGGCCATGGGACTTCTCGTTAAGGTTTTGGTCGAAATAGCGTATAAGGTAGCTGTCATTGAAAAGTATATGTTTTTCAGCAATTACCAAGAAAAGGCTCCAACGATTTTGATCAAAATCGCTTCGGTAATGCCTTTTAAACTATTCTAAAGATCACCACCACCGAAATTTTCGATAAAGACTTCTCTTCACTGTTTCACTCACAAAAAGGATAATGTAATACTTATCGGAAAACTTATCGCCAAATTTACCATTTAAGAAAAGGTGTTTTTTTTTTTTTTTTTTTTTTTTTTTTTTATAGTGCAATAATTATTGCCAAACTCAGCAGTTTTTTTTTTTTTTTTTTTTTTTTCCCCCAATTAATGAAAATATGAAAACCGTAAATTACACCAATCCATGGCAAATATAAATGCTGTGATGAGTATTAAGTGTAATTGAAAGTTGTGCGATGTTCTACACCCCTAGGATTAACTTCGATTTTGTGTATTTGTTGAAGAAAAGAGGTTTATTAAAGCATATGAGTAACCAGAATAACATCTTTTAAAAATAAATTAGAGTTTTCAAAATTCTAAAAGATAATCACAGATAAGTATTTAATTTTTCGCCAGTTATTGTGAAATTAAGTGCCCTATGAAGTCTCTAAACAGTAAATTCAATATTTTTCCAATAGATATCCTTTTTTTCCCCATCCAATGACAATTAGCAACAAATAAAAATGTTTTTGACACAAAAACTATGTGAAATAAACTGTATTTCAAACGATTTTTCTTTATAGTCAGGTTACTTAACTAAAGTGAAACATAAACGAGAGAATTTTGAAGAACTAAGCTTTTAATATTTACAAGCGCTCTTCACAGCGTTAAGAATCCAACTAACTTTTACAAGGAAAAACATACAACTGTTTTGTGCGCGAATTGTTTTTGAATCAAACACAGTTCCCGAAAGAGCATGAAATGAAGATATTCTCGCAAAATAATCCAGCGCTACACCTTTAATTTAAATTGAATGTAAGTCAATTTTAAAATGAAATCATTTTGAATTCAAATAGTTGGTACCAAAGTATTTTTTTTTTCTTTCTATAATTTAGCATGTGCTCTAAAAATCTTTAATTTTTCGATCATCGAAAATTTCATGAACTACTCTATCATTCACATTGCTTAAGTATTTGAAAATTGGAGGAGGGGATTTTTCCTTTTGTACCAAACCAAAATTGGTAAGCGATATGCCAAATTTAAGGCCAATGCAACGCACACTAAACCAATAGAACTTACGATAATTAACTTCTGAAGAACAGAAATGTTTCTGAACCTGTAATAACCACACAATTTTCCGGAAAACGAGTACACAAACATTTTTTTTTTTATTTCTAAATTACTAATTTAACAGTGCAGATGCAACTACAAACTGAAAAGAAAAAAAAAGTTAATTGAATTTCTCTGGTATAATTTTCTACTTTCACAAAAAAAAATCTTATTTAAAACTTAATTTAGAAAAATGTATCGCACAAAACATGGTTTTGATAGGGAATTTTCAAAAATATTAAATTTATCAATTAAAAATTAAATAAAACTTACAAAAATTATTTAAAAGTTTTATAAAATTAAAAAGGAAACTGTAACGAAATAAATTACTAAAAGTGAGGAATAAGATGATAGGCATGATTTATTTCTATTGTAAGATTGTTTTCGATTATTCAACTTTTAAATAGAAATTCAAAGATTTTGTTGCATACTGTTTAAAATAGCATAACTGCCATAGGCAGTATAAGCTTAGCCTACTCCTCCGATTGTACATTTTATCAAACCATTTGCAATTGTAATGTTGGTTAATTTCTCATGAATCATATAATCAGTAAATAGTGGAAAGAGAAACACTACGAAACATTTCATGATTTTTTTTATATCAAAAATTCAATAAATCTTTATAAAAAATTTTAATAAAAATTGGTTTGATATAAAATTTGCACAAATTCTTCTGATTGTTCAAAACAGCAATTGTTACCATGAAGATCATTTTACAACAACAATAAATGACGTCGAGGGTAAAATAGAAAACTTAACCATGAAAATAATTAATCAGACAAAACATGTTTCAAAATATGAGAATAATACAACTTTTAACACTTTATTCCACTAACAGTTCATAGGTATTATATTTTCATAAAAGCAAAAGAATAAACATGTTCAATTTAGGAAATCTCTGAAATAGCCATTTAACATATTGTAACCTGCTAGAGTATGAGTACGCTTAATGTATAGAAATAAATTTTAATCCTATTTTGTTTGGATTGTGGGGAATTAAAACAAAGGCAAATAAACCTGTTCAGGTCATCTTTAAAGATTCGCAACTTTTGAATAGTATGCAAATTCGAAAACATCTTGCAGACTGTTACAAGTTTGCACTGAATATTTACTTAATAAAATGAAGAAAAAGTTGACTTAGTCAATTTTTTAGATTCTCATTACTAACTGTCCTATTTTGTACATATAATTAAAAAGAACCACTTTCATGAAATTGTTTTTACAGCATCCAAAAACAAATTGAAGATTCACATAAATTTCAATGAGACGAAAACTGAACTTTCGTCAATTCCTTTCTCGATAAAGAATTTAAAAATTAAATATGAATTTGTTAAAAGCATTTGAACAAAAAAAAAAAAGATATGAATAGATTCACCAATGCACTATATAATAATTACATAGGGGAGAGTAGGGAAGAATGTGACACCTAAAATTATGTCTAAAATAGGAGTGAAATAGTTACAATGTAAAAAAGATTAAAATATAAGCAGGGTTGTTTTAAATTACAACAATAGCTGAATAAGAATATATTTGTGTGCTAATGTGGGCACAGAACATTGGTACAGTCAGGAATTTATTCTGAGAGGTAGTTTGAATCAAGTTTAGTCTGATAAAGCTCTATAAAGTTCACGAAAAATAATAAAATTGTAGAAAAAGCAAAACTTCTAAAAAAAAGCGAAAATCCGTGCATACAAGGAAGACCTTTAACCCTAGCAAAAGAAACATGGCTTTTCATTTCTGACTCTTCCACTAGGTAGAAAAGACATATATTTATTACTACATATCATTTTAGTTAAAGGTTTCTTTCACAGGATGGCCATATAATTTAGAAAATAAAAGTTCCCTCATAATTATCCGATTTCTAAAAATTCCTTGATTTTACAGCAAAGTTCCCCAACTTTTCCAAATGTGTAGATACCCTGATCAAAAAGAATATGTATGCCAAAGAGATAATAAGTCGATTTTTTTAAAAAAATAGTTTGGCGTCAAAGAAAAGTTTAAATTATTCAGAAACACGAAATTTCTAACGATTACCGCTAACAAATGGCGACCAAAATAATGATTTTTTCCAGAATCAGAAAGCTTCCCGACTATTCCCTGATTTCCAAGTTTTGTGGTCACTATGGTTTGAGTTTATGTGACAAAAAGTTTCTTTTGAAAATACCATAAATAAATATTAATATTTTTAATAAATTTTCAATCTTATTCATTGCTGCTAATACAATTTACCCTTAATGCTTTATAGATCTAATAATACAATATTTTTTAATAAGCAGTCAAGTAAACCTAAATTCAGTATGTATCAAGCAAGAACCTATTTTATTGAAATGTTATGTAATGAGAGAAATGGGATATGCTCCAGCGCTCTCTACGATACCTCCACTCAAATAATTATGCTGACTGTATAAATTTTGTAGAATTTTATTCTTATAATACTGTCTTTTATTAAATTGAATTGTGTCACAAATTTAACAAAGTATTCAAGGCAGGTAGGTAAGGCAAATAATTTTTAAAATGTAGAAAACAAAAACACAGACAAAAATGGGATCAGATTAATAAGTCAACACCTATCATTTATATCTGTTCATGACACTTCCAATGATAGATTGATATTGTTGTAAGTAAATGAGCCTAAAAATATATAAGAGACAGATTGAGAGAAAGGTGAACCAAAATATATGTTTAAATAATTTTGTTTAAATTTTTAGACAAGAAATGTGTTGTGTACCATTTTGGTAGAATCAAGAGAGAATGGCACGAGAGCTTTAAGAATCAAGAGAGGATGGTATGAGTGCTTTAAAATGCTTTTTATAAAGAAAAAATAATCTTTATCTTTTCCCGAGAAACTATTTGTTCTGTCATTAACCATGAAAACATTTTTGCCATGTTGCATCTATGAAAGATAGTCAACAGAACTAGTTATGCACAGGCATATTTGAGGCAATAAGCACCAGAACGGACCATCCCACAATTTAATTTTTGCTGTTTATACCTCGGTTTTTTTTTTTTTTTTAAACCATTCATGACAGAACTATCCAAATGTGGTTTATCTAATATTCTAATAGCCAACTTACTCAATCATCAGATAAACCACACTTGATCCAGTCTCGCACAAATGGTTTTGAAAAAACAGAGTAGAAACAGCAACGGAGCACGTGTGGTTTAACTAATGGTCGATTAAGTTGGCTATTAGATAAAGCACATTTAGAACGTTTTGGCATGAATGGTTTTGAAAAAAAAATAAAAAAATAACAGAATAGAGACTACAAAAATTAAATTGTGGGATGGTCCCAGGGTTGCCACTCAAAATGCAAAACAAAATTCCCTGACTTTTCCAGGCAATTTTTCTTTAAATTCCAGGTTTAACGACATTTCTATACAACGATTTTCTCAATAGATAAACAACCGATATATCTAGAACAAGCTAATAATCGTATCACGAGAACATTAAATTGAAAGATGTTAATCTTTCAAAAATATAAGGGAATTTAACAGAAAATTCTTCACAGCTTGACTGTTTTTTTAAACAAGACTGTGCTTTTTGAAAATTCAAATTATTAATAAAATGCAAAAAAAAAATTTCCAGCAATATGACATTTTAAAAAAAGTATTTAACTGTTAAAAAAAAATTCCGTGGTAATCGAAACAAAATAAAAATTTCTCTCTGCAAATCAAAATTTACTTAAATTCTTAATTTAATACTAAATGAATGTTTCTTGCTGTCTTAATTTCTATTTTAGGAAAAGGTAATTAATACTTGTTTTAAAAAATAACAATCATTAATTCTACTAATAAAAATGCAAAAAAAAGGAAAAAAACTCAGTAAAAGACGTGTAGGAAAGAAAACGAGACATATAGAAAGATGTAATATAACGTAATCAATGTGAATACTGGTATTAATGCCTACCATAGTGTAGCAAATATATTCAATAGTGGTTATTACATTAGCATAACACAGCCAAAATTGCATCAAACCAATGTAAATTTCAGCGATAAAATATTCGCTCTATTCGGCATATGAAATTTAAATGTGGATTTTTATCAGTTGATCGAATTTTTGTTAAAAAAACTTTTCTACAGAGTTGTACTATGTCTGCGATTTGCGTCACCGAAAACCTACAAATAAGCGCGAAGATAAATTGGATTGGCATGTAAAAGTAGCAAACTGTAAGTCTACCAGAGTCCGATAAAATGGACGTACGCGCGTACGATGTACGCAGGAAATCGGCATATCCCGCAGGAAATTAAAATCAAAAGTCATGGGTAGGTGTTTTTTTTTTTTTAATGCGCCAACAGATCGAGCGATACACATTCTGGCAAGAGCGACATCATTCCGCAGGATTGCTATTCCCCATATAGTTTCCCACCAGTTACTTCTAGGAAGAAGGAGAAATTTCAGTTAGGTAGGGTGGGGAAGGGAGAGGTGTTGACTCCCGTAACTCCGGGAGGGAAGACGTTAGGGGGGGGGATGCTATTCACCATATAATTCCTCACCAGTTACTTCTAGGAAGAAGGAGAAATTCCAGTTAGGTTGGGTGGGGAAGGGAGTAGTGTTGACAGCCGTAGGGATTCATTTCCTAATTTTGGAATCTGAACCTATTGAAATATGCAATTATAAGTTTTTCTTTTACTGTAACTTTTTCAATTCATTTGCATCTTGAGTTTTAAGCACTTGAGTTTATTTCCTTCAGTCTTCTTTTTAATTTGAAAGAATTCTTGAGATATTTAATTGTAATTTAAAAGAAACCACACTTTTCTTTAAAATAAAAAGGAGCTATCCAAGCAAGACAAGGAAAATAAAACGCTGTATTTGCAATGAAGAAATGTTGCAGCAAAACTACTCCCATCATTTAAATCGAAATCACAGAAATGAAAACTGTTAGAAAAGGTGGCATGTTGGACAAGCATCAATGTTTGCTTCCGTTTCACAAGTTCAACCTTGAAGCCAACCCAGTACAGGGTGGCCACAAAATTCAGGAAAAAAAGTTCCCTGATTTCCCTGACATATTTCTAGAAAATTCCCTGATTTTAGGGCGAACTTTTTTCCAAATTTCCCCAATTTTCTTAGGTTTTCCAGATGTATAGACACCCTGATCAAATAGAACATGCATTCTAAAGAGATAATATGCAATTTTTAAAAAAATAGTTTTGCTGGTAAAAAAAAGTTTAAATTATTCCGTAACATTAAACTTCTAATGACTTACCCCTACAAATCTTCATGTAAATAGCGCCAAAATATGAAGGAACGTTCCCTAAACAATACAAAATTTCCCTGATTTTCATGAAATTTTAAAAAGTTCCCTAACATTTCCCTGATTTTTTCCAGAATCAGAAAGCTCCCTGACATTTCCAGGTTTTCCCGGTTCTGTGGCCCCTCTGCAGTACTAATGACCCTAATATTGAAGCTGAAAGTTTGCTATTGGATACCGATGTTTATCTTGCAGAGTCTGATGCTTCCAAAATAAATACCAAGAAGGTTTTGAATTAAACAACTTTAAATCCTCAATAGTACGTAAAAATTAATTTTCTGCAGCTGTATAATTTAAAGCGCACAGACTCGCAGGAAATTTTTGGTAATGGTATTTGTGTACGCAGGAAGAAAATATTTTTCTAGAGCCCTGAAGTCTACCTTTATTTTTTCAGCCAATTCGCTTTAAGCAGGTGCTTTTTACACATTTGTTACAAAAATATATCAAACGAAATATCAAATTTGGAGAACATCATTACATTACTTAACTTCTTAGAAAAAACTTGAACCTTAATAGAAATTCCCTGACTTTTCCAGAAATGCTGATTTTTTAATTTTTCCTGACCATTTTTACTTTTCCTGACAATTCCAGGTTTTCCAGGTGCGTGGCAACCCTGCTGGTCCGTTAATAAATGTTATTATACATAATAAACTTTATCCATGGAAGGGAAACACTGTTGTCTTCAACTTTTAATCATATTTTTGTAAATTATATAAAAAATTTAACTTTAAAAAACATGTTTATAAAAATATATCAGTTATTACATCATATCTGTATTTTCAAGAGTGTTAAAATGTTATTCATAATGTTTCATTGTTGTAACAGTAAAAATTAATTGTAAAAAATGTCCCATCCCTCCCTTACTATCCTGTCGACCAGTTTAAGCAGAATTGAAACCTTAGTGCTGATGGATATTAGTGACATTACAACAAACCCTCAGTAAATGAAGCTCTCCTTTTTTGATTTGGTAAAGTTGCCTTTGGCTTCAGTTTTGCCAAAAAGGTTTGACAGGATAATACGCAAGTACAAATAAATAATATGTTTCAACCATCATATTAAAAAAAAATCAACTTGGTCTTAATTCTGTTTCTAACTGTACAAAATTCAGCTGCACTTTTAACTCTGATACTGCGCCAATGCAAAAATCGGTAACAGACACCATTCTTAGTAGCAAGTCAAATGCTTATAGTTAATTTGGCCCTGGTTTATTTAAACAATTCTTGTCAAAGAATTTGCGCCACAATTGGAAGTCTTACTAAAAATTCAATCATTAAAAATTTCTGATTTCAATTCCATATCTATAGATAGCGTTCCACTACTCTTTTTTTCAGCACTGCACCAATGCATAGCGTGTGTTTTGAGGTAACCCTTTTGTCTGAAGGATTTCCCACACAAATCACACGTGTAAGGTCTGATGTTCCCATGTGTCACAAGGTGTCTCTTGACATGTTCCCTTCCTGTAAAGCCTTTGTCACATACTTCACACTTGTGCGGCTTTTCTCCAGTGTGGATCATATAATGCTTCTTAAGGTGGACTTTCGTCATGAAGGTTTTGTTGCAAAACTCGCAGGAAACAGGTTCTCGCTTTTTCGCAATGTGTGAGGCATAGTGCAGTTTGAGGGTACCTTTGCGAGTATAACTCTTTTGACAAAATTCACAAGCATGTTTCTTATCTGAGTTATGCTGTTTCAACTTACAATTCTCGTTGCATTCAGTTGCTTTGTTTTTTGCGTGGATCGCGGAATGCTTGAGGAAGTGTCCTCTTAGAGCAAAGCCCTTGTTGCAAACTTTGCAAGTATGGAACTTATCAGGTGGCTGGTGGATCTCGTTATTGTGCATAGGTAACTGGTGCTTAAGGAGAGATTGTTCACTCGGGAAGGTTTTGTGGCAAACGTCGCAAGAATACCGAATTTTTGGTGCATGACTGAATTTGTGTTTGTGGAGACGATACTCGCTCGTGAGATGTTTAGGGCACATAGGGCAAGCATAGATCGCCTCACTGACCTTGTATTTCGATAAAGTTTTCTGAGACATCTTTCCCGGCAGTATTGTTGAGAAAGTTTGCGAAAAGTAAAAAGTATTGGCGGGAATTATTAAGTAAATGTAAATATTTACAATAATGATTCTTCATTTCAGTTCAGTTGGTAGTTTCAGTAAGGCTTTGTGCATGAGTGTCAAAGTTCTTGATAAATAATAGTACGTCACAGTAATAACTTTTATTGGTAACATGATAATTGAATAATTCTTTCAGAAAACAAAAATGGCATTTATTAATATCAATTGATGTGGATTATTAGAACAATGATTTATGCCAAGGCTATAGATTTGTAGAATTTCTTGTTAATGTGGTCTCGAACCCAGATCATATATATCTATTGCGTATGTGATATAAAAAACTGGTCAAAATGTTATGCCAAAAGAGCCAAGTATATTTATGATTGATTGATAAATTATATCCTGAAAACTCCAAATCTAGAAGTTATGCATGACGTCATAGACAATTCCTTTGTGCAGGAATAAATAAAACAAATTCAACTTCATTTTTAGAAAGATGGGTTAGGATTCGTCACAAGCAATTCAAAAGTGTTCCCATTCAATCATTTTCTTCTTAAGACCACTAAGAATTTTGTTCATTTAAAACGAAAGGCATACTTACCAGTTTGCAACATGTTTACCAAAAAATTTCCGACTGAGTTTTACAATTAAATGCTAAATAATCTAGTTTCCATTGCCAAATTCATAAAACAGACCAACTAAAAAATTCGACACCTAAGAACACACAGTGTTCCGCCGCCAAGTCCGATAACAAAGCGTCAGACATGCAAAAGTGTATATTATGTTGACAGAGCTTAGGCCCGTTTTCGACCCCTCACAGCTCAACTTCTATTATAGCTAGAACTCTGATTTTTTTTGCTATCATGTTGTCCCAGGTGAGTAGACGAAAAATAACAACATAATTGTTAACATTGAACAAAGGAACCTGGTAAAAAAAATCCTTTGAAAATCGCCGAAGTCACCGGAATTTTGTCTTTCTTCCGTTTCTTCTGGTTATGATCAAAACTTTAGCCAGAAGCTACAGCCAAAACTATTTGATCAATTTTGACCATTTTTTTTTTTTTTTTTTTTTTTAAATACTTCTCAGCTTGATTTGAGAAAGTGTCTTTTGTAAGTTTTGGTGGATAAGAGGGTCTGTACACCCCGGAAATGATCCCATTGCTTGGGAATTTTTGCCTGACCTACAGCTTAAACGCTTTAGTATATTCAGACCATTCTTCTCAAATGATTTATTCCTCTCAAAATGATTAGAGGAAGTACCTTTTGTATGAATTAATGCGTAAGATTGTCTTTACACCCCCCCCCCCTCCCTCCCTTCCAGAAATGCTCCCGGAAGTTGGGATAATGATTGAAACAAGTCAATGGATTTCAGATATTCATCTTTTGCTCAATTTCAAGAAGTGACTTTGAGATACTTTAAGTTGAACTATTTAAACTGTGTAATTAGAAAAAAGTAAAAACTACTTATTGCTTATATTACTGAAAAACATATTGCAAATTTCGCAATCTTAGCAAAAGTGATATTAATCATATGATGGCAAAGTGGTAATATTATATTGATGTATTGGCGAGAGTTAAAACCGAATTTATGTGAATAAAATGCAACTAAGCAATTTGGAAAAAAAAAAGTATTTTGACTTTCTATGTGAGTAACTGAAAACCTTGGCAAATTTTTAAGGGATGATCATTTAATGAGAAAAAGTAATGAAAAGCAGAGCTTGACTACGGTTAAGTTAGCAAACTTAACAAAAAGAATTTATATCTTCCCTAAAAAACAACTTGATGTTGTAAAAAAATCCACCAAGTTAGCCAGAAAAAGTTATGAAATCTAATGTTTTCCGCCAAACGGCGCGTTTAGTTTCTTTGGGGTACTTGATGTACACAATGTACGAATAGGGTACTTGTACATATTCAATCAGTACTTAGCAGGCAAGAGTTTTTATAAAATTAATCTCAATTCAGTAAAATGAGTGCAAAGTAGCTGAAGCAAATGAAATGAGATTAATCCGAAATAACTCTAGCCTGCCAAGTACTGATTGAATGTGTTCAAGTACCCCATTCGTACATTGTGTACAAGTACCCCAAATAAACTAAACGCGGCAGCTTCGCGGCAAATTGTAGATTTCATAACTTTTTCTGGGTGATTTGGCGGATTTTTTTATAACGTCTAGTTGTTTTTTTAGAAGGTTCTGAAATATATATGTTGGATTAGATAATGACGTAATTTTTATACATTAACGGCATTAAATTATCAAATTTCAAAGAAATCGCAGTGGTGGGGATACAGGAGAAGAACGGGACTTCACAAAACCAATTTGTGGAGGTGCCATCTAAATTCTCCGTGAAATCAGTTCATTTTACTGCGTCCTTGAAATTTTATAATGGACAATTCCCTCATTTTTACTTTCAATTACCCATATGTATACATAGGGTAATGAAAGTATAGAATTTGGTAAAAAAAAAAAAATCGTTTTTTTTTTTTTTTTTTATTGCATTTCTCTATGTTTTGGAACATCCTGATCTCAAAAAAGTGATCTAGGAAAAATATGTGTCTATGTGATTGTGGTCAGCATGACTCCCGAACAATTTGACCTACGATGTTCAAATATGGTTTGCAGGTTGGTGATGGCCCGAATACATACCATTAAGGTTTTCGTCAAAATCGCGAATGCGCGTAAGGAAGCTTCCATTGAAAACATCATGTTTTTCAGTAATTGCTAAAAAACGCCTCTTAAGGTAATGCCTCTTAAGGTAATGCCTCTTAAGGTGTCCTAAACATCCCCAACTCCAAAATCCCCTTAAAAAGCTTTTAATGTTGTAAAAAGTTATAAAACGAATGCCTTTAACACAGAGTTCTCTTCGCTTGAACATCTATAATAATAAAACAAGCTGTGTGTCTGTCTGTGGCTCTGTGGATCTATAGAAACCTACTTAAAATTGGACTAGAGCTCTGAAATTTTCAGCATAAGTAGTTTTGGCCTTCTAATTGTATACACGTCAAACAGAATGTTAAAATTTTAATTTTTTTTTTTTTTTAGAAAGCGACTTATAACAGAGATACAGCTCCAAAAATTTCAACATAAGTAATTTTAGCCTTCTTACTGTAGTTTTAAAAAACAATTTTATTAGTTTTTTTCTTTAATTAATTTTCTTAATTAATTGACAATTTTTTTTACAAAGCGACTTTTAATAGGGCTACAGCTCTGAAATATTCAACTTAAATAGTTGTGACCTACTGATTGGACTTTTGAAAAACAGAATTTTACTTTTTTTATTAAGTTATTTTTTAATTAATTAATAAACATTTTACTAAACGACTACTAATAAGGCTACAGCTCTGAAATTTTATACATAAGTAGTTTTGGTCTTCTAATTGGACTTTTGAAAAACAGAATTTTAAGTTTTTATTTAGTTTATTTTTAATTAATTTTTTTAACTAATTAATTAATATTTTACAAAACGATTTCTAATAGGGCTACACCTCTAAAATTTTCAACATAAGTAGTTTTGGTTACCAAAAATAATGCTAAACTGGCCATTTTTTTTCAATTGAGAGAAAATAAGAAAATGATAAGTAACACAATGTCAAACTTTACTTATTGACCAAAAAAAAAAATTTCGAATTTTTAAAATTTTTCCACGTTTTGAAACATCCTGATTTCAAAATAGTGATCTAGAAAAAATGTCTGTATGTGTCGGTAGTCAGCATAACTCCCGAACAAATTGACCTACGATGTTCAAATTTGGCATGCGGGTTGGTGGTAGCCATGGGACCTACCATTTATTTATTTATTTATTTATTTATTTATTTATTTATTTATTTATTTATTTATTTATTTATTTATTTATTTATTTATTTATTTATTTATTTATTTATTTATTTATTTATTTATTTATTTATTTATTTATTTATTTATTTATTTATTTATTTATTTATTTATTTATTTATTTATTTATTTATTTATTTATTTATTTATTTATTTATTTATTTATTTATTTATTTATTTATTTATTTATTTATTTATTTATTTATTTATTTATTTATTTATTTATTTATTTATTTATTTATTTATTTATTTATTTATTTATTTATTTTTATTACTTAATTACCCATATGTTTACATAGGGAATTCGGTAAAAAAATCATTTTTTTTTTTGCATTTTTTCACATTTTGGAACACTTTGACATGAAAGAAAAAGTGGTCTAGAAAAATGCCTATCTGTTAGTACATGGTCAGCATAACTTTCGAATAAAATGACATACGACGTTCAAGTTTAGTGTGCGGGTTACTAGAGGCCATGGGACCTACCATTTAGGTTTTTATCAAAATCGCGCATGAGCTGAAATCAGGAAAAATTATGTTTTTCAGGAATTGCTAAAATGCGGCTGTAACTATTTTGATTAAAATCTCTGCGTTAATGCCTCCTAAGATGTTCTAATCGTCCTACCTCCGAAATTTCTGTAGAAATGCGATAAAAGACTAAAAACTTAAAATTGAGTGCCTTTAACAGAGCTCTTTGCAGTTGAGCACCGCCCGTCAACTTTTGATTTTTTTTTTCTGTTTCCCGAAAAGAAGAAAGGACAATGTAATGTTTATCGTTTGCCATTTTTTTATTTGTTTTGCCCATGTAAAAATTATAACCAAAATTATGGCCAAACTGGACATTTTCATTTAAATGAGTGAAAATATGAAAACAGCAAAAAACACTATATCAAATTGCAATGCAACGACCAATATATAGTGTATTTGAAAGTGGTACGATGTTCCATACCCCTAGTTTTGTAAGGAAAAACTATACCACATAACCATGAGAAAACACAGATTAAGATAATTGAAATTTACGACCATGCCGAGACGTATACCCCCCATATCCCTCCTTTTCTTATATTATGAATGAACAGTTTTGTAGTCGGTCTATCTTCTTTAACTTATTGATGTTTACCGTATCTTGTTTCTCTATCTTCTAAAATGCTTTTCAAGCAAGACGCATATTTTACCATAAGGAACTCCTTGTTTCAAATTATTTAACTTAAAAAATTACAAGACAACATATGTGTAAACATCACGAAAACTATTTCCGTTTTGAAGAAATTTTGTAAAATGTCCCTGTCGGCTGCCCTCGCCGATTCACACAGCCAATCAGCTCCTCAAATTTCCAGGTAAAGCCGAAACTGTAAAATTCCTTTCGGGCTAAACCGCGTGATGACGCCGTATTAAGATGATAAAGGAAAGGTTGTGGCGTTCCTGTAGTTCGATTGAGGATCACCACAGTTTGTGTTGAGATAAATGATTTTTTTCTTCTCTTGAATTGTGCGTAGAGGCAACAGGTCTACAAAAATTGAAGTTTTGTTCACTTACCATGGAAATTCTATCTTCGTTATCAATTCTAATCTTAAGTTAAAGGAATTTAATATAATTTTACTTTTAAGCTAATAAATTTAGATGTAGCCTACCTGTACTTGCTGTAACCCTCGAGTTTGCTTGGGATAAATCACAATGACAAACAAATTAGAATGTTCCCATTCAATAAAAAAAAAAATATTTCTTTTAACTCAAAGAAGTTAATACTGATGTTGCTAATATTCGAAAGAGCACTTTGTCCTCCTTTCTCTTTAGAACTTCTAATATTTTCTTTATTAATCAAAATCTACCATTTTCTTTTCACAGGAACAACGAGGAATGCCACTAACTTCATGCCTTTTAAAGCAAATGCACATTTCTCATATAAGTCCGATTTGATGACGTTGATTCATCCTAATGCATAACTTCGATTCAATTATTTGACCCGTTAAGTCCATGGAATCAAATGGACCCGTTCAATTCAAATTCCGAACCAAAACCCAGTAAAGTTATGTTGTTAAGAGCAAAAGCGGTTTTCTGTTGTTTGTAAATGAACCAAAGTTCACAACAGGCAAATTTAACTAGTGCATTCGTAATGGATTTAACAAAAAGCTTTCGTGAGGAGGCGGAACTCACGTGGGAGATCGAAAACTTTTACATGTATCCGCAGCGTCCCGGTGAAGCGATTCAGAGTCCTTTATTGGCGATGGGCGAACCTCGTCATTCTATATTTTGCTTGAAAGTGTATCCCAGGGGAACGTCAGAAGACTCAGAACACATTGTAACGGCTGATCTTGTTCGTCTGCAAGGCTCATTTAGTTGTCAACTGTTTTGCAAAATATCTATCGTGGCTCCTAATGGCAAGTTAATGGAAGGTCAGATGAGTACAAATTGTCGCTCAATCCTATGGATTAAAAAGCGAGGATTAAAACATTTCGGGATACCAATTCCAAAAGATACCTTAACTCTACGATGTAAACTAACATTGCAAGGTCTACCTCCACATTATGCAGCTGACATAAAAGAGTTGTCTCAAAACATCAGTAGTTTGTACGAAAATAAAGCGCACAGCGACCTCACATTGTATACAAGTGACAAAGAATTCTTGGTACATAAAGTTATTCTTAGACAAAGAGCTCCTAGTTTTTTTAAAGACCTAGGACTCCAAAGTGATAACCTAGAATATGAAAGAGTAAAAGTTAGTGGTATATCTACTCCTGTGTTGCAGACTCTAATTCATTATTTTTACAATGGAAAATTACAACCACTCTCTTCAAATAGCTTTCCAGAACTCTTGGAAATCGCTGAGCGATATGGCATTAACACACCAGACTTTGTAGAACTAACAAAAGAAGTCATTAACCTGCGGTCACCCATCACCATTTGCACATTCTTAAAAGTTGCTTGCAAGAATATCGATTGGAACATTTTCGAAGATAAAAAAGTAATAGGTTTTGATAATCGAATTACTCAACATATCTATTTTGGCCCTCTTCGTTTTCTTGTGCAGTTTTATCTACTGCCTGATCCTGCTAAGGGAATGTGGGGATATGTCAGCTTTCAATGCCTCTCAATTTTAGAGAAGGATATCTTTATGGCTTGCAAGATGTATTTGGGCTTCAAAGAAGCACAGGACTTAAAGCCGCTGGAATATCACAAACTACAGTTCTTGGCCGCTGGGGACGGAAACGAGCAGCACATGCCGAAGTACTACTTTAATAGGGGCTATCTGGACAAAGGGCCTTTTCTTCGACTGCAATTGGCCATCTCGGTTTCAGATTGTGAAGAGACTTCCTCGGTGGACACCCTGAATTTCGTTTTCCCAGAACAGCCCTCTCAATTTGGTTTGAGCTCACTCCACTACGACATGATGTCGTTGTTCAACAAAACTCAGGTCGACAGAAGTGGTGACGTAGAGCTTGTTTTCGAAAACAAAGCCATCAGTGCACACAAAGCTATTCTCGCCGCTTGGTCACCAGTGTTCGATGGCATGTTTAACTGTGACATGACAGAAAAGCAGAATGCTAAGGTGAACATTCTCGATGTAGATCACAGCACTGCATTGAGGCTGGTCAGGTTCATGTATTGTGGAGCTGTATTTAAGCAATCGTTTACAGAAGACGCAAAATTGTATGTGGCGGCGGACAAATACCAGGTGTCTTCTCTGTTTAAAAAGTGCTCGTCTTTTTTGGTGTCTGATCTCATACTGAGCAATGCTTGCGATATTTTAACGATGGCCTATATGCATTGCGATGATAATTTAATGAGCTCAGTCAAAGAATATATTTGTTCCAACCGAGAAGCTATTCTGAATTCAAGCGAGTGGGAATTACTTTCAGATACAAACCCCAATCTGTGTTCAATGGTCCAGAAAAGCATTTCATTTTTATGAGTCCAGCACCAAAGTAAAACTTAAGGACATGGTTTTTGCTTCTTTCCAAATGCAAATGGTGACTAAAATGTTGTGTGTTAATATCTGTACCTCAGAAATAAACTTTCACAAGTGATATTGTTTAATATTGTACTGAACTGTGATAGTGTACTTCTGATGTACAGATATAGTTAAAAAAACATTTCTAAATATTATAATCAAAACTGAATATTCACAAAATATTATTCTCACTCAATGTATACTGTTTATAAATTATTGGCAATTTTATGTATAAAAATTTTAACATAAGTAAAATAGTTTCTATGCACCAAAAGAGCTAATGTGTATTCTTATAATAGTTTTTTAATTCACAGCGACTGTAATTATAACTCTTATCTTAAATTTTTATTCTAAAATATTTTTTTTTTTTCCAAACTGCTGATTGTTATTTTAAACACTTGGCTATTTTAACTCTATCCCTAAAGGTAGAGGTTATCGAGTTGTTATCTGTTTCATTATAAAGCTGGATTATTGCCGAGGGAGGTCGGCTTCTTCCAGACGTGATCCATTAAGAAAATGTATATATATTTTTAAAACTGTAGTTCCAAGAAAATATTAGATTAACATGCAAATTTATCTGTTTTTGTTATTATTTTTTTATGTTTATATTATTTTTGTTGGTACATAAGTAAATAACAAAATGTGGTTATTTTTTGTTACTGATTGTGTTTAAAGAAGAGCCAAACTGGTTATTATGTTCATACTTTAGAAACTTTTGAAAGTCAGTTTTAAAGTGTATTTAATATGCATAATTGCATTGCATAAAGATTCAACGATCCGATAAAATGCAAGGTGTAGATGCATTATATGGACCTGACGATTTTTTATAATTTATTTCCTTTTGTTTGATGAAATAAACATTTTTAAGTTGTAATTCTTGAAACCATTTTACAGCTTCCATAACTAGTGTTTATTTGATTAATATTTTATTTTCAAACCGTTACAGAAAATAAGCAGGTCTCAATAGTAACTACATCTATATCATCAAACTTGGTTTATTTTATAAATATTCAAATAACTTGACTAACTTTGAAGTTGGAAACTTTTGATAGTGCAACTGGCATCTTAAGAAAAACTGAAGGGTTGAGTAACTTGTAAATAATATTAGAATTTTTTTTTTTCTTCTGTGAAAACAGCCAAAATTGTAAATACAGGGTGGCCACAAAATTCAGGAAAAAAAGTTCCCTGATTTCACTGACAGATTTCTAAAAAATTCACTGATTATAGGGCAAACTTTTTTTCAAATTTCTCCAATTTTCTTAGGTTTTCCAGATGTCTCGACACCCTGATTAAATAGAACATGTATGCTAAAGAGATAATATGCAATTTAAAAAAAAATAGTTTTGCTGGTAATGAAAAATTTAAATTATTCTTTAACATTAAACTTCTAATAGCTTACCACTACAAATCACTAGGTAAATAGCGCCGGATGAACATGCCTTAAACAATAAAAATTTCCCTGATTTTCATGAAATTTTAAAAAGTTCCCTGACATTTCCCGGATTTTTTCCAGAATCAGAAAGCTCCCTGATTTCCAGGTTTTCCCTGTTCTGTGGCCACTCTGAAATATCTCCAATTAAAGAACTGGATTAGATTTCCAATGCAAAAAAGAAACTGAAAGGAAACAATCTAAAAAACAGTAAAATGTGAACCAATAAATGCTCTTTTAAATTAATATTTATAAAGCTGATTCAATGCATCCATAGAATTTCTGTGAAATAAGTATTTATGTATGTTTCATTTTACTAATATTGTTTGATTCTAAGTTGTCATTTTGATGTGTTATTAATTTTTCAACAGATCCTTAACTTTTTATTTTTTGCAACTTTCTCCAAGTTGCCTTTTTTTTTTCTTCTTAGGATTTAAATTTTGTTTACTAAGGCATAGAAAAAAACACAGAACATTGTTTTTAGCTTAGTTTCTAAAAAACATGCTTTTTTTCTTCCGATATTTAATGATGAAGCATAAAGTGCAAGTGCTAATTTCATTTTGTGATATATGTTGAGCTTAAAGATATATCTCCAGAGTTGTTTGTCAAAAATGTATTTAAATTGTTTTATATTTGTGATTTTATATGTATAAAAAAGTGTTTAACTGATGCAGGCAAGGTATTTATGATGTGAAAATTATAATAATTCATTAGGTGTAGGATGTGGATTCGAGCAAGTAAAAGTATATAAGTTTATTAACCTTAATCAAATGTGCTCTTATTGACGACCAATAGGACCTGTTTACTCATTCTACCCAATGTTTTCTAAGGCTTGTCAGGAAGTACAGTAATACTTATGAAAATGTGTTGGAAAAATAAATAATAAAAATGAAGGTTATAAAGAGCGTTGCTGGAAGTAGTATTGTTGAAAAAAAAAACAGGTTTTCTCTAAAAAAAAAAAAAAAATTTTTTTTTGTGCTTAAACCAGTTTTTTTTTAAAATCCTTTTCAAATTACATATTTATAAATTAAATTTGGCATAAACTAGAATAATTTATGTTCAAATAACAATTAATATTTACTTTGGAAATAATTTAAACTAAGTAAATAAACAATTGTTGCAACCTAATGTAAACATTCAAATCATATTGAATTTTAATATTTTAGTCCGATACTATTTTTTAAATGTAATGTTTATAATATAATACAATAATAATTGCTTACTACATAATACATGGAATATTGCTCTTGGATTCATCAGTAATTGTGATAAGTTGTTCAAAATGATATTTTTAATGTTTAGAAATAAGTTGTTAAAACACAAAACCTCTATTTTAGAAACAAATTTAAAATGCAGCCTACAATTTAAGTTTCATTAATAATTTTGAATTGTTATAAAACATTTTTACATCTATTAGTTTAATATAAAAACTTATTGCTGATACTTATAAAAACTTTAATAGTCTTTATTTGCAAGATTTATTTTAAAATACATTAGAACTTATTCCATCTATAGTATTCCTACAATTTTTCATTTAGTGAATTATTTTCTTAAAAAATAATAGAAAGTCGAGTTGTTCAGTTAAAAATAGAAGTCATTTACAACATCAAATAATTAGAAAAATCTAATTATAAATAAGTAAAAATACAATTTTAAATAATTCTTTAAAAATTTTTTTTTTTTTTTTTTGACAAAAAATCCCATTTGGTTTAAATCATGACAACCCTGTTTTTTAATACCAGACTGTTGTTTTTCCCACACCTATATTTTGACACAGTGCCTTTCTTAGTACTTTTTAAAGTGCAGCAAGTCTTAATTTTTGAAGTAGTATCGTTATTTCAACAGGTAAAAATTTTATTAAATATGCTATATCCAAAAAGCATTGTGAAAAATTGCCTAAGAATTTTAAATTCAAGGTCTGGTAACGCTGGTTATATGACACTACTCCTTACAAAAGTGACTACTGAATCATTGGCAATTCATGTATTACTATGTAATGTAATGCTGACTTGATATATATTTACTAAAGTTCAAATTAATTGCCTTTCAAAATCTAGTTGAATCTCAAAATGAGTCTTTTTTAGTTTGGTTAGGTAGTCGAAGAATCTGGATTTTTAAGAGCTTTGTTGAGTAATTTGTATTTTCCAAATCCTCACAAGTGACTTTTTGTGTCATAGATGAATCTCATGATTGATCTCTTTTATTATATTCTAGTGTAGTATTTTATAATTTTCTGTACTTTGTATGTATATTGCATTGTATCATTTAACTCATTTTTAAAAGCTTCTCCTGTAAAGCAAATATTATTCCAAGATTGGCACTCAGTGGGATTTTTTGCACTTTGTTAGATTGTCGCTTATTGTTAACTCCAACTTTCATTATTGTTCTTTACAACTGCCTTTCAATTTGACTAATCATCAGAATGGGCCTAGGTGTTAATATCTAACATATTTTTTTTACCAAGACACTATTTTATTCTTGAAGTGTAGATTTGTATATAATTTGTGTGTTGAGGGTACATCTTCTGGATATTTTTTTTTAGTTTCTTTAATATGTTTTTGTATATAGCACAGCTATGTAAATAATTATCTCATCCAAATCCTGAAGTTTGATCACATTGCAAGTTGGCCAGTCACTTTGCGAATTGGAGTTTTAAATTGGCTAAAGTGCCATTCCCTCCAAAAATCACTCTCTCACCCCTTGCTCTTTCTAACCATTTGTTGAGCACCTAGACTTGCTGACACCTTAAATATATATGTAACTCATTTCAACCATTATTATTCTGATAATAATTCACTGTTATTTCAAATAAAATTTTTATTTTGGATTTGTTCAACACATTATGGGTCAATTTGCAAAGTGGCTTGTCATTTTATGAAGTTTCTAAGATTTCATGGTATCATACAATCATCTCACATTTTTTAAATGTTATAAATATAATTGTGTCATTCATCGTTAAAAATGCTCGATATTCGATGTTGATGAATGATAAAAAGTCACCCTATTTATACTTATAACAGCATAATTCATTGTTTTCAAATAATTTTTTAGGAGCTGCAGGAGGCAACACAATCTTGGCCTATTTGCAAAGTGGCCTGTCATTTTATGAAGTTTCTGAGCTTTATTTATATCATGCAGTACTCTCACATGATTGTTAAGTTAAATGCTATAAATATAATTGCATCGTTCGCAGTTAAAAATGCTCTAAATATTTAATGTTGGTGAATGATAAAAGGTTATCTTACTTATATCAGTTATTTGAAAACAAGTTCTTTTTCTTGGATAATTTTTAATCCAGTCCTAGTGATTTGCATTTTTATGTATCTTTAATAAATCAGTGGAATTTTGATGTTTTCCTACTTGCATTGATTTGAAATTGCAACAAATGGTCTTGTTGAACATCCCAACTAAATTGTTACGCATGTTATGAAACACATTAAAACTGGTCGCATGTTTCTTCTGCACTAACATTTCTGACCATGGCCAGCCACTGTAATTTATCATTATTTTGCAATGAAACCATAAAAAAGCCGCTAATAACTTACATTTGACTTGGTTTTGAAGTTTTAAAAAAATTCAGTGAGAAAGTGGAATAAAAATTTTACACCATTTGGAGAACTGGTAGATAAGCTTTCCAATGTGCTGAGGCTACAAAAAAATAAGATTTTACTGTAAGAAAATTTCACTTAATACCATTTTTTTAAGGGCGAGTGAAAAACTTATTTGTTCTTCTATATTTTGTTTCTATGTCTTGCAATCACTTATTTTTCCTGTTTAACTTGACTAATATTAAAATAAATATAATTAAAGTATTGAAATTTTTTTTATTCCTTTTGTATTGAAATATTTCACTTTTATATCATACATAATCAACTTGTTTCATTATTTTTTACACAACTACTACATACTTCAAGACCCACAAACTTAAAAAAAAAAATTGTACCTCAAAAGTAGAATTTGCCTGACATGCAAGAAAAATCAGGACATTCGTGTATGTTACATACTCGGAAAAACCTTAAAAAATTAGCCATTATGATGGCAATTGTTAAAATAATCTTGAATCGATGATCTGGCTGCTTAGAGGGAACCTCGACAATTTTTTCATTCAATACTCAATTATAGGTTGGTTTCCCTTGCAAGGACTATCAGCAAGGTATTCGTCTTTTAAATTCTTTTCGTCTTAACATCTTTTGGTACAGCAGCTCATGCATCACGAAAAATTCAATTACAAACAATTCACAAATAGTTTTGATTCAAGCTCAATCATGTGTTTAAAAAAATAAAGAATGGCATTTTAAAATAATAATAAAAAGAAACAACTTAAAATGAGACTGAAATGACTTTATTCGATAGATATTTTAGAATATTTCACAAGATACTAAAATTTAAAGTTGTTTTTTGGACTAGGAACTTTTAAAAGTAGGAGTCGTATAAAATGTATCTACTACTAAATAACTCTCAGTAGGCAATCAATAAACATATAAAAAAGGGACACGATAAAAAAAAAACCCGTCTACAGTGCACCATATACACATGAAGACAATATTTTTTTAATCAAATATGACTTACGATAAGAAAAAGAATCACTATGATACTTGAGTATACTCAACATTTATTTATAGGCACATTTACATAAAACAAAAATCTTTTAATTACAATAGGAAACATCACTAACAAGATAAAACAATTACAAAATATCTAGAACTGAACCAGTGAAAAGATCTAGGGTACAAACCATTTAGACAAGAAGAAAAGATTTTATCCTACGTAAGAGGGCATCACTCCCCTAACGCAATCCCTTTGATTAGCTTCCCAATCTCCAAATTGCTTGCTTACTAAGCCCCGAGCCCGCTATGAGTACGGATTGGTACCGCAAGCTCTGTGGTTTGCTCTGCTAATTCCTAAAATATAATCAATTAAAATTAAAGAATCCAAAAATGAAATTATTATTCACAAATTATAAAAATAAGTGTAAAATTTTTAGGCAAGATCCACCTCCATCACGGTACCCCTTTAAAGAATTGGCACCGCCTTACTCTACTCTGAAATAGAAAATACTACTAACGAGGTATGAAAAATTACAAAATGTCTAGTAACCACACCAGTGAAAAGGTCTATGACACAAACCATCTATACATTAAGAATTTTTTTTATCAAATATGACCTAGCATAAATCTTGAGTATACTTATCATTTATTCATGCTCACATTTATATAAAAGCAAGAATTTTAGATTTTAATTGCAATAGAAAATATCACTAACAAGATAAAATAATTACCAAATGTCTAGCAACTAGTGAAAACATTTAGGATACAATAAATCTAGAGGGTGGTCACAAAATTCTGGAAAATCCCGATGAAGCTGATAGATTTCGAAAAGATTCCGATTTTACAGCACACTTTTATTTTCAAATTTCTCCAACTTTTCCAGATGTGTAGACATCTTGATCAAATAGAACATGTATTCTAATGAGATAACAAGTCAATTTTTTAAAAATGCTTTTGGCAGTAATGAAAAATTTAAATTATTCCGTAACATCAAACTTCTAACGATTACTACTACAATTCTCAGGTAAATGGCATTAAAATACAGATGAACGGGGAAACATACCTCCAAAACAAAGAAAATTTAACAGATTTTTGTGAGATTTAAAAAAATTCCAACGTTTCCCAGAATTGAAAAGCTCCCTGATATTTCCCCGATTTCCCAGTTTTGTGGCCACTTTGATCTACACACACATGAAGACAAGTTTATATCAATACATAACCTTAAGAAAGAGCACCAGCATAAATATCGAATATACTTAACATTTATTTATTCATGCCCATATTTACATAAAATCATGAATCTTAGATTTTAATTACCATAGAAAATATCAAAGAGAAAAAAAAAATTACAATATCTCTAGTAAGTACAATATATCTAGTAAAAAAAAATATAATAATAAATAAACCAGTGAAAAGTTCTAGGGTATAAACCATCTTTACATGAAGAAAAGATTTAGTCTAATACTAGGGGGTTCTGCACTCTAGGCTCGTGGATCGTTAACACAATCCCTTTTGTTTGCTTCCCCATTTCCAAATCGTTCGCTCACTAAGACCCTAGCTCGCTATGCTTGCGGATTGCTAACCCAAACTCTGTAGTTTGCTTTGCAATCTCCAAAATTTCCTAAAATATAATCGGTTAAAATTAATAAAATTAAAGAAACAAAAAACAAAGTTATTGTTTACAAATTATAAAAATAAATAAAAAAATTTAAAGTGAGGATCTACCTTCTGGTACCACCGCCTAACTCAACCTTGTCTGTTATAATAAGAAAAATCACTAATAAGCTTAAAGAAAATTACAAAATGTCTTAATAACCAAATCATGTCTATGGTACAAACCATCTTCACTTGAAGAAAAGTTTTTATCAAATATGACCTTTTATCAGAAAAATAAATAAATAAAGTATACTTGACATTTAATCATGCTTGTATTTTCTTAAACTGTTGGTATACTTTTTTTACTATAAACAGTAAAGAAAAAATTAGAGTGACTTTAACAATAGTTTAACTTATAATTATTACACGAATTTATAATTATTTTAACTTACAATTATAACTATTAACAAGGTTATTAATTACTACACAAACTTATAATTATAGTTTAACTTATAATTATTAACAAGATACAAAAAATTGCAAAATGTTTAGTAACCACACCAGTGAAAGGGTCTAGAGGTTATAAACCATCTATACACGAAGAAATTTTTTTATCAAATATAAAGACATTTTTTTTATCAAATATGACCTTTTAGCATAAATCTTGAGTATACTTATCTTTTATTCATGCTCATATTTATATAAAAGCAAGAATTCTATATTTTAATTACAATAGAAAATATCACTAACAAGATGAAATAATTACAAAATGTCTAGCAACCAAGCCAGTGAAAAAGTTAAGGGTACAACACAACTGGAAGGTGGTCACAAATTCTAAAAAAAAAAAAAGTCTTCCCATAGATTTCTAAAAAATTTTGATTTTACGGCACACTTTTATTTTCAAATTTCACCAACTTATCCAGATGTGTAGACACCTTGATCAAATAGAACATGTATGCTGAAGAGAAAATATATAAATTTTTTAAAAATGGTTTTGGTAGAAATGAAAAATTAAAATTATTCCGTAACATCAACAAGGTAACCACAAAATTCAGTAAAAAAAGTTCCCAGATAATTTCAGGATTTCCCCGAACAGATTTCTAAGAAATTCCCTGATTTTAGGGCAATATTTTTTTCAAATTTCCCCAATTTTCTTAGGTTTTCCAGATATCTAGACACCCTGATCAAATACAGGCGCGTAGCCAGGGGGTGGCTGATGGGGCTGCAGCCCCCTCCGAAATTTTCAAACCTCGAAAGTCAGAAATGGATCTATTTATGCTTGGATAATGGTTGCAATAAGCTACGGTGAGAGAAAAATACCCGAAAGCTGTATATACCCATTGCGTATCTCACTCTCTCAATCTCTGCATATCTGACGTAACGAAAGTTCAGTGCATCCGAAACGCCTTTGGTGTAATTTCAGAAATTTGCAGTTTCTTTCATAAATCTGCAAAACGAACAGATATTCTGAAAAAGAATATTAAAGACTTGAAACCTAACACAAAACAGACGAAACTTAAGACGTTATGTGAAACTCGTTGGATTTTACGTCATGAAGCTATTTTAATGTTCAAGGAGTTTTTAGAGCCAATCATCGCTTCGTTACAGGAAATCGAGGGCCTCGCAACAGACGATTCGTCTAAAAGGGCACACATTTTGTTGCAAAGCACAAGCCAGTTTTCTTTTCTAGTATATTTGTGCATCGTCAGTAAACTGCTCGGTTGCACATACAACCTATTCGAGTATCTGCAAAGTACTAACATAGACTTGGCCAGTGCTTTGGGTGAAGTCAGCAACATAACGATGATGTTGCAAGAAATGAGAAACAACCATGTGGATAAGTTTAATTCTATATATAATGAAGCTGAAACCTTAGCTGAAAATCATAATATAGAAGTCAAAACACAAAGAGTGTGTAAAATCCAAAAGAATCGCCCAAATATAGCCTACAAAACAACTGAAGAATACTATAGAATAAAATTTTTTACGCCCTACTTAGATGATATGATATCTTCATTAAATGAGCGCTTTTTGCCTCATAAAGAAACAATTTCTTCCTTGCAAAACCTTATTCCGCAACACGCTGTTGGGAAGAGTTTTCAAGATATTGAACCATGCATCTCCTTTTATGAATATGATCTTCCTACTTACAAAGATGTGATTGAAGGCGAATGGGAGCTGTGGAAAAGAAAGTGGATGTCGGTCGAAATGTTACCAAACTCAGCGATTGGGTTGCTGTATGAATGCAACCAAAACATCTTCCCCAGCATATACGTTTTGCTCAAAATCCTATCCATTCTGCCAGTGTCAGCAGCCACAGCTGAGAGAAGTTTTTCTACTCTTCGGAGATTGAAAACTTATCTTAGAAGTACGACAAGCCAAAATCGCTTAACTGGACTGGCTTAGCTGAATATCCATAGGCAATGCTCAGTTTCAGACGAGATGGTCCTCAACAAATTTGTCAGCAGTGGAACTGTTAGAAAATTCAATTTAACTTTGTAATGCCTCTTAATTAAATACAATTGTCCCATTATTAAACTTTATTTTAAATGTGATATTTCTTCTCATTTCCTTATTTTAAAAAGCATTTTTATTGTGTTTCATTAAAGCATTTTTAATCAAATATTATTTATGCATATTAATACTTAATGTCACGATTGTGAAAAGAAAGGGTCATTTGATTATTACTACATTTAACAAATACATTTTCTTTCCAGTGAATGCCATATGTGCTAAAAGTATTACAATCCCAAAAAGTGTTTATTTGTTTTTTAGTTTGATTAATTTTGATTTGTAAATTATTGAATGATAATTATTGTTTCCGAAGTTGACATTTATAATTTCTCAGCCCCCCCCCGAAAAAAAATCCTGGCTACGCCCCTGATCAAATAGAACATGTATACTAAAGAGATAATATGCAATTTTTAAAAAAATAGTTTTGCTGGTAATGAAAAGTTTAAATTATTCCGTAACATTAAACTTCTAATGGCTTACCACTACAAATCTCCATGTACATAGCACCAAAATATGGATGAACGTGCCTTAAACAATAACAAATTTCCCTGATTTTCATGAAATTTTAAAAAGTTCCCTGACATTTCCCCAATTTTTCCAGAATCAGAAAGCTCCCTGACATTTCCAGGTTTTTCCGGTTCTGTGGCCACTCTGATCAAACTTCTAACAATTACTACTACAATTATCAGGTAAATGGCGCCAAAATACAGATGAATGGGGAAATGTACCTTCAAAACAAAGAAATTGTCCCTGTGAAATTTAAAAAAATTCCCTGACGTTTCCCAGAATCGGATAGCTCGACGACATTTCCCCGATTTCCCAGTTTTGTGGCCATTCTGATCTAAACACACACATGAAAACAAGTTTATATCAATATATAACCTTCTATAAGAAAGAGCCCCAGCATAAATCTTGAATATACTTAACATTTATTGATTCATGCTCATATTTACATAAAAACAAGAATCTTAGATTTTAATTACCATAGAAAATATCAAAGGGAAAAAAAATTAATATATGTCTAGTAAGCAAATCAGTGAAAAGTTTTTGGGTACAAACCCTCTACACATGAAAAAAAGATTTGGTCTAATACTAGGAAGCTCTGCTCTCTAGTCTTGCGGATTGCTAACACAATCCCTGTGGTTTGCTTTCCCATTTTCAAATCGTTCGCTTACTAAGACTCAAGCTCTCTATGCACGCGGATTGCTAATGCAAACTCTGTAGTTTGCTTCGCAATACCCGAAAATTCCTAAAATATAATCGATTAAAATTAATAAAATTAAAGAATCAAAAAACAAAGTTATTGTTCATAAATTATAAAAATAAATATAAAATTTTAAAGTGAGGATCTACCTTCTGGTACCACCGCCTAACTCAACCTTGTCAGTTATAATAAGAAAAATCACTAATAAGCTTATAGAAAATTACAAAATGTCTTAACAACCAAATCATGTCTGTGGTACAAACCATCTTCTCTTGAAGAAAAGTTTTTATCAAATATGACCTTTTATCAGAAAAAGAAGAAAAAAAACATAAATAAAGTATACTTGACATTTAATCATGCTTGTATTTCCATAACTGTTGGTGTACTTTTTTACTACATATAAACAGTGAAGAAAAAATTAGCAGAGTGACTTTAACAATAGTTTAACTAATAATTATTACACAAGCGTATATAAAAGTTACTTAACCAGAAAGATATTTAACAGTTACTATAATTAAACAATTTTTTTAATATTAATATTGCCAACTGAGCCAAAATAAACTGTCGCTGCCATATAAACCAACATCTCCCTTCTCTACGACACAGTACATATAAAACAACATTTTTCCTCTCTACGACACACCACTATAAAACAAACTACATAGAAATGTACATGTACATGTACAATGTACATGTACAATATAATTACATAATCAACACAAAACTAATCATTGTAACAAGATTTTGAGTTTTAAGTGCCTCATGTGGTTTTGTCAAAATGTCTGCAATCACAAGTTCAGTTGGGCAACATACAGTATCTACCTGTCCATGGTTTAGATCTTTGACAAATATATCTTCATTTGAATAGTTAGTTAAGATTTACTGTACAGTACCCCTAGGCAACCTTTAAAAAAAATTGCCCAATTGAAAATGACGACAAAATGGCATAAGAACACATCATGTGGCCAAATCCAAACAGTCATTAGGGTTATCGGAAAACCTTGGCAAGGGGTTGCGACATTTGGCGCTGAATCGCCAACAGGGTCCGTACAGTAAATCTTAACTGAATAATTTTTAATAGTGAAGATTTGCATACAAAATTTGGAAACTTTATCCAGATATGAAATAATATAGTCTATGAAGTTCCTATACTTTCTCTGAATTATGAAAACACATAACACTCTGCAGTTCATCTTCCATATAACTTATCAATCAAGGAATAATCTGCTTTAAGGTATACAGCTCCAATTCAGTACTTATCCATTAGCCAGGTACCAGTTGGTTACTGACCTAAATGTTTACATGTTTAAATGACTCATAAATATATCACCAAGTCGAAATGTTTACGGTTTGTTATAGGGTTGCCATATCAACTCTACAACAATTTGTTATAGGAATTATAAATTATTTGAAAGTTGTTAGTTTGGATCAATTAGGTCTGCAATTTGGCAGATTTTAACTAGTACCTGGCTTACAGAATAGTACACCCAGTTCTTTATTGTATGGGATTCACAGTTTTGGAGTAGCCGAAGTTTCCGACTGTGCCATTCGCTATATTTTTCCTTCGTAATTTTGAATTTACTCTGATGCCAACACCTGATCTAGCTGGCCCTCAAAGGATATAACATACAGCAGCACCAGTGTTATGGTAGCTTACTAGCATCCAATTTCAAGACAAACTAATTTGACCTGAAATTAAAGCTTAAGTCAAAGTTTAAACTGACGCACAAACTTAAAACATATCCTTTATTCATTAACAGTGTCCCCACTGAAATCACAAAATGAAAATCAAGGACTTTTAAGAACCTAAATAATATTTTTTAAGGACCTTCAAAAAAAAAAAATTTCAGACATCACGTCTTTCATGAGCGACTTTACAGATGCTTTGGCCATAGCACTAACATCAAAATCTTTCATACACTATTTGCATTTTGCTTATGATGTTGCAATCCATTTTTCATATGCGGTGTACTTTTATCTATAGCACATTAAACATGCATTTTCTGGGCATAGCATTCATATGTTGCTTCTGCTAAAAAAAAGAAGGAAAAAAAAGGCAAACAGTACTCGTTGGTCTCAAACTTTTTTGGCAATACTACCAGAAAATGACGATCGAGCAGGAATAAGCAAATCAGAATTGAATTTTTATAAATATTGCAGCCAGACAACATCAGTGAAAGCTAAGGACTTTTAAGGATCTAAGAATTTTTAAGTACTTTTAAGGCATGGAAAACAAGTTAAAAAATATTAAGCGCTTTTAATGACTGTGAGAATCCTGATTAAAAAAATAACTACTTTGTCTTACGAGTGTCAATTTAAGGTCAAATAACGTTTGGCCCGTAACACATAACACAGTTCTGCATTTTACAAATAAGCTAAAGCAACGGATATCAATTACAAGACTTTTTGAGAAAGCAAGTAGACAAAAAAAGAATTATGATCAAACTAAAAAATTAGCCATTTCTTAAACTAGCCTTTTTGACAACTTTAGTGACCTAATTTGGTCTCAGAGAACAATAATAAGACAAATAATAATGCAGACTAAAATAATTGCCAGAATATATACTGGCTTTGGAAGACACAAGCCATTCACTTTGGAAGACACGAAAGGCAGCAATACGATAATTGTTTTGCATTTACTTTATTTTGATCAAATTAAGTTGGCCTATTCTCAAAACCAATACAAGAAAAGGTCCAACTTCGGGTTTTAGCAGGAATAGACAAAACATTTTTATAAAAAACATTAATTCATTAAATGTACTCTAGAGTATAGTTTTTTTCCACTTCAACTAGACTTTTAAAACAGATTAGATAAATATAAAGATAGGACAGTTATTATATTTAAGATGGTATTCAGAGGAAAAACAATTAATTCCCCAGCAACCATAATTTTTAATATAGCACAAGTAAGGAATTCAGGACTCAATCTCTTCTACGGTTATATAACTTCATTTATAACATTCAAACGGGTTCCTGCATCATAGAGGAGAAATGAGGGTAAGCATCAGAAAGCAATTTCCACTCTCTAGAACTCTCAACAGCTTCTCGGTTTGAGAAAATAAATTTTTTGGTTAAAGCCAGCAGTAACTCATCACTATGCATGTACGCTAACTTTAAAATATCACACACATTGCTTAGTACAAGATGAGACTCTAAATAAGTCGAGCATCTCGTGAACAAACTAGAGACCTTATACATATCTGCCAACATGTACAATTTCGTGTCTTCCTCAAACGATTTCTTAATAACAGATCCAGAATATAGATATGTTATAAGTCTCAATGCAGTGAGAGAATCTACTTCTAGAATATCCACTTTATTGATGCCTTCCCCCGCTACTTCATTATTAAACATGCTCTTAAACACCGGCGACCAAGCAGAGAGAATAGCCTTATGAGCCCTAATGACCCCCAATGCGTTTAAAAGGACAAGCGTAACATCACTACCATCATTAATTTGAGTTCTGTTGAACATATCTATCATATTGTTACGGAGAGAGTTCAAGCCAAATTGCGAGGGCTTTTCTGTAGTAATCAAGCTGTCTGCCGAGGAAATTTTATCGCAATCCGAAACCGAGACGAGTAACTGCAGTCGTAGACCACTCTCTTTGCTATAATATCTTTGCAGATGCTGACTAGGCAAATGTTGCTCACTTCCTTCATCATCTACCAAAAACTGCAGTTTTTGATATTTAACCGACGCCCAGTTTTCGGCATCTTTGATCCCTACGTACATCTTGCAGCCCAATAAGATTTTTTTCTCTAATTTAGAAAGGCATTTAAAACTAATATTTGCATCAGTCACACTAAAATGAAGCTTTACCAAGAATTGAATGGGGCCAAAACAGATGGATTTGTCTAGGTCATCAGTATCACCCATCATTGTGGCTTCATCAAGAATGTGCCAACTGACTTCCTTGCTAAGAACTTTTATATAAGTGGAAATAGTAAAGGGTGGTCCCAGAGTAAATACCTTATTTGTAAATTCAATAAAGTTCTCCAACTTAATACCGAACGCCTCAGCAATTTCAAAAATCTCTGGAACGACGGCTGGAGGAAGAACTTCAAATTTTCCATTGTACAAATACTGAATTAAAGGTTTAAACACACGAGTAGATATCCCGTTAAGGTCTATACGTGCATGTACTTTATTATTTATTGGGATACCAAGATCTATAAAAAAAGTATTAGCCCTCTGGCAGAGGAAAAATTTATGAACCAGGAATTCTTCATCAGTTGTACATAATGTAAGATCAATGTAAGCTTTACTTTCGTACACACTATTGATTATTTCTGACAATGTATTTAGTTCAACTTCGAGATGTTGGGATACTCTTTGAATCTCTAATTTGCATCGCACACTTAAAGTATCATTCGGTAAAAAATTTTCTATGGAATCTTCTTGAATAAGTATTCTTCGATAGAAATCCATTGCTCCAATACTTTCATCTTCGATGATGGAGGTGCTTATTTGGCCTTCTAGAAGCGAGTTATCACAAGCTACAATTGAAATTTGGCAAACTAGATGATTCTTGAGGGAGCCTTCCAAACGAACAAGATCAGCCGCTACAATGTGTTTTAAAGTTTCATCCCATCCTTTAGGATACAGTTTTAAATAAAAAATAGAATGGCAAGGATTTCCCACGGACAACAACGGACTCAGAATAGCCTGACCAGGTTGTTGTGGATACATGCTGAAGTTTTCAATCCTCCACGTAAATTCAAATTCCTCGCAAAAGGTGTCCGACGAAGACATTGCGAAACCCAATGTTTATACTGATGATAATAATGCAATACTAAGTATAAAAGAATCTGCGAAAAATCGCTCAATTTGCTACTTAGTTCAGTGTATTAGAAGCAGGAAGAAACCTGTTTGCCAAGGACCTGTTGAGCCAACAAGTTCTGTGGTTGCTCACCCGTCAGGTTTATGTATGAAACTGTACCAAATAATTAATATAATTTAAAATGATTTGGTTAATCAGAAAGAAACGGTTTGACTTGTGACCTTTTTTCTAGAAAAGGTCAAGGAGCATCAAGAAAACTAAACTAGCCAAAGGAACAAACAAGAAGAAAATCAATATTAGATCTAGATCTAGAATACTACCTCGGACAAGTTCAGCTTCAATGAGTTGCGCCGTTGCGCGCGCTTCCAGCTGTAGCTTTGGTTTGGAACTTCTGATTATCTATTTCTGCTTTTTTTTATTTTTATGGAACTTATAAAGTGTTTTAAAACCTTTAACATAGCCACATATGTCCATCGATATATATGGGTCTCGTAATTTTGAACATCTGGAAGGATACGAGATCGAAATTGTTTATAGCCGACGTCACACCAACGAGTGGACATTGAAAAATTAAATAAAGCAAAAATTGTTGTTAAATATAAAAAAAATTCACATTTCTTTGAAGAATTGCCTTTTGAAATTAATATCCCTGATAATTTTCATCAACTCAGATATTTAGCAAGAGATGTGACGTAATAATAATATATTTAATTATAGGTTATAAGACCCGATCCGTTATGTTTGAGGACCCGTTCATTTCAAATTAAGAACCAATACCAAAGTCTTGGTAAAGTGAAGCGGGTTTTTGTTGCTTGTAAATAAAATTATTCACAGCAATCATAATTGACGAGTGCATTTGTCCCGCAATCGCAATGGATTTGAAGGAAAGCTTTCACGAAGAAGTGGAATTCACGTGGAGGATCGAAAACTTTCACATGTATCCGCAGCGTCCCGGTGAAGCGATTCAGAGTCCTTTATTGGCGATGGGCGAACCTCGTCATTCTATATTTTGCTTGAAAGTGTATCCCAAGGGAATGTCAGAAGGCTTAGAACACATTGTAACGGCTGATCTTGTTCGTCTACAAGGCTCATTTAGTGGTCAACTGTTGTACAAAGTATCAATCGTGGCTCCTAATGGCGAGTTAATGGAAGCTCAAATGAGTACAAATTGTCGCTCAATCCTCTGGATTAAAAAAGGTGATTTGGAATTTTTCGACAATTTTCTTTCAAATGATACCTTAACTCTACGGTGCAGACTAACACTTCAGGATTTACCCCCACATTACGCAGCTGACATAACAGTATTGTCTCAAAACATCGGTAATTTGTACGAAAGTAAAGCACACAGTGACCTTACACTGTGCACAGGCGACAAGGAATTCTTGGTACATAAATTCATTCTCAGACAAAGGGCTCCTCATTTTTTGAAAGGTCTGGGGCTCCAAATTGACAACCTAGAATATGAAAGAGTAAATGTTAGTAGTATATCTACTCCTGTGCTGTGTACTCTAATTCAATATTTCTACAATGGAAAATTGGAATCTCTTCCTTCAAATAGCATTCCAGAACTATTGGAAACCGCTGAAAGGTACGGCATTAATTCTCCAGACTTTGTAGAACTAACAAAAGAAGTTATTAATCTAGGCTCGCCCATTGCTATTCGCACACACATCAATGTTACTCAGAAGATTATCAATTGGAGCATTCTTGAAGATAGTGAAGTAATAGGTTTTGACAATCGCATTACTCAGAAAATCCATTTTGGCTCTCTTTGTTTTCTAGTGCAATTTTACTTGTTGCCTGAATATATGAAGGGTATGAGTGGAAACATTAGCTTTCAATGTCTCTCCGTTTTAGAAAAAGATATCTTTATGGCTTGCAAGATGTATTTGGGCTTTAAAGAGCCAGTGGACTTTAAGTCGCAGGAATATCACCAACTGAAGTTTTCGGCCACTGGGAATGGAAACGAGCAGCACATGCCAAAGTACTACTATTATTGGCCATTAAGCTATTTGAACAATCAGCCTTCTCTTCAAATGCAATTGGCCATTTCAGTTTCAGATTGCGAAGTAACTTCCTCAGTGGACACTCTGGATTTCGTTTCTTCAAAACAGCCCTTGCAATTCGGTTTGAGCTCCCTCCACTATGACATGATGTCACTGTTCAACAAAACTCAAGTCGACAAAAGTGGGGATGTGGAGCTTGTTTTCGAAAACAAAGCCATCAGTGCCCACAAAGCTATTCTTGCCGCATGGTCACCAGTGTTTGATGGCATGTTTAACTGTGACATGACTGAAAAGCAGAATGACAAAGTGAATATTCTTGATGTAGATCACAGCACTGCATTGAGACTGATCATGTACATGTATTGTGGAGCTGTATTTAAGCAATCACTTACGGAAGACACAAAATTGTACGTGGCAGCTGATAAATACCAAGTGGTGTCTTTGTTCAGAAAATGCTCGTCTTTTTTGGTCTCGGATCTCACAATGAGCAATGCTTGTGATTTTTTAATGATGGCCTATATGCATTGTGATAACAAGTTAATGGATTCGGTTGAAGAATGTATTTTTTACAACCAAGCTATTCTGAATTCAAGCGAGTGGGAATTACTTTCTGATAATAACCCCAATCTGTGTTCAAAGGTTCAGCAAAGGGTCTTTCTCAGATTAAGGGGAACTTTACGTCCTTTTTTCTAAAAATAATTTGTTCGCCATTTCCTATCGAGCACTACAATGTGCAGTAGTTTAAATATGTACAAAAATATAATTTTAATATTTAAAATATTAAAAAGTTGTAATTTTAATATTTAAAAATATTAAAAAGTTGTATTTTTATATTTAAAAATGTTATCTAGGCTTGTCCCAAACTTTAATTTGTTATTTGAAAACTATAGTTTGAAGTATTAGAAAGCCTTGTATCAAAAACAATGATATTCTGCTTATATTTCATTTCTCTACTTTTATTTCAAGTACTTTTGACAATATAAAAAATTCTATTAATTATCCATAACTAAAATTTGTCTCTGGAGGTATTGTCATTGCCAAGCTGCACAGAACTTCTTTACTAAACTCTACTAAATTGGTCTATCATATTGCTTAATATGTTAAATTGTACAGTTTATATATTCTTTCGATATGAGTTCTTATTGAACTCTGTGAATATTACTTCATTTTATTAATTTTGTTCAATAATTTGAGTCATTGTAGTATTTTTTATGTATCATTACCAAGTTTGTTATTACTGAAATGTATACATATATAATAAACTTAACTTTGTTGAATGAATTTTAAATAGCCTAGGGACTGCTTCTAATGGCAGTGCACCATAGGCTTCTAATTGTTATAGTTAAAATATGTTCAGTAGCTTTCAAGGCTTAACAATAAAAATGTTATTACCTAGATGGTCATTACCATGGCCCTTTTAAGACATGGTAATGATCAAGCAGTAATGACAGGTTCAGAAGATTTTGTAAAGTCCATTTATAATTGTTGGGTAAAACTTCCATCATTCTATATTATATGGACTAATTTGAGCTATTATAAAGATTCTGTTAAAATGTGTAGTTTGTAAAAAGTCTACTTTACTGAGGAAATAGAATTGGGAATTTGTTACTTTATAATATCCTTTTCATTGATAATGAATTCATTTTATTTCACTGTCATTAAATTAAATAACAATTAGGAGCTTGAGATTTTGAAAATTATCCTGCCATAAGCAAACCTTTCTCTGAAGTCTTCCAATCTTCCGTATTTTCCTCCATCCCCATATATTATACTAGTTATTATCAGTGACTTGCCACGAATAAATCTAATGCCTTAAAACGAGTAGAAAAGGATATATCAGCAACAGAAGAAAGTGCACTAACATAGAAAATCTTATTAACAATTTCATAAAACCTTTGCCAAATTTTTGAAACATGAAACAAATCACTTCAAGTTTTAACTCTATTAAAAGAAAACATTTTTGAAGATGAAATAGTGTTTCATGTAGATTTCAGCAAAATTTAAGCCGGAAAATTAAATGCAGAATCCCAAGTCTTTTCTTAGATGCTTCTCACTAACGAGTCACATCAGACAAATATGATTTACTGTAAAACATTTGTTCAGCACATAAAACAAGGATTTTGCACTATTTTAAACAGCTTACGGCACGACCTAAGAAGCATCTGGGCACATTTGAATCACTTGATGTTAGAAAGGGATCAGCAATTTCTCAGAATTTGGAAATTGTTAGCTGTTTCCTAGCACTAGTGTCAACAATTTGGATGTTTGGTTTGTACGCTCAGTGACTTATTTTTGTACCCAGTAATGACTAATCAGGCCGGAACCTGTAACTTAATGTGGATTCCGAACAGTAACGAACATCCATTCCTTTGCTAGAATTCGAACCCACTATCTTTAAAATGTTAAGACAAAGTACTAACAATACAGCTACCTTTTGGCTCACACAGAAGCTGGGCATGAGAAAGGTACTCCAGATGGCATTGACAGTGTCATAGAGGCAACTGCTGACACTGGGATAAAAAAAAAAGATGCTCCTGATTCTTGGAACAATTTTTAAAGTCCTACTAGAAACATGTATTAGGGTTTTAGTAGCAAAAGTTTCAAAACTAGAAATAAATAAAATTGAGAAATCTCTTTTTAAAAAATCAAACCTCTTGTCTTTGCATGTATATAAAATTGAACGTTTCTCTGTATGTATGAACTCCAGATCTACTGAACCAATTTGGATCAAATTTGTAGTTTATTGAATGCAGAATTTATAGAACACACTTTTACTTCACTTTAATCACATAAAGAATTGCATGCAAAAAATAATTTCTGCTGTATTGCTGTTTATGTTTTAATTATGTCCGAGTAGAAAGTTTGAAATGAAACAGGGTTGGCAACAGTTTAAAGTAAACAAATGAGCGATTTATAATGGCTAAACTTTCACCAAACACTACCTGTTATCCCCCGTGGCACTCCAGCAGATGATATCAATGCATGTTTGAAGCGATCGTATATTTGGGTCAGTGTTGTGTGCACCAAGTAAAGCTGCCAATTTGACGGCTATGAGGTTTCCTTCCATAAAAAAGGTGCCAGGTTTAAATCCTGGAGTTAGGCATGGATGTTTGTTGCGGTTCGGGATCCACATTAAGCTGTAGATCTGGCCTGATTAGCCATTATTGTGCACAAAAATAGGTTTTTGAGTGTAAAAACCAACCAACCAAATAAAACTGAAGAACATGGTTTCTGCTTCTTTCCAAATGTTCTTTTTTAATATATTCACAAACATTTCTAAACATTGTAATAAAAAACTAAATATGCACCAAAAATAATGCTCTCTAGACTTACACTGTTTAAAAACTATCTGCAATTGGCGATGTTATGTGTAAAAATTTTAACACAGTGTGTAAAAATCGATTTCCTCTTCAGAAAATGGATATTATCCTAAATAGATTAGGCTTGTTTGCACACTCAAGGTCTGATTTCTGGACAAGCTAATAAAGCCCCGGCTTGGGAACCTCAACATTTCCAAAGTTGTGGTCAAAATGGAGCCTGGTCCTTTTTCAATTGGGTTTTTTACTCAAAAAATGCTTTTTAGTAGCAGCCGTAAAACAACTAAATCTTGAGAACTCTTCGGTTTATATTTGATTAAGCAAATTTTATTTTGGTTTATTTCCTGCTGTGTGTTTTTAGCTTTAGAAAATGATTATCAATGGACTTGCAAATTAAACCTGTTGTTCGTGGTTATTAACCACATTTGTAAGTTGTCTGAATTTTTTTTTAATTATGTGCTCATCTAGTTGTAAAAATATTTTTATAGTTAGAGTATACTAATGATTAGTTTAAAGTCAAATTCGGTGACATTTTAATTGCAAAAGTCTAATTTCCTATCTACCAAAACTAACTTTGATTCACGACTAATTGCTTGCAAGAATTCTAACAGGTTACTTTTCATTAACAATATAATTATATCAAATACTATTTTTTATTTTGCTCTTTATGTTACAATTTCAGCAACATCTTTTCTTACCAGGGCCACAACTAGGAGGGGGCTTGTGCCTCGGGCACTAAGCTGGGAGTTGCCAAAAGAGGAAACAAAAACTGTTGTTGTTTGACATTAAGGTAATTACCGTATGATTTCGATTCGCCTACCATAGAAATTGCTTTACTATTCTCACGTCCCCAATAGATTGTGCTACCCCATTGGTGACATTTCACTTGACCTACTTTCGTATACGATTACACGATTGTTATAGAGTGGGGAAACGAATAAGTGTGACTTCCTAGTCATTCTTTAGAACAATAAATTGCCTGCATGTGTTTATTCATTCTCTACATCAAGATGGGATGTTTTAGAAAAACATATACCCCTTTCCTTAAAATACCTAAGTAAAACCAGGTGGTCATCAAGAAAGGAAGCTGTTGAGGATGCATATAAACATTTTGTCAAGATTAACAAGGCCTTGAACGAATTGTCAATCAGTCCTTTCACAAAGACTGAGGCTACCTCTTTTCTAAGAAATATCAGAAAGTTTGAATTTGTTGTCATGACTTGTTTCTCGTATAACGTTCTACAGAAAATTGACTTTGTATTCAAGTTTCGTCAAAGACATGATTTAACTAGACAAGGCAATCAGAAACATTCATGGTTTTTTTTAATGAACTAGGAACAATGCACCATCTGATGCTTCCTTAGAAGCCAAGGAGATTGCTGAGAACAACAATGTACCTGCTGATTTTCAAGCAAAAAAGGGGGGAGGATGAAAGTTCCAATTTATCAGAGGCGGACCTGTATCTATTTAAAATTGCTTTGCTAAAGAGCATTGACCGAATAGTGAATGCCCTAAAATCTCGGTTTCACGTACTATAAGAAATTAATGACAAGTTTAAGTTTCTAAATGGGAATGACATCTACAAGATGGGCATGAAAGATTTAATTAATGAAACCCAAAAACTATCCAACACATACCAAGAGAAATCAATACAGTAGATTTACTTTCAAGAAGTGGAAAGTTCTAAACACTATGCCATGGCAATTGATAACACTACAAAAGCTGTACCTTCAGCAACCTTTTAGAGACTCATTTACCTACACAGACTTGGAAGAAGGGTATCCAAGCCCTGACCACAGCTTTAAAGATATTTTCAACTCTTCCTGTGACAGTAGCTTCAGGCCAAAGAAGTTTTAGCAAATTGAAAATTATTAAAAATCTTGTACAAAGCACCGTGGGGCAAGATAAACCAACAAATTTGAGCATTACTTCCATTAAGCACAAGGGATCATCATCTATTTGTGTTGATGATGTCATTAAAATGTTCGCTGCAAAAAAAGCTCACAAGTTTAGTTTCAATCCAAGTCTAATCCTGAAAGTCAAACGATTATACTTATTTACATACAGTAAGTGTATAAGCTATTAATATTATCTGTTATGTAATTGGTAATAAATAATATCACGAGACATGCTGGTTTTATTTAGCCAATCGTCTCTTAAATTTGCAAACTATCGCATTCACAAAATTGAACATGAATTAATTTTAAATGTGATAAAATAGACAGATAAATGAGATATTAAGAGTACATCAATAGCATGCAAGTGGGTGCTGAAAATTCTAGTTGTGGCCCTGTTCCTTATACATGCTGTTTCAGCTGATATATGTTTTAAAGAAAAATCCTTCCAACAAAATAAAGTCCACCTATAGGATTCCAACTATAAAAACTTTTCCATCTATATTTTTATTGAGCCTTAAAAACATGGAGTGCTTTGAGCTCTAAGTGATGTAAGTAAGGCCTTGTACAAGTACCAGTTGAGATCTTCAATTATGCAAAATTGCAACAAATGGTCTTTGTCGAGTATCAGTCTTGCTAAATTATTGTTTGAGGAGAAAAATTCATAGGATATTAAAAACTTGTTCCCCATGCTAGAGGCATTACAATGTCAGATAAAACAAGTAAATCCTAACTGTGAAATCAAAATGCTATTGTTTCCTTCGAGACCAGTCTGGCCAAGATTATTCCGATATAGATTAATATACAAAGAAGTTATAAAAAACTTGCACAGTGAAACAACCAGTTTTTTTTTTTTTTTTAATTATTATAAACTAGCTTGTAAACATTTTTTAAAGTACAACCTTTCATATTTTGTTAATGAGTTTTTATATTTTATTGTCGTTACACCTAGTAATATATTTAACATGTATTAAATCAAAACTTCTGCAGATATTGTGTTAGTAGCATTTGGTTTATGGGGGACAATCCCACTTAAGCTCATTAATTTCTTGCTGGTTAGCTTGATTTGTATGGCGTAAGAACCAAGCTGTGCCTCCAATTTCTACTGGATTGTACGCTAAGCAACAGTGGCATACAGCAAGATTTTTTTATCAGGGAAGCAACATTATTAATAGCTATATTTATCACTACTAAAAATTAAGTACCATTGGAAATATTGACCTAAAAATCATAAATAATTACAGAAAAATGAAAAAGATGTGATATAAAGGTAGAATTTATTTTGTATAAAAAGTTGATTTTTTTCGAAATAATCAAACATTTAACAGAGGACAATTTTTATGACATAAAGAAATTTATTATGATAAAATGAGAATACAGGTTATTATATATATAAGTTCAATTTGTCTATCTTTTTTAATAGATAACATTTCATAAAAATTGTTTTTACTTCTCATGCTATACAAAAATTGTTTTTTGAGAGACTTCTGTTTATCCGTTTTATAACGTCAAGTTTGTCTTGAAAACTTCTGACTGAATGGCCACCTAAACTTTAATTCATCCGAAATACATGTTTCAATATTGTTGCTAGCTATGCTCATAAACAGCATTATGACACTCGATTAAAAGCAATCCACAAAATGCTTTCCTTGTATTTTTTCACAGTAAAACAAAATGTTTAAAGAGGCTTAAAAAAAGTATGTTTAAAGATCTATTTAATGTTTAAAAGAACCTTACTCGTGATTTGAACTGCATAAAAAAACTTGAAAATAAAAAATATTTATGATAGCTGTAGTACTATTCAATATAAAATTAAAAGCATTTTTTGAAATGCTCGACTAGCCCAACCTCCAATGCTTCATAGCCTCCCTGCGAAAAAAATTTTATGAAGATTAATGGAAATAGTTATATCTTGCAAATAATGTTATATGGGCAATAATATTTTTAACTGAAAATTGTTGGTTTAGGAAAGTTGAAATACATCCGCTTTTATTATTTATGCAGAACATTTCACATGTCATTTCCCATAATATTTCATTTCTTTAATGCAAATAATCCTTATATTGCATCCATGGACCGCACATCACTGCTTAACAATCATATAAAAAATTGCAATAAAATAAAAGCCCAGTTTGTAATGAAGTCTGAAATTTCATAAATTAAGGACCCAACAAAAGAAGACAAATGTATTGTATTTTTGCAAAATCACTAGTTTGACACATAGCTGATTTTGCATTTGAACTACTCGAATCTAAAGACAAAAATTTCAAAAAGCATGCATATGATGTCAAAAAAATCTAATATATAAGTGGTACTTCATTGTTTACCTTTAAAATAAACAGCATACAAACTGTCAATGAAGAAATAATACAAATATTTGACTACCAAGCAACTTGCATTAATGTAAAATAACAGAAACAATGTTAAACAGTCAAGTGTGATAGCAGTAAATATGTTATAGATTAAACTTAATATCAGGTGGGTCGATTATGTCAGAATTTTCCTGAGCAAGTGCTACACAAGAACCATTTTACGTCGCAACAAGGTAATTACATCAATAATAATGCCTCTTAAGTTTGAAGAAGCGCCAACACTTGAGTTAGTACACACAACTCAATGAGTAAAAATATGAAGCAAGACTAAAGTTTTAGTTTGATTTGAAACTGGAACCAAGTTTAAAATATGTTTATCCATTAAAAAACTAGTTTGGCAAATAAAGGCCAATTTCATGTCAAATCGGGTTTGACCTGTAACATATAGGTACAGCACACAGTTATGCATTTTACAAATAAACAAAAACAATGAAAATCCATTATATTTTTGAGAAACTAGTAAAATTAAACAGACCATGATAACAATTCTGACCCAAACTACAAATTGAACTATTTTGCATACTGGCCAAATTTTAAGACAGAAATAATAATGCAGAGACTAGAATAATTTCCTGAATATACATTGGATTTGCTAAACATAAGACAACTACTTTTGAAAATGCGATAAAAGGTAGAAATAAAAAAATATTTTGCATTTATTCATTTTGAACGAATGAAGTTGGCCTGCTTACAAAAAAAATATAAGCCATTTCAAGAAAAGTTTACTTTTGGATTTTGGCAGCAATATATAAATTTTTTAAAAAATCATGCTAATAAATACACATTATAATATAGTATAATTAAAAAAATAATAATTAAATAGGTAGTATGTAACTAATATTGTGACTAAAAATATAAAGATAGGCCGTATATAATAATACAGAGACTATATATTTAACAAAGCATTCAGAGGAAAAACAATTCATTTCTCAGCGACCATATTTTTAATAAAGCATAAGTAAAAAATACAACACTTAATTTCTGCTACGGTTACATAACTTCATTTACAACAATTAAACTGTTTCCTGTATCATCGAGGAAAAATGTGGATTAGAATCTGAAAATATTCTCCATGCACTAGAACTCTTAACAGCTTCTTGGTTGGAAAAAAAATATTTTCTGGCTGAAGCCAGCAGTAAATCGTCACTATGCTTGTACGCTAACTCTAAAATAGTGCACACATTGCTTGGTACGAGATGAGACTCCAAAAAAGCTGAGCATCTTGTGAACAAACTAAAGACCTTGTATTTGACCACCGCCACATACAATTTTGTGTCTTCAATAAAAGATAGTTTAATTATATAGCCGCAATACATGAATCTTACAAGTCTCAATGCAGTTTCGAAATCAACATCGGAAATATCCACTTTATCATTGTTTTTCTCCTCCATGTCACAGTTCAGCATGCCTTCAAACACTGGCGAACAAGTAGAAAGAATAGCCTTATGTGCCACGATGTTCCTGTTAACAACGTTAAGCCTAACATCACTTCCATCACCATTAATTTGAGTTTTGTTGAACATAGATATCATGTCATTATGGAGAGCGCTCAAACCAAAATGTGAGGGCAGTTCTGGAGTAACGAACGTCAAGCTATCTATCGACAAAATTTCCTGGCAATTCGAAACCGAGATGAGCAACTGCAGTGTTAGAGGACTCTCATTTCTGGAATATTTCTGCAGATGCTGACTTGGCAAGTGTAACTGGGTTCCTTCCCCATTCACCGAAAACTGCAGTTTTTGATATTCAATTGATGCCCAGTTTTGAGAATTTTTATTGCCTTCATATATTTTACAGCCCAAGAAAATATCTTTCTCTAATACAGATAAGCATTGAAAACTAATATTTGCTTTTACCAGATTAAAATTAAGCTTTATCAAGAATTTAATGGGGCCAAAGCAGATGGATTGGACTAAGTTATCAGCATTATTTTCGTGGAGAATGCACCAATTGATTTCCTTGGTAAGAACTTTTATGTCCGTGGAAATGATAGAGGGTGGTCCCAGAGTAATTATTTCATCTGTTAATTCTACAAAGTTCTGTGTGTTAATCCCATACGTCTTAGCAATTTCTAAAATCTCTGAAATGTTGGCTGGAGGTGGAACTTCCAATTTTCCACTGTATAAATACTGAATTAAAGATTGTAATACAGGAGTAGATATCTCATTTACCTTCACACACTCGTGTCTTAAATTATTGATTTGGAGCCCAAGATCCTTAAAGAAATTTGGAGCCCTTTGGTTCAGAATGAATTTGTGAACCAGGAATTCTTTATCTTTTGTACATAACGTAAGGTCACTATGCGCTTTACTTTCGTACAAACTATATATCCTTTGTGAGAAGGCAATTAGATCAGATGCAAAATATCGGGGAACACTATGAATCACCAGTTTGCATCGCACAATTAAAGTATCATTCGGTAAAAAATTTTCGATGAAATCTTCTTGAACTAGTAACCGCCTACCAAAATGTATTGCACCAACGTTTTTATTCCAGATAATCGAGCGACAATTTGTACTTATTTGCCCCTCTAGAATTGAGCCATCACAAGCTTCAATTGAAACTTTGCAAACTAATTGACCCATAAAAGAGCCTTCCTTGCGAATAAGATCAGCTGCTACAATGTGTTTAGAGCTTTTATCCCATCCTCTGGGATACATTTTCAAATAAAAAATAGAATGGCGAGGATTTCCTACGGACAACAACGGACTCTTAATAGCTTTACCAGGTTTATGTGGATACATGCTGAAGTTTTTAATCTTCCACGTAAATTCCAATTCCTCAGATAAGGTTTCTGGCGAAATCATTGCGAGTGCACTAGTGCAATGTTTATACTACTTATAATAGGGTAAAGGATTTAAAAAGACACCAGATTATTGCTCATATTTATGCTGCATATTTCTTTGTCATCTAATTCAAATAAAGCCTAAATATGACAAGAATATCATGGTAATTTCACTCACAGCGTATATAGCGACGCAGTGTCTGTGGGCTCAGTGGTTTCACTTTGGAATGAACTCGGTGGTGGTGGACCCTAAGCCACTTGTCTTGTATAACGTCCCATTTTGAGCATGTGTGAGGGATCAACGAATTAATATTTAGAAGACCGAAGAAAACTGTCTCCTGACATAATGAACAAAATTTTAATGAGACATAAGAACAATTCTCTAAATACCGAAATGAGATCAAGATAGGCAATAAACCAAATAAGTCACAAAAAGAAGGTCCACGCTTACAGCCCTTGATATGTCAATTAGATATTTTATACAATAATAAACAAAATTAAAGATTTTGGTTTGGATCCCTAAGAATTGAAAAACAAAATCATCCAAACCTCATCAGAAAAATGTAACTAGAATAGGAGCTAAGGAAGGCCGTCACAAAACCCAGAATAGTTGTGCAAGTTACAACTATTTATTTGTTATAATCTTCGATCCAGTACTCGTAAGAAAAGAATCAAATTGATTGAAATCTAACCGATAATAATTTATATTGACCCTATCTTCTCACCATGGTGAGAAGATAGGGTCAATATAAATTAACAGCCGGTTAAATTTCAATCAATTTATATATAATTATATATATATATTTCTTTCCTATGTCGTTTTTTATAGCTACTTGCATGACGATTTTCTGGCGCTTATTGTCTATAATTATTAGAGGCTGATGAATAGAAGTATTTATTCCTTTTATTGTATAATCCTTTCCAGCGTAGTTCTCAAAATTCTAGAAAAATGTTTCGTTTTTTAAGTCATCAGCGATATACTATCTTGAAATCTATTTTAGAATTCAATTGAACATATTCCAATACTGCCTTCGTGTTTCATTTTGAATTTTTTTTTTTTCATTATATCCGAAACTTGGAAGAAATAAATTTTTTTTACTCTTCTGTATTTTTGCATCTTCGAGTTCCTCTATTCTAACTAAACACTGGTTCTTGAATACATGGTTGGATGATAAAAAAAATCGTTAAAAATATATATTTTAATATTTTTTCTATTTGGTTATTTTTTTCTCTTTAACAGGGTTGCGCTTTCAAAAATATATACCATGAATTTTAACTATTCTCAAAGAGTATAATTTATAATGCATAATTATTAATTAACATTTCTAAAAAAAAGTAATGATCTTGATAAAAATCTATAGTCTTGTACTCCCTTGTAAATATTCCTGGGGGCGCCCATGTATGTGTGTGATGCTTGTGAAGAGAAAGTTAGTTTGTTTACTACATTTTTGAGAAAACAAGGGTACATGTTATTTGGGAGATGATCCTGTGAGTGACAAATGCAGTCCAATCTTGTCATAATAAAGATCGAAATGAGAGTTGAATGGAATGGGTTTCTTTTAGTTCCATTTTTTATAATATCTTTCCTTTCGATAAATAAACATACTTATTTTTGGAGAGTTTTATACAAAAACATAACTTAATCCTCAATAAAATTTAAATGAATATTGGCAGTTCCCCAATAAAAGTATATATAAGTAAATGTTACCATATGTAATGATCTTCAAATTATGTTGCCATTGCATCCACGTTTTTTCACATTTATAATATAAAATATTTTTAAATTTTCAAAATTTAGAGTTAAACGACTATATTGAAAAAAAATTTATTGTTAAAACAGCATGTGATTTAAAATACCTTTTCTTAAAAGTTAATTGTCAGTCCTCAATATAATGAGATAAAAGTTAATTTAACATTAACCTAATAATTCAAAACAATTCCAATATCTGAAACATTGAGTTAAATAGTAAACTTTAAATTTGTTACACATAAAATATATATCTGCCAAAGTCAAACCTTATTTTTGCGTCTTGTGTACAATGAACTTCGTACTAAGTTCGAACATTGTAGAACAATCCGTTCTGACGTTATGCTGTTTGTAGATAAATCTTGATTTTCCAAAACATGGAGACCAGTAATAAAATCGGCATTTAAAGTTATAACCCAGTGCAATGCATTCATTACATTATACTACGTATCAGGCAATTGAAAGTACAAAGGGTTAAACCAAATATCTGAGTAGCATTCTATAACATTAATAGAAAAGTAATATGCATGTGTTTAGCTCTTACAAAACTCATTCTACCTTAAATTCAAATGTATTGTAATTTTTCTATTTAATTAAGATGTTACCTACCAAAAAGTTTACAATAAAATCAAATATAAGATACAATTGTTTTAAATAATTGATGAAGCGGTAGCACCACAATAATAACAAAGAAGAAAAAATCTAAACAGCTGTAATATTTCTTTCTTTATTTAATAAACTAGACAGCAAAGTGATACAACGATCTTTGGATCTTTTTTTTTCGAATTAAGGCGACAATGAAAACTACACCGCTTTCTCATGACAGTAATCTTTACATATATATGAATACAAAAACATAATAAAAACGACAATGTAAATAATATCACATTTAACACACACATCACGAGTTAAAGTTTGTTAACATTACATCCAAAATTGGTTGGTAAATCATTATTTCAAACACTGTCGAAACAAACTGTGCTCCCTTTCGAGGAACACAGAAGTTTTAAGAAGTACTAAAATACAGATGGCACTGTAATATTTGACAAATATAGGCCTTTTCATTATAATTCATTATTAAAATAATTTTTTTTTTTTAACGAATCAAAGGTGCATACATTTACTGTCTAAATTAATCACAAATTTCTTTTGAACACTTCACCCACTATTTGGAGATCAATTACCAATCTTTTTGATTCCCAGGAAAAGTGAATTCTTTGAAATTATAGACAATTGAAATATACCTTTCTGTCAATCAATAGAATCTATGAAGCTTGTGTTTTATTTTATTTTGATCAGAATCTATGAAAGTCATTTTACTTTAAAACCTTCTGTTGATATGTTTCTTAAAAATAGCTTCTTAAAAAAGTATAATTTTATTTGCTTAAACTAAATGAATAATTATTAGCATGTTCTTATTGATTCTTCTAAAATTTAGATTTATTATAGAATTTTTGGTATGTTTTGACTAGGGATGGAACGGATATCCGGCAAATATCCGATATCCGGCATATCCGGCTGATTTTTCAATATCCGAAACCCCGTCGGATATCCGATTTGAAATACCGGACATCCGATAATTTCATTCGGATATCCGGCTATATATCCGGCCACCAGGTATCCACAAGAAATAATTTTTTGCAAAAAATAATGATCTTTTTCGGACAAAGGGGACACCGCATTCTACACTTTTTTTTCAATTTTTTTTTTCTTGGACATAAATTGCAACATAATTGCGTATTATTGGCGCCGAATTGATAAGCATAAACGATTCCTCCAATCTTTTTCCATACACATCCTTCATACGTGTTTTGCAATATGTTCTTTTCATTCCAAGTTTATGATCTGATTAATTCCAGATGTTATATTTGAATGCTTCTCCGTAAAACACGAACCGAAATACTAATAAATAGTACTTTTTTTCCATAACATAAGTCTTCCCACTTCCTCCTTTTTTTCTGACATTTGCTAGCGAGTAAAAAGCAATAAATAGCCAATGCGCACTTCTCAATGTTTTTTTTTTTTTTTTTTTTTTTGTTCTATCGACGATAATACCCTACCCCTTTATGCTGTGAATGGTATGGTCTAATTTCTGATTTTTCATTGGCAGAAGTTGAAAGCTGGTATATTTTTTCTGACGTAAAATGAAATATTGTAATTTTTAGGTCTTTAACGCAGCGCCACAATGTGGAATTATATTTAGCTCTCTAGAATGTCTTGAATCATAGTTTCCTCCAATTACAATCCAATTTATAATTTTTAATAATGGTTCATTTAAAATCACCTATTCGGAAGTATTTTAAAATTAATGGAAATGACGAAAGCAAAGCCCTCTATGTGTTACTTGCTCCACAGAATCGTTTAAAAAATATATTGTGCGCGGCAAAAGCCCAAAATCCTTTTCCAGCCTTATGGAACCATTTAATGAGTGTGCATAAGGAAATTCACCGAAGCTTAAAAGACTCACTAAATGCATCAAATATTGATGAACAAGAAAAAACAATTCATCAAAACAAGAAATGCACGCAGACAACATTGGAATCGACATTATATGTACCAGAATTGTGGAGTTTAGATGATCCTAAAGCAAAAGCCTTAACCACAAATATATGTAAGTACTAATTTTGTTTGTTATCACCTTGCTGTGTGTTTTTCGGGTAAAAGTAATATGGAATATTTATGCAGACTTGAGGAAGATTATCTTATGTTTACATTACATGATACAAGGTAAGAAGTTGAGTAACAATTTGCAAACGTATTTCTGAAATATTTTCATCACATTTTAGATTGTTTGGTACAATTTTAAGTAACACACAAACAAAATGGTGATGAAGTTTCAAAATTGTTCAGAAAGTGTAGGTATTGGCATCACTAAAACATCGTTTCATCAACTAAAGTTTAAATAAAAAAATTAATTCAGTGGCGTGACAGCCCGTGTGGACCAAGGCCTGCTGGGCCCAGCTCAGCTTTCTTAGACCGAATATCCGGCCGGATATCCGGTGAAATCCGTTTCGGATATCCGTATCCGGTAGACATGGTACCCCGGATATCCGAAATCCGGTATCCGGCAAAAGTCACATCCGTTCCATCCCTAGTTTTGACTGTGAATCAAAAGAGGTAAATCAATGATGCCAGTATAAAAAGGATCCATCATAACAGAATCAGAATCATTAATTTACTTTGAAACATAGATTACTAAACAATACATTTTTAAAGTTAATAAATTGTAAACAAAATAACTGACATGAAAGATAAATATAGTCAACAAGTTAGAAGATTTTTTTTCAATTTAAAACATTTCTTTAAAAAAAAAATTAAAACACTTCAAAGATTACACGAAGAAAAATGTATTCTTTGAAGATAAGAAACATTCTCACAATGCCCTTTAAATATTATTACAAAAAGTAAAGACTAACTGCTTAAAACAATTTCAATTAACAATTATATAACATGAAATATGTTATACAACTACCAAGTACTTTGCACAAACATTGTAGCACAATCCGTTCTGACGTTATGCTATTTGTAGATAAATCAGGATTTTCCAAAGCACGGGGACCAGTAAAAAAATCAACTAGGAAAGTTATGACCCAATACAACGCTTTCATTACATATCGGTAATACAATTTACCAGTATTCCTATTTAATGAATTGTAATAAAATTTTTAAATGTCATCCTCTTTCACTGTTTCCATAAACAGTCTATTTTTATTAACATTCTCATTATTTTCTTATTTAGTTTTTGGTAGATATAATTAAAAATCATAACAATAACATAAAAAAAAACATAAATCAAAATTTAAGTCAAAATGAGTGATTTTTAACAATGAAAAATATTCACATCATTTGATTATTCGACTAGTAACACTTAAATCAAGATATTACAAAACAACTTAACCTACAAACTTATACACACATCACTATTTTATTTACACATTTGATATGTTTACTTCTAAAACTTACGAGTCAATAACTATTCAATATATACATAATAACACAAATAATATACAAAAGTTTGAGATTAAAAAAAGTAATTGAGATATTATGAAAGTTCCTATAGTGTTCGGCTTTTAAGAGATGTAGTCAGCGAAATGAACAATTTCCCCTTATCTAGTGAAAAAGCTAATTGCCAAGTTGAAAATTAAATTACATAGACAATAATAATAATAAAAGTTAAGAAGGTAACTTTCCTATCTATGAACTTGAAAGTGATTCTGGTTATGCTATGTTTTCTAAACATTATATCAGCAGAAACAAAGCTTTGAAACATGGACATTTAATCTTATACGGAGTAACATAAATAATGAAATTGGAAGAGAAAAATATTGTTTCCCAAGTCTTTTTTATTTGAATTTCATAATTTATGTTAATGATTTATATAATTAAAAAATTCCTTAACGTTTATAATTAGGATTTAACAATCTTACAAAACAAAAGTAGTTTAGTAAAGCTAGATTTTGAAACAAAATATACATTACATTATTCCTGAATTAAAAGATTTTAAATCCCTTAAATATTAGTTTATGTAACAGCAATACAACTTAATAGATTTTGAAGGAGTAAAAATGTGTGACTTGAACCACTAAATTTATGTATTTTATCCAAATTTTTTTTTACAAGTTTAGTTTAGCCTCCATTTTGAATGGAACTATGCATTGGACAAACTCGCCAAATAAAGCTGACCCTGTGTTGCAAGCCTTGAATATTTTTTTTGCAATTTCAAATTTTAACTGTTATTAATATTAATAAAAGTTTAAAATAAGAAAATAATATTCAAGGCTTGCAACAAGTGGTCAGCTTTATATAGAAGTGTTCGATTGCTTTTGTTACATCCGGTAAAAATAGGATGTTTTGAAACAATATTTCAACAAATGCTGTGTTAATGGAATTATAACATCAGTGAAAACAGGAAAAGATTGCTAATGACTCTTAAATAAAATCTGCAATACATGCAAGATGGTGTATTAGTTTTAGAGTGGTGTATTAGTTTACTGCAAAACTATGGGCTATTTTTTGATATCTTATGTAGCATAAAAGATAAATGTATACAAAAAAACTTGATAAAGATAACAGTTAATTATACTAATTTATTTTGAATGGGAATTCGTATACAAAGCTTAATTATTCCCTCCCTCCCCCCCCCCACTCCATGAATCACACTTATTTAAAGTCCAAAGTAATTTAAAGTGAAAAGATAAATAGACAATAAAAAGATAGCAAAGTTGTAATTCATAAAAAGAAAACTACATTTGGAATTTGTTTACTGGGTTATTTTATAGGCCAATAATTAAAAAATAATCTATTGCTTAGCATGTCAATGGGAATGTGAAAATGAGTTTTTTAAGGCTACTTGACCATTCAATACTTAAAAAACAATAGAATCATGAAAATTTCATTGCATTACTATAGATTTAGCAATACATTTTAAACAATTTTTATCAGAAAAATAATGTTTACTTGAGTCATGTGTGAGATATGTATGAATGTGACAGTCAAAAGTTTTTCTTAAGCTATTTCCATACACAAAGCTTAAATTTTAAGTTTGCATCTTTATACATCACCAATTACACATTAGTATCTTTATTATCAAGAACAAAATGTGAAAATTTTTTCAAACGGCTTTCAATACAATGAAAACTGACTTTCAATTCATTACTTCCTCAGTTTCTTGAATTACACTTAAGTATGAGATTAAAATTTATCATTTTTTTCCAGAAAATGGCAAGTAGTCTTCTTAGTATACTAGGTAAATAAACTCTCCAGAAATAGTTTATACAAGTGCAGAATATAAAAAGAGTAAATATTGTTTACTGATTGTACTATGACACATACAAAAATGGCAAGACAAGTAGTACTGGAAACTCTTTCCTTCTAATTCTTAAGGCATCCCTTGCGTAGACGAATATTTAACTATGAAAAACGACAGTAAAAACATTGATAAGAATTCATTTCTATAACATAGTATTTAAAAAGGACAAAAACAAAAGTAACTGAAGTGTATTTTCACATGCAATGGTAACTTTAAAGATTTAAGTGGAGGATTAAGTGCACAATATGTGTTAGAAACGTTTAAGAATTTTCAGCAATATTTTATTACTCACACGTCATGGGTATCATTTTAACAGAAAACCTTTTTAGTTTTTTTTAATTACCACATGTACAAACTTATCGAACAAACTTATTTCCATTACTAATAATTTAACTAAAACAAGTGCTACGCAAGATTATGTCCCATAAATTGTTAAGGCATTCCTTGGATAAACGAACATTTAAAGGTGAAAGACATAAGTGTATATTCACTCTGTTTTGGTGTGATTTTCATTGGCCTTGCTTAGCGGACTAGTTTCTGCCTCTTCAGCTTGTTCGGATTCGCTCTTCTGTTCGGCCTCTCGCTTCTGTCTTCTGAGACGGCTTTCTGCTCTTAGTCTTTCCTTAAGCTGAGCCTGCTTGATTTTGATGGTCATGCAACCCGATAACCAAAGCCAATGTCCCTGTGCAATAACAATAATAAATATTAGGCCATATTATCAAGATTAATAGAGCAGAAATGGGTAGTTTGCAATATTGAAAATAAAGGAAATGTTTAAAGGTAACATTCAAGAAAATGTCTTGCATTGTATGTAGGAGGAAATAGGGAAACTTTATTTTGCTCCATATTAAAAAAAGTAAGCAACCGTTGCATTGTCACTAACTTTTCTCTTTTTCTGGTGCAAGAAGAACTGTTAAATTTTTAACACAAGCAGATTGGCTCTCTATTATCGCATAATGGCAAATTTTAAATTAGTTTTTTTAAATTCAATATTAAAATTTGGCCGTCATCATGCATAATTCTGCGAGGGTTCTTTTGTATTTTTGATTTGGCAACGATCAGTTATTTTTGGGCCAGCATTGTTACATACAACAAGCATCAGACAATCATCTTGCTACCATTACGGAGGATTAAAAAAGAAACGATTATTAGATTAATTGAACCAAAACAATTTTAGTTTTTCCTTTTACCAAGGGATGCAGAAGCCCCTCCTCTAAAATGCTGCTCAAAAACTCATCTGACTATGTGACGCCACTCCAGCATCAAGAATGGTAAACAACCATGCGTTTCAAGCGAGATTGTATAACGATAATGTGTTCTCTTTGTTTGAAGAAATGTCTTACAGGTATTTTTTTTTACGTACTGTACAAGTACTTCAATTAAAACTCCAGACAAATTGTTTATACTTGTGACTAGAAAAGTGTATATATGAACAAGTGGTAAATCTTGTAAGAAGATAGGTATTCAACTAAGTTTCCACCAGAGTGCGGTTTACTTCTGTGAATCACTTAGTAAATAATACTTAAATTCTTTTGGGTGTTAGAATGCTTTATATGCCCCCCCCCCCTCTTTTTTATGGTGGGGGGGTGGGCTAAATGGTTCAATTACAACTTGACATCCATTTTGGCAAACCTGTAGTTCAATTCAGTAGTAGTGTCAATTCAACTTGGCAGCATTTTGCAAAGTCGCCAAGGGGGTAGAGGAGCATATAACGCATTTTAACCTTCTTTTAAATGTTTTAATTGAACTATAATAAGTTTAGGTACAGCTGCAATGTTGGAACATCGGTTGATTTTTTTTCTTCTTTTTTTGTAAATTCGAAACTGAATACAGCTGAACACTTATTTGCTAAAATTTACTAAAACCTCGCCAAATTATGGCAAATTTTTATTATAGCATTTTTTATGATTACCTTGTGTTCCTATTCACCTCAATACATTATTACTTGTTTTTTCACCCTGTAAATGTTTAAATAAGATCAGATATAAATTATAACGAGTGTTCCGATTCATTACTTCCTAGAGGGGTGATCGGAACACCATGCATAAAATCAAAATAAACGCAAGTCATTTTCCCCCCAACATTTTGGGGTTTGATCATCATAAAACCCAACTTCATGGTCAAAAATATGTTCTATACTATCAAACCGATTTTTACTCTGAAAGTTGAAAAGGTTTCCGATTCAACCCATTTTACAGTATTCAACCGATTATTTTAATCGCTAATAATTTTATCCATATGTTTTTATAATTACTATAACAGTGAAAGTGAGTAGTTCTTGTGGGGTCTAGTGAATATGGGGCCCCTCTTATTGAGTAAATTCATTGATATGTGTTCATTAGATTTTTAGCTTATTGATTGTGCTGGACATTTAATTTCATTCATTAATATCCCTCTTTTCAGCATTTTATCTGGGTAAGGCTAAAAGTTTAAATCTGTTTTTAAGTGTTTGGCTTACTTTTTTTAATTTGACATTTAATAATTCATTCTATTGTTATAGGAATATTCTTTTCATATTGGTTTCTATGTTTAATCTATTACAGCTTGTTAGATGTGTGTTTGTTAATATTTACAGTTTATTCTTTAATAATAATAAATTAATTCAGATGTGTGTTCGTTAACATTTTAAATTTGTTCATGGTTCCTCTTTGAGTCTGGAGTCTCTTTAGCGCTAATTATTACAAAATAAACACCATAAAAAAAAGACAATACTAGTGACTGTTTTATAAATGATTTCAGTTTGAGTCAACAAATAATAAAATATTTTTTAAAACCGAAACTGTTGCCAAAAAGAAGCTTTAGCACACTGTTATTTATAATTACTGCTAAAGCTGCATTTTGGTGAGTTTCGGTTATGTGAAAATTGGAAAAAGGAATAATTTGTAAGTAGCGGGAATATTAAACAATCTCTATATATTTTTTGTATGTATACAAAAGTGTATAAGTTTTTGTTGGCACCCTGAAACGCAACTGACTTTCTTATTTTCAGAGAGTTAAATTAAATATTTGTTAAAATTAAAAATTTGAATTCAATTGTGTTTAGCAATTTCTTGTAGTCGCCGAGCAAAAAGTCGCAATTAGGGTTTGTTACTGCTAGTGTACCAATATTTCTTTTGCATTTAATTTACGAGTTCAGCGTTTTAGTCAGTTTTTATTATTCGTTAGCTTTTCCACATGTTTAATTGTTAGATGCATGTTCGTTATCACTTAGTTACAAACAGGGACTCTTACTGCTTTTGTATCAATATTTCTTTTGTGTTCAATTTACGAGTTTGGTTTTTGTGTCAAACATAATTGTGCTTGTTGCAACATTTTATTATTTTCGTTTTCAATTTTTCACCTCAAAGGTAATCGAGACAGTTAATAAGTTATTGGTTTTCTAAATTGGGGGGGGGGGGGGAATTAATGAAAATTTATCTGGTAACAGCTAAAGGCATATAAATGGTAATCAATATTGTTATTAATATTTCACTAACATCAACAATCGGTGATGGGAACCCTGCCTGCTATTCCTCGGAGATCACGCAGCAAACCGATTTTTTGCTCATCAATGAACCTTCTGGGGTCTGGCGAATGTTACTAAGCAGGTAACTTGAAGGTAGAGAGGCAAACCAAAGGCATCAATTCACACGTGAATCACAGGAATTACGTTAAAAATCCAAACTATTCCATTTTTTTGGTGTCAACAATATGCAGTCAAGGTAGGGGGTGACCGAAAATAGGGGAATATCAGCTTGATGGAATGAGTGATCACCAAAGAGAATTTATTAATAAGCAAAATCAATAAAAAATAAGAAATCTAGCACAAATTTTAATTATTATTTTAATAAATTGATACTTACGACCATGATGAGGCAATTGAGAAGAATAGGAGAAGAAAATACAAGAGATATAAACATGCCGTTGCTATCAAAATACTGTTGTCCTGCAAAGTACCTAAAGTAAAAAAAAATTATAATTTATATTCAGTACTATTAGAGACTCAAGAAATATTAACAATATTATGAAGAAAATAAAAAATTCATCAACTAAAAATGTAATAAAGATGGTTTACATATTTGTCTTCAAATGAAAATAAATCTTTTTATTATGTATTTGATATTTCTTGAAAGAGATGGATACCAATTTTTTTTTTTCATTTCATAAAACTTAAGTGGGAGACAAAAAAATTAAATTGGAAGCATAAAACTTAAGTGGGAGAGAAAAAATTAAATTGGAAGAAAACTAAATTATATAAGGAGAAAATAGTTAATACTTACTCCCAATTATTAGCTAACATTTCATTGATACTCTTTGCAAATAATACCAGCAATACTAAAAAATAAATATATTCATTACAAAATCACATTCAGAATGAGCCATTGGGTTTACATTTTTAAACTAGCAATGGGAATATGACCGTTCAAACAAATAACCTTACTTCTTTAATTTCAAATCTCAACAGTAAAAAAATATCAGTTTTCATACAGATCCAAAGAAACGTTTTTGCCTAAGCTAAACAATGAGTTAGTTCAAGACATTCCGATCACAATAAAGTAATAATATATTTTACTAACCTTTTGCATGAACAGATTTTATTGAAGTTAAGAACACAATTTATAAATCAATCAATTTTTTAGTTCAAAAGACATGATGTGTTATTACTGTCCCAGCCAAAAATGGCAATGTCATCCAGTAACAAATAAATAACTACAGAATCAGTGCTCTACAATAACTATACATACAACTATGTAAAATATTAAACATTAAAGAGTAAAATATCTCACAATTGAAACGATTCTTCAATACTTGCATGCTTTACATACATGTGATTAGTCAAGCAAAAAATTAGCTGAAATATTTTTCGTCATTTTACAGCATAATACACAAAAACGTATATTAGCGCACAAAATTCAATACAAATTTTGGATATAAGATTGATTTCAATTATTAACTCTACAACAACCACGTCTCATTGTGATTGTCAAGCACACAATAATTAAATAAAGACAACTGTGTTCATGTATTAATCATAACTGAAAAATTTAACTTGACTTAAATGTTTTTGTACACATTCAGAAATTATAATACAGGGTGTCCAGCAAAATTTCTAATAAAAATTCAAACATCATCAAAAAACGTTCAAGGACACCTCTTGCGACCAATTATCACCATATTTTCCAGTATAAAAGTATACCCCACTTAGTAGTGTGCTGAACTAATTTTAGAAATTAGAAAAATTGTATGAAAATAAGAAATGGCTTATCAGAAAATAATTGGGTTGTTATATTGAAAATAGGAAGAGAGGATTTTTTAAAGGCTCATACTTGAGACTGAGAAAAAAAAAGATACAAGATAGTTTACCAAGTCATAAATATGAAGGTCTAAATCTAAGCAGACAAAAAACACAGATAATGTTACTAGGTGTACACTTTAATACTTTGTGCTAAGCATCAGCCGCATTGGAACAAACAGCTTCATTTTGAGTGTAAGATTCGAATGTGGTAGGATAGTTTGAGACTTAGGATTTTTTTTTTCAGGCAAACATTTCTCTGTAATTTGGCAACTTTTGCAGTTCTTTCTTTCAGTTTCCTTTGGCACTAGCTTTTTCTTTGAAAACAATTGCTTGTCACTAACATTTCTGTTGATAAGTACTAAGGAAGGGAGACTCTACAAGACCATAATACAGTACCCAAGCAAAAAAAAAATTTCAAATTTCCACAGTTGAAAAAGCCAATTTTAAACAATTATATAAAAAAATACTTTAACTTTTTAACTATTATTAATGGCTCTAGATAAAATATAAATTTTTTTTTTTTTTTTTTTAATATGATAAAATACATTATTTTATATATTATAGCAGTTAAAATTGCAATTATAAGTAAGAATATACAGTAAAATTGGACAACTGGGTCGAATTTTTTGCACAAAATTAAATTAAAATCTTAGTAATTCTGTATATATTCAAATCAAAAGGCAAAACTGATCTTCACACAAACACTAATCGCGGGCATAGCGGCTATCACATCACCGGAAACCTAGGCGAATGACACCTAAAGAGGGCAGCAAATTTCTCAATATCTACTATTAAAATGGCTTAGTCGAAAATTACCATTACTCCAAAGTAAATATCGACGTAGCGGCGAAAATCCGAGTAATTACGTTAAAGCAACAATCGGAAAAAATTAACACCACAACGTAAATTTCGACGATATTGCCCGCCGTTAGCAGCGTAAATTTATGTAAATACAGACCTTAAGTCGGCGCAACGCTCAGCAAAACTAAGTACCATACACCAACGTAAATAATGGCGATAGAGATTGGTAATCTGTAGAAAAATTGGCCATTACATTGGAGGTTTGAGGAAGTCTGAACGCACATAAGATCCATGGCTGTCAGATTTGCTAGCAAGCTCAATAAGATTGTAATGTAGATTTGTATCGATCTCAATAATCGAAATTTTAATAAGAAAAGAGCGGAAATCCGAATTTCAGACAAAATTGATCATCATGCAACAACGTAATTCTCAGCGATAGCGTGCGCCATAATCATGGGAAAACGGCCATTTCATCACAGTAACGTTCAGCAAAATGTCCATCGCATATCAACGTAAATAATGCAGATAGAAGCTATGATATTAAAGAAAAATTCTGAGGAAAGTATTCATTCCATCGGTGGTTTGGCGGAGTTTAAACGTATGCAGATTTCGTGTTTGTCAGGAAATTCCATCGATCTCCGGCATGTTCGAAATTTCGGTCAAAAATCTTCGAATAGAACCATGTTTAAAGAGAACATTTCTGAGGGAAGGAGAAACTACTTTCGATCCGCGAGATCAATGGGAAAATTGTGGAAAAACGCCGATATAAGAAGACTTTTTCCGATACTAAAGAAAAGTGAAAATTTCTGAATTCAACCGGAAATTCCAACATTAATACGAATTTCAAACATAATCCACGATTTTCCCGAGATGCAAAGTATATTTCCCAACTACTGGACACCCTGTAATAATAGTTAAATACAGAAAAAGTCCGATTATCTGGCATTCAAGATTCAATCCACTGGAATTTTTTAAAAATCAAATTGGTGAGAATACCTTTTTCGCAAAAAACAAACAAAAAACACTGCGATAAATTGCCAAATTTTATACATTTTTTAATTTAGTTTGAGACTTTGAATTTGAATAGGATTTTTACTAGAAACATTTTCAGGGAATGAAGGACGAAAGCAGACTTTTCAATACGATTTCCGAAAAAAAATTTAATACATCTATTTTCAGAATTGACACAAGTTTTTCAGTGGATGATGGATAATTTTGATGCAATTCGCGGATTTCCGCAAATTCGCGGATGAATCACATGTATGAAGACCACGTAACAAAGGCAACAGCATCGAAAACCGGTTTAACTATTCTTTAACTAAGTTAGTTCAGACTAAAACAAGTCATGAACTACAGTGGAAAAAGGACAGTGGGAAACGAGCGCACTAGGCATTCTTTTTATGAAAAAAGGAAGTCGATCGAATGGCCTTGACACGTCAGTTGAAATAAATAAAACATTTTAGGGAATGATGGAAAATGGCTGACTTTTCAAAACGATTTCTGAATATTTTTTAAAACTTATCTAATCTAATTCCAAAATTTTAGCGGATAACGGGATTTTCAGCCGATGATGAATTCGCGGATTTCCGCTAATTCACGTAAAAAAATTCGCGGATTTCTGCTAATTCGCAGAAGAATCACATATATGGCTTTAACATACTAAATAAAGCAAAAAAGGCTTACATAGCATGAAGAAAAATATCCCCTGAAAATTTCCATGATGACGAGTCACAACTGTAAGGGTCATAATCAGAATGTGGAACATTAATAGACCAATTAACCAAGGCTCAGTCCAGTCGATCTAAAAATAAGAGATTAAATAGGGTTCTTTAATTAAAGATGAACATATTGATACAACATAAAAAGCTAAAGAAAAGGTTTCATTTAGTAAAGGGATCATTCCATGGTAACTTATGTTACATTTGGACACTTTCAGTTAACTGTTTCTAAAAATATAATAACAAAAAGTAATTCAAAGCAAAATACTCATTTGATTTCTTAAATCAACTAATAAAAATCTGAATTTTAATGGAAATGAAAGTATTTTAATGATATTTTTCAAATTTATAAAATTAATTTAAACGTGGTAACTTACGTTACGCCAAAAAGGAATAGAATAAAAATTCTTTTAGTTTTTAATAAAATTCAGTTCTTTTTAACATTCTGGTGTTTTAAAGTAAAATACATTCTCTTCTTCAATTTTAAAGAATTGCATTATGCAATTTAAAATTATTTTTATATAAATTTAATTAAAAGTAACTTACGTTACACATTTGCATGTTTCAGAAATGATATACCAATTGCTTTATTTTTATTAAACTAACTTATGCTTTAGGTTACAAAAAATACTTTAATGTTGTGTGTATAATTTACATTACTTTTCAATTATCAAAATTTAAAATCATTACAATTAAAAAAAAAAAAGGAATATTCATTCTTTAAGAAGTAGGCTTTATTCTTCTAATTTATAATGCCCACATATTGTTTGATTTTATGAATCAAATCTTTCTCTTTATAAAAAAAAATTCATCGGGATGATTGAGTTATTTTCAGTTCGAATTAAATCTTTCATTTCAATTTTTACATTTGAAATAAAATGCTGAAACCCACTTTTAAAATCACACTACCTACTTCCATCAAAACAGAACAAACTCGACTATAATTCGAGTGTGTTTTCAACTTTTAGAAATTAATGTATTTAAAAAACCAACTACTAAGAATGAACTTTGAATCTTTTTGTACCCGAAAACGTGTAAAGAAAATATTTTATTAAAATTTTTACAAATTATTCCCTCTTAGCATGGAATGACCCTCCAGATTTTAATTAATTCTGAATTTCTGATATTATACATAATGCAAATTTATTGGCATAAAATCTATATGAGACTTATGCTGCATCGAAGCATCGTTAAATCAAGATTAAGACTACTGAAAGAAGTCTAGTCAAAATGTACAGAAAGGATGGTTTTTCAGAAATTCTTCAATTGGAAGCTACCTCTAACTTGCATCGCAACTGGTTGGTTAGTTTGTACACTCAATGACCTATTTTTAGGCCCAATAACAGTAACCACGATGGGACCTACAACTTAAAGTGGATTCTGAATAACAACATCCATGCTTAATTCAGGATTTGAACCAGGCACCTTTGGTATGAGAGGCCAGGGATCTAATACCACAACCATGAGGTGGGCTAAATTTCAAATGGAAGGAAGCTTGGTAATCGATGCAAAACTATTGTCACATTTGCAGCCTACTCTACTTACAATGGAAATAGAGAATATAGAGTGCTACGAGAGGCACAGCTTTTTGTTAAAATCTAAAAAACAAGAATATAACCTAAGCAAGTCTTAAATATACAATACTAATAATCTCACGTTTGAAGAAAGAGCCACTTATTCATTTAACAAAGTTTTTAGTACAAACTTACACCTTTCAGGAAGGTAATGAGATTTAATACTTCATTTTTCATGTGTGGCACTAACTTATTGTCATCTGTTAAAATGGCAGTAAATTCAGTCTCCATTGTGAAATATTTTTTTTTACGAATAGGGATAGTTTAAAATAGCATATACAATTCTATCCAAAATAACTAAAGAGAAAAAGCTCAGCACAAAAATTAGTAAATAAACACTTATGATCCCACAGCTTAGGCATAGATTTGCTATTTTTGTGAAACACCTTAAAATATATGAGTTTTCTATATCTGACGTCATGCAGAGGATGCAAGTTTCATTTCATAGATTATATATGCAACCAATCAAAATGCATTTTTAAAAATGCATGTGAATTTTTAACAAATCAAAAAGAGAAACAGCATAATGACCTGAATTATTATGGAGAGTTGACGTCTCTGACGTTTAGAAATAAAATCTATGCTATAATTTTATTCGTCGCAGGAGTTTTTAGTTTTTATTTGACCGACATCCCATTACGTAATAATGTGTTGTGTTGTGGTTTGAATTCGAAGTTTTTGAATGTAGTAAAGCATCTTTTGTTACAAAGTTTTAAGTATATGAAAAAATTTCGAAACAGTAAGTTGTTACAAATACATCGTAACTCAACATGCAACATCGATAAAAAGTCGCTTGAAAAAATGTTTACATACATTACAGGTAAATATATATATATATATATATTTTTATTTAATTTGGAATGAAATGAACCTTCATACTTTCCTTTTTCTAATTAAATAATTTGAAGTCTTTCGCTGGAGATTGTACATTATTCAAAAGTAATATTTTTACTCTGAAGTTATTAAGTCACGGGTTCCGGTTAAAATGTGCTATATGGTGGCACTTGGCGTTTTTTGAACTTCTCCGCAAAACGTAAACAATGGCGAACTCCGACGCTACAGCAAACCCAAAACGGCGAAAAACACGATGTTTCCAAGTGAATTGGCAAACCCAAAACAATAGCGGAAAGTGAAAAATTGAGAATCGAACCTGCTCCATGAATTGTGGATGGTATAGGAAGGTTGAAGTCCAATGCCAAAGCCGTTAGGCTATGGTTGCGATGCAAGTTGTAGCAAAATTAAGTGTTTTCACTATTCATATCGATTACATTTATATTAAAAACGTACATCCCGGGAAGAAATTCAAATGAATTGCGTAAATATATTCGAAATCGGCGAAAATTCAAATGTAATAAAATTGCAAACGATATTTGAAAGAGAAAAAAAAATAAATGGTTAAACAATTTAAATGTAAAGGATAATTGAAAAATAGTTTTAGCATTTAAAATTTAATTACAAATAGTTTATAAGGGATTAAATTTTTACATCAATGACAAATATTTAATCCCTTCCAGAATATTTATATTTTTAATTGCTTACTAAAAGAAAGGTGTGCGCGCGCTTCGCGCTCTAAAAGGAAAAATTTCACCCTATTTCGTTGGCCTTACGGCCAATTAAACCTAAAAAAAATACCCCTACCTAATTCGGGCAGTCGTTTGTGGCATTTCACCCCCAAAATCAATTGTTTTTTAATTACTCGGTACTGTAAAAATGTCTAAAAAGTCAAGTGTGCACGCGCTTCGCGCTCTAAAAGGAAAAATTTCACCCTATTTCGTTGGCCTTACGGCCAATTTAACCTAAAAAAAATACCCCTACCTAATTCGGGCAGTCGTTTGTGGCATTTCACCCCCAAAATCAATTTTTTTTTAATTACTCGGTACTGTAAAAATGTCTAAAAAGTCAAGTGTGCGCGCGCTCTAAAAGGAAAAATTTCAACCTATTTCGTTGGCCTTACGGCCAATTAAACCTAAAAAAAATACCCCTACCTAATTCGGGCAGTCGTTTGTGGCATTTCACCCCCAAAATCAATTTTTTTTTAATTACTCGGTACTGTAAAAATGTCTAAAAAGTGAGGTGTGCGCGCGCTTCGCGCTCTAAAAGGAAAAATTTCAACCTATTTCGTTGGCCTTACGGCCAATTAAACCTAAAAAAATACCCCTACCTAATTCGGGCAGTCGTTTTTCCATTTCACCCCCTAAATCAATTTTTTTTTTAATTACTCGGTACTGTAAAAATGTCTAAAAAGTGAGGTGTGCGCGCGCTTCGCTCTCTAAAAGGAAAAGAGTTCAACATTCCAAAAATGACATTTTTAATCACTTTGCTGTTATAAAACAAACAAAATCCATTTTAACGCCTTATATTTTATAAACTACACTTTGGTGGCCTAACGGCCACCAAAGTATAGTCATAGCATACCAGTTTTATTCCTAAGGTAAAAATCGCTATAAATCAAGAGTTATATTTAATGCAATATAAATACCTCAATCCTCTTTCTCTTCTCCCGGAGGGTAAACCTTGATAACGTCATCCAAAAACGCGTTAAATAAATTTTTAACCCTCCTTGCCTGTTGCTTTTTTCGCCAGATGTACTCGGCCAGGTAATATTGTAAGCCCGCCTCTACTTTACTTGCGCTTAAATCTCAAATATTTCAAAAATTCTTAAATATTTCGCGCTCAATAATTTCAAACATTTTAAAATAATCGCCATCCTTAAGAGTCTACACCTAAAAACATTGTTTCTGCATTCCCACAACTAATAATACCCACAAATACAACTCGAATTCATGACGTAAACGGAATAAAGACAATATATTTCCAACAGGTCAGCTTCCAACAAAAAAAAAACACTGAAATGAAGAGAGAAACATAAATCACACAGTTTACCATATTTGTAACTAAATCAATCGGCACCAGACAAAATTAAGCGTTTTTTGGCGAAAAGAGGATGTATTTGGCGTTAATCCAAAGCAGCAGTAATTCTAACCAATCACGACTCCGGAATACCGCTGACGACAACGAAACAACAAATTTTGCCAGTTTCCTAGGATTGGCAAATTATCTTTGCCACCATGTAACACATTTGAACCCGGGTTCCTTTTGTTCGATGACACTGGGGAAATGATTTCGGAATAAAAGTTCAAAAGATACTTTTGATTTTTAACTTGAGTATTGCGTGATAAAAAATAGTTAGTTCTTTGTAAAACAAAAGTGTTCAATACTATGTTTTATATTATTTAGAAACTTTAATATTTTGGTATGTACTTACAGTAGATAAAAAAAAAAAATCCGTACACAAATAAAAACTGTGGGTCTGGGTAAACTACTTAATGTTATTTCTAAAATAACTTAATTATTAGCTTAAAAAGCGTTTAAAAAAAATCATTTTATTCTAAAGAATATTTTTACTTTGCATTTTTTGTTTATTTGTATTGAATCAAACCTACAAATTAAAGCCAAATAAAGTTTCTATACATGCACTTTGTAAATCAATTGCAAAATACATTTTAGCTATTCACCTCACCATTATTACTAACAGCTGTATTAATTGGGTTATGAAAAAATATTGAATAAATAGTACTCTTCTGTTAGACATGTACCAGATAAAAACTGCCAAATGGCAGCGATAACTCATCTAAATTAACAACTTTCAAATCCTTTATAATTCTTACAGGGCTGCCACAGGCGACTAAAAAGGCTACTAAAGCTACTGTTTTAGTGGCCAGGCGACTATGGCTACTATTTCAATGAAAAAAGGGCTCAAAACGACTATTGTAAGCAAAACCTTCAACTATTTTTTCAGAAATTACAGTCTGATAGTAGGACGAACAAAACAAAAAAATTGCCTATTGAGTACTAATGCAGTTTTGTTAAAATGGTGATATTTTTAAGGAGTTGCGAAAAGAGAACGTTGTCAAAATAGGGATTAATTTTAGTTTATATTTATGGATCGAGTGGTCACTTTTATAGTCCAATGATGGTATCTCCCTGTTAATCGCACACGGGCGATTGTTATTTTCGTTGTCAAATGCGGTTGTTTTCGCCTACCTATTTGGTTCCTATGTTTTATCCTTCGTCATTCAAGGCTTAGCAACATACCTATATATTCTCCAATATTTGCCTTTATTTACTTAGTTGACAAAGAATGAATGTATGGAATTTTCCGTGAACGCCATCAGTATAGACAGTTTTCATCAGTATGGACAGTTTTCTTAACTTGTTCTTTTTCAGTTGAAAATTTATGTTTGCGTAAAAATACCTATTAAATTATACATTTACCGATTAAGGGTTGCCAATGGGGCATCTACTTTGCATAGTTTTAAGGGCCTGATAATGTCATCGTAAATCGTTTTCTTCACGTGTGGTCGTTTTCTTCACCACTAACTAAAGGTGTGGAACATCGCATAATTTCACTATATTACTGATGTCGATTTGTGTCATTTACTGTTTTTATATTTCCATCATTCGTTTCGAAAAAAAAAAGGCCAGTTTGGCGATATCTTAAGAGGCATCGCCACAGCAATTTTGAACAAAATTGTTAGAGCCGTTTTTTAGCAATTGCTGAAAAATATGATTTTTTCAATGGAAGCTACCTTATGCGCATGCATGATTTTGAGGAAAACATTAATGGTAAGTTCTTGGGCCATCACCAACCTGCACACCAAATTTGAACATAAAGGTCAATTTGTTTGGGTGTTATGCTGACCACGTACACACAGACACACGTATTTTCTAGATAACTTTTTTGAAATCAGGATGTTCCAAAACGTGGAGAAATGTTAAAAAAAAAAAAAGTGACCGAATCTTATACTTTCATTACCCTATGTATACATATGGGTAATTTAAAGTATCACCTAACTTTGCCAAGTTAGTTGTAGTATTTAAATATCCCCAAAAAAAACACTTTTGAAATGCAGAAAAACCACCAACCTCAAAAACAAAAAAAAATTTCTTTCCATACAAAAATCATAAATATGATGAAAATTTTCAGTCACAAACACAGTGATATCAAAAATGGCCAACCTCTGATTACAGATCTCGGTTGTGACTCACTTAAGAATGTATGCTTACTTAGTTTATTTTTAAAATTTAAGTTCCGTTCCCATAAAAATTTACGCTGCTTGAAGTTGGCACCCGTCATAGGAATATTAACAATGCTTGCATTTAAACTAATTTATGGCTGTTTGCACAAATATTTGAGGAGATAGGATTTTATTAGGATCAGTGGTGTAGTGTAAAATAAAAAGGTGTGGGAACGCTATGTCGTGCGTCGTTACGAACGCATTTTTTTCCTGTGTGTGGGAGAGGGGAGGGGAAAGTGAAAATGACAATTTTAAATAGTTTTATTAATATTTCTTTAATACTCTCAAAACAGCTAATGATAAGCACCTCAATTTTTTTTTTTTTTTTTTTTTTTTTTTAAATGTGTGTTTCGACTTATTTTTTTATTCAAATAAATTTTTAAAACTATTAAGTTATTTGGATTTTTAAACAATTTGCTTTGCACAACCCATTTTAAAAGATTGTTTAACACTTTATAAATAGATTATAAGAAATTTTCAAACATATTATTGACACAAATTTTTAAACACATTTTTTACAACAATTTTCCAAAATGTCAGAGATGACTTATATGCAATGTATTCGGAAATATTTCAAGATTCTGTAGATCCTCGAAATCTTTTTTCAAAACAAATTAAAAAGATTGCGATTGTTGCAGATGTCGATCGAGAGTTTTATGGTTTTTCTCCTTCTCAAAAAGGAAATGTAGAGAAGTTCCTCTTACTTAATAGACCCTTCCTTTTCTTTTCCGAATTTGCTTCAGTAATAAAATAATTGATAAATTAAAATCCATCAGTCAATTTAAAATTTCTTGATAAAATATTAATTGGTATACCATCTCAATCATCTCTAATTTTAAGCTGGATATTTCAATGTAGACTCATTACTTGCCAAACGTATAAATTTGCTTGAGACATTCCTGTTTTTTTTTTTTTTTTTTTTTTTTTTTTAAATCTTATCCAGTTCGATTTTGTCATTTCGGCAGTGGTGACGATTAGGTGACAATAAAAGTCAAAAGTGAGTATGAATCGTATGAGGATGCTACGGAGGAAAAAGCAAACTGCATAATATATATGATATTGCCATTAAAATCACTAGATTTTAAAATGGATTGGGGTTAATTTCCGCCCCTTATCGCCGCCACTGTAATTTTTTTTTTTTTTTAAAAAATGAGGGAAATGATTTTTTTTAGGAACTGCTGCTGCATTTTTTAAATAAACTCTGAAATAACTGTAATTGTAAAAACTTTCCCATTCTCAAACCGAGAAGCAATTTAATTTTACATGTTAAAGTACACCTGAATTGCTTTCCTACTTCGTCACAGCCCAATTTCGATGTATTATACTCATTTATTAAACCATTAGCAGTTTTATATTAAGGAAAATCAAATATACAGGACCGGCCTAAGAGTAAAATTCTATGTGTGCAAGAATGAGTTTCGGCGCTCCTTGCAATGAAAATGGGTCTAGAAAACCCTCCAAAAATGGTACGGGTGTTCTATATGGTATGGGTGCAAATTATTAAAATCGTAGCGTTTTCTGCACTAAATAACATTATTTTACGTCAGGTTTTATTAAGGTACCCTCGGGATACAATTTTTTTTATAAAATATAAAATTGTAATAAAATTAATTTCATAAGAATTTAATAAAATACATGTTATTAAAATTACTGATTTTTGCTACGCATTCTTTTTTATGGAAGTCATCTGCTTTTAGCGCGAGCCTTGGTTCCCTTTAAAAACCCTGGATAGTGAAAGGCTGCAGTTCGGCTAATATAGCACTATCAGTACTGCCAAGTTAAACTGAAACAAAATTAACAACTTTTCAGTTCTGTCAAAACAACGTAGCGGAGAACTTGAAGCCAGTCTCTTTACTGTACTTTCAAGCAACATTTTATCTGTTGAACTAAACATATTCAAATCCACAAACATACAAAAGCGAAGTTAATATAAGGGATTTAAAAATCAATTCTGTTTTGAACAAATTTTTTCATGTTCAAACTAGTTATCAGTTTGATTTTCCCAATATCTGGCACTAAAATAAATGTTTCCCAATATCTGACAAAATATAAATGCATAATTCTGTAATCTCAAAACACCTTAAAAGCTAATACAAAATATCAACATTCTGCTCTTACCTATCTGGATTTTTAGTACCAACCAGTTTATACCGTCAGAATCGCAGGTTTGCTCACTTATTTGGATTGTCAGAGGTCCTCTAGAACGAATTAATTTCTTAGGTAGGGTGAGAGGTTTACAATTAATTTATGAAATCGGTGATATATATATAAAAAAAAAATTAAAAAAAGCATACATACATAACTTTTGTTGATAAATCGGTTAGCGTTCCCGTTACAATGAGAGGAGGGGAAATATTCTTCAAGGAAATGGTGCAAAGAACTATATGTGCCAGACCACAGTTTTGTTTTTTGAAAATGTAGATGGTGGCGTTAATTTGTGTATGGAAGTTTCAGTCAGTATATATGACGAACCATAAAAATTTGAAGTCTGGAATTCATCTACAAATACAGATCATTCCTTGAAGAAGATAATTTCCATTGAATGAATCATAGCTAGATATAAACATACATGTCAATTAATACCTAATGAAGGAGAAATGGTCATGTGTAGGGTGCCGCGCCTTTTTCGAGTGTTTTACAAAACTAAAACTTGCTTGCTCAGCTCTGAAGTTGTGTAGACGAAAGCAAAGTTCTCACGAAATGACTTTTTCGTTTGCTTACTTGGCTTTGTGTTTAATATCACGTAAAAAGAAGAAGAAAAAAAAAAAAAAAACACTAGATGCGGGAACGCCGTTCCCCCTTTTAAAAAGGTAAAGGATCGCCGTTCCCACGCGTTCCCGCTCCACTACACCCCTGATTAGGATGGGTAAGAAATACAAAGTAGTGTAAATCTTCGTGTTCATGTAGATGTAATTTTCAAAATAGAATAGTATAGAGAAACTGTGCTCAAACGCTCGCATTTGAATCCATATTAAGAATTTTTTAAGTAGGAAACTGAAGTGTTTGTGGTAAGCTTTTGTTTGGTTGATACATGCATTTTGGAAAGTTTTTATTTTGTGGGGGTTTTTGGTTAGTGATTAAGACGGGTGCCAACCTCAAACAGCGTAAATTTTTATGGGAGCGGAACTTAAATTTTAAAAATAAACTAAGTAAGCATACATTCTTAAGTGAGTCACAACCGAGATCTGTAATCAGAGGTTGGCCATTTTTGATATCACTGTGTTTGTGACTGAAAATTTTCATCATATTTATGATTTTTGTATGGCAAGAAATTTTTTTTGTTTTTGAGATTGGTGGTTTTTCTACTTTTCAAAAGTATTTTTTTGGGGATATCAGAACTTTTTTTTAAACATTGGCAACTTCTATTTTTTGAATTTGTCCCTTTCATTGTTTTTCTCTTTATCCGCGACGCCTTTTCCATTCTACGCCAGGTCACTTACCAGAGTTTCATCATCATCCTTAGCCATACGTATGTCCTGCAGTTTCTTCATTCTGCATGGCGAATTCAATGACATCCAACATGATATAGTTATCTTGAAATTGGACTCTCCATGGTACCACTAACAGTCATAATTTTTCAAGACAAGTCCAACGACATCCAACATGATATATTTATCTTGAAAATTGACAAATCAGATGTGATAACACCTATGGTATACCTGGTATCTCAAACATTCATAATTCTTCCAAGACAAGCCTAACGACATCCAACATGCCATATTTATCTTAAAAATTTACAAACTAGAAGTGGTATCACCTATGGTACACCTGGTATCTTAAACATTCATAATTCTTCAAGACAAGTCCTACTACATCCAACATGACATATTTATCTTCAAAATTGATAAACCAGACATAGTTCCACCTATGGTGCACCTGGTACCATGAATATTCATAATTCTTCAAGTTGAGTTCAATGATATCTTACATGCCATAATCTTCTGGAAAATTGACTAACCGGTTGAATGGGGACTGCAGTAAGCATCAAAATCGGCCACAAACGAGTATTAAAAACTTGTGTATGCAACTCAACCCACAAAATGTAATGGAATATATTACCATCGACAAAGAGCCTGTCTGCCAAGTTTCAGCTCGATTGGTTAGATTGTACGCACAAGGAACCTATTTTTGGGCATAATAACGACTAATCAGTCTGGGACCTATAACTTAACGTAGATTCCGAATCACGACGAACATCCCTAACCCAGGAATCAAATCCGGCACCTTTAACATACAAGGCCAGAGCGTTCATCCCATTGAAAATTTATTTTAATAAATTGTTACAAATAAATATTACAAGTTTTTTAAAGTCTAATTATTGCAATAAAAATTATTTTGATTATACCAAGCATTATTTTGGGTTCACATAATAATCCATTGATATTTGAAAAAATTAAAAATATTTACTTAATAATAATTTTAAAATTCACTATGAAGTTATAATTTTGATGATATACGATTTCATTTTACAACGGAAATTAAACAAAATCAACACAATTTTTAAAAACGAATGACATTTTTTGCAAATTCCATTAGCCAATCGCATTGCGTGTTTCATTTAGTCCCGCTGTAATGAATTGACTGTGACGTCAGCTCGCATAACCTCCACAGTTATACTTTATATTCAGCCCATAGTGTCTTGCAACAAAATATGATTATTTTTATTTTTCAACTGAGATTTCCCGAAATTAAAATGTTTTTGAAAGTTAACTCATTCTAAATTGACATTCATTGACATACAAGCAATTTGAAGAACAAATATTTCTCTTTAATTCTGTCTCTTCAAAAATTAAATAATTTCAATTTTAAAGATGCTATTAGCCATACAATTATAGTCCGATTCGTTCTGTCTATACTTTAACATTATTTTAATTCTTACTTAAGCCTAACATGTCGGGCAAGCTAACTTCGAAATTATAGCAAACCTGTTTGGCAACTTTTGGCATACATATCTGAACCTCAATTACAAGCTGATCGCCTTTATCTGTCGCCAAATTATGAAATGAAAAAAAATGGTTTTAAATTAATTAAAAATAGAAAAAATTATTTGATGAAGTTCAAAACAGCGTAGGATTTTAAGTTGAAACATTCCGCATCCTATAATTCAATCCGTTTGAAGATCTATAGCTTAGTTAGGGCTGGACGTTTGTCTAAATTTTTACATCAAAATCGGGCTAGAACTCGTTTTTTTATTTCGTTTTGGAAATTTCAATATTTTTTTTCTTCGTTGCCTCTTATCCTAGGTACTCATTTTTTAAAAAAAAAAAAGATATCACCGAGACAAATCTATGGTATTTTTTGTATAATTATGCGAAGTTCTGTAAGCACGCTAGAAAATAGTCAATTTCGGCTTTTTCGCTGGAAGTTGTGCAGAGAATATATACTTACTGTCGTTTCTGCCTTTTAAGGTTGGCGGCGAAACGACCGTTTTGTCTGATAAGAAATCCTTGTTATTTTCCCAAGTCAATCACCAGGTACTGAAAATCACGAAATAGGAGGAGAGTATTGTATGACATTTTGCATCCACACATCACTTGCCACTATAACGTAAGCAAAGCTCCGAAGTGGAAGTTACTTGTTGTGTGTGAAACAAGACAATTGTGAAAAGCAAGCATTTGTTTCTTTGACTTAACATATAGGGAATGAAATCCACACTAAAAATTACACATGGTATAGTTTTGTGGATATGCCGATTTCAACGTTTTTTACCAAAATTTCGCGAGATCGATGCAAATCCACATTAAAATTTCTAGGGGATGCATGTGTGTCATGCGCTTACTCACAAGTCTAATCGCCATGGATCCTTGTGTGCATTCAGAATTCCCAAAACCTCCGGTAAAATGACCACTTTTGTCGCTGCTTCCTTTAATGTTTGTCTCTATCATCAATATTTGTTAGTGTGTGATTGTTAATTTCATTGATTGTTATGCCGATATAATGGCCGCTATTGCCGAGATTTACGCTTATATGCCGGGTGATTGCAGAGATTTACGTTGTTGTGACGACCATTTTTGATGCTTGTTACGTTGATGTAATAGACCCATTGCGAAATTTGCATTGATATGAAAGGCACAATTGTTTATATTTACATTCAAGTAATAGTCTTTTTCGCCAAAGGTTACGCTGATTTAAGGATTTAACAGCTGCTTTTCCTAATGTTTGCACAGCTGTTTTGGTGCTGATGCTATATCTGCCGAGATTTGCGTTGTTGTAATGGGGGCTTTCATCAAGTCTTCCGTTGATGTTATCGATGTTATGTCCGTGGTGTGTGTCGGTGTGAGGATCGATTTTGCCGGTCAATCGATGAAAAATGACTAAAATTTCAATATTATAGCTAAGTTTTTAAAAAATAATTTAAATTTCGAAGCAATTTATTTAATTACTTTGAATGTCGCTTAAAGAATTATAAATCCGCCTGTTATTGTCAATACAGTATAAATGTATAAACATGAAACTTTTTTTGCGAAAAAGTTGTTTGACTTTGGGAAATTTAAAATATATATATATGTGTTTTTTTGCCTGTCAATTTTTACCGTCGCTTGTGGGTGAATTTCAACTTTTTTTGCTTTGATGGTTTAAAAATTTTTTTTTTTTAATAAAAAATAGCCATGAAAATGAGTCTGGATATTCGATTCTTTTGAACGTTTTACCGGATAAGGTATCGTTAAGAGTATTACGACTCATTGGCTTTATCGTATGGTATGTGGTGTATACTTGGTATTAAGACACTATTTTGAATCGAAAGACCATCTATATAACAGGGAGTGTCTCTGTGTTTTCGTGTTTTATGTTAATCAATAGTTTTATTCCGATCTTGTTGAACACTTAAACCTTCAGAGCAAGACAATTGTTGACTTAAGAAAAGGGACTATGATTTTCAACTTCTGAGACTACTATTTTCAACGTCTGACACTATTATTTTGGCTACTATTTTTAACATCTGGGGTTACTAAAGCAACTAATGGGTCATTCCACACGAAATCAACCAATAAAAAAATAATTTTTCAACTCAATGTGTAGGAATGTTTTAATATTTTGTCTGCTTGTAGAACTTACTTCTTAGATGAAAACAGTGCGATTAAAAAAAAAAATTTTCGTCAATTCTTTCCATAGTTACGAATTTTTTAAATTTTGAAAAATTCCCTAATATTGCATAATTTCACAATCTTTAAATGGCTGTAACTTTGGAACTATTTGACCTAAAGGGTTGGTATTTGTGTCATTTTGTTCAGTTTTTTTCTGTCTTTCATTGAATATATAACATGATCAACTTACTTGAAACAATATTTTTTTTGTAAATTTGTCTTATACATTTTTCACAAACTTGAAAACGGAATTTTTATTTTTTTTGAAAAAAACATATTATATTTGGTTATTTCTTAGGAACATTTTCACCAAATTTCATGATGGTACTCTTATTTTATCATAAACAAAAAAAATTATATCTGTATGTAGGTTTGGGTATTTTTAAAAAAAAACAACCTATTATCTGATGTTAAAATGTAATTTGTGTATAAATTCATGTCTAAAATAATATTTTCCATTTATGCAGTTTAGCTTAATTACTAAACAAAATATTAGTGTTTATTTTGTTATATTTTATTTATTTGGTAAAATTAACCGTTTTATAGCAAAATTTTTTCCAAACTGTTATAGTACTTTTATTAGTATTCTACGGTAATAAAAATATCTGTTCTATATGTTTGTAAATTCTGTAAAACTCTTGCACATTACCATTTAAACTTAAGGGTTGTAGTAGGTAAGCAATATAAGGTGGTGAACTTAAAAAATAAACCGTTTACTTACATTCTAATGCTAAAAGTTTGCTAAGTTAAACTCCCACATTGCTGCAATGAAGCAGCCATCTTAAAACAGTATATTTTTTTTCTGGAGCGACATTGTTGTAGCTCTTATCATCTCCTGTTTCAGGACTTAGCATGTTCAATCTGTTGCAGTGATAGGATTCAATTTACTCAAAATAAAAAATTTTGGAACTGATGGTCTGCTTTTCTTGGATATGTGAATGATATTGATGGTCCTTTTGGATGAAGGAAAGAAACTTTAACCTCTTCTTTAACTTGATCTTTTACAAGAATCATTTTTTTCCATTGACAATACTTTTCAGAAAAAAAAAAATGATTGTCGTTTTAGATGTGTTATTTGGTTACCAAACTCTTGCTTAAAATCTTCAAGTGGTTTAGCAATGGTCTCAAAGGTGCAACGATCAACAATAAACCATTGTTTATATGTGATATTTTTCATCATTCATATCTTCTGCAAGACATCCAATCAGAGTTTCTTTAAAATCATCAATTTTGGAACAGTTTTCATAGTTGTTTAAAACACATGACTGTTCTGGAGGGGATTGCACATAATGTTAGCCATGCATTCTCATTATATGTTGTAAGAGGATTATCAGATTTAGATAGTTTGATTTTAAGTAAATTATCTCTAGCAATCATCAATTTAATATTATGGTGTGCTGTGCAGACACACACAGAATGTGTACCACTGACACCAGCAATCTTACAGTTTTTCGGTCTCAACTCTGCAAACTTTGAAAAGCCAATTAACTTCTCGTAAGTTTCCCAAAATTAGTCTCTTTTGTATATGAACTGTCTTACCTAAAGCATCGTTCCCCACAGAAACATAGTCCTTTTTCCCAGGGATTTGTCTGCTTACTTCATCATCGTCATAAAAATTCTTTACTGAAATAGTTGTTTGAGGAGATAAATTTTTAACAAGTTTTGAGACTGGAATCGAAAAGGCACCTTTTTCTTCAAATAGTGTAACAAATGGCAGACTATTATTTCATCTGAATATTGATATTTACTTACATGACTAGAAAACAGTATTTTACACTCAAATGGGCCACATTCGATACTTAAATTCCTTTTTAACAACATGTATTTTTTTTTTATATAAAAATTGTGCAGACAATCATACATGGACAATTCTCTGCTTTAAGCACAAGACATTTTAGCTCTTTTTTCTACTCATAAATTAGAATTCTAAAATCGTTATCAATCTAGCAATTTTACTTTTGTTTTATGTAGCTCTACTTGGTGACAAAGTTATCTGGAAAAATAATTATTTTAACTAGGTCATGTATGCATTTATATCGTCAGACGCACGGGACACGTCCGTATCCCGTGCGTCAGACTATATAAATGCATATTTGACCTAGTTAAAATAATTATTTTTCCATATAACTTTGTCACCAAGTAATCTCTATATATATAAGGCAAAGCCCTCACTCACTGACTCACTCATCACTAATTCTCCCACTTCCCACATAGTCACAATTCTGAAAATCGGCACAAATATCAACAATGGTAAAAATAGAAAAAGTAAGCTATTCCGATCTCGATTAACCCACTTTAAGGGGTCGAAAAGGGGTTAAACGTTCCAAACGAGGGACATTCGAATATCCTACTTCCCATTTGGTCACAACTCTAAAAATTGGTACAAATATTAACAATAGTAAACATAGTAAAAGTAAACTATTCCGATCTTGATTAACCCACTTTAAGGGCTCTAAAAGGGGTTAAACGTTCCAAACGAGGAATATTCGAATGTGCTACTTCTCATTTCGTCACAACTCTAAAAATTGGTGCGAATATTAATAAAGACAAACGAAGTTAAAGTAAGCTATTCCGATCTCGATTAACCCACTTTAAGGGGTTAAACGTTCCAAACGAGGAATATTTGAATGTCCCACTTCCGACAAGGCCACAATTTTGAAAATTGGCTTAAATACCAACAATGTTAAACATAGAAAAAGCATGCTAATCCGATCTCGGTTAACCCACTTTAAGGGGTCGAAAAGGGGTTAAACGTTCCAAACGAGGGATATTCGAATGTACCACTTCCCACATATCCACAACTCTGAAAATTGGTGCAAATGTCGACATAGGCAAACATAGAAAAATTAAGTTATTCCGATCTCGATTAACCCACTTTAAGGGGTCGAAAAGGGGTTAAACGTTCCAAACGAGGAATAATCGAATGTCCTACTTTTCATTTCGTCACAACTCTAAAAATTGGTGCAAATATCAATAAAGACAAACGAAGAAAAACTAAGCTATTCCGATCTCGATTAACCCACTTTAAGGGGTCGAAAAGGGGTTAAACGTTCCAAACGAAGGATATTCGAATGTACCTCTTCCCACATGTCCACAACTCTGAATATTGGTGCAAATGTCGACATAGGTAAACATAGAAAAATTAAGCTATTTCGATCTCGATTAACCCCCTTTAAGAGTTCGAAAAGGGGTTAAACATTCCAAACGAGAGATATTCGAATGTTCTACTTCCCATTTCGTCACAACTCTGAAAACTGGCGCAAGTATCAACAAAAACTAACGTAAAAAAGTAAGCTATTCCGATCTCGGGTGGATCAAGGGGTGGAAAAGGGGTTAAACGTTCCAAACGAGGAATATTCGAATGTACCACTTCCCATATGGTCACAACTCTAAAAATTGGTAAAAATATCAACAAAGTCAAACATAGAAAAGTTAAGCTATTCCGAGCTTGATTAACCCACTTTAAGGGGTGGAAAAGGGGTTAAACATTTCAAACTCGAATATCCCACTTCCCATATAGTCACAACTCTGAAAATTGGTAGGAATGTCAATAAAGATAAACGTAGAAAAAGTAAGCCATTCCGATCTCGATTAACCTACTTAAGATTTGCAAAAGGCGTTAAACATTCCAAACTAGGGATATTCGAATGTCCCACTTCCCATTTGGTCACAACTCGGAAAATTGGTACAAATGTCAAAAAAGATTAAACAGAAAAAGTAAGCTATTCCGTTCTCGATTAACCAACTTTAAGGGGTCGAAAAGGGGTTAAATGTTCCAAATGAGGGATATCCGAATGTTCCTCTTCCAATGTAGTCATAATTCTGATATTTGGTGCAAATGTTAAAAGGGTAAATGTTAAAATTAAGTTATTCCAATATCGATTAACGAATTTTTAAGGGATGAAAAGTCGACGCAATATTGAAACTATACGAGGATTAACTTAATGTCTCAATTCCAATACAGCTACTACTTTGAAATTTAGAACTAAGAGCAAACATAAACACAATAAACTATTCCAATTTACTATTCACAATTATAAATTTCGTTTAAAATGTCAACAAAGGAAAGTTCCTATTTTGATAAATCAATTTGTCGGGATCGAAATGGGAGCAAACGTCTGAAGTGTAGAATACATGAATGTCTTTTGATCGCTAAAATGCTAATGGTAAAATTTCGTAGCGCAGCACGGGTATTCAGCTAGTATAATATAAAATGAAAACATAATTATTAGATTCACCTTAGTTTTATAAATCTTATCAATTTACGAGTAGAAAAAAAGAGCCAAAATGTCTTGTGCATCAGCCAGAGAGTTACTCACGAATTTTTTTTTCCCTATGATACCATGGGAGTACCATCTTGAAATTTTGCAAGAATGTTTGTAAAAGATGGTTAAATATAATATATTTTTTTCGAAAAAAAATTAAAATTCCGATTTTAAATTAAAAAAAAACATTTTTTAATTAAAAAAATAAATATTGTTTAAAAAACACTTTGTCATGTGTTATATATTTTATTAAAGACAATATAAAACTGAATAACCTGACATAAATTTCAGCTCTCTAGGTCGATTAGTTCTTGAGTTACAACCATTTAAAGATAGTTAAATGATGTAAAATTTGTGAATTTTTCAAATTTTCAAAAATACATAGCTTTGAAACTAACTTTGAAAAAAATCTCAAAATATGATTTTTTTAATTCAATGTACTAATACTACATTTACACCAAAAATGAATAAAATTCATTGACCTGCCGATTTGACCATTGGTTGATTTGATATGGAATTACCCTAATATCAAAGCTTATAGTCAGTGGTAGCCCTGTTCCTATAACAAACCATTTTAGTGTTGCTTTTGCAACTCTAACAAATTGTAAACATTTAGACTTTGTGATACATTTACGCCTCATTTAAATATGTAAGCATTTTGGCTTGACGGCAATTAGTATCCATCTAACGAAAAAGTATCGAATAAATATTCATGCCAATGAATGTTGGAAAATGTAGTTTTACATTTTTATTCAGGAGTTTAAAGAGAAATTGAGAAAAGATGGATTATCTATGGGATAATCCATACATCAAAGTTTTCAAAAACTTCAAGATAGAGTTTATTTTATAGATGGCAAGGTGTCAGTTTCAGCTTGATTTATATTCTTTTAATTAGTATACATTACAGATAAACTTGTAAAATATCTAATTACTTGTTTTCTCTTTGTATTTGTCAATATATTTTCTTTACTTAAAACCTTCTTTTTCTTTATTCAACTTCTTTTTTCTGTACTTAACTTTCTCTCTTAATCTCTCTTGCAGAAAATGTATTATGAAACCAATACTTTGAGTGGTCAGTGTAGTAATTTCTTGAGCAATCAAAAACAAGGTGAATGTAAAAGTAGGAGAAAAAAACATAAAAAAATTAATAAACCTCACTCAAAGCGTTCACAACTGAGAAAGAATAAATGGGAAGCTAAGCTCAGTAACTCGCATTTAAAGAATAACAATTATGAATCGGAATTTATTGGACCACGTAGGCTTACTAAACATATGGGTTTCTTAGCAAAAGGAAAGATCTCCGATTCCATTTCAAGATTGGAGAAAATAGTACCAGAAAACCTTAAAGCTCGTACTAAGCAAGATTTGCATAGGATATTAAAATTATCTAATAGCACAAAAACCAATGCTGAAAGTTCCGATTCTTTTCATCCAACGAGTCGTTATGTTCGTCCAAACATGTCTTCAGATGAAGAAAGCAATTCAGGTCCCTTTGATGATGACAGGATTGCATCACCTGTTAAGAGTTTTGCAGTTGATAAATGTAAAAATAATGTAGGTGAGTTGTCTGTACGTTTAACTGAGAAAAAGTCAGTATTTTCTTCAGGAGGCAAGTCTTCTACTGAGCATACTCCTCAAAGCCGTAACGAGGTTTCTATTTGCCGAGAAATCATCACAAAAAAGCTGCATCCAGTTATTACGTCTGCAAAGGCTTCACTCTTTTCTAATGTTTGCTATCAAACAAAGCTACGAGAGGAGTTGATTTCTTTTAAAAACCAGTATGAGTCTAGCCGAAAGGTAATTTCAAGCTCAAGCAACTACGAATCTTCGCAGGATAATTTGAATACTAGTCATATTGATAGAATGAAAACAAATGATTTTAATTTAAATCCCATATTAACTCAAGGTACTTCAACTGGAAACGAACTTGAACATATGTTTCCCGATTCTCAAGTCTATACTTCTGAGAGTGAAGATGAAGTTTATATCAATGCACAAACTTTGCTTCAAAGAAAAGCTCTTAATAACAGTATACTCGATGAATTCGATTGTAAACAGGGAACTTCTAGTTCTGGAATGGACAGTTCAGTTATTCTAATCCCAAGTTCTGTTTCTTCTAATGGATCCCCAATTTGGAAACCCAAACTAACTCCTGGAAAATTTGTTCCTGACTTCCCACCAACACCTAAAATTTATTTTCGTCAAAAAATGTTTTAGTTGGATTTGTTTGTACATGAGTAATTTTTGCAGTGCTGCAAATTATTTAAAAATTCTTTATGATTGCTAACTTTTGCTTTGTAGTTTTCTTGATGCATTGTAAACCTTTTGATTGATTAAATTGCTTTTTTTTTTTAAATATGGCTTGAAATGATTTATGATTATTTATTTTAAAAAACAATATTTGTTATTTAATATTTATAAACGAGCAATTCTTTGCTGTACGCAGGGGACATTTTGGCTCTTTCTTCTTGTAAACAGATTATAATCTTAAAATTATGCAGTTACATGGACAAATACATTTTTTAACTAGATCAAATATATGCATCTAATAACACGCACAGGATGTATCGATGTTCTGTGCATTGGTGACTTATAAATGTGTATTTGACCTAGTTAACTTAATTATTTTTCAATTTTGCCACAAACTAATTTTATATAAAACAAACACAAAATTACTAGATTCATCATAATGCTGCAATTCTAATCCATTTACAAGAAGGAAGAGGAGCAAAAATGTCCTTTCCGTCATCCAGGGAATTGCCCAAAAATGTTTTCTGATATACTAATTAAAGTTTTTAATTCTCTTCCTTTCCCCCTTTGGATTCAGGAACATTAAAATGATTGCAGCAGTCTATTGCCATTAGTTGCTCATTTAATTGATTAATTGATGCTTAAAACTACTTTTTTTTTTTAAATTAATGCTTTACATCGCTGTTTCAAAATAAAAAATTATGAAAGAAAATAATACTTTTTTTGATAAATTTTTTGAAGTTTGATTTATTTTAAAGTTGTTTATTTTTTTTGGAAATATTTTCCCCTTATACTCAAGTTAGTATAGATTATCAAATGCAGTTTATTCCTTTCGATTGCTATTAGGTTAGATAAAAACTTTATTTATGATCAAATAACATTAATTTTTATTCTTTTAGTAGACACTTTTACAAATTTGAAATTATATACAAATTCAATAACTTTCAAAAGTGATATATTTAAGCAAATTGTATTGAAGATATTTTTTTTTATATCCCATAAATAATTTCACACTTGTTGACACATCAAAATAATTAACACACTAGTTGCTATTGGTTAAATATTCATATTTTCCAATTTAGAAACCCAAACTAACTTTTTTCTTAATTAACTTCAACTTCCCAAAATAATATCCCTTCTCTATTGAAGTGCCCAGCATTGCTAAGATTTTATGCAGAGTAAAGAAGTTCCATTTCTTTCTTCCAATCATTAATTGTGAAATGTCAGTCAAACAAAATGTGTTTACGGTGTGTTTTTTAAATACAAATACAAATTTTAGAACCAACAACAGGCTCAAGGCCCAACAGGGTTGGTTGAGTAAATATATATATAGACGTATCTAGAAATAGAAAATAATTTGCATACGATAGTTACACGATCATACATACAATATAGCTTAGTTACAGGATCATGCACATACAATAGTTACAGGATTATACAATACAATAGTTACAGGATTATACAATACAATATACATAATACAATACAATACAATAATACAATACATAATACAATGCAATATACAAAGTTGACACAACGTTTGACAATCATACTGGAAAAATGCAATATATAATGCAAGCAATATATACAAGCTGACAAAATATACAATAGTTACAGGATTATTCAATACAATATACATAATACAATAAAATATACATAATACAATGCAATATACATAATACAATACACAAAGTTGACACAGCGTTTGACAATCATGCTGGAAAAATGCAATACATAATGGAAGCTGACAAATTTTATAAAAACCAACAGTACACAAACATAAGTAACCAAATATGGTAACAAAATAACCTAAATTAAATATATTCAAAATATAAGTAACTTACCTAGCCAGTGTAATCCAATTATTGCCTATTGATGATCCCCCAGTGCATATCTAACTGTTTCTTAAAACTCCTTATGCTCTCTGAATTTACAACATTTGCTGGCAAATCATTCCAATCATTGATAATCCTATTGTAAAAGTAGTGTTTTCGCCCTTCCCTATTAAATTGAGATTTGAACAATTTGCACCCATTTCCTCGCGTCCTATTGTCAGTGACAAATTCAAAACCCCTAATTTCACCACGTGCAATAAATTTAAATAACTGGATCAAATCCCCTCTTGCCCTTCTTTCCTGCAGTGTATCTTTTTCTAAAACAAAAGAGGAGGGCTTTAGTCGCTAAGGCTTGAACAGTTTACTGTGACATCACTATTATCCGTTATTAACACTAAAGCTTCCTTTTGGCAACCGTTTAGATTTTACTGAAATAGGTCAATAGGATAATGCATAAGTACCCTATAAATAAACCTAGTACATGCAGGGCCTGATGATGACAAGTTGGGGCCCAAGGCCCAGACACATTCGAGGCCCTTTTTTTCAAACGGGTGATTTTTTGGAAATGGACTCGAGGCAAAGTCAAATGAATTAACATGAAATGTAGAAAATGTTTATGAATTAATGTTAATATTATTTTCTAAAAGTTATTTTTTTTATCACAAATAAAGAAACAAATTTCAAACAATCAAATTTATAAATCAAAAAAGGAAAAACTTTGTTAAGTATAACATTGCATTTCACTATAACAATGTATATACACACAATGTATATTCACTATAACAATGTATATACGTGACGACAATATTCACAACTTCAGAGTCGACATTTGCTGATCTCACTATAAATTCGTCTAGACTTCCTTTCAATCCCCCCCCCCCCCCAACCTTTCAAAAAAGCTTGTGTTTCACTCTTTTAAACGGTTTATCAGACGAAACGGTCGTTTCGCCGCCAACCTTAAAAAAGGCAGAAACGACAGTAAGTATCTATTCTCTGCACAACTTCCAGCGAAAAAGCCGAAATTGACTATTTTCTAGAGCGCTTACGAAACTTCACATAATTATACAAAAAATACCATAGATTCGTCTCGGTGATACCTTTCAAAGAAAAAATAATTGAGTACCTAGAATAAAAGACAACGAAGAAAAAAAATATTGAAATTTCCAAAACGAAATAAAAAAACGAGTTCTAGCCCGATTTTGATGTAAAAATTTAGACAAACGTCCAGCCCTAACTAAGCTATAGATCTTCAAACGGATTGAATTATAGGATGCGGAATGTTTCAACTTAAAATCCTACGCTGGTTTTAACTTTATTAAATAATTCTTTATATTTTTAATTAATTTAAAACCACTTTTTTTCATTTCAAAATTTGGCAACAGATAAAGGCGATCAGCTTGTAATTGATGTTCAGATATATATGCCAAAAGTTGCCAAACAGGTTTGCTATCATTTCGAAGTTAGTTTTTCCGACATGTTAGGCTTAAGTGAGAATGAAGGTAAAGTTAAAGTATAGGCAGAACGAATTGGACTATAATTATATGGCTTATAACATCTTTAAAATTGAAATAATTTAATTTTTGAAGCGACAGAATTAAAGAGAAATATTTGTTCTTTAAGTTGAATATATTATTTGAACTGTATGACAATTTAGAGATAGTTAACTTTCAAAAACATTTTAATTTCGGGAAATCTCTATTGAAAAATAAAAACAATCGCATTTTGTTGCAAGATACTATGGGCTGAATACAAAGTATAATAAATGTAGAGGTTATGCGAGCTGACGTCACAGTCAAATCATTACAGAGGACTAAATGAACCATGCATTGCGATTGGCTAATGGAATTCGCAAAAATGTCATTCGTTTTTAAAGATGTGTTGATTTTGTTTACTTTCCATTGTAAAATGAAATCGAAGAGTCATATATCATCAAAATTGTAATTTCATAGTGAATTGTAAAATTGTTGTTAAGAAAATATTTTAAATTTTGTCAAATATCAATGGGTTATTATGTGAACCAAAATAATGCTTGGCATAGTAAAAATAATTTATACTGCAATATTTAGACTGTAAAAAACTTCTAATATTTATTTGTAACAATTTATTAGAATAAACTTTCAATGGGATGAACGCTCTGGCCTTGTATGTTAAAGGTGCCGCATTTGATTCCTGGGTTAGGTGTGGATGTTCATTGTGATTCGGAATCCACTTTAAGCTGTGGGTCCCGGACTGATTAGTCGTTATTATGCACTAAAATAGGTCATTGTACGTACAAACTAATCAATCGAGCTGAGACTTGGCAGACAGGCTCTTTGTCAATGGCAATGTATTTCTTTAAGTTTTGGGAGTTGAGTTGCCATACACAAGTTTCTAGTACTCGTTCGTGGTAGATTTTGATGGTTACTGCCGTCCGCATTCAACCAATTTGTCAATTTTCAAGTAGATTTTGGCATGTAAGATATAATTGAACTCAACTCGAAGAATTATGAATATTCATGGTACCAGGTGTATCATAGGTGGTACTACTTCTGGTTTGTCAATTTTGAAGATAAATATGGCATGTTGGGTGTCGTTGGGCTTGGCTTGAAAAATTATGAATGTTTAAGGTATCATGTATACCATAGGTAGTACCATTTTCGGTTAATCAATTTCCAAGATAAATACGGCATGTTGGACTTCTGTTTTGACGAATTATGAATGTTTAAAGTACCAGGTATGCTATTGGAACCACTTCCGGTTTATCAATTTTAAAGATAATTATTGCAGGTAAGGTATTGTCGAACTCAGTTTGAGGAATTATGAATATTCCTGGTAACAGGTGTACCATAGGTAATAATTAGAAAAACGATGAAACAGACAAATTCAAAAAATAAAAGTCGCCAGTGTTTAAAAAAAGTTCTGATATCCCACAAAAAAGCACTTTTGAAAAGTAGAAGAACCATCAACCTCAAAAACACAAAAAACTTTCTTGCAATAAAAAAATCCTAAGCATGATGAAAATTTTCAGCCACAAACACAGTGATATAAAAAATGGCCAACCTCTGATTACAGATCTCGGTTGTGACTCACTTAAGAATGTATGCTTACTTAGTTTATTTTTAAAATTTAAGTTCCGCTCCCATAAAAATTTACGCTGTTTGAGGATGGCACCCCTCTTAATCACTAACCAAAAACCCCCACAAAATAAAAACTTTCCAAAATGCATGTATCAACCAAACAAAAGCTTACCACAAACACTTCAGTTTCCTACTTAAAAAATTCTTAATATGGATTCAAATGCGAGCGTTTGAGCACAGTTTCTCTATACTATTCTATTTTGAAAATTACATCTACATGAACACGAAGATTTACACTACTTTGTATTTCCTACCCATCCAAATGAAATCATAAACTCGAATATTCGTGCAAACATCCATAAATTAGTTTAAACGCAATCATTGTTAATAATCCTATGACAGGCGCCAACCTCAAGCAGCGTAAATTTTTATGGGAGCCTAACTTAAATTTTAAAAATAAACTAAGTAAGCATACATTCTTAAGTGAGTCACAACCGAGAGTTGTAATCAGAGGTTGGCCATTTTTTATATCACTGTGCTTGTGGCTAAACATTTTCATCATGTTTATGATTTTTTTATTGCAAGAAAGTTTTTTGTGTTTTTGAGGTTGGTGGTTCTTCTACTTTTCAAAAGTACTTTTTTGTGGGATTTAAATAAATACACTCTGGGAAACTAAAGACTGTTCAAGATCAATATGAAATGATTTTTCTGTACAAATTATTTTATACAGGTTATATAAGATATTCACATAACTTTTGTGAAACAAAAATGGTTTACAGCCAATTTCGGGGCCCCCTAAAATCATGGGCCCAAGGCCCAGGCCTTGTGGGCCTAGGTGATGATCAGGCCCTGAGTACATGATAGACTGTGAGGCGACTTCAAGTTTTGGTATCCTATCGAACATCATTCAGAATTTTTTATAGAATGTGGTAGTAGATTATGAATCCACTGGTCTGCTGTGGCAAAAATTTCTGAAAATGGTCAAAAATCTACTTTGAATGAGTTGAACTAAATCTGATTGACAAATATGTCATAACTTGCCAAAAACTGAACTCACTTTTTTGTCTGGTAACCCACCACACTTTAATTTTCAATGATTAAGGGTGCAGACGATTTCCGATCTCTGGTTCGGAAAACTTGCATATTTTAAAAGTAAGCCAAATTGGTGACATCAGTGACATAATATTTATTGCCAACTTGGCGCACGTTTAAAAGATGCAAGTAAACTGTCATCAGGTATCTGAATCTTCTGCAACCTTCTTAATTGAAAATAAAGAGAGTGAATCAAATAAATAGAATTCTCTTTACTTGGCGATTGACCAGTGGATTCGTAATCTGCTAATTTTTCTCCAGTTTCTACAAAACATTCAGAGTGATATTTGATGGGGTACCTGAACTTTCGGTCACCTCTCGGAGAATAATAATAGATTCAGAATTACATAGCTACTTGTCGTTTCCAGTGCAACTCTATTCGGAATATAATTATCTTGATATGAAGTTATAAGCTTGCACCCTTTTCAGGGAAGTGACAGATATACTTTTAAAATTTCACGAAAATCAGGAAAATTTCCATTGTTTTGAAGGTATGCTTCCCTTTCATTCGTATTTTAATGCTATTTACCAAAGAAATTTGGCAGTAATCGTTAGAAGTTTAATATTACGAAATAATTTTAATTTTCATCAATGGCAAAACTATTTTTAAAAAAATTGCCATATCTTTTTAGGAACATTTTTGTAGAGTGTTTACACATCTGGAAAAGTGGGGGAAATTAAAAAAAAAAAAAAATGCTGTAAAATCAGGGAATTCTAGAAATCAGGGAACTCTTTTTTCCTGAATTTTGTAGCCCCCTTGTAAAAACATTTAAACATTCTAGAGGAAATAACTGAAGTTTCACGCAGGGTCAGGAAATTATTTTGGTGAGTGTTTTCTTTAAATGTTTCTATTTTTATACATTATTGAAATTTTAGCTATTGACTCAATTTAAATTTCAAAGTAAAGCACAAAGATCTTCACTGCATACCTGTGAAGGATATGTTTTCTTTTTTTCTGTCATATCTTAAGTTTACAAGAATAATCTGAATTACGTACATTAATTTTTACTCTCTCGATCATAAAACTTTAATTCAATTATTTTCTGACGAAAAATCCTATTTTTGTATTATGAATTTTCTGGCAGAGGAATGATGACCCAATTAGTCTATCTACTTTAACTCAATGAATTTTACACTGTAAGAACAAATTAGCTATTTAGTGCACATTAGAGTTTCAGTTGTCAATAACTCAACTGCAGCAAAAGCACTGAAATCTGTATCCCTACTCACGATAATGGCAGGTTAATTCTAAAACATAGACTAAATAAGCCCTGTTTTATCCCCATACAAGTTTTTATAGGTTGGTGACTTTCCACAATTTCCTACTAAAATTTAAATAGTATTACTTTATCTGTTTTCAATTCTCTATAGCTTGCATTTTCACTATTAAATCAAAATTTTTACATTGATAAAAAGCTATAAGTGAAATTGATTACAGAATTAAAATTTGCAAATCATTTACATTAGTTACAAAATCTTAAATGTTGTAGTATCTTAAAACACTAATGAAATGCATGTAATGATGTATCACAATTTGGAAATTAGAGAATTTTTCTTGTTTAATTTTTGTTTTCTAAGTATGTGTTTTAGATTTTAAAAAGAAACATATCTATGTACTATTACAATATTCATATAAACAGCTAGTTTTATTATTTAAAAGTTTGCAATCCTTCAAAAAATATTTTATGTGGACTGGCAGGGTTCATATGCCTCAGGGAGAACGGGAAAAATAAATCAGTCTTAAAATCTCAAGGAAAATAGAAAATTGTTCCTTAAAATCTGGAAATACTCTCACCTTGTTACTCTGGAAAAATATCCTCATTTGCTTAACCCTAACTTGAAGAATTAAAGTTATAGAGTTATTTGATAACATAGACTTCCAGAAAGTTATTCTTAAAGAAAAATGACTTTTTTCGAGTTATTGGAAGAATTTGTGTAGTCGAAGTTTAACTATATTTATGTGGCTAAAATTAATTAACTCCGCTGTGGAAAACACGATTCATGAAAACTCTGGGAAATCTCGAGAATTTTTTTTCTAAATATAAGTATGAACCCTGATTGGGGTTATTTACCATTTTTGTTTTTATATTTTCATTAATTTGTAGAAAATGGCCTGTTCTGCAATATATTTGACGATAAAGAATACATTACCCCCCCCCCCCCTCCAACAAAAGAGCAAAATTTGTGGTATATATATTTGATACTTGTTGCATCTTTTTGCCAAGTGAAACTGATAAGGAATGTCGTTGATTGACAGTGCTGAAGGTAATAGAACTATGTGTTAAAGACATTTGTTTTTCAGCTTTTTATGATTTTATACCGAATTTCTACTGGAATTTTGGAAGTTGGGATTTTTAAATCACTTTAAAAGTCATTTCCACAGTGATTTTGATGAAATCATTTGACTCTTTTTTGGAAATTGCTGAAAAATATTAATTTTCAATGTCATCTTTCATGCATGATTTTAATGAGAACCTTAATAACAAGTCTTGTGTCCACCACAAACCTGTTTACATAAGTTAAACTTCATAGATCAACCTGTTTGGGAGTTATGCTGACAGTAGGTAGACACACAAATATTTTTTCTAGACCACTTTTTGAACTTGGAACGTTTCCAAAACGTTTAGGAATTTTTTTTTCTTTACCTAATGTAATACTTTCATTACCCTATGTTAACATATGAATAATTTAAAGTAATAAACTTAAATTGTGTTATACTGATTTAGTTTAAAATGTAAATTGTGTTATACTGATTTAGTTTAAAATGTGATCTATTTTTATTTCTAGGTATTCAAATTGAATGTTAATCATTTTTAAGAAATCAGGAGGATTACCATTAAAATACCCATTCACAGTAACAACTTCATTTTTTAAAAATATGAGTTCCAATACAAGATCATTAAGGTCCAGGGCTGTAGTCAAATCTGAACCAGAGGTATCCTACGATAACACATTGCAAAATATTCCAAAAACAAGTAAATACTTTAAAAACAAAAAGGTGAAACAAGAATCTGGCTTTTCTGCAATTAACAAGAAAACCGAGAAGGCTTCAAAGGAACTAAAAAACAAGAACAAGCTATTAAGTAACAAAAAGATCAAACAAGAGCCTAGTGTTTCTGTAAGGACTAAAAAAACCGATCTACAAAAAGTAATAATTAAATCCGAACCTGGTTTATCAGACAACATCAAGAAAGAAGTACTTAGCGATGATGACTCTGTACCTATGCATGATGCTGTCAATTGTAAATTAGAAGTAACAAAAGCAACCGAGGAAGGCACTTCAACCCTAAAAAGAAAACAAATTAAATCTGAAAGTGGTACAACAAAGGCAGGCAAAGTAGCAAAATTCAAAGTTGAAGTACAAGACATGGAAGATATTGGATGGGAACCTGACAATTGGAGAGAAGTTTTGGATAATATTTTGAAAATGAGGAAATTGCATGTAGCGCCTGTTGATAGCTTGGGCTGTGAGGAATGTCCTGAAGATGGAGTTTCACCCGAGGTTCGTTTTTTTTTTGTTTTTTTTGCTTTAATTGGGATTTTAAAAGTATTTAAGTGTTCATGTATTTTATAGTAAATTAAATTTTTTTTTAGAAATTACCTTTAAAGAGATATTGAAATAATGTATATTACACAAAGTTTTTAATGTAAATCCTTTGTATGTATTGGCAATTTTTATGTATAATTGAAACACAAATATTATTCTACTATTAGGAAACTGTTTAAGAGTGTATTTCCTGAACAATTTGATATACTATCAGACTACTAGGAAACTGTTTAGAGCAGCGGTTTCCAAACAATGGACCTCGGCCCACAAGTGGGCCCTCGAGTAGCATAGTACTGGCCCATGGAGGCTGGTCGAGAATCTAAGCCAAGATAAATATTATTGGAATTTGAAGGGTAGAGATGGAAACAATCGAGTCACTCGATGATTAGCAACAATCTTCGATGTATATAATGAGTGAATAACGTGAGAATTCAACAGCATGGCTGAAATATTCAGCTTCAATCCAGATATTGACTCTCTTGTAGGGGACAAACGATATAAAAAATTCCATTTTTAAATTTTTTTTTTCTTTTTTTAACTTTGTCCTCTTGTTTTTTAGTTTTCTTATAGCTGTGATAGCAAAGTGAATACAATAAAGTTCCTTTCTTTTTAAAAAACATTGTATATTTACACAGTATATTTATTATAGTATATTTTTATATAGTATATATATTTATTATAGAATATTTTGCACAGTATATTTTACTAATTACTGAATCACTTAGTGCACTTATTCTATTAGCCAGTAGGCCTCATTTTTTTTTTTTTACGTAATTGGTGGTCTGCTAACTAAAAAGGTTGGGAACCGCTGATTTAGAGTCTATTTCATAAACAATTTTAAAAAACATTAACTGCAGGAAATTTTGAGATTGTTAACCCTGTAATGAATATGTTTGGGCTATCAGCCCCAATGCTGAGACACATTCTCTGTCTAAATGAGAATGTGTCTCATGCAGGGCTAACATAGATGCTGTAAATGCTTACATACATATAAAAGAAAATAGATTTTATTTTGGATATTTTTCGAAAAGGGGTGTTAATATTTATAATACTGAGAAGTTTTCACACTCTGTACCATTTATAATAATTAGTTACAGGTTAAATTTAAGTGAACTTTATGATGTAATTTCAGTTATTTTAATCAAATTTAACACTCTGCATATACCATGGATGTGTCTAATGTGAACTTTTAATACTCTCTTGCAGGTTTTTCGTTATCAGACATTGATATCGGTTATGTTGTCCAGCCAAACACGAGACGAGGTGACTTTTGCTGCCTCTCAACGTCTCATTTCTCATGGTTTAACGGTGGACTCCATATTGAACACTTCAGATGAGAAAATCGGGCAGCTTATTTATCCAGCTGGCTTCTGGAAGGTAACTTCATTAAAATTTGTATCTATCGTAACACAAAAATTGAAGGTTAAGTTTTAAATAAGCTTTTTAATGCACTGTATTGGGGAATTACATCTCTCTGTTGATTTTAATTAAATATTAGCTTAGGATATGTTTTATAAATGTTAACCCTTTGCACTCCAGAGGTGACTCTCACTCACCACATGATTTGATGCTGCAACTCAAGAGGACCACTAGGTTTGATGCAGAAATTCGATGCAAGGCCAATGACTGTGTTTAGTTTCTTTGAAGCGGATCTGTAACCATGAATCAGCCAAAAATGGTGGGAAACGTCTCGAGTTGCCGGTCCCTCCGCGAGAAAATGGCCTGAAGTGCAAAGGGTTAATTTAAGACACATCTCAATTTATCAAAATCATCTCTAATAACAACATCCAATTATAAAATAATCCAATACAAACTAGTTTTATATTGTGTCAGCTTCATGTAATATTTGACTTCTTTCGTGTCTAGTAACTTTGCATTACCGTTTGCTTGATACAAATATTTCCTTTAAATCTATAAAAGTGGATTTTAAATATTAAAATTAATAATATTATTTGGCAATTAGAAAATATTGAGACGAAGAAATATATTACATAAATAAGTTTTAATTTTAGAGCAAACTCAGTACTTGCAAACTAGTTAGCAAAACTAGTTTAAATTCAGAAATTAAACTAATGGCACTATTTTTACTTTGAATCAAGTGTAGCAAACCGCATAGCATACATTACTGTTTGCTTTTTTAAACTTCAAACGTATTATAGTTTTAGTTTCAAATTTATGTATGCAGTAGTAGAAAGTGCATTCTGATCCACAAAGAAATATATTTTATTGTTAAAAGTATGACTATTTAGGAATTAAATTTACTTTTTTTTTTGTATTCCTTCTTATAAACATTGTAACTGCAATTTTTTAGACGGGTCACATACATTTTGACATTTTTCTAATTTGTATCTGTTTAAAAAATATCTTCCAATATATTTGATGATATTTCAATTATTAAAATTGATTACCTTGATCTACATTTTCTAGTCTATTTTATTAAATAAGAAAGATGTATTTACAATTTCTGCAATTATAATGTTTGTACATGTTAATACATTTACAGTGTGCCGATATGATTTTTTATTCTTTTGTCAAGTAGAATCCTTTCATATGGTTTTGTGTTTTAATACCAAAAATTAATTATTCCTCATTGATTTTAGAGAAAAAAAGAAGTTTATATGGGTAAATTTACTAGAAATTTTAATTTATTTTTATATTTTTCAGCTAATTTGTGTAAAAATCATTTATATATTGAAGCATTTTAGCTCTTTTTATTCATTTATTTTCCTTTTTTTTAGACAAAAGTCAAGTACATAAGGAACACAACACAGATACTAAAGGATCAATATAATGGAGATATTCCAAGAACGTTCAAGGAACTATGCAAGCTACCTGGTGTTGGTCCAAAAATGGCTAACATTGTGATGAGTGTAGGATGGAAAGAAACAGTTGGAATCGCAGTGGACACCCATGTGCACCGAATTTCTAACAGACTGGGGTGGGTTCCAAAACCTACTAAAGATCCAGAACATACTCGGAAAGCCTTAGAAGCATGGCTTCCCAAGTGAGTTTTTCTTATCAATCTAAACTATAGTTTAAATTTCTTGATTATTTGAAAAAGTTACACGATATTTAAAACTATTATCATCATTGTAATTTTAAAACTTTAGATGCCAACACTTAGTTAATGTTTGATGTATTGTTACTCATCCCTTAACCATCAAAGTACATTTCATATTATTGTTCCATTCTGATAAGTTTTTACAATGGTGCTTTCTTTTCTTGAATTTTTATTTCAATATGAGTTAAATTTGCTGATAAAGATAGCAAAGAGATATGTACCGCACTTACAAGTATACTTATCAGTTTTTTATTACGTGCAAGGTTAATGTTAGACTGTACCTGTTTTCAGTTGTTTAGGTAAAAATTGTTTATTTAAAAAAAAAATATTGACAGTTAGAAGCATATCATGTTCAAACTTATGGTAAATTTTAGCATATGCATCATTTTCAAATCAAGTTTCTATCCACTGTAAACGTCATTTTCATTTAATCATTTACCTGAATGTTACTTAAGCAGATTTGTTTTTATCAACAATTCTTTGCTCCTCTATTTCACTCTTTTTCTAACAACTTATTTTTAAAAGATACTAAGTTCATTTACTACATGCAGATTTGGTATGTCTCATAACCAAGATGCAGAATATTTGCTAAGCAATCTCAGGATCAAGCTCCCCGCTTGGCACTCTGCTGTCTGCATTTTCAAAAAGAATAAACACAGCACCGATTTTGACAAATGTCTAGTTGGATTGCATTGTAAGAATTTTCTGGGCTGTCTTCCGTTGGTGGTGTGAATGCAGAAGTGTTTCCCTTGAAAAACATTTTGGAAGATGTGCCAGTAAAAAAAAAAGTATATTTCTATGAAAAAAATCATTTTAATTTCTTTTGCTTCGTTTTGTTTTTCTGTTCCCATTTTTGATAAACCTGATGTTAATTTATAAAAGTAATTTTAATATAAATGTCTGTTAAAAAGACGTTTTTTTTATTGAGCCAATATGACAAAAAAGCAACTTATGAGTAGTTGATAATGGTTATTTCGTTGTTCTAAGTAGTGAAAATTCCACACTGAAGTTCATGACTATTCTTTTTCTTGCTAATTAAAAATTGGCAAAGTTTGGCACTTGATTAATGTTTGAAATTGCAAACCGAAATATGAGGGTAATCCAGAAAGTAGGTTCCTTTTAGCAACACAAAATTGCTAATAAACTGCAGTTGTAGTTCCACTTAGTGCTTTTTAAAAATTATAAAAAATAATGTTGTAAAAAATCAGAAAAATACAAGATATATGTCCTGTAAATAATATAAATAAACAAGGTATAGGATAAAAAGCCATTGCTTTTAACTATTTCAAAGTTCTCTTTAATGGGTTATCTGCTGCGATCAAATCATCATCAATCGGAGATGGCCACCTACTTTGTTCATTATCGCAAACATTTTCACGTCCTTCATTGAAATGCGCTCATTGCTTTGGGTCTGTAAACTTCATAAATTTGTCTGTGAATTTCACAAGCTTTGGTGTTCCTCGCATTGAGAAATCGAATGACCAACTGTATCTCGTATGCTGTGGAATGCTAGATTGTTTTAAATATTTTAAACTCTCACCAAACAAGTGCTGCATAAGTCAGTGATATAAAAATGCCTTTCCTTTTCAATTACTCTGCAAAAAGAACGTACATGTTTGAACTAATGTACGCAGGTATTCCACGGCAAAAATTGAAAACAGAACCTACTTTCTAGCCTAACTTGGTATTTAATATTTCATTTGCCGTGTATTTTGGTGGTTAATTTTAGTTTAACTTGATTATTATATTTTAAATTTAAAACTAATGTTAAAATTCCTTCTATCTAATAGTGTCATAAGTTAATAGAAATATATACTACTCTATATTTTTTTATATAAATCTTTTAAATTTGTTGTGTTGTAGAGGTCACTGGTGGTCAATTAATCTGACTTTAGTTGGTTTTGGACAAACCATTTGCAAACCTGTTGGACCCTCTTGCGAAAACTGCTTCAACTCTCATCTTTGTCCATTTGGAAAAAGTGTGTTAAGTGGGAAAAGCAAAAAGATGAAAAAGAAATAACTGGTAAATAACTTTGTGAGAGCAGTACATATCTTTTTTTTTTTTTTTTTTTCATTCTACACAAATGTGAATCTTATTTGTTAACAGCAACTTGTATTCTTATTTAAGGCAGTATATTACAGATTCCCCAACTTAAAAAATTAGAGGTTTTCCATAATAAATCCTAAAAATTAACTGATGAATAGTTTAGTGAGTGTACATCATACTACTTATTCTTTTTATTTGCTTTTCTAGGTATCATTGTTGACAGTAACTTTTTATATTTAAAGTGTGTATTTTGGTTGTCTACTAAAAATATATTTCCATGTGTACCTCAAAAATATACTATGTGTCATAAATTTCAATATGATAATGTGCTATCAATGCTAAATTAATATCATACTTTATGTTTATCTTCATGGTTCGTACACTTGATGGAGAAAAACATTCAAGGACTTTTCAAGCACTTTCCAAGGATGCATTATCAACACAAATACATTAAAAAAAAAATTTAATTGGAAAATGGTGCACGTTCAAATCAATAAGTACAAAAACATGTTTTTTAAGTTTCAATAAAAGAAAGTGTTAAGGTTACAATAGGGGAAAAAAAAACCTTCCAATATATCAGAAGCCGTAACATGTCCCATAAAAACAGAAGTAGCTAGTACTCACTTGGTAATTACGCCAATATCGGATTTGAACATCCATTTGATTTCCTAGTATAATCATATTAAGACTTTCGTCAAATAATAATACAGAAGTTTTATTGATTAAACTGTCTTCCAATTAACTCTGAAGGCTTGATTCCAAATACTGCATAAAATACAGGTTTTTTTTCTCCACTTGAAAATTTAGATGCAATCACACTATCGGCAAACATGCAATCACATAATTTATCAATGCTTTCATTTAGTTTACAAGAGCCGTGGTTTTTTATGGTTTTTAATGTCAATTGTTCATAGTATAAAACTTTGTTTTTAAGTTAGATACGCCTCCATCTGGCTGACGACGTTGATTATTGTTGTGAAAAATCTCTACTCTTGGGGTATTTTTTTTTTTTTTCATTAGAAATAGTTTGAACAATCGTCATCAAACTTCATTTAGAAACTAAATTCATATGCTTTTTGCTCTTCGGTTGGCTTTTTAAAGCACTTTCTCTCGTCATAACATTTTTGTCACACAAAGTACATCGTGCTAAGTGCAAATCCAAGACATAGGCTTCAAACCATGATATTATATTCTGGCTTTGCAAATCTGCTTGAATTGAAAATGCATTTCCCCATCATTGTTGAACAGTGCGCAAAAAATTAGCACACACGATACAAAAATGAAACAAGAGATCACGTGACTTGAACGGATATTCCAAATATGTTGCGCATGCGCAGCTCTGTATTCATCAAAGAGGGGAATGACGAAATTTTTCTATGTTCAACTGCACTGTTTTCCTAGTTACTGATTGGTTTAACTAAATTTGAAAGATTTTGTTTACTTTATTGACCAAAATTTTTTAAGATGCAATATTTTTAGAAAATAAAAAGAAATTCAAGCACTTTAAACAATTTTTTAAAGAATTCAAGGATTTGAATGATTTGATGATTTTCAAGGACTTGAAAATGAAAGATTTTTTTCAAGCACTTTTCAATGTTTTTTAAAATCGTACAAACCATGATCTTCCAAAAAAAAATTTAAATTCCCTCTCATCAAACCTAATAAAATGTATAGAAACATTTAAGGAAATACAATTTTGATATTAGAGTTACTTTAGGGCACTTCTAGCTAAGACTAGTGAAGAGATTGACATTTCTAAACACTTATTTTTTTTTGAGAATTTCTTTTTATGTTCAATTAGTTTTCTAGTTTGTTTTCAAAATATTGAGTATTTTTTCATCTGTTCTAATTTGTAACTGCCCTAACCCGATTAACAGTATTAGACTGTCCTATTAAACTATAACTGTTCTAGATATGGAATCAAATCTTATTGTGATTTTCTACAGCACTTTTAAAAAAAGATTTGAAATAATCAATTTGTTTTGATGTCAAATAGCTGTCTTTTCTTTAAACAAAACAACAAAAATTAGTTCAATAATTGTCCTGAAATAAATTATTTTTGATATATTATCAAAGTTACAAATATTTCACATTGGTGTTTGATATTTTACAGAACCCTTTGGAAAGATGCCAGTCTTGATTTGGTTGGATTCGGACAAACGATTTGTAAACCGTTAAGACCGAAATGCCATGACTGTTTGAATAGTGGTTTGTGTCCATCAAGTACACAGAAGAACAACAAATTTTGAAGTACATTTTTTATTCATGAATGGTTGGATGTCATTTGTATATTCCAGTTTTAATTTTAGATGTTTAAGAATTGTTTTCACTTTAATTGCTTTTATTAAAATGAAAGAGCTTTTTAGAATAAAACAAAAAATTGATTTATTTCACATTTTTATTATACTAAACACAAATACACTAACATAGAATAAAATATATATATATGACTTTTATGAAATATTTACAACATTTACAATAAGAGTGATAGTTCAAAACGTAATAATTCATTTATTAAGATATGGGCCATAGAAATACAATAATTTAAAGTTTGAATGAACCCTACAAGTTAAATAGCTTAAGCCTTTAGATCCAGTTGGGATATATATCTCCATAAAACCAATTATTGTAGAAATAATGCTTATGTGCAATTTTATATTTTTCAAAAAAAAAAAATAATAATAACAATTACTCTCAGTAAAAACCAAAACAAAATTGAATGATAAAGAGGATTACTCTTTAAAAAAAATAGTACTCTTCAAATTATACTTACTGTTAATAAATCTTAACTGCTTTTCTTCAAAATTGCTTTAAATTGGTTTCATAATATTGAAAGGGTATGTTTTTTTTCTACAAATTATTTAATGATATAAAACAGAGACTTTTAATATTTACAGAGAAATCTTCTTTTCTCCTGTTGCACTCCATGTATCTGTACTGTGGTAATAAAAAAGACTAATCTCCAAAGAAGCTATACTTTTTAAGGTATCACACACACTTACAAATTATAAAATAAGAAAATTTTTCGCTACAAGAGAAAATGTTTTCCTATTATACATTGTTGACTGATGACAAGTTGACTCTTCATTATACTAATAATAGCCGGTGACATGACGCATTTTTTGTGTAAATGCTGGTCAACAAAGTGTTAATATATTCTGAATAACCAAAGTCATTACTCCTTTTTCATTACTTTCTTCAAAAGTATTTTGTGGACTTGAGTAGAATGGCGAATAAAATAACTTCTTTGGAGAGGCATCATTTTTCTATTACAGTACAGATTTACATTTTAGAAATTTTAATTCCAGATTCTCTTTGAATGGTTTGTCTCTGGTAATTGTCTTTTATCATCTTTAAAATGTTCACATCCAGCACATTCAAATATAACTTACAAATAATTCAAATCCTCTAAACATTTGTAATACCCTCTCTCAAAACATTGCGATGCTGCTGAATGTATGTGTTGTGTTTAACATCAATTGGAATATCTGTAAAAGTTATTTGCACACTTTAGAATATATTTAAAACATTTTGACAACATCATACCAAAGTTATTTGTCGTACACACAATTTTCTAATGTTCTGTAAGTCACTTTTGTTAAGCAAAAAAATTCAATATTTTTATTTTGATAATTATTTATTACTTTTATAGTAATTAATGACATAAAAATGAAAAAACTTAGCTTACATTTCTGACTTTTGAATGAAAATTTTAATTTAAAATAACATGGAGATTTCAGTTTATTAGGAGAGAGCATAGAAAACATCTATGCATTTTTATTGATTTTTAGATTAACACTAATTAGATTGATTGATATTTTTAGATTGCAAATTTAACAGACTATCTCTAGAGGCTTTCATTTTCCATGAACTACCTAACAAAATAAAAATCGTTTTATTATTAGAAATTAACTGTAGTTCTCAATGGACGTTTCATTTATGGAGTGGTTCATCACACAAAACTTATTTATTGCAAATTTGCTATTGCAATTTAAATATTTATCTTTAATTGATCAATTATATTTTAAAAAATCTAATTTTATTACTTATTATGCATACCATCATTAATATCTATAGCTGTGTCCTCATAAATATTTATACTTACTAAGATGCTTGCTCAGAAAAGAATTTGAGAGATTTGTCGTGAGATCCATTGCAGTGAAACGATTCAATTGCGAATGAGCACCAAATATCTTTCTCATAGTTTTATCACATAAGAAGGGTACGTCACATTGGTTAAGATGAACAGTTCCTCTGGAAAGACATTGAAAAGAAAAATTGTTTAAATTAAAGTAAGGTGTTGCAACACATGCGAAGGAAGTATTTTAAATTTATTGCTATTTCTAAGAGTTTGGGCTGATGATTGGGCTCGTTGCTTTGTAAGCTCTGCCTTAAAAAATTAGTAGACATGGCACCGATTGCGACAAATAGTCTCGTATCAATTATGAGATGTGTGGTGAGAGTTTTCCAGGTTTTTTTCCTTTAGAGTTATGCAAGTCAGTTTCCCCTTTAAAGACCTGTTAGAAAGTGATTCTCTTTGATATTCTACAGCTTAACGATGTTTCAGTACAACCTAGTCCTAATGTAGCTCTTGTACTAGGTACTGTTGGTACACCAATCTGAGTTTAAATTTACACTTAATTACCTGAAAACTGGCACACTAATCTGGTATTTCAATGCTCAAAGAGAAGGTATTCGATAAAGTTCTTATTGTGAACTGAACGTTCCACAGTACTTGCATTGATGTTTGTTAAGGGTCTAACTTTGAATTCGAGTATCCGGTGTTACATGACTGTCCCATCAAATTATTTTTGCCAGTCTACGCTTATTACTTACTCCCACAGTCATTTTCTAGTACAAGTATTAGTTTTTTCTAGAATTCTTGTAGCCATGGTGGATCTTTTCATTGAAAGTACAAACGGAAATATCCATGTTTTTCTAATCTACTACCAAATTGGTGTTGATATCTTTGGTTAAGTGCAGTGGTTCCAACACATGGTTCGTGGATGTACCTACACAGAATTAATTATTAAAATATTCATAAGTTCAAGTGTTCCAAATGAACTGCGTTTAAGGCAATGTAAAAGCATTTTCTTTTAATTTGTTACTTTTTGCATTTCGATAACTCAAAACTTAAACAATCGCATCCAATAGTTTCGAAAAAAACTGAACTTGCTTTTACCTTACTAGTCGATTTATCCACTAATCATACTTAGATTTTTTTTCTTCTATCTGTGGGAGATTATAACGTTAATATTTATTTTTTAAATTAGTGACAGTCTGAAATGAAATATATATAATATATATATATATATATATATATATATATATATATATATATATATATAATGCATGTATTCTTATAGGATTTTTATTTTACGATACTGGGCATTGGAAAAATAATTTGCATTAATTTCCTCAATTTTATCAAAAATTGAAAGTACAGACGGAAAAATCTATGTTTTTGAATCCACTACCAAAATGGTGTTGATATATTTGGTTAAGTGTAGTAGTAGGCCCATTCTCAAGAAAGATTTTTTTTTTATCTTGTGTGTGTGTGACTGTTCTAATGTTTTTATTTGTGCTTAGTTCTTTATACGATAATTTAATTCTTTTGAAAAAATATTTTCAAAAGTTATCTAATAACCTGGAGAAGGAAGTCCGAGGCATTTTTATCTTTGAATGTATTGATCCATGGCAACCTTAAGGTTGGGACACATTTAGCGTATATAATTCTACCTGAGGGTGACGACCACTCTCTCATGTTCGAGTGATTCCATCTGCTTCATGACCCTGAGGTTCTCCTTTGTCTGAAATTTCTCCATGTTGATGAACAGCATCGGCTGCTTCACTCTCTGGAAGATGGAAGTCTCCTCCCGGAGAGGCAGCATCCAAGTATCCAGTCCAAGACCAGCCCTGGTTAAAAAAACAAACAGATAATTGCTTGTATTGACGCTCGAGAAAAGCGGATCCTTCCGATTTCTATAACGCATGTCTAGGCAACGGAACCTTTTTAGTTTTAAGGATTAATAGGCAACTTAGTTTAGCATTGCTGTATCTTCTGTTTAGCATGTTGGTAATTGCATTGTATTCTACTGGTCAAAGATCTACATCAGAAGTTATCTTAACAAAAAGATCTATTGAATTAATTTGTGGTAAAAGAAAGAGGAGAGAATCCCTTAAGTTTTTCAAAACTTATGACCAAAACTGATAATATTGCTTGCCCAAATCCCTTGCTATCCAGCTCAGGCGCATAACCAGGGGAGGGATATGGGGATATATCTCCCGAAACTTTTCAGTTTGCTATTAGAATGCAAAAAATAAAATAAATAATAAAAAAAAATAATTAAAATGGTAAATTTATTTCAAATATTTTTAAATTTCTAGACATACAGAGAAAAAATTACTTGTATATATTCTGCAATAAAAATAAAAAAATTACTGTTAAAATTTTTTTGAGTTATAGTTTTATATCGACTCCCGAAAAAAAAATTCTGGCTACGCCCCTGATCTAGCTGGTTTTAATTAAGTAGCCTGATTTTTTACATCTGATATAATAGGTGATAAGATAATCAATTGAAGTGTGTTTTTCGGTAAAACAAAGAGTAGCATCAAGATTCTTCAAAATTCAAAACAAAAGCAGGACTTTTATAAAAAAAAAAAAAAAAAAAAAAAAATACAGATTTGGTGGTATTTTACTCCCTGATAGATTAGAATCTTTGGCCTTTAAAATTGTGCAAATGGCCTTGCGGCATCTATTATACACTATAGAAATTATCTGGACAAGATTTTCTTTTAGCACCTAACAGCTTCTGAAATGTTATAAAAATGCAGATCTTTTTTAACACCGTGTCATTTCTTCATGTCGAAACGATTAATAAAAAATAAAAAAACCTTTCCAATATGCAAATAGTTTTCTTTTATCATTTTTAATTAAAATCAGGACCCCCTTCCCCCCCCCCCTCTCCGAAATTATGTGAAATCTTGTTTCACTACTTTTTTTTTTGTGACTTTTGTTCTATGTATTTAATAAAACCTTCGATCATAACCCTCCCCGAAAAAAAAAAAATCCTGGCTACCGGGGTAGATTAAAATAACTATATTTGCTTCAACAAAAGTCAAGCTGACTAGCTAAAGATGTTAAAAGATGGAAGGAATATCTTACTTGAAGCGCTTGTCTTCCGCCATGGCCGTGATGACAGTGGCGCCCCCAAAAGAGTGTCCAGCAATCGACACCCTGTCCAGGTCCAAAATGCCTTCAAAGGAATCCAGGCCTAAACGAGATGTGGTCATCACGTTCTCAACAGGCTGGGCAGCATTCAGTGACGTCAGCATGTCCAGAACTTTGATGCACTCCTTTGCTCTCTGATGGACCTTTTGAAGGAAGGGAACGACTTTATAAATCGTTTGTAAGGTGTTAAGAAATGGCTTTCATTAGCAGCATTCAAAAATCGATCTTATTAAAGTTTCTAGACTGAATTTTTTTATTTATAGTTTTGTATTTTTGCCACTAGCAAACTTTGTAAATCATCCTTAATTGAATTGGCCGGCTCAATTAGATGGCAAACTTTAAGAGTCTTAACCCTTTGAAGTACAGTGGTTCCACACAAAAACCACTTACTTAAATTTTTATTTCTATACGCAGACTGGTTTTACAGTGAAACCACATAACATATAATCTCATATAATAACTTTCAATCTCATAAATAATCTATGTAATTTTGCGATTTTGTATGACCTGAAACAAAGTGCAATTTTTTTTACAGAAAAAAATTTATTAGGCATGCCATTTGTGTTCACTGTTACTTGCATTGTAGTTTCATAATGTAACCACTCACACAAATTAAAATAAATATTTTTTTTGTAAAAAGGAAGGATACTCCATTATTTTACTCATAAAGACGACCCATAACAAATGTCATTAAAATCGAAATTTATGCTTCAAAGAGTTAAAATAAATTTGTAGGATTAAGGAATTTGTAATTAGAAGTTAATATTGAAACTTTTATCAGGATTCCAAATCATAAAAGAAGTTTGAGCAGAAATAGTGCCTACCTGTTGGTTCCTGATGGCAAATTCACCTTTCCCAGATTTGACTTTTTGGAAGAGCATCCAGTGCTTTTTGATGTTTTCTTCTTCTGAAGACGGCAGGCTTGATGTCTCCCGTTCGAAGTAGAATGACATGCAGGCAGAATAATCTCTACAAAATATACTTTATTGACTAAAATAATAACGAAAAACTTTATTTTTACTGCCTTCTTAACTATATGCCTGATTTTTAATTTTTGGTAACTATTTATCGTATTTTTAAATATCATTTGAGATTATAAAATGCATTTACTAAATCTTTCAAATCAACTAAAATAAAAACCAAAGTAAAATATTTAACTTCAGATGTTATAAGTTATTTAATTAAATTAAAAAAGTTTTAACAAAAGACTTTTTTTCTTTTTAAGTCTGCAATGGACAATTCCCGCATTTTTTTAAAAACGAGTGAATTTAGTTTATATTTATATAGAATTTCTTTCTGATTCCAAATATTTAAACAAAAGTTCTTTAAAAAAAAATTAGTTATTTAAATACTAAGAAAAGAAAACGCCTCAAAACCAGTCCGATCAAAACAGTCAACAAAATTCGTGACGTAAAGAGCCTCTATCGTTTCTATGGTTATCGTGAGGTTTCTGCCAAATAGTTGGCGTTGGTAGAACATTGCCGCATTCCGTACAGGTTGGCGTGCTTTAAGAGAAACTTATAAATCTGGTTTCCGCTGTTGCATTTCAAACCAAGATGTTTGCGAAGCCGTGACGTCACATTCAATGCCAGCGGAATTAATCGTTTGTTCGCCAACGTCTAGAAAGGTAACTTTGATCGCAAATTAAAAAGAAAAAGAGCATTGAGCAGAAATTTTTGTGTTTATGACCTTTTCAAAACATTTAGAATTGAATAAAAAAAAATGCCGGAATTATCCATTATCGAGATTTTATATGTAAATAATAAAAGATGAAATATTTGTTTGTAAATGAGGGAATTAAAAAACCCACTTTTAAAAATACTCAATCCGTCTAAAAAACTACTCAGGAAATATAACGTTAACCTTTAAATATAATGACATCGAGAAAAAGTGATTTCAAGTTTTCAAATGTAAAAAAAAAAAAAAAAAAAAAAAAAATGGGAAAATATATACCTATCAACATATACTACAGTAACCTCTCGTTATAACGCGCCTCGATTTATCGCATATTCGGATACATCGCGCTTTTGCTATGTCTCCTAAATTATTTTCTAAGTTATCGATTCTTTTACTTCCCAAAATGTGTATGCACTTGGACTTAATATTAAAAGGTAAATGAAACTACTGTTTTTATTATTTAAGTGATTCTTTTCTATAGTTGTGCATACTTTCACTCCTAAGTTTTTTTTTTAAAGAGCATGTGTTTATAGATTATTATTATTATTTTTTTTTAATTATTATTAATTGCACTTTTTTCCTGTCTCCCGATAAGCGCGATATATTCAAGGGGCTACTGTTTTATAAAAATGTATTATACTACTTTGTGTAAATATATAAATATTTTTATTAAAAAATACTGTTACACTTGGTCAACTTTTAAATTTGGAGGAACTTTTTTTTAAGTTAAATTTGTATTATTTTTTTCTCATAAAGACAAGCTATTTAAAGAAAAAAAAATATTTTAAATAACAGTAAAAAAACGAAGTTGCACAATATTCATTAAAATAACAATCAATTTTGGAATCTTGTTCAATGTTAGTTTTAGGAAGCATAAATTATTTCCTTACTAGTTAAAATTTTTATTATAAGATACGAAATTATAAAATTTATCGTTGGGGGGGGGGGGGGATAGCACTTATCTCAACTTTTAGGCATCCCCCCCACTTTTTCCCCCCACTTCTACGACTGGAGTTGATATGAATACCAAAAAATAGTCAAGTGGACAAAAAAAATAAAACAAAGTTAAGGTATCGTTGTAAAAATTCTCCTCTACGTCATTATCATTCAAGATATTCTGTTTCTATTTAGGCCTCTTTCACACGGTGCGAGTGCGGACTTGGACGTGGTAAAACTTTGGTAACATATATTGGTAAAACTTTTTGCGAGCCCGCACTCGCATCCGTGTCCGCACCGTGTGAAAGAGGCCTTAGTCAAACTATCATTTCACTTGAAGTCACCCATTTCGAGGGGGGAGGGGGGGTGATTGAAAAATATCTCTACGCATCTACATAAAAATCGAGTAAGTTGTAAAAACGAACCACTCAATTTCCATTGTTTTCATTAAGTTCGAAATTATATGCACGAATAGTTTAATGTATGATGTATAACGTAAAATATTTTGGTAGGCTTTTGAACCCTATATCACCACCTTGCTTGGGTACGGCCCTGCTACACAATGCTATGTTTTCCTAATCAACATCATTAGTATTATATCATTCATTCAATATCATTAATATTATATCATTACGTAAAATATTTTGGTAGGCTTTAGAACCCTGTAATTTCCTACCTTGCTTGGATACGGCCCTGCTCCACAATGCTATATTTTTTTAATCAACATCAGTAAAAAATTACGAAATTTTGTCTAACTATAGCAATGCATGTACAGTTTGAACACTAACAATATAGAATTAACAATTTAGACCACTAATAATATTCAGTGTGAAAAATATTTTCCAATAGATGGAGCCACGAATTTGATGTGAAATTATCAAAAATTAATTTATAAATGTTAATTGTAAAAGACATATTTTTCAACCTCTACATTTTGTCGATTATATTATTATGTAAAACGTTTCGAAGCGATACTTCGTCAGATATTATGATTAAAAGATAAACACAGCATTATGCCTTCAAGTCAGGGAAAGGCCACGCGATTACCCAAACTTAAAAACCATTGAACTGATTTCGATGCATTAATCTTACCTGTGTTCCAGCGCCGCCACGACGATTCCGCGGGACGCCAGCTCTATACAGAATGTGGTGTAAGTAGTCCGGCACCCACCGAGTCCGTGCGAGAAGATTAAAACCGGATAACGCTGTTCCGGTACTCTCAATGGCGGGGCGTCCCATGCTGCCGGAGTGTGGATTTCGCCTGAATTTTGGGAAAATATAGGTATTAAATTTTGTAGATGGCTTTAGAAATAGAAATAGGCAATTTAAGGATTTAGTGTGATGTGGCATTGTCGTACTGTGACATGGGTAGAATAGTTTCGCATTTGTATCTTGTATGGGAAGAAACGCGGAATGTTATCGCTAGTCAAGGTACAGTTTAAATACCTACAAGGGGTTGCAGAGTAGACAATTGAAGGATTTAGTGTCATGTGACATTGTCGTACTGTGACATGGGTAGAATAGTTCTGCATTTGCATCTTGTATGGGAAGAAACGCGGAATGTTATCGCTAGTCAAGGTACCGTTTAAGTACCTACAAGGGGTTGCAGAGTTAGAGTTCATTTGAGCTTGCATCGCACAGCGTTTGTTCAAAATACTACAAAGTTAACAAGGGATGTGGTAGAGTTTACAATTTAACATACTGGGTTGACGAATTAAATGTATACTTTTTTTTATTTAAATAAATAAAATACTTCTATTATTTGAACGAAATACATAAATGAAGTATAGAATCAAGGGCGGGGAAATTCAAGATTTTGTTTGGGGCTCGATAATTTTTTTTTTTTTCGGCAATAAAGTAGTCACGTGATAAAAGTGAGCTTAAAATTATTGAATGTATTACATGTGCATGCTTAAACTTTGTCGAATGTTAATTTGTTACACTGATACAAAAAATACAGTTTTGAAATACTGCGAGTTAAACGGGATTTCATGTTAATCGATTTCTCGTTAACTGTATAACATATTGTTTGTTTTGTCTACCAAAAAAAAAAAAAATATATATATATATATATATATATATATATATATATATATATATATATATATATATATATATATATATATATATATATATATATATATATATATATATATATATATATATATATATATATATATATATATATATATATATATATATATATATATATATATATATATATATATATATATATATATATATATATATATATATATATATATATATATATATATATATATATATATATATATATATATATATATATATATATATATATATATATATATATATATATATATATATATATATATATATATATATATATATATATATATATATATATATATATATATATATATATATATATATATATATATATATATATATATATATATATATACATTCAGGGATAGAGTTCTTTTTTTATACTTAAGATAATGTAAGGATAAAAATTTAGTGAAAGCTACTTCAGAGTGTTTTTGCCGCTCGTACTTCTCTGTCTCACACAGGGCCGTCGCTAAGAATTTCGATTGGGGAGGCGTTAGACATCCTTTTGCCGACTGAAATCAAGGCACTTCCGGTTTAAAAGTAGAAAATATCAATAAAAGTGTTTATAAATTGTTAATTATTGTATAATTAATGTTAATTGATGTATAATTAATGTTAATTGATGTATAAGTAATGTGTAATTAATGCATAATTTATTTTTAACTGATATGTAATTAATCCATAATTGATTTTTAATTAATCAATACTGGTTCTGCATTTTTACTTTAAAAATTAGTTATTTTATTCAATGTGAGATTAATACTAATTAATGTTTGATTACTTTTGAATTACCATCTAAACAATTTTTAATTAATGATAATTTATTTCATATCATTAATAACTAATTAATGTCATATTATAATTAAATTACCGTCACATTTTAGTTAAAGTTCCATGCAAATTTAATTAATACTCTATTTAATTTTAACTAATTTTCATTGTTTTTTAATAAATTTTCCCCTTTCCCCGAAAAAGGAGGATAATTTTTGGAAGATATATTTTTGGGAGACATTTATCATTTTCAGATAGAATGCTTTCCCACAATTTAAAACCAATTCATTGAACTGAGCAACACAAAGGCTTCATTTTGCTACATTTTTTTTCCTTCTAAATTTTCAAATTGCAGTTTTCAATGCAAGATTAAATAAATAAAAAATAACAGATTAGATAAGCGATTCTTTAATTTTTAATTTATAAAGATAGATTTTAATTTATAAAATCTTTAATTTATAAAGATAGATTTTAATTTATAAAGTTGATAACATAACACAAAATTATCTACAAGAGGTACTGCCAAGATCTGACTTGCATCACTTGGGGCCCAAAAGCACATCATGTTTTAAGGGCCTTATAAAAAAATTGTGGTGAGCCAACCAAATATTTATTGACAATGTTTGCTGAAAGGATTTACATCTTTAGCATGCAAGTTGATAGATAAACATTTTCTCAGGTCCAAAATCCTACAACAGAAAATCAACCAAAATGTAATTCACTAGAATATTTAACTAATGTTTTGCTAAGCCAGTGGCGTAAGTAAGGTATAGATTTGTTAAAAGAGAGCTTATTTTTCGGATGTTGAAATTTAAGTGTTTTGAAAATTTGTACACAATGTTTAATTAATAATATACATATTTTCTACATAAATGTGTATATAATCGTTTTTGAGGTGTTTCTTGACGTACTACAAATATGTCACCTACTACTATTACACATCAAACTTGTCCAATAGTTGGATGAATAAGTTAATATTATCATTTTTTCTGAGAATATAGTACGTACTCTGCAGATGACTTAATTATAAAAAAAAAAAATACGAAAGTCTGTTTGACAATTGCAAATAACATATACTGATTTGTAATCAACGGAAAATAAACCATTCTGTATATATATATATATATATATATATATATATATATATATATATATATATATATATATATATATATATATATATATATATATATATATATATATATATATATATATATATATATATATATATATATATATATATATATATATATATATATATATATATTTCATATAAACAGCGGAAAAGTATCGAAAAAAGATGAATTCTGGGGGATGGCGGGCTTTAGCAAATGAGTCACCTAGTATTAGAAAAAATAATAATGGTAAGATTTTCATTTGAAAAAGCTATCAGAGCGCGGTTCGTACAAATATAAACAATGTATGTTTTCCATAGTTTTGCTCCAGTGGAATGCAAGTCATACAATAAAAAAATTACATTGAAGTTTTAAATTTGACGTTTTAGCTTTCCTTTCAATTTTTTTATATTAGTAGAAAATACACATATTTGAAATATAAATGTTGTTGTCTTATTAATCACATATTTATAATAAAAAAAAAGAAAACATAAAAAGTTTACAGCAAGTTTAAGATACATCTATCTATCTTTATTCCAAAACCTAACAAAAGAAGTAGTTTATCAAAACACGTTTGGAAGCCAAATGATTAATTAAAAAAGATTTTTATCCCAAACAAAATTTTAAGTTGTCTCAGAACAATATAATTCATTTTTTCTGGGTTCGCCAATTTGAATTATGTGAACCATAATCTCCATATCTATTATGAGTCAACAACAGCAATGATATTATTTTTCTTTATACAATACTCGTTGTTTACAGAATTTTTTTTTTTTGTAGAAATAATCATTTTAGAAATACATTTGTCCCTTTTCCACCAATGCACAATAAGAACACTTATTAAGAAAACAACCATGTCAAGCGAATGTCGCGAATTAACCTCAGAACAAAATAGGGCGCGTTGATCCTCCAATAATATAAGTCAAAACGATAAAAATGAAAAACCATACCAAAAGATTTCGCAAACAATAATAGAAAAGTGATTTAAATATCCAATTGCAGGCGAGTTTGCTCCAGGCTTGCTTTTAAATAACTCCGCAAAGACAACAAAATAATGTCGGGCAATTTTAGATGTGCATCCAACTGTTAAATTGATTGTTGTCTGATTTATGTTATAGAATCTAAAGGCATTTGAAGGAGGCAGTTTGCCTGAAGTAAAATATAATTTCATCGACTTAAAGTTCAGAAAATAGTCTCGGTCAGTTTTGGATTACAATTAAAATTGAGTTATTTAGTAATGCGGGCACTGAAAGGTTTTGTAACAGTTGTAAGTCTTAAAAACTTCTATTCCATTTTCTCTCTCTCTTTTTTTTAATTTTTTTTTTTCAATTTTTTTTTTTCAATTTGTTTTGTGGAATAGAATTTGAATTTTGGATTAGTTGTATAATATGGATTAGATGATTTTAGATGATATTTAATTCCACATTACATTTTAGGGGGAAAGTTAAACAAAGGACCGGTTCGTTTGTCTGAAATGGACATTTTCAGTCATAACAACTAATGCTGCAGACATGCAAAATATTTCAAATAAAATACCTAATTGAGAGAAATTCCGATTAAAAAAATAAATTACTTACCCAATTACTAAGCTCTGAAGGTTAATACAGTATTTCACAGTTTTCGCCTTGAATATCAACAGAAAAATAAATTTCAGAAAAACGATATTTTGTCTAATTGTGAATATTTTAATTGTCGTGCATAAAAATGATCTTCAAAACATTTATCGTTTGCCAATAGGAATTTGAGTTTAAATTATTGCTTTTAAAGTAATGAATTTTTTCTAGTGTTTATTAATAAAAAAAGACTTAAAATATGCTTCCATGATAAAAAAAAAAATTACAAAGAGAAAGATTTTAAGAATACACTATAGAAAGAGGATAACTCACCCACAAATTTCGGGAAGGATTTGCAGAACAGCGGTGGCCATATTTTGAAGAACATGGCGTAGCCTTCGAGATAATTTTTGTGAGGAAGCCATTCTGGAAATTTGGCACCCTACAAAAATTAAATGGAAGATTTAAACAATTTATCACTCAAAATTTTAAAATGGTTATAATCCTAGTTCCATGATTAGTTTTAATTAGAATTTCGAAAATAAACGAAATCACCAGAATGTTCGTGTAATATTTGGAGGAACTTAAAAGTCTTAGGCTGAGACAAGTTTTTATCCCAAAACAGGTGGAACTATTCTAATGAAACTTTCTTTTATGTATAAATTAAAGTTTGATGCAATAAAATTATTGTAAGTTTAATTGTAAACGATGCTGTTCAAACCGAGATAGACACCGGTGATCGTGAGAGATAGATTTTCTTTCAGTTTTCCAGATGCCTGTAGTTGGAACTTTTCTGGGTTTTGACCCAAGATTTCCAAACACCACTTTTTCATGATTTACCTACTGAATAAGTTGAACTTACCTCCGTATCACGTAATAAATTTTTCTCAATCTGTTTGACTTTCGTAGTAAAATTATTTGTATAAAATTACTTCAGAAAATTTTTATGGAAAAAGTAAGAGCATTAAAGCAGTTAATTCATCATTATAAATTAATTTATTTCAATATCATACATTATTTTACAAAAATATATATTTATGATAATGCGCTAAAATGAAAAAAGCAAATTTAAATAATTCTGCATAATTAATGGAAAAAGAGCATATACCAGTATTATCATCATTACAAAATTACTTATTCTAATATCACACAATATTTTAAAATATATATTTTTATGAAATTGAACAAAAGAGGTTACAATTACTTGATTTTCATTTGGGGGAGAGGAGTGTCAGTGGGCTTACAATTGTGTTTACTTTATTTTTTTATGGAATTTTTTTCCTTTAGAACATTGCAAAACGTTCTTTTTACGCAATATTTTATTTTGGAGAAGCACATTTTTACAGATTTTTGGAGCGGGGCAAAATGATACTTTTTTCTCCCGCTCTTGGTGGAGTACAGGACTGATAGCCCCCTTTGCCCCATGTAGTTGGCGCCTACGATAATTTGACAAAATTCGAATTTCTATACTTCTGAAAAGAAAGCTATATTTTTTGCAAAGCCGAACTTTATAAATTAACTTTCATGGATCTTCTTTTGATGATTAAAATTATGTTTCCGCAATGATGTTTCTGCCCCTGAGCCATGAGATTAGCTACTTATTCGTGCCATAAAAAGGCAACTTTTTCTTGACTATACAGCAGTGAACTTTATACAATAGACATAATTGAAATCCAGTTATTTTAATACATTTTCACCTTTTCAAGTTGACTTTCAGCATTATACATTATATATAGCAGTTCTTCAAACATTTCTGACGTCACATCGATAGCGATTTATTTCATACAATTGTTATAGTAATTATCTGAAGAAATTCGAATTATAGACTCTGGCTTTTACTTGTGATTTATAGCTATTTAAGTAATGAGCTTTCGGGTTTTAAAATGTCCCTTTCTAAATAATAGTGCACTAACTACGTTTTCTTTGACGTTATGAATAATAACTCATGCGAATTAAATTCATGAGACTTTTTAATGAAATTTGTTTAATTTCCAAACGATTTCACTTTCACCTGAACTTCTTCATTGATTTTTTTAGCTTAAGTCTAATATTGGAAAATTATTTTTGTTTAAACGATTCGGATATTACATAAAGATAACTTAAAACATACATTAAAATTTTTTACTAAATATTAGACCATTAAAAGACCGCAGGAAAGTGATGGGAAACTTTGAATTTTTTTATTACAAAGTCAAAAACACACGCAAATTACAACTTGTCCAAAACATGGCAATGCCTTAAATATCGTTTGCTTTTCTTGATTATAAATTCGATTTTTTTTTCCAACTTAGTTGCAGGTTACATAATTCGCAAGACTGACTAATATATAGTAAGGAAGTTTTACCGACTTGGATAAAATATGGTAAGTTACATTAAAAATTGTAATTTTTGATAAATTGAACTAGACCTTATAGAGAAACACGGAAATTATAATTGCATAAAAACTGAATTTAAAGATGCAAATAAAATAATTCGGGCACCCACTAAACAGAAATTGCGATTAGTTAAGTTAAGAAATTATTGCATTACACGCCTAAGAATTTAATGTTAATTCTGCAAAAAAATATCCTGATAATTCTAGAAAAGAATTATGAAAAATGTATTTCTCCAAGAAATACTAGTCGTAATATGTGTTCTCGGAAGAATGAGGAAACACTAACACGAAAATCACTAAAAATTCGTTTACCTAAACGATAAAAAGCCATATTCAAGCGACAGGTAAGCCCACATTAAAATGGTATGTAAATTATATTATTTCAGTCAATGTGCAAATTTCCTTTATGTATTCAATTACTGTATGTGACTTTGATTTCTACCGATCCAAACATTTTTGAAAACTGATCATTTGACTCGATTTTTAAATAAGTTAGATTGATTTGTAAATTGGGTTTATAATTATAAACAAATTGCACCTTCTTTCTTTTAAGTCTCTTTCTATGTATTATGGTACATGGGAAGTTTTCGTGACTTGAGCCATTATAGAAAGTGTTATTCGTATATATTTATTTTTTTTTACTTCCAATTAGGCATATGTTTACATAGGATAATAAAAGTATAGAATTCGGTTACAATTTTTTTATTTTTTTATTTTTATTTGATTGCATTTCACCACATTTCGGAACAAACTGATTAAAAAAAAGTGGTCTAGAAAAAATGCCTGTCTGTGTGTACGTGGTCTGCATAGCTCCAGAACAAATTGACCTAGGATGTTCAAATTTGGTGTGCGAGTAAGTGGTGGCCATGGGACCTACCATTAAGGTTTTCATCAAAATAGCGCACACGCATAAGGTTGAAACCATGGAGAAATCACGTTTTTCAGCAATTAACTAATTAAGCTAAATTAAGCTAAAAAACGGCTACAATGATTTTGATTAAAATCTCTGTGGTAATGCCTCTTAAGGTGTTCTAAACTTCTTCATCTACGAAATTCCGGTAGAAATTCTATAAAAGCGTAAAAAGTTGAAAAACAGGTGCTTTTAAAGCAGAGCTCTCTGCCCATGAGCATCGCCCATCAACGATTGATTTTTTTTTTCTGTTTCACGCACACGAAAGGACACTGCAATGTATTTCAAATAACATCATCAATTTCACCATTTTGGCGTGTTTTTTTTTGCCCACGTAAAAATGATAGCCAAAAAATATCGCCAAACTGGCAATTTTTCTTTAAATGAGTGAAAATAAGAAAACGGTAAATAACACCATATATTTTAATGCGAGGACCAATATTATAGTGTAACTGAAAGGTGCGCGATGTTCCACACCCCTAGTTTCTGTTTTACACACAAACAAAATCGAAGTTAATATAAAGGATTTAATAAAAACCTTCCATTTTGGGAGGTGTTTTGTAATCATACGTCATCAATCTTTGCAAAAGGGGGAGGGGGGGGGGGATTCATTCATTCAGGGGTTGCCAAATTGTACGTGCTTGATATGTAGACTTGATGTACAGCACTAGAAACTTATTTAAAAACGGCCCATCAGAGTAATGATCCAAAAAAATTAACTACTATTTTTTGACGTATCTCAGCTAATATCACCCGTTGATTCCAAAAAAACCCTAAAATCTCGATGATGTACCTATCTCTCCATTCTCTCTCGTCATAAGTATGAAACCATTTAATTGATTTTATTTTAAGAGTTTCAATCCTTTAACATTATAGCAATGATAAATGGTTGTTATGACAAAGGTTAACTAAAAAAATCAGCAATTATAGATAAGAAATTTTAATACTAAATCTTCAGTTATAATTTTATTTTCTTTCATCAAAGAATATTTCTTCTTCCAATAAATTTATTAATTCAAGCAATTAAAAAATATATTATGCAGTTTAAGTTTTTACATTAACGTAGTAAAAAGTTTTTATCAAAGCTATTTCCATCTATTTATCTGTGTGAAGCCCAAACTAGAAATTGACAAAACGTATTTGTCATCGAGCTCACCAATTTGACTACATTTTTTGTTGTTTAATGTTTCGACATTTTAACTAGGGGTGTGGAACATCACACAACTTTCAATTACACCATAATAGGGATGTCATTTTATGTCATTTACCGTTTTTATATTTTCATCATTCATTTAGAAAGAATGGCCAGTTTAGCGATATTTTTTACGATAATTCTTGCATGGGTCTTTAAAAAAAAAAAAAAAAAAACTTCAGCAAATTGATGATTTTGTCCATATACTTTTGAATTATTCTTATATTATCCTTTCTTATAAGTGAAACTGAGGAGAGAAGAAAAAACGATCGTTGATGAGGTGTTGAATTAAAAAAAAATTGACATTCTAAATCCTTCCGACTCGAATCACATTCCAAAACATTTAATAAACAAAAGATCTTGACAGGACACTTATTAAACAGAAGAACAAAGTCTATTACCATATGGCAGAAAAAAGTTAAACTTTTAGAACAACACATTTTTTATAAACCGAAAAAACAGAATTCCAAATATTAATTTTTAGCTTGTGCCATACTTTTCAAGTAATTGAAACTCAGACAAAATTAATCGAAGTTATTCACAATAAATAATTCTTTACGAATAGAGTTTATTCATATGCAAGATCTGATTTCTGCACAAGCCAACAAAGCCCAGGCTTAGGGCCCCGAAATTTTGGGGGCCCCAAATTTTCAAAACTGTAGTTAAATTGGACCCTATGTCCTTTTTAATATTATTTTCAATTACGTTTCGAGCTTTGAACTATAACATTTAACTGATTTAAAGCAGCAGTCGTTAAACAAATTTAAAAAAAAGAAAAGAAGGGGGGAGGGGGGGGGGGCGGAAGGGGAAAAAAAGAAAAAGAGATAAATATTTAATGGAATTAAATTTCGTGTGATTTTCTGTTGTAATACATTTTGGACTTTAAAAAATGCTTATCAATAAACTTGCAGACTCTAGACTCTAGACGAAAATCCATCCAGCAAACACTATCAATAAATAGTGGGCGCCCCCTCCACAATCTTTTTTTATAGGGCCCCGAAAACAAGATGTGCTTTGTGCCCCAAGAGATGCAAGTCAGGCCTTGTTCATATGGCGTCATTATGTTCGCAACATCCTCCAATCTTGAGATGCCAAGAGAATACAACTAAACCCTTCTTCATTTAAAGATTCAGGAAATTTCAGGAACTTTTATGGTTCGTCCGTATTTTATTTTCACATGCCTGACATCACGGTTTGAGTATTGTCTGAAATTTTTTGTGGAAATCAGTGTGACATTACTGTTGAAAATTGGATCGGATGCAGTCACTTCTAAAGGGTACAGGCGCTGAATTGGTCTAAGGCATTCACCGTTCTCAGTTTTACTAGTCTAATGATGCCTTCTTTACTTGGAAGAAGTTCAACAACTTTTGCTAGTGGCCAATTCATCCTCTTGATTTTGTCGCTTCATATTAGTACTACATCTCCAACAACTACAGAAGATCTTTTCTTGTTTTCTGATCTTTGAATTAGAGTAACCAAGTAATCAAATCTAAAGCGATTTCTCAGAGTTTTCTGCAAATTAAACCTATATTTTAGTCTCTTATTCAGGTTCATATGGTCTACTTTATCACAATCTGGAGCACTGGATTCTTTTATGTCTTGCAGGAACATAGACGAGCTCAGTGGAATTAATTCAGAATCACATTCAGAAACATATGTGAGTGGTCTGGAGTTGATGATGGATTCAGTGTCGTATAAAACTGTAAGCATCTCTTCATATGTCAAACATGCTATACCCAAGTCTTTGATGATTCTTATCAATTTCTCCCACCATCTACCCCACAAAGAGGCGGTTGCTGGGGTAGGCAATAATAAGCATTTACCTAACAACGAATCTTTTAGCGAGCGTAGCAAGTCTGCACTTGCATAGCAATGAACCTTTCAGAGAGCGAAGAGAGCCTGCGCTTGAGTATACCAATGAACTATTCAGTGAGTGATGATGAGCTTGCACTATCGAAATGTCAAAAGCTGGGACATATGTGCATAATGACGGATCTTCCTAACGCGGGGCCAGCTAGTATGTGATAAAGATACACTATGGTTGAACCATTAAATACAACAAAAAGTGTCAACAGTAGTAAATGTCAGTTTGTGACACAAAAGATCAAATTAACATCTTTTCTAAGCATCTGGTAGCTATCATTTCAATGCCATCAAGTAATGTCATAGGTACCAAAGACAAAACGCACAATTTAGTAGTACCATCCTCAAATTAAAGTTTAAGAGGAAAGATATATATCCTCGAAGTTTCCCATGGCCCACTCTTTGCAAGGGTAACTTTTTAGTTGCTTGATTTTTTTAAATTTTTTTATTAATTTATGGAATGCTAATTTCAAACTGCAACATTAATGATCTATTAGAAAAATTACACCAAGAGCAGTTTGAAAGAGATCTATAGTTTCTACCCAATACTATTTTAATTATTGTGGGATACTTCTAGCAAGCAACCATAAAATTTCTTCTTCCTACTCTACATAAGCTGGTATACATACATTTGAGAAGAAAATTGCAAAGTAAACAACATCTGTCCTAAGAAAACATTTTGATTTGAGGCCAAACCATGGGCTCCAGAGGAAATATTTTCAGGGGTGTGCAGAAAATATCCAAGGAGATGCAAGGCGGTTAATATTTTTGCTTTAACTTTGATTTTTCAACTGGCTAACTTTAATAAAATTTTAATAAATAGAATGTTTTAAATTTCTCGTACATTAAATACAGGGTGTCTATAAATTAGTTGGGCAATGAAGTTCAATTAGATCTGTATAACTCTTAATAACTAGGCATTATTAACCATTCTTTTCCCAAACTAATTTACGTTCACCATGCCATTTTGTATGCAATTTTTTTTTATTTATTATTATTATGCCTATTTATTATGAGTTGAACATACCTATTTGAGCTCAATTGCCCGACTAATTTATAGAAACCTTGTATTTTAAAATATGTATCATACTTCTATTTTCCCTTGAATCATACCACTTTTCTCCACATTATTTTTGATTTTCTAAATCCGAGGAGGGGGGGGGGGTGCAAGTGCACCTTCTTGGATGCGCCCATGGGCCCAACTTTATTCCCGTTTGCCAAGAACTCACAAAAACACAAACAGAGCCTTAAATCTTAATCAGAGTCAGATGAGTCAAAATTGTATTTGCTAGAAAGTCAGAAGAGAGAAAATTGCTTTTGCACCAATATTTAAAGAGTCAAAATTGCATTTACACAAAAGTCAGAAGAGTCAAAATTGCGTTTGGCTAGTTTCACTACAAAATTTTAATTACAAAATGTGACTTACCTTAGTCGTTTCTGCTGGGTAAAATAATCGAATGAAAACGCCCTCCGCCGAATAAAGTGTCATTATATCTGTACATCCAACGCTGTAAGGTCCTTTGGGCTTGGGTATCTCCCTAGGTGACTTCTTCCCTTTTTTCGCAAACAGCCCCATTATTAGCAAACACACAACAAACCTATAAGATTATTTATCCCCAAAAAACCAGCAACTTCTCTTCTGCACCCGCGGCAGAAAGTGAAATGAGTGGGACCCGAAAACCAACTGACCAATTTATAACATTCGCCCAGCGAGCCGGCTCATGGGATGACCTGTAACCGTTTCCCAGTCTTCGCTTTGTTTTGACGTGACCGAGTAAATAGAAGTGCCGCGGCCTTGAACGAAACTGAAACTGTTACGTCACCAAGTTTCACTTTCGACGCGCGCGAATCTCGTTCCAAAAAGGAATTCAAAGGCATCTCAGTAACGATAAGTACTCCGCGCCTTTTTTTTTCTTCTTTTTTTTTTTTTTCGATTTTTTTTTTTTAAAGGGAGAATTTTAATGTTTACGTCATTTTTAGGAAGAGATGCTGATTATTTGTCAAGAGTTCATCTATTTTGAGGATTTGTTTGTTGAAGATGAAATTAAATATCACAATTATGGAAAAATATTTCTTGGTTTAATTGTTATTTTCAAATGCATCAGCGGTCATTTGATGTCATGACACAATTATAAAATCTTGGCTTTGGAAAGCGTTAGAATGGGTATTTAATTTTTCTAAGAACTTGTTTTATTTTTCGTGCAGAAAACATCGAAAGCGTCTCTGTGATAATGTCATAAGTCTTTCACTTGCCCTTTAATTTGAGAGTAAATAGGTTATTTAGAAAATGCTTTAGTTATCCTCTAATGCGTATAAATTCTATCAGTATTTTCGCCAAAATAGAATTCAAATAAAACTTTTTACGTTATTAAATTTTTTAAGATTTCGGTTAGTTATGGAGGATTTGAATGAATCCGCATGAAAACTTTATACATAGGTTTTAAATCGAAAAGATTTTTCTTGATCAACTTAAAATACATGCCACATTTATCGTTAAAGAATTTTTGTTGGTTGATGCAAAATCACAGTATAAATAAATAAATTTAAAAAAAAAAAATTGTTTTAGTAAATAAAGAATTTTTTTTTTTTTCAAGAATTTATAACGAATTCGTATTTTTCAGAGTTTATCTTTTAAAAAATGGATCAGGTTTTATCAAATTTGAGAACATTTCTTTCTAAAATTAACAGCAGAAATAGCAATCGGGTGAAATGATAGTCTATCATTCTTCATTAACAAAGCAAAAGCATTATCTTGAATACCGTTATTCATATTTCCTCAAAACATATAAAACAGTTTTCTTTTATGTTCTAGAATTACAAGCTGGAAATCAACCGTTTGCAATGGTTATGTCCCAGCAAATGAAAAAAAATTCTTTATGGAATAATTTAAATAGACATTCTATTCAGGAAGAATATTATTTATCAAAAGTTACGATCCTTTAAATGGGGCGTACTTATTGGAGTGAAAAGGGACTTCTGTATTTCTTTTTCCGGGTAATTTAAACCTATTTAATAATAATAAAAAAAAATCACGCGTTTGTTTTAATTTCCTTGTTCTTTCCGAAACGCAAAAGTCCAATAACTTAAAACAATAAACGGAGTTTGTATTTCATTCCCCCCACTTATCTAAGTTGGCTGATATACTTATTAGTATGATATAGTATTTTAACCTGATGGGGAATTCGGCTCATTCTAGATTCTCCCTCAGTGGTTCAAATTATCCCACTTTAAAAAAAAAAAAAAAAAAAAAAAAATATATATATATATATATATATATATATTATGTAAGTATGGCACCGAAGATGACATTATGTACAATTTGATGTCTGATAAAACAAATTTGACTTAATAACGATTGTAATTTATTTATTTAATACAAAAAATATACATGTAGTTGTATCAAAGGAGTCATCAAGTACTTACACGTTGCCCATTTCACTTTTGAATAATTCCTCTTTACTGGATCCCGAACACATTCTTCAGCGGATGTTACTACTACTACTACTACAAGAAAAGAAGGAGAAAAAAAAAAGAAAAAGAAAAAAAAGAAGAAAAAAACACCCTAATCAGTTTCAAATAGTCAATTATAATTATAAAATAAGCTGTTTTATCTTACGTTTAGATTATCGATGTCAGTCAAATATTTTTCAACGAGCAAGTTTAATAATAAACAGCAATAAATTATTCCAAGGGTCAAATGATCCGTCGTGGTCAGTAGGTCAAGTTGCATTCCGTCAAACAAGGTGACTTGGTGCAACTTTCTGAAGTTTTAAAGTAACTTACCTCTAATTTTTATCTATGTAATTGAAAACTCTATATAAATCTCAACTTCCAGCTCAGATGTTACAAAAAAGTTAAGTTGTTCTGTAAGAATGGGGGAATTTTTTTTTAAAGCACAGCCTACTTGTGGGAGACTTAGTGCCACCCCTTCTTCATATCTTATAATCATTCAAAATTTAATAGTTAAAATCCTTGCCTTTGGTATTACGTTCCACACATTTTTAAAGAAACTATGAAAGAAAGTTTGCTGCAAAAACTAAGCTTTATAGTTGCTACATATTATTTAATAGAGATATTCGGTTATTTCTGACATCAAAAGCATTTTACATGCTTGCATCAGTATAATTGCGGTAGTAATGTCATCTAAGCAAATATAAAAGGAACGCATATAAAACACTTAATTTTTTTTCAAATGTGAGAAAAATACGATATTTGATGAAAAAAACATCATATTGAACGTCATCTCACGAAATGATCAACTGAATTTTGAGAAATTACAATGTTACACATAAATTAAAAAGTAAGGGTTTAATGGTAGTCGCTGTCATATAAAATGGCTTGAGAACAAACTTAATAGATATCGCAATATATAAAAGAAACTCTTTCATCTTTATCTCCAGGTTTCAAGCATTTTCTGTTTGTGACATGTAATGACTTTCGATTGTTCGATTAAATTTTGGTATGGAAACTCGTCTCAACGGGATCTTTCATTTGGCTTATCGTACAAGTCTGTAGGAATTATAGTTTTGTTTGGGAGTGTCGATTTTATACGCACAAAGCCTTCATATAAGATTTTCTCTACATTAGTATCTATAGAAGGAAAAAAAACAACAACAACAAAACCACATTAAATAGTTCCTGTATTGTTTGGTCGTACGAATGTTTAAGGAAGGTCATCTAGTTTATTTATGTAAGATTTTAAATAATTATCCTAATGTACTTTTGACCAACTAACCACTGATTCAATATTAGGAACTAGCTGAATACCTGTGTTTCACAACGCAATATTTTAGCTATCTGTGCGGCCTCGCGTTGCGGAAATCCGTCATTGGTGTATAGATCCCAGTTTTTGGCGCTTCGCTAACAGGAAAGTTCATTGTTAAGTAAGCACAGGCCTACTTCACTCGTTGAAAGGTTCATTGCTATGAAAGCATAGGCTAGCTTCACTCACTAAAATCTACTTGTTGCGAAAAGCCTTAATATTAAAAGCCCCTCCCCTGTCGAGGGGAAAAAACTATTCCCCGTTAATACAATAATACAACATCCCTTTAAGATTATTTTAACACGTGTTTGTGGAAAGCAAAATTTGAAGACCAAAACTACTTATGTTGAAACTTTCAGAGTTCTAGGCATATTAGAAGTCGACTTTCGTAAAAATATCAATTTAAAAATAATTATTAATAAAAAAATTAAAATTTTAACGTTCTTTTTGTCAAAAGTCCAATTAGAAGGTCAAAACTACTTGTGTTGAAAATTTCAAAACTGAAGCCCAATTAAAAATCATTTTGTAAAATATTTGTTAATTAATTAAAAAAATTAATTTAAAAACTATTTTTTTTAATCCAATTAGAAGGCCACAACTACTTATGCTGACATTTTCAGAGCTGTAGCCCTATTAGAAATCGTTTGGTAAAATATATATTAATTAATTAAAAAGAACTAGATAAACATTTAAAATTCTGTTTTTCAAAAGTCCAATTAAAAGGCTAAATCTACTTTTGATGAAAATTTCAGAGCTATGACGCTATTAGAAATCGTTTTGTAAAATATTTATTATTTAATTAAAAATTTGATTAAAGAAGAACTAATTTAAATTTTAACATGCTGTTTGTCATATGCAAAATTAGAAAGCCAAAACTATTTATGTGGAAAATTTCAGAGCTGTAGCCCGATTAGAAATCATTTTGTAATATATATATATATATATATTAATATATATATATATATATATATATATATATATATATATATATATATATATATATATATATATATATATATATATATATATATATATATATATATATATATATATATATATATATATATATATATATATATATATATATATATATATATATATATATATATATATATATATATATATATATATATATATATATATATATATATATATATATATATATATATATATATATATATATATATATATATATATATATATATATATATATATATATATATATATATATATATATATATATATATATATATATATAAATATATATATATATATATATATATATATATATATATATATATATATATATATATATATATATATATATATATATATATATATATATATATATATATATATATATATATATATATATATATATATATATATATATATATATTTGAAAATTTCAGAGTTCTACTCCAATTTTAAGTAGTTTTCTATAGATCCACAGACAGACAGCTTGTTTTATTATTATAGATAAGGCCATTCCCAAAATAACTCTTTATAATTTTGTTATTTTAAACTAATGATACCAGAAAAAGCATTTTTAACATTACATAGATTGTATCTAGTAGAGATTTAGAGTTTTCAAAGTCCACAGTACATACATTAAGTTTAAATCCCAATAAAATAAGAACATTTGTTATCATTACTGTAAATTAAACTAAAAAACGACTTAGTTTGTTTTACTTCTACTAAAAATTACTCTTTAGAAAACATATGTAAACAACAACAAATACAGCACATTTTAGTTTTTAAATAAATTAAATGTAGAGATATATAGAGAGATTTTATTCATCCGATTAAACAATTTTGTTCATATATTCGACTACAGACACATGATACAAATTGTAGTAGTGTAAAATGTTATGTTAGTTGATAAATATTATGTAAGTAATGTAGTGTTATTCATAAGTAAATTCAATTCTATAAAGGCTATCGGATATATTTACTTTTCTCTATAAAACTTATTCTTTAGTACAATAATACGTACGAGGGAGCATAAAAAAAAAGTTTAAGACAAACATTTTTTTTATTATTTAAAAAAAAAATCATTGGTTTTTAAGTAAACTTACACAATTTAGAATTATTTTTTAAATCGACTGAGCCCCAGTAACACTACAATATCGCTCGACATTGACCAACTCCAATGCGGGACACACTAAACCGGTCATTGTTACAGATATTGACCATCTCGCCTAATGCTGGATAAAGATACTGGAAGTTTTGAAATGTACAATACACATAAAATTAATACACAATTTTAAAATTGAATTATTTTATTTATAACTAGGGGTGTGGGACATCGCACAACTTTCAATTACACTATATTGCTGATGTAGATTTGTGTAATTTATCATTTTTATGTTTTCATCAGTTTCTTAGAAAAAATTGCCAGTTTGGCGATATTTTTGTGATAATTCTTTTATGGGTCTTTAAAAAAAAAAAAAAAAAAAAAAAAAAAAAAAAAAAAAAAAAAAAAGGAATTTTGGCGATATGCTTATCGATAATTCTTATATTATCCTTTCTTGTAAGTGAAACTAATCAGAGATTGCAAAAAAAAAAAAAAAAAAAAAAAAAAAAAAACCGGTCGTTGGTGAGGTATGCTCATGGAAAGAGAACTCTGCGTTAAAGGCATTCTTTTATCCCCTTTTTACACCATTAAAGCATTTTTACGGGAATTTCGGCCGTGGAAATGTTTAGAACACCTTAAGAGGCATTACCACAGCGATTTTGAACAAAATCGTTAGAGCCGTTTTTTAGCAATTACTGAAAAACATTATTTTTTCAATGGCAACTACCTTACGCGCATGCGCGATTTGACGAAAACCCTAACGGTAGGTCCCAGGGCTCGCACACCAAATTTGAATATCGTAGATCCATTTGTTCGGGAGTTATGCTGACCACATACACACACAGACAGAAATTTTTCTAGATAATTTTTTTGGAATCAGGATGTTCCAAAACGTAGAGAAAGGCAAAGAAATCAAATAATTTTTTTTGACCAAATGCTATATTTTCATTACTCTATGTATATATACTGTTGCATGGATGGGTTCGAAAGATTTTAAGCCAAAGCAGATCAAAACTTGCAGAAATTTATTCCGATATAACTCTTCGCAGATTCTCTTACAACTCCAGAACTTCTGCTCGTTCTAGTAGACTCAATACAGCTCTTTTCACAACAATATATCACAAAACAGCAGTTAAAAACTTGACAACACAACTGCTAAAATCGCTGCAAAAGACAATACAATACAGTTCACTTTCGGAACTATCTGAATGCTCGCTGAGAGACAGCTAACTCAGTAACTCCACTCAGTCAGTAATTCCAGTCAACTAACTCAGTCAACTCACGGACGCAACTAACTCCATCATCCGCTCTCTTGGACTTATATAAGGGAGGCGAACCTTCGTGAATCTTCTAGAGATAGACATTTGGAGAACTTTCCAGATCGTAGTCGAAAAGTCCTATGCATGTACATGGGGACCATAAATGTCGCCAAGTTTGGCGACATTTGACGATTTCTTTCCAAATTTGGCGACAAAAATTAGTCTCCAAAACAGTCGCCAACTTGGCTCTATCTTGCCAATTTGTCGAGATTGCCATTACCGTAATATTAAATGCCCTGCTCCTTGTAAAACTCGCTTCCCAGCGTTATCACTGTAAAACTCGTTATCAAGCATCAAGAGACTCATTGCAGGAAAACAAACTATTGCACTGCCTTACGCGAAATGTACATAAATTTATCTTTTTACATAACTAATGCTACGAAATATTTACAAATAGACAGAAATTCGTAACAATACATATGGGTAATTGAAAGTAAAAAAGGAAGGTGGGGCAAAAAAAAACAAAAAAAAAAAAAAAAAGTCTTTTTTTTTTGTTTTTTTTAATCGTGTATTTTGGAGCTATTATTTGTATTTGTAATCATGTATTTCTCCTAAATTAGCCCTTTACCACCTTACTTGTTTACAATCACCAATGTATGAATGATTTCTACTACCAGTTTTTTCAGAAGTAAATTCGGCGCCAGATAATCTGAAAACAACCAACTCAGAAGTAAATTATCGTTAAGAGCAATGATAAACCAATTGCACTTACGATAGTTTACTTTGAGGTAGAGAATTGGTGACGTAAGTCTATCTTAGCAGTATTACTTCAATAAAGGATTATGATGCAATTCCTTAATATTTTTCTTTTTGTGTGTAACTAATGATTTTATTCTTTAAATCTTATTTTTTTTATTACCCTTATTTCATAGTTCCTAAGAACTATATAATAATTCTAACTAAAAAATATAAAATGTAATTAACTATTTAACTCAAAATTGTCGTTTTTGAAGATTTTTCTACCGATTTACAAAACTATTGAATTATTCTAAGAGAACAAGTTTAAAAATCAAGATAAAAAATACTGATTAATTTATTTTTCTATTTTGTAATGTAGAAATTCCCACATATTTCCCCCCGGAGGGATAGAATTAAAGAAGAGAGGAAGAATCGGTGAGTGAACATCTGAATGGATCATTAACTTTTTTTAAATAATGTGATAAAACAGTTGGACAAAATGAAAAACCAAATTGAATTAGGGATTCAGTTTAAACGTATAAAAAAACTACCCATTGCAACATTTGCATTTGGAATGTCCATTTTCCGGAAGTAACACTATCCTAAGATTCTTCTTTTTCTTGTGTTTTTCCTTTAAAGTACAATGACCCATCAAACAGATGGTAATATTTTTGAAGTGCTAATTAACAACATTAAATGACATTCTAGTTTCAATGTAACGTCACATTTTCATTCATCGCAACATTGCATTATGCATTCATTGCAACAACTACATTACACTTGTATTGCAAAATTACATTACGCATTCATCGTAAAATTACATTATGCGAATATGCGAAAAATGGTAACTAGTCACCAATGAGGGCAAGATGCCAAAAGCTCGAAGGATTAAGAAGAATTTGATAGAAAATAAACATAGAAATAATTTCTTAAAAACATAGAAAACTATTACGATTTTTTTCATCTTACTTTGGAAGAGAATGAAATAACGAACATTCTGTACAAATAGAGTACTTCACTTCGATTTATTTCTTTGGATTTCAATTAAACGAATAACGGATACATTATTTTTCCATTCATACATGGAATGCAATTTCTGGTTTATCATAAACAAAAAAAAGTGTTCGAGATTTAAACTAATCTATTACAATGTATAATTGGATTATTCGATTGTTCGTAGACATTCGATTCGATCGTTCATAGGTATTTGATACGATTGTTCGTTGGCATGCACAGTAAGTCGTTTCTCACAAACACTTTAAAAAATACGAACATAAACACATGAAATCGTTTTACTTTGCGCTCAATTGCATAAAAAACAATCAACGGCATGAAAATAATAACTCCCAAAATGTATCAGCTAACACGAACGACCTGCTTTGTAAAATGACCAGCAAAGGTTTGCATTCATAACTGAAAATTATTATTACTGCGAAAAAACAACCCAATTACTGAAAAGGTTAGAGTAAAAAAAGGGAGAAAAATTACAATTGCAATAATTCAAATTTGATTTTTTTTTTAATTCAAATTTGAGATCACTGATGTTCAACACTTCAAAACAATGTGGACACTGTTTCCCTAGAATAGTAAAAAATATCATTGAAGGGCGTAAAATAAACTGCCTATTAACTATAAATTGTAAAATGATAATGGTTTAAATAAGAAATAGTACACTTTTAAAAATGCCATTGAATGTATTTTAGGGATTAATTGAATTGAATTTCTCTTGAGGGTAAAAACAATCGGAAACCATTTTATATTCTCCAACTTACAGCTGGAAGTCAGACTGCGCGACTAGCAGGCAAGATGTCTCCCGATCGAGCCTCATTCAGGCTCTACAATTTATTTCCTTATTCATTTTTAACGCTAGAGTATATTTTCGTATCAAGTCATTCTATGACTAGATTTCTGGATTTTATTCCTTATGAGAAGCAAATAAGGATAAGTTTTATATTTCGCTCTTCGAAAAGGCGGAATTTGAACTAACGATGTTCCGTCGCAGTATAGCCCTGTAGCTCTTTTGTCATAAAACTCTCAACACAGCCAACCATTCCATTTTATTTAACTGTTATCCTACTTTAGTAACAGTAAACTATTTGTTAAACTGGTCTTAGTTTTTATTTTTAGCGTAGAAGTATTACATGAAATGGGCCTCGACTCTATTAACGAACAATTTACTGAAACAATTGTAATATGCTATCACTTAAATTGCCACGCAAATACATATATTCAATAATATATATATATATATATATATATATATATATATATATATATATATATATATATATATATATATATATATATATATATATATATATATATATATATATATATATATATATATATATATATATATATATATATATATATATATATATATATATATATATATATATATATATTCAATAATATATATATATATATATATATATATATATATATATATATATATATATATATATATATATATATATATATATATATATATATATATATATATATATATATATATATATATATATATATATATATATATATAATTTTTTTTTTTCAATTCTTTTTTTATTCCCCAATTTAAATTTATTTGTTCCAATCTTACAATTTTCAGTTATCATCAGTTTTTACGTATTCACAATTTAGTGCCATAAGTAATTTTAAATTTTAAAATATCCACAACACTAAAATAAACAATATGAATCTATCGAAAACTTTCACGATAATTTTTGGCCAATATTGTTTTTGAAGTAGTTTGTTAGTTCGTGGTGGGTAGATCTGCAAAAGATTAATTCATCCACTTTCCTTTTCGCTAAGTTTAAAAGTTTCTGTTCGATTGATGGTCGGGAAGTAGGCTTATTCGTTTTATAAAGCGATAATAGAAACGTATGAAAAAGGGGCTTTTTAATGACAGTAACAGCCACCAAAACTTGATATAATGCAACATTATAGAAAACGAATCTGTCAAATTTCAACTCGATCGGATGAGAGCTGGTTGGTTTATTCGTATTGAGAAGCAATAATAGAAGTTGTGTAAAAGCGACTTTTTAGTGACATGACCGCCTCCGAAATTTTTGATGTACTGCAACCTCATCGATAACGAATCTATCTTTCAAATTCAGCGTGATTGGATGACGGTAACTTGGTTTAATAGTATTCCAAAGATAGAAGCTTATGTAAAAGCGACTTTTTACTGACAGTCCCAAAAAATTTGAAAGAATGCATTGTCATCGACATCGAATCTATCTGCCAAGTTTCAGATCGATTGGATTATGGCAAGTGGATTAATTAGGACTCCATAGATTTGCCCGGCAGGCACAAACATACATACCCACAAAATTAAAATGAATATACAGGATTAAAAAAAAAGTTGCACAACAAATGTTTTACAACTTTTTCTAACCATACCTATTTAGGATGAAAAAAATAGCGGCAATAGAAAAAACCAGACTAATTCCACAAAAAGAATTGCGAGGAATATTTTGGGCTTTTCTTCAGCTTTTTATCGGAAAGTTGATAAACAAAATTGTAAACTCAGCCTTGTTATATAGTGGTCAAGCATCCATCATAAATGACCGTGAAATCAATTTTTCAAAATGGGCTTGAGCCTTTCTGATGAATTTTCGTAATTTTGCAATTGCTGGGTTTATATTTTACGATTTCCAGCATGTCGAGTGGCCACTTGATCAGCGTAATATGCTATAATACAAACGTTGAATTTTTGGTTCTATTCATATCGCTTAAACACGAGATGTAATGAAAAATATATTCGTTGGGAGTATCTATTTGAATGAATAAGAAAAATTGGTAAAAAAGAACATTTTACTGGAAATACTAGAACTTACGTATGGTCAGCGTGTTTTTGTTAAAACTATAAATGATTTTTCATGTCTGTGAAATATTAGCCAGTTATTTAAATGATTTTGCAATTCAATTCGAATCCGTAATTTTCATATTTCTAAGTTTTTAATGTTTACGGAAGCATTTCTAAAACTTTGTTTGTCGCCCACTTGAAAAGAGAGCATCAGCTAATTTTTGTGCTTCGCGAACAGCAGTAACGGTGTGAATTTTAAGAAAAAAATAGTCGTAAGAAATCGCAATGGAGAAAAATAAAATATTGAAAATGTTAATTAGTATGCGAAGTTCCGACATGCTAATTTGTGAGTTGATTTAATTTGAATAATGAAATATTCTCTCATTATCTTCTAAACTTTTCTTTAAAAAAATATATAATAAAAAAAATATATATACAGTAAAAATCAAGGTGGAGAATCTTAGTACGATGCGGTAAATTAATCAATAATTTTTTTTTTCCAACCTTTTTATAGCCAATCAATGTGTCACTGAAAAAGTTAAAATATTTAATGGAATATCGATAATGTGAGTTAAGGTAAATTAACTTCCTTTAGAGTCTGACAATCTCTGCTCCACATTATTAATTAATTTTTTAAGTAAGATAATTCTGAAGCGACGCAATTGGAAAGTCCACATAAAAATCTTTACTGGAATTTTAAAGTAAATATAACTTATTGCATTTATTTTTTATAAAGTAAGCTTTATAAATTACGCACATACGGAATTCATACAATTAAAAATACCTTGGTTGAATTTGATTGAAAATAATAATTTTTTAACAATTTAGTTTAAATAATATGCTAATCTCAGTTGTGATTCCAATTGAGTTCAACTTCAACTACCTATGAATATTGAAAGCATACATTTTCCAATATTATCAATTTTACTTCGAATTTAAGATAAGCGACAAAAACAAAGTATTATTAAATGTTAACAAGCAGAAACGAAGGTGAGATAAAACCATATCGCATAATTTATCCCGTTAATAAGAAAGTGGAACATTTACTTTCGAGAATTAGGTAACTTCTCAGGGAGTGCACTAGCCTCTCGAATACCGTGGTAGTTTCTACAGTCAAAGAGGTCAAACCACCTAGTTTTAACGAACTTTAGCTGGTGCTGAATGAAAGTTCACCACAGATGCTGCTGCATGATCCCAACCGGAACAGAATAGGTCAGATGAAACTTAGGATTGGAATTGCTCTGGGTACTCTGACCTTATTGAGATTGTTTATATAAGAAAATGCAATTCGCCCGAAGGCATAGTGATAGTTAGAAGTTCTAATTTTTTTAATTCCAAATTCACTTTTAAGTTTGTTAATTAGCATTTATCTGATGGTCAACAACAATGTTTTTTTTTTCCTTCGGCGTCTTCGTTATTCATGTTTTCCTTTTTTGTTTACGAGTAAGTTTCTGATTTAAGGAACACGTCGATTTCTTCTTCTAAAGATGCATTTCGATATTTGGTCAAACAAATTTTTATCATGCACTATACTTTTGGATCCAATCATTAATAGTTGGCAATTCCCAATATCGAAATTGATACAACAAACCCCCAAAACTGAACTTTGTCGCTAAATTTCTAGGAATGTATAAGAGATTTGAAAATTACTACTCCCTTTGATTAATGTCACAATCATTGTACACTGTCGTTTTTGCACTTGCAAGATTTAAGTAACATTGTCATGGCTATACTCATCCTAGAAAAGTCCTAAAATTATTGTCTCAAAACATATTTGTCACCTGACGCTCTAAGAAACTTAAAGAAAGGTTTTTCTAATCTCTAAAAAACATTCAAAATAGAATGAAGTTGTATAATGTGTGTACTATTGCCTTATCAGTAAATCGTCTCCTTTTTGGAATCATGTTTAGGAGTTTTTACAGAAAAAAAAGAATGCCACTTAAACAAATTTGTAGGGGAAATAATGTTCACCAACTTTTTAAAATCAAATTGAATAAAAGTGTTTTACAACATTGGTCTAGAATTTCAATCGAAGAAATATTATTTACCATGGAATAAAATTTAATTGAGCAGTTGTAAAAATAACTGTTGAGTCCGCCTAAATTTCGATAACAAAGTTTATAAATATGGCTCAATAAGCATGGTAATTTAGGTTTTAATGTATAGTGGCCATGTAGCAAAGATCAGTATTAAAACATTTGAGGAAGTTTAAAGCAAGGAAGGAAGAAGAAGGGTGCTTTATAAAAACAAATCGAGATCAGTTTTGGACAACATTTTCTAGTCGAGTAATCTTTACTGACTTCTGCATTTGGTCCGTGAAGCAACGACTCGGGCATGAACAAAAGCGACTGCGTGTAGAAGAATGGCCAATTTGCTTAATAGTGGTTATTTGTTCTTCACTTATTGGATTTAAGCACTTGTTTCATGCTTTGGTGATCATGGAGGGATATTTGTGTTCTGTAACTATTTGGGTGTCTTAGGAAGATAGGAAAATACTGGAGTTAAAGCTTTAGGACTAGTAGAATTCACACAGTTTACCAGATGGCAATAGACAGGCGCGTAACCGGGATTTTTTATTGGAAGGATATAAGAAATATTAGACCTTGAAATGATAACATTGATGGTGGTGGTAAAAAAAACAAAAAAAAACACGTCAACCGTATGAGCTCGCCGAGTTTGGGTATGGTAGAGTATAATTAAATTTATAAGTGGCTGAGTACAAAGGGAGAACTTAAGGAATATGAGGATTGAAAAGTACATTTCAGGTGTCTTTTCATCTATAATTTACTTAGCCTGCCCTCAGCAACTGCTTTTGGTTTCACTTTAAATTTTCAAATTTTCTGTCCGTCCTTTATTTTTTCTTCTTTTTTTCCCTTCTTTTTTTCTTTTCTTACAATATCTGAAGCTGTTGAAAGAGGCCAAAGCTGTGTCCAAGCAAGAAGCAAGCAAATATTCTTATGTTTCTGACTAGGATATAAGATGTTCTAAAATACAACTGGATATTCCATTACTTGGGCAAAGTCAGCAGTTGCCAATTAGGTACTAAAAAGAGGAAGAGAAAACAAGAAACTGCAAATGAAGCTAATACCACCATCGAAAATTATCAAAAAGATTTCTTTTAGAAGTGCTAAAAATATGTTTGAAATCTAAAAGTTGTCTTCTCCTCAAGTTCTCTACTGTAATATAAAGAACAACGATTTTTTTAGTATTAAGTGTGGCTCAACGATCTTTAATCAATAGATATAGAAGCAGATCAAAATAGAAATAGCACTTGTTCCATAATCCATAAAAAACAAACCGGTACTTGGATGGCTTTACCACAGATTTCGCAGAATGGATCCCACAATTTAAAAATTATACCATTTCAAGTTCAATTTCTAAATTTTCCCCCGCAAAAGTGGAAAACTTCAACTGCTCGTTCAGATTTACCCGAAATTGACTTTTTCGAAACAAATTAAAACAACTAAAAATAAACGGTAGACAAATCTGAAAGATTCATGCCTAGGTATATCTTGAAATTCTATTTCTGACACATTCTATAAGAAGCGAAATTCGATTTAAAATACCTCTTAAAGATAAATTAACATTAGCTTAAGATCAGCCTTCCGACTTTTCTATTCTATGTGCTTAAATCCGTCAAACGGCAGATCATCCACAATAGGCCCTCGAGGTAAAACCATAGCTTCGAGATAAAAAGCATTAGAGCAAGGCATGCCTCCAAAATGTTTTCGATTTCGGTGTCATATTTTTGATCGGGCGACCATCTTGCGTAATACCGCCGAGTTATGTCTCCAGAGTTCATACGTGGGCGCTGACATTGCTCTCTTAACGCAGAAGCAAGGTTTGTATTTTTTGTTTGTTTTTTCTTTCTAAAGGTGCGTTTAAAACATCGTTAAACTCGGTAAAATGTAACACTGGTATTTCTTTTGCAAATTAGCTGTCATTGGAAAGCATTCAACTGTGTCTAGATAGTGTTTTTCACTTTCAATTACACATAGGATAATGAAAATATAGCATTCGGTCAGAAAAATAGAAACCGTTTCTCTACGTTTTGGAACATCCTGATTTCAAAAAAGTGGTCTAGGAAAAATGTTTGTCTGTATGTCTGTGTGTATGTGGTCAATATATCTCCCTAACAAATTGACCAACTATGTTTAAATTTGGTATGCGCGGTTTAGTGGTGGCTAAGGGGCCTGTCATTAAAGTTTTCATTAATATTGCGTGAAAACACGAAAATATGATATTTTTCAGTAATTTCTAAAAAAAAGGGCTCTAATGATTTTGATTAAAATCTCCGTGCTAATACCTCTTTAGGGGTTCTACTCGTCCCCACCTCCGAAATTCTTGTAGAAATGCCTTAAAAGTTTAAAAATTTGAAAAATGAGTGCCTTTAATACAGAGCGTTTTGCCCTTGACCACCACCCATCAACAACTGATTTTTTTTCTTTCTGTTTCATGCACACAAGAAACAACAATGTATCGAATAACATCGCCAACTTTGCCATTTTGGCGGTGTTTTTTGTTTTTTTGCCCACGTAAAAATTATTGCCAAAAATATCCCCAAACTGACAATTTCTATTTAAATGAGTGAAAATATGAAAACGGTAAATGACACCATATCAAATTTTAATGAAATTACCAATATTATAGTATAATTGAAAGTTGTACGATGTTCCACATCCCTTGTTTTTATGTACATTATTTTCAAAAATGACGATTTGTTTGAAATTGGTCTGTGTTAACTTTTAATCTGTCAGTCCTCCTAAATTTCTCAAAATAGAATAAAAGCTTTCAATATTTCCTGATTGAATTGATATTCACTTGACTGCTCGAACAATGGCTCAGAGGTTATATGCATGGCTGGAGGTCAAATAATCCTCATAGTTGCAATATTTCTCCTTAAATAAATTCTCTGAATTTTTTTGCTAATCACGTGAATTTCATTTTTACTTGCAAATACAAATAAATAAAAGTGGACGACATTTTAACCAACTATTACGCTTCTTTACGATAACACACCTTGGTAATTTGTTTTTTATGTAAACATGTTCGATTAACTACTGCTTAATTAGTATCCGGTATCTGTATTAGCATCGATTTAGACACTAACACATGGTAACGAAGTTGACGCCTTCTAAGTGGTAAAAGATTAAAAGTTCAAAGACCTCGTTAGAGAAAAGGAGTGTCCGAAGCTCGTGAGAAAAAAAAGAGTTAATATTCGTGTGAATTGGTTCAAGTTTGAACTGTCAAAATAGCTTAAGCGGATAACGTAACTCATCTACAATAAATGATCAAATGAATCTTTGAAGAGTTATGGGAATTGGCAATTTTGATGGAAAATATACATCGTTTTAGTCGTCGTGTGTAAATGTTATTAAATTTTAAGTGTTGTGCATCCTAAAAAGAAAAATTTATTACTTAATTCACTTCTATTTAGTGTTTATCAGTACGAAGCATATTTAACACTGTGAGACTTATTGATCAAAATTGTATAATTTTTTATCCGGTACGCAAGCTTCCCGATCGTGAAGGTAACCCCAACTGTAGCCTATAACTTTTTTTTACTTATAAAATTTAAATTCACACTATTTTACATAACTTACCATATAAAAAAAAAATACTCTTGATTTTCGTTCTTATTTTCTCACTAACTTATATCACATTACATGTATAAAAGTTTATAAGTTATTATTATTTTCTTAATAATAAAAAACTGGTACAAAAATCAATCTATTGAAACTGTTCCGAAAAACGTAATAAAAAAATGTAGTTGTTTCCTCTCGATAAAGCGCCAATTATAGGAGTCCTAACCACCTCTATTATCAATTCCTCAAGACAAAACCATCAAATCAACGTTTGATAATCACAGTTTAAAGTAGATATAACTGTCAGTATAAACCACAGCAAAATGCAACAGAAATGGATTTTTATAGTAGCTTATTTATAAAATAACATCTAATAAACCTTACAAAATCCTCTGAAAAGGCTCTAATAAAAGTATCAGTACGCCATACCGGTATATGCAAAAAAAAAATAAAAAAATCTTAGTTTAAATTTTTAATTTTCTTTCAATTATTTGCTGTCAGGTATATAAAAAAGTTTCTGACAAAAGGAATTATGAAATTTTGTACATTTGAGAACAGTTGCGAATTGTTAAAAAAAAAGTCACAATAAACGAATAAAATCGTGGTCCGTAACTAATCCTACTTTTAGATTCAAGTGGTGACTTTGCCAAATAACTTTTCAATTATATAGACAAAAGAACGACGTATTAAATACTTGTTAAACCAAATTGTTACTTATTTCAATGTTCATAATTTACCGTACAAGCCACAGCTATGTAAATATATTTTAATCTGCATCCATACTAATGTTGATCATTATGTTTTCAAGTAAAAATCGCAAATTGCACATTTATCTTTAAACATTAAAACTAATAAGGAGATTAAAAACTTCAATCGTCTGAGATAAATACGAGAGTTGTTGTGACTAAACGTTGTCCTTTACTGATTTAACTTACTCATTTATTATTCATTCAACTGGAAAATGGTGGAAATTCCAGGGTTCCCACGGTCCTTGAAAGTCCTGGAAAGTCCTTGAATTTTTTTTTATGAAATTTGGTCCTTGAAAGTCTTTGAAGAAAGGATATGGTCCTGGAAAGTCCTTGAATTTTTAAGTGACCAACAACAGTGGTGTAGTGTAAAATAAAAAGGTGTGGGAATGCTATGTCGCGTCGTTACAAACATATATATCTTTTTCTGTGTGGGGGGAGGGAAGAGAGTGAAAATGACAACTTTAAATAGTTTTGTTAATATTACTTTAACAATCTCAAAATAGCTCATGAGCACCTCAAAAAATTAAAAAAAAAAATAATAATAATAATTGTGTATTTCAACTTATCCTTTTATACAAATAATTTTTTTAAACTATTAAGTTATATGGATTTTAAATAATTTGCTTTGCACAACCCATTTTAAAAGATTGTTTAACACTTTATAAAATATTATAACACATTTTCAAATATATTATTGACACACATTTTTAAAAAATTTTTCCGAAATGTCAGAGATACCTTACATGCAATGGGTTCGGATAAATTCCCAGATTCTGTAGCTCCTCAAAATCTGTTTTTAAAATAAAAAAAAAAAAAAAAAATTGTGATTGTCGTTTGAAAGTTTTATGGCTTTTCTCCTTCTCAAAAAGAAAATGTAGAGAAGTTCCTCTTGATAGATCCTTCCTTTTCTTTTCCAAATTTGCTCCATTAATAAAATAATTGGAAAATTCAAATCCATCAGTCGATTTAAAATTTCTTGATAAAATATTAATTTGTGTACCATTTCAATCATCTCTAATTTTAAGCGGGATATTTCAATGTAGACTTATTACTTGCCAGATTTGTTTGGGACATTCCTGATTTTTTATCTTATCCAGTTCGATTTTCTCATCTCGACAGTGGTGACGGTTAGGTGACAATAATAGTCAAAAATGGGTATAAATCAGAGGAGAAAGCAAACTGTAAAATATATATGATATTGCCATCAAAATCACTAGATTTTAAAAAAGATCGGGGAAATTTCTTCCCCTTATTGCCGCCACTGTATGATTTTTTTTTAAGAACTGCTGCTCCATTTTTAGAATAAATTCTGAAATGACTGTAAGTGTAAAACTTTCCCTTTCTCAAACCGAAAAGAAATTTAATTTTGCATTTTAAAGTACATCCTGAATTATTTTCCTACTTCTTCGCAGCCCAATTTCAATGTATTATACCCATTTGCAAAACCATTAGCACTTTTATTTTAAGGAAAATCAAATATACAGGACCAGCCTAGGAGTAAAATGCTATGTGTGCAAGAATGAGTTTTGGTGCCCCTTACAATGAAAATGGGTATAGAAAACACTCCAAAAATGGTAAGAGTGCTCTATGTGGTATGTGGGTGCAAATTATTAAAATCGTAACGTTTTCTGCGGTAATCAATATTATTTTAAGTCAGCTTTTATTAAGGAACCCATGGATTAAATTATTTTTTTTATATAAAAAATTGTAATAAAATTATTTTCTTAAGAATTTAATAAAATACATGTTATTAAAATTACTGATTTTTACTACGTATTACTTTTTTTAGTAGTCCTCTGCTCTTAGCGCAAGCCTTGGAAATCCTTTGCAACCCTGGGTTGTGATGGGCTGCAATTCGGCTAATGTAGCATTATCAGTACTGCCAAGTTAAAGTGAAACAAAGTTAACAACTGTTCAGTTCTGTCACAACAACGTAGCGGAGCGCTTGAAGCCAGTCTCTTTACTGTACATTCAAGCAACATTTTATGTGTTGAACTAAACATATTCAAATTCACTAACATTCAAAAGTGAAGTTAATATAAAGGATTTAAAAATCAATACTATTTGGAACATATTTTTTCATGTTCAAACAAGTTATTAGTTTGATTTTCCCAATATTTGGGAATAAAATAAATATTTCCCAATATCTAACAAATATAAATACATAATTCCGTGATCTCAAAGCACCTTAAAAGCTAATACAAAATATCAACATTCTGCTCTTACCTATCTGGTTTTTTAGCACTAACCAGTTTATTCCGTCAGAACCGCAGGTTTGATCAACTTTTTTGGATTGTAAAAAACCCCATCTTTTAAGGTCATTTGTTTTTTCCCCTTGAACGAATTCATTTCTTAGGTACGTTAAGAGGTTTACAAATAATTTATTAAATCCGTGTTTTTTTAAAAAAAGTTACATAACTTTTGTTGATAAATCGGTTAGCGTTCCCGTTAAAATTAGAGGGGAAATATTCTTCAAGGAAAGGGCGCAAAGAATGGAATGTGCTAGGTCACAGTTTTGTTCTATAAAAATGTAGATATTTGGCGTGAATTTGTGTATGGAAGTTTTAGACTGTATATACGACGAACCATACAAATTTGACGTCTGGAATTCTTCCACAAATACAGATCATTCGTTGAAGAGGATAATTGCTATTGAATGGTATCGTAGCTAGATGTAAACATACATGGTCAGTTCATTTCTAATGAAGGAGAAATGGCCATGTGTGGGTTGCCGCGCCTCACTCAAGTGTTTTACAAAAACTAAAACTTGCCTGCTCAGCTCTGAAGTTGTGGATCCCAGACGAAAGCAAGTAACCACGAAATTACTTTTTTGTTTGCTTACTTGGCTTTGAGTTCAGTATTACGTAAAGAGAAAAAAAAATACAAATTAAAAATTTTTTAGATGAGGGAATGTCGTTTCGCTTTTTAAAAAGGTAAAGGATCGCCGTTGCCTCATGTTCCCACTCCACTACACCCTTGACCACTGATAATCTCCGTTTTGTAGTTTTACGTCTGATGTATTTAAAATTATGGTCCTTAAATTTTTCTAAAAAGGTCCTTGAATTTTCTTAAAAAGGTCCTTGAAAGTCCTTGAATTTTTTTCTTCAATAAGAGTGGGAACCCTGAATTCTGATAAAGAAAATATGGAGAAATTAGTTTTACATTTTTTAAAGGGAGGGGGAGGAAGGTGGTAAGTAAAAGTACCACCCAGTAGTAATAGAAGGGCTTTATTGTGATATCCTATGGAATATGAAACATTCTGCCATGTTCTCAAAAACTGCTTAACATGTGAATTGTATAAAACAACAGTGTTACTTGAGCAAAGACGTATATATTCTACTGTACAACAACTAAAAAAACTGTTATCTAGTAGTCTTTCCATTTTACGTAGTATTTATCTCTATATATATAAGGCAAAGCCCTCACTCACTGATTCACTCACTCACTCACTCACTGACTCACTCATCACTAATTCTCCCACTTCCCACATAGTCACAACTCTGAAAATCGGCACAAATATCAACAATGGTAAAAATAGAAAAAGTAAACTATTCCGATCTCGATTAACCCACTTTAAGGGGTCGAAAAGGGGTTAAACGTTCCAAACGGGGGACATTCGAATATCCCACTTCCCACATAGTCACAACTCTGAAAATCGGAACAAATATCAACAATGGTAAAAATAGAAAAAGTAAACTATTCCGATCTCGATTAACACACTTTAAGGGGTTGAAAAGGGGTCAAACGTTCCAAACGGGGGACATTCGAAAATCCTACTTCCCACATAGTCACAACTCTGAAAATCGGCACAAATATCAACAATGGTAAACATAGAAAAAGTAAGCTATTCCGATCTCGATTAACCCACTTTAAGAGGTCAAAAAGGGGTTAAACGTTCCAAATGAGCGATATATTCGAATGTCCTACTTCTCATATTTTCACAATTCTGAAAACTGGTGTGAATATCAATAAAGACAAACGCAGAAAAAGTAAACTATTCCGATCTCCGGTGGATCAAGGGGTGGAAAAGGGGTTAAACGTTCCAAACGAGGAATATTCGAATGTACCACATCCCATATGGTCACAACTCGGAAATTTGGTACAAATGTCAAAAAAGGTTAAACATAGAAAAAGTAAGCTATTCTGTTCTCGATTAACCAACTTTAAGGGGTCGAAAAGGGGTTAAATGTTCCAAACGAGGGATATCCGAATGTTCCTCTTCCAATGTAGTCATTTTTCTGATATTTTTTTGCAAATGTTAAAAAAATAAGTCATTCCAATAACGATTAACGAATTTTTAAGGGATGAAAAGACGACGCAACATTGAAACTATACGAGGATTAACTTAATGTCTAATTAACTTAATTCCAATACAGCTACTACTTTGAAATTTAGAACTAAGAGCAAACATAAACACAATAAACTATTCCAGTTTACAATTCACAATTATAAATTTCGTTTAAAATGTCAACAAAGGAAAGTTCCTATTTTGATAAATCAATTTGTCGGGATCGAAAAGGGAGCAAACGTCTGAAGTGTAGAATACATGAATGTCTTTTGATCGCTAAAATGCTAATGGTAAAATTTCGTAGCGCAGCACGGGTATTCAGCTAGTAGTAATTATAAATCAATAATAATAAAAAAAATATTGATAACCATACATAATATAGATATATCTGTAATTAAATCCTTCATTGCCTTTCCTGAAAATTCACTGCTAGTAAAATTAATATTTCAGCTTTAAGGCCTTTACACAGTTACATATTTCTCAAGATATTAATAATAATAATTATAAAAATATTAATAGTTATATTATGCAACATAAAAGGAGAAATTTTTTTAAAACTCCGACAATGCAAGGAAATTGTGTTGGTAATTTATATACTTCTATTACAATTTCTATATTTCAATTTCTAACAAAGTTAAAAACGTATAAAAATATTCTACAATATATTTTTGATTAATTATTCACAATTAAAATTATTCACAAAGTTAAAGTCTTATAAAAAATTCGACGAGGTATTTTTGATGATTATTGAAATTGGAAGATTTAAAGTTAATTAAGTGTCGAAATGTTTGTATTTCGAGACTAAGATAAGAGAAAAGTCATTTTAATTTCATTAGCTAATCAGAAATTAATTCTCTTCCAGCAATACGCCATCTATTCCCCATCGCTACGCCATCTACATCGTAGGTCAATTTGTTGGGGAGTTATGCTGACCAAAGACACACACACATACAGACATTTTTTCCAGACCACTTTTTTAAAATCAGGGTATTCCAAAACATGGAGAAATGCAATTTTTTTTTTTTTTCCTTTTTTTTTTTTTTTTTACTGAATGCTATACTTTCATTACCATATGTAAACATATGGTTAATTGAAAATAATAACAATAGAAATAAGATTATAGAAATTCATTCCAAACTAATATGAACATTACAATAAAAAACAATAAGAAACAAAAAGACGCCTTCAAAATATTAATATTGCCTACTATTTTTATTGCTATCTCCCTTCCATATCTTTTCTAATCCTCGTTTCGTTTTATTCGAATTTAAGAAGGATTAATCAACATTTCTCAAAAGGTTTTGTTTCTACTTTTCATCATTTTTCTTTGTCGCGGTTGGCAACACTCAAAACACGCACTAAGTCCCGATTTCGAATGTTACCTCTACTTGCTAATCCAAGACTGTTACAATTACACAAAAGGACTATTTAAGTATGACCGGAATTCCATATGCATCTTTTTAGGAATTGTTATTGTTTTTAATGTCGTACAATTATCTGCTTAAAAGTTAAATTTTTTTGCAAACAAGGTCTGGCTTACATCAACAATTCTATTTTCTCTTTTGGAACTTGCATGAGGTTACCTCGATAAGATAATTAACCTCATATTTGAATTCAGATAGATTTACAAAATCGCCCGTAGAAGAATTGAATTAATATATTTCGTTTAATATATATATATATATATATATATATATATATATATATATATATATATATATATATATATATATATATATATATATATATATATATATATATATATATATATATATATATATATATATATATATATATATATATATATATATATATATATATATATATATATATATATATATATATATATATATATCTTTATCTTTCATATAACTTTCCAAGTTTAAATCAATTATTTGTTAATTTCCTTTCAACAAAATTATTTTGATAACAAAATAAATTATATTTCAATTTATATAAAAAATATCATGCCGTAGGAAGATAAGTAAATTGCCCAGTTGAAAACTATGAACAAATAACTTTTGCAAATATTTTCTTTTCTTTGTCAGTCAATAGTTTGATTGTATGTTTTTATTGTATTATTCGTTACATAATATGAAAGTGAACTTAATTTTTAGAAAAATTAAGTTGATCGTTTTATTTAAATTAATTTTATTTAATAGAAGCAACTTCTAACGTGCTTAAAATACAACAATAACGTTAATCCCTCAACTTCTTAAATTATACTCAGTGATTACTCGTTGGTCTATTTTTAAAACGCGATATAGATTATTTTCTAAAATCGTATACAGAGTTTATTAAGATACTACAAATTCATTTTTGGCTTAAATATTTTTAAAATTATACAAATTATAATATAAAATAGAAAAAAGTATTTTCTAAAATTGTTTCATGTATTTTACGATCATAATAAGCATTTTCTAATATCATAAAGTTTATTTTTAAAAAATAAAACCGTTTGACTCCCCGCGTTTGTTTTTAAATTGTTTAAACAAGTTTTTAATCGTAATAAGCACTTTTTTAATAATATCAATTATTTATTTTAGTCTTGTAAAACATTTTTTAATTGTATAATTTTAAATATTTAATGAAGTATTTTCCAAAATTTTATAAATTATGTTCTGAAATCATAGAAGCATCTTTCTAAGGAACTAGATTAGGGTATACTTAGTTAAAATTGTTGTGTGAAAATCAACTTTTTACTAAAGAATAACGCATTATAGATTGCTTTTTAATGTGCCGTTATACATCTTGCATTTAAACAAAAGAAAATTGATGGATAGTGCATTAATACCTAATTAATTTATCAATACACTAACCATCAATTTTCTTTTGCGGATGAATAGTCTTGCTTCGCTAAAAATTTCATTAAGTATATTTATATCTAAATATATATATTTATAATTCTATATCTCTCTATACAATTTTAACCACGTTTCAAATCCCTCAAAACTTGATTTTTCAAAAATGAATATTCAATTTCCTATTTAAATATTAATAAAGAGTTATACATTAATTTTTCAATCAAATGAATCATTTAAAACCCTCAATCTTACTAAACTCATTCGTTTTCCAGTGAATTTTACACTTTATTTATACCTTTCAACAGCCAAGGTGTACGAGCGCAATCTCCATTCCCCCCCCCCCCCCCTCTCCCTGGCAACACCCATAAACAAAGTGCTATACGGAGTGACACTTTCGTCTCGCAAACAAAATGAAACTGCCTAATGGAACTAAACCCGGTCATTTCGAAGGTAATTCATTTCATTCTAACTTTCAATCCCTTTCACGACACGTTTTCAAAGTAGTTCAGAGTTGTCAACGCATAAAAGTTAGATATAATTAATGTGAACTCAAATGCCTTTTCAGTCGTTTGATTGAAAAAAGGTGCTATTTTAGAATCTGTCATCGCAAATGCTACATTATTTTCATTTTTTATATTTTTTTCCCCTCAAATGAATTGACGATGACGCAACCATTGCAATTGGAGAAACAAACGAAATGTCAATCACAAAAGGGCTACGATTAAAAACAGTTCTGAGAATACAGACCTGCCGTCCACTTAATAGTGACCTTGAAGAGCACACAGAACACGCGTTACATCACTGAATGACATAAGTCCATCACATAACCTTACCTAACAAAGAAGCGTACCCCGAAAGCAACCTTGACCACTCTCTGTAAGTTGGTCATTGCGGGGCAAAAGGGAAAAATTGGACCTAACACGTTTTCATCCCACAAAAGTGACCGGAGCATCTGAGAATGTTCGTCGCTTTCTGTGTTGTGTGTGGATTGGAAAAGGTCAAAATGCGAGGCTTGTGACGGCACCTCCACTTTATTATGTAAGATGATGAAATACTTGTACCTGCTTGTAAGTAATGATGTTTACGGAATGGTCTTAAAGGGGAAATGTAAGATGAAAAACTTAAATCGAGGAAACAATTTTTTGGAAACTTTAATGAATTGCGAATGGAAATGATATCAAAGGCAATAAATATAGAAATAAGGTGAACTGAACACGAGTGATTTAATGACGACGAAAATTGTAAAATGAACTGAAAAACTATTAAATGAATGGATATAATCCGAAATGATCAAATATAACGAAATGTATACCGATAAAATGAAAGAAATCTAATGTATAGCAAATGGAAATGATCTGAAGTGAACAAAAATAATATGGATTGTTATGGAATCGAAATTGCAAGTTAACCGAAATAATATTAAAAAAAATAATGAAAAAAAAAGTTTTAAATGAACAAAATTTGTGTAATTAACTACACCACATAGCATCACACGACTTTTTAATACTGTATTTGCTTTTTTTAAAGTCATATCCACTTACGTTTAGTTCATACTAAAGCGGTCTACAATTTAACATAACATGTACTTAATTACATGGGCCATTCACAGTACGTTCATTAAAAAATATTAACACTTCACAAATATTAAGGATTTGGCACGGGAATAATGAAATCGTCTGGTCATTGAAATTTAAAAAGAGGTAGGTAAGTTACGGCATATTTCGCAGTCGGATTTAGACAATCGAAGACTCTTTTTGAACATATTCGACCATTTTCCTTCTACAGACTAGCGCATTCCTAAAATACTAGTATATCTACATTCAATAAGAAATTAATTTTTTTTTATAAGGTTCCAAACCTTTTACCCATTTTGGTCTACAATTGATGCTCCAAAGTAAAATAATACAGGAGTGAACGTAATTAAAAAAAAAACTAATTTCCGAAAAGAATAAGCTGTTAGTAATTCTAAGAACTTCTTACATAAAACTATCGACACACTAGTTTTATATAGATCAACTATAAAACATCTACTCATATCCCCAAATAAATCTTTATTCAAAAGTAAGTTATTGCGATAGAGACATTACAAGCCAGGAGACGATTTCTTTTACGAATTTATTGCAGGAATTTCACTTCGCCCCGTGTCAGACGCCTCTCGATTGAAATCAATGAAAAATTATTCACCTGATGTCTTTTATGACTCGTCTAAATTCAAAAAAAAAAAAAAAAAAAAAAAACGACAGCCAATCGTTTATAGCTGAAAAATGTCTTAAACTTCAACGGAAAGTCACAACGCATCGCCTGTTTAAACTACTCTTTAATATCAGAGCTATGATGCTTTCTCTGTTATTATCTCACTCATAAGATTAAGGCAAATGTTTTCCAACAACAAACTTATGACTATTATGATGATGGGCTGAGGAGATCTTTTCTTAATTGACCTCAATGAAGTTGGAATGTTTGTCAGAGACAAACGGTGCCGAAAAAAATTTTTTTTTTTTGGTGGCCATTGAAAAAAACAGTATCGTGACTTACCTTTTGTATCAACAAAAGGAATTTGTCTAAAACTGTATAAAATGTGTATATAACATTCATTTCGATGTGTTAAGCTAGTTAGCAGCATAGCCATTTTTGTAATGCTTTCAAATTGCATAAACAATGAGTTCGGGCTTTAACTGAGCCAAGTTAGCTAGGTAATTATTCATTGTTTTACGTTACTGATTATGTAATATTCATTTTCACATTAGCTAAAATTTCAAAGAAGCAATTTGGCGCGGAAGGAATAAAATTGTCTATTCCTTAACGGTTTTAGTTAAGATCATTCGAAGTCAATTTTTAGTTTCGGGCCTTTCGCCTGACCATTTCACTATAAAATAATTAGTTTACATTTTTATTTCATACAAAATCAGAATGATGTTCGATGAGGTATCAAAACTTCCAGCCACCTATAAGTCTATTGTAAAACCAGAAAATACGGAGTATCGACCGAAATGAATAAAAATTAGTTCACTTACTTAAAGAAAAGAAAAATAAATGAGAACTAGCACTGCTTCTGAATATTAAATTTTCCTAAAGGGCATTATAGAAATCATTAATTTTGGTGCTTAAGTGCAACCCAGGGAGTCTTTTACTTTATGATGCTCTCCAAAAGAGCATCCTCTGTTAGTCTCATTCATACTTACCTCTTATATCTAAAGAATGGGTTTTAAGCAGATCATTTTTAAAGGACTTTTTCCTGAGGCTTATAGTTGGAAACTTTGGGAATCCTTATTAGAAGGGATGAGGAGTTGCATAGCGAGACAGAAATAAAAAAAATAACAGTAAAAACGGGGGGGGGGGGGAAATCCCGACTTTAAAATAGTTTTAATTCTACCATTTCCCACAAAATTCAAAAAGTTTACTAAATATTTAGATTTTATGGATATCGAGAAAATTGACCAATCAATTAATTATTTAAAGGGGGGGGGGGGAGAGGTGGATGTACAATCATGTCCTAGTCGATCTCATATAAATGTTAGAATCCTTCGTTGGAAAATTCCCTTCCTATGGCCTCTCTGTGGATATTATATTAACATGGAGGACTAATGTATAAAAATAAAAAAATAAAAACTTATTAATCTTTTTAAAACGATAAATCGTAGGACGTTTTAAAATTACTTGAAAAATTTAATATTTTACTCGAACTAAGCAACAGAATTTTATCCGGGCAAATGAACTGTGTCCCTAAATCTTCCTATTCTCAATTTTTTTTCGAAATATCAAGTCTATTTTCTAAGTTGTATGCCACAAATTGCTTTCACTGGACTACACAAATGCCTCAAAGTTACTTTGTTAAAAATGCTTCTGTTTTAAAGAGTCAAATTGCAATCACACTTGAACGAAACATTTTTCGTACATTTAATCTGCTCTGCTGAATAAATGTGGTGCTGCCACCTTTGGTTAAAACTTGGCAAATTTCTTTTCGGATAAAATTTTTTACAGCATGCTCTAAAAGAAAATGGAAATGTGTTAAAACGACTTTTCCCCACCTTTTAAGAAAAAAAAAAAAATGTATTGTTAATATTTGTTCGATTATATTCGCTGATTGCATTTTATTACATAACTGAATGAAACTAAGAACTAAATTATGCGGAAAACAAAACTCATAAATAAAATGGTAATTTGATTATTCGTAATAGATTTTGATAGCAATATTCTTATCAGAACCATACATAAATTAAGAACTTTTTTTATTACTATTTCGCTTTCACAAGATGACTTGTACTAAGTTACCATTGTAGTCTTTCCAAGAATCGCTGATATCTCTATAATCCCCACCTCACAGCTAAGTAGTACAACGTCTAGTACAGAAAATCCTAAAAGGGTTGTTACATGATGAATTTATTTGACTATTAGAGAGAGAGTAAATCATTGTAAATTTCAAAAATGATCGAAATAATTTAAGGAATCAAAAATAGAATGCATTAAAAAATACAACTTGCACCATTTTAGAAGAGGGGAATTGAGCACTGTAACCAAATTGGTTATTTTAATGATGTCAGTCACAATTTTAATGCATTCCATTTAGGTTCAAAGACTTATTTGACTTATTCACGTTCATTTTTAATAAATAAATTTTGGAACGTAGTTTGCCTTACATTTTGCTGATAGAAATATTTTTGATATCGGCGCTGTGTTAATGAATATAAAAATTGACAATGCATATAAAAGGATATAAAAAGGATTTTTTAATTTTTTTTATGGGTTATATTATTTAACCTCTTCTCTTCTGTAAGACCTAGACCAGCCTTAATGTAGATAATAAAATATCTTGTATCCTTTTTTAATCCTTCAATAAAAAGAGTAAAAAGCTTATTACAGGGGTCGCAGACGTCCTATATGTCCTATAAATCCTATATTTTTTTAAAAATCGGCAAAAACGTCCTATATTGTCCTATATTTTACAATTGTCCTATATATCCTATATTTCTATATTGATTCGATCTATATTTTCTTCGAATTCGTAATACTTGCGCCGATCGTTGCCATTTTTTATATTTTGGATTCTTTGGCGCGATCGTAAGTGAAAAAAACCTGACAAAAGCTATGTTTGTAACGGCGGCGTTTTATCTCTTGTGACGTCACGTGCTAGATAACCTAAAACTCAACTCTACTAGACCGGCGGGAGTTGTAAACATGTGAACTTTTCCATAGCACGCGGTCTTGAATTTCTGATTTGTTTTCTCCTCCAACGTAGTAAATTAATTGGTTATAATACGCAGCAGCAAAACTCTGCCTCGAGAAAAACGGATGAAAACAACTTGTGATTAACTTGCAGGACTACTATAGAACATTTTGAGTGCTCAGTCAATAATTGATAAAGGAAACAAAAGGGTTAAGATTTACTGTATGATGTCGGATGGAGATTTTTTTACTCCAAATCCGATACGGATTCTGCGCCACGAATTGTTTACATCAAACCGCGCCTAATTATGACAGCCATAGGCAGTTCTCTTGCTCTTAAAAAAATGGCAGGGCTGCCAATTTTTGTCAATCATCGTCAAATCACCGTGGCGCAGAATCAGTACCGGATTCGGAATATTAGCCACGATTTTTTCATAAAAGTCGTCAAAATTGAAAATGACGTCAATATGTTGTGTTGTCAAATCCAAACGGTCACTAGGGTTTCCGGAAAACTAAGTCCACGGTTCGCCACATTCGGCGCTAAATCTCCTAATTTTCGCCGCCAATCCAACTAACACTGAACAATAAATCTGAACCAACAAAAGACTGCAAACAGAGATAAAAAGAAAATACTTAAAGAAATTGGAGCAGTTCAAGCAGTTATAGATGCTGGGGGAAGCAAAAGACTCAAGATTGCAAATAATGTAATTAATAAAACTTCATTTAGGAATGGAATATTGAGACAATAACGGATGACATATTCATAATCAGTCGATTTCTTTTTTTAAAGGTGTGTTTTGATTCTCTTAAATACAATATAACGCATATATAAATGTATAACGAGTTAATTTTTAAGTTCAGTAGCAACTGCGTGCATTTATTTGATGTTTTAAATTGTCCTATATTTTTTTTTAAAAAATCCTATATATTCTTATTTTGTCACTTTGACCCCTGTTATTAATAGAAACCGTATTTCTCTTTTCTTGCAGTCTAGGGGGAAATAACAAACTATAACTAATATAAGTATTTGCATTATGTGCCTTTATGTAAGTAATTCTATCTTTATAATTGATAGTAATGTCATTGGAAATATCCTGACTTTTCAGAATTTATGAAAAATATATTTTTATGCAAAAACATGTTATGCAAGAAGAGCATTAATAAATTGAATTCATATGAGGTTTCAGGTATATAATTACCAAGACTTTTTCTTTTGCTTTTCTGTAGCTGTTAAATCACATACTTTTTCTAGTAATCCTATAATATCTTGAACTTTACTACTTTTTTCTATTTTATTTTTAATGATGATTTTTAATGTTGTTCAGTTCTTCTCTATCAGGTTGACTGACTGCAAATACTAATTTATCTAAAAATCTTTCCTTTATTTCTTCCTGGATAAGTTTTTTTCTTTAATAACTTTTTGAATAGAAGACGAAGATTCTAATTGCTTTAGAAGATCTTCTTTTGTTGTTTTATTTCTCGCAAAAATTTATGAAATCCACTCTCTTTCGTATTATCATTTGTGAACAAAAAGTATTTTTTTAAATGTCATATTCTTCTACTTTTATGCTGTTAAATTTAAAAGGATAAAAATTTCTGTTTCGACCTTTTTTTAATTCATTTTCTTCTGTAAGACTTAAGCCCGAATAAGCCTGAATTAAAAATTGTGGGAATTGTCCATTCACCAGACAAATTTTGTCTAGACTCATCTTGTAAATTGCTAGAAAATCTGAATTTTCATTATTAGCAACGTCTATATCTACAAGCAGCCTCTTTGACTCCTTGTTGATGACATCATAATGCTCAGCAAGATACTTATTTGTATCCATTCCATTTACATCTATCCTGACACTTCAGAAACTATCAAATTTGTATTAGCACAAAAGAGACACATTCACGAATTGTTTAGTATTAACCATATTGCTTTTCTCGACTTAGCTATTTTAAGCTAATTAAAAATGAACCTATTGACAGTGAAGAGTAATTCGTATTAGATTTTATGTTTATTTATTAATCAGAATGACACTCTTTTAGTTTGCTGCATGGACTACCATCTGCAGTTGGCATATAAATGTATGCAATACGCGCCGGTGGAAATGTAGAAAGAACACATATTTGAAAACATTCTTATTCAGGGTGAATCTAAGGGCCTAGAAAACAAATAAAATAATTAAAGTTCATTATACTACAGGTCTTCAAGGGCAAATATATACCACTTTGTTATTTTATACAAGAAAGTAAACGAAAATAATTTGGTACTCTTTTGTTAGATGGGTAGATAAAAACCGCCAAATTGAAGGGATAACTCATACAAACTAACAACCTTCAAATCGATTATAATTCCTATAACAAACTGTTATAGGGTGGCTATATTAGAAACCCTATAACAAATAATAAACATTTAGACTTGGTGATACATTTATGCGTCATTTAACAGTGTAAACATTTAGACTTGGAGCCAACTGCGCCAGCTAGAACCCGTCAAACGGAAGAGTACCAATTCTTTTCGCAGAAACTCCATTACATATGCGTATGGAAAGAACAAGACAAAGAGCTAATTAATTTCTTTGCTGGGCAGGTATGTCAACAAACATAAAATCAACCGTAATTAACAGCAGTGTGTGTCTCAAAAACAAGAATCCCTCGAGCAAACTAGTAATTCCTACACAGTTGCCTAATTAAACTTGGCAAATGGTTGGAGACTACTTATGTCACAGAGGAAATAATGATTACCTTTTGATCAATGATTACAACTCAAAGTTCTTTAAATTGATTTTGCTACAAATCACTACTGCACAATGAGTAATACTAGTTGACCATTCAATATTTGTACAGCATGGCATTCCCCAGGTCATATAGTCAGACAAGTTTGTTTTTTCTACTATGCACAGCTGTGAAACAAACAATGTCAAATAAAAGTATACACAACAATTTTTGTATAAAGCTTTTTTTTTCACAAAATTATAAGCTAGAAATTTATATGAAAACTGCAACCTCATTAAATGACAAATCGTCACCTGGAACTCTGTAAATTGAAGCATTTAAAGCTAACTTGAACATCAAAAGAGCAATAGCACTTTTTATCTTCTTTTGCAAGTCATGGTTCTAAAATTAGTCGAAGAAATAGGGACAATTCTATAGGCTGACGCACGGGAGATTTTGACCCCCTTTTCTACTAGTAAAACAAATTAGGATGAATCTAGTACTTATGTTTTTGTTTTAAATAATACTTGTGGGTGGCAAAGCTTGGTTTGCAAGCTCCGACTGTCTTTTTCTGCTTCTTATAAAGTGCTTAACACAGTCAAATTTCTCGTTGGTTGGTTGGTTGTTTTCAGATTATCTGGCGCCGTTAGCAACACGAGGGCTATAATGCCCCGAAACATTCGTCATTTGACAAGCCAATATACATTAACAAACACCTATGCCTTACACGGGACTCGAACCCGCAACCTCGCGGTCTAGAAGCTAGCACGCTAACCACTATACTGTTTGATCGGCATCAAATTTCTCGTAATTTCGAGCATCTAGAGAATACGAGATAGAAATCTTCTAATGTAAACCCCTCTATCCAACTCCACCATACCAACGAGCGGACATTGAAGCCACGAGAGATTTTTAATGTGCACCAGCACCCATTTGGTACACTCCGGTCTTTTGTAGCCGGCGAGGACCGAACTCACAATCCTCCGATCATGAGCTCGCTACTCTGACCACCAGACTAGTGGGGCTCATGGAAAAGTTATATTTAAAAAAAAAAAATATTTTAACTATTGAAAATAACCATTTTTAGCAACTTCCCATGGAACACGTGCGTGGGTCGGTTAAAAAAAATCAATAAAAAAATTTAAGGCCTTTGCACAATAAAATCTTTCAGAAATATAACTTTCAACCAAACAAAAGCTTATCACAAACACAGCACACAATGTATCCTACAATTAAGAGAAACCTTTAATAAAGATTTAAACGCTGGTACATTTTCTCTGTATTAAAAATGTTTTGAAAACTAAATCTACGCGAACATGAAAATTTACGCTACTTTGGCTTTTCTACGTATTTTAATGAAATCGCCAATTTTCTTCATAATTCGTGAAAAATTTCGTAAAATAGTTTGAATGTTAAAAACATACATTATTAAAAGTCCTATGGCGGGCACCGACCTCAAACAGCGTAATTTTTTACAACAGGATTTTTATATCTTAAAAAAAGTAAACTCATCGGATTTTATTTTTCATACCATTTTAAATAAATAAAGCTAAAAAGATATTTGTATTATACCTTTAATTTTAAAATGAAGATCGCACATCTGTCATATATTATCAATTTTAGTCCCCGAAATTATGTTTTCAAGTATGCAAATGAAAATAACATAATGCTTGATATCCAAACACATACATTTATTTATACTTTAAAAACATATGTCAAATGGTATAGTGACCTATTTATGCGAAAAGCTCTCTCTTTCTCGGCATCGCCCATCAACGAATGATTTTTTTCTGTTTTGCGCACAAGAATGAACTATGTATTGTCTATCGAATAACATCTCCGATTTCACCAATTTTGAGGGTTTTCTTTTTCTTTTCTTTTTGGTCATTTAAAAATTAATTGCCAAAAATATCGCCAAACTGGCCATTTTTATTTAAATGGGGGAAAATATGAAAAGAGTAAATAACACCATACATTTTAATGCAATTACCAATATTATAGTGTAATTGAAAGTTGTGCGATGTTCTAGACCTCCAGTTTAGTTTGGCTTCTACTCTGAGGATTTTTAATTTTTATATTAAAAGAAAAATTACACCTCTATTAATTGAGGATTGTACAGCGCGTCTCAATCAGCCACGAAGTTTAGCTTTTAATAATCAGTTTAATTATTATCAGTGAAAATTGCAAAACGATCAAAATTGATCATTATTGAATCATAGAATAGAGGTCATGCATGTAAGCTATTTAAAACGCATTTGAACTTGTAGAATAGGAAACATTACTTTTACAATAGAGTAATTGATAAGTGGAACAATCTGCCGGACCACATTGTAAATTATATCGGAGTCAAAAGTTTTAAAAGACAGTTGGATCTATACCGGGGAATTGTTCAGAAAAGTTAAATTGGATCAACCTTGATGAGCCTTGTGCTTGTAGTTCTTTTTCATTTTTATATTTTATTTATGTGTAAAAATATAATGGGATTCCATGGATTATTTATTTTAAAAGTTGAAGAATTTTAATTTTTATACAACCCATGTAGATAAAATATCAATTTAAGAGTGAGTGTTCCTAAGGTCAAATTATATTATAAAAATATATATAATATATCATTCGATTGAACCGAAATAGAAAGCATTAATTAACGCGGCTAACATCATTAAAGTTATCAATTTTGTTATTGTGCCTAATTTTCCTCTTCTTAAGTGATGCAAGTCACATTTTTTAATGCACTATATTTATATTACTCTTAAAGGTAGTACTAATTTTTCACTTTTTTATGATTTAAATCAGTAACACTTTCGTATCTTACTATTTTCCCCGTGTAAGTGTTTATAAAAATTAAAAAATTCTGCAATTTTTAAAGAAATTACCCGTGAAAGTCATCATATCTTTAGTCTTTATTGTATTAGTTTCTTATCGCTAAAACTCAAAGAAAGTAAACCATTGAGCAACTTTTTTGGGATACTCTGCATAAGTCGTTTCACAGAATAGCCATAAGGTTGGGTGACAATAGATAGAAACCATCTCAACTGACAAAGGTTCAGTGCTAGAAGTGTGGGTAGAAGCGGGGTGACGCATCCCCCACTTTTCAAGAAAATTCCCATGCGTCTCCCCCACTTCTTAAAACACTGAAATCCATCCCCCACTTAAAAAAACTCTCAATCCGTCTAAAAACTACTAAAAAAAAATAACATTAATCTTTAATGTAGTGACACTGAGAAGAAGTGATTAAAAAGTTTTCAAATGTAAAAAAAAAAAAAAAAAAAAAAAAAAATATATATTTATGATGTATGTGTGTATAAACTGTTATAAAAATGTATAATACTACTTTGTATAAAGATATAAGTATTTTTATTTACAAATACTGTTGCAGTTGGTCAACTTCTAACTTTGAAGGAACTTTCTTTTAAGTTAAATTTCTATTCTTGTTTCATACAAAGACAAGCTATTTTTTTAAAGAAATTTTTTTATTCTCTATTAATTTAATTTCATGAAAATATGTACATTGGGAAGCACTTATTAAATCTAAATAACCAGTTATGTATATAATGTTGAATAATTACTTCATTTTATCTCTTACTTCCAAGTAAAAAAACTAAGTCGTAGAATATTCATTCAAATAACAACAAATTTTGAATCTTTGTTCAAAATTAGTTTTAAGAAGTATAAATTATTTCTTTACTAGTTATAATTTCGTATCTTATAATAAAAATATAAACATTTATCGTTGGGTGTTGGGGAGGGGGGGGGGGGGACTTGTCACCAGCAACTTTTGAACATCCCCCACTTTTCTTTTCCCACTTCTACCACTGCAAAAGTTATAAAAACGTAAAATAGTTTAAAATACTTAATGCAAGTTGTTTTGAGGAAAAGAAATAGCGATAGAAAGAATGCTTAGTGTTTGTACCATTAATTAGGTCATAACTTTCAAAATAATTAGAATAATTAAATTGCCACTATAGTTTCTAATTACAAATTATTAGTCTAAAATAATAATCTTAATTCTGTTATGTAGTGCAAAATAAATGTGTTGTAGAACGAAACCAACTAATATCATTGAAAAAAATTATTTGAATTACCTAAATTGAACTAAAAGGCAGCGGAAAGTCGTTCCAACCACGACCCCTGTCAAACAATATTCCGCCGCCATTTTTTTTCTTTTTCTTTTTTTTCCTAATATTATTCATAAAACTATTACCTGTTTATACTCATAGATGGCAGCACCACAGTTTTCCAGTAGATAAAATTGAATGTACGGGAAAGATTTTAGAAGGCGATTTCCAAACTTCTGTTTACCACTTCCAGTGCATCTAACATAAAGTTAACCTAGCAACAAGTTCATCAGTATAGTGACTGAGTGTCACTTAATGAAAAAAATTAGAAGGATCAGCCTTAGAACTTAGAATATCAAGTCTTTTTATTACGTGTTTTTTTTTTTTTTTTTTTTTTTTTTTTTTTTTTTTTTTTAAAGAATAGGATTTGATGCTCTTGTACACAGATAAAATTTCGAATTTGAAATGTCTGCAAGGGATCCTCCGAAGTAAAATAATAAAGGAATGAATGTAATTCTTTAAAAATCGCTTTTATGAAAATAGAAGGGCAATTTTCTGCTGTAAGAAAGAGATATTTCGGCCCTTTTTTGTACTCGTAAATTAGAATTCTAAAAGTATGATGAATATAGCAATTATGTTTTTATTTTATACAAATCTAGTTGATGGAAATGTTACATGGAAAAGTAAATATTTTAACTAGATCAAATGTACAGTCATAAGCCAACGACGCACGGGACACGTCCGTGTCCCTTTCGCCGATGGATATAAATGCATATTTGATCTAGTTAAAGTAGATTTTAAGGATTTTGAAACATTCATTGCCTAAAACTATAGATACTATGGTCTTATGCAGATAAACTATAAAATTATCGACAAAATTGATTCATACAGTAGAAAAACCCATAAATACATATTTATTTAAAAGCTGTTACAATAGAGACATTACGAGCCATGGCATGATTTCTTCCACGGATTTATTGCAGTACTTTCCCTCTATATTCATGTAACATGACAAATTCATGGAAATTGATTAAAATTTTCACCTGATGTCTTTCATGGTTAATTCAAATTCCGGAACACAACAGCCAATCTTTTATTGTTGAAAAATGTCTGATGTCTGAAACTTCAGCTGGAACTCATTACACATAACTGTTCAAACCAGTTGTTGAGTCATCAACCGACTGCAAACTGCTTAAATCAGCATCATCGATACTTACTTTTTTAAATTTTCCCAATCATAAAATTAAACAAATGTTTTCCAACGATAAACTTATGACTATTATGTGGGAAAGATTATGATTATGGGGTGGGACGGAATATATATTTTCTTAACTGTCTTCAAGGAACTTAGGACGAATTCAGACCATAGAGGCCGGAAAAATTTCTTTTAGGTTGGAATTTAAGAAACACTATCGTGACTTATTACTGCGCAATTGAAGGTTTTTGTTGAAAAAGGTGTAGAAGAGATATGTATATAACATTCACATCAGAATATAAAGCGACAGAGAAGCAAGTCTGCTTTTTTTAATTTTATGCTTTCATATTACATGAATAAATATAGTATGTGTATATTTCGGTCTTTAATTACGCGTAAAGGACTCAATAAAAATGCGACAATGATAACCAATGCAACAATATAATGATTGTTATATTAAGGCCATATGTAAGCAAGAAGTACATGAACTAATTTTTTGTTTGATCCCTGACTTCATTTTAATGTTAAATAAACATAAATATAAATTAATATAACTGCAAAAAGAAAAACAATTAAAACTAGAGTATTAAAAGGTTGTGTGATATTACAGTGTAATTTTGTCTAATTTCGTTCATCTCTATGTATCCATTTACCCAGTTAATTCGAGTAATTTTTTCTTGATTTAATTTTTTCCGTCCTTTCAGAATCATTTTTTTCCCTTCCATTCTTAAAGCCTTCTTTTCAGGTTATTAATTAATTTGAAATATCGATTCTATGAAAAGCCCTCTTATATCACACTCACTTTATACTATTTTATTTTGTTACTCCCATTAGATTTCTTTCGTTTTCTTCACACTTCATTACAGGTACCGAAATCATTTCCATTTATTTCAATTAAGTTTCTAATTCTGATAGTTTCTAATTGGTTCAATTCACTGTATAATATTATCCCCTTTAAGACCATTCCGTAAATATCATCACTTACAAGCAGGTATTTCGTCATCTTACATAATAAAGTGAAGGTGCCGTAATAAGCCTCGCATTTTGACCTTTCCCGATCCACTCTCAACACAGAAAACGACGAACTTTCTCAGATGCTCCGGTCACTTTTACGGGATGAAAACGTGTTAGGACCAATTTTTCACTTTTGCTCCGCAGTGACCGACTTATACAGAGAGTGGTCAAGGCTGCTTTGGAGGATACGCTTCTTTGTTAGGTAAGGTTGTGTGATGGACTTATGTCATTGAGTGATGTAATGCGTGTTCTGTGTGCACTTCAGGGTCACTACTACTAAGTGGACGGCAGGACTGTATTCTTAGAACGGCTTTTAATTGTAGTCTCCTTCTGATTGACATTTCGTTTGTTTCTTCAGTTTCAGTGGTGGTGCCATTGTCAATTCATTTGTGGAAACAAAATTTAGAAAAATGATAATGACGTTGTAATTGCGATGTCATATTCTAAAGAAGCACTTCTTTAAAGTAAAAGGTCAAAGAAAATGCACTTGAGTTATGTTGAATTATATGAACTATTTATGCGACGATAACCTTAAACTTAAAGAAATCGTGAAATAGACTAGGAGTTGTGATGAAACGAAATATTTACATTCGAATAATGCGAATGGACATTTTTTCATTGCATTCGGTAGTTTCATTCAATATACTTCTACTAGTTCCGAATATGCTTCTGGTCCAGTATTGACCATAGTACAACAGCTGACGTAAATATTATTTCTTTTTAAGTTTTCTTATGGAGGAAAATCTAATTTTTTTTTTTTAAATTTAAATTTTGAGTAAGGTTCTTTTAAACATAAAATACTGTTGCGTGGATGGGTTCGAAAGACTTGAAGCCAAAGCAGATCAAAACTTGCAGAAATTTATTCCAATATAACTCTTCACAGATTCCTTTACAACTCCAGAACTTCTCGTTCTAGTAGACTCAATACAGCTCTTTTTCCAACAATAGAGCACAAAACAGCAGTTAAAAACTTGACAACACAACTGCTAAAATCGCTGCAAAAGACAATGCAATACAGTTCGCTTTAGAACTACTCTGAATGCTCACTGAGACTCAGTATCTCAACTCAGTAATTCCAGTCAACTAACTGACTAACCTCAGTCAACTACTACTAACGGACTCATGGCCGGGCTTATATAGGAGTCAAACCTTCCGGAGACTTCTAGAGGTAGATATTTGGAGAACTTTCCAGATCGTAGTCGAAAAGTCCTATACATGTACATGGGGACCGAAAATGTCGCCAAATTGGCTCTATCTCGCCAATTTGGCGAGATTGCCATTACCATAATGTTAAATACCCTGCTCCTTGTAAAACTCGCTTCCCAGCGTTATCTCTGTAAAACTCGTTATCAAGCATCAAGAGACTCATTACAGGAAAACAAACTATTGCACTATCTTATGCGAAATGTACATAAATTTTCCTATTTACAAAATTAACACTACGAAATATTTACAATATACAAAAATTCGTAACAATACATCTTCAAACATAGTTTTTTAAAGCTTCTTTCAATGTTTAATTCTACTGCGAAATATTGAAACGCGAGCAAAATCATAATTGCTTTCAAATGAGTGTGCTGCCATCGATAAGCATATCAAGTAAAATATAAAGACTTTTATTTAGGTTTTTATTTAATTTATCAAGTTTTTTTTTTCTTTCTTTTTTTCTAAAAAAAATATCTTTCGTTAAATGTTTATTAATTATTTTTAACTTTCTGTATGAAATAAGTTCTACATTTATATTATATCTATTGAATATTTTAGCAGTTTTCTTTTTGTGATTTTTGAGTAAAAGTTTCCGAAAATATTTGATTGTTAATTGTGGGTCTATTGTATAAAATAATTAATTTAACTCTTAATAATATTGCTTCCCTTATGAAAAGTGTCTCTGCACGCCACTGATAAAAGCGTTCCTCAGAATAGCATTTGGTTGTGTTCATCTGGAATGACAGAATATTAATGAAAACGATCAAGTACAGTAGGTATTAAGTAAATAGTATAAAAGAAATCAAAATAGTTAAAAACCTTGGTAGAGATTGAAGGAATTTAAGGAAATTTCCATCTCCCCCCCCCCCCTCCCCCTTCCCCCCTTCCCTTATCCAGTGCCTTAATTTTTATAATCAAACTCATAATAAGAAAATTAAAATAACATTATAAATTTGAATGTTATGTTTACAACTTAAAAATTATTTAAGTAACAATTTCATTTTTTATTTATTTTGAAATCTTAGTTTTAATTTATTTTTAGCAATCACTTTTCTTCTGTCCACTTCTTATACAATTCTCCGGAATCCTATCCTCCGGAACAAAATATTTATGAAAAACATATTTTTCTGAAGAACCATTATTCTCCTTCTACAAAAAAAAAGAAGTTTTATGGCGATTATTTTACTTTGCATAACTATCCCCGCATCATACACAAGTTAGAGTATTTATTCAACACACATAGAACATTAAAGTGTACTGGTTAAGTATTCATACTGAAAACGATCTTAGAACATAAGCAAAATAAGATCTACACATATTGGTATCCCATGTGTTTAAGATCCTTAAAATCCTAATGTTACAAGACGAAATACAGTTAAAAGAAAAAGAAAAAATATCGCCTAGAACTTATTTTCGTTTCACAGTGCATTTTTTAAAATATGCAGTTTCTAAAGCAAATACAGTTAAACGCAGTAATTATAATTTGTTGATCATAAACTGCGGGAATACCCTGACGCATATTGTTTTCAAAAGGTTTTGAAACAGCCCATTATATGAAAAAAAAAGGTATTTGTCATTCTTAGAACAGACGTCATAGCTTCGTAATACTTCTTTTAAGTGTCGGTATATGAATATGCATCGCTCTCCAAAGTGTTGTCTCCAAAGTTGGCTAATTAAGTGTTGCGTTTCCACTGTAGAGCAGAATTGGTTGAACAACTTCGTTCAGCAACATTTAAAAAGATCTTAAAAAACAGAATGTTGAAAAGTACATTTGTTCTATAGTATTCTAGAGTTCTATTTTATTAATTCTAATGGTATTGATCACGCATACGTAGAATTGTAAATTACGTTGATTACTGAATACATGCCACAATTGAATCGATTCAGGTTGGGAGACATTCAGTAACTAATAGATAGTTTTGAGGGAAAGTATTAAAAAAAAATGTACCCTCATTTTAATTCCTTAGTAAACAGTTTATAGTAAAAAAAAGTAAAATAATATTTTACTTTAAGAAAAAAAATGTTTACACTTAGGGATCGATACACTTTTAAATGGAATGTAAAAAAACTTAAATTTTATATTTTTAATCTAAATTTAACTTTGAAAAAACATGAAATAAATATGAAAAGGAGCTTTGAAAGTACTTATCGTCATAATTCCTGTGTTCTTCATCTGGTATTGGCCACATGTAAATGTCCCTACAGAACTGTGACATCAAACTGAGGGAACATATAAGCTCTTTAATGTAAATTAATGTATCTTCTTTCAATGACACTTTACCTTCTATGCTGGTTAGGCTCTTAAAACACAAGTAGTTGTAATAACAGCTTTCAACGAATCTGAAAATCAAAAGCACAAAGTAAAAAGTTATTCTATTAAACCTCAGCTTATATTTCTTAAGAAATTCACTCAATTTCCCTTTTTAGCGTTAAAGCTTTGCAAATAGTCCCAATAACTTGATTCCGGTGTCACCTTGATTTTGATTTTTCTTGACAGCTCCCACTTCAGCATAAACCAATTTATTTATCGAACAACATCAGTATTAATTATCTCTTCATGGCGTATCGTCTTCCATTTGAAAACTAGTGATTGTGGAACATCGCACAATTTTCAGTTACACTATAATACGGCTTACTATATTTAAATTTTATGTAGAATAGAGTAATTACCATTTTCATATTTTTATTCATTTGAAAAAAAAAAAAAAGGCCGGATTGGTGATGTGTTTGACAATAATTCTTACATATGCAAAAAAATAAAAAAAAAAAAAAAAACACCTGCCAAAATGTCAAATTTGGTGGGTATACTTTTCGATAACTCTTACATCTTGTTAGTGAAAAAGAAAAGAGGTGAAAAATGGTCGTTGATGAGCGATGCTTAAGGAAAGAGAACTAGAGGTCGGCGATATATCGATACGACGAAATTTTATCGATATTTCTAAAAAAATATCGATATTAAAAATATCAATAAAAGTCACCGATATATCGATATTTTCAAACATTTTTAGTTTTTTGATGATCGTTTTGTAGTTCCATGTGTTTTTTCGATTTTATTTATTCCCTTTTCAAAAACTTCAAAACTAATGTTTGAACTTGGCTGAGAGACAGTAAAACGGCACCAATATTCAATATTTTCCATACACTTAAAAGCTATTGAAAATTTTCTAAATTTTTCTTAAAATCACTGCACCAATTAAGCGAAAATATAATTTTTTTTTTTTTTTTTTTTTTTGTAATAGATCCATTTCAGTTGAAAAAGTAGTCACCTTACAAAAAAGCAATCATGAAAAGTAGAAATTTGTCCCGTAAAACTTTGTTTCTGGCAAAATTGAAAATCAAATAAAAAAAAAAAATCAAGTATCGATACATCGATATTGTTGCGTTGTACGGGTTCGAAAGATTTGAAGCCAAAATTGTTGTAACGTTGCAGTTTTCCTCGACTGCGTTTCTTCGGTCCTTTCCAGGCTGCACAGGCATCACATGATTGGCACCACTTCTCCACGTCAGCCCTCGCCTTACTCCAGTAGTACAGCCCTCGAACTCTTTGCAACGTCTTCATTACTCCGAAGTGGCCTCCAATTGGATTGCTATGTAGTTCTTTACGAACGTCTGTAACTCGGGATCTTGGAAGCAATAGCTGCCATCGGGATGTCTTTCCATCATCAGATTCGAACTTCCAGTACAGCACGCCGTTTCGAATATGGAGGGAGTCCCAGAGGGCCCAATATTGCTTTGTCGTAGGACTAAAGGTGGAAATGTCCTGCCAAGTAGGTGTCGCATTCGAAGACTCCTTTAAATCTTCCTGTCCGGCAGAGATCGCAGCAATATCCCTCTGCATTTCCTCTTGACCAGAGAAAATCTCTTTCTTCATCTCATCTTGGTCAGAGAAAATCTCTTTCTTCATCTCATCTCGGCTAGCTTTCTTTTTTTCTCGCCATTCGGATATTTCTTTCTTCATCTTTTCTTGGCTCGCTTTCATTTCTTCACACCATTCGGACATTCCCTTCTTCATCTCTTCTTGTCTTTTTATCATCTCGTCTTGGCTTTTTATCATTTCTAGTTGGCTTTTTATCATTTCTTCTTGGCTCGCTTTCATTTCTTCCAGCCATTCGGACATTCCCTTCTTCATTTCTTCTTGACTAGAGAAAATCTCTTCCTTCATCTTATCTTGGCCAGAGAAAATCTCTTTCTTCATCTCTTCTTGCCCTTTGGATATTTTCTTCTCCATTTCATGCATGAAAGCAAAAAGCTGTTGAAATTTTTCATCTTGTTCCGCCATTGCTCTGGTAATCGGCATCAAACCCCACTTCTGACACCAGTTGTTGCGTTGTACGGGTTCGAAAGATTTGAAGCCAAAATCAGATCAAAACTGGCAGAAATTTATTCCAAAATAAATCTTCACAGTTCTCTTACAGCTACAGAACTTCTCGTTCTAGTAGACACAATACAGCTCTTTTTCACCTCAATAGAGCACAAAACAGCAGTTAGAAACTTGACAACAACTGCTAAATCGCCGCAAAAGACAATGCAATACAGTTCGCTCAGTATCTCTAGTCAACTAATTCAGTGACTCAAAATCCAAGAACTAACTCAAGTCAGGAATACAGCTCTCACAATGAACGTTGAGAGACAACTAACTCAGTGATTCAAAATCAACTAACTCCATCACACGCTCTCCTGAGCTTTTATAGGGTGACCTGAGAACATACGTGAACCTTCCAGAGATAGACATTTGGAGAACTTTCCAGAATGTAGTCAAAAAGTCCTATATACATGTACCGAAAATGTCGCCAAATTTGGCGACAAAAATTAGTCGCCAAAACCGTCGCCAACTTGGCTCTAACTCGCCAATTTGGCGAGATTCCCATTACCATAATGTTAAATGCCCTGCCCCTTGAAACTCGCTTCCCAGAGTTACCTCTGTAAAACCCGCTATCAAGCATTGGGAGGCTCATTGCAGGGAAACAAACCATTGCATTGCTTTATGCGAAATGTACAGAAATTTATCTATTTACAAAATTAGCACTACGAAATATTTACAAATATACAAAAATTCGTAACAATATTTTATCGATATTTTTTTGTATGCAACGGTATAGTATCGATATTTATTTTGATCGATATTTCCGACCTCTAAAGAGAACTCTGTAAAAAGCCACTCGTTTATCAACTTTTTACACCTTTATAGAATTTTTATCGGAAATTCGGAGATGGGGATGCTTAGAACACCTTAAAAGAAAGTCCTGATAAGGATCATTCCTTATACTCATTCTGTTGCGATCTTCTAGCCCAGATCATTTAGAAACTACTTTGTATAAAATCTTGAAATTTTGGTAAGTAAGGTACGAAAATGATCACTAAATGAAATGACGTAAATTGTTTTCATTTAATGTCTCTCTATTATAAATAAAAATTTAAAAAAAAAAAAGCAAAGCAAAAGACTATTGCAGGTAATGCCCTGGCATAAGCTATACGTAAGGATTTCGAGTATAAAATAAAATATATTAGATGCTATTTTCGAGATTCTAATTTTTTTTCATTTCCTTAAGTAATCATTTTCGTACCTACTCATCCAATTTCAAGGTTTTATACAAAGTAGTTTCTAAATGTACTGGGCTAGAAGATTGTCTTTCTCTTAAGAGGCATTACCATAGCGATTTTGATCAAAATCATTGGAGACGTTATTTAGCAATTGCTAGAAAACATGATTTTTTACGATTTAGTCAGGATGTTTCAAAACGTAGAGAAATGTTAAAAAAAAAAAAATTAAAAAAAAAAAAAAAAAAAAAAAAATTGAAACTTTTTTTGACCGAAAACCTGACCATGGCACCTTGGCAATTTGCATGAACTCCACCAGTTGCAAAGTTTAACTGCGATGTTATTCTATTTTGCTCAGGAGTTCCTACGGCACCCATGTATTTACAGTACACAAATATCCCTCCAAGATCGCCTGAGCATGAAATAAGTGTTCAAATCCAATAAGTGAAGAACAAATAACCACTATTAAGCAAATTGGCCATTTTCCCGTAAGAGGTCGGTTGTATTCATGCCCGATAAGTTGCTTCACGGACCAGATGCTGAAGTCAGTAAAGATTACTCGACTAGAAAATAGTTTCCAAAACGGTTATCGATTTTTTTTTTTTTTTTTAAAGCATCGTTCTTCTTCCTTATTTGGTTTAAACTTCCATAAGTGTTTTGATATTGATTTTGAGGCTTGTCCATTATACAACAAAATAATTGCCTACCAACAAATGTTTTGATGAGACTTAGTTCATAAACTTTGTTCTGGAAATATAGGCACTCAACTCAAAAATATTGTATAGCATTGTTTCATTAATGCACATTAAAGGAATTTTCTGCCTTTGAAGTTCTCGAACAATATTCATAGGCGCTCCCAGTAATATTTGTAAGGGGGTGCAAGACTAGATTTTTATCAAAATCATTAATTTTTTTAGAAATGTTATTTAATAATTATGCATTATAAATTATACTCTTTGAGAATAATTAAAATTCATGGTATATATTTTTGCAAGCGCAACCCTGTTAAAGGAAAAAAAATACAAAATAGTAAAAATATTAAAATATATATTTTTAACGATTTTTTTTTTATCATCCAACTAGATATCACGGCATAGTGTTTAGAATAGAGGAACTCGAAGATGCAAAAATACAGATTAGTAACATTTTATTTCTTCCAAGTTTCGGATATCATGGAAAAAAATTAAATTAAAATTAAACAGGAAGGCAATATTGGAATATGTTCAATTGAATTCTAAAAATAGATTTCAAGATAGTATATCTGATGATTTGAAAAACAAAACATTTTTCTAGAATTTTGAGAACTACACAAGAAATGATTGTATAATAAAAGGAATAAATACTTCTACTCATCAGCATCTAATAATCATAGACAATAAGCGCTAGAAAATCGTCCAGCAAGTAGCTATAAAAAACGACGTAGGAAAGAAACAAAAGACTAAATTAATAGAAAAAGAAAAAGAAAAAAAAAAAACTCGTAACATAAAATATATAATTGGCATATGTGCTTTTTTTTTATCTGGGAATTTAAATCTTTTCCCTCATTTTTTGTAAATTTTCAGGACCCAGGGAGATGAAAGTGCACCCCCTTGCACCCTCCCGGGGACGCCCATAACAATATTACAAAACACCTTTAACTAACTTCCTTTCACAAACTTTGTTATAACAGCAGGAAAACTTGGGCTGTGGAATATCGCGCAAGTTCTAATTGCACTTCATACTGGTCACTGCATTTAAATTTGTTATACACTATCTGGCCAAAAGTATCCGGACACCCAGTGGTATGGACTTAGAGCGTCCTGAAGCACATATTAATATGATGTTGGTCCCCCTTTTGCATCGATGACAGCCTGCACACGTTTGGGAAGACTTTCCACCAATTTTTGATAAGTGACCATAGGAATTGCCTTCCAGGCGTCCATCACAGCTGAAGTGAGTGCTTGCAGTGAAGATGGTCGATTTGGCTGGCTACGTAATCTGCGCTCTAATTCGTCCCAAAGGTGTTCTATGGGATTTAGATCGGGGCTCTGAGAAGGCCAGTCCAGTTTTTGAACACCCATTTCGTCAAACCACGTCTGTGCATGCCTCGATGTGGGAATGGAGCAGTTATCCTGCTGGAAGAGAAATGGGTCTTCCCCGAAATATTGCCATAGATTTGGGAGTGCAGCATTGTCCAGAATGTCCACATACATCTCAGAGTTCATGTTTCCAACCACAGGAACTAACGGACCCAGGCCAAACCACGAGAAACACCCCCACACCATTATGCTTCCACCATCAAACTTAACAGTCGGCATAAGGCAGTCACTATAGAAACGTTCGCCGGGCATCCGCCAAACCCAGGCGCGTCCATCCGACTGCCAGACTGTAAAGCGAGATTCATCACTCCAAAGAACAGTTTTCCACATGTCCACAGTCCAATGATGGTGAGCTCTACACCATTGCAATCGATGCTTCGCAATCTGTGGAGTGATGTTCGGCTTGTGAGCGGCTGCACGACCCTGGAATCCCAAGTCTTTTAACTCTCGATGGACAGTCCTGCTGCTAACACTAACGCCTGATGAACTTTGGAACTCCTGAGAAATTTCCACCAACGAGGACTTGCGATTTTGTTTCACTACCCTTTTCAGAGTTCTGCGGCTGCGTTCACCAAGTGTTTTCGGCCTATCGGTTCGTTTTCCTGCCGTTTCACTGCTTCGACGTTTCCACTTCACAATTACATCACTCACAGTGGATTTAGGCTTCTGTAGAATGTCCGCAATCTCACGAACTGATTTCCCACAAAGGTGGCATCCCACTATTCTGCCACGATCAAACTCACTAAGTTGGTTGGTTGGTTGTATTCAGATTATCTGGCGCCGTCAGCAACACGAGGGCTATAATGCGCCGAAACATTTCGTCATTTGACAAACCAACATACATTTACAAACACCCATGCCAACACGGGACCAAACTCACTAAGCTCCTTTGACTTACTCATTGCCTCACAAACGCATAAATACAATCTGACAAACCACTACTAGAGCCCCTAATATAGGGGCCTTAACCACTACCAACACTTTTATAGCTTTCAATTACGTATCAATTTGCGTCACTCGCCAGAACCACTTTTTTAAGGGGTGTCCGGATACTTTTGGCCAGATAGTGTAGATTGGTATAATTTACCGTTTTCGTTTTCATATTTTCATTTATTTAAAAAAAAAAAAAAAAAAAAAAAAAAAAAAAAAATTGGATATTTGGTGATATTTTTATCGATAATTAATGCATTGGGTCAAGAACAAAACCGGCTCTACTTGAAGAAGTTATGTAAAATTTTTAAAATTCAAAAATATTTTATTAATGACAAGAAATTATAATCTGGTAGTCAAAAATATTGCAAGATACTTTTCTTTTTTAATTCTATTTGCTAATTTTCATTCTCACTAATCCCTCCATCAAAATAAATTAAAAATATTAAATTTTGTTTCTGCGATGTGTCGATGTTTTACTTAAAAATGTCTATTTTTTTTATTTTTAAGAAATAAACTGCTATGCAAATAATGAAGATTTCTGTGGCATGTTACAATCATATTATATATTTTAAATTAAAGGTTGATAACTTATTGTCATAGGTTCTGAAATATTCTTCTACGTGGACTTAAACAAAAACACGTTGACCATGCATAATGATATATTGCCGTGTTCTAAAATAAACGTAACATTTTCTTTTCCACCACTCCCTTATTTATTCAAATAGAAATCGTTGAGCCAAATAGATATCCGGAACGAGTATATTTTCACAGTAACCTCGCGTTCGAAAGCGATATAAATAGAACCAAAATTTCGAAATTTGTTTACATTTTTATTCGAAGACGTAGTTTTACCAATATCCTCCACAAGGTTTTATCTCTTCCCGAATAGCCTTACAATCTCCAACCGGTATTTTAATAAGGCCAATAAAATATTAACTTGACAGTGAAAATGCTTTTGTTATTCCGAGTGGCATGTCTTCGCTTCTGGAGATATCATATACGTTACGCTGACCGAGCGGGTTATGTGGTCACTCGACTTGACATCCTGGAAGTCGAGAAAAGTAAACACGCCAAGAAATTTGAAGAATTGCTTTATTTAACAGACATTTCCATTTTGAGAAATTGATTTCACGGTGGTTTATGATGCGTGACCAAAATACATTTGCTTGAAAAAACATCACCAACTGAAAAACTTTATTGTTTACTAGCTGCGTGGCCCTGCGTTGCAGTCACCGGTCATTGGTGTAGTGTATAGGTCCCCGTTTTTGGCTCTTCGCTCACTGAAAGGTTCATTACTACGTAAAACTGAGCTCGATTCGATCGCTAAAAGTTTCATTGTTACACAAACACAGCTCGATTCGCTCGCTGAAAAGTTCATTGACACATAAGCACAAGCTCACTTCGCTTACTGAAATATTCTTTGATGCCTCAAGCACAGGTTTGCTTTGCTCGATGAAAGGTTCGTTGTTGCGCAAGCATAGGCTTGCTTCGCTTGCTAAAAGGTTCATTGCTGAGCAATTAGAATTTCAAACTGCAAATTGAAGGCCATTCCGCTATCGAAAATCACTAAAAAAAAATTATTTCAGAAGAGCTAAAAATAGGTTTGCAAAAGTAATCATTTTGTCTTCTACTGTGACCTCTAGAAAGAACGAAATTTTAAGCAAATAAAACAAATATAAAACAATATAGAAGCAGATAAAAATTTAAATATTTCGTTCAGAACAAATTGATAGCTGAACATTGAATACTTTATCACAGATTTAAAAGCATAGATTCCGCAATTCACGTTTTTAGTATTTTATTTTAGTACTCTTCCGTTAGACGGGTACCAGATAAAAACCTCCATATTGGTGCTATAAATCATCCAAACTAACAGCCTTCAAATCATTTATAATTCCTAAAACAAACAAAATCGCTTGGCGATACATTTACGTGCCATTTAAACGTGTAAACATTTAGGCTTGGTGACAATTGCGGCAACTGGTATCCGTCTAACTGAAATTTCCAATGTAAAACGCGAAATTTCAAACACTCGTAAATTTACTTAAAATCAACTAACTCAAAAACACATGAAAACAACTAAAAATGAGGCAGGAATGTCCGAAAGTTCAGTACCTCGAATTGTCCGGATATTCTAACATTGACTCTGACTCACACCACAAGCAGCAAAAAATTTCGATTTCAGAAACTTCTGAAAGCTAAATAAACATTAACTTAAGCTCAGCCTTCAGCTATTTCTATTCTGCATTTATACATCAGTCAAACGACAGATTACCCAAATTATCCCCTCAATGTAAAACATGCTTCGAGATAACAATCATCAGAGCAAGGCATGCCTCAAAATGTTTTCAATTTCGGTGGCTTATTTCTGACTGGGCGGCCATCTTGCGTAATACCGTCACCAAATGTTAACGTTTACCAAAACTAATAACCAATAATGTCACCTGAGAAGGTTCATCGATCCCAAAATAGAAGCAAAGTTTGCTTTAAAAAAAAAAAAAAAAAAAAAAAAAAAATGTGTACTTAAAATATCTCGATGAAAAACAACATTGTTGTTTCTTTTGGAAATTAGCTACCATGAGAAGACATTCCCCTGTGTCATTTTAGAGTTTTATTACTTTCAATTACCCATATGTATACAAAGGGTAATGAGAGTATAGTATTCAGAAAAAGAAAAAAAAAGAAAAGGGGGTGGGAAAAAAAAAAAAAAAAGATTTTTTTAAGGGGGGGTGGAGGAGGGGGGGAGGGCCATTTCACCCCGTTTTGGAAAATACTGATTTCAAAAAAATTATCTAGAAAAAAATGTGTGTCTGTGGTCATTCCCGCATACATTGACCTACAATGTTCAAATTTGGTGTGCGGGTTGGTGTTGGCCATGGTCCATACCTTTCAGGTTTTCGTCAAAATCGCGCATGTGTGTAAGATAGCTGCTATTGAAAAAGTCATGTTTTTAAATGATTGCTAAAAAATGGCTCTATTGATTTTGATCAAAATCACAGAGGTGTTCTAAGCATCCCCACCTTCAAAATTTCTATAAAAATGCTTTATTGGTGTAAAAAGTTGAAAAACGAATTCCTTTAACACAGAGTTCTCTTTGCTTGAGCACAGCTTTTTAATGATAGTTTTTCCTCCTCTTCTCAGTTTCACTTATAAGAAAGAATAAAATAAGAATTATCGAAAAGTTTATCGCCAAATTGGCAATTTTTTCTAAAAACGTTAAATGATCCAAATCCACATCAGTTTTATAGTGTAATTGAAAGTTGTGCGATGTTCCACACCCCATTTTATATAATTTGTGTTCAAAGAAGGCCCTTCCTAAGACCCATACAAGAATTAGTTTAAAAAACATCACCAAACTGGCCATTTTCTCTAAATGAATGATGAAAATATAAAAACGGTAATTGACACAAATTGACATCAGTATTATAAAGCAATTGAAAGTTGTGCGATGTCCACATCCCTAGTTTTTATTTTTTTCAGTGTTTTTGTGAACATTTTCATGTTATCATAAATGCTTTTCCTTCACTTTTTTTATTCTTCAAAATGAATGAACCGATTATGTATGGTTTATCACACGACGAGTGTTCCGTACCCGAGCGCTAAGCATGTAAATCTCAGCACGCGACTTTTTCTGTTTCAGGAACATAACATTCTATTCGCATATATTATTCTCAGGAATGGCTTTTTAAGTTACCCCTATAAATGAAGTTTTTACTATAAATTATTTTTATGCATTACCATCTTTTGTGCAATTGCAGCTTATTTAAACGATTTTGAGCTCAGATTGACTTTTTATAGTGTTTAACCACTACGATGAGTGCATCAATTCTGTGGTATAGAATAAATTTGTTGTTGTTATTGCCAAAACTTGATAGAATGTACTGTCATAGATGACTTCCCAGTAAGCAGTATTGACCAATATCGGAAACAGGGCTTCAGGTAGATTAACCAATCCTGGCCGAAACTCAAGCATCGTTCCCAAATACAAGTGTTTTTTTTAAATAAACATCTCAAAACCTTTACAATATATAATTTTTTTTTCCCTTTTAACCTTTGTTATAAAACTATACTTCAATTTTAAAACTCTGCATTAACATTTCAAATCTTCCAGAACATTTGATCCAGCACTGGGCGAGATCCGTAATAATGTCCAATGATATTGGACAGCGTATTTGTTTTACTGATGTAGTTTATTTGCCAAGTTCCAGCTTGACTGGATGACGGCAAATTTGTTAATCATCCCGATGATTCTTCCAGTCACGAACAAACAAAATTGAAGTTAGCCGACCAAACGGTATAGTGGTTAGCGTGCTAGCTTCTAGACCGTGAGGTTGCGGGTTCGAGTCCCGTGTTAGGCATGGGTGTTTGTAAATGTATGTTGGCTTGTCTAATGACGAATGTTTCGGCGCATTATAGCCCTCGTGTTGCTGACGGCGCCAGATAATCTGAAAACAACCAACCAACTAGGCTTGGGCGATGTATCGATACATCGTCTGAAATCGGTGTGAAATCAGCATCGTCAAACCGGTGTCACTATTTTCCCTAAACCGATACATCACGATCTTTTCTGACGGAAGCGCGATACACTCATTGCCTAGCACTTCAAGGACAAAGAACCGATGATGCCACGATTCATGAGCGGTGTTTCTAAAATACTATAGAAACGTATTGAGACCGTCGCCACCGCGCCGTTTGAGACACGATACTTCACCACATCGCAGTAATCCTCCCTGCATATGCGCGGTGTATCCAAGACTATATAGAAACGTAGTGTAACAGCTACACCGAGCCGTTTGAGACGATTTCCATTTGCTTTTGCTGTATCGGCATCGTGATAATCGTATCCGGTATGTGCGATGTTTCCATGATTGAATAGAAACAAAACGCCACAGATGGCATCGCGCACTTAATCACTTTTACTACATATTGCATTCGCCTTTGCATCCCCTGGCTTTTGGAATTTAAAATAAAGTTGGAAAAAAGTGCACATTTCAACAAGAGAAAAAAAGCACGTATGACGTGTTGAAATTAATATTCAATATTACGATGTATTTTTTTTTTTTAGGTCTCGCGTTTATTTCCTATTTCGTTTTTACAGCTGAGTACTGAAATTACGAGGTGGTTTTCAGGCGCCAGTTAGTCTAGAAATATTGGAGATTCGATGAAAGAAGTATTTATTCCTTTTATGTTTGAACATTTTTGTTGTTGTTTTCTCAACTCATGAAAAACGTTTTGATTTTTATGTAATTTGTCATCAGATATAAGACCTTGATATTCTATTTTTGGAATTCAATTGAGTATTTCCTAAACTTTTAGTGTTTCATTTTTGATTTTTTTTCTCTAACTTGGAAGAAATAAAATATTACATTTTTGCATTTTTAAATCTTTTACATTAACTTCAGGATTTTTTTATCTAACATTTTTACCCTTTGAGAGCTTTACTTTATTTATTAACTCAAGGGGATTGCGGTATTTTTGGTGGTAATTTCTGTCTGATTCTTACCCAGTTAAGATAATCAGGTTGTTTATTACTATGATGGTTTGTTATATCTGCCAAAGTCAGTATGAACTAGCGCATGAACGGATCACAGTTATGTTTCTCTAGTTTGATTGCTTAAATACTTATAAACGATTTTTTTCCCATTTACGTTGAAGGATTTTCTCTTCTGACTCGTAAGTAAATAAATGTTTTATACTTTTTTTTTTCAGTTTGTACGATTTGAATAAAATTTTTTTCCATAATATTAATTACTCAATCCAACATTGCTTCTTAAAAATGCTGAAATGCAGATTTTTTCTGGCACAAAATAAAGATCATTAGAATTTTAAATGTTATGCATTAATTTTATTTTTATTTTTTAATAGTTATATTGTATATAGTAAGTAATAAAATATCCATTATAAAGTATGTTTTTGATTTAATAGTTAAGAATATCCAATAACTAAAGTAACATTTGCACCGCCAGGAAGTGCACTTGTCCTCCCCTCTCCCACCCCCCGATTTCCCTGTATAATAACAAGGTAAAATTTCACTAAGATAGAGAAATTGAAAAATCCGGATTAAAAATAACCGGCTTATACCCCCTTGGGTGCTTTATGCATCCCCCTGAGAGTAATTCTGTCGTTGCTCATGTCATTTAATATAAACTTCTGTACGTAAATTAATTAAAATGTTACAAAGCTAAGTAAGCATAACTCTCGGCTACATAGCTTGTTATAAAAACATTGTTTTATAGTATTTTGTAAAAAAAAAATTTAACATCGTGATGTATCGTGACATCGCGATGTTTGCTTCCCGATATATCGCGATTGTGGTATCGTGGTCGAGTAAAAATTTCATTTTTAACGAAAACAAAACACATTTATTTTAAGAACTTCAAAATGGCGCAGGCATTGATCGTGTTACATCTTGGAATCAACGTCTGTCCTCTCTCGTCTCTCAAAGGAGACTAAGCCACCAGCAACCACAACATAAAAAATACAATCTTCAAATAACTGTTTTGTGGCGCCCTCTATATTTTACAACAGCAATTAACAGTTACAATACGTTACAGCTATTAATTCCTCCCCTCACAGAAAACTTTTCTCTAAGAGAAAAAGGAGAAAAGTTTGTAAAATATTTACAACAAAAGAACATAAACATAATAGCATAAAGAATATGTAAAAATATAAACATGATCAATAAACCAAATGTACAAAAAAAATACTAATAAAAGGAATACGTTTAATTTAAAACTACTCGGATTAGCATTTTTGTTTAGCTTGCCTGCTCGGTGAAAGACATTGAAATTAAATGGTTGAAGTGCTAAGGCCCAACGCATTAAACGTGAATTTGAACTAGCATTTGTTCGTAACTATGTTAATGGGTTATGATCAGTTTGCACCACAAATTTCTGTCCATCCAAATAATAATAATTCAATTTTTTTAGCGCATTGTAACATTCAGGAGTCCAGATGATCTCCCGTTTTCTTACTTTTCCCTTAAGTGCATCAGTCAAAGGTGCAGCTATAACTGAAAACATAGGAATATTGCGGCTATAGTAACCAGCAACTCCCAGGAAGGCTCTGACGGCTGTTTTCATTTTAGGCACAGGGAGATTCGTAAAGGCTTCGATTTTAATCTCCGAGGGGTTTACTTGATGAATTTGAGTTTCATCTTTCTTTCCATGTAATTCTACAAGGTAGTTTGTTTCAGAAATTTTTCCTGAAATAGTTCCTGGACCAGGCCAATGAGGAGCGATCTTGTTTACCTTGGAAGTGGCCACTACGAGAACCAAATCCTCTTCTTGAAATTCCCTTTTGATTGCTCTTTTATCATACCATGTCTTGTTCTTGAGCTGTACAGCTTCCATGTTTTCTACTGCTACTTCTTGACATTGCTTCAATCTGTTGATTTAAGAAAATACATATTCAGTCACAGGGCTCTCTTCCTCTTCAGGATCCATCCAGTGTTCGAACAGTAAGGTTAACAGTGTTCGTAAGTTTTTCCCATGAACGAGTTCAGCAGGAGTAAATCCTGTAGCTGCATGTGTTACAGTTCGAAGAGCAAAGAGCGCAGGACAGATCACCTGTTCCCAATCTGCTTCGGCTTCAAGGCACAAAACTCTCAGAATTCGTTTGATTGTTCTATGGAATCTTTCGACAGGATTGCTCTGTGGGTGATACACTGAACTGTGTACTACTTTAATCCCAGTGTTTTCTAGAAAGGTTGTGGTAAGTTCACTCATAAATGAAGTCCCTTGATCATATTGAAGTTGTTTAGGAAACCCCATTCTACTGAAAATTTGCATCAAAGCATCAATTACTGATGTAGAAGTGATATCGGTCACAGGAATGGCATCAGGGTACTTTGATGATAGGCACATAGCAGTGATTAGGTAACGTTTTCCACCTGTGGATACTGGAAGGGGTCCAACCGCATCAACATTAATTTTGGAGAAAACTTCTTGTATAACTGGAACTAATTTCATAGGAGCCTTCTTTCTGTCATTTGGCTTCCCCACACGCTGGCACTTATCACAGCTGCGAACGTAGTCTTCAATTTCTTTATAACAGTTAGGCCAAAAAAAATATCTGGAAAGAATATCTTTGGTCTTTGTAACTCCTAAATAACCTGATGTACCCTCATGGCATAGAGCCTTTAAACGTTCTTTAAATTTTTCTGGAACAAGCAGCAAAAACCTCTCATTTCCTGTTTTATCAGTCCTCCTTTTTATCAAAAGATTATTCTTACTGATGAGTATATCACTTGACGATCCTTCTTTATTGGTTTTAGAAGCTTCTTCCCAAAACGGCTGTAACTCTGGGCTTTCTCTTTGAGCCATAGCAAAATCAGAAGGTTTCACTTCCAGGAGTGAAAGTGCAGGTTCCTGTTGAACTTGAACTGGGGGTAACATGATCTCGTTATCCTTACTAAGATTTAGCACTGAACTTTCCGGTGTAGAAACTTCATCTGCTTCGGCGTCTTCTCCTTTTCCTAGATCAGCTTCAGCTTCTTTCTCTCTGTTGGCGATTTCCTTCAACCTTCGCTGAGCTCTGGTTTGGATGGCGTTAACTTCTTCAGGATTAATTCCAATTTCTTTCCTTCTACCTTCAAGCAATGCAGCAGTTCGATTTCCTAACAGATATCTGCCTTGATCCAATGGGTTCTGAATCACAGCTGCTTTTGTGAGAATATTCCCCAAATCACATTCTATCTCTACTTCAGCAATCGGTAGGCAGGACATACTTTCATCCAGAAGATGCCGCACCCAAACTTGTTCTCCAGTCATCATATCTGAAGATACTTCTGGCAGATCACATCAATAGTTGAACCAGTGTCTCTGAGAATAGACATGTCTGTCCCATTCACTTTTCCAGACAGGATAAAAGGATCCAATAACTTGTCCTCTGAACTGTAAGTTATTCTATTTACAGAAGCAGTTGTGGTTGATTTCTTCTTTAATTCAGGACAATTTGGTCTCAAATGCTGAGTTGAGTCGCATTCATAACAACGTAGCTGCCTTCGTGTTTCCAAATTTTGTTCATTCCTGGAATTTCTTTTAATCTCTGGTCTACCTTGAGCTTGATTTCTGAAGGGAGTAGAGTTTTCTATTTTGGCTTTGGAATCAACTGGAAGTTTTGTTCGCCACTTAGGAATATTCTTTTCCCCATTTCTCTCGGGAATTTTTCTCTTAAAGTTCCCATGAACGTTGTCATAAGCATCAAGTTTTGAAGCTAATTCTATAGGAGAAGTTATGTTTCCCCATTCTTCCACGAAATGATCCTTCACTTCGTTAGGCACACGACGCTTCAACTGGTCCACCACCATAAGACCCAAAAGTTGTTCGTAAGTAGTTATTTCTAAGCCAGTCACCCATTCTTGACAGTAATTGTGGAGTTCATATGCAAAGTCACTCCATATGTAGATTCTGCATTTTTTTTGGTGTCGAACAAACATCTGCCTAAATCTCTCTGGACTTAACTTAAATCTCTTTAAGAAGCAGCTTTTTAACATGGTCATATTCTTTTGCCAATTCAGATGGCTCACGGGCAATCAATTGGGTTATGTCAGATGGTAACAGTTCTATCAGGTGAGATACCCAATCCGTCGATGGGATTCCAGCCCATTCTGCTTGCCTTTCGAAGAGTAACAAATACAGACTGATGTCGGTTTGTTTATCATCAAACTTTTGCATGAGGTGTCGAAGCTCAACTCTTGATCTTTGCGGATCATTTTGCGTAACTATAGGTCCTCTTTCCGATTCCAACTGGAGTTTTTGCAACTCGTATTCTTGTTGTAGTTTTAATCTTTCTTGTTCTTGTTCAAACTTTTCTTTTTCAAGTTCACGTTGCAATTTCAGTCTCTCTTGTTCTTGTTCGACTCTTTCTTTTTCATGTTCACGTTGCAATTTCAGTCTCTCTTGTTCTTGTTCGACTCTTTCTTTTTCATGTTCACGTTGCAATTTCAGTCTCTCTTGTTCTTTTTCGAATCTTTCTTTTTGTAGTTCTGCTTCCTCACGTTCTTTCCTACTCTCCATTATTACAATTATCTGTTCCTTAACGTAATCTTCGTCATAGTTAACACTTGTAGTGATTAATTTCTTAAGATCTACCAGTTTAAGACCAGATGTTACTCTTTCACCTAACTCTTCTGCTAACACCCTCAAATCTTCTTTCTTAGCACGACCCAAAAAAGACATTTTTAAATGTAATAATTTACTGGAGAGTTTATATTCTTCACCCAACACAGAACACCCTCAAATTTATAATTATTCTTGTAAATATAATATAAATTTTATACCACTTAACCACTACAAAATATTCAAGTATGAAAATTTATCATAGAACAGGAACATAAATGTTTTAAAAAGAATTCAACATTTTTACCACTTAATTTCAGCAATTGCCATTTTTAAAACTCAAATCAAATTAATTGCATCTAGTTTAAGTATATAGCAATCACATTTTTTTTTTAAAAAGAGAACATGAAATAGAATATTCAGAAATAAACTTCAGATCAAGAACAAAAAATATCCCAAACTAGACTTCACTTAAAACCAACTCTTTTACAACTTTAACTAAAATTAGATTCAAATTACTTTTGTTTTAGTAATTTCCAATTCTTTGAAACGTTAGCACAAACCCAAAGCATTTGTTATAACTGGTACCTAAATAAGTGTTCTTGTTACAAGAATCTTACCAGATATTATATTATGGTATATATATAATTATAGTAGCACAAATAATCCAATATAGCATTAAATTCATACCATGTTAAAAGAAGACCTTCAAAAGATATAAATTCAAATACTATCATTATTTAAATGCATGTACCAGATACTAAACAAAACTAGTTTTAAATAAATTTCAAAGAACTTAAAATCAACTATGAAGCTGAAAATCATAAAATACAATTATTTTCACTTTAATTGTAATTATATCCGAGGGCCGGATAATTCCTTTTATTTTCTTCACCAGAAAATGGACTTGCTCCACCACCAGTTTTAAAATCACTCTTGATCTACGACGAGTAAATAAATATAACTCACGTCAGATGAGGTAAATTAATCACTTGAATACTGCACACAAATGATATATGTACACACTCCACAAGTAATCATTACATTATTTTCATTTGAAATATTGCTCACAAATGAAACTAGAACCTTTCTCGGAACCGAAACTAAACACCTCTTGAATAACTCAAGCACTAAATACCAACCACAAATTAGCACTTTCGATAAATTACACTTGAATTACAAACATTGAAACTCGCAACGTATCACCAATCTTGAAGTATTGCACTCCATTTAACCACTTTGAAAACAGAACTTATGATTCACGAAGCACTAAACACGAACACCACTCTTGAATCAAAACACAACAAAATCTTCAGGATGAAGTATTCTTTTCTCTTCTCAGGACAGGATGTCACTGGCGATCTTCAAGACGAAGAAAAATTATCAATCTGGACGGATGTCCATCAAAATCTGTAGAAACAGAACTTGTCATTCACTAATGCTGACAACGAAACACAAACACCACTCTTAAAAGAAAAAAACACAATATCTTCAGGATGAAGGGGTTTTTCTTTTCTCAGGACAGGATGTCACTGGTGATCTTCAGGACGAAGAAAAATTATCAATCTGGACGGATGTCCATCAAAATCTGTAGACCGGATGTCCACACTGAATCGAGGCTTTTCAGTTAATTTAATAAGCAAATTGCAATGCTTACCTTTCTACACGACGAGTGTCCATACACGGACATTTATAGGTTTCAGCAAACACAAGAAATATATAAGCAAGGCTTGCTTAATATTCCACACGATGGATGTCCATCAGGTACTCTTCGCGCCAAAATAACGGTCGTTATTCATTTCGTCGTTAAAATAAAACTTACAGTTCTTTTTCAAAACAACGGTTGTTTCAGGTTCAAAAATCGCACCGCTGGAACCAATTTATGCTGTGGTATCGTGGTCGAGTAAAAATTTCATTTTTAACGAAAACAAAACACATTTATTTTAAGAACTTCAAAATGGCGCAGGCATTGATCGTGTTACATCTTGGAATCAACGTCTGTCCTCTCTCGTCTCTCAAAGGAGACTAAGCCACCAGCAACCACAACATAAAAAATACAATCTTCAAATAACTGTTTTGTGGCGCCTCTATATTTTACAACAGCAATTAACAGTTACAATACGTTACACGATGCAGAAATGTTAACATCGCCCAAGCCTACAACCAACCAACCAAAATTGAAGTTAACATAAAAAATTAAAAAAAAAAAAAAAAATTAAAGGAACTACGGACTCAGTACTAATCACATAAAAGTTTGCCTGATATGGTATCGAAGATAAGGTTTCGTAGTTTTATGTTCATTAAAAAACTGGAAATGTGCTCCAAATTAATTTTTAGCCTTCCATTCCACTTCGATTTTTCTCAAAGCAGGCCACTTAACTTAAAAAGTAGCGACCCGTGATCAAATATGTAGCGCAGACGGAGCAGCGCCCCCCCCCCCCCCTTCCTTCTCGTCAATTTTCCCTCACTTTCCGCATTCATTCATGAAAGGAAATTACAGTATAATCTTAATTACTCAAATTCAAAGTTTCCATGCAATATTTACAAAATGATATGAAAAAGAAAATAGAATAAAAATTTCGTATTTTTACTTACTTTTAACGGGGCTCCATATGTTTCAAAATGGTTCAATTATTATTAGTTTTAATATTAACTTAAGATATAGTAACAAGAAAACACAAGTAAACTTATCATGGAAACTATTTCCGTTTGGTGAAGAAAATTCTAAGAAATGCTCATTTCTCTCCCACTCATATCAGGAGCCAATCAGTTAATCGAACTCACAAGTACAGCCCAAAGTCGGAAAATTCGTAACGGGCTGCGCTTCGACACATCGCTATATCCATTTAGCGTGGAGGAAAAATCAATACTAGCAGAATTACCATGGCAACGGTGCAGCTTATTTAGAATTTCACTCCTGTGGCTTTACTTCGCTTGACGATCGTCAGATTTATTTGATTTGAACGGGTTCCCCCCCCCCCCCTCAATTGTGCATTGCACAACAGGTTTGCTATTTATCGGAAGTTTTTTTTACCTACCGTAGAAATTCCATCTTCATTTGTGATTCTAATCTACAAGTAATAAAATTAGTAAAATAAATAATCAAAGTTGATTGGCAATTAGTAAATTTTAATATTAAACTAATAATTTATATGCAACCCGGCTGTACTTGCTGCCCCCCACGAGCTGCTACTGAACTTAAATAAATCGTCTGATTAAATTGTCATTCGCTCGACAACTCGAACGATGGCTCAGAGGTTTAACGCATGACTGGAGACCAAAAATCTACCATTGTGGCACCCCCCTCCCTTCATCCATCCGACAAATCTTCTAAATCTCTTGCATATTCCATAAATTTTGTTTATACTTTCAGATATAAGTGTGTAAAAGTAAAAGATGATTTAAGCAACTATAACACTAAATTTGGGTAATCAATAAACGCAGGAGCTATATTTAACTACCATTTAATTAACATCTCATATTTGCATTTACTTAGATTAAAACGCAAATGAATGGTTATTAAGTCTTCGAATTGGAAAAAGATTAAGAGTTCAAAGACCTCGTTAGAGAAAGGGAGTGTCCGAAGCTCGTGAGAAAAAAGGAGTTAATATTCGTATTAACTGGTTCGAGTTTGAGTTAATTGTTGAAGAGTTTAATCGGATAACATAAATGATCTAAATAATACGGATGATTTTAATGGACTAACGAATTAATAAAAAATCATAACCTTCGTTAAAAGGCTGCAAAACTTTATTTCTTGTAGTGTCCTCTGGCACGCAACCAGATTAGGCGTTTTTTTTAGTGGTGCTAAACGTGCAGGAATAAACACCGATTCTGTATTTACATTTTTCAAGTTTTTATGAGTTTGTTCTTCTAGTTTTAAACATCTATAATTTCTTTTAAAAGATTCAAACCAGTATTATGTTTCCGATACCTGTCTTAACACATTATGTAAACATTATGCTTCAACTTTTTTTGACAAGAAAGTTTATTATTCGAAAATGATTTTAGAAAAAGTTACCTATTACCAGTGCTTCAACTTCCTTCGACAAGAAAGTTTATTATTCGAACATGGTTTTAGAAAAAAAAATTTAAACAGGAACAGGACATTGTTAACTAAACAAAGTTACTTTAAACATTATTCTAAAATGTTTAAGATAGCGTTGTATAGTAGAAACACGAGATTAAAAAAAAAAAAAAAAAAAACCTTTCCATAAACTATTTTGATTCACTGTTTTGTTATTTTATTATTTTTTTTTTAATAAATTATTAATTTCAGTTCTACATAATCCATGTCTTGATGCAATATTTTAAATAAGATGCGACCGTGACATTTCGTTCCAGAGTGTTCGAAAAAAGAAAGAAGGAGCAAAAAACTGATTTTCCACACTTCGCTTGGGAAGCCATTGTCTCGTTTCGTCTCTCGGCTGTGACATTTGTTGTTGCCAGATTTGGACGCATCTGCATTTTCTAGGAATCGTCTGGCGAGACCACATGTTTTGTTATGGACGTCAATCGAACGCATGTCGATAGAGTTCTTGCAGTGGTGAAAAGCGATTGATTTGTTTTTTGGCTAGCTGGTGAAAGTTTATTTGCGCGGATTGTCTTGTATTTTAAGGTAAGTGACATTGAAATAGTAATCTGAGTGAATTTTTTTTATTTCGGAATGTCATTAAACTATAAAGAAATATTTTTATTTTAAATTAGCCATTTTCATCATTATGTGTTATAAGCACATGTGTCTTACTACAACTTCTGTATAGTTAATAAACGGTAAGCGGTTTCTGCTATGCAAGCAGATGGAGCCAATTGAATTCTTCCCAACCCCATCTCTAGTATGTAATGGGCTGCCCATGGTTACAAACAAATTCTAACTAGTTTTATTTTTGGGGGGAGGGGGTGCTGATATATATCTGTATGGTGATTGTTAAGTCTTCTTTGACTTCAAATCAATAACTAAGCATGCATAATCCAGAAGTTGAATTACGCCCCTCATAAATTTTCGTTATGTAATTATTTTTGTGGACTTTTCTTTGGGAATGAAACTAAAAACCTTCAGTAATGTCGTTTATTGCAGCTTTATTTGTGAACCAAATGTTGAACAAATTTAAATGTACTTTCAGGAAAAGAAATTAAAAAATGTTTCATTAATTTTTTTTCTGCGTCTATTGAAATTGCACAGGTGGAAAATTTCTCAATCACTATTTTGAAATTCTTTAAATCATTGAGGTAGCTGATGTCATGTAATAGAAGGGTTTCAAATTTGAGGCATTTTTTAAATGGTTTTAAAAATAAAATTAAAATTAACCATTGCTGGTGCTCTTGAATATGTCTTGTACATATTTTCATAGCCTAACTTTTATAGCATAGTTAATCTGTCATCTGATAAATGTTTGAAATTTTTATATGAAATTACAACTTTTTGAAATAGTTAATCGGCCTCCATTACAGATAATCAGTCTAAAATTGAAATTTATTTCCTAGTTTTGCAATAGAAAAATATTTTATATTTTATTTATATTAAAAAGTGTCAGATCTGTAACTTATTATTATTAGTTTTACTTTTCTCTAAAATATATAAAAAGGCTACCATACTGTATATATTAAAAAAATATCATAAATAGGTTTTATATCTATCAATTGTAGTCTTTATTTGCAATTCTGACACACAAAGCTTTATTTTTAACAAATATTTTTTACAAAGTAACAGAGCTAACATTGGGTAACAGATTTGACATTTAGCTTCAAATCTGACATGATTTACTTCTTTTCTTATTTTAATCGTTAGTTTTTAGTAGATATATATACTTGATCTTGATTGATTATACTATTATATATTAAATCATGTCAGGTCTGTTACTTTTAATAGGAAACAGACCTGATATGATTTGGGAGAGCAGATATTATGTGTTTCTTTATTAATTTAACTGGTAGTTTTTAGTGAATATATATACGTATGACATTTTAAGATAATTTATTAATATATTTTTTAAGTTTCATTATTTTTTTTTAAACCATGTCCGATATGTTTGTTACCATTAATATATAACTGACACGAAAATTTAACAATATTGATTTTTTTACAACCATGTGCTAACTTTTTAGGCTTAAGACATCAATGCACAAATATAGTTCACTGAGTTTTGTATGTGGCAAGCAGCTAATAAGGCTACACTAATTAACTTTAAAAAGTTGGTAACTTATGAAAACCAAAACGTCCTTATAATGTCCTATCAGCTCTAGATTTTATTTTAAAATGGTTTATTTCACATTTTGAATCATGAAAGCAATTTAAAAGTGATCTTTCCATATACTGTGTAACTTTGAATATGATTATCTTTGGTAACACACCTAACAGTAATAGACCTGACATTTTTCTATGACAACACAAAATAATTCCAGAAAGTTAAAAAAAAAAAAAAAAAAAAAAGAAAGAAATCAAAGATATTTTATAGATTTATTACAATGCAAATTTTTGTAAATACACAGGTCCTTCAAAGTTATTTTATGTATTGGAAACTTTGTTGTTTCGGCCATCGCATTTTCTAGATTTGCTCTTTGTTAAAAATTTATATAAAAATAGGCTCAAGGCATATTTTTATAATACTATATATGCATCATAACTCTTAATAGTATGTATTTTTAGGAAAAACAAAACACCTAAGATCTCAGGTTATTAGATTTACAAATAAAAAATAGTCTTTTGCCGGACATCAAAAATACCTCAAATTTGAAATTCACACATTAGAAAAACTTGCACAAGAAATGTTGAACAACTTTTGATCTTACCGATTCTAGCTGGATAACATATCCAACGTTGTATTAAAGCGTTAAATATTGTTAACATTACGTAAATTAGTTTTAGAACTTTGGTGCACTCAATTCCTTGTTTAAGATTGCTTTGAGAAAAATGTATGAATGAAATTGTTCAACCAAAATTGCTGTATACTGTTGAGCTAAGCGTAGAAGTCATATTTGCATCTGAACTTAAAAAATGAGAAATTAGGATTTAAAGTTGAACAACTTCACGTAGTTGATACTAACTTATTGAATAACTTATTAACATTTAAACTTTCAATTAATCATTTGTTAACATAGGGTAATGAAAGTATTGCATTTGTTAAAAGAACTACTAAATTTTTTGCAGTTTTACACGTTTTAGAACGTGCTGAGTTAAAAAAAAAAAAAAAAAAAAAGTGGTCTTGAAAAAAATCTCTTTGTGTCTGCCTGTGGTCAGCATAACTCCCAAACGGATTGACTTACGATGTTCAACTTTTGTATGAGTTAGTGGGGGCCATGGGACCTGCAACTAACAATTTTGTAGAAAATGAGCATATTTGTCGAAATTGCGTATATAAAGTAGCTGCCATTAAAAAATTTATGTTTTTCAGCAATTGCCAAAAAGTGCTTCAACGATTTTAAACGAAATACCTGTAGTAATGTTTCTTAAAGTGATCTATACACCCCAACCTCCAAAATTTCCGTAGAAATGCAATAAAGATATAAAAAGTTGAAAAACGAATGTCTTTAACACAAAGTTCGCATCCCTTGAGCTACGCCCATCAACGGCTGTTTCTCCTCTGTTTCATTTATAATAAAGGATAATGAAATATAGATAGAAAAACATATCGCCGTTTCGGTAGTTTGTGTTTTTGGTCAATGTAATAATTATTGTAAGAAATTTCGACAAACTGGCCTTTTTTTTTTAAATAATGAAAATATGAAAACGGTAAATTACCATGCATGATAAATTACCAATCCATGACTAATTTAAATGCAGTGACCAGTATTATGGGTAATTAAAAGCCGCGCGATGTTACACCTCTCTAATATTTCCCGCGCAGACACGACCATTAAATGACATCATTATGTAGAACAAATAACATCTGGTTACGATAACTCAGTTCAGCCAAAAAATTCAGTTGCAATCTCTGTGTTTACCTATCAGTATAATGCAAAAGCAACTTTATACATAATCTCCTTAAAGTCTTTTAAGTGAAAGACATTAATCTTAAAAAGGAATGTCTTTGTAAAACGCTATGACGTCAGTTCAAAAAATGACAAATATCATTTTTCATAACGACCTATTTCAAAACTTTTTGAAAAATAACGCGTGCAATCTTAATCGCGCAATTTATGACCAGTTAATTATAATTCTCACGTATAAATTAAGGAAGACGACGAAATTAATCATGAAAGGAAAAAATGTTCCAGTCAAACTTTTTCTTTTAACTATATTTCATCATGTTACATTAGGATTTCAAAGCAGCTTTATAAGATTTAACCCACATACTAATTCTTAAGAAAACCTAAAATTAAATTATTATTTGTGAAATAATTTGAAAGTTACTTTATGGTATACATAAATTAAAAGAGGTTGTGAATGTAATGAATATTAAGTAAAAGTTACTATTCTAGGGAACCGAGAACTAAAATTATTTATGAAAATTTAAAATTCTGGTAAAGTCGATTACTTTTATAGAAATCATGGATGGTGTTAATGACTTTTATGGAAATAAGGAATAGATTACAAAATACGGGACTTAAATGCAACTAAGGATACCCTGTGAACAGGGCCTTCGCTAAGAATTTTGGTTGGGGGGGGGGGGGCGTAGACATCCTTTTGCCGACTGAAATCAAGGCATGTCCGGTGTAAATGTAGAAAATATAAATTAAGGTGCTAATAAATTGTTAACTAATTTTTATTAATGTAAAATTAACGTATACATAATTTTTAATTAATATATGAATAATTCCTGCATAATTAATTATTAATTAATGTAAAACTAATTGTTAATGCATTTTTTTTTATTTAATTGTGAATTGTTTTATTTAATGTGAAATTAGTTTAAATTATTTTTAAATTACCGTCTAAACAATTTTTAATATTTTATGGCATTTTATTAATACGTACTTAATGTCAAATTTTAATTCCCATCACATTATAGTTAAAGTTCTTTCAAATACATTTAATTTTTCATTTCTTTTTAGTAAATTAACCCTTCCTCTCCAAACAAAGGAAATTATTTTTGGAAGCGTTTTTATTTGGGGGCAGGGGGGGGGGGAGACTTTTATACCTTGCAGATAGATAGAAGTTTCCCCGACAATCTTAAACCAATTCAGTAAACTGATTCTCAGTTTACTGAATTTTCATTTCGATACATTTTTTTTTTTTATATTTTTAAATTGCAGTTTCGAAAAGAAAAAAAAAAATTAAACGTGTAAAAGTGGTTGGAAAATAGCACTTTAACACGGAATTAAATAGATGAAAATTATTGATCAAATTGGTGACTTTTGTATAATGAATTGTATAAAGGTTGATCAAAAAACAATTTCTGAAAAAATTCTTCTTTTTAAAATTCTGGCGGACTATTGCTACTACAGAAAATTCCCTACGCGAAGCAATGCAATTTTTATAATAGATACAATGTCAGGGACATAAGAAACATGCACTTGCCCTCCTTCTCCTCTGGATTTCGAAAAATAAAGTAACGTGGGAAAAAAAAGTGGTAAAATTTACAAGAAAAATATATATATGGATATTAATTCATCAATTTGAACAGAACATTAATGAACAATTATTAACTAACATCCAATTAGGAAATCCAATTCCCATCTTCGAAAAATCAAGGATTAAACAAAAACTTTTGTCGCCTTACATCTCCCTGCAAGTAATCATATAGGCATTCATGGATACTATAATTGCATTGCAAAACACAACTGTTATTAAAAACAATTTGTTAATTATTTAATTTTTAAATACTTTTTAACACTTTTCCTAACTAAAAAAGAAAAGATTTTGATTTTTCTTGAAACGTGTGTTAACTTAATGTTTAGTAATAATATGTTTAATAAATAGTAAAACTTAATGTTTTTGTAACAATTCAATCCAGGAACCTACTTCTTAAAAGTAGTTACTTCGAGTATATATTTTTATCAAAATTGCTGGATTTAATTTAATGATTTTTTTTGTGGTTTTTCACTGATGTTGTATGGTTTTTCAGCAATAATTTCTGCAAATATTACTCATTTTTTGAACAATAATCGTTTGTTCAAGAAGGAAAGTATACTTGAAAATGCAAGGTTTTTTTTCCTAAGCGGGATTAAAAATGAAATGGATTACTTTAGCATAAACCAAACTATAATATTTATGTGCAAAAAGGTAAGTTATTCGCAACTAATTGAACTTCGAATTTAGAGACAAATTACTCTATAAAAAAGCATGCCATAATTTTTAGCACAACATACCAAACTATATAAGGAATAGTACGTGTGAGTTTTTTTGGGAAAGGTGTGGGGAAAGGGGGAAGTTATTCAAATCTACAGTGTTAATCTGATCTTGAGGAAGAACAAGTTGCACATTTGATCTTCAAAGCAAGAGAAACATCACTGTCAACATGAAATTTCCAAAAACCCACCCACATTTCCCTTACCCACATGTAATGGTTATGATCCTAATTTGAGATTTATTGATCCAATTTGAAATATTTTTAAAGGTATTTAGACTAAAAAATCTTAATTTATCTGAAAGACAATTTTTTCCCGGTGTTTCGAATATTAAAGTGGTGAAATCCAGGATAGGTTGGATGGATGTTTTTCAAATTTATTAGGCGCAAGGGCAACACAAAGGCCAAACTGCGTTAGAAATCGAGGATAGGAGTGAAAGGATACTCACAATTTGCAATACACTGAACCTGGTTGTTTGTATTGGACAATGTCGGTCCACAGCTATTTGAGCACGGGGAACATTAAGAATTTTAGATAGTATTATAATAAACCTTTCAACACTTTTCCAAAGATTATTTTGTTAGAATAAATTCGATATCGCCTTCCAGTTTACAAGTGGCATGCATTATTTTGGGAATGCATTTTCAATATATGAAGTACAAGGTGGTCATAAAGAAACTTTGCCGATATATGGGCCTTTAGCTTCCGTTCCGTTTAACAGATCGAGATGAGATTTCAGGTATAGTTATTCAGAGGTATGAGCTCGAGAATCTGTGAATTTCAACAAATGGCGCTCACGCTTATGGTTATAGTTACATGCACGACATTTTCAAATGACAACGTCTACTTTTTCCTGTCGCAAAATGTTCAGTGCATAAGGAAACTCTAGAGAGATGGAACGGTACTTGTATCATAAAAAACGGACGCATTATGCACCCCCCCCCCCCCCAAAAAAAAGCTCTGCGAACGGCCAACAAAAACTCGATTAAGGCGCACGATGGAAATTTGCATTTGACAGAGGCCAAAGTTCACGAGTGCCATCACCGGCAATTTAATCGGTTTTCTAAGCTGAATATTTGGAGAGCGGCCTCCATTGCTCCGATAGTGTTTTTGTTGGCAGTTCGCAGATCTGTATTTTGTGCGTCCATTTTTTGTGATACACGTACCATTCCAACGCTCTTTAGGGTTTTCGCATGCGGTGATCATTTCTAGATAGGAAAAAATAGGCGTTGCTATTCGTAACTATAACCAGGGTAATCGTGAGCGCCATTTTGCCGAAATTCACAGAATTCCGACCTTATATCTCTGAATAACTATACCTGAAATCTCATCTCGATCTGTTGAACGAGACTGCCTTTAGAGTTCCATATATCGGCAAAGTTTCTTTATGACCATCCTGTACATAACATCACTTATGGAGTTCTACTTGACATTAATTGCAATAACTTTGTAAAATGGGGGTCAATTTTCGTATACAAAATTTTTTTGTTTTGAAATTTTGTATAAAACCTTTAACTCATATGATGTATACATTACATACTTTATGTAAATGACGTTTAATGTGTATGTCATTGCTTTTTGAGGCGTTGTCTGACGCACCACAAATTCAAATATATCATCTACTGTAACACTTCAAAGTTATCTAATGTCAGTGAAGATATCAATGATGATATTATTTGAATGCTCCTGTCAAAAAGGATATACTTACTCCAATTCAAAATTGCCGACCGTCAACTGAGGCTGCATTGTGATCACAATTTTATAATACTAATGATGAGTTTAATTATTTGTACTTTTTCCATTCAATATGTTTTGAAACATGCGTCAGTAGGGATTTTTAAAAGAAGGGATAAAATTTCAGAAATTTGCCGACTACCAGCCTTTCTAAAAATTTATGGTAATATTTATATGGTAATATTTGCATTCGCAGTCCATCATTGTAGCCGGAAAAAAAGATACCGACTCCCCTATACTGCCGATTCGTCAAACTCGGGTCACGCTGCATTCAGATATTTTTAATATTTTTGTTCCATTTTTTTCAACCCCCATTTAATTCGATTTTATTGTGGATCGACTTTAGAAAAAGAAATATCTCGATAAAATTTTTGAAAATTTGCCGACTGTCCAACTTTCCAAAACTTTGGGGGGGGGGGCGAGTCGCCCCCTACGCCCCCCGTTCCCGTCGTCCCTGCCTGTGAAGTTCTCGACAGCAAAAATATATCTGATTTTAATTGAAGGTGGAATCTTATCTGTACAAATGAGCAGTGTCTATAAAACTTTATACATGTGTTTCGCAAGAAAAAGACTCAATTTTTTAATTTCTTGGCAGAAATTTATTACCATTGGCAACAAAAGTGCTGTGCAGATACTATGTCAAAAGCGTGCTGATTGGGGGGGGGGGGGGGGAGTTGAATAGAAAGGTCCAAACTGGAACAAAACGTTTCTCCTACTTTTACGTCTTCGTTGGATATAGTGGTGCTGCCATCTATGTTTGTAAGTCGGTACAATTTCTCTTTGTGTGTGATAGAATGTTGTTTGATTGGGAATGTGGTGGAACGTATTTCCACTACCTTTCCATAATATTATTGATATTACATATTTTTGAACATTTAAACATCCTAATATATTTGAAAAGTATCTTCAAACAGTATACTTTATAAATTATAAGAACTTTTGGTTTATTTTTGCTTTGTATATATTTGATTTAATAATCTTTGAAATTGGAATTCAGGAAATCTGAAACTTTAAATAAATCTGATTCTATAAAAATATTTAAAAACTGAATTTTTCAATTATTATTAATTTTTCTATTTTGTTTTAAAGTCACTAGTGTTTAACCAGCTTTCTTGGTTATTTCTAATTTTGATTGAATTCAATTAAGAGGTGAAATAATACAACTTTCTTCTTCAAAATATTTTCTTTGCATCGATCCTATGAGGAATAGAAACTTAGAATTAAGTATTTGCAATAATAATAGATGTGTGAAAATAAGACAATTTGTTCTGAAACAGGTGACGTCCTACACATAGTCAAAATATTGTTTCCAAAAAACTTACAAAAAAGAAAAATATGTACTAAAGTTATTATATGTTGTCAAATTTTAATATTTATTCACTTCTTAAAAGTCATATAACTTATATTTTATAACTTTTTATTTTATATTTAACTTCATTAAATAATTCTTTGCAACCTTTTATACTGCATGTCACATCCATGGACATTAATTTTTATAATACTTAATAAAAAAAAATTCATACTATTATCTCAATCACAATAATAGTATTATAATTCTTGATTATATTTCTCTTTATAGTTATCAAAATTTCTCCGGAAAATGTTTTTTAAACCATAATCAAATTGCTGATTTTCCATAGCCAGTTTCATACCTATGTATGAAAAATGTATAATATTTATCATTTTCCGATTAATATGTATCCGTGTCCTCGAATATGCGACACCATTATGGGTCAAAATCCTGAAACGGGAAAATATGGCTATCAAGACTTTGATTTTAAAAATTCATGCAAACAAGTTTGGTATTTCTTATTTCTTTCAGTAAACTTATTTTCTACAGGAATTCAATGTTTGCACTCTAAATTCTAATACGAATTTTTTTTTCTTACTTTTATGCTGTAATCCAGTCAAATGTGACGTGATGGTAAATAAATATTGCTCCATAAAGAAATTGATTTACTTTTATTCATTATTACTATATTTTTTACAGATTTTAATAGTACTATAACATTATTTAATGAGTAAGACAATATTTCTTATGACTCTTGGGCTCTTGTATTTTTATTAACGTGATTTTGAACACTTCATAAACCGCTAACGAATTTTGAAATTAGTGAATTTTGTTCAAAATTCTCGACCTTTTTCTCTCTTTTCGCTTTCTTTTCTTCTAAAAATCATGAAAAACTTGAAATGGTATAAGAAATAAATAGAAAAGTTTCATCTCGCTCTTTTAATGTCGTTTCGAAGACGGTGTTTATTCCGGAGACGTCGCCGGAATGACGAACTTCCTTTTTACATCGTGTTGCTATTAGACTTAACTGAATACGAGGACCATGTACTGTCAATAAATAAAGCCACATATCAATGTGATCATTAAGGATAGCAGCTTAATATTCAGAATATTAAAACAATAAAAATGAACCATCAACAAAATGATGGTTAATAGATGTACGCACAAAGTTAAGACTAAATATCAATCGATTTTAATGTGAAAAATAAAATCATTTCCACTTTACTTAACGTAATCATGTGCGAATTACTAGTTTTGCCCTAAAATGCGAGAAGTTCAGCTGTTTACGTTGGATGGTCAACGTGAAAAACGGGGACGTTATCGAAATGACGCAAAAGTAGGGGCACAGTAAAGAGAAAACAAGACTAGATCGAATAAATAAAAAGTCAGACTAGTTTTTGCAGAAAAGTTTGTTTCTTACAATTATAGAATATTCAGAACCTTTAGCTAAAATTTGAAAAGGAAATGAAAATAATTGTCGTATACAATGCAAATGATTACGCTTGATACTCGCCGGGGACAGTCACCGAAATGACGTTTTCGGAATTTAAAATTATTTTTATCAAATTATTTTTACCCATTCCCTTATTTTTTTAAATTTTCTTAATAAAAAAAAATCATTAGGTTTGTATTTATTTTATTTTCCATGAGCATTTTCTTTAATTTTATGTGTATAAACTCTTGGGATACGTTTTGGCCCGTTACTTGATTTTGATCCTTATGCGTAGCTTGTTTCTGCGTGCACCAATAGTTTTGTAACTTTGATAAGAGATAGCAGCACCACAAAGTAGGTTAAACAAATTTTATATTCGTAAAATAGCCTTAAAAGTACGTTTGAAAACACTTTGATCACATACACGTCAGTGGCGGCCCCTGGTTGGAAATAAATGTTAGTGCAGCAGGAAACATGCGACTTCCCAAAACTTCTCTCTCCCCAACCCATCGATATAGATAAACAACTGGATAGACTGCTCCGGTGGCAACGCGAGGCGAAAAACGCGCCGGCAGTAATATTTGTTTTCCTGCCACTGGTGGGAAGATTTCCTGAATGATGGTTAACTCGTGTGTTGCATATAATTGCAACAACAGCGCAAATCGGAAAGATATCAACAAGAGTTTTCACCGGTAAGTAAAAAATAGTTATTCAAATATGTAAATATATATTTTTTTAATTATTTATTATTGAAAAATATCTAAAATGACCCTTTTAACATTGATCGCTCGTTTTTAATGGTTGATCTCTTACATGACAATTCATATCATAAATAATCTATTTTAAATTCAGAACAAATAGCATTAGGATCTAGAATAAAACACTTGATTTATATTTATTTAATCCTTGTTTTTATGCGTTTTCAAGGGCATTTGGCAAAGAAATGGAAAATGAAAGCGAAACTAAAACTCCACTTGTTATTGTTCTATTCTACACTCATTTAATAATTAAAATTATTACACTGTTTATTTATAACTGGATAATTTGTTTTCGATACGTTTTAATTAATCTATGTTTTTATACGTTTTCATGAACATATAGTAATTGTATTAATAAATAAAAAAAGGGGGTTGGAATGAGAAACAATAATTCAAAATGCATTGTTCTGATGTAAATTTATTTAATATCGAAACTGCGGACTGCAAACGGAAAAGTTTATCAGTTTCTTTATTACTTACGTATTTATTTTAAAAACAAAGTCGTTTTTAACTGTTTGTTGGAATCCGAAGTCAAATCAAACTGTGGAAAGCAATTTGTATTTCAGTTTTATTTCTGTTTATAAATATAACCCTTGAATTTTAGAGATAAATTGTCTCTCCTCTTACAATCGTATACAAAAGCTAAATTAAAAATTGGTCAATGCAATAGCCATACTTATGGTACGCAATACCATCAAAATGCCAAATCGTTTACATGCAATGTAAATAAAGGTGGATTAAAATTTGCTTCTGATGGAGTATTGTTTGTTGTGCAACAAACTGAAAAATTATTTCGTCATTATGTGTCAAATTTAAAAAAAATATGAAAAACCTTTAGATTACATTGTTTATTCTGTTTCTAAGTATTTGTCACAGGGTAACACTGTTAAAAAATTAAATACATTGGGTTTTATGCATTCAACTGAAGGTGAATTTGTTGTGGAGGATCTCCACCAAACGCAACTAATAAAACTAATTGCCAGAACTTATGGCAATATTAGACTTTTTTCGAATGCCAAAAGAGTAACACTAGATCATCAAAGAAACAAAACTACCATCAGGCATAAACTGAATAAGTTGGTCCTTTTTAACAATGTTTAGATCTAGATTAACCACAAACCATTTTTTTTTCCCTTGGGAAAAACTCTCCGACTACTTTTAAAATTTTTCCTCCTTTTAAATTTTTGCTTATTAAACTATGTAATTTATTTGATTTTTAAGTTGAAATCCTCAAAAACAATTTTCGGTAATATTATTATGAACAATGCCTGAAATTATTTAGTTTTGATTAAGTTATCTACATTTTTCTCATTTCAAAATTATAGGACCAAATACTTGCAATAAACAAGTTTCACAACTTATATATTTAAAATCATAAGTTATATAATAATATTGAGTGTAAAAATTTAGTATTATAGTTGGCCTTTGAAACTTAAATTGTTCTTTGAATTGGGGTATTGAATGTATGAATTTGTATTTTGCAATCTAATTATTACATATTTTCAACTGGTTTAGAGTATTTCTTCAATTATTTTTAATTTCTACTTCTAAAATAAATCTAGTTTAAAAGTTTATTTTCATTTGTTTATTGTATTCTTATAACTTGTAGATAATAATTTATTTTTTAAACATGTGATTTATGTAATTTAAAATTTAAAGAATTAAATTCGATTCAATAAAGATCAAACATGTTTATAGATATCGACAGTAACTAATCTGAAATGTTTGTTCTAAATATACAAATTCTATACTTAGAATTATTTTGATTAGTTATATTTATTGGTTTAACTATTTTCTTCAAATATGTTTTATTCTTAATTTTTTTTTTTGCTTGCTAAATATCGAAAGTAACGCGAATATATCATAAAGATCGAAGAAAATCCACATCGGCAATACAATTTCCTCCATCCAAGCATCTCGCTTCAGCGGGAGAAAAGGCTCGTTTCTTCACCGTTAGGCAGTCTATCCAGTTGTTTATCTATATCGATGCCCCAACCACACACACACTTTCCTCAATCATGTACAATCAAAAATTATTATTATTATTTTTTTATTTTTTTAATTATCATTTTAAATATCGGATTTTTTTTTTACTTAAAAGTAGATAATAAGTAATGATATCTAAATAAAAAAAATTCAATTTTAAAAATTTATTTAACTAATTGACATTTAACTCGTTATAATTAGCATATTTTTGAACAGTGATTACTCGAGTTTTATGGAGACAAGAAAGGAAATTATGGTTGGAAATCGCTCGTAATATTATTCTTAATGTTATGAACCTTCATCTAGTGTCTAGAATATATAATTTTCAAACAGAAATTTTTTAGCATTGAAAGGTGAAAAAATCGCATTTTTTCTAAAAACTTTTGCATTTAAAAATCTAACAATATTCATTTTCTTTTCCAATCAATTTGACTGAGGTTGAAATCATTTAAAAGTCAATGCAGATTTGAATTCTCAAATCATTTTTCAAAAAGATTATATCAAACTTCAGTTATCACTGTTTAAATCAAATTTCACAAGTCAAAAACACGATTTTTTAGATGAGTTTAAAATATTCAAATTTATTTTCAGAACGAAATAGTACTTTAAACTACTTAAGTAATTATCTAGCCTTCAGATGATATCATTTAGATGATACCATCTTGCAAAAATTCCATCTAAAGATTATTTTAAAGCAAAAATTCTCAAGGGCAGCCGAAGTCGGAAAATCGCTGATCTGACTGCCTCGCTACGCATTACGTGAAAGGAAAGTTCTATTGGATTCCATTGGTTACCATGACAACGCATGGCAACGTTACAGCCGAAACGCGTTTCAGGAAAACATGACTCGGAGGAAGATCACTTTGATTTGAAAACGATTTTTTTCCCCTCGTGAACTGAGTATTGAGGCAAGAAGTTTGATGTTTATATGATTTTTTTACACCTACTGTAGAAATTGAATCTTCATTTTAGAAAATTTTAAAATATATAATTTTAGTTTCGAACTAATAATTTAGATGCAGCCCGGCTGCACTGGATGTAGTGCACGATCCGCCACTGACACACGTACGTAACACTTACATTTATATGAAATAAAAACTTCGTTGTAAACAATTTCACTATATATTAAAACCATAAGAAACTGCCATGCCAAGACAGTATTTTTTCCCCTAGCATTTATTCATAATAAAATAGAACTGGTAAAATGTTCACAACTGTTTCTAAAAGGACATTTTATTTGTTGAAAATAAAGCTACTAGGTTATCGTTAAATGAGTGCTGTATTTTCATTTCCCCCCCTGCAACATCTTAAAAAATTTGAGAACAGTAAGCGGTTATTTTGAATCGCCATAATCCCACAAGATGGCGCTACACAAAGAAATAAACAAATTGATGAAAAAGTTTTCTACTTTCACAATTCTTGATCTACGACTTTCAGTTTTTCTATGCGTGAAATTCGGCAATTAATCCAGGAGATACTGAAGAGTGGAAACGGTTCCTGCTTTTAACTCAGCCAGGTACGTTTACGTTTAAAAGTTCCCGAGAGCATTTTCTAAAACATGTTTACTAAATTCGTTATTTGTAATTAAAATTACTAAATAAACTGCATGTGGTAACTAAATTATAACCTTAACTATTTTATAATAAGTGTATTAAAAAAAGATTTCAAAAAACAAATACACTAAAAAAATAACTAATGCCGCATATTTCTCGCGTAGAATATTTTTTCAATAATGAATCAAACCTATCTTTCTAGAATAAAAGTAAATATTCAATGTTGTTTAAAAATAATAAATTTCTCAAGAGTTCGCCTTTTCATAAAAAAAATTTAATGGATAAAATTCAAATCTTCTATACACTGGAGCTAATTTTTATTAAAGTTCAGTGTTATTTAAATTTCCTTTCTTGTGATAAAGGAACAAAGTAGAAACTTTGCTTTAAGTTAGAAATCAAATATATACCAACTTTATTTATTGACTGAATCCTTCTTTAATACTAATTATGTTATAATCTAATTTTGCAAAAACAATAATTTAAGATCAAAATTTGCAGCTACAAAAGAAGTCGAATTATTTATTTGTTGTTTCATTTGCTTATTATTGTTTGTGTAATTGACAGATTATAAAATAGATTTTTTAGAAGAATGCTGTAACTCTGTAAAGTGTGATATATATTTGAAAAGATAAGTTGTTATACCTTTTACTATTAAACATGTTAGATGGAGGAAAATCTCTTTTGGGGAGGGAGGGGCACGCAGATTATTCCTCATTTACTCAGAGAACACTTAAATCTCTCAAGAAGACTCTTTCTCTGTTCGAAACAATTAAACAAACCCATGGGCTCATACTTTTAAGTATATTTGTGATTATGATACGATTTCAATGAAATTATTTGCTTTTAATTAAATTATTTTGTAGATATTGACTCCTTATAAACAATAACTTTGTGAGGGAAATAGTACATTTTTCTATTTAAATTTCTGCGCATTTTATTAACAGTCACATACTAAAAGTCTCCCTTAAGTCTCCTCAAGAAACAGAATAAGTGAAATTTTTTAAAATGTTAACATGAGTTCGATTCAAATGTCCTAGTTAGAACCTAAAAATTTACGATTTATGATGACCATCATTTAATTAAAGTAAAAATTTACAATTTTTGATGTACACTAATTGATTCTTTTTTTTTAAATTTAGGATTTTTGATTTTGCTTAACAACCGACAAAACTTATAATTTATTTTAAAACTTAAACTTATAATAATTGCTTAAAACTAAAATTTTAAAAAGAATTGTCCCCCATGTATTTAATCATAAAAATTTACAATTTATGATGTACAAAATATTTAAACCTAAAATTTTGCGATTTTTAATGCCCACAAAATACTTAAATTGAAAATGTACGATTATTAATGTTAAATTTTTTTTTTTATATATATATATTACCAATTTTGATATCCATTAATTATATAAAGCACAAAAATTTACAATTTTCATGTCGACAAGTTACTAAACCTAAAAATTTACGATTTTTGATGTCCACCAATTACTCAAATCATTAAATCACGAATTTCACTTAATTAGTATTTTATTTAGTTTAAAATATGGTTGTTTAATCGTATAGTTTTTATTTTTTTATTCACCAGAAAAGGTAAGTATTTAACTTTCTTCAAAATTAGTAAATCGTGCGTTTTTAAGTTTCAAATGTTTTAAATCTTATTTCACGTTTAAACATTTTCAAATAACTAGATTGAACTATTTAGATTAACTTGGGAAGGCATACCATATCTATTTAGGGGTTTTCGATACCATCGCCAAATCATCTCCAATATTTTAACCACACCAACGGATTCAAAACGAAGAAAAAGTAGCTCACAGCATTAGAAAAAAAAAAAAAAAAGGAAAAAAAAAAAGACAGCTCTAAATAATTTGGCGGTGGTAGCAACATTTTCTGGTTAAGCCCAGTAATCATAACATTGGGGTCAATATAACATTTCAAGGATCAACAATTTAAGAATTCTGCATAAGTAATTTAATTTTATCCTTATAACTATTTCCTCATTCTTGCGAAATGCACATCACATAAACGCTTCTCCCAGAATTTCTTTAAATGCAGTGTTATCGAAAATCAAGGTTGATGCAAAATAAGCATCCTTTGTTGCGCTTTTCTCTAAAACCAATTTTCTCTCTATTTTTATCCTCTTCTCATTGTTGCAGACAGGCCCTGAAGATTAAATTGAAACAGTTACCGAACCAGTTTATATGTAAAAAAAAAAATAAGCTGACTTTGATACCGTGTATTCGGTTGATCCACCTTGTCTGCCTGCGAGTACTGCATATCAATTGACCACATTTGCAATGCGGCATTGTTGTGTATAAACGCTTTATTTAGTTCGCTTGGTGGTGGGCGGTCTGGAAAATGTGAGAAAATAATGTTTGGAAGCAGAAAATCTTTTTCGTTATTTTCTTTTTTTAGTTTCTGCAGGATTTCACGTTCAGTTTACGTGAAACTATGTGTTTACATTCTCTGCCGATTTCGGATGGCGAAAAAGAACGTAACAACATAAACCCTCTACATGAAAGATGGCGACGAAGCACTTAACGTCAGCTTGAAAAAAAGGCCGTGTACACAAAAATGTTCATCGAGAGGCGCATTGACAGATCATCGAAAATCATTCTGGAAATCACATTTTTATAATAATGTGATCTGTGTCGCTCCATTTTTCTGGATGAAAAGACCACTCCAAAAACTTCTGTTCAAACAAACCACAACCCAAATCTTTCATAATTGGCCAATTTGAGAATGGCATTTCTATTTCAGTTTACGTGAAATTATGTGTTTGCATTCGAAACTAATATCGTGCAGCAAAGAAGAGCGAAATAGAAAATAACATTTGAATCGATGATTATTCTTTAACATGAAAGATAGCGAAAAAAAAAGTTCATTGAAACATTCCTTTCTTTGCCAAGTCAACAACTTGACATGAATTGCTGTGCAAGTACTACTTTAAATTACTTCATGAATGATGCATTAAACTAGCCAAGTTGCCATTTTGGCGAAGGAATAAATTCAGTTCCTGATTGTCGTTGTGTGGGTGTGAAAAATGAGGAGCTGGCTCAGGTGTCGCCCTCCTTAGCTGACTGATTTCAAAGATTACACGGCGTATTTGGCTTAGTTAAGCATTCAATTGTTAGAAATAAGCATCCTTTACAAATGTATAAAGATTATGATCTGTTGTTGAAAAATAAAGTGCATGGCTGTCACCTGTCCATAATATAGCCAGTTGAAAAGTTGTGACTTAATGCTTTAATTCAGTCATCAACTTTGGTTTGTCGCACTTCTTCTGGACGAAGCTCTGTCAGGGGTAAGCTTAAAAAATTTTAGAGGAATCTGTTTTTGTGAATTTTCAACTAATTTTATGGAAAGTTTAACATTTACTTTTCATAAAGAAATGTGACCAGAATGCGCGGTATAATTTTCCTATTAGGTCCACTTTTTTTCGGCGATCCAAAATACTTCGTTTTTTCAATACTAAATGCAGGTCACTGCATTTAAATTTGTCACGGATTGGAGTAATTTACCGTTTACGTTATCATATTTACATTAATTAAAAAAAAAAAATGGTATTTTTGCAATAATTATTACATTGGCAAAAAAAACGAGAAAGAAAAAGAAAAAAAAACACTGCCCCAAAATAGCGACTTTAACAATATGTTTTTGGTAAATATTGCATTACCCTTTCTTGTACGGGAAACAGAAGATAGTCGTTGATGGCAATGCTCAAGGAAAGAGGACTTTGTGTTCAAGACATTCGTCTTTCTACATTTTACGCTTGGGAGTTTGTGACCACGGACCAGTGTTCGTTAGTTAAATATTTCCAAATGGTATTTTCACCCCCTCTCTAAATTGTAAGGGGTATCAGAACGGAAATATGCTTTTTGAATGCTTATTAAAACACTTGATGATTATAAATCTTAAACTAACTCTTAACACAATGCCGTTCGGTGACACCACGTTGGTGTCCCACGAAACTATCTGGCAAATGCTGGCGGCACCTCGAAAACTGTCGGGTCGGGAAAATGCTGGCAACGCTACGAAAACTATCAGGCAAGACGGAGAAGTAAAACTTGACGATTTACGTTATCCCGAAAATCTCGAGAAAACGCCGTCGATAGACATAAGCGAAATGATCTGAACTTCTAAACCAATCCTACTGGCGCCAAACGAAAAAAAAAAATCCCGATTAGACATGCGAACCACATAGTGTTAATCTACGTTTTCCGTGAATTCACGCATGAGGTTACCTTTTTTTTTCTCTATTTTGTTGCAAGAAGGCATGGTAAAATGCCGGCGAAATACACTTAATTTAGAAACGTACGAAATTACATTTGGAAATTGAGGGACTCTCCGCACAACACAACCACTAGTGAATCACGTGGTATATCATCAGCAGCCATACAATAACTTCAGTCAGTCACTGGTCTGTGCGAAACACGTTTGAACATGAATGCACATGCGTAACTGGCAATTTTTCGGAGGGGGTGATCCGTATATTGCATTACGTTGGTAAATAAATGAAAATTCTGCATTTTTACAGAAAAGGACGCTATTTTCAAAGAGAAAGGATCAGGAGGTAGCGCCTCCCTTTCGAAAAATGGCTAGGATGATCTCTGATTTTATAATATGGAGGATTATTAACTCTGCCACGGACATACATTGAGACTCATACTTTTTCTAAACTACTTTTTTTGAACTCACCACGTTCCAAAACGTGTATAAATGCTAAAAAAATATTATATATATATATATATATATATATATATATATATATATATATATATATATATATATATATATATATATATATATATATATATATATATATATATATATATATATATATATATATATATATATATATTATTTTTACGGAATGCAATACTTTCATTATCCTATCTTAACATATAAGTAATTGAGAGTAATTTATATTTATGTTATAATCGTATATCAAGCTACAATAATAATTATTTCCTACTAGAACTTGCGTAGAAAAAGACGTAATTGGTTTTGGCTGCTTCAATAAATGAACAGCATTGGAGTAATTGCAGCGGAATTACTCCATCAAATCCATTACAATCATCTCCATTACAAATCTTTATTAGAAGCATACAATTCCGTCTTACTAACGACAAACGCTGGTAAATGCTAACCTTAACTAATCTGGCTTGGTAAATACTAGCCGTAACTAATAGCTTTAAGTTGTCTATGCAGCAATTCCAATTTCATCGTCCTTGTTTTTATGTGAGCGTAGTTTTGGCTATAACTTCTGGAAAACACGTCTAAAAGATCTGATGGAAACCACATTAACTACTTTTCAAATTATTCTCATAACATTACACCGGAAATCTAATCAGAATTCGAAATTAAACTGGTGCTTCATTCTCTTACGACCATTTTCTTCCGTTTAATTTTAAAACGCTCACCAATTATAGCAAAAGATTGCTTCCGCAAACTAATCAAAAAGCTCGATTTACTCCGACGAAACCATAAGTATTGAAACTACCAAAGAAAGGCCGAAATTATTTTCTCCCAGGGATAAATCTCTGCCAGTTCCTGTTCCGTAATACGTTACAATTGCTCTTGTAAGAAAGAAAGAAAAAAAGAGGTGCATTGCGACATCAGTCTGACATATTCGTTCCAACTTCGAAGTTGTGCAGTGGCACGTAACGCATTGTGTAGCTGGTGATTTGCTCAATGTCTTTTATATTTCTTTTTCGGCCTGTCTTACTTCCCAATTAACTGTGATGGGTCGAAAGGTAGTTGAAGGTTTTAAAATGAAATAGTTAACGTAAAACAAATTCAATAGTATCAATTCTATTTTCACTTGCTTCCGTGCGCTGCCAGGAGAATACAAGTGCATCTCCTTACAAACCCCTGGCTTTTGAAAATTAAAAAACAATTGAAAAAAAAAAGGTATACAAAATTTCTTTTGTGTATTTCCTTTTTATTTTTAAAGTTGATTCTTGCTCCCGCGTGATGTTTCAGCCTCCTGCTGTCTAAGACTATGGAAAACTGAATAGAAGAAAAAATATCGATTGGTTTCGTAGGATAATCATTTCCTATATGGTGTCGACATTCCTGGCAAATATTTTTCTTTTTTTATTATTCGGCATCAGGTATGAGACATCAATGGGTCTTCTTTGATTCAACAATTGAGAATTTCCTGTACCTCCTGCTGTCTAGGACTAGGATTTCCCCTATTATTTCTGTAATAGTCCGAGAGGCTACTGTAAGTTTAGCAAACAACAAGCACCAAACACCACTCTGAATTTTTTTTTTAAATGTCGCGAAAAATTAGTAGATTACGAACGGTACTGGTCTGCTGGGTCAAAAATGGCCGAGATTGGCCAAAAATAGATTTTGAATGAGATGAATTAAATCCGTTCGCCAAACTTGTGATTGCACAGCGCTTGCTAAATAAAGAGCATTCTCTTTTATTTGGTAACCCACCACACTTTAATTTTCATTGAGGAACAGTGCAAATAATTTCATCTCGCTGCGTTGACGAAAAAAATTTGCATCTTTTAAATGTGAGCAAAGTTGGCGATAAATATTGCGCAATATTTAAGGCCAACTTGGATCTATTTTAAAAGATGAGTGTATTTGGCGAATGAGAAGTCGGATCGTCTGCTCCATTCTTAACTGAAAATTAATGAGTGATGTGTTACCAGGCAGAAAAGATTATTAATTTTTTTGGCAAGTTAAGACTTATTTGGCAATCGGATTTAGCTAATCTCATTCAAAATGAATTTTTTCCCAGTTTTGGTCGTTTCTGCTCCGACAGACTAGTACTTTCATAATCTACTAACTTTTCCCTGCATTCTATATGAAATTCAAAATGATGTTCGATAAAGTACCTAAACTTACAAGTCGCCTCTCAGGCTATATACCTAGAAGAAATACGTGTATTTGTGTGCCTTCTGTTCATCCTTTTGAAACATTGTCTCTCGAATAGAGCGGGAACTAGTTGCATGCTACAGAAAAAGAAAAATCGTTAAAATATATATATATATATGAATATATATATATATATGATATGAATATATATATATATATATATATATATATATATATATATATATATATATATATATATATATATATATATATATATATATATATATATATATATATATATATATATATATATATATATATATATATATATATATATATATATATATATATATATATATATATATATATATATATATATATATATATATATATATATATATATATTATATATATGAATATATATTTTTTGAATGAGAAAAAGGTTTTCCCCCCCTTTGATATGGTTGCATTTTATACCAAATAAAAACTGTAGAGGTGAGAATTCCAAAAATTAATTCCGTGAATTTTTAAAAATTATTTTCAATAAAAAAATACTTCATAATTATTAATTAACATTTTATTATCAAAAGGCAATAAACATTTCTGAAAAATTAATGATTTAAATCAAAATCTCCCCCACTCTTGCACCGTTGCACTCCTCGTTGCAAATAATCCTGTCGACATCTATGAGCGTTTCATTTGAGATTTTTGCAACAAATATTTAAAGGCGTACGGCAATGTTTAACGCAACTTTTGAAATAGATTTAACTACACTAATTAAAAGTTTTTTTCAGCAATGTAGCAAGGAACTGAACATAGATTGCTTTTCGTAGGTAAGATGGCGTCCCAAAATGTTCTGAAAAGTAAAAACATTTCAAAATTTTAATTTTTTTTTTAAAATTTCTGCCCAGATAACATAAAAATACTTCTTTAATCAACAGTATATGACTGAAAAAGTACAAAATGTTATTCTTTTAATTAATGTTTAACGCTACTAGTTGATATTATATGAAATCTTCTAAATTTTATGGTTTCCTTTGTTTTTAAAGCTGAAAGTTAGTTATAAATTTATAACGATTAGTCGCAATCTTCGTAATGTTTTCCTCATCAAAACAGCTTATTGAAATAACCAATTAACATTCAAGCAAACTTTTTTTTATGAAATGTATTTTTTCTTACTCACCTCTAGTATTTAGGCTCTTAATTATGCCCAATACATCCATAAACTTTTAAATCTGTATTTGAAACTTAAGACGTTTAATATAACAAGTTTTATAATGTATTTAGTTCAAGTTCAAACACTTTAGAAAATTTAATGCGATTTTCCTCTATTGTAAAAGTATCAAGAGATCAAAGCCCAGAAACATTTTAACAAAATTCATAATTTCTATAAATTCAGGGACAGTTTTTATAAAGTGAAATTTTAGAATTTTTGCCTGAATAAGTGAAACTTCCATTTTTAGAAGTCTTATTTCAGAGATATTGAATTGAAAAACTTCGAATTTTTCAACCTAAGTGATTGTTATTTGCATCTAATCATTCATAGACCTTCAATTTGAACTAACAAGAAGTGAAACTTGACTGTTGGCATGAAAAGGTGTTCTTCAACCTTGAACAGATAACAGAACTCAATTATATCTTATTATTTCTACCAGTTTTTTTCTTCTTGTCTTTGTTGGCATGTTTTAATACAGCCAACGAATGCGCAATACTTATTCGCTTCTATTGTCCGTTGGCGTCCGTTGCTTCGAATTACACCGGAACCTCTCTTTATCAAGATAACGAAAGCAACATGAGTGGCAACTGCTGTGCTTAGGCTGCAAAAGGGGTTGTCTTTCACTGATGATTGCGAAAAACTATTACCTGTCGTTCAGGTTCAGTTTTCTAACTGTGACTGCTAATGACTTCTACGGAAAAGTGTTGCCATTGGCGGACAAGCTATTTTCCTATTCTTAGAAGTACAACAAACAAAATACTTAAACTTTGGTGATTTGAATTTCTCCCATCAAGTTGATTGGCTATTTTTTTTTAAAGTCCCTTTTGCCTCTTAAAATGGAAACTCATTAAAAATATGTCTTCATTTTGATCATGGTTATATCATCAGGATATCCTTTTTTATAACTTCCATTTAATGCATTACGCTGTATAATTAAAATATTCATATTTTAAGCAGTCATTTTAACACTAAAACTTCAATAATTTAATTATAAAAGAATCTTTTTTTCTTTTTCTTTTTTTTCTAAATTTTATTTTGTTAATGAATTCCAATCTTTGACCCAAGTCGGTTTTGGATAGGAAGAGCAGACAGATTGTAACATTAAAAACAAAGCATTTTTTTGCTTTTAAGTTTTTCTCGTTGTGGAACGGAATTAGTCATTCCAAAAAGTAATGTGTGAAATGACTTATTGTTATCAGTTGGCCATCACACATTGTACTTATCTGAAAAATTACGTCATACACACCAAGGTTATTTTCGTTCTTTGCCTGTTTCAGACAAGTTAAATAAAAAATGAATGACGAACGGAAACAGTTAAGCACCAGAGTTGATTACGTCCATTTTCTCCTGGAAACTGGTTATCCTCATCCCTTCCCCATCTTCAGCCTATTTCTTTATTTCTCCACTTTCAGATACATTGGTTTCTATTCTATAGTTAAGTAAAAAGCTTATATTAAGAATATGTCCGGCCGTCTGTCTATTGTCAAACGTTCCCAGTACTGAATAAAAATGCTACAAAACGTCAATATGTCTTAACAGAGATTCAACAACCTCTTTACACTATCGAGAAATTAAAGTAAAACAATTTTTATACAATAGGACTGAAGCCTATTAGAGACTAGATCTGAGTGGTTTTTCTAATTAGATAGTTTAATACAAAAAACCAGTTTACACGTTTCCAGTTGGCATGCCAGTTGAGATCACCAGTCATTAGATTCTAGGGACAATGTAAATACTTCATGCCAGTTACTGGAGAAGGCAGTTTGTCATTGGCGTGCCTGTGGTTCGCAACTTCAGTGGATCAAACATTTTCTATTTGCTGGCACGTTAACTGCGATTACCTTTACTTTCATGTAATAGTTGGATTGATCCAGTTGCAGGTGCTGTGTAAATATAAAACTGGCATTCTAAAGCCTGATTTACATGCTACCACTAAATCGCAAGTTCTGTGACGTCAGCTAACCAACCGCTGTGCCGTCTGTCGGTGATCACGGGAGAATGCACGTGATTGGTTGATGGAAGTCGCCGGCGCCAGTAAATAAAATTTTTTTGGTTTACTGGAACCAGTAACTAGGTGACGTCAAATGATGGCGCAGACTGGCGATCTAAACTGGAACCCCGACTGGTAGCGTGTAAATCAGGCATAATCAACACGTGACAGTAACCATCCAATCAACTTATTAGAAATCATCGCAGCCACTGGTAATCCGTTAATGGTTTTTATTTAACTATTATAATCCAATTATAGAAAAATCTTTATTCTGGTATTTTATACTGTGTGTACTAGCGATGGAGTAAAATAAAGCAATGAGTTTAGACGCAAGGGTGGTCCAAGGATATCTTTAGGTTGAGACTGTTTCTCTAACATGCCTTCCGTGTATAACGTTGAGTGTTGTAAACACTGTTTTCCCTCAACACACTTTGGTTGTCAATAGCAATTACTCATTTACGACGTTCCTCGTTGCTGGTATGCCGTGGAACGTATTTACGAATTTCACGCTCTGTTAATAAATTTTTTCTTTGGTCCAAGGAAGCTTCAAATCGGAGAGGATTATTACTTTTTATCTTATCTTTCTCTTCCCAACCGTGTCCCGTGGGCCATTTTGTGTGGAAGTATTTTCTGGAATGCATGTTTGTGTTAATTTTATATTCAAAACAAGGGGAAAAAATACCTGTATCGACTTTCTTAGAGGACTTTCTTTTCGCAAGAGTTTATTTTAAATTTTTCTCTTGACCGTTTTCTAAATGCTACACTCGCTAATTGCTTTAAAATAAAAATAGTTTTTGTAGGGAAAAAAAAGCGCGTTGAAGTATTAGGAGTTTTCTCACCCTAAGAGACAGTGGAGGATTCAACAGGATGGAAAATGAGCACAATTGGCACTATAGAACTCTAACACACTGACCAATTAAAAACTTTATCAAATTAAAAATTTAAATCACTATTTTAATCAGAATTTTTTTGTTTTCTATACGTAATCGTCCGTAATTCAGACGATTTTTAAATCCTTTATTTTAAATTCGATTTTGTGTACATGTGTGGGTAGGTGTGAATGTCGATGGCGGGTAAATTTGCGGAAGCCTAAATAACCGCCTTACCGTCACCCAATCGGGCTGAAACTTGGCAGATAGATTCGATGTCAATGCATTATTTTATTAATTATTATTATTATTATAATTTTTTTGGGGTGTGGGAAAGCTGTCACTGTCACTGAAAGGTCGCTTTTGTGGATTAATAATTAACCAAATTTCTGTCATCCAATCGCGATGAAATCGCATTTAACCGATCAGTGAAGAAACTCTTTCCTGTTCCTGTTGCCAAAATTGTTTTATTCAGAATAAATAAAGGATATTTGGTTGTGAATGCATAAATTCATTATGGATTCAAGTCCAGTAAATTCAACTTTACATTGCGTAGTAACGCTATAAGTGAAAGAATTTTAACTGATCATTGTCGAAACTCTTTCCTGTTGTCAAAATTGTTTTAATAAATAATATATATATATATTTTTTTAATTAGAATAAATAAAAGATATTTCAATGTGAAGGCATAAATTCACATTAATTTCAATGAATAAAATTTAAAAGTAGTTTGCTGCATATTTTGCTGATAGAGATGTTTTTAGGCTTAAAAATTAGATGCAAACACCAAGCACACGCTGACAATAGAATCGGCACAATGTTAATGAATATAAAAATTGACAATGCATATAAAGGATTTATATTAAAAACTTTGTTTTATAGCAAATTTTTTTTCTTCTTTTTTAAATTGCATGCTATGTAGAATTTTTAGTTTAGTTTTAAGGAATTGCAAATTTACTTTCGTTTGAATTTTGGTATGGAAACTTGTTTCGAAGAGACCTTTTATTTAACATATCTCTCACGTGTCTGCAACATTTGTAGTGTGGTTTGGAAATATAAATCTCAATCAGACAGACAGGCATGGTTTATATTGTAATCGTAGAGTATTTACTTATAGTACACTTAGGGGAAACGATGTGCCCTCACTCTGGCTACCTCTTCACAAGTAGCCATCGCTAACGGCCTTGTCGTGGCCAATCGACTGCAAGCATTAACAAGTGACTGTGAGTACTTGGAATCGCCAATAGAAAGAAAAAAGCAAGACATGTAGAAGTACAATGTTTTATTTTCAAAGCGATTGCCGAATTAACAAACGTTTTGTTAAGTTGGGTGTTTTTTACGAGTAAGAGAAAGATATTTCTTAAAGTTTTTTTTGGGGAATTCTGGACTTAAGATGCAGAAATATTACTTTTTTTTTAGACGAATATTCTATTTGTATATCAGTTTGGAAATGTCGATAAAATTGATTACATAAAACTTAAAATGAAGTGCTTTGAAATTCGACCTTACCCTCTTGCCTGCAAATAGGACTTGGATAATTGGTGATTTTTTTTCGCGAAGTCTGCCGCTTAAGTCACAATTTTACACTATTTTGACTTATAAATCGGCAGGGTTGTTGTTATAAGCCATCAATTTTAACATGTTACAGATACAGGGTGTCCAGAAAAGGACTCCCTGATTTCAAAATTAAATATCTCGAAAACAAAGATCGATAGAGGAATGCAGTAAACAGTATGTTTATTGTGAAAGCTGTAAGAATTTTATACAGCAGTTTGAAATAATAGTTACAAAAGCTGCTAACAGATGACGCTGTACAGCTCTTTATCAGCATACATAAATGAAATAATCGTATGAAAACATTCTTTGCAAAAAATCACATCACAATGTTTTCAAAATGTTCACCATTGGCACTACAGAGGTGGCGCAAACGAAGAATGAAATTTGCCATCACATTTCGTAGTGTCTCAACAGAAATGGATTCACATGCCACACAGATCGCCGATTCAAGCTCGTCCAGCGTGGCGGGATGCTTCGGGTAGACAATGTCTTTCAATGTGCCCCACAAAAAATAGTCGCAGGGAGTCAAATCCGGCGAATATGGAGGCCAATCCATGCCTGCACCAGTAAATTTGGGATATTCCAAAGCAATGACTCGATTCCCGAAGTATTCATCAAGAAAGCGAAACACTTGTTTGGTACGATGTAGTCGGGCTCCATCTTGCATAAACCATTTAGTACGTGGTCGATCCTCTAACACTTGCTGTGTGGCGACAAATTGTTCCAAAATTGCAACGTAACGTTCACTAGTGACCGTTTCTCGAATGAAAAAAGGGCCAATAATGCCTCTGTTGCATACTGCAGCCCACACAGTAACTTTAGGAGAATACAGGGGTTTCGCTTCACACTAATATGGATTTTCGGAACCCCAAAATCGCCAGTTCTGTTTATTCACGAATCCATTCAGGTGGAAGTGTGCTTGATCTGTAAACCAGATGCAACCAACATCAAATCCTTCACTATCAATCATTGTGAGCATCTGATTAGCAAAGTCAATCCTTTGTTGCACAGCTCGTACGGGTATGGCCTGGTGAGTTTGAATTTTGAATGGAAATATGTGTAGGCTCTTTCTCAGTATTTTCTGCGTGCTGGAACGCTTCAAACCAGTCTCAGATGCAATTCTACGGACGGATAACATTGGATTTTGCTGAATAATTCCAGAAACTGTATCGACATTTTCAGACGTAACTGCAGTTTGCTTGCGGCCAACATTCCCCACTAGATCATCAGTTACGCTGCCTGTTCGTTGAAATTTGGCGAAGAGAGTACGAATGGTTTTCGCATCGGGTCCTTTTGGAACATTAAATCGTGCTTGAAAACTGCGCCTTGTTGCCGTAGGACTCTCTTTTAACTTGTGCTACTTTAGCACCAGAAAAACGCGTTGTTCAGTGGAGTACATGGTTTTAATCTCTTTCTTCGGTACGCTAACCTCCTTTCACGCTTCAATAGTGGAACTGATCGCTCTGGGCTTCGGATCACTATTTATACTAGGCATTACGTATGGCGATTACAGCGCCATCTGTTAGCAGCTTTTGTAACTATTATTTCAAACTGCTGTATAAAATTCTTACAGCTTTCACAATAAACATACCGTTTACTGCATTCCTCTATCGATCTTTGTTTTCGAGATATTTAATTTTGAAATCAGGGAGTCCTTTTCTGGACACCCTGTATAAAGTCAATAAATATCCCCTAATTGTGCATGCATGGTCCTGACTTGCGCAGTAGACTTATTTTCAGAATCTAACTTTTTTGAAACAATTCTTATCCAATTACAAAAAGAGAAATGTTTTTATTTTTAAGTAAAACTAGGGGTGTGGCACATCGCACAGCTTTCAATTACACGATAATACTGACGTGGATTTGTGTCATTTACCGTTTTTATATTTTCATCATTCATTTAGAAAAAAATGGCTAGTTTGGCGATATTTTTTGCCATAACTCTTGTATAGGTCTTCAAAAAAAAAACTGCCAAAATGATGATTTTAGCGATATATTTTTCGCTAATTCTTATACAATCCTTTCTTATAAGTGAAACTGAGGAGATGAGAAAAAACGATCGTTGATGAGGTGTGCTCAAGGAAAAAGAACTCCTCTGTGTTAAAGCATTTGTTTTTCAACTTTTTACGCCATTAAAGCATTTTTACGGGAATTCCAGAAGTGGGGATGTTTAGAACACCTTAAGAGGCATTACCACAGCGATTTTGGACAAAATCGTTAGAGCCGTTTTTTAGCAATTACTGAAAAATAGGATTTTTTCAATGGCAGCTATCTTCCTCGCATGCGCGATTTTGACGAAATCCTTAATAGTAGGCCTCTGGGCCATCACCAGCCATCACACCAAATTTGAACATCGTAGTTCAATTTCTTTGGTAGTTATGCTGACCACAGACACACATCACACAGACAGACATTTTTTCCAGATCACTTTTTTGAGATCAGGGTGTAACAAAATGTTGATTAATGCAACAAAATAATTTTTTTTTTTTTTTTTTTTTTTTTTTTACCGAATACTATACTTTCATTACTCTATGTATACATATGGGTAATTGAAAGTAAAAATACTGCCTCGAACCAATTCCAGCACGATGTTTGGAATTTGCGTAAACGGAAACTAAGGGACAAATTTGGCCGAAGACTAGTCACTGGTTGGACTTCTAACTTCTTTTTTAACGCGTTGACCTATTTGGAAATTTTGTTCCCTTAAACATGGGATTCATAACATTTTTGTGCTCCCTACGTATATTAGCGTCGAAAGGCTTCAAAGAAATCCTTAGTCAACATCGAAGTTTGACATTTCGTAGGAAAGTGTATTTCTACTTAAGAAGTTCAAGCAAACATACACATAAAACATTTCCATGTTTTCAGAAACATGAGTCCTACTGTTTAACTTTTTATATATCCTCTTCCTTTCACCATAAGTTTCCTCACCAAAAAGCTTTTCCTCAATTTAATATAATAATTCTTAACCAGTAACTGTTAAATCGTGCTTCAGAAGCGAGCCACAGAAATGATAATCTTCTGCACGATTATTTGCAAAGGATGCATTCAAGGTAGAGTTGCTGTATTAACTGGATACAGGAACACTAAAATACAAGGGGGTGCAACATGGCTAAAGTTTTTTTTTTTTAACCATTCGATTTTTCAAAAATGATCTTCGGATATTCTATTGAAATGATTAATAGTTCTGCGTTAATTTTCTGTTTATATTAAAGGAATATGGTACCCAAAAAATGACGAAATTGTTAATTTTCATACTACAATGCGGAGAATATCTTTCTGAATAGCTGTGCAAAAATTTATACTTGTACCTTTGATAGAAAAAAAGTTATATTGTATTTTCTATACCATCCCACACTATCAAAACAGAAAAAGAAATCTTTAACACTGTTTTTCTCAGTTCGTTATTTTTCAGTTTGAGTGTTGTATAAAACCCTAAGGCTTTTTTCTAAATTTAGTTAGGATTGGGAAATTTTTATAGCGTATTTATATACATCTGATAAACAAAAGTTAGTATGGATTAATGTGTGCTATGTTTTTTTTTTTTTTTTTTTAATTAAAAAGTAGAAAACTTGAAAAAAACTGTCGTTTTCCTGCTGTTTTTAGTGCAAAAAAATATAAAACATTTTCAATTGCTTGCATCTTGAAATACATACTATTTATTGTTAACAATTACAATACGAATATATTTTTAAAATTTCATGGGGAAAATATTTAAAATTATGAAAGGACTAATCATTTCAAAAAAGTTAAAAAAAAAATTAAAATAATCAAAAAAAATTTTTTTTAATATTTTTGTAGGTTAAATTATGTTAACTTACCATCAACACAATGTAAAATTACTATAGTTTAAATTTCTTGGCAATGCGTCCCCTTAAAAGTTTAAAACCCATTTATACTTCTTATTCCCTGTGCATTTTACTACTTTTCTCTACTTTTTTTTTTTTTTTTTTTTTAAATTTTTTTTTTAAACATTTCTCCACGTTTTGGAACATCTTGATCTCAAAAAAGTGATCTAGAAAAAATGTCTGTCTGTGCACGTGGTCAGCATAACTCCCAAACAAATTGACCAACGATGTTCAAATTTGGGGAGCAGGTTGGTGATGCCTCAAGGACATACCATTAAGGTTTTCGTCAAGATTGCGCATGCGCTTATGGTAGCTGCCATTGAAAAAATCATGTTTTTCAATAATTGCTAAAAAACGGCACTAACGATTTCGATAAAAATTGCTGTGCTAATGCCTCTTAAGGTGTTCTAAACATTCCCACCTCCGAAATTCCCGTAAAAGTGCTTCAATGGCGTAAAAAGTTGAAAAATAAATGCCTTCAACACAGTAGAGTTCTCTTTCCTTGAGCATACCTCATCAACGATCTTTTTTTCTTCTCCTCTCAGTTTCGTTTATCATAAAGGATAATACATGGATTATCTAAAAGTATATCGCCAAAATCATCATTTGGGCGATTATTATTATTTTTTTTATGACCCATACAAACCTATCGCAAAAAATATCGTCAAACTGGCCATTTATTCTAAATGAAGGATGAAAATATACAAACGGTAAATGGCACAAATTCACGTCATCTTTATAGTGTAATTGAAAGTTATGCGATATTCCACACCCCTAGTTAGTTTTCAAATGTAGAGGTGCAAAGCCTTCACGGACTCTCTGAGCGCTCATAGTTTAATAAATGTGGAATATTTTTTTACAAACTTCATATACGCGTATTTTTATTCAATCCACGCTACCACAATTGTGAATGAATTCTAAAATATTCTAAACTTTTATTCAACTCTAAATTATTGTAAAATTTATTCCATTCTATTTTCTTGTAAACATTTAGTGTATTCTTATAACATTCTAAATTCTTATAAACATTTATTCTATTCTAAATTATTGTAAAACTTATTAAGTTCTAATCATTGTAATCATTTATTAAATTCTAAATTATTGCAAAATTTATTCCATTCTAAATTATTGTAAAATTGATTCTATTCTTAATCATTGTAAACCTTTTTAATATTTTAAAACAAAACATTTAATCTAAAACATTGATTACCTGATAAATATAAACATTAACCACAACTCTTCAGCTACATTTTTATCTAAAAACTATTTTGATGTAGGCCTGAGGTGATTTTTTCCCATCTTCCTAATTAAATAAATTTTCATGACAGTAGTTCAATATTAGCTGAAATACATTAAGAGACATGTGAACCAGCTACCTAAATTGTTTGATAGTTGATTCAATCTAAAACCACAGGAGCCATTAGTTCATTATCATAAAACTTCTCAGCTATACCATCTATTTGGGAACAAATCTATACTGCTCTTCCTTTTCGACGTTTTGATGCTTCCTTATTTAGCCTTTCAGTTATATTCTCGTTTGTATAACACTTAAATAAGTCCTTTCCAGTATTAAACGAATAACAGTGAGCTTTGGGAAAAAAATATTAGATTTTTATAACGTATATCAGTGAAAGAGCAATTCGAAAAATTCTTTTGATGGGAATATGCAAAATTCTCTCACACCAAAGCGAATGAACAGGTACGGAACACTCGGCAACATGTAACTAAATATTCCCCCTAGTGTTAAGTTTATATTGATTTATCTCACCTGGTGATTTTCAAACTGTTTTGTAAATTCCCGAGTTGTAATGTAATTGCAAAAGAACTTGCTTATTATTCTAAAGGTCACAAATTAGAGAAATAAGACATTTATTATTTTAACTCTTCTTTTGCTAAGAGGCAACTGAAAGGGTCACCTTATTTCCCCAAAATGAAGGTTCTGAAAGATTTTACTTGCTGATGGTCGCTTTTCATCCCCTTTGATCACGCCTTCTGAATCTTTCCTGGCACTACTAACTTCTAAACAACAATCATATCCAGATTTTTTTTTTTTTAAATCATTTAATATTGAAATACTCTTAAATGCTTGAGTTTCACAAAATGCAAAAATGGTCACGGGATATCAGACCAGTCATCTGAGTCCTTGACGAAGCATTTGAAAGCGAATTCAATCAACAGAAAATGACTAAGAACTGAGTTAAAACCGGCTTGACCCAATTTCAACAGTCGTCACTGTCTGTTCATACGTAAATAAGAAGCGAATCACTCCTAAGAACAAGTTTAAGAAATAAACTTTATTCTACGTTCCATTAATTATAGCAATTTTGCAAAACCTCCATTTTTCGTTTTGAGATGGAGAGTGGCTCCAAATTTCACCGGGCAAGACTTTTTCTTCGTCAATTTCCTGTTAATTTTTCTCCAATCATAACATAATAGTCCGAGAGGCGTGTGCAAGTTTAAGTACTCCATCGAACATCATTATGAATTTCTAATAGAATGTAGAGATAATCCAGTAAATTAGGAACATACAAATCTGCCGGTGCAAAAATGGTCGAAACTGTTCGAAAATCAACTTTGGATGAGTTGGACAAAATCCGATCGCCAAATATGTCATAACTTGCCAAATAATGAACAATCTTTCAATTTGATATTAACCCATCGCTCTTTTAATTTTCATCGAGAAAAGATGCAGACGATTTCTGATCTCTGGCGAAAAATACATATTTTAAAAGTGAACCCAGATCGACAATAAATATTACGCTACGGAATAATTATGAAAAAAAAGATGTGTTACTGCATAAAAATAAAGCTAGTTGTTTGGCAATTTATTTTATAATTAGCAAATGGATTTAATTCAATTCAGCCAACCTCTATTGTTTAACAGTGTTGGCCATTTATTTCACGGAAGACCAGTATATTCATAATCTACTAGCATTTCTCCACATGATCCAGATGATGTATTCGATAAGGTATCTAAACTTGCAAGTCGCCACTCAGTGTATAAGTTTAAAAAACTCATTAAATGTCCTTTCCACAAAACTTCCTAAATGAGAATTTCTTACAAATCGAAAGTTTGTATAGATAAATAAAAGTGAACCTTTTCTACATGAAGACGTTGGCAGACGAATCATAATACAGGATCCAATTATAAAAGTGTTCAGTAAAATACTGCTGAATGTTCTATACATTATTGTATTCATTTCCTAAACACTAATTAAATTAACTGTTTTAAAAAAAGAAGTTTTTAAACTTTTAAAAATCAAAATAAAACTCTTTTAAAGTATGAATGTACATTGCAAGATCTCTCTCGTTTATATGGATGTGTTCACAGTCATCAATTGAGTCCAAACAATCCTTTGCTATGTTCGGTTTCTATGTATTTTTAGACTCACTCTCACCAAGTGAATTAGATTCGTAATTTAAATTAATCTATAGTAATCTATTGTAAAATTATCTACTAGGCAGCATTTGATGGGGGGAAAGAATTGTCGTAATTCTACTTGCAGAGCACAGATCGCTTATGAGTTATCTTGGACTGAGAGAACACTGATATCAATCATCGATATACATATCGATGATTATCACTCGCTAATTCCCACAGGGCAAATATATCGATGGTTTTCTGGTGGTGTTGTTATTAAATTATCTATTAGGCAGCATTTAATGGAGGGAAATATTGCGTTAATTTTACTTGCAGTGCAGAAATCGCTTATGAGTTATCCTGGACTTAGAGAACACTGATATCAATCATCGATATATAATATAAATCGATGATTATTACTCGCTAATTCCAAAAGAGCTAATATATCGATGGTGTCTGTTCATCCGTTCACCACGGTAGAAATTTGATCTTCTATAAGTAAAAATATTACTGAATCGATAATAATGAAATTAGAAAGAAGTATGTAGCTGAAGGTCTATTGAGTCCTAGCAAGTAATCAGGCAAAAATTGTAATTGAAATGTGGAACAGGTGGGAAAGGGAGGTAAGGGGGGAGGGGGAGGAGATTGCGAATAACAAATCTGCCTAACAAAAGAGCCTTTTCTGTATATTTTATTCAACAACTTGCTGCTTGGCCCCGCGTTGAGAAGACTCGTCAGTGTATACTATACATAGATCCTCTCTTTTGACACCGCGAAACAGGCTCGCTTCGTTTGTTTAAAGTTTCACTGCTACCCAAAGCTATGGTTAAAAATTTTAATATTTTCCTCGTTAATACGAACTCACCCCTACAAGAAATAAAAAATACAGTCCAGTTTCGAGAAACAAAAAAATAAATAAAAAAAATTTCCCTATTAATACAACACCCCCTCTCCTTCAAAATATTTCTAAACTTTTTCTCAGTCCGTTAATGCACCCCCCCCCCCCTCTGTTGTCTGCCTGGAACGTTTGAATGTTAACTACAAAGTTAATAAAAAATACTAACTAATATTTTAACATTCTTGCTATCGGAAAGGAAATTAGAGATTGAATACATCGTATGCTTAAAATTTCAGAACTTTCCGAATAATGGAATAGTATCCACACACAAACTCAATCTTTATTATTATGAACAATGCACAACTATAACAGATTAACCGATTAATTTTCTCAAAATACATTTAGTTGATGCAACAAGGTCTGACCTCGTCATTGTAATTGCTTACGTTATGATCCCAACATCACGCTTATGTCATTTTTGGAACTTTTATCACTTCTTTCGGTTTTTATTTTCCCACGCAAAACAAACACCTTTTGGGAAACTGAGAAAAAAGCAATTTTCCACCAGAAAAACTACAAAAGATGACCAGGAAGTTTGAAATAAAATGAGAGAAAAAAAGGGAAAGGATCAGAAAAAGAACAGAAAATAGAATGGTCCAAAAGAAGTGACCTGCACTTTTAACTTTCTTCTTTAATTCGCCCGCGGAAGGTTGATAACCCTAACTGTATCTCTAATGTCAGTCACGGTTTTCCGTGTCCGTATTCTTTTGGGTTCTTAGTTCGGAGCAAACGATAATTTGATTCGAATTCTTCCCCCCCACCCCCCTTCGGGTTGAATATCCAACTTCACGTATGTAACATAATAATCGTGATATAACAGTAAACGTTCTTCTGTGCACTATGTGGAAAATAACATAAATAAATAAACAAGAAAAAAAGAATGCGTGGGTCAATGGGAGATTTAAGTTTCTATTGTTCGAGGAAGAAAACGCCTCTTCGGTTGCGGGTTATTCTAGATTTAGAACTCGGACAAGCAGTTCTATTCCTCTGTTTACCGATAAAGAAAAAGTTGTAATTATCCTTTGCAGACGATTTTTTGAATTGCTTCTCTCGGAACTTCTTTCCTGAAAAGAGTTAAAATGGCTTTTAAGATGCAAGACAGTTCGTAACCGCGCCCTTAACTAATAGACTAGTATTTTCCATAAAGCTTTTCTTTAATGATTGGTTTTCAACTATTTCCAGTACTAATTCGTGTTTTTTTTTTTTTATTTATTATTATTATACCCGAGCCAGATCCTATACGAATTGCTATGTGTTCGACCGGATTTCTGAGGTTAAGGATTTCTACATTATTCTTTTCCTTGGGTTCTTTCAACTTGAAAACTTTAAATGGATGTAAAAGAAGCAAAGTTCTTTTTATCCAAATTAATAATGTTTTTTTGGTTTCCATTATGTCTGAGATGTTTATTGTAAACGTATCTTTAGTTAAATTTAAAATTCATTAAAATTAAAAACTAGTTTGTATTTAATACCTTTGAAATTAGTTTTTGGATATACTTAAAATAAGGACATTAGATTTCCAATAAGTTATTTTGTCAAGTTTTTTTTTTTTTTTTTTTTTTTTTTTTTTTTATCTTTTGCATAATTTATTTAGCGTAAATGTACCGGATGTGTTTTATTAGTCCAAAATTTATCGATGAAGAATTTAAAATTTGGTTGAAAAGAAACAATGTGTAAATATATTCCATCTAGCTCATCTCTTAGAAATATATTGGGATTGCAATTAAAGTTCACCTTTTAAAACGCGGTAGAAAAAGAACCACTTGTCTCAATGACTTGAAATTGGTTCTGAATATACACGAAGAAAGGGGAAATGGTAAGGCATACAAAAAAAAAAAAAAAAAAACCTATTTTGAACTACTTTTTTTCTTATGCTAATAATAATCTTGCCACCTTGACTCGGTTTGAAAAAAGAGAAAGAAACGAGTTGAGGAAGGAATGTAATCGTCGGCACTCTTCCTCATTGAAAATTAAAGCTTTTGGTAGGCTACTAAACAATAAAAGAATGCTAATTATTTGGTAAGCATACGATTTCATTATTCTCTCACCAAAGATACTTCTTTTTAAACTGATAGACTGAGAGGCGACTGCAAAGTCGGGTATCCCATGGAACAGCATTCTGAATTTTTATGGAATGTAGAGAAATGTTAGTAGATCACACATCCATTGGTCTGCCGAGGTAAAAATGGCCGAAACTATTCAAAAATCGACTGTGAATGAGTTGAACTAAATTTGATTGCTAAATATGTCATAACTTTGCAAAAAATGAACATTTTTTTCTTTTTCTGGTAGCCACCCACTCTTTAATTTTGAATTAAGAAGGTTGCAGACGTTTTGTCTTTTCTGGCGTCAACATCTTTCATCTTTTAAGATTCAGCCAAGTTGGCAATAAATATTACGTCATCAGTGACGTAATATTTATCGCCAACTTGGATTATTTCTAAAAGATGGAAATATTTTTCGCCAGAGAATAAGTATCGTTTGCATTATTCCTCAATGCAGTGAGAGGCATTGGGATAAGTAAAAGAGCAGTGGAATACAATATAAAAAGAATGCTCATTATTTAGAAAGTTATGACATATTTCAACTCTCATTTGATATCAACTCATTCAAAATCGATTTTTGGATAGTTTCGGCCATTTTTGTCCAGGAAGAATAGTGGATTCATGATCTACTAATATTTCTCTACATTCTATAAAAAAAAAAATTAGAATGATTTAGAATGGTGTTTGATAGGGTACCTAAACTTCCAGTCACCTCTCAGACTATGAGCCAAATGGTAAGATTATTATTCATTAATTTACGTTACTGTTGATTTAAAATCTATTGCCAACTTAGTATTCAAAAGCAAAGATTTAGTACAAAAAGAATAAAAACGTCTGTTCCCTTCCCTACGGAAAATTATAATTGAAAGTTACTAGACAAAAATGTATGCTCATTAATAAGTTACGAAACATTCGGTTTTAATTCTACTCATTTCAAGAAGATTTTCTAACAATTATATGCTATTTTCCCATACTGAAAAAAAAAAAAAAAAAAAAAAAAAAAAAAAAAAAAAACAGGATGATATTATGATATTATAAGAGGTACCAAAACTTACAGCTCTTTTTCGGTTTAGATTTCTTGATCGGCCATGGATTACAATCATCTAAAAATAACACTTTTGCCATGTATTACATAAAAACTGCTGATTTTAAGCTCTGAAACTTCCATTAAATAAGCGATGTGTTAATTCACGAATGGCCAAAAGGTAAAACTAATACTTCCTTGCCAGAAAGACAGTTGTCTATACCTCTATTTTTATAAAACATTTTTTCTTGTTTGATCTTGCGGAACAACATTTTGAAGTCTTTTTTTTTTTTTTTTTTCCCCCCTTCTTACAGTCTTTTTAAAAGTATATCTCAGATTAAATCGAATTTTAATGGTGAAAAAATGCGGTTCACGTGCATAAACTAAAACGTGCAAACGATTTTATTTCGTGTAGTTTTATGGAAATGAGTTTATGAACTTCAAAAACCTCAATACGAATAAAAATGGCGGAAATAGCAGTAGGTGTTTGTATATAATTGGATGTTGAAAATGTGGGAATAAGCGGCTAGACAAAAAGCTGTATCGGATGCTTGTGGGTGCGATTTTTATCTTTATTCCGTCACGAGCAAACAATACACCATTATTTGGTAAATTCACCCTGAAACTCGGGTCGTTTTTCGAAGTTGAAATTTCTTGACCATTGTTAGCGTCATGCGTTTCTGCCAGTTCATTGCCATATAGATGTAAAAATATCAAATTAAAATGTGGAATATTTTTATTATTAATTAAGAGATAGTATTGAGAAAGGGAGATTTTATCAGAATTTTTTTTCTTACTTATTCATCAGATGAAGAAGTTAAGAATATTGTTTACAAAATCGATCCCTATTTTTTCCTTTTTTTTTTCTATTTGCGTAATTCAGATAAGCATAATTTCTGATCATAAATATGTGAAAATTTCGATGGTGTCTGCTTGTCTGTTTGATCGTATATCATGCCAGAAATCTTCCATATAAGTCTGAAACTACTGATTTAACGGAACTGGAAGTAGCGGTCGTGGTCAATTGGATCCTGGGTTATCCCACGTTAAATCGACCACAAAAAAAGGATTTAAACGCCCCCAGTTATCCAATTTTTATTAAAATTTTGTGCGAAGCCTTTTCTTATGGTTATTAAAAAAAATCTTGAATATTTTCCAATATTCCTGCTGATTGAAATTTTACAACACTTCAAAATCTATGAATTTGTCAAATAAATAAGGGGTACGTGTCAGAGAAATATTTTTTTTTTTCTCAATAACTACTGATTATATATATTTGTGAATTTTTTGTTTTGCAATTTCATAAAACTAAGCAAAATTCAGGAAAAAAAAAATATTGCTCCAAGTTAATATAAAATTTCACAAAAAATAAACAAATTGTTCATATCCAATTTTTTTTCTAAAAATATATATGTTTCTTATAATAATAATAAAAAAAAAAGTAGAATGTGGTCCTCCATGAATTTTTTTTTATACATGAAAATTATTGCAAGAACATATATTATCTTTCTAAAAAATAAAATGAATGTGTTTCGGACATATTGCAGTAAAAATTTTCACTTTTGCAAATTTTTCTGGAAAAATTTAAATTTGAAGCATGCAAATATTACTAAATCTAAATATGTTATACATGAAAATGACCGTGTACAACCCTTCGTGAAGAATAAAACTAATCAAGTTTCATATCCTTATGTTTAAACTTTGCAAATTCATCCGTATAAAAGTAAACGTGACCTATACAAACGTAATAAAACATCAAATTTATCGCAAGAAATTTTATTTTTTGAAGAGTTAAATATACTGGTATTTTTCTTTTTTGATTTAAATTTAGTATTTTTGTCAACATTATTTAAAAAATTTCGTTTCCTGATTTTTTCCTAGAAATACAAAAGAGTTTTTTTCATTTCATTATTGGACACCATGAATTAATAGTTCTTGCAAGAACTTTTTAAGCCTGATAATTAAATTTAAAATATGTAAGTTTTGTAATAAATATGTAAGTTATTTAATTTTTTATAAATCAGTGACGATTTCGTATGTATTTTGTGCGTCTTTTTAAGTAAATGAGCCATAAAGTGAAGTGAGTAACGTTTGAATTGGTGAGGTAGGGGGGCTCGCTAAAGGGAGATTTTTTACCCCAAAACTAAGAGCCCATTGTGTTTACTTGAGTTTCATTGGTTGAGTATGACAAACTCGAAGCGAAACTCAAACCACACACTACCCAATGCCCATCTGATGGCTGTGTGGTTAGTGCTCTGGTCACGCATGCCAAAAGAGCCAAGTTCGAATCCCTGATTAGGTATAGATGTTCGTTGTAGTTCGGAATACACGTTAAGTGGTAGGTCCCGTCCTGATTAGCCGTAATTGTGCATATAAATAGGTCATTGAGCGTGCAAACCAACCAACCCAACTAACCATACACTGAGTTAGTTTATGAATGCAAGTGGAATCTCAAAGAGACTGAAAGAGTTTCATAGATTTTAGAAGACTATTTTGTTATTAAATTGACTACAAATAGCTTTTACCATCAAAATGAAAAATTCCATATTTAGTGTATGAGAGTTAACTGCAAATTAACTTTTACTTTACTATGAAGTAAAGAACCAAGGGAAATTGCAAGTAATCTACTATGTTAGCATTATGAAATTATGTAAACAAAATTCCTTATGCACCAAAATGAACACATGAATGTAGTTGAAATAACAAGATTTGTTTTTGTTAAACTGTTAGCAAAGCTTATAATACACAAATTTGTATCATTCATTTACAAAAATTTAAACACAGAAATCATATATTTTAAATTTAATTATCAGGCTTAAAAAATACTTGCAAGAACTATTAATTCATGGTGCATGGTAAGGAATAGCAAAATCTCATTTGGATTTCAAGGATCGCAGAGCCATACGAAAATTTTAGATTTTAGGAAGCGAAATTTTTCAAATAATATTGACCAAAATACAAAATTTCAATAAGAGGTGGAAAATACCATTACATCTTTTTCTTCAAAAAGTAAAATTTTTCACAGTAATCGTTAATTAGGACTCCGCTAATTTGCCCGCCATCGTCAAACATACGCAATCGAAGTTAATGTAAAGGCTTTAAGAAATATATAAATCTTAATAAACAATCAAATTTCTGATAAGAACTTGTCGTTATATGTATCATTGTTGTAAAAAAAAAATTCTAAGTACTAAAGACATTTTCAGCTAATAACTAAAACTGTAACATGCACAAAATCGCTGCGGCTCGAACGGAAATTAGTCCCTGATTAACCCATCGATATAGATAAACAACTGGATAGACTGTTCCATTGACAATGAAAAGAGAAAAACGCGCCGGGGATTGCGAAGCTGGTGGGATGATTAACCAATCACAGTTAATTTTTATAGTTGGATGGGAATGCAAAAAACCTTGTAAAGTGTTAGAGTAGATATTTTTTTTGCACATTATTACTAATTAAGGTCTACTATTGACATTTCTGCTGTGTACAACCCAAAATTTTATTTTCAATCCTTGGCAATCCGTATTTGTTATCCCACCAATTGCATCTGGCAACGGCTTCATTTTCCCAGCGTTAAGCAGTCTATCCAGTTGTTTATCTGTATCGATGGATTAACCTCACTGCTTCTATTAGGTTGAACTTTTTTAAATTAACGTTGCTTTTCAGCAATTGAAAATTTCTCATACAATAATATTGTTCCAGAGAGAAAAAAAAGAAGGAAAAAAAGTTAAATTAAAGAAAAACATAGATACTCGTTATTTTAACATTACATAAGTTACCAAGTAAATAAACTCCTAACCAACTCTTGTGGTAAATTGGAAAATTGAAATTTGTAGATACCTCGTAATTGTGAAAACACAATGATGTGTCAACAAACTTAGGTTTTTTCTTCACGATTGACTTCCTGATAGCGTGATATTGACGATGATGTAAAATAAAAGGAGTGGGAGAAGGGTAGGGGCGGGGGGGGGGGGACAAGAGTTTAACATTGTTGTTAAAAGAACACAATTCCTCGATACGATTGCAATGTTTCTCAATACTTTATTATGTATATACTCTGAGATCATTTCTTCGTATACATATAATTGAGATGGAAAAGCTTTTCAAAATAAGTCTTGAAATTAAAAAAAAAAAAGTCTCGATGGTTTTGTTTTCTAAGGAATTTAATTAAGTTGTAAGCTGTTTTGATAAGTGTGTGTATGTTATTTTACATTGAATGTCTGACCTGTATTGGACAATAACTTAATTAGTTTGGAAAATTTCCCAAAAGTCATTACAATGAATAAAATTAAAATAAAAACCTGTTTAGTGATTTTTTCATTGTCTCCGAAATCATATACATATGTATTTCTACTCGTGAATTACTTCAAAATAATATTAAGTTACAAGCGAAAAACAAGAAAAATCATACTAACTTATGAATTTTTTAGTTCAGAACAATACTGGGAATGATGAAAACGTAAATCAGATTTTTTTTTCCCTTTTTTAAAAAAAAAAAAAACAAATATTAATTTTCGGAAAAAGTAAATGATTTTCTTCTCGAGGGCCATGTAGAATCTGACTTAACAAAAAGCAATGCAATTGAAATAATGTTCATGCCAAACAAAAACATTAAAAGCTCAGCCAGAAAAAGCTAGGATTACAACACAAAGTATTAGAGTTTCAGTACATTCGTAAGCGTTGACTACCTTTAACGAAAAAACGTATTGTTAGTTTCTTTGTGCCAGACTTTGCTTCATTTGATAAAATAGCTAATTGCCCTGGTAAGATAATGCCTTTTTACCCTCTGTCATTTTGATATTTACAAATAAAATTAAGAAAATGCTTCACAGAAAAAAAGAAGTTAAAATAGAACCTGATTTAAGACATTTACCTTAAATTATATATATATATAAATATCTATTTTTTTTAGTGAAATATGGAATAATTATTTAAAAGTGAACTATGATGCTTTAAAATTTTGAAAATTCAATGTTTTGTAAGAAGACACACGCTAATGAGTGATTCGTATAGGTAATAAAATCCACTAAAGTTAATAACATTTTCATCCACTCAAAGGAAAATTAAAAATACATTTGTCAAACAGTAATAAAAAAAAGTTAGAAGAAAAAATTGAGTATTTTGCTACCTTTTTAAAAAACACTCTTTTAGATTTCTTTTGTATAATCCCTGTTTGTGAGTGTTTGTGTTCTATCTCTCCGTCAATTTAAATATGAGTTCAGATAAGAATAATTTTGTAGAAATGCAAAAATTAGACCTTTAAACTATCTAATTGATGAATTATAGAAACGTCAAAAACGGTAAAAATCCGATTTTGTCTAGCGTAATTAAAAAATTACTATTTGAATTTTATCTTTTGGTCTTGAGCCTTTTTATTTTTTACTTTGATGAGATTTTAAATACTATTTGGGTATTTGTTTGACTCTACAATTTATTTACGTTTGCATTAAAGTTGTTTTTGAATGACTTATTTGACGTTATTGTTGTATTCTTAGGGCTGTTTAATTTAATTAATTTTTTTTGCTAATTTGAAATGTTGTTTCTTGTTATTTTAATTTGGTGTTATTGTTTAAGTGTCGTTTTGGTGGAATTCACGCTCTATCGGTTTTTGACATTTTTTTTCGGATATTTTGGCGTATTCTGTAGTCGTTGGGTATTCTTTTGCTAACTCCGCGATTAAAAAATTCAATTCCTTCCTCTCTTTAGGGAATAAAGCTTTATATGGGTAATTAATCAATTGAATTAAATGTCACAATATACAATCAATCTTTAAAATAATATCCCGATCATAGAATTTATGTCACGCTGAACAACCAAACAAGATTTATCTTTTAAATATTTTCTTAACAAATAATCCATCATTATGCCATTTCCAGGCAAAAAGATCAGAAATAATTAATACATTAATTTGGGATAATAAATAATAATTAATGGGCCCGCGTTATTCAATCCAAGAGATATCCGTGTCTATTATTCTAATCCCAATAATTCTCCATCTAGATTCTCGTCAAGTACTTATAAAAAACAAGTCCGTTTATTTACTTTATTCTCCTTTAGTTGAACAATAATTCGTGATATGTCTTTTAAACAGATGTTACAGAATGATTTTTTTAATCATTTCACATAAAATTATGGAACTTTTTTTTATCAATCATCTGTTAGAAAAAATTTATCGCGTGAGGAGCAATTCTCTTCCTGTACGATTTTATCGTCTGCTCTACATCTGTATGGTCCAATCAAGAACATAAAAAATGGCAACACCGCACGAAAGTCGCGTAATTCGACCAATCTTGTTTCTGTTTTCTTTCTTGTTTCCTTTTTAAATCTAATCTGCAGTACATCAGTGTTTTTCGAATCCTGCACGAATAAAGATGTTTTGGCGGGAATTTTATTCCTCATTCTCAATTTTTCCCTGTGTGTGTATTATTTTCCCTTCGGTGACTAGCTCGTGAACATCTTTCTCGTTGCCAAAGAGGATTATCCGTTCCAACTTACTGAAATCTTCATCCTGTTTATGAATTCGCTAGCTGTTACGGTTTTATCATTCGTTGATGCGACAGCGTGAGGTTAAGAATTGTGCTTGCATTTGTCATGGCTGGAAATGGATTTATTTCACATCCGAGTTCACCAATACCTGAAGGTGAGGATTTTTTTTTAAAAATACTTCTACCATGAAAATCTTCATCGATGTTGAAGTGAATAAAATAAGTAAAATAAGTTTAATTTTAAAAAGTCGCAAGTATCTGCAAGCAAAAAATTACTGTAACGCCAAACAAAATTGTTTAGTTTCAAACACAACTTTCTTTTAAATGAATAGTTTATCTTTTTAGCAATCACTTGTTTATTTTTTATTTTAAAAATGATTTTATGAAACAAATAAATTTCTTATTTTATCGTCTGCATGATCGTAAGTGGTGGCAAGAATATTTATAATGGGGTGTTAGGCGGTTAAAGTTTTTGTTTAATTCTCGATTTTTCGAAAATGATAATTGAATTTCCTTATAACATATTAATTATTAGTTAGGCATTAATTATTTGTTCATAAAATCTTTATTTTACTCCCTTTGTCCAGTGAATTTTACGACTTTTCCCTATTCAGTTTTTAATTTAAACTTAAAGGGGGAGGAACGATTTCTTAAAACGTTTTTCTTGTATTAGGTAACAAATAAAGGACTTTCCCATTATTAGAATTTGAAAAACTTAACCTGTATAATTTGAACATTAATGTATTATTATTATTATTATTATTTTTTATGTTTTTCTATCTTTATGTTCTTTCGACAACTGAAGATTAAACAAATACATTTTTTCTATATTCTTTGTTTTCCTCTTTATAAGCATGGTAATATATAACCTTTTTCTCATTTACAAATAACCCTTTTACCCTTTGAGAAATAATTTTTATACAACATTCACATTTTTATTTGCCTACTGTACCTTTTACAAACAAAGTATAATTGAGAAATAAGTTTTTCTTGAAGTCGAAGTGACTTTTATAAAAATTCAAACTATTTAATTAAAAAAAATATATATTTTTTTCGTGTATTTTTATAAATATTTGGAGCAGCTGAATTTCTTCAAGGCACCAGTATACATTGAAATAATTTTTCTAGACTCACAATTTTTTTCACATTCAACAAGAGTTAGAATTTAATTAATTAAACTTTAGTTATCCAATTAATATATAAATTGTACTAAGTCATAACTTAATTTGTAATTTATTTAGAATTTTAAGTTTGATTGCCAATGATACACAATTCTTTGTTGCAAGGGAATTACTAGAATTGTTCATGTCACTTAAATAGCGTTTTTTTTTTTTTTTTTTCCTTTTTTTTTTTTTTCCTATAGATTTTTCTTTTAAAGTATTTAAAATTAGCCGCTTTTTATAAATACATCAAGATTCAAAATTACTTTAAAAATCAGTAAATGCGTGGATGTGTTAGATTCTTATACTTTAAATAACATTAAAATAAAATTTTAACCGGTTGATTGAAGCTAAAGCTTTTTCGGGCGAAAAAAAAATATCTTATCTGGACAAAAACAAGTTTCTCACAAATCAACCTAAAAGTTTGAGGTAGTGATGTTTCAAAACTGTAAACTTTTATAAATATTATCGTAGTTTATATAGTTTAGTTTAATGCATCCATCACGTATATATAGTAGTTTAATGTACAATAGTTTATTGTTTAATATATTACGGAAAATATTTCGAAAGGGGAATAGGCGACAACTTCTCATTTTTACCACGGGGGTGATACTTGGTGGATAAACTCGATGAGGGGGGGGGGGGGGGGGGGGCAAGAATTTCGGAGACCACTTCTTTCATGATCTATATATTGAATATATTGAACTTATCTCCATTCGACGCAATAAATTTTTCTCATACTTTTTTATTTATGTAGAAAAATTATTGGTATAAAATTAGTTTCGAAACATTTAATTGAAAAGTAAGAGCACTAACCAGTTAATTCATTGTGTCTTAATACTAATAGGGAATAACTAAAAATTATTTGATACTAGAAGAGTAGGGAGACTGGGTATTCTCTGAATCTATTTTTTTTTTTTTTTTTTTTGAAACAGCAAGAACTTTAACTTTTTGATTTTTGATAAATGCAGTTGAAAAGAATACCATTTAATTGGCTTTTCTTACTTATAAAAGACGATTGTAAGTGAACGATCAAGTATCTTAACTATAGGAATATCTATTGGATATCTATAGGAATATCTATTGGATATCTATAGGAATATCTATAACTATTGGAGCTTCCTAAACAATGTCACAAGGAAATAGGAAGAAAATTGTGTACGATTGTCAAGTGAAAGAAAAAACGATTGTTTGCGAAACGAAATGAAAATACGTATTCAATTTTCTTCTTGAACTTATAAACTTCCTTTGTTTGTTGTACCATGTCAAAAAATACAAAATTTTACTTCTTGTTGATAGAAAGAGCTGTTTATCTTGGTTTCTTAAATAATTTCTTAAATAAACACAAAATTCAACCCTACATATTTAAATTTCCGTAAAAATGTCGTCTTCTGATTTTCTCAGAAAGTATTCCCTTATTTACATTGAACCTTGTACCTATCAACTGTTTTAAACTAACGGCTGTTTATTTGAGATGTTTATCAAGAAATTTAATATTTTTGCATAATTTCTATTAAGTTCAACGTTTTATAAACAAGTGCAACTTATATGTCATTCACTGCCAAGTTGAATTTCGAAGAAATATTATTTTCATTTAATTTGTGGACCTGGAATAGTGTTTATTTTTCTTAACTGAATTTAAATCCCTAACTTCATAGGGAAAAAAAAAAGCTTTAAATAGTTGGTTCTGTATACCAATTATTACGTAATAATGTGGATTCTAATAGAAAATAAATATTACCTTTCGATTACTATAATATGATTTACCGAAATCTGGGAGTTGACATTAGAAATGGCCAATTTTCTCTTATCAATACCAATACAGTGTCTCAGAAAAGTAAATGAACTTTTGCAATAAGCGTTCAAATGTACGAAAACTATTGAAAAACATCGTCTTTAAATCATATATTAAGCATCAAATTTACCTAGGATCTCTAATAATAAAACAAAGAGTCTGTGGATCTATTTAAAGCTACTTAAAATAGACTTAAAGCTCTGAAAGTTTCAACATGAGTAATTTTGGCAGTCTAATTGTACCTTCAACAAACAGAATGTTAAAATTTTAATTAGCTTTTTTTTAATTAATTAAAAAAAATTTTACAAAGCGTCTTTAAATAGGGGCAATGCTCTGAAATTTTTAACATAAGTAGCTTAGGCTTTCTAAATGGACTTTTGAAAAACAAAATGTTAAAATTTTAATTATTTTTTTATAATTATTTTTTTAATTAATTAAAAAAATTACAAAATGATTTCTAATAGCTCTGAGATTTTCAACATAAATGGTTTTGACCTTCTAATTGGACTTATGAAAAACAGAATGTTAGAACTGTAATTAGTTTTTTTATTTAATTTTTTTTCAAAGTAACTTTTGTGAAATTTTCTTCTTATTGGACTTTTAACAAACAAAATGTTAAAATATAATTTTATTTTTTAATTATTAGTTTTAGGCTGCAACTTCTAATTGGCCTAGAGCTCTGGTCTTCTAATTTTGCTTTTCACAAACACATGTCAAAATATTCTCAGAGAGGTGAGGGGAACAGTGTATTATTGTATTAACGGGAATTTTTTTTTTTTGTTTCACGATAAGGGAGGGGTTTTAATATTAAGAGTTTTAACTTTTAGCGAGTGAAGCGAGCTTATTCTTGCGCAGCAACGAACCTATCGACGAGTCCGCAACGCGGAGACATGCAAATAGTTAATAACATGTAATGATTTTAATCTATTTTTTTTTTTATTGAAAACACACAAAACTAGGGGTGTGGAACATCGCACATCTTTCAATTGCACTATAATACTGACGTGTATTTGTGTCGTTTGTGTATTTTCATCCTTCACTTAGAATAAATGGCCAGTTTGGCAATATTTTTTGCAAAAATTCTTGTATGGGTCTTAAAAAAAAAAAAAAAAAAAAAAAAAAAAAAAACTCCGCCAAAATGGGGATTTTGGTGATATACTTTTCGATAGTCCTTATTATCCTTTATTATAAGTGAAACTGAGAGGAGAAGAAAAAGCGATCGTTGATGAGGTATGATCAAGGAAAGAGAGCTCTGTGTTGACGGCATTAATTTTTCAACTTTTTACGCCATTAAAGTTTTTTTACGGGAATTTCGGAGGTGGGGATGTTTAGAGCACCTTAAGACACAGCGATTTTATCAAAATCGTTAGAGCCATTTTTTAGCAATCATTGAAAAACATGATTTTTTCAATGGCAGCTACCTTATGCGCATGCGTGATTTTGATGAAAACTTTAATGGTACGTCCCATGACCGCCACTAACACTCATACCAAATTTGAACATCGTAGGTCAATTTGTTCGGGAGTTATGCTGACCACAGACACATACATTTTTTCTAGATCACTTTTTTGAAACCAGAATGTTTTAAATTTTAAAGAAAAAAAAAAAAAAGAAAAAAAGAAAAAAAAAAAAAAATCGATTTTTTTTTTGACCGGATGCTATACTTTCATTACCCTATGTATAATACACATATGTGTAATTGAAAGTAAAATAATCCTTTAAAACAAATTTTAATATAAATATAAAATTTTTTATATGCATTGTCAACTTTTATGTACGCTTAAAACTTATTTAAGCGATTTTGAGTTCCAATCGATTTTCCATAGGTTTTGATCACTAGGAAGAAAACCCTCAAATCCGGGCCATTGACTAACTCTCCCCCCCTCCCCCCTTCTCCCCAAGAACGTACTGCTATTGACAACGTGTCTATGTGCCAAATTTCAGCTCGATTGGGTGGCAGCAAGGGGGTTAGAAGCGTGAATAGAAGATGCGGGATTAGAAGTGTGCTAAAGTGGCCGTTTAAGTACAGTCCCCAAAATTTGAAAGAATTAATTTTCATCAACAATGAGTCTATCTGCCAAGTTTCAATTTTATTGGATAACGGCAAGGGTATTAATTAGTCCTCTGAAGTGATATTAGTAGGGTGTGTAAAAGCGGCCTTTTAGTGACAAACCTCAAACTTGATAGAATGCATTGTCATCGACAATAAATCTATCTTTCGATTACATTCCCGCCACAAACAAAATCGGTTAATACAAAGGATTTGATAGTAAAAAATGACCAGACTTTAAAAAGATCGCACTATAGTAGTATTGGATTTTTTTCTCAAATATTGTTAAAAAACAATAAACCAAAACTTTTTTCGTGTGTTAAGTGACAATTTCTAAAATACCGTCTGCTTTTCCTTAATTATGCCATTCTAAAATTTATTTTTTCAGTTGCAATTTCATTTGGTATTCGTTCTAGTAGAACAAAACAACAAAAATGTAATTGTCTTTTATTTTGCTTTTTTTTAAAAAAGCTGAATCTATTATCTTTGTAACTGTTTATCTTAAGTCTACAATAACTTTTGAAGTTTAATTTCTTTTGAAAAAGGAACTGAAAAGCAAAACACAAAGGACGATTGTGTCGCATTTAAAATATTTCTCTGCAAAAACATTTGAATACAAAATATATTAAGAAAAGGTGAACATTTTACCGAAGTGTATGCAAGAAATTAAATATTTTTTTTAGCATAACATTTTTCCAAATTTCCACCAAAAATTAGGCAAAGCGTACGAATAGTTAGACTGCGCATTTATTTAGGTTTGCATACCTGGCGCTAAATTCGGTGGACTTAAATATAACGCTTTTGTAATAAAACAAAGGTGGCTTGTATTATGTTTTAAAATGTTTTTACAAATATTCGTAATACAAATAACTATAGCGCATTCCAAGAGACCTAACACGGCAAATGGTATACGTATTTGATAGTTCAAATACTATTGAAAAATCTTCGAAAGTACAGTATTACAGTTAAATTTACTTTGAAAAATAAGTTTGATAGAAAGATTTAATTTTTTTTTTTTTTTTTTTTTAAAGTAAATACTTAGGTTATTTCCAAGAGATTTTAAAAACTTGTGTTTTCAGTGGAATAAAACAATATATTAACTCTAAATTAGTGGGAAAAATATTATTAAAGCATTAGATTTTTATATTCCAACTAGAGAAAATGTAAATTTTTATATTCCAACTTGAAAAATGTAAATTTTTATATCCCAACTAGAAAAAATGGAAAAAAAAGTACTATTTACAACATTTTATAGCTAGTTATAATTTTCATTTATTCCTCTAGCTACTTTGATTTCAGACTAGGGCACATTGTTTTATTTTTCAAAAATTATCTTTTGCATTAATTTTTAGACAAGTAAGTTGTTTTAAATTGGGTAGAGTAACATTTTAAACAAAAACAAACGTCATATTCCCTAAATTTAAGCGACTTTGTGTATGAATATTACAGAACTTTGCAAATACGCCATCAAATTTAGAGACATAATATTATTAGGAAAAACGTCATTTTAAATCGTTTTTTATAACTTTGGCAATTTAAAATGCGTTTTTATGTAATACTAGTATGGTACATGGTGATAAAAAAGTTGGTGCGACTCAGGCATCTGCACTCCCCCCCCCCCCTCCCTCTCCTCCTCTTCTTAATCTACCAGCTCTCCTACAAGAAAAAAAAATTCTCGCATTCTAAAAGTAACAAAGCTACATTTGAAACTTCAGAGAAATCGTAAACATGTGAATATTTAAGTTCTCTGCAAAAATATATTGACTTGTACAATATTTACAGTTTTATACATACAAAATTTTGTGTACAGAAACTAGCACACTTGTAATAGAAAGAAGAAGAAGGGGAAGGGGAAAAGGAAAAAAAAAAATCTTAACGCTCGAAGTCGCAAAACCGAAACCTAAATATTTAATCAGACAAGTTTGATATTTTAACAATAGATGGCGGTAGTACTGCTGTAAGTGAAAATCTGCAGCATTTCTCTTACCGAAATTTCGATTTGAATTTGTTTCACTTCCTGTACATTTTAGAGTACCTTTTCTTTTAAATAATTTTTTTAAATATTTTATCTTGTTTTTCAATCTTTGCTAATCCTTGAACAGTGAAACCAAACCAAAAAGCATCCTAATATTTCTTTGATGCGTTGGGCAACGAGAACCCTAAAGACCCAATCATTTGCCATATTTATCTACAAATCGCTAGTTTGGCATTATCGTATATTGCAAAGAAGGCCAAATTTTATTTTGTAGGGGATTTATTATAAGTTTCCATTAAATTTGTCCGGTAATTTCTTTTCCAACTGAGATTGAAATTGGGTTGTCGCCCAAAATATTTAATAGCAATATACTTTCTAGTGTCACTATTTTCACAATTTTCGAAATTTGGCTTGCTTCCCCTCTTTAGTTGGCGCCTTCAAAATGTCAGAGTTGGCAACCCTATGTGCCAGCCAGGTAACAACAAAAACATTGACTTGTTTGTTTTCATCCCACGGACGTTTGCTGCAGTGCGGATAAATAATTTTTCTTCCTGAATAAAAAATGATGTAGATTTCAAAACGCTTTTTCTAGGTGAGTTATTGCTTGCTTCTGAAATGTTTTTGTGTTGCATTTTTGAGATTTCAGTTCTGTTTAGTTTGACCATGATAAAAATATCACCGGCTTCTCCAAGCTGTTCGCATGGTTGATTTTGTTGAATGAAATTCAAAGCACTTTGCACTTTTATGTATTTATCTGGCAATACTTATTAGTTTTGAATTGCTGCTGAATATTTCAAGTATTTTTTTTACGTATTTTGAACTATTTTTTTTATTTGTCCATATGGTTGTTTTGCGAAAGGGCACGATCCATATTGTAGGATGTAGTACGATTTTATTTAAACCTTTCGTTTGTAAGTTTTTTAGTTTTTAATTATTTTAGAGATAATATCATAAATAGGAAATTCATCTTATCTGCATTCTTTTATGTGAATGCTAAATTTTTTACTTTCACTTAGTTTATGTAACAAAACATTAACATCGCCTATATTTGTAAAAATACTTTTTTTTTGGACAGTCGATTTATAATGGATTATAATCGCATTGTTTTAAATATTTATTTAAAATTGTTAGACTTATTGTTAAGCAATTATTGAAAGATATTGATATTTCTATACAAATAACAAATTGGCACGTGCTTTGAAGAATCGAATTGATTTTATTCATACATATTGTTTAAAATTGCAAAATAGCAATTTTCGTATTTAATCACTTATTAAAGTACATTATTAAAATTGGCGCTTATGGTAATTCTGAACTTTTTCATACTGAAAAAAAGATGTTAACAAAAACCCTCATCAATTTGTTCTTTTTGTCAAGTTTTTCTAATTGTCAATTTTGGTGGCGGCCAAGTATAGTTATCGATCTCTCGTTTTGGCTAAGAAAGTTGGCATTGCACATGAAAGACAGTCGGACTTAGCTTTTGTATAAACTTATCACTAAAGTTATGTAGAATCTAAAAAAATAAATGTTTCTTTAATTAAACAATTTCAATGAAAGTAAAATATTCTTTTGCGACAGAAATAAAATTGATATTAAGGATTTCTTATTTTATATTCCATAGTTGTAAATGTCTTTAGTAATTCTAAATTATTTTAAACTTGTTTAATCATTCAACTATTGTCTTGGCAAATTTTCTGGCCCCTTGGTTGCTATGACGTCACTATGGTTGAACGCTCGGGCTGACAGTCAAATGCAATCGAAAGTATTGAAATCGGCGTCTAATGTTTTTGAGGATATACGTACAAAATTCAAGGTACATTTTTTGAGCGATTGCTATATTTATACCTAATGGACGGGAAAGTAGATAACTTGAAAGAAAATTTAGATGCTAAATCAGTGTTCCCAAGTTAACCAGTGAAAGATATAGAACAAGGAAATTGATAATTTTCTTACCTAAGTTTGGCATCTTATTCGTTTGTAATGGCATTAAGTTTAAAAACAATGTTTCACTTTATTTCAATATGTTTATCAAATAAGGCTAATCTTTTTATGCAGGCATTTACCATATTGTGTGAAGTAACTGTTGCACAAACTTAGCCTGGACTAACTATTTAACACGATAAGAATCTTTTTAAGGATAGATTTGATTCCAGGAATTTAATTTGATGGATTCGAATCCAGGAGCTCAAATCGATAGCGTTAGCTTAACATAAGTGGTCACGTTATTGGCTTATAAATCTTTCTTCCCGGTATTTAGTTATTATAAACAAGATGGTAGTTGATTTGTACGCTCAGCGACCTTTTCTTATGCATATTAAAGGCTAACCAGTGATCCTGTAGATTAACATGTATTCCGAACCGAAACGACATTCATTTCTAAACCCAGGACTCGAACCCGCACCTTTGACATGTGAGGCCATATCACTAAACGCACAGACTCAAGAACAAATATTTTTTTAAAATCCAAACTAAGTGGCCTATTATTGGCGAAAAGTGGTCGTACACATGGCTCAGATGCAGATGCGTGAGATCTCATGAAAGAGCCAGCTTTGCGTTCTGCAATGTCTTTACAAACGAGTAGACATATAGGAGATTGTGACAGTCTCGTGGCGATTGTCTAACGGGAGTTCGGATTTTCTCCCATTCGGGGCGTAAATGAGGACCCATTTCCCCTTTATTGATCTCGGAATGCATGATGTTCTGGTGCATTAGCCCACGTATAGTTCTTGCCTTAAAAAATATCTAATCCAACCAATTGATGAAAAGGGACCAATACATTACGAACAATGCCTGATTATGGAAACAAAATGTTTCTTGTTAAACAATTAAGAATATAACTTGTTTCACTATTTACAGTTAAGACAAATAGTTTTGATTTTTACCTCTTGGATTAGGTTCGCCGCAGTTCATCAATTCGTTAATTGTTTTCTTTTCCCAGCTTATAACTCTTATGCGTAATACGTACCTGGCACCCCTACTGGTTTGGGGTTGGATTCTCATCTGTAACTGATCTCTGAATTTAAAAACGCGCAGGCATGATGACAATTGTGATAGCGTATCTTGTTTCGAATTGCGTGCTAATCGTAAGAGATTTCTCCAATACAAGACGATTTATTTCCAAGAAAATTATTCGCTTAAGGCAGTGGTCGACAAACTCTGACGTCCAAAGAGCCGAACATCAGCGAATCTCGAAGAGCCTCAGTTTTCTGACCACTGCCTTGAATCTGTTAACCCCACGGCTTTCTGCCTTCTCGATATTTCAAACCTTATATGATTTCAGATATTTTTCAATGGCAGCTACCTTATGCGCATGCGCGATTCTGACGAAAACCTTAATAGTAGGTCTCAGTGCCATCACCAACCCGCACACCAGATTTGAATATCGTAGGTCAATTTGTTCGGGAGTTATGCTGATTGCGTACAAAACAGACATACCTTTGTTCTAGATCACTTTTTTGAAATCAGGATATTCCGAAATGTGGAGAAAGGTTAAAAAAATCATTATTTTTTGACCGAATACTATACTTTCATTACTCTATGTATACATATGGGTAATTGAAAGTAAAAACTTTAAATTAGGATAAATAATCCTGCTTTCAGTTTGCCTATTTTTTTTTGGTAGGTGCTGTGCACCCATCTGGCCTCTTTGCTTACACTACTGATCTGTATTATTTTTAAACTCTTCTCCCTTATCAAGAAAGCTCACAAATATACCTTACTTGATCTGGTAACCCAAGTTTGTTCCCTTAGCATCTGCTAGGTAGGGTGAAAATAGCTCCACGACCCCTCATAGATACAGTTGATGGATTCTGATGTCGTATGTATGTTTTGGGGGTAGGGTATTGTTTCGAGGCGTTTTGAACTATTTTGAGTGCGATCCTTGAATGGGATTTTTATAGATATGTTCTTTGATTTCCGTAAACCTCGAATTTACTTCGATTTTGTCCAATTTCCGTAAGTTGAACACATTAAACTATTAATGTAAATTATTATAAGGATTTTTGAGTTATTCACTCCCTTGTCCCCCTCCTATTTAATTTTGTTGAAATGATTTTTTTTTAAATAAAATTTTACGTAAATTAATTTTTTATGGCATGCGAATAAAATAGAATCGGAAATGCAATAAAGGTTAGGGCGTTGCTTGATCATGAAGGTTTCACAAAATCTTGTATAACCAAATATTTATTTTAAACCTCCAATTCTAGTTTAAAATATTGGCAAGAAACCAGTTTTATATCAAATTTAAGTAAACAAATGGGTACTTCTCCGTTATAGCCATACTACTTGGCGATAATTTTTTGTTTGGCGACTAATTTGGTAAAAGAATTTCTACCTTTAAGAATAGTCATCGTTTCATTACAATGATTGGATAAAACGTTTCATTACGACTTTAAATAACGTGCAGGGATAGTTCATTCAGGTTATGGCTTGTGTTTGGGTTCGCTTTCAAAAGCACCAAAGGGTGCTGTAGGTATTTGACGGGAAAAGTACAGAAAAAACAACAACATTTACTTCTAAAGTTTGAAAACGTTTTGTTTCATTTGGTATGCATCCTTATCACACAGCTGAATAGAAACCAAAGCTGATTAAAAATGAATGAGTTTTGAACTTTTACAATAATTTAAATATCGGGCGAATCCTCTTATTAAAGTTTATTCCCAAATAAGAGGTGTTTTTCAAAGTTTGAATGTCGTTTTTCTTTATTTTTTTGACAGGTCTGAATGCCATTATTTAACTTAATAATTGTATTCTAAATGTAACTGTTACCATAACAACGATGAAACTATTGAAGTCAGGAAAAAGTTATATTATTAGAATATTAACATAACATACAATGGAAATAAATATATGAATAGTTTAATTTTATTCTCGGTCAGTTCTCTCACACACTGTCTCTACCGCCTACTGCCTTGTAAATAAAGAATACAGAAACATCCACCGCCTCCTTACCACATGTTCCATTGTTCTAAATCTCATCCGTTCGATCGACAATGACAACCCGTTAACCGGAAATCAACAATCGTCCGTTATGGCTGCTAATGTTATCGAAACTATTTATCTTGTTATTTGAGATAATAACAGTTAAAAAGAAGACTGTCATTTTATTGATGTTTTCTCCTGCCGTCTTATTAGCGTATTTTTTTTTTCGGTTTAGATTACTCAACATTTTCTATCTTCCTCTCTTGCCTGATTAGTTCTTTACGTGGAAGTAATTACGATGTCTTAGTTGCGGTATCTGCCTGTATTGCCGACATTTAAATATCATTGCAATCATGTATTAACTTCTTGTCCACGAGTTGAAAATTGTGTTGTACATGAGGGGACTCTAGATGCAGTTTGGATTGATTAGCGTTTGGTAATACTGTTTTAAGATTCACGCCTCTAAACAGCCCTAATTGTTTCGTTGTTTGTAAATAGCGGGACTCATTTCCGCGAAGCCTGTTACTCGATTAGCATGCAACGTTTTGCAGTCTGTTTTTAAAGTGGGTAGACACGGCAGTGAAATGAAGTATAGTCTGGGATCGTTTTTCGCTGTGTTTTCTCCCATATGATACTCAAATACGGGGCAGTTTCCGCTTTAAATCATTGCTACCATGTACGTATTATTATACCATTCATTATGGATTCCGGAAAAGGTATCGGTGTAGTTAGTCCTCTTAACTCTTTTTCCAAAATATCTCCTCTACAATTAAATTCAGTCACAAGTTTTCTCGCCAGTCTTGTCAACTTGTTGACACATTTATCTCTTTCGGAAATCCCCCTTTCATTTAGATCTTAATCTAAAGATGTATCTGCGCAGATAGTAGCCCTTTTGCCAGAAAATCTTCAGTATACTGGATTCAGTTACACGTTTCCTCACCAAGTTCGTATTAGCTAATTTCGCTAATTTGTTGACACATTAGTTTATAAAAAAAAAAAAAAAATATTAGAAGTATTCTTGTTATTATATGTTGTCAACCTAAACAGGGAGAGATTTCAGTAATTAAATGCCGCCAAATTGTATGCTCTTGGTAAGTGGACCAGATATAATACTGCTTTGGTGTTTGGATAATTATTTTAATTTTTATTCAAGCTAAATCCTGTTATTTACTCAGACATTAACCGATTAGTTATTATTTATATAGAACAACGTGAGTGATAATATTTCTAGGAAAGTAATAATATATACAGAAAATATTGTGATTTCACCGACTCCACACTGCGATAGCTACGCATATATAAGTAAGTTGTTAGTAACTGCCACAATCCAATTTGATTTCATGTTTTTTTTTTTTTTTTTTTTTTTTTTTTTTTCAGGGGATAAAAATAATCTAAGAATTCTTGATCCAAAACCAAAAAGGCTTCCACTCGTTATCGGTTATTAGATTAGTACGCATTCATTACATACATTCTACTGTATAATACTTATTACATAAATTCCAACTACACGCATACATTGTCTTGTGGAAATATTTGAAATAAGTCAGTCACGAACAGATGTTTTTTTTTTTTATCCCTATTGAATAATTTTTCCGAGTTTGGATAACTAAGTTCTTTTACCTTGAAAAATAAAGTGTACTTTTGGGGTATTAAACTCGTTCCTGTGTGGATTCAGCATTCAGGCCAGAGAATCTTTATTAAACCTATTTTTGTACGATGAGCCGATTTTAGGACATTACCATGTAGGAGGGTAGTGTGTAAATGACTATGAATCTTTACTATGAGATAATATTACTAGAGGTCGGAAACATCGATCAAAATAAATGTCGATACTATATCGTTGCATAGAAAAAAATATCGATTTAACGATACATGATTTTTTTTATTTGATTTTCAATTTTGCCCAGAAACGAAGTTTTTCGGGGCAAATTTCTACTTTTCATGATTGCATTTTGTAAGGTGACTTCTTTTCCAACTGAAATAGATCTATTACAAAAGAAAAATTTATATTTTCGCTTAAATGGTGCAGTAATTTTAAGAAAAACTTTGATAATTTTCAAGGGATACGCTTTTAATGGCAATGCTGAATATTTAGAGTAATATTTTTACAATGTAAATAATTGAAAAATTAACAGAGCGATGGGTGAATATATATATATAATTAACATGTTTTTTTTTTTCAATTTTGTTTTAATTTTCAAAAAAACCAGTAAGGTGCACCTCCTTGTACCCTCCTGTTGGCGCCCATGATTATGAAGTGTATGGCAAAGTATTGAATATTGGTGCCATTTTAACTGCCTCTCAGCCAAGTCCAAACTTTAGTTTTGAAGTTTTTGAAATGGAATGCAGAAAATCGAAAAAACATATGGAATGAAGAAAATCGAAAAAACATATGGAACTACAAAACGATAATTAAAAAACTAAAAATGTATGAAAATATCGACATATCGGTGACTTTTATCGATATTTTAAGAAAAATATCGATAAAAGTATCGTCGTGTCGATATATCGCCGACCTATAAATATTACACTGTACAAAAATGGCTCATTGTTGGGAGGGGCGGGGGGAGGAAACATTTGCAACCCGAATGTAATTTATGAAATCTGTAGTCACTATTTGTTCCTATTTATTAATGTCATTATACTTGTTTATACATTGCGACGTCTGCACCGACGTCTATAACACGTGTTATTTGTAATGTCTGATGGAAGAAGTACGTGTTTGTAATTGGCTAATGGAATTTAAAATTTTGAATTTATTTGAAATCGTGTTATTGCGATTAGTCGTAAGTTCAAGCAGACGATAAATAAAACCCCGCTAGAAATGATGATTATGCATGTGACGTCTTAGGTCAATTGCTATCTGACGTCACGGTGACCATATTGTTTGTGTTTGGAATATTCTGTTACAATTTGTCACATTCCAAGCAATTGTATACTTAAAATTTGTAAAAAACGCGTCTTATATTTTGACAATTGAATGTTTCAGACAATTTTTAAAGTTCGAATAAGAACGATTTAAGACAAGAACAATTTAAAAAAATACGTACCTCCCAATCGGATCATTGTCTTTTCCGTTATGTTTTAAAAATAAGTCAATAATAATATAACCCATAAAAACAGAATTTTTAAAATATCCTTTATTTGCATCGTCAATTTTTATATTCATTAACATAGCGCCGATATCAAAAACATTTTTATGAGCAAAATGTGCTGCAAATCACGTTTCAAAATTTATTTATTAAAAATGAACGTGAATTTATACTCTCACATCTAAATATCATTGATTTATTCTGATTAAAATAATTTTATTATTCATTTATGAAAGAAAAAAAAAATTGGCTACAGGAAAGAGTTTCAACGATGTTCGGTTCAATACTATTTTTAATGCGATCGTGTTACGGCAAGTTGGTTTATAAGTATTCCGTAAAAAAATATATAATTTGACGTGAAATCCGGGATTTTTTTTTATAAATCTGTCAGGGAAATCAGGGAATTGTCAGGAAACTTTTTTTCCTGAATTTTGTGGCCTCCCTGTATTAGTATTCCGTAAAAGTTACCTTTTAGTGACAGTAACAGTCCCAAAATTTGATAGAATGCATTGACATCAAATCTCTGCCAAGTTTCAGGCCGATTGGATGACGGCAAAGGGGTTAATTTGGCCTCCGTTGATTTCGTCGGCACACAAAATCGAAGTTAATATAAAGGATTTAAAAAGCACATGTTTTTAAAGGTGTGTTGTTATTGTTCACAAGCATCTAACAAGTTTAGCCATTTGACATAACCCCACTCCTAATTCTGCTCTGCATAACGTCATGCTTAAAATTGGTGGGAAAATATGTGTTCGAAACTTTTTTTTAAGCGTTTTAACTTTGAATTTTGGACTTCTTTTGACTGTCGACTATTCAAAATCTTTATGAGAATTTCTAATTGCAGTACCCTATGAGGATACCAAGTTAGATAATTTACCTAATCATGTTTTACTTCCTTTGAATTAGCCAACAAGCGTTAAATCGTAGCGATATTTTGGAATGCATGGCTTGAACTCTTTTTTATTAGTGCGCTTGCGTTCAGTTCATTTATAAAGTTAATTTTTGAAATGAAAGGTTTCAAAATAGTTTGATATCTCATGATTTATGAGTCATATCGACCAAATATTTAAAACTTCGATTTCTTACCAAATCAGGCGTTAAAAGTTGTAGCAATCACTCCACTATTTATTTATAAGGGGAAACGGATGTTTCTGAATTCCCACAGTTATGATATTTTTTTTAAAGAACTTTTTATTAATGTTTTGCTTCTACACAAGTTCATTAAGTAAAAATATTTAAACGAATTTTGATAGTCAATATTGGAGATATATGTCATTTAGCATAACAAATATTAAACAGAAGCCATCGGTATATGTTCCTACAACTGATATCACTAGTCAGTGGGTGTGTTTATCTATTTCTGTGGGTGTATTTTTGTAGCTTATATATCGCACGCTTAAAAGCCATAAAACGCCTAAATATTTCTAAGGAAACGTAAGTTGTTTCAAAGACTGAATTTTCTTTAAGATGTAATAAGTTCCATGAAAGAATGTACAATTATAGGGTGGAAAAAGCAACGAACGTATGCAATTGGAATGGGCATGGTTTAAGAAAGAATCTGGGCTAGAGTATTAAGCCTGAACATGTCAAAAAAATTGTGTTTTTTAATTTTTTAATGGGAAGTAAAAACGAATTGCGTTTTTTTTTTTTTTTTGTGCAAGTAATGATTCAATTGTTTTAATTTTATTTTTTATTGAAATGCGAAAATTTAACCTATGAGAAAACTCGTACATCAAGCTTATGCCGATTAACATTTTAAATTTTTTTTAATGTTTTTAGATAATCATCTAGTCTCCTTTTATTTTTACAACCCTCTGACTGCTGTCTGTTCGTCAAATATATGGTACTGATTATGGTAATCTGTCACTGAATGTTTGTATCTCAAATTAATTCATAATTATTCTAAATGGTGGTGGTGGTGGGTATTTTGTTATGTCGCCAACTTAACCAGGGGTCGACTTCAATTATTAAATATTCACAATTATTAGTCCTCTATTTCTTTTACTTTTACAACTTTCTGACTGCTTCCTGTTCGTCAGATATATGGTACTGAATATGGTAATATATCACTGACTGTTTGTATCTCAAATTAATTCATAATTACTCTAAATGGTGGTGGGTGTTTTGTTATGTCGCCAACTTAACCAGAGGTCGACTTCAGTTATTAAATATTACTAAATTGTGTAGACACGGATTTATTCGTTTCTATTTGATATTACTGTCATTTCACGTCAAATCAACCAGAAAAAACAGATTTTGACACGCGATTCCTCCGATTTTTTTTTGTAATTTGGTGTGAACTCTTTTCTTATGGTTACTAAGAAAATTTTCGAATATGTTTTCGCTATTTAAAATTTTAAAATTTTTTAACGCGATTTTATTAAATTTGGGATGACTGAAAATTTTGAAAAAAGAGACACAGTGTCCGATAAATATTTTTTTTCTCAATAACTACTGGTTATATCTTCCTCAGGAACCATTTTTTTTTATACATGAAAATTATTGCAAGAACATGTATAATTTTTCTCAAAAATAAAATTAACGTGTTTTGGCCTTGTTATAGTAAAACTTTTCACTTTTGTCAATTTTTCGGGGAAAAAACGTGTTTTCTTACATTTAAATTTGAAGTATGCGAATATTACTAAATTTTAAGATGTTAAATATGAAATGAATATGTGTACTATAATCATAAAGAATTATTTTAATCGAATTTCACATCCTTATATTTAAAATTTACGAATTTGTCGCAGTACATTTCTTTTTTATGAATCTAAATGTCCATAATGATGATCTATAAAACAGAACATTTGACCTATTCAAAAGAAATAAAACATTAAAATTTTTGTGAGAAGTTTTACCTATTGAAGAGTTGAATGTACTGGTATTATCCACTTCTGGTTAAAATTTTGTATTTTTGTCAATATTACAGGAAAAATTTCGTTTCATGAAATCTTAAAATTTCCTTATGCTCCTATGATCTTTGATATCCAAATAAAATTTTGCCATTCCTTATTGTGCACCATGAAGTCAAAAAAATTTTAAGCCTGATAATTAAATTTATAAATTTTACGTTTAATTTTTTTAATAATAAAGGATTATTTTTGATGAAAATTATTTCATAAAAATCGGAGGGAGTGTGTGACATGGGTTGGCTGAACTGACATGGAATGACCCATTAATCATTAAACTTGAACCCGTACCAAATATAGGTTTAATTCCGTATATATACATTCATCACTTTTTAGTTACTGCTATCATTAAATGATTTTTTCCCCCGTTTTCGGTTCAAATCTCGTTGAACTCAAAATCCAATGCAGTTTATTGAAATGTCTCTTCCGAGACCTTCAATAAACTGCATTCCTAATGTGTACGCAGAGAAGTAATACCGTATTTAGTAAAATCCAACCATTTCATTACTTTTTAATTGCTTGTTAAAGCGAATGAAAAAGTCAGTTCGTAATTATTTCGTAGCCACCATTTTAGACATTGAGAAAAGATTGTTTTGTTTAGAATGTTATTCTTTCGTGGCACCACATGGATTTTTGTATTGGTATTGCCAGCACTACGAAGTAATGTTTATGAAAAATATAATAAGTTTCCTTGCAGGGTGCCTAATGAAAATCGTCTGAGGCGGAACTTTTAATACATGGAAAATGACCAGTAGAGCGTTCATGCATGCAAACTACGTTTGCTCTTTTCTCACTTTGTTGCATTGAATATAAGCTTTAGAAATTCCATGTTTAGCAACGTTAATAACGACTTTTGATTAACATTCTACAGTCCTAGAAAATGTTATTATTTTAGAGTAGGTATTTGATCACTTTCAAACTTAGTATATACACTAGTATTTTAATATCAGTAGTGAAACTAATTGAGTTTCTTGCTGATGGGTAGTGGTTATTTAGCTGATAAAATCCGGAAAACAGCATTGGAAGAGTTAAAATGCGAACTCTTTCCTGCTCGTATTTCGTTAAAACGGTAACCTTTCTTGTTGCGTTTTTTAGACCGAGTAGCGACTGCAAGCTTAGGTATATCAGCGAACTTCATTTTGAATTTTTTATAGGATGTACACGTGTTAGTAAATTATGAATATACTGGTTTACCAAAGGAGGGGGAGGACAATGACACTAATTTACTTAAACGATGACGTATAACTATCCAAATTATATGAATTTTTTATTAAAATATGTTTTTAAAAAGTATTGTTTAGAGAGACATCGTCTGCTTGTTCCTGCCCCATAGATCTACGAAAAGGACCTACTTGTATTGAAAACATGAGATTGTTTATACAGGGATAAAAACAACAACAATAATAATCATTAGCACAATTTGAAAGAATGAAAGGGTTGGGTTTTTTTTGTTGTTATATTTTATATTGTTTTTATTAGCTATAGCTTATAAAACATTTAAAAATAATAACTAGGGGGGAAAAAGGATTTTTTCTTAAAATTTTATTAATCCTGCTGTTATTGTAAAAATTCATGCTTTAAAGCAACATACATTGTGACCAAAATATGAAGCATTAAGTCTATAATGGGGCAGGAACATGCTGAAGATCTTTAAATAATTTAATTTCTTTCCGCTTTCAAAATTAAATTTTTAATGAAAGTGAACTCATTTAAAAAAATATTCAATGACCGTTACATAAACAAATGATCAGTCCAGAAAATGTTAGTACTTTGACCTTGTGTGGTTCCTAACATTTAAATTGTTCTAATATATCTCAGTTATTCATCTTTATGTTTCGGACAGTAGGCAGGTCGACTATATATCTTTTTCTTTTTTTTGGGTGCAGAATATTAACAATCTTCTAGGAAACTTTATCCCAATTAAGCTTATTAAATTACGAACAACGAATGATTTTTTTAAGCTCGAATAGTTTTTTTAATCTTGCGGAACATGCTTAAGTTGGTCATGCTGATAGCCTTACAAATGACAATGTAAATTATTATGTTTTGTAAAACTTGAGTTAATCCGGATTAAAGGTAATTTTTTTTCTACATTTTTGCTAAATACGATATAAATATTGAACAAGTATTTCTTGCTAATTTTTTCAATTGATTTTTCCTTTCTAATAAGCGAATATGTGAAAAAGAATGATGTTGGTATTTGTATTGGGGTGTTGATTCTATTGGTGATCTCCACTTTTTGAAGGGACTTGGAAAATTGTCCTTTGGGAGTGTATCTGAATAACATAGGTGTCAACTTTTCAAAAAACATGGGGGGGGGGGGGGGCAAGTTTTGACGCAAGATTAAATTTTTTGAAAAATTATCGAAATCTATTAATTTTTCGAAAATCTAGGTATGACACAACTTCTCATATAATACCAACAATAAACAGTTATTATAATTTATTTGGAGAATGGAGGGAAAAAAAGGAGATAGTGTTACAAAAATCAGGGTAGGCAGCCCCCCAGAATTTAAAAGTGGGGAGGTCAGCCCCCCCCCCCTGCCCCCTCCCCCCCCCGTACTTTACGCCTATGCTGAATAATATATATCGAGAAAAGAATTTTTAATGATGTTCGAATTTCATATGCGATTCAGGAGTGGTCATGGGAAATGACAACAAGGATTTCGTCACATCCGCGCATACGCAGAATGTACTTGCTAATAAAAAGCGTATTTTTCAGCAATTACAAAAAAAAAAAAAAAAAAAAAAAAAAAAAAAAAAAAAAATGACATCACTTGTGAAGTATTTGCACAACGTTATTTCCCAAGAACGGAATAAACCAATAAACAGTATAGATTTTGTGCTATTTTCTAGAAATAAAGACAGTTCAACTGCATCAATAGAACACATATTCGTATTAATTACAGTCTTATGATTTTGAGAGAGTAGACTTTGTTCTTCGAAATGCTTGCTCACGTTATTTTTTTTTTCTTTTTTAATTTTTAACTTTTATTGGAAATGCATTTTTAAAAAATTAGTAGTCTTACTAAATACTGCAATTCGAACACTAAATCACGTATTCACTATCAAAATAGAACGTGAATATTACATACATGCAACAGTAAAGGAACCCATGTAAGTTTTTATCGATATTACAAATGAAAGGAAGGTTTTTATACTTAATAGTCATAGAGGAAACTGCAAATTTAGCCTTACCTTATTTACCTTTAGTACCTTCTTAAACATCATTCGAAATGTATTTATAGAATGTAGAGGAATGGTAGTGGATTATAGTTGTGGCCGAAACTGTTTTAAAATCGACTTTGAATGAGTTGAACTAAATCTGATGGCCAATATGACGGAACTTGCCAAATAATGAGCATTCTGCTTTATTTGGTAACCTATCTCTATTTAATTTTTAATGAAGAAGGGTGCGGACAATTTGACTTATCTTCTGGCACGAAATATTTACATCTTTTAAAAGTGAGCCAAGCTGGCAATAAATATTAAGCCGTCAGAAACGTAATACTTATTGCTAACTTGGCTCATTTTTTAAAGATGCAGTACTTGGAGCTAGAGAGCCGTCTACACTCTACACCCTTCCTGATTGAAAATTGCGGTGACCTACCAAATAAAACTAGAAATGTGGAACATCGCACAACTTTCAATTACACTATTATACTGATGTCTATGACATCATTTACCGTTTTTATATTTTCATCATTCATATAGAAAGTAATGGCTAGTTTAGCGATATTTTTTTGCGATAATCCTTTAAAAAAAAAAAAAAAAAAAAAAAAACTTTGCCAAATTGATGATTTTGGCGATATACTTTTCTATCATTCTTATATTATCCCTTCTTATATGTGAAAATGAGGAGATAAGAACCCTCACGCCAAATTTGAGCATCCTAAATCAATTTGTTCAGGAGTTATGCTGACCAGATACACGCAGACACACATTTTTTCTAGACAACGCATAGAAGATGAAAAATCAAGTTTTATGGTATCGACTTTTTTTTTTTACAAAATTTTAATATTTGTGAACGGAAGAAACTATATGAAGATACTTTCAGCGAGATTGTTTTCGTCAAGAATAAATATGGGAACGACTTAACTGAATCTCATTTGGACAATTTATTATGATTGGTTGTAACAGATACTTCGAAAAATCGTGACTCTCATAAAATAAACTGAATTTATTCCGTTATCGTCTCACAATTGTTACCAACAAAACCGTGCAACCTGGAAGTTTAAATACTTTTAATTAAAATTTAGGTCAACTCGTATTGTCACGTTGGAAAGAAAGATTCACTTCTTTTTTAGACTTTAATTTATTAATAATGGAAATTGTTATTTTTAATTATTCACAAAAAAAAACAAAAACAAAAAAAATATCAATTGCCATTTTATTAAGATAAGAAAAATTTCAATAATTTTTTTTCGGTTCGCAAAAATGCTATATATTGTTAAATTGATAATAATTATATATACATATATTGGTGTATCTGGCCAACACCACCCTGGCCCGCGAACTGCTCTAACATAAGTCATACGGCCCGCCTCTAAAAGTTTGTGGCGAATGCTGACTTTTTAGGGTATCAATGAACCCATGTGTTCCCCATTTAATGTTATTGCTTGGCTCGAACTATTTTGTTACTGTGTTGTTTTTAGTTAGATAATCCTTAACTGGGTGTTCTTTTTAAATTGGGTGTTTTCTTAATAGATGCACCTATTTACTAAAGCTGCTTTTTCAAAGCGGTTTTTGTAAATTGATGCCTCCAAGTATTCAAAGGAAATTTCCTAATTTTCTCTTTGCATTATTGTATTAAACGATCTATAATAGTCTAATTAAATAAAGTCCCCCTTCATATTAATCAGTAGAATATTCCATATTAGTTTAAATATACCCATTTTATCCCATTTCGCCTTAAACCGAATAAAAAAAAAAATTAATTAAATTTCTCCATTTGTCTTGAACTAAAGTTCAAAACCTTTAAGCAGATATCCACCACAAATTTGGACTTCTTGCATTACGCTTTGTACACATTTAAAATTCGAATGAAGTCGAACAGCAATAGAAACGGTCTGGTTTTTTCACATTCACATTAAAATGATTATTATCGAAAAATATTATTTATAGCAGCTAATTCAAGCGTTTAAAGAAAGTCCATTAATCACAAATGAATATGAAAGTGGTTTGGAAAATAAAAGTTATTACCTTATTTATTTTCTGTCTCCGTTTAGTCGTTGTTCTAAAATTATAGAAAATACCAAGTTTTTATATGCTGACAATGTCCTTTTGACCTACTCCTTCATCCTCTAATGCCGGTGTCAAACACTTTTAGCACTTCTTTTTGTTGAAATATATACAAAGACAGCTAAAAATACTCCACCTTTGATATTAATTTAAATGGATCTTTTCAAATTTTAAAATCTCAAAAGATACATTTTAGTTTCTATTAAGAACCTGAATTCCTAAACAAAAGTTATTTCAGTCCGCAGGCAGTTGACCTAAAGTTAATTTAATTTCCACTTAGATAGTTTTTTAGGCCGCGCGCGTAAAGGACTTCTTCGCAAATGCTGAATATTGAAAATTTATTTTTCTCCGCCTATGTTTGGGATTTTAGAATCGAAGCTTGTTTGGTGCTCCGCTCTGCTTATGAAACCCAGTAGTGGAACTTGTTCTGAAAAAGAAACACCTCAACCTACAATTTAAATTAAATAAATAATATTAAAAAAAAAAATGATTTTTCAATTACTTTTTGAAAGACCTATTATTGCTGGTACTTATTTCACTCCCACTGTTTTTCTTTGTAGTTATTTTGGGATTGTCTTTGAAAGATTCTTATTTCGCAAAACCATCCAGTTTGCTAGCTAATCGCTAGGTATCTCTGTCGGTAACGGTGCTGAGTTCGTTCTTGCGCGACTGGGATTATAACTTAAGTGCTTCGTTTAGAATACTGCTTCCTGGACCGGAATACGGCTATTTTGACAAATCAAGCTTGCACTGTTTTTCCTATGCGATTTTTTTTTATTCTAGACGAAAATTCCACCTTTTTTTTTATTTTATCTTTCTACAACAGTTAGCGATGTTTCTCAAAGCGTGTCCCAAGTAAAGGGCTGTATGACACGGTTTCTTGGTTCTGGTTGTTCGAACTTTTCTGGGTCCATTGCCAGAATATTCGATTCTCTTGTTGGTCATTCCACCTAGCTGTTTCTGTGGAAACGGAATAATCGACGATGTCCTGAGAAGAGGACGCTATGAAAGATTGATAGTTTTCGATCCTGGTTTTGTTCTATTTGCTGTGATTTTTGTTGCTGTTTGTTGAATGGTTTTTAATTGTGACAGATTGGATAGGTGATTTGTCTGGAATTCGGTAGGATATTCCACTGCTTTGGAGAAGACATTTGGAGTTCGCTTGCTCGTGTAATGTAAGTCGTACGATTCCTTGACATTCTCTTTGAACCTTTAGCTCGTTAAAGAAAAGATGTATGCACATGGTATTGTGTTTCATGTAATATGGTTTCTTGATTTCAAAGGCTCTAAATTAAAGATTTTAAACACTTTCCGATTTGCTCTTGAAAAATATATTTTTTTAGTCTTATCTATATTTATTTTAACGGTAACTTTCATTTTATTGGCAAACATAGTTTTCATTGGCGAAGTAAGATAGTGCAAAAGTTATTTTTATAGTGATAATGCTTTCATTGCGCATGTCTTATAAATTTACATCCAAATAGAAAACGTTATAAAATTCCGTTATATAAGTTACGTCTTGTACCTTGTTCGTGTGCACCTTGAAATGTTATCATCTGCCGTTTTGTGATATCCAAATTATTATTATGTATGTTAAAACAGATTTAAAACAATTGTAATTGTAAGCATCAAAGCATTTCACGCTGTCTGACTTCAATTTTTACATGTCTGCATTATAGTTTGTGCAAATCGAGTATATACATCTTCATTCTTCATAATTGAGGCTTATAAATGGAGGGATAACGATTAGTCTTACTACGTTGCTAATCTTTGAGAAAAGAAACACGAATTCCCACCAATAACTCAGAGTGAGCGTACTTGTCTTTCAGAAAAAGCTTTTGTGGATGTCTTATTCATTATCTACTTTGAAAAGAAAAAAGTTTTGGACTGATTGATTGTTTCAGATCGGTGTCTTGGGAATCGGCTCACGGCTTAACTTTCACTTATTTAAATTATCTAACTATATACGTGTGTATATGGTTATAGGTTTGCAATTAGCTTATAGAATTTGAAAATTCGAATTTATTTTTAAAGGTGTTAATGTGATTAGGCGTATGCTTTAGTTGTTTCGATGATAGAAAAATATAACTCTAAACAATTTTGCGTTTGAAGGGCGTTGAAAAATGTGTCCCCGCATCGCATCAGACATACACGAATAACAAATGCTTAAAGTAGATGTCCTTAGTTTTCAATGTACGATACCGGTATAAAATGGTTGCCAAAGGTTACGATTTCTAAGTCTGATGATAGAAACAATCTAGTTCGACTCTTGTTCGTAAAAAGAACAATGGCACTACATTCCGAATGTTTGGGAAGGCATTTGGAACCTTACCTTGACCAATGGACATTAAATTGGTCCCTTTGCAATTGATCTAAAGTTGTTTGATGATATGCAATTATAAAAAAGAACGATCCTTTGTTACAGTATTCTCTTATTGAATTCTCTTTGTGTAGTTAATTATACATTGTGTAGGAATAGTCGTAACCGGAAGAACAAATTCTATTGATGCAGTTGCTTTGTGTTTTGAATAGGTATCAGTGTATTCATATGCGATTGAATTTTAAATGGTTTTTAATTAAATCCTTTAACGAATAAGTAGTTCAGAAATATAAAAAACTGGGAAGTATATCAGGGAGTATTTGAAAATTTTAACTCTAGAAATACGATTTTTACTTCATTGTCAAGTAAAAATTATTAAAAAAAAAAAAAAAAAAAAAAAAAAAACTCCACTCATCCAATAAATACCGTTTTCTATTAATTTTGAAATAATATTTAAAAAAAAAAAAAAAAAAAAAAAAAAATGCATGAAATTACCTTAAATTTAGCTTGTAATGGTTTACATTTGCTTTTCAAAATAACCTGTGACCTGGAATTGTTAAACTATCCTGGAAATTCAAATTGTTTGGCTTCTAGGCACTCTAAAAATAATATTTCTATCTTGTTGAAAGTTTTGGTATTTATAAATTTCCTCGACGCTATTTGTCAACGTTTCCTGGATATTGTGTATGTTGTGAATGGAGCTAGTTTGAGATCTCTTAAAACACATTCATTATGCATTGAGGAATCTCGATTTATCACCTAATAGATAAATGTTACCAAAATTGCATATTCCATTCTTCACACTTTCAGCTATATTTATTGGTTAATTTTTCATAGCTGTAAAATAAAATTTAAATAACCTAAACAGTTATATAGGCATACAAGTAGTTCGTTCTGCCATATTCCTAACAAATAAAACTTTGAGTTCTCTTGAAATTAGTGTTTGTTTCAACTTGCCTATTACGAATAAATCTATGTAATGTATTCTCATTGGAACTTTCGATTTTGGCTTTACAATGTTCTAGTATTTTCCGGACTTAGGACGAAACGCCTTTAATCTGGTCTGATCTAACTTTAACCAGCCTGGGACCAGTTCATTGACGATCATCAAATTATAAAAGTCCCATACTTCTGTTCGACCACGCCTTTTGGAATAATGTAACTCTGCGCTAGCTAAACGTAACCCGGCTCCCGTCTCTGGCAATAAACTTTTGTTTTTATTCGGACACGATTTGCTTCTTATGACGGTCAACACCCAATTTACCTTTATATATATGATATTTAAGAGTATCTTTAATAGTTTTGTAATGTTGCGCATTGGTTACAAACACATTTTAACTAGTTTGTTGGGGAGAGTTGCTAATATAGATCTGTATGGTGATATATAGTTAAGCCTTCTCCGGCTTCAAGTCAGTAACAAAGCATGCAGAAATTGCAGTTAGAGATCAATAGAAAATACCCATACCCAAATGAGTGAAAAGAAATGACTACGTTACTTTCTTTGTAGGGAATATACTATTTTCTTTATTGCATTAGGAACCACAGACTGGCAACATAAGCTGTAATTTCACGGAAGAGACGCTGAAACGTGGGAAAATTGTGCATCGTAAAAGCTTTTTTTTTCTCTTTTCCAACTCCTTCTCCACTTTGGTTTAAACTAGTAATTTGATATCATTTCACACATCTCTGTGAGAATAGCCACTTGCAATCTACTTTTCTGCACAAGTTGTGGTTTTATATTAACGCTTCCAGTCGTCTGTTTTGTGCGCTTTTCAAAAAAAAAAAAAAAAAAAAAAAAAAAAAAAGCAATAAGGGTTTACTGTATGGAACTAACAATTCCTTGCAAATGGCTTTTGCCTCTTCAGCTCTGGTATATTGTTCTTTTTATGATGTTTGGATGTACTTACACTGAAATCTGTTTTGCATTTGAAAAATACAAAATAAAAGAAAATTGCTTGAAGTGAAGGAACTTTTACTTTATGAGAAGCAGAAGTTTGACGAAACTGCATGGTGCATTTCTTATGCTGTGTTCAAAAGTCTACCACAATCGTAAGAAACACAAAGAAAGGGGAGTTAATTTTTCAGTTTTATAGCTCATTCTAAAATAACTCAAAAGATTTTTAAAAACGAATTGTACACTTTGCCAAAACGTATCAAATCTCTCAATGTTATAATTTCGACAAATTAAATATATTTTTGATAGTGAGCGTAACTCTATTTTAGTGATCTACTTTCTTTTTTTAGCGGTATTAGCAGTCATAAGTTACTTGAAAGAAGATGTAAAATAAAATATTTTGATGTAGTTTTTCAAGTAAGAAATCGATTTAAACAATCGTAAACCATATCCACTTAGCTTTCGTCAAGTTTCAGCTTGCTTAATGGTAGCAAATAGCGTTTGATAATAGCTTCTAAAGTTATCATTTCATCACCTATACGCTCTCCAGGTGCTGTTCCTATATTTGTTGACATCTGATCAAACACATGATTATTTTGAATATTTATCCAATATACGTCTAGTTTGTATGGAAACAGGCGTTTTCCTGTCTTTCTACTGTATTTATTGCGACAGGAGAAATTTTCGATGCGCATTTATTGCTTTTAGCTGTTCTTGAGTGTTTTTTTAGTGATAGAAGTGTTGCTAGACGCTAGGTGACGTGTCCTCCCCACTTTTCAAGAATATATCCATGCGTCCTCTCACTTTTAAAGCCACTGAAATCCCCCCTCCCCCCACTTTTAAAAACACTCAATCCATCTAAAAACTATTAAAGAAAAATAACATTAACCTTTAAATGTAGTGACACTGAAAAAAAGTGATTTAAAGTTTTCAAATGTTAAAAAAAAAACAAAAAAAAACTATTTATGGTGTATATATTATACTATTATAAAAATGTGTATTATACTACTTTGTATAAAGATACAAGTATTTCTATTAACTATTACTGTTACGCTTTGTCAACTTTAAACTTTGAAGAAACTTTCCTTTTTTCCTTTCCTTGTATATATATCATACTATTATAAAAATGTGTATTATACTATACTTTGTATAGTGATACAATTATTTCTATTAACTAATACTGTTACGCTTTGTCAACTTTTAACTTTCAAGAAACTTTCCTTTAAGTTAAATTTCTATTCTTGTTTCATATAAAGAAAAGCTATTAAAAAAAACATTTTAGAGTTCTCTATTGATTTAATTTCATGATAGTATGCACATTTGGGAAGCACTTTTTAAATCAAAATAACCAGTTATGTATATAATGTTGAATTATTACTTACCTTCATCTCTTACTTCCAAGTAAGAAAATTAAATCCCAGAATATTCTTTAAAATAACAATACACTTTTTTACCTTTGTTCAATGTTAGTGTTAGGAAGTATAAATTATTTTCTTACTAGTTAATATTTTTATTTCAAGATACGAAATAATAAAAAATTTCATGAAGGGGGGGGGGGGGTGCACATCTTGTCACCAACTCCCCCCCCCCCCCCCTTCCTCCTTCCAGTTTTTTTCTCACTTTTATAAATTTGCTTTTCTAATAAAAACCATATTTATTACCTTTGTATATAGTTTAGTTTCAGTACTGATTATGCAGAGAATGCTTAACTGAAAGTTAAATTTCGAAACTCTGCAATTGTACTTAATAATATTTTAATACAGCTCGTCAAGATCTGCAATGTACCAAGTGCGATCATGAGTTTGCGAAATTTCTAGCAAATCATGCGTCAAGTATGACTTGGAAATTAAATTATTTCGAAAGTATAAGTTTTTAATTTACTATCATTCGGAGTAAGCCTAAAGTAGCTCATAGATCCATGAAATTTAATTTAAAGAATCGATTTATAAACATTGCATAAAAAAATTCCTGTATACATTTTTTGTTTACTTAAGTCTGAAAACTGTTTTTAATGGAATTCATTTTGGGGTATTTTGCGTAAATCGTAAACTAGTCAAAACCATTAAAATATTTTGGAGATCACAGACCGAGACATTTTTAAAACATTGATGTCATGTTATGCATTGGTGAGAAAGTTGTGCTGGGACGTTGTTTTTTGTAAGGCGAAATACAGGGACAGTTTTGTCAACACAGATCGTAACTCGCTTTTTCAAGATCGTAACTCCAGGGTTTCCTCTCATATGGAAAGTCAGGAAATGTCATGGAGAGTTATTAATTTGTTAAAGAAAAACGACTATAATGCATAGAAAAATAGGGAATTGCATGGATAATTTGGATCTTACATCTTAAGTAAATTCACGTGACTCTGACGTCATAAGCGTCACGACAGCTATCCATCTCTTACGTTTTGATAGAAACAACTGTCACAGTTAAAAACTGCGGCCAATGCAAACAATTCTGAATTTGTGTTGGTAAGTGCAAAGAATTCGTGATAGAAGAACTGATTTAATAAGTTTGTTTAATTTTTTGTTTTGTTTTGTTTTCTTAACACCTTGCGCTTCCGTTTTGATACTCTGTTTGTTGATACTAACACATATTATTATTAATGATATAATTTAATATATTTTATTGGCCTACTACTAGCTGATTGGCTTCATCATTTTAAGGTACAATAATTTACCTACTATGTCCGTGTTAGTAAAATTCCAAAAGATTAATTAATTAAAAAAAAAAAAAATATTGATGCGATTTCTTGAGCCATGGAAAATTATTTGCTTCAGTTTTGGAAAGTCATAGATTCGTGACTTTTTATTTTGGCAGAAACTCTGTAACTCGTTAACCCCTTATTTGCTGACTAGAGTTATCATCTTTTAAATTATTTACTGATGGGACTTATAGGCATTAAGTACAGTACCAGAAGAAAACTGACGAGACTTATAATCGGTGGGTTACCAAATCAAAAATAATGTTTATTATTTGCCAAGTTCTGATATATTTGGCGATCGAATTTAGTTCATCTCAACCAAAGGCGATTGTTGAACAGTTTTGGCCATTCCGCCCCTCCCCCTGGTAGACTAGTAGATACACATGATCTACTAACATTTACTCTACATTCTATAAAAACGTTCAGATTGATGTTCGATAAGGTACCTATACACTCAGTCGTCTCAGTCTATGGCTTTGGTCTAACCATAGACTAACACTAATTACACCAGGTAATATATGCAAGATGATATATACACGAATAATATTATCTTTGGCTGAATTGTTTTTAACAACGTTGGAACGTACAGAATATGCCTTCATATTGCGTGCAATTACAAATTACGCATGCACTAAGTGCTCATGCTAAGTACAAGTACATAACGCACGGATCATCAAATTTTAAGGCTACTATTTTAAAATCTTTTTTTTTTCTTTCACTGCAGAACATACAGCTCCTTTGGAAGAACCGTTGAAGCTATTTTTCAGTTGAATACCAGACTAAATTGGTTACAGGCAATTAACGCCATTCCTACTGACCTACACCTACTGCTGAAAATGCATCAATTGTCATGTCGAGCGCCATGTTAGCTTTGAACTAACCTTCACGCTTAAATAGCCTGAACGTTATTGCTTTGATGGAATACTAGCGATCAATTAGTGTCTTGTATAACAAACAAAATGTTGTTATTGTCTTCAGTTTTAAGATAACAGCTTGAAGAAAAATAATAATGAATGAATACACAGGCCTGAATACTCAGAAACTACTGAACCGATTTTATCGTGCTTGTACTTAGCATGATTTAAGCTATACATTGTTCAAATGGTTTAGTAGTTCAGCATAATTTTGGTATTCCATTATAAAAATTTTGGATCATACTACTTTGTCCAACTTTATTATCAGGTACAGGAGTCAAAATAAAATTGAACTTTGTATTTTCCTGTTGCTTGCAATAACTCAAGATGTGTGAAAGAATTTTTAATTTTGGTCTCTTTTATTATATACTTTTAAAGTTCAAACCTGATTGCTTGCAACATGGTATCGGAGTGATTGGATATGCGAGAATAAAATCCATATTGGTGAAAGTTATTTGTGTGATATTATGGTATAGTAAAATTAAAACCAATTTATTTTCTAACCTATACCCTTTGTGACGATCCCTTCTCCCTTTATGTAAAACAAAAATTGCAAATGATATACCAGTTTAAAAGCTAAGACCTCTCCCTGCCGAATAGTTCATTTACAAAACTACAATGTGTTATTTATTTGAAAATCGGACTTCAGAAATAGCCTTCAAATTTTAAGCAGATGTGATAGTACACAATAGATGGCGGCACTGTAGAAAAAATGAAACGCCAATATAAGCACGTTGAGGAAACCTGAAGAATCTTATACGCCTTAGAAAAAGAATGAAACATCTAACTCTGATGAACTTTCAAACAGTTATTTCTCTAAGGAATCTTAAATGTGCAGGTTGCGTACATGCCCACTCGTCTCCCAATTATACGGATCTACTTATTTATTAAAGTCACTTAATCGGATTGTGGAGGTATATGACTTTCACAATTCCTTTCCCCACCATTGTTATGGGAACAATAAATAACGCTTTATGATATTAGAGCAGAAAACGCCATTAAAGTCGTCCTGGTTGAAATCTCCAATTCCAGCTAAACCAATTTCATCTTGCAACTATTTCGGACCTGTCTGCTCCCTCACCTGCCTTTTTAACCTGATTTTCATTTTTCATTCTTTTCATTGATTTCCCCCCCTTCGCGGTGTAAATCACCCTCTGTACTTTTCTTTTGTGTGTGTGTGGAGGGCCACACCCAAGGTTTTGTAAAGAGATAGAGATGGCCAGCTCATAAGTTACCTTTGCCATCCCAAGTAATACGTTATATGTAGCTTCGGTGGAGAAAACTTTTTCCATTAGAAGATCACATTGGAGCACCAATTGGACTTTATAACGTGGGAGAAATCCGTTTTCTTTTATACTGGCAATTAACTCTTTCGCGACAAGTTTAGCCAAATAGCATCACACAAATTATTATTAAATTTTTCAATCAACATTTTTTGAAACTTCAAATGTTTTAAAAACTTTTTTAAAAAGCATTTAAAATGTAGTTTCCTATCATTATATACTTCTATGTATATATTATTCATACTTTATTACTATATATTTGATATTTCACTACTATGTTATTGACTAATTGAATTGGGTTAATTATTAGTCTTCCGAAACGGTAATATAATAGCGTGTGTAAAAGCTGCCTTTTAGTGAGCAGTCCCAAAACTTTGAAAAATGTATTCTCATCAACAACTACTGCATCTGCCAAGTTCTAGCCTGATTGGTTGACGGCAACTGGATTAATTAGTCTTCTGAAGTGGTAATAGAAACGTAACGTATGTAAAAGCGGGTTTATAGTGATAGTCCCCAAAACTTCATACAATGCATTGTCAACAACAACGAATTTATATACCAAGTTAGAGCTCGATTGATTGACGACAAGTAGGTTAATTTACCCTTCGCCGATTTGACCAGCACTAACAATTACATACAAACGATTAAAAAATAATTAAACGAATTGAAAATAATTTTACAAAAAACTTGGTTTTGAGAAGTTGCCAGACCCTTAAGACCATCCTTTTAAGAAGCGCATTGTTAAATATTTCAAACAATTCATCTTGACGTTATCTGTCGGCTTTTTACGTATTACTTGGCCAGTCGAGAAAGTATGAGGTATCCTTTCATTCTCTTTAGTAACCTTACGCCTCTCTCCCTCTACTTTTATAACTGAAACTTTTTGAAAGGATACTGTATTGGGAGGCCCTATTTTGGGCTGAGCCGGATATGTTTTCTGGTGAGGGCAGGGGGCCTCTAGGGGCCCTGCTTAGTAGCACCTCGCCCCTTAGTTGAACTCTGGCGTTTTATTGTGTATGGTTTTGCAGTAAATCTGTTTCTTTTGTGTGAATTATGACAGTTGAAATATGTATTTCTTTTTATGCGAACAGTGTCTATATGTTTATTGTGTTCCGTGATTAATTCGGATTAGAAGGAACGAAAGAGAAAAGGGAGAAGGGGGGGGGGGGAGGAGGGGTCTTTTTCCGTCTTGAACTTTAGAAACTGACTAATCTTACCAAAGATTTTTTGAAAATATACACACATGTGATTTTCCATGAATGTATGTATCAAATGTAGGCTATAATAAATAACTTTTTACTTACTTTTATCTCCTAACTACAATGCAAGCCCGTATTGTGTAAATTTTTTGTAAATATAAAATTATGACTGATAATGTTTTGTTTTTTTTCTGATGAGCTTCTTAACAAATACTAACTTTGAGGAAGAAGTAAAAGGTCTGCCAGTCTCTAGCAAACAAACTGCAAGTTTTTATTTTTTAATTTTTTAAATAAAATCACAAAGATTCTCATGTACTACAAAGGTATCGTATCAAGCTTACAGATGCAAGGATGACATTTTTAAATCCTTTATTCTCACATTCTCCACGATGAAATAATGTTGCTTGTACAAGAACCCGTCACATCCCACAAAAAGTATTTGTACCATGGGATACTGCTCAATTTCCTTTCTGCTTAACTTGAAATGAAATCCAGACTCTTCTTGAAATTCCCGATATGCAGCACGAAACATGGCGTATTTGCTGGGCGGCTTTCGTTTGTGATGCATTTGTCCATGAGGGAAATCAAACTTGTCTTCGTACGGTTTATTTTTTAAGAAGCGTTCGTAATCCAGCTGTTCATGTGGTTTCAACTTGGGTAACCATTCAGCTTCAAACTGTTGCCGAATGGCTGGAAATTGGTCGGGTGGCTGTTCATTTTTCTGTGCCTTGTCAACAAAATAATCATGAACACAGTATGGTATTTTTCGTTGCAAGAGTACGGTACGGTCGTCAACGGTTTTGACGACAATACCGTATGAGGTGCAAAACCTGTTGATGCTAGTCATATGGTCAGGCTGCTAACTGGCCAAAAGTTTTCTTACCAGCTTGTTTTATAGGGAAAAAAAAGAAAAGGAATTTTTTTTTCTTCTTTTTTTTTTCACTGCTGATGAGTTGGGTTTCACAGCGGATGATTTTTTTCTTTGCCCTGCATGAAGCTAAAAGTCAACATCCATTGCAAATTCCCTAGAACCAGCCATGACACCACACTTTTGGTATTCGCCAACCCGCTTTTCAAAAAAATTGGTTTTGCCTTCCAGACTAATGTTTTCCATAAAATCAAACGGATTCTGAACCCGATATACTGGCTCACACTCCAATTCCCTTAGCAAGCGATCAGCAATAAACTCAATGTACGTTTTCATGAGCTGGTCATTCATACCCACTAAACGACATGGGAGAGCATCTGTCATAAAGTCTTGTTCAATGCGTACTGCATCTTTGATAATTTGCTGGATCCGTGCCTGACTTTTTATTAACATCGATTTTGTTCGTTTGTCGAAGGGAGCGGAGATGTGGATTAATCCACTTGTCGTCATCCAATCGGGCTGAAACTTGGCAGATAGGTTCGATGTCGATGACAATGCATTCTATCAAATTTCTACTGTCTCTACTATCAATAAAAGGTCGCTTTTACGGAATACTAATAAACCAGCTTGCCGTCATCCAATCGCATTAAAATAGCATTGAACCGATCATTGTTGAAACTCCTTCCTTTTGCCAATTTTTTTTAATAAATAAATAATAAAATTACTTCAATCGGAATAAATAAATGATATTTGGATGTAACAGCAAAAATTCACTTTCATTTTTAATAAATAAATTTTGAAGCGTAGTTTGCCACATATTTTGCTGACAGAAATGTTTTTGACATTTAAAATTAGATGCAAGCACGCGCTGTTTATGGAATCGACGTTGTGTTAATGAATATAAAAATTGTGCATATAATTTTATATTAAATAAAAACTTTGTTTTTATGGGTTATATTATTTAAACAAAATAAACAGTACTGTTACAAATTAATAAAGTATATATATATATATATATATATATATATATATATATATATATATATATATATATATATATATATATATATATATATATATATATATATATATATATTTACTTTTAACTATCCTATATATAATATAGAGTAATGAAAGTATTGTATTTAATAAAAAATAATTCGTTTTATATATATATATGCGAATGAATTAAAATATTCAACTTTTGTATACAGGTTAGTAGTAAAAATTAGTGACAGGTCATGGGAAGTTGGTGAAATTTAGTGACAGGTCATGGGGCCTGACATTAACTTTTTCTTCAAAATTGTGCTAGTGTATGGTAGCTGCCATTGAAAAATTTATGTTTTTTAGTAATTGCAGAAAATGATTGTAACGATTTTGCTCAAAATTGCTGTGATAATGCCTTTTAAGGTGTTCTAGACATCCCCACCTCCAAAATTTCCGTAGAAATTTGACAATTAAGCGTAAAAAGTTGAAAAAGTTGTCTTTAAAGAGTTCTTTTCCCTTGAGCATTGCCTTTATCAACGACTGTTTTATTCAGCCCAAAGAATAATATTATCGAAATAATAATAATCATTTTCATTAGCGAAAAACATAGCGACAAATTGGTCATATTTTTTCATTAATGTAAACAAAAACAGTAAATTATATCAATTCATGTGAATTTAAATGCAGTGTGGTAAGCAACTGTGCGAACATTTTCGCAAAAAATTATAAATTATTAGGAGAATATGAACTCTGTGTTAAAGGAAATAATTTTTGCTTTTATAATATGCTGTAACAGTGACCTTTGTATTCTGTAAAAATATTCCTTAAAAACGTTACACATATTTTAACTTGAAAATATTGCTTCCTAAAACTATTTGCGAATATTAGTTACTATGCAGTTTTCACTTTTCCATCTTTTAGGCAAACTTTGTTAGCTAGATATCGTTGGTTTAAATTAACATTATAACTCACAGTTCTCTACCAAAACAGACCACAAATTGTAATCTCCGAATGACTGGCGAATATGTTTTCATGGATTCAAATGCGTTCTGTTATGAACCTAAATCTATCCTTTAACGGAATCGCACGCGATGTTCAACATTTTTATTTATTTTCCGGCTGTCGTTATACTGTAGCGTTATTCGTAGCCGAAGCGACATTTTCACAGTTCGCACGCAGGCATTTTGAGGTCAGTGATTTTGCACAGCCGATAAGCCTCGCAACATGAAATTAATGCTATGTTACACTTTTTGTCGCGCTTCGTTTGTGAACCATGTCGAACGAGCGCGGCCAAACTCATTTACCTTATCATTCACTCCATCGCTAGTACACGGGATAATACCCGAGAAAAAGATTGTTAAAAAAAAGATCGTTTGGATTATAGTACGCTGAGTAAAAACAGCTTTATGCGTTGCTAGTGGGCTAGAATGCTAGCTGATACGTTGATTTTTAAGATTACTGTCACGCGTTGATTGGAATGCCAGCTTTCTGCTTACACAGTGCCAGCAACAGGAAGAATACAGGTATTCAGCGAGCATTAACGTCGCCATAACTTGCTAGCAAATAGAAAATGTTTCTCCCACTGGAGCTGTCAGTTACTTATATGATTGTGACAAATTGGTTATTCCATGATTGGCATAAAACGTTTGGACGATGCTAATCGCTTTCATATAAAAACTCATCTTAAGCCGGATTTACATGCTACCAGTCGGAGTTCCAGTTTGGAAGGCCAGTTCTGTGGCGTCTGCTAAGCGACGGCTGCGCCGTCTATCGGAGATCACGGGAAAGTGCATGTGATTGGTTGATGGGAGTCGCCGGCGCCAGTACATAGAAAATGTTTGATTTACTGGAGCCAGGTGACGTCACAGACTGGCGATCTAAACAGGAACTCCGACTGGCAGCATGCACATTCGGCTATAGTGGCTACAACTTGAAATCCAACTGGTAAATTGTTAATCAGGCTTAATTTAATTTCTAAAAAAAATCGTTTGGCAAATTTTGCGCTGATAATAGACTTTATGTATGGATGTCACATGCAACTGTTCTTCACAATGTCTGGCGTAAAAGTGAAAAACGCATTTGTAATTAATGGATTTTGCAAAATTTTTATAACATTCATATGTTTTTAATATTTTGTTGTAATATTTCAAACTAATCTAAAATTTATGAGCTTCTTAAAATATCTAATTTAATTCATAGACAATAGCTCTTGGAATGTATATCTTTTGTGGAATGCATAAAGAAAGCTGTGTCTTTTCTATGCAGAAAATGTCTAACAAAAATATGGATTAGAAAATTAAATACTATGGTTAATAAATACATGCTATTGAATAATAAATACACGCTATTGAATAATAAATACATGCTATTGAATAATAAATACATGCTATTGAATAATAGATACATGCTATTGAATAATAAATACATGCTATTGAATAATAAATACATTCTGTTAAAATATCTCTGGCTTATGAAACTTCCGAATCATTTATTTGAAAAGGGCTAGAGAGGATACATTGGATATTTCTAAAAGCTTCTATAAAAAAAAAAAAAAATATCACAATATATAAAATAATATAGCAGTTTTGTCCAACCTGGGTCAGCAATTTATTGCCATCAGGTGTGACATTCCATTCTTATTAACCCATTAACGACGGTTGGCAAGAAAACTTGCCAATCGAAATTTTAATTTTTTCTTTGCTAATAAATTGCAATTGTGGTTCCACTTAGTTTTTTTTTTTAAATCATAAAAATAATTTTTCAAAAAATCTGAAAAATTCAAAATATACCTTAAATAATCTAAATAAACAAGTTAAAGGTTTAAAACAATGACTTTTTATCCATGACATTCTATCAATGACATTTCAAAGTCGTTTTCAATGGGTTAAACTTTTCAAACGATCGACGGTATCTATTTAGTTTATTCAGGAAATTACTATTTCCTTGAATATTATATAATTCCGATATAATTTTTCAATAAAAAAAATTACAATTCTTAAGATATTATTGTAAATACTAGTAGTATTTGAGATTTATTATTATTATTTTTTATTATTTTTTTATTATTATTATTATTATGAATAATAATAATAATAAAAAAAAATACGCGAAAGCAATTTTTTTGGCATTTCCATGGCCATTAATCTGTTATTCACATGCAACAGGTAATTTTATATACCTGTTTTTCACAATTTACTGTGGGTTTTTCAATGATACGATTTCAAATTTAACTCTATATTAATTTTCTCTCAAATCATTTGTTGCAGTAATTATTATTTAAAAGCTCATATTCTACAATTTTTGGAAATTTTAACCGTAATATTTTATAACGTCCCCATCTATAAAAATATATCTAATCTAATCTAATCGAATAATAAACGTACTAATAAGAATAATAAACATACTACACCTTATTTCATACTAACTTTTGTTTATCAGATGTATATAAATATACTATAAAAATTTCCCAATCCTAACTAAATTTAGGAAAAATCCTTAGAGATTTAAACAACACTCAAACTGAAAAATTAAACAACACTCAAACTGAAAAATTAAACAACACTCAAACTGAAAAATTAAACAACACTCAAACTGAAAAATTAAACAACACTCAAACTGAAAAATAACGAACTGAGAAAACCAGTGTTAAAAGTTTCTTTTTCAGCTTTGATGGTGGGAGATGGTTCAGAAAATTCAATATAACCTTTTATCTATCAAAGGTGCAAGTATTAGTTTTTGCTCAGCTACTCAGAAAAATAATCTCCACATTATGGGATAAAAATTGAAAAATTTACATTTTCGTCATTTTTTGGGTACCTTAAAGTAGGAAAGATAAATGTTTAAAAAGTGATTTATTATTATAGTAATTCATAGAAACAGCAGCCAATATGGTTTTTTACAAGAGTAACCAGCTTATACTAAAGGACAACAGAGAATAACTTACTTGACTTTTTCATAGCACGATGCCAGGTGACCGGATACAATGAATTCTTTTCGCAGCAGGATGCCAGGTTGACATTCACAAACCCCCCCTTACGTACTCACTGGAGTACTTACTATACCATCCATCAAACGAAGACCACCAGCAGCCTTTTTGTATCTTCTACCCTTTCTTTAGGACATTGGTCGTGGTCTTCTCTTCGTTATTCAAACACCGTGAGTTCCAAGATTTCTTTACCTAAAGTTGGGGGTTTGACAGTTGGTTATAACTCGATGTTGGTTATACTACAAACCACTCATTATCGGATTGCTCAAATGGTATTCTTAACGGTCCATTGCATCATCACTGAAAAGCCCTTCCCCCGTCATGTCCCTTCAGAAGAATAAAGTAATCCGAAGGGAAGTGAGCGACTATAAAACAAAGTATGGATATGATTAACTGACTGCTTTGACAATGTTAGAAATTCGTTCCCTTTTTACCATAGATCATAGATTCTACCTTTGGTGCCAGTTGCTTGCAGACTACGAAATGGTTAAAAAGAAGCACTTTCTCACTCAACAGTTTATAAAAATATACGCATATTTTTAGGTGGAATAGCTTTTCTCATTGGTTATCAGAATTAGCCTCACTGCTGTTAAAAACGGGATGCTGTTAATTCATTTAAGGCCGCCAGTCACATTTGCTGCTGTAATATTTCAGGTCAATATACCTTTAATTCGGATTAATTTTTTTTTGGATTCAGATATCGTTTTCTTTGCACTATTTTAGTATTATAAATGATTTTTTAATACTATATTTTGCTGTCATGATTCTAGTCATTGATTGACGTCTCGATACCTCAAGAACTTTTCCACTGCGTGTACGGACGTCCACGCAAGATGAGCACGAATCAATCTATCATTTTTTAAAATCTGTTAAGTCACTCATTTTCATGGGCTCCGGCAGAATTATTTTTAACAGGGTGCAACCGGTTAATTTTTTGTTTTAACCTTGATTTTTAATTATATGTCTTAATAAAATTTTAATTATTATGTATGACATTTTTTATCCATTGAATATTTTACAACCTATATATTTCTAGGGAATCATACCACTTTTCTTTACATTATTTTTAATTTTCAAAATCCACGAGGGTGCAAGCACACCCGTTGCACCTCGCTGGCGCCGTTCATTCTAAATTTACCTTGGCATTATATGAATATGAAATATTACTAATCGGTACTTTACATGTTACTAATAGATAGCTATACTTGAATGGCACTCAAATAAAACTTTAAACCTATAGAAATGATGCATAAAAAAAAAAAAGTAGTAGTAACTTTTGAGTAATTAATAGAAACAAATTCTATTCTTCAAAGCCAAAGACTCTCCCCTCCCCCCAAAAAAAAATAGTATTACGCCCATGGAATAGACTGACGATACGATACCTCTGCAAATAAAGGTAAAATGGGTAGGTATGCACGATACATATTTGCTGCGTAAACAAAATAATCTAGAATTCTAGATTACTTGTAGCGAACGTGGCTACTTGTCACACTACTCCCTTACTTGTCACACTACTCCCTTACTTACCACACTACTCCCTTACAATTGCTCTATTGTTAATGATTTCGATAATATTGGTCTTTCGTCACCTGGGATAGGGAATTCCCGTAAATACGTCTTTTCCAGAAGTTTCCATCATTCGTCAAAGTATATACTGGAGCACAATCATAAAAATTTCTATGGGAGATGTGGTATATCGCTCCTGTATTACCCGGTTCAGAAGGAGTCATATTTTTAGTTGCTCCGACGAACACTATTGTTAAGTTGATTTATAAGATATTTATGGCGTTTGATATACAAGTAGCAATGAAACTGAAACTTTTATAACACTTAGAAAGCGAGAAGATCCATCATTTAAAATTTCTTAAACTACACCCTATGTTAGAAGTAAGTAGACCAAATATAGATGATTACTAGTCCGTTATTTATTTATAACTTCTTGAATCTATCAATTACTTTAGTGAGAGTCAGTAGGCTAATTCTGTGGTAGTAAATTAAAAACTTATTATTTTGAAATTATTTATTTGTTATGGTATTTCTTATTCATTTGTAAAACGTCTGTATTTTTTTTTTGGGGGGGGGGGGGTAATCCTGGGCACAGATTCTAACTCCTTATATCTTCATCATGGGATATGCGTTTGTATGTATACAAGATTGTTTATAATTATAATCAGGTTCCAAATGCGTCAGTTTGTTTCACTTTCCTAATGGGATTAGCAGAAAGGAGCATTCTTAATCCAATAATGTTTCTATTTGGCTAGGCTGACGTTTATCGAATATCTGCTCCAGTGATTTTTATTCTGTTGATTTCTGAAATGCATAGGAGCATGTCTTTTCTATGCCTTCGCCATGGTGAGTCAGTAAAAAGACATTTTTAACTATTAAAATTGAGTTTATACTTGTACAGATAATAAACGGCGATAATGAAAAAACGTCCGATTAAACACTTCACTTTAAAAATAATATTATATAAGATTTTCCGTTTGTATTTTATAACTTTTCTTTATTTTGTATGAACAAGGAATCAGTGTATTTCTAATGGTGTTTATATATAATTGTGAAAAAGAATCTTTTGAGTTTTTGTTTTCGATTACCAGCATTGTAATCAATATAATTCTAGCGCCATCCTCGTTTTAAAATAACATTAAATAGTTTATATGCTATTTTATATCCATTTTTGAACGTTTTAATTTATTGCAATATAAAAATAACTGTTTCTTTTTTACTTGTTAACTTGTAACTGGAGGACATTGATCCTTTTCTCTGATTAAATTTATTTTGTGGCAAAAATTCACAATTTTCATATTACACACGCTTTTTTGCTTTCAATTACCCATAAGTATTACATAAGGTAATGAAAGTATAGTATTCGGTAAAAAAAAAAAATCGCTTTCTTTGCCTTTCTCCACGTTTTGGAACATCCTAATTTCAAAAAAGTGATCTAGAAAAAATGCGTCTGTGGTCAGCATAACTCCCGAACAAATTGACCTAGGATGTTCAAATTGAAAGTACGGGTTGGTGATGGCACAGGGACCTACCATTAAGGTTTTTCGTCAAAATCACGCATGCGCATATGGTAGCTGCCATTGAAAAAATCATGTTTTTCAGTAATTGCTAAAAAACTGCTCTAACGATTTTGTCCAAAATCGCTGTTGTAATACCTCTTATGGTTTCTAAACATCCCCACCTCCGAAATTCCCGTAAAAATGCTTTAATGACTTAAAAAGTTGAAAAGCGAATGCCTTTAGCACAGAGTTCTATTTCCTTGAGCATACCTCATCAATGATAACTTTGTCTCCTCTTCTCATTTTCAGTTATAAGAAAGGATATTATAGGAATTATTGAAAAGTATATCGCCAAAATCTATAACATACTTCTATTTTCAGTGAATCGTACTACTTTTCTCCACATTAATTAAAATCTTTAAAATTCATGGCCTCCTTGACGACACTTATGATAATATTTTTAATTTTTATCTTATTTTATGGTGTTATCTTAGAATAGAAGACAAACAATAATTTGTCAGCAGTAAAGCACCTTTCATTATAGATAGAGTTCGCACCCCCTCCTCCCTTCTCCAATGAGGATTGTCTGTGATATTTAATTATTAATGACAATTTTGATTTCCATCTTAATTAAATTAATGCCAAGGTTTTAATGACTAATAAGTTATTAAAAATATATTTTACGAAATTGATTAAGTGCTCTGAACAAAATATTAATATCTATACAATAATTTAATTTTAATTATATATATACTAAACTTATGACAAGGAAAACATTTATTTTGAGAAATCTTGGGAAACTCCTAACATATGAAATGGTTTTAGAAAGAATAACTATTACTATAAACATAAAGTTTTACTAAACCTACAATTTTAAACTCTATTTTAGTTTTATAGTTGATTCAGATGTAGTCTTGTATTGCACTAAAAATATAATACTAATTTATAAATTGTATTGTATTGATCATACGCCGGAGCTCCCTTTTTCCTCAAATAAAATTTTAAGCTTTCGAAAGGTTTTTGCGTATAATTTATTGCACAAAATAACTCGAGTTTACTTTAATTGGTGCTCAATAATTTCGACGTTTCATGTTCTGTGAATTGGTCCGTAAAATATTGATGTTTTCAAATTTCGGCACATTGTCTTTTCCGCACGAGTAGAGCAACCTAATTTGGACTATTTCTGTCAATAATTTCTCATCAACTACAATTTTAACAATGCAAAGTTCAGTACATATATAATTTAGTATTTTGCATTTCTTTAATTAAGCTTTTCAGAATCAGTGATACTAATTGGCATCACCCTAACCCCTACTTTCTTATATAAGGGTTCAATCCACTAAAATTTTCAAAAATTATTGATTTCGTGATTTTTGCATATATAGTTAAATTTTAAACTACTCTGCTTCTTCTAATGTATTATTTTGACCTGTAATACTCCTTCTAGTTCCGGAGAAAATTTAATTTAAAAAAATGTAAACACAAATTTTCAATGACACAATTTCACGTAAAAATTTTATCTCAAAATCTTGCTTTTTAGAGCTTGTTGTCCCTTTATGAAAAAACAGCTTAACAATGGAATTTTTTCAATATATTTGCCTTATAGCAGATATTAATCTGAGCTTAATTTTTAATAAAATTTTGATTAATTATTTGTGAAAAAAAAAATTTCTTAAAAAAATTTGACTTCAAAGATTTTTGGAGTTTTATCATTTGAGGTTTTTAAAATAATAATAATAATAATAATTAAAAAAAAAAAAAAAAAAAAAAGCTACATACTCCCCAAATGTTAACCTCTAAAGAAGATTTCAATAAACTTAAGAAAAAAATTCAAAATTATCCTAGCTTTAATCACTTAGAGAAGGTACATAGAAAATTGCCCTTTTAGCATTAGTGGTACAGGGCCCACCGAACCCCTTTAATCTAATTCATTTATATTAAGGAGGTTCTACAATATGAAACAAGTAAATTTTCGTTTCCTATTACTGGAATCATTATGTGATAAGTTTTCTCTAAAGAAATCGCTGCAGGGCATGATCGATTCCCTTAGCCTATTATACATACAATAGAAAGGGTTACAGGAGTGTAAAGATTAGGATGACCCTTTAGAAATCTCACTTTTCTTCTTCCAAGAAAGAAAACCGTTTATCCATCCCCCCTTTTCCCTTCCCCAAATACAGGTGCGTCTTGTGTCCATTCATCCTTTTCCAAAATTCAAAGGGGTTCAGGTGAAGGTAGTAAGGGGCCAAACCACGCGGTACGAACTACTCACAAAATCACGATTCCTGCAACTCGTCTAATTTTTCTTACAGAATTGGCTATGGCGGACCACGACGCAGCAAACTCAACCCCGGCCAACAGCTCCACGCTGCCGCGAAGCGCCAAGCGATGCCGAATCCCTCGCCTCAACCGATCCACCTCTGTCAGAGTGAAGTCCGAGTGTCTGAAATCGGAGTCGCGACCCAAGTCCCTGACATTGTCCATGAGCAGGGACTACCCGTGGCAGCTGGAAGGAATGAGGTACGGAGACCTAGGGTCTGTCAATTCAGTGCCGTTTTCTGTGGACGACGACAGTTCCGTCAAGAGCTTCGGCAGCTACGCAAGTTATGCATCTTTTGCTAGTCAGAGCCAGTGCACGGAAGCTAGTCTGTCGAGACCAATGAGCAGGTAAGTTTTCTTTATTATTATTGTCCTGTATAATTAATCTTTAGCACTTATATATTTTTTTTTAAATATATAATTATTTTTAAATGGTAGTACATTTTCACATTATAAATTCAATTTTTATTTAAAAGGTTGCTCTCACTATTTATTACTTTGTCATTAATTTTTTTTTTCATTTTAATTACATATTTGTAAAATCTTGTAAAGAATAGAGCATGGAAAACATGTGCTTTTGCCATTTTCTGTAACCAAGTTCTTACTAACAGATTTTAGATATATACTTGGGTTGGGGTACAATCTATTTTTCAAATTCATTCCTAAGAAAGGTAGATATAATATGGTAAATTTAATTATGACATTTTTAATTATGAAATTTTTATTATTATTATTATTATTATAGTCAAAAACCCAATAGCACTATATACTTGGGAAAATATTTGCCACTATGATTACTACTGATGAGTTCTACTATATAACATTACTTTAAGTCCAAATATACTTTATCAAATTTTAGTTATTTAATGTCCACTTATCTCACAATAATGCTTAACCTTTTTAATACCAGTTTTCCTTTTCAAAAAAATAAGTAGATTAGAAGTTTAATAAGTCCAAAATAAGTAGATTAGAAATTTAATAGGTCAACTGTAGTAGAAATAGCAATATTCTATTAAAATAGAAGCTAAAAATAAATGGGGGGGGGGGGGACACAGAGATGGTTGGGACACTTATCCTTAGCCTTAAAATTTTTTATTATGGTTTCAATTTTTAAAAAATTCCTATTTAAAAATTTCCCGATAAACTGTAACATAGCATTTTTTAAAAACTAGAATATGTTTGATTGTACACAAGAACACTCTTAATTTCTTGACTCTCAATATATTACACCCTCTTTCAGGTCATACTATAGTGGCAAGAAGTATGTGCTCCACTGTGAGCGCCATCTGGCCAAACAGGAGGAGTACCTTACTCCTACCCAGAGGAAGGACAGGGAGATCAGGCAGCTGAAATCAGCCCTGATGAAACAGACTAAACATTCAGAAGAAAAGGAGGCTGAGATAGAGAGACTGAAGGAGGAGATGAGGCAGCTGCAGGAGACTGTGGCAGAGGTAAGATGTCGATTGGATTCCTTATTGGTGGGTGATATATCCACAGAATTTAAAAAATCCACACGTTAGAGGTTCACCTCAATTCTAATGTGTAGGGAAGAGATTGACAAATGGGTTGCTATCTTTGTACAGATTGCTTTTAGGAATTTAATACTAAATAACTTTAAGGAGACTTTAAGTATAGGCTATAAAGCTTAAGATATGATAGATTTTGCAACAAGATAATGTTTATAGATAGCATAGCTTTCATGTGTCGATTCTGCTGTGAAAAATCCAATCAACCACAATTACATATTTGATTACATATCTTGATTGATCTTTTGTGTAGTCTTAAGTTCTGCTGAGAATAAGCCTATTGTAGCTATGAAATTACCCTCACACAAGTTTGATAAATTGTTTATACAAAAACAAAGCCAATTCTACAAATTTCTTAACATTTGAGGTTGAGACCATCCATGGATAGGTATGGAACTAAGTCTGAAAAACATGATAAGTAATATACCCCATAAAAACAAAGTTTTTAATGTAAGTACTTTAAATGCATTGCCAATTTTAATGTACAATTGCAATTTATTGAGCTCAAATCGAGTTTTTGTTGTGTTTCACCATTACGAACAAAACTTCCATTTCGAACTATTTACTAACTCTTTCCCCCCAAAACTTGATTGAATACATTGTCATCCACAACAAGTCAAGTTGCCAAGATTCAACTTGATTGGTTGGCATAAAGTGAGTTTATTAGCCCTCCTTGTGCCTTGTTAACTTTATTAAAGGAAGGTTTCCGTCATTAAATATCGCCAAATTGAACATTTTTTAATTAAGCATGGTATCTGGTAATAGAACATGAGTAAAAGCTGGTAAGTTTGATGTTAGGCAATAGAATCGTGTGTAAAAGCGGCCATTGTGTGACAGTAAAAAATTTTGATAGAAAGCATTGTCATCGTCAACGATTGTACCTCCTAAGTTTTAAAATTTCATCTTGACTGGATGCGGATTTATTAGTAATTGGAAACACCAATTGAAACATGTAAAAGTAGCCTTTTAGTGACAGTGAGAGCTTCAGAAACTTGATATATTTGTTGTTGATAAGCATGCATTCTATCTCAAATTTCAGTGCGATTGGATGACAGCAAGTTGGTTTATTAGTGTTTCAAAGCGTTTGTAAAAGTGGCTTTTTATTGGCAGTGACGACGCTCCCAAAACTTAATATAATGCATTCCTGTCAACAACAAATCTAACTGTAAAATTTCTGTGTGGTTGGAGGACGGAAAGTTGCTTTATTAGTATTCTGAAGTGATAATAAAAGCGGTCTTTTTGTGACAGTCCAAAACTTGATATGTCAAATGACAAATGTTTCGGCGCATTATAGCCCTCGTGTTGCTGACGGCGCCACATAATCTGAAAATGACCAACCAACCAAAACTTGATAGAATGCATTGCCATTGATATCAAATATATCTGCCAAGTTTCAGTCTGATTGGATGATGGCAAGTGACTAGGTCTCAGTGTATTTGCCCGGCAGCGATACATACACAAAATCAAAGTTAATATACAGGATTTAAAAAGGATGAAATCATTTGCCGGATGTTTTATACCTTGCCTTGGCATATTGGGGCATGCAAATAACAATTTCCTTTGCGGTCTTTTTGTGACAGTCCAAAACTTGACAGGTCAAATGACGAATGTTTCGGCACATTATATCCCTCGTGTTGCTGACGGCGCCACATAATCTGAAAATGACCAACCAACCAACCAAAACTTGATAGAATGCATTGCCATTGATATCAAATATATCTGCCAAGTTTCAGTCTGATTGGATGATGGCAAGTGACTAGGTCTCAGCATATTTGCCCAGCAGCGATACCCACACAAAATCAAAGTTAATATAAAGGATTTAAAAAGGATGAAGTCATTTGTCGAATGTTTTATACCTTGCCTTGGCATATTGGGGCATGCGAGTAGCAATTTCCTTTAGCACTTCTCAGTAACAGAAACTTTTCTGCCAGTCTGCGACACTAATTTAGGTATTGGAAAATAATCTGCAGCTTAATTATTATTATTTTTTAAGTTTGCAAAAAATACATAAGCACCTTATTCATCAATTTTATCAAATATTCCTGTTTTGCATAAACATAGAAATTTGGCAAAATAAATTAATTATTAAAGCGGAAATATTTAAAAATATTGTATCTTAAATTAAAATTCTAATCATTCTGTATAAATTCAAACCAAACAGCAAAAGCGATCTTCACATTAATCACTGACATAACGGCTGTCACATCTGCACAAGCCTAGGCAAATGGCATCGCAATTCTGGTTGATAGCTACTATTAAAACGGCTTATACCTAGGTGAAAATTACCCTGTTCCAACACAAATTATACCAACATAAATATCGGCCTTAGCGCCCAATATATTGATAGAAATCTGGACATTTATGCAATAGAGACGATTACACTATTGATGTAACACTCTACGAAATTGACTATCACATCCACGTAAATCTCGGCGATAGTGCAACTATTGAGGCACAAAACTTCAAAATAGCGGTTATTATATCGGCGTAACACTCGCCGAAAAGGAACACTGCAACAACTTAAATATCAGCAATATCTCCCGTCTTAGCAGCACGATTCTTGGCAATAGCTGTCATTACATTATACTCAACTTTTAGCCAAGTTTACTACTACACACCAACGCACAAAAGCAAATAGAACTCATTATATGTTTCTATACAATATCTGCGAAATCGCGCGTGGAGAGTATCACAATTCCTCTTACATGAAATGAATTATCGTGCATGTGCGTTGACTCAAACCACCCAACTTACAAATTGGACTGACATTTTTTTTTTTTTTAAAGTCATATTTGTAAAATGATTTGCAGACTGCTGAAAGATCTGTGACGTCTGTCTCCTCTCTCTCATTTTCTGCTACCGGGTAATACTAACTCCAGGGCTTCATGTTAAATATCAAAAATATTTTTCTTTCATTAATTGCAATTTTAGTACAAATTAAATGTCGTAGCTCCCTTTAATCTGGCATCTTGGCAAAAGACTAAATTGCTTTTGATATTCAACTTGGACGGCATAGTGTCAAAATGCAATGGGAAAAGGTTATCTTATTTCTGTAATAAGGAGTAAATTTTTTAATTGATATTGAAATTCTATTTCACCAAATTAGGGAGTATCTGAAATACCTAATCTAGAATGATAAAAAACTTTTAAATGTGATAAAACAGAGCAGTCTAACAAATTACAACTACAATTTAGACAATGTTAACTAACTTTTATCTTTTCACTTTCGTGTTCTTTCAGCTACAACTGAGCAAACACAGCCTTATGAACACATCCCAAGAAAGCGACAGCCTAAACCCAAAAAATTCATCCATAATCAGTTTCGAGAGCGGCAACGACTCAGACAGGTCGGACATCCAGACAGTCACCAACAACAATGACGATAGTGGAATATCCAACGTCACATCCATGTCCATGTCACCGAGAGACAGCTCCGAATTCGACGATATCGACCACAAAATCCTCACTGCAGACAAGGCAGTCTGTACTGATTCGTCAATATTCGACTCTGCTCTGCCTAAAGAAGAAGTTATTGTTGCTTCAAAGTCTGAACGAAAGAGTTCGGCAGAAGACTTTGGCACAATGGCTCCGAGAGTGTTGTCGTCCCACGACTTTGACAAGTTTCTCGGCACTTACAAGCAGGAACTGGATTTATTGAAATCACAGCATAAAGAACATTACCAGGATTTGAAGGAGAGGTTTAATGACAGGGTAGATGATCTGCTTCAGAAGCTGTCAGAGGCTAATTCGAGGTAAGATTTGAAGTTTCTAAATGTTGAGCTGTTTTTTTATCATACATGCCATGATTATTATTGTCTGTTTCCTTGATGAAGGCTACTCAAGGTGTTGTTTTCATTTCCTGCCAAATTTCAGTTACTACACCACTTCTGTTGAATATATTAGTTTATTCTTTCACTATATTCCCACTTAAAACATGTCTCTTGAATTGTAATGGGAAAAAAATAGTTCTGTGGAGACAACTTGCATTTAACATGATTTTCTATGACTGCAGAATTAGGTTTAGAAGACTAAGTAGCCTTTTTATGGAAATGAACTATAATGAAATTTCATTCATTCATAATAGAATTTCCATTTTGGAAGTTCAGGAATAACTGTTTGTTGGAACGTTATATTGTAGTAACATTTTTCTTGTGGTGATTGAGGTAAGGAACCTACAGGATGTGATGCGTATAACCTAATACAGGGTTCCCACGGTCATTGAAAGTCATTAAAAGTGCTTAATATTTTTGAACCTGTTTTCAAGGCCTTGAAAGTACTTGAAAATGCTTCGAGGTGCTTAAAAGTCCTTGAAAATGCTTCGAGGTCCTTAAAAGTCCTTAATTTTTGCGTATGTTGACCAACTTAAAAAAATTTACAAAAATGAAACTCAGACTTGCTATCCCCGCGTGTCCACCACTTATCCTTATTATATCGGAATTTTCTGACGTATTTGTATTACACATGCGCCAACTTGTAACTGTTTTGGTAGAATATACTTTATAATTTTTTTTTATACGACATGATGCCTGAAAACAAATTTTTTAAGGTCCTTAAAAACATTGATTAGGTCCTTAAAAGTCATTGATTTTCATTCTGTGATTTGAGTGGGAACCCTGTAATATATTTTTTATAAAAAATAGTGTATAGTGAATCACGATTTTGAATTATTATACTTTTATTCATATCACTCAACGAATAAGATAATTACTAGCCTTAATCTGTAACTAATAGTGAAACTATATCCCAAAAGTTTTATCCTTTTTAGAAAGGAAACATATACACAAAAATGTATTGCATAGAAACCATATACAAACTTGGGTCCTATTATTTTATTAGAGTAATCTTCTGGCAAACAAGTTTAGGCTCCCCAAAGAAAATATTGAAAACTTTTTTCTTTCTTAAAAAGAATAGCTTAGAATAATTGGTTTAACTGGGAATATACAATTCTTTCTTTGGCTTTTACTATTGTGAATACTTTTGCTTGGAAAGAGGCCCAACTGAAATTGTAACACCATTAGTTAAAGGTTTCTTCTCTCATTGACCTAATTTGATCCCCCAGATACTTGGAATTACGACCCATGTTCGACCGAGCCCAGGACAAGATCCACACCATCGAGAGCCAGCTGACTGAAGTACAGAAGGACATGGAGACACAAGAGGACTACCACAGCCAGATGTACCTCAAGATGTACAGGTGGAGAACCGCTTTCAAAGCTTGCATCTGTGTGTCTGTGGCCGGTCTGGCCATCAGGCACTTAGGCCCCTACTTAGCTACTAACATGTCTGCTATCCAAAGCTACCTGTCCCCTTCGCTTGCCTATGATAACCTGCGATGCTTGACTAACTGGGTGGAGTTCAGGGTACAGGGTTGAGGATCTTTTTGATCGTGGTGGGATATGGGCTAATGGCCGAACTGGCGATTTTGTGTTGGGTACTTCAAAGTTAGGTATTGTTTGACTGGCAAGTTAGGCGGTATTTAGACGAGTTAAGAGGGATCGTTAACTTGCCCCATAGACCTAATGTTTTACAGGGAACGCATTCAACCTAAAATTCGTAATGTTCCTTAAATTTTTGTATCTCCCTAAAATTGTACTTACATTTTCGATAATTCCGAATTTTTTTTGTATAATTCGAAAAAAATTAAAAACCTTAAAAATTCTTTGATTTTCCTTCAAAACCTGCAAAAAACACACCAGATAATCCTCCAGAAGTAAAAATCTTTTCCGAGATTTTAATTATTCAATTTTTCAAAAATTGACAGTTTTTTGGTGATATTGAAACACATGCTTTGAAAAGAATGTCTATGTTAAGAGCCTATGTCAGTTTTATTAGAAATAATCCTAAATTAAAAAAAAATATCCCTAAAGTTTTTAGAATTACCCCTTAAAATTTTTTAGGAATTATCTCTAAAACGTTGCTCTGACATTTTCGGTATTATCCCTAAAATTCCTATCTAATTTATTTTAGAAAACTCACTGCACCTCTTGGTTTATTCTTTTTTGTCACAATATCTTTCCAAGTATTGCTTTAATCATATGATTTTTTTGTACCTGGTATAATAACATAATTATTAACAAAATTTGAAGAGAAAATCGTGTTTTACTTTACCCTTCAAACTTGTTGCTAAAATCTTTTATTGCTGACATTATGCTTGGTATTAAAATTAATATGTTGTAAAGCAATGCTTCCACTGATATTGTAATAAAAAAACATTTAGTACTAGATAATTTAACTTTAAAAGAAAAATAGTGCACCTGAAATTGTCATATTGGAAGTTTTTTTTTCCGTAACTTGGGTAAATATCTGTTTCTACCAGTTATCTCTAAAAAAAGTTCCAAATTGTCAAATTTGATTGGGTTAAGTATTATATTGAGCATTAACTGAGAAAATTTTGATGGTGTGGGAGCATAAATTTCCATAGTTTAAAATTAAATGGAATAATTTTAAGGCTGTAGTTGATGACGCTCACTCAAAATCACCATTTTGATATTAGTCCTTTTCCATCTAGGTAACGGTGTAGTTGTTTAACAGTTTCATTCAGCAATTTCCTCTTATACTCAGCATACTTTCAAAATTGTTTAACAACAATTTTTGATGTGATATTAGAAACTAGCGTTAGTGTATTTGTAGTGTACTCCTTTGCTTTCATTTAACACAATGATGTGCGTGTGTGCTTTATTTTTGTTAAGGTTTTTATGCGATGTTGGGGACGTTTAGAACAATGATAAGGAAATGTGATCATTCACATGTGATAGCTTCTTGGAGGCAATTTTTATTTAAGTAAGGGATCAATTAAAAAAGTCGACAGCTCGATTTTTTTTATTCTAATTTCTTGCATGCATCTAATCATGTATGGACGATTACATAGTGATTGCTTGATAATGAATTCAATAAGTAAATATGTGTTTTGGCCTATGTTGTAAGAATAAGTTTCTACAAATCAATTACTTATTAAGTAAGCGTACAATTAGAAAAATTTCTAAATCTTGCTTCTCATATTAAAAGATAATTTTATTGAGAGTACCAGGTTACTTAAATACATGGTAGACATATCAATTATCAAGTGTTCATTTAAAAACTTTCGTGACAAAAATTAAAAAAATGTATAAAATATCTCCTTAATATAAGCAATTGGTGCTAAAAAAAAACCCAGAGAAAAACCTCAAAATTACCTGATAAATTGCATGCTATAATCTTCAATTCAGACATTTTATTTCAAGCCATCATACTTATGGCTAACCTTAGTTGGTTATTAGAACCAATTTGTATAAACATTTAAATTAAATGCTCTTATTGGTTGCAAAAATTTGCAGCGTATTATAGCATTGCATTGTGCTTGTTTACATACAAGTTCTTGTTGCCAATTAAAGATGAACACTGGTATGCATAAGGAAAATAAATTCTTGCAACTTTTATGTAATTTAATTTTTACAGTTTTTGCCAAATGTAAAGTTTCGTAGTGTAGTTTTCCAGATTGTGTGTTGGACAAGTGATAAAGTTTATACTTTGAAAGAATGTGATGCGTGAACATATCGGTGATGTTTGTAATATTTTGCAGTTGTGTTTTTTAATCAGAGCTTTGGGTGTTCCTATATTTTATAGGTCTAGTTCATTTTGTGATATGTTTTCTCGAACGTACAATGTGGGTCAGTGTTTTTCATATGAACTTTTCTCGTAAAAATTATTTTGAAACTCTTTATTGCTGTGCTGAATTGGTAAATGGTGCTCTGCAGAGTGCAAGGTGTTATATCCAATTCTAAATTCACTTTTATTTAGTATTGAAGTTTGAAGATAAATTATCAATTGTGTAATTTGTTTTTAAATTATGATGGTTATTAAATTAAATTATTTTTTGGGTAAATATAAGATTTTACATCTCTCTTTCTAGTCTTTATATATATCATGATTTGGAAGAATTTCCTGCATTACACAGAATTTTAAAATAAAGTCTGTTGTACTTTCTATAACATGAGCTGAGTTTTAGATAATTAATAACATAGAGCACAATTAATTGCACTCATGGGAATTACTAAATTATAGGTGTATTTTTGAAATTATCATGATAATCATCAACTATAGTTAATAAGGTATGAAATTTTTTTAATTGCTTGATCACCAATCAACTAAAAAGAACTATTAACTAAAAGTATTAATATTATAATGTCTAAACTCTTATAAAGTATTATCTGAATGAATTATTGAAATGAACTTTCAACAGAAAATTACTGACTTCCATAAGCATCAGTTCCATTTGGTAAATGAGGAATGTATATTAGGTTTCTATATGTTGAACAAAATGGACTTATTTCAATTTCTCTTGGTATTTTTATTTATTGAAATAAAGTAGTATAGTGCAATCTCTTCTGCCTAATTATCCTACTTTTTTTATCACAAAATTAACATAATTTACACTAATGAAACATTAAATCTGGTATCTCCACAATGGTTCATCCAAAACATGCAGTTTTTGTATTTCTCAGATAAAAATAAACAGTTGCATTGTTGGAATCCTTAAAAATATTTTTGTAATTTTACTTCTATTATCTTAAGGGGGAAAAAAGGCTTTCATTTCATATATTTTTTATTATTTCCTAGAAGCAATAATAATTGAATTTCTACAATGAATGATATTGACCGATTTTTTAGGAAATTCAAAATAAAATCTAGTGATTATTTTAAATAATTCTTTTAATAAATTCATATTTTTGGTTCGAAAGATGTACGGTTTAAACAGTAAAGCATGTTACCCATTTATTAAATTTTTTTATGCCAAAAACGCAGAAGAAACAATATGATTACTATCATTATTATTTAAAACATTTATTGATAGTGAGCTAAAGTAAACGTTAAATTTCTTTTCCATTGACATGCCAATGTCATTAAATACTGCATTACAAATATACCAATTTAGCTTAGTATACATAACAAAACTTTAAAACAATTAAAGTTTTTGTTGAAGGGTTGTTTATTATTAAAAAAATTATAAATGTTTTTTTCTTAAGGAAGGGATTACTGATTCTTGATTTTTTTTAAAAAGAAGTTATTTGTTGTTTCTGAAAAAAAGGTTTTTTAGAACAGAACAAGACATTGACCATTTTTTATACTTTATTTGAAGTAATTGGAATTTGTTATTTAAAAATATTGTTTAGACATTGTTTTTTCAGTTCTTATTTACTTAATTTTTGGTACATATTCAAGCTAGTACAGCATGTGTAAAATCTCACAAAATTATAAATGCCTCGTAGAAATGGAATTTTAGGTTTATAGTACTTTTATTAAAAAATTCATTATAAAAAGTTAATACAATTGATCGATTTTACGAAAATTTTCAAAAGATATTCACACTTTCAAAAGAAAAACCAAAGAAGAAAAAAATATTCCAACACATATTAAAAATCTTATTCGACTACTAGAAAACACATACACTCTTTAAAGATGCATGCAATTTTGATTTCTTTTTGTGTATGTATTTTTTTTTAATTGTTATTATATATAGTTTTAATTTTTATTTTCAATAAAAAGTTATATTTTCATTTCATTCATTATAATTGTTGGACTGCATGATATGTTTATACACTGTAAAATCGTTTTGATTTGATGCATGTTTTGTTTCTTGTTAGGGGTGTCTAATATAGAATTGTGTTATTTTGAAATGTGTTTCATCAAGTCCTGATTGTGCATAGTCTAACACAGGTTAGTCTAGGTAGTATGAGTTCGTGTGGTAAATCTCAAAATCGTGCCATTCTTCATGCTGCTTCTCAACAGCATCATAATGTCTTATAGTTTTGGTGTAGCCTAACACAGATCACTTCAAGTGAGATAAGTAAGACTTTGTGAAAATTTCAAAATCTTATTATTCTTTCCTAGCATATTTTGATAGCAATGTTCTTCATGAAATCCTACAGATTTTTATGTAAATTCACATAAAAACCATTGAAAAGTAAAACATTTTAAAATCCTTCAATTGATCTTGGCATTTGCGACTATATTGTTTTTCTTCCAATTCCTAAAAGATTCAAATAAGCATTTGAATGTTGTCACTTCCTGGAAATTTCTGTCTCATCAATCATGGACTAAATAAAAAAAACATTGTTTGGAAATCTCACAATTCTTAGACACCCCTACAGTATTATTCCCTTCTGTTTATGATTTCCGTTGCATGTGACAATTCCCCCTCCCTTTCCCCCCAACACAATTTAGAAAGGGCCAAGAAGCCGCCAGATTCGACGACACAGACTTCTGCGTCCCAGCAAGCAGCCCCAAGCGCGTCCCAGACCTACTCCGGCAAGTCCAGCAGCTGGAGTCGGAGCTGGACCAGACCAAGCAGCTTTACCGGGACGCTGTCCGTGGAAGTGGAGATCATCGACAGGCAGAGTACACTCTCCGTTTCCTGAAAGATGCCGTCTTCTATTTCCTCACCAAGAAAGACAAAGAGCATCTCAAGGCCATCCAGAGCATTCTTGGGTTTACGGATGCCGAGAGGATGGCTGTGGCAAAAGCCATGAAACATAGGAGGCTGTGAGTGATTAAGTATGTTCTTCTCTCCTTCTGTCTGTGTCTTTCTCCTGTCTCTGTCTTGGTTCTTAATGCTGTGTTCGATTGCGCAGCAAAACTTGTTGTTGTTCATTTGCAAAATCCAAGGGTCGCATTTGCCTTAAAAATTCCTAATATTCCTTGAATTTTTGTTTCTCCTTAAAATTGTACTTAAATTTTTTGATAAGTAATAAAAAATATTAAAATCCCCTTCGATTTTCCGCCAAAACCTTGATAGTCCTTCAAGTGAGAAAAGTGGATTTAATTAAATTCGCATGTTTGGTCAAAATACTATAATTGTTTGATTATATAACTTATTTTGCTAAAAAGTGGTTTGACGTTCATTTTTTTAAAAAATTGGCAGTTTTTTTTACCAGTATCGAAACAAGCTTTGGAAAGATTGTACCTATTGGGAGCCTAAGTCAGCTTCAAAAGAAATATCCCTAACATTTTAAGAATTATCTGTAATATTTTTGGGAATTATCCTTAAAAGTTTCCTGAAATTTTTGGAATTATTCCTCAAATTTCTATTTAATTTTTTTTAGAAAACTCACTGCACTCCTGGGTAGAGTAAATTTTCAATAAGCAACAGTTGTTGCTTACTGCCCGAAAAAATGACGAAAGTTGTTAAGCACTTTTCTTTTATAGTTTCACCTGTAATCAAAACTTTAAGAAAGGTTGTCAGCCTGTCTCTGCTCTATGGACCTAATGCTTAATATTTGACCGCATTATGTGTAGAAATATAGCTTCAAACATGTGAATATTTTTATTGCATATAATAACAGTAATAAAAAAAATCATTACAAAATTTTGAAGAGAAAATAATTAGGTTTTATTTATTTATGCTTTAAAGTTTTTATAAGCTAGCATATAAAAATTAATAATAAAAAGTACTAGTTAATTTTCCTTCAAATTTCGGTACCTTTAATTTAACACACATTTAATTTGTTGTAGATTAGAGTTGATACACAAAAATGGTGATTACTGATCAAATTTGTTTTGTGATAAGAATGCAGCATTAATCTCTGTGTCGTCTCCTTTTCTTGACTATCTTTTATATATATCAATTGAATATATGAATATATATATATTTACTTTTATATATATCAATTGAATATATGAATATATATATATTTACTTTTATATATATCAATTGAATATATGAATATATATATATTTACTTTTATATATTGAAATTGTGTAATTTTGTTAATGAAGTTTACTGTTAAAAAAAATAATAAAAACATGATCTTTAAAAATGTATTGGTATAATTGATCATAATTTTGAATATTTCTATGTTTTTCATCAGCATTCGAAAGTATTTTTCTCATTTAGTTGAACTGTTTGGTTTCCATAAGTACTAACATGTGTTTTTTCTTTCTTTTAACATTATTCAAAAATTAATTTAACAGATAATCAAATGAAAAATACCTTTTATAGGCTTTGGTTTTCAGATTGTTTTTGTAGATTTCCATCTTTGTACAATTCAGACAGAATGACTGTTTTAGAGAGGTTATAAACTATTAAGCTTATAATATAATCTTGCGACAGTTTTGTTAACGTATTATTTTTTAAATGAAACCTGTACTTCAACTTATATATCAGGATTCTTTTCTCTTAACATGCATTTTTTTAAGCATGACAAAATCTAAAATGAAATGAGCTTAGAAAACTAAACACCTTTAAATTGCTGAGGCCTAATACAAAACATTGTTTCCGAGAAGTCATTTGATTGACAAGCCTATATGGTGGCAACCATCATGCTTATTTAGGGTTCCCACAATCATCAAAAGTGCCTAATATTTTTAAACTTGTTTTGCAGGCCTTTTAAAGTACTTGAAGATACTTAGAGGTCCTTAATTTTTGTTGCTGTTGTGTGCTCAATTGCAATATTTATAAAAATTCAACTCTTATTTACTTATCCCAGCAAGACCGCCACTTACCCACACTGCAACAGAATTTTTTGGTATATTTTTCATTATGCATGTGTCAACTTGTATGTCATTTGGTTCAGATTTGCTGATTGGTGGAGTAGAATTCGAACAGAGTTTTAGTTACACATTGTACGTGAGACTAGTGTTTATAATTTGCTAGCCAAAAGGGTTTGTGACCAGCAAGTGATGTTTTTTTAAATTTTTTTTTAGCAGAAAAAGCTTACGAATACTATGCCCGGAAAGTGCACATTTAATGTGCTTATGGATAAAGCACAGTGTATATAAAAATTGAATTGCAACATCATAGTTTTTTCACAATTCAAAATGAAATTTTTTTATATTAGTGCTATTGCCGAAGCAGCCATAAAGTTGCACATTAAAGACATGATGTCTGAAAAACATTTTTAAAGATCCTTAAAAATATTTAGATTTTTAAAAGTTCTTGATTTTCATTATGTGATTTTAGTGGGAACACTGTAATTCTTGTGGTGAGTAGGCTAGTTTTAAATTAGCATATCTGTAAATATGCCAAATAATAAGCAGAGCTGGTCAGTATATAGATTGTTGAAAACATATCCGCTAAGGTCGCAAACATGTAAACCCAGCTAGTTAGAATAAATCATATTGTCACTCAGGGCTACACCCACAGCTGACACTTGACTGAATCACTGTTTCCTCTCGTCAATACTTCCATGAAGTACTGGATTGTATTAAAGAAGTTTTAAATAGAATATATATGACTTTTATTCCACTTTTTTAATCTCTTTTCATACAACCTTCCTTATTATACAGAAGGCAATGGGAAGTGTAATATATCAACATGTATTAAATTTAAAAGTTATTATTACTGCAGCTATTTTCAGAACTTGCTATATGTCACATATTATCCCCCAACCCCATTATCCCTTATGTGGCATATTCTTTTGACAAGATATTTTTTTACAATCACAGAGGTTACAGAACCTGGAAGTCAGGGAGATTTATTTTTCTGTAAAAATATCGGGATTTTTTAAAATTTCACAAAAATCGGGGAAATTTTCTAGCGTATTGAAGGTATGTTTCCTTGTTCATCCCATATTTTGACGTCATTTATCTGGAGAATTGTGGTGGTAATCGTTAGAAGTTTAATGTTATGAAGTGTAATTTAAAGTTTTCATTATCGCAAAAACTATTTTTAAAAAATGAGCATATTATCTCTTTAGCATGTTCTATTTGATTAAGGTGTCTACCTACACAACTAGAAAACCTGGAAAAGTGAGCAAAATTTGAAAAGTTTGCCCTAAAATCAGGGAACTTTTTTTCCTGAATTTTGTGGTAACCCTGAATCAATGCAATTCAGTCATAAAAAATATTCAAATTATGTTTACAAAGCACAATCTTCATATTTAACAAATAATGTTGCTTGTTTTACCCTATCCACCTATACAATTATCAAAGTGTTCAATTCAATAATAATTTATGTATTCAATTCACCATTTGAGAATATTAAGAGCTACACACTCTACTTCAACTCCAGCAAGACAAGTGCTTCTTTATGTGCTGAAAGGAAAATATTTTAGAGTGTGAAAGAAAATCTCATTTAGTGAGTTTGAAGTACATGAGAAAAAAATCTCATTAAAAAAGTCTTGCAGGTTGAAAAAGTATTATTGAAAACCCTTATTCCTTTCTACAGTTAATTTTAGACTAATAATATTGATATTTCTCATATCTTTGTTTTTAGATTCTGTTCGCCTTTTAAGTTTAAAAAATGACAAGTCGAGACCTCCATTCCCAAGGCAAGAATTTGCTAAGTAGCAGATATGCATTTTCTGTACTATAGATTTGCACAGCAATTCAATGCATATCTTATACTTGTGACTATTTCACTTGAATCCCAATGCATCAGTCGAAATGTCCTTACAGATACTTAGTTTAATGAAAAAGCATTTCATTGAAAGTTTATTGCTTTATTTAATTGTACATTATTATATGTTTGTCGTTTTGGTTTCATGAATGAATTCTGATTTGTTGTAAATGATTTCGTATCCTAGGGGCGAGATTTTGTGTTTTAATATTCAATCATTATTTGAGTGAATAATTGTGATTTTCAAAAATTCTTTTTACCGATTTGAAATGATATCAGTATATAATCATAGCATGATTAGAAATATTAACATGGATTAGATTTAAATCAAACTAAATTATAAATTAGAAGTAAATGAAATTAAATAACTAATTACATTGATAAACTATGTAAAATAAAAACTAAATTATTCAATGACTTTAAATTAAATGATAATTAAAATTTGTAAATTTTGTAATTATTGATAACTGACATTTTGTTCGTTTTTACTTTTTTTTTAAATGGTTTTCTAAATTTGGATATAAAACTTAAAATGATCTGCCTTTTTAAATTTATATTTGAAATAAATTTATATTATTACAAAGGCAAATTTGTCTTGTAATGTTTTAACATTTAATAGAATATTTCATAGGTACTATAAAAATTACTGACTGTATTATGGAAAGGAAAATCACCGAAAACTTTTCACAGAATGTTACCAAAGGTTTATAAAATATGTATTTAGATAAGAAATAAATATTTTCATTTATATATCAAAATGACTGTTGGGAAAATGAAAATATATATTTTTATTCAAAAGCGTCCATCTATATCTTTTGTAGTAGTAACAGTCTGCTGCTATTGTATGTAATATTCAACTCTCACCTAAAGTTTAGGCATTTTTTTAAAAATATTTTTGTGGTTTTATTGTTTTCATACTTTGTGATATTTTTTTAATCCTGGATATTTCCAAGCTTAAATTTTTTATTGAACCTATTTTAAGTGTACATTAAAAATTTCATTTTTGGTTATAACGGTTTTGCATTTCTTTTGTAATGTCGTACGTCATGAATCAGTATTATTAAGCTACTATCTTTATTTTTGTGTACAGTGTATTTTGTTCCTTCACATTTAGAATATCCTTATTTTTCTTTGTGAATTGCAATGGAAAATTGGTTATTCCATGATAAATTATAAAGTTATCTTATGTTCTATGTAAATGTATTCTAAAGACTGATCTAGTTTATACAAGTGAAATAAAGTTGTGCATAAAAATGAAAAGTTGCTTATTTTCAATACTTTAGTATTTCTATTTGTCACACAAGGCACCTTGTCAAGCTTCATAAGGTTTGCTTTTATCAAAGACACAAATGTGGAACAATTACTATCATGTTATTAATATAAGGTATTTTTGTGCAGTATAATGCTTGTGTAGCTCTAACACCATGAAAAATGCAGTACAATTAATGCAAGCATTACATAATATTAGAGAGTGGCGAGTATAAAATAAAAGAAAAGGTTTTTGTGCTAGTATAGTTGCAAACAATTTCTTGATGTAATTTTAGCAGGGTGGAAAGGTTACCTTATAATGTCAGCAAAAGCAAAACTTTTTGATTAAACAATTGCTGATTCCAAATCATTGTCTACTAACAGGTACTGGTGCAAAACTGATAAAAAAATTCATTGCAAATTCTGATGCATGTGAAATGATAAAAGTTCAAATCTGACATGTTACAGTTCCAATAAAAAAAACATGAGCTTCACAGAAAGTGGCATATCAGTGAAAATCAAAAAATAACATCTTAATTTTCGAAAATTATACTGCATTTAGATAGTCAACCCAATTGAACACCAATTTTAACATTGAATTCTGAATTGCTGCAAATTTTATTTGCAATTAATTACAATTTTTAGTCAATACCTTTTGAATTATTAAAAAAACATTTGGTAGGGAAAAAAAAAAAAATTGCAGGGTGTCCACAGAAAAGTTATTTTGAAATTCCCTGTAACACTGAATTCTTTCCCTGATTATAAGTTATCACCAATATATATAATAAACTTTCAAGTAAAAAAGTATTCAGACTTATCACCATAAAAAAAAATTAGGATGCATGTACGTGCATGTGCAATTATACTTTAAAATCACACTTTTTTCATTGCTTACAGTCTAATCTCAAAAAAAGGGGACTTAGTATTAAATTTCAGATTTAATAAGCTATTTTCTGAGTAAAATTTTAAAAATAAAGACAAACCATAAATCATGTCAAAGTGGATGAAACATTCAACAAATATTCTATATTGTATTGTATTAACTACTTTTGTTTTCTAATACTTGCAATTTTAATAAAAATTGAAATAATCAATAACTACTTTAAAAACTTTTCGTGATATAATTTTTTTTATGTTTTATACATCAAATAAAATTGAAAAAAAAAAAAAAAGTTAAATATCAATTTGTGTATTTAAAGAAACTGTCTTCGAATGTGGTTGGATTGGCGGAGTTGCACCATTTTTATTTTATTTTCAGTTTGTATAATTTCACTGTCCAAATTGTTCAATTTCATCAGTTGCAATTTTCTTTTTTTCATTTGTTTTAATTCGGCTGCAGACACTATTAAGGTACAGTACCCAAGCAAAATCTTTTCATAAGACAATTATACAAAGCAAATTGCTTTAACTTTTAAACTATTACTTATATCTATAATTACAATGTAAAACTTTTTTTCAAGTTAAAATGAACAATTTTACATAAAATAGTGGTTAAAATTATAATTTAAAATAAGGATATACAGTAAAATTGGGCAATTGGGACAAATTTCTTGCACAAAATTAAATTAAAATTCCAATAATTCTGTGCCGATTCCAACCTAACAGTGAAACCGTTCATCACATACACAATAATCACGGACATATCGACTATCACATCAACGGAAGCCTAGGCGAATGATACCAAAACGGCGTTTCAAATTTCGGCAATAGCTGCTTTAAAATGACTTAAACCTAGCTGAAAATTACTACTACTCTAATTTAAATATCGGCGATAGCGGCCACCATACCGGCGCAAATTACGGCGATCATATTAAAGCAACAATCGGCAAACTGACAATCACGCCAACGTAAACATCAGCATTAGCACCCAATATATCGGTGGAAATCTCTGCAATAGAGGCGATTATATCGGCGTAAAACTCTACGAAATTTACGATCGCAACCATGTAAATTTCGGCGATAGCGACAATTATAGAGGCGCAAACCCTCGGAATAATGGCTATTATATAGGTGGGCGTGATACGCGCCGAAAATGAACATCACAACGTAAATCTCGGCGATGGCATTCGCCGTATTAGTGCAAATCCGCAATAGCAGTCCTTACGTCATCGTAAAGCTCAGCGATAAGAATCACCAGGCACCAACGTAAACGATGCCGATAGAGGTTGGCAATTTGCACTAAAAGTGATCATGACATCGGAGGTTTGGGGAAGTCTGAACGTACGTAGGTTCGTCTGTTGCGAGACTTGCAAGCGAGCCCAATAAAATTGTAATGCAGATTTATATCAATTTTAGGAAAGATCGAAATTTCAGTAAAAAAAAAAAAAAAAAAAAAAAAAAAAGCTAAAATCGGCGACGTTTCATCTGAACGTGCCATGTCTGACACTATGACAGATGCAAATCTCTGCATTAGAGTCAGTGACTTATTTCGGCGTAATATCCGACGAAAATTATCAACCCATGATGTATCTCGTCAAAATTATTTTTAAATGGCAGTTTCCTCCAAATTCAAAGTAAAAAAAAATTAAAAAAATTGAAATTTCTTTAATATTTGTAAGATCTATTTTTTACTTAATATCAATATCGATGGATTTAGAGGGGGTAAACAAAATTAAGCTTTTTCTGACATTTTTCATGCCTCATTAATACAGATTTTTAAGCCACCTAACCGAGCTCCTTATTTCACAACCCTTTCTATAGAATAGGCTTGAGAGGGGACGAGTAGATCGGGATTGTGATGACAAGCAATGTACTGGTCAACGAATCTTTACCCCTTGTGTGATTCTCAAATTAAAAAATTTCTCACAATACCATTAAAAAATGTCTCAATTTCAGCACGATTTTCTCATTTGTGAGTAGGAGACGGGACCAATAACTGGCAAGTTTTTGATTGCAATTAGCATTCTGCAGGTATACTCCTTGTCTTCTTGATCAGAGGGCAATTAATCATAAAGGTTTAATATCGGGGTGCCATCGCACCCCCAAAACTTCATTCTACGTACAAAAAAATCATGCACTAAAATAACTTTAGAAAAAAAAAAAAAAAAAAAAAACTTTAATTATAATTGGAAAATAAAATGCCTAATTCATAATTAAGAAAAAGCTTTGATAAAATCAGTACAATAGCATTATTGCAATTCTACAGAGTGTAAGAACTTACAGTTCCGATGAAGAAGCTATCGCTAAATTAGGACCAAGAAAAGTTTACCTTCGTTCTCTCCAAAAGATCAACAAAAACGACCCCTTCTTTCTTGACCTTGAATTTGAAACTAAGGACACAAAGCAATAAAACTTGTGGGGCATACTGTCCCCTCCCTTGCACGTGACATTGCACCATTGTGATGCGAGTTGCAAATTACTAAAATGCCTCTACTCTGGGGTGGAAGGGACAAGCGAATGGAATGGTCATTCTTGCTTGAATTGGAGTGTGCGTGCGATGTCAAGACTGTTTGTTTCTTCAATTGGTATGGCAGTGCAAGATAATTGATAATAATATATAAGCATGATAAGATTTTTTAAAAGTTACTATTTATTTTACAAAATATAATATATCATTAACAATTTGTTTTAGTTTAGACGTTTGCTTTTTTTTCTAAATATGTTTGAATATTTCATTTTTTACCGAATGATCAGAAACACTCATATTTGGCATTTTATGCAATTATCAACGTAACTCTCAATTCAATACCATCAGTATATGAATAGATTATAATAAAATATTTAATTCTTATAAAAATAAACTGATTTTACTGGATAACCCATTGTATCTGCACCCTTTCATATGCAAAATCATAAAAGCCCTTTGATAATGTCAAACAAAATTGCTTTCGTAAATTATAAAATGTAATTTATCCTTAACAGTATAAAGTGAGTTCTATATAGCTTTTAACTTCTTTTCAAAATATTCAGGATCATAGCCAAACACGTTTTTAAATATTGCTATGCTCCAATCTCACACCTCGCGAAAAGTCACCGGATCGAGCAATATTTGGCTCTCTGTAGTCTGTTTTCAAATTGAGTAAACACTTTTAAAAAATTTGACTAGTAATCTCGCGTCGATTGTTGAGCTACTTCCTGATAGTTTTCTGAGGTTTCTCTTATTTAAGATGAAGTCCATATTTCCCTTGAAAGACCATCTGGTAGATGTTCTCTGCTTGATAAACAAACTAATCAAATCTAACGTTGTTCCGGTGCAATGCCTGGAAATATCCGATACAGCGACATTTATTGCTACTAGAAGAATATCAAGTAATTTAACATATAATTTCAAAACTGGTCAGCTTAGATTGCAAATTTGTAAATATTGCGCATTCGCAGCTTTTGAGTTTTTATTTGCTCTGTTAAATAAAAGCCAAAATTGTTTTGTAAGAGTTGATTATTTAAGTATAAATTATTGAAATATTAGGAACAATACCGATGACTTACAAATAATTTAAATCATTTAATGTTAACAACTTTTTAAATTTTTTTTTTTTTAATTCTAATTTTAAATGTGTTTTTGTGTGTGTGACTCAAACTTGATGGTAATATGACTACTAATATATCTAATATGAGACACAATATGTAACCGATTAGAGATGCTACTTGTGATGAAAAAGAAGGTCCTATGGTTATATGAAAATTATTATTATTACAATTTCACCTGATGTAACTAATTTAGTTTGGAATTTTATTTGAATAAAACGCAGAGAGTTAAACAAACTAATTTTCAGATAATGTCAAGTTTATTGTTTGAAAAACCTGCTGCTTTTTTTTTTTTTTTTTATTTTTTATTTTAAATATGAGGATTTGTGTATTGACGGTTTAAGATGAGCTTTGAGTACATTTTCCTAATTTAAGTTCTTTTTAAATCATATTTATAAGAGAAAATATACAGTTATGTTAAACCAATCTCAAAATTTATATTAAAGTACAGGTTGGGTACAATTAAAATCCATCTTTTTAGAGAATTTTTGCAACTAAAGGAAAATATAAAACTTTAAGATGAAAAGGGCTTATATGGCTGTTCGCTTTACATGCTATTCCTTATAAATGAAATAATAAATCAAAATGAATTCAACCCAATGAAGTTTTAAATATATTGTTGTTCTTGAAGCGTAATTAGCAAAAATCCGAACAGTTATTTCTTAAAGTTTTCATTTCAAAAATTTTATGATAATGTTTAAACATCATTTCCAGATTTTCCCAGCAGTACTAATACAAAATTTCAAAAAGATTTACTAATTTCTACAGACTTCAGATTGATCTAAATAACACCAGTTTAATTGTGGCTTGATTGCACCTTAAAAACTTTCGAAGCTGTCAGAAATAAAGCAAACGTACCGTTTGGTATTATAGTCCTCTAACCAAATTAGAATTATATTAAAGTTTTAAAAGAAATTTATACTGGATTAATACAGAAAATCTTTATAGATTTTTATACTAATATTGTTGAGGCGCATTTAACCAATAAAAAGAAAAGAAAGTTTACATAATAAATAAAAAAAATCTTGGAAGAGCCATAGTAAAAACTATCTTATATTTGAAGATAATTTTTTTTTTATTAAAAAAACTGTACACACACTCACCTTGTCTCTTTTTTTACTATAAAGTTCGAATATATGTTAATGTAGTTAGAGTAGTCTTAGTGCATCAATATATAGTGTTAATGTGACTAAACTTTGGTAATATAAATATATATTTTTTAATTTTACTTCTTATTTTACAAAATGTAATTTTTCATTAACAATATTTGTTTAGACATTTGTTTTTTTTCCAATCTTTTTTTAAATATTTCATTTTTGTCCGAATGATCCGAAGAAGGGACTTACTGTACACATTGATATTCGATATTTTATGCAATTATCAGCATAATATTTGAATATATTATAATAAAATATTTCATTCTTATAAAAATAAACTGTTTTTACAGGAATAAGCATTGTATAAGCACACTCTCATATGCAAAATCATAAATACCCTTTGACAATGTCAAACAAAATTACTTTCTTAAATTATAAAAAAGTTATTTATCCTTAACATTTTAAAGTGAGTTCTATGTTGTAATTATACTTCTTTTCAAAATATTGAGAATCATAGCCAAACACGTTTTTACTTACCTATCAATTACTTTCAATTACCTATATGTTTACATAGGGTAATGAAAATGTATAGCATTCAGAAAAAAAATCTATTTTTCTTTCATTTCCCCAGGTTTTGAAACATCCCGATTTCAGAAAAGTGGTCTAGATAAAATGTCTATGCGTACATGGTCAGCATAGCTCCTAAACGAATTGACGTACGATATTCAAATTTGGTGTTCGGGTTAGTGGTAGCCATGGGACCTACGATTAAGTTTGAGCATTCACATAAGGGTGAAATCATGAATCTAATGCCTCTTAAGGTGTTTTAATCGCCCCCACCTCCGAATTTCCAGTAGAAATCTGATAAAAGCGTAAAAGGTTGAAAAATGAGTGTCTTTAACGCAAAGCTCTCAGCCCTTGTGCATCGCCCATCAACGATTGATATCTTTCTGCTTTTCGTTCAAGAAAGGACAGTGTAATGTCTATTGAATATCATCACCAATTTCGTCGGTTATGCGTTTTTTTTTTTTATTATTACTTTTTTTTTCTTGTCCCACGTAAAAATTATTGCCAAAAATATCGCCAAACTCTCCATTTTCATTTAAATGAAGGAAAATTTGGAAACAGTAAATAATACCATATCAAATTTGAATGCAGTGACCAATATTATAGTGTGTAGTCTCAAGTTTATGTAACTTATATTTTAACTTACTAATGTGATGTCAAACAGAGTTGAAAAGCATTGTTTAACTTTGGAAATTATTAAAACCTTATGAATATAGAGTTTTACGTACCTGCAATGTTGTCTAAAGTTGTTAAAAGATCTATCGCCTTTTTCTGCATCAATTGATTTATGATGTTGAATGTATTGGTAAATTAACTTGTATAAAAAAGTTCAATTTTCAGGATTGCTAAGCTTTTTTTACACTTCACCTAATCTGCATGAGATATTTTTTTGTTCTCTTAAATATTTTTTATTAAATATTTAAAATTTAATTTTTTATTACATTTTTGAGGTAATGTGTTACATGGGGTGCAAACGAGGTTTGTCAAACCCTCTAATTTTTATGTTTCATTGAACCCTAGTAGTATCATACTAATTGATGATACCCCTCCCCCCTCTCTTCCCCAAGTTGACAAACTATCACCGCCACTGTAAACACTCACGTTCATAATCGCACCCCCCTTGATTGACCTCTAAATCCGCCCCTGGTAGCAGCCATTACATCACCGTAACGCTCAGTAAAATGGCAATCACATACCAACATAAATAATGCCGATAGATTGATTGGTTGGAGTTTAACGACGCAAAGGCATAATGCAGATAGAGGTTATGACAGTAAAGAAAAATACTCATTCAATCGGTGGCTTTAGGGAAGTCGGAACGTATGCAGGTTCCGTTTTGAATTCTTTGTTAGCTGTTGAAAAACACGAACTAATTGGAGTTTTTCCTGTTAAGATTCTACCGTAATTGTAATAATTGAAAATAAAAAAAATACAGAAATCCTCAAAAATGCTGAAAACTTTTACCCATGCAATTTGAATGCAAGCAGGTTGCGAGTCTTACAAGTAAACACAATAAAATTGTACTGCAGATTTGAATCGATGTCAGGAATTATTGAAATTTCAGCCAAAAACTTAGCTGAAATCCGTGTTTCAGCAAAACTGTACCATGTCTGACAGGTGCAATCCTTGAAATAGCATCAGTGACTATTACATCGTAACACTCCAATGAAATGAGCATCACGGAAGAACATAATTCACGGCTATAGCACCCGCCATAATCACAAAAATAACGGCCATTTCATAGCCGTAACGCTCAGAAAAATGACCATCACCTACCAACGTAAATAATGCTGATAGAGAGTATAACATTAGAGAAAAATGAGGAGGCTAGGTAGTCATTAGTCATTCCATCGGTCATCGGTGATTTGGGGAAGTCTGAACGTATGCAGTTTCAGTATTTCTCGGGAAATTTTAATGTGAGAAGTTAAGTGGTCGGTCTTGCGGATCGAATTTTTCCCATTTTTTTTAAAAAACCTTTTCTAATTTTTTTGCAAATTGTTTTTGGTATATTTGTTAGCAGTCTATCTTCAATTGGCCAAATTAAAAATTTGTTTAACTTCAGAAAATTCCATGATTTCTTTAAACTTTTGGACAAAATCCCTGATATTTCCCGAAATGCCGAATTCCCTGACTTTTATCGATATTCCCGGTTTTTCCAATCTGTGAACACCCTGTTGTGACTTTTGGGCTTTAATTTGTAATTGCCATGTGGCCTTAAAAATGGTAATTTAGTTTATTTCAAGATGACAATTCTTATCTTGTGAAGTTATAAACAATGGTGGAAATCCGATGTAACATATAATAGTTTCGTAAAGCCTCGGTGTAGCAACCAGGAGAAAAATGTCTGTAGCGGTTAACACAATGGCAGGAAGTTTTTTGACAATAGCAAGTATTGCAATAATAAAATTATCGGTATATATGGTGAGGCTTCCTTTGCAATAGCATTGGTGCTTCGACAGCAGCCACATTCTGGAAAAGAAATTGTAAGTGTTGAATTATCTTCTCCAATATCTCTTGCAGGGTTGGCATGGTTTAAACCAAATGGTTTTTTTCTAAAAAAAAAATGTAAAAAAAAAAAAAAAAAAATGTTTTTTTTAAAGAATAATTCAAAATTGTATTTGTATTTATAATTAGATTTTTAAAATTATTTGATGTTGCCAAATAATTTAGACTTTTAACCAAAACTTTTCCATTCCAGATCTTTTTCAAAAAGAATTTTACTGCAAAAGCAACTACAGCGAATGTTGAGAGAATTTTTTTCTTCTTTTGAAGCTATACAATCAAAATTGTGTAACAGCCTGAGTTTAAAAAAAGCTGCAAACTTTTTTTTTTATTCAAAATGTTAAATTCTAAACTTGTTTTTAAATGGAATAATAAAAAATAAAAAAATAAATAAAAAAAAAAGAGCATGTAGTTTTTCTTTCTATTAATTTTCTAAAAAATAATTCACCTAATGAAAGACCTACTTTCTTGGTATTACATGACTGATGCTTTTGTAAATGAAAAATTATACGATATAATAAGTTCTAATGTATTTTAAAATAAATCTTATAAATACTTCAATAGTCTTTCATTATAAGTATCAACAATAAGTTTTTATATTAATCAAATAGATAAATCAATGTTTTATAGTTATTTAAAATTATTGATTAAAATTAAATTATATAGGCTGTATTTTAAATTTGTTTCTAAAATAGAGGTTTTGTGCTTTAACAACTTATTTCTAAACCTTAAAAATATCATTTTTTTACAACTTATCACTATTACTGGCGAATCTAAGAGCAATATTCCATGCATGATGCAGTAAACATTTACTATTGTATTATATTGTATACATTGAATTTAAAATATTGTATCTCTAAATACAATATTAATATTTAGTATGATTTGAATGTCCACGTAAGTAACAATTGTTTATTTACTTAGTTTAAATTATTTTTAGAAGGAATATTATTTGTTATCTAAACATTAATTATTCTAGTTAATGTCAAATTTTATTTATAAATATGTATACATGCAATTAGAAAAGGATTTTTTTAAAAAACCCGGTTTTTTTTTTGGCTTTTTTCAACCCTGATCTCTTGTTTATGGCCCCCAATAACTTTGATTGTGGATTTGCATCAGTTTCGTGAGTAATAGAAATCAGCATTTCTGCTGAAAGAAGCATGTCTAATGAGGGTTACAATTCATAGTAAGCAACAGATCTTAATAAAATATATGCTACTGAGACTAAAGAGAAATTCTTTCTAAAAGATTATATGTATTTTAAAATTGATCAAATTTTCAACAAAGTTGATTTAAGGACTACAACGACATGGCATGTATTTTAATTTTATAGGTCTAAACACTTGACTCTCTACCTTTTGAATAAAAAGTTAAGACCACCAGTTATATCAAGTATAAATGTTAAGACTGTATTTTTTTTTGGAAATGAAAACATGAAAGAGAAGTTTTATCTTGTTTTGAAAGTATTTTTCTGAATGTTGTATGCAGGGAAAGATATCAGAATTCATTTTTCAACAAAGTTATAAAATACAAATCCAATATTTTTAGGTTTGTGATTTAGTTTAGGATGAGGGGAACGTAAATTGACTGTTAAAATTTCATTAGCTTTGATGGTATTTCAAGAATAACTTTTTTTTTGCAAAGAGAAAAGTTGAAGAACAATAATACTAGAACCCATTTAGAAGAGAAATATAAACAAAGATGACCTCTTTTATTGAGTTCAAACTTTTTAGGGGTTACAATTGATAGTTTAACAATATTTGAGTGCAAAAAGAGTGACAAGTTAAAAAAAAAAAAGAAAAATAAGTATAAAGGCAAAACAGTAAGATCTAACAAAAGGAATAAGAATACATAACTTATAAACATCCAAACAAAACAATCACAAATGCACAGGAGATCAGGAAGAATATATACATACTTCTTCAGACTAAAAAACTGATTTGAAATGATTTAAAAATAAATAACAAATAAACAGAAACTACTTATAAATATATTTAAAAATAAATATATTTATACATTTTAAACACTTGAGACTTTGAACACTTCTTATTCCATCAACAATACAGTATAAAAATAGAATCCTTTTCTATAATACATTAGTTATGAATTTTTAGTATTTTAACTTGTTTAATTATTAATATACTTATTTATGACATCACAGCTCTGAATGATGTATGTATTCAAGCACAAAGCTATGCAATGGTTCTAGTTTCCGCTCCCCATGATATTCGGTTACATATTGTCCATCTCGATAAATGAAAAGTGTTGGATACCCCACAATCTGTAAAAAAGGACATATTTAGTAGAATTTGGCTGTGTGACTCCACTGCTGGGAACCCATTAAAATACATAGAAGTTTACATTAATAGAAGTTTTGTACTATTTTAAAGTAATTCTGTGCGAGGAAATGTAAAAAAAAAATACATATTGACCTTTATTGGCGACTTTTTTTTTTGGTAGGTAACTTAACTTTAGAACACAGTGACATTCCTAATAATTTCACAACACTAAAGTTTAGCTAGTAAAAAAAAAAAAAACAAAAAAAAAAAAAAAAAACAGTTCCTTTATTTTCAAATATTATTTTAGTTGCCAATATGGCAAAGAACTAGAACCAAATCCTTATTTTATCTATGAGACTGCAAAACAATACATGTAAAAAGCAGGTTTATGATGTTGATTGAAAATAATATGGAAATATTACTGTAGAATTCAAACTACTTATCGGACAGAAGATAATGCATAAAAATTTGAAAATAAGAGGAATGTTTTAGAATAACTTGTTTTCATTTTTAAAGTATTATAAATATTTGTTTCCATTTCATTGAGTTTCTTAACATATCGTTACATTTTGATAAAAGCAACTTTTTATGAAATTTAAAATTTTTTCGTGGCACTCTCGATGAACTAGCATAGCTATGTATACAATTTCGTACCTTTAGACGCAAAACTTTGAATTTGTATAAGGTGTAGATAGACTGTCCCTCAGTTTTATGTAGACAAAATCAATCCATACTTCAGAAAATACATATGTTTACATAATAATCTCTAAGGGAACTAATGTTCTTTTTATATACTAAAAATTAGATTAAATTGAAATTTATAACTCTTTTTTTTTAACAGGTAAGAAATTTTTGGAACTCGTGTGCTTACCAAATACACTATTTACAGGTGTGTGATTATCAAACGTTTTATATTTTCTGGATGCATAAATAAATTTTTATATCAGAAACATGAATTTTTTATACCAAGTATAACAACAGTCACAAAAGATCATTAACAAAATTTGAAAGGAAAATAACAAGTAGTTTCTTTTATCGTTAATTAAAAAAAAAAAAAATAATAATAACTATAAGATATGTTTAAAGTGTAATTAAATTAGTTACCTTCCCTTATAATACTGTTAATGATACTGTTATTACACGGTATAAAAATTCATACATTTTAAAGCTATACTTCAGCAGACGCTGTAAAAATTAAATAAAATTAAGCATTACATCCATGTAAAAGATGATCCTACTAAAGTGTATATTAAACTTACTTTTCGCTCACTACACATTTTCTCTTCTTTTGTACAATCTACTTCTGCAATTTTCACTTGAGTACTGGAAGCATACTTCAGAGCTAAATCTTTCCATATGGGTTCCAACCTTTTACAATGTCCACACCTAGAAAGTATGTCTTAAAATTTCAAAAACTCATATTCAATATACTAAAAGACTACAGAAGATAAGTATTTTGAAACGTAATATACTTTGTAGTAATGCGACAAAATTAATCTCCAAGATACTCCATGTTCCAACATTAACACACATCTTTACTAAACAATTAATTTTAAAAACATTAAGAAAAAGCACAAAGAAAGAAAATATTAAAAATTCAATATTAAACTGTGTCTCTTACCATGGAACAAAGAATTTGACAAAACTGAGACCTTTACTAATTGCATTTTCAAAGTTTTCACTTGAAAGCTCCACAACTAAATTAGCCTGAAAATGCATCCAAGTTCATATAATAATTTAAAGATAATATCATTATAATATTTAAAATGTATAATTAGTTGAAGCATTGGCTTTAAAATATATTAAAATTTACTCCTATTAAACTTAATATTCATGCTAAACTAGCATTAATATTAAAATGTTTAATTATATACTTTTTATGCAAAAGTGCAGTATTTTAGAGAGTTTTTAATATTTTAAAAGTTTTTTTCTTCATATTATTATGGGCTAGTTAAATACTGCAATGCAATTAATTTAATGAATAAATAAAAAATATAATTTGGAAGAAGTCAATGACTAACTTACATCTCCTTTTGGGTCTGGAATTCTTCCTTCTTCAAATTCTACCTCACCTTTGTGTGCAATTTTCATCTCTGTAATAAATTGCTTAAATCCATCTAGATTTCTGGTCCCTTGATACTTCTCAATCTAATATTCCAGAGCAAAACACTTACAATAAATAAACTACAAATATTTTAATAAAGCAAATAACTTAAATATATCTAAGTATTGCCACTCCTGATTCACCATATTGTACTACAACACACAAACTTATATGTTTTAGAACATTACTGGCAACTTATTTCTTAATTATTATAACATTAATTTTTTGTATACATTTCAATACCTAAATTTTGAATTCTTTCATCCAAAACAGCTCCACTATTTTAAGCCACCATTACTTTGAAAATCAAAAAATGTTAACAAAATAAATGAAGATAAAACAAATCGTACCTTTTTGCCATTAATAATCCATAATAAAGTAGGATAACCTTTCACTTCAAATTCACTGCATGTCTGTTTGTTTTCTGTGCAATCTATCTGAAACAAAATGCAGAAAGTGAATATTTCTATACATTTTTTTTTTTTGTAAATATCTCTAATATTGTACTTGTTACAATTAATTGGATGATGATCAAGCATGATTAACTTCAACAGAGCCTATCCGACACAATTTTGTTGAAAAGACTGATTTAAAGAGGCTTCCATAATAAGAAAAAATGGCAGCCTTAAGTTTAAGCAGCAACTGCACTTAATAATTTATTATTCTATTCTCATTATAAGTTTGGATGTTACAACTAGTCTAAAATTGATTGCATTTCTAAATAATCTATGGTGTTGCCTAGCTTAAAAATTTTTCGTGCAGCGATACTTAAAAATCGAAAAAAACAAAAAAGCAAATTTGCAGAAGTCAAATAATCCAATTAGATCAATGGTCAGCAAGTGTAAAATAAAATATATAAATTACAGAATGGTTGATGTTTTCAAACAATTTATAATTAAAAATCAATTAATAACAAAGTCAAAAAGTAAAATGTACAGCTTGTCACTCAACTCAGCTACATTTGCTTTAAAATATTGGCTAAATAACAAGATTTTTTCAAAATTGTGAACTCTTCTGTTAGACGTGCACCAGATAAAAATTGCCAATTGCAGCAATATCTCATTCAAACTAATAAACTTCAAATCTTTTATAATTTCGATGACAAACTGTTATAGAGTTGCTATAGCCAGGCTTGGTGATACATATAAACATGTAAACATTTAGTCACGGCGCCAACTGGTAACCATCTAACGGAAGAGTACCTAAAATTGTTAAATTGGAGCTATTTGATTAAAAAGTGTGTTATGCATAATAGAATCTTGGAGTAGAAATGGTGAATTGGAACAGATGTCTGACAATGTTGTAACAAACACTAACAGATACAGATATATTTAAACATTTAGTCTTGGTGCCAACTGGTAACTGTCTAACGGAAGAGTATCTAAAATTGCTAAATCGCAGCTATTTGGTTAAAAAGTGTATTATGCATAACAGCATCTTGGTGTAGAAATGGTGAATTGGAACAGAGGTCCGATATTGCTGTAACAAAACACTAAATGCCTTTATATTATAATGAAATATATTATGATACACAAAAAATACTTACATTCTGTAAAATAAAACTATGCAAATCGCATTTACCTTTGAAATAGTAAGAGACTTATCATGTTGGAGATTTTCAGCTAGCTCCTCCCAAGCATGGGCCATTTTCTGGCAATGGCCACACCATGGTGCATAAAATTTAACAAAATGCATCCCATGTTTAACAACATCTTGGAAATTTTCGTCAGTTAACACCTTTGCGCCATTCTCTGGATTGCTACTTCGAGAACCTGGAGGAGGTATCTGTAATGAAAATAGATTTGATACACTGTTAATGCTCAACAAGATATTTGAAAAGTTTATGCAACCTAAGATTTTTAAAACTTTTAATATATAACAAGTCAAAAATTATTCAAATGCAGACAATTTTTTATAACTCAATAATTGAACTAAAAAAAAATCTTAATTTTATTGCAAATAGAGATTTTTATTTCTATAAATTAGATTTTTTTTTATACATGGATACTTGGGTCGACCTGAAATATACACAAAATTTTTTAATTAAAAATTTTAATGGACTTAAAAGTCAAGCTTAGTGAAGTATTTAATCAAAATTTTAGCATTGTATACTTTGAATTTTAGTAAAACAGGATATTAGAATACGGGAAAATTGTTCAGAAAGAAAGAAAGCCAATTTAGAAAGGCTGATTATATCACAGTTACATTTAAACTTCTTGAAAAAAATTCGTTTTAACAATTTTGCATTTTTTAACACATTTTCGTACATTTTTCGCATTGTTTGCGAAAAAAACGTTTTACATGTTGACATCTTAATTCTTAGCTGTAAAAGGTTATATTAGCTATAAAAGGCTAGTTACTAAATTTCGGCAATGGTTGAGAGTTTTGTTAAACAATGCTTTCGAAACTAAATTTTTTATGAAAGGAATTCTTCATCTTTTTAAAGACATTTATTATTATTTCGTTAACAGAAGTAAAAAAGTTTTAAATTCCAAATCCAGCAAGAAGTCAGAAAAAGGGTTCTAATTCCCCCCCCCCCCCCAATAAAAACAATATATTAGTAAATAAGTTTTGAAGATATCAGCATTCAGGAATTGGTGTGCTCGATTTCTGGTCTTGAGCATAAGAAAATAAAAAAGTATTTATTCTTTTGGATGTCTGAACTAGGGGTGTGGAATATTGTACAACTTTCAATTACACTACAATACTGGTGTGGATTTGTGTCATTTACAGTATTTATACTTTCATCATTCATTCAGTAAAAATGGTCATAGTAAAAATTTTGTGAGATAATTCTTGTAAGGCATTTAAAAAAAAAGAACACCTTTACCAAAATGAATATTTTGGCGATATACTTATCGATAATTTTTATACTATCCTTATTTAAAAGTGAAACTAAACAGAAAAGAAAAAACAATCATTTATGAGGTATGTTTAAGGAAAGAGAACTCTGTGTTAAAAGCATTTGTTTTTAAACTTTTTACTCCATTAAAGCATTTTTTACGGGAATTTCGGAAATGGTAATGTTTAGAACACCTTCAGAGCCATTAGTGATTTTGAACAAAATCATTCGAGATGTTTTTTAGCAATTACTAAAAAGTATGATTTTTCAATGGCAGATACCTTATGCGCATGCACGATTTTGACTAAAACCTAAATGGTAGGTTCTTGTGCCATCACCAACACGCACACCAAATTTGAACATCGTAGGCCAATTTGTTTGGGAGCTATGCTGACCATGTACACACACACATTTTTTCTAGATCACTTTTTTGAAATCAGAATGTTCCAAATGTGGAGGAATACAAAAAAATAATAATAATTTTTTTTTATTGAATAGCATACTTTCATAACCTTATGTCTAAATATGGATAATTGAAAGTAATAATAAAAAATAATACAACACGTCAAACAAGTTGGTCAGTACTCACATCTTGACTTTTCTCTCCTATGTTATTGGAAATAAAATCCTCAAGGCCAAGCAAATCTCTTTTGCCTTGGTATTTTATTCCTTTCTTTTGTCCAGCTTCATAGAATATTAGCCTAAAAAAAAAAGGGAATTATAAGAAGATGAATACAAGTGCTAGAATACAATAAATTTACCATATTTTAGAGTGTCTTAAAAAAACTCTGCATTTCCTTATAAAATGCTACTAATAGTAGCATTTTATAAGAAAATACTGAGTTACAGTAACTATGCCCCACTCTCGTGAATAAAATCTTGTAAGTTTATTCGTAACATGGGGGTAATTACATTTTATAATATGCTACTACACTGCTGTGGGAATTTCGCAGGATATTGTGCAGCTATTTAAAATAGTATGAAAATAAACATGCTAAGTTACATTGGATATTTACCCATACCAGTGGCGGATCTAGGATTTTCCTGAGGGGGGGGGGGCAACACCTGTGCCTTAGCCAGGATGAAATCGAAAATTTAAAAACGTTTAAAAAAAAAAAAAATATCTATGCAGTGTTCTAAAAATATACTTCAAGATCATCCGTATTTATTGATTACCCCATCCCCCCTTTTCATCATATTTCTGACTCGCTACCTTAGCGTAAGGTGAAATGCCCAGGTTATACCAAAATTACTTTTCAGTTAAAAAAAAAAAAAAAAAAAAAAAACTCTGCACTCCTCAAAAAATCCCCTTCTATACTAGATATTTTTTTGAACTCCTTTGTTTCTTTATACTCGGGACAAATAAAACGTTTTTGCAAAGTTTCATGAAGGGACCAATTTTTTAATCTCGTATTTTACCTTTCTTGGATTTTGCATGTGTTTTCGTTTATAAAAAAACCTGTAACTTTCTTTAGATTAGTTATATCATTTTGCTTTTTTTCATTCGATTCAGCATAAAAAAAAAGTACTCTAAAAACATGTGTCACATGCCTAGATTGCTCCAAAATTAATTTTTCAGTCGCAAAACCCCCTCCCCCCTTTCTTTGCTAGATATTTTTATGGACTCATCTGAACATTTTCTTGACAAATATAGAACATTTTTGCCAAGTTTGATCAACGAACCAATTTTTTTTGTTTTTCTTATGGTTTTAGGTACCATTTTACCAGCACTAATATTTATATTTGGTGTGATTTTATACATCCATAATTTTTTTTACTTTCAATTACCCGTATGGTGTAAAAGTATTGAATTCGGTAAAAAAAAAAAAATCGATTTTATTGCATTTCTACACGTTTTGAAACGTGATGAGTTCCAAAAAATGTTTGTGCCTGTTAGTTATCAGCATAACTCCCAAAACGGATTGACCTGCGATGTTCAATTTTTATGTACAGGTTATTGATGGCCATGAGACCTGGCATTAAGGTTTTCGTCAAAATTGCACATGTGCATTAAGTAGCTGATATTGAAAAAATTACGTTTTTCAGCGATTACCAAAAAAATGGTTTTAACAATTTTGATTAAAATCCCTATAAAAATGCCTTTAAAGGTGTTCTAATCATTCCCACCTCCGTAGAAATGAGATAATGGCAAATGCACATCAACGACTGTTTCTGCTCTGTTGCACTTAGAAAGGATAATGCAGTGTTTATTGAAAAATATATTACGATTTTCACCGTTTCAGCTGCGTTTTTTTTAGAATAATCGCCAAACTGGGCATTTTTTTTAAATAATGAAAACAAAATAGGTAAATTATATCAATCCGTGACAAATTAAAAAAACAATGCATACTGAAATATTTTGTTCTAATTCTTCAATTTTAACTGGAAGAGAGAGATTGTAGGAGGATTACTGTATTTAAAAATTTTTAAGAACTTCATTTTGAGTTGCAATATCATTTTACTTCTTTCACGAAACTTTTGAACAAGAATCATAAGTTTCATAAAAAATATGTTTTGGAAAAATAGGCTTAGAATAAAATTAGAGTAATCTTAGCCTTCTCTAAAAGTATGTATAGATATTATGCCATAAGAGTTATAATTACTTATAAAGTGCAATATTTCTTGCATTCCTTCTGCAATAACGAAAAAAAAAAAAAAAGGGGAAAAAAAAATTTAAAGCATGTCCAGGTAAATATTTGTACAAAACTTTTCAAATTATCGTAAAAAACATGCACATTTATTTTGTTAATTCATTCGTTTAATTTCGTACAGGGTTTGAAAGCGATATTTTAAAAAAAATATATAATTCTGCTACTTTACACAGATAATACTTCTTACAAAATTGTTTATAAGTCTATTTTATGTAAAAAAACAATTGGCATACCTTTTCAGTGTGGTGCAAGAGAGGATTGTTAATCAAAATTCAAATATGACGCTTATTTACAAGCCCAAGCAGAAATTAGAGCTGGACGAGTTCTTATGCAGTTAATAAATAACCTTCCTCTTCCTTTCTTTCAAAAGTTTTAAGTTTAGCCTATTACCATGTCCAGTTGAATGGGGGTGGCCATTTCCGGGGGTAACCCAAATAGTCACAACCTCTCATTATTCTTTTTTTTCCCCTGGTTGGCGTTGGACATTACGAATGTGAGTCAAAATCTCTTCCTCCTACTCGACAGAAAAGGGATCGGTTATCAGGGGTCCAAGATGTCTTCAAGGTCAAGAGGAGGGAGGTTTGAATACTTGTACTGTCTTCCAACATCCGTATGAATGGGAAGAGAGAAGGCTATAAATAGAACCTTGGTTGCTTTTTTTGGAAATTAGATGAAGATTAAAATATAATTGTTGCGTGAACTTATCGAAAAAAACTTGAAAAAAAATATATATATATTTTTATTATTATTATTTATTTCTGTAAATTGTAAAAAAAGACTCCACCTGAGGGGGGGGGGGGCGCCCCCCGTGCCCCCTGGCTGGATCCGCCATTGCCCCATACAAGAACTACCCAAGGGTATTAACGCCTTAAAACTTCCAATACAACAATTGGATTTCAAAAGGCAACATCTGCAAGATCATTTGACGGAAAAATTTCTCTATGGACAATTCCCACCAGGTAGTACAATCGGTTACAGTTATTATTGTGTCTACTCATTTTAAAATTCAAGTTTTTAGACCATGAAAGCAGAGAATCGAGAAGTCTTTCTGGAAACTAGGTAAATTTTCCGCCTCCTAACACCATTTTGCACGAGTAAAGAATGAAGATTTAGTTGGATGGATGGATCGTTATTTTACTCATTTTAAAGATAGCATCTTAATGGAAACCTGGTATGAAATTTGTCAAAGCAAACAAGCAGAAAGTAAACTTACGATGGATACCCTGATACACCCTCATCAGCACATATAGGAGTTTCAACAGTGCAGTCGACCTACAAGGAAAACAAATCTCGATTTATTAAGCATGTTTTAGCAAAACCATTTCATTATGCTATTGGGGTAATAACCTTAAATATAGGGAAAATGAAGTCATAACTTTCTTTTGTCTTACCCTTAAAAACTTTTATCATTTGAAACAACTCCTGGCACCAAATATAATCTATCTAAAAGTTTCAACTCATTTGATTAAAATTTAGCTGGCAACACCTGTTCTTTTTAAACATTAGTACTTATGTTATAACATAAATACCATGAAATTAAATCCTGATGCTTAGCAAGATGTTGATGATAAACCCATATCTTCCAATCTGCTTTTTGATATGCGATACAGAACTCACCAGATAAATAATATAATCCATAAAAACAAAGTTTTATACATAAATCCTTCATACACATTGACAATTTTTATATTCATTAATATAGTGCCATTTCTGGTGTCACTTGTGCTTGGTGTTTGCATCTAATTTTAAATATTAAAAACACCTATCAGCAAAATATGCATCAAACTACGTTTCAAAATTTATTAATTTAAAATGAATGTGAATTTATGCACTCACATCCAAATATCTTTTATTTATTCTGATTATAACAATTTTATTATTTATTTATTAAAACAGTTTTGACAACAGGAAAGAGTTTCTTCAATAATCAGTTAAATGCAATTTTAGCACGATTGATGACTGCAAGTTGGTTTATTAGTATTTTGTAAAAGGGACCATTTAGTGACAGAGACAGCCCCAAAAATTTGATAAAATGCATTGTCATCAACATCGAATCTATCTGCCCAGTTTCAGCCTGATTGGATGATGACAAGGGGGTTAATTAGGCCTCCGCAGATTTTCCCACCATCGCCATACACACAAAATTGAAGTTAAGATAAAGGATTTAAAAAGAATAACCATTTGTATAAAATAAATTTGAACTTTAATAAAATAAAACTATTGTCTAAGATAATAAGTAGTACATGTGCTGTAGGCTTAAAGCATGAAGAAATATCATTTTAAAATGTTTGTGGTAGGATAAATTAGAAAATGGTAGGATGAAAATTGCCACCTCCTCTCCTAAAAAAAATTAAAACTAAAAATCTACAACCTCATTCATGTTAAGGAAAATAAGCAAAGGCAAAATCAAAAATTTTAACCAGTAAAGATTATAATATTTTAGAAGATTACTTGCAAAATAAAACACAAAGTAAAAAGTACCATCAATGGAAAATCTTTTTAAACAATCATATTAAAAATATTGACAAAACAAATTCGTTTAATGACGAGTCGGTATAAACCCAAAGAGGAAAGAAAAAGTGTTTTGCCTATTTTGCCAAGTCATTTGAAGTGAACATGCTGGTTTTGCAACTGAGCTACTCGTCTCATTTCTGCATAATATTGAGCTTTATGTAACCCGTAGTTTCTTAAAAGGGTGATCAAGTTTAAATCAGCAGTTTTTGTCTAGGAAATAAGTAAATGAACTAACAAATTTAAAAAAATCTGAACAGTGTTATTTAACTACCTAGAGACTAAAATATTAAATTCAAATAAATAAATTTAATAGTGTGATAAAGTATAGTAAGAATAAACAAAGTGCAATTGATATTTTTAAAATGCATCAAACCAACAAAAATTGGCGAATTTCAAATTGTCATTGCACAAAAATATTAATCTTTTTATCAAACTTGCTTAATTTCAATTGGTTTATTATCATGACTGCCGATTCCAACTAGATTGTCTTCTTAGGCAATTGAACTCTAGTAAATAAGTTTAAACTTGTAAAGTAGCAATACAACTTTTAAGATATTAAAGCAAAAAATTCTAGAGAATAAATCTAATAGCTGTGATGAAGAGCTTTTAATAAAAATCAACAAAATGCATTTTTTTTAGAAATAATTAATGGGATTGATATTAAGAATACAGGATGACAAATTACAAGATAGATAATTTTACAATAAAAGCAGCTTACTTTTGCAATAACAAGTTCTTGACTAGAGGAATCTTTATTGTATTTTTCAGCAAGTTCATCCCATACAGGTTTCAGACGTTTACAGTATCCACACCTATGATAAAAAAATAAGAAAACAGCTTAATCTACTAACTTCTATTATGAAAGGATACAGTACATAGATGAATAAACTGGTCAGGCATTGGCCTGACCAGTTTATTCTTCTTGGGATGGAAATTTTCCATCCTAAATCCTCTTTAATTCTGTACTTGTTCCTTATTGGTTAGATGTTCAGTATTTTGTGTAAGAACAATACAAGAGTTTATACTGCATTAATTCTTTATTTGGATAAAACTAATTAAAAATTTTAAAACATGAAATGTGGTGATGAACCTTAAATTAGTTGCAATAGTAGGCAATTGGTGTGTAACAGCTGTAACCCAACCCTATTAAAAATGGAGCATTCAGTTAAATGTGATAAAGAGAAAAGTTCTTGTTTGAAGCTGAAGACATAATATTATTTTGTAGCAACATAAAATTGACAGCCAGTTGTAACAGTTTTGGCTGATTTGCACACTGCGAGCACTTGTTAAAGTCGGAAGTCAGCTGGCAGTCTGCACAGAATAGTAGATTGCGATTTAAGTTGGATTTACACGCTTACAGTCAGAGATCCAGTTTAAATAGCCAGTTCTGTGACGCCAGCTAAGTGACCACTACATCGTCTGTCGTTGATCACAGGATAGCGCACGTGATTGGTTGATAGGAGTTGCCGGCGCCAGTAAATAGAAGAAATTTTTTAGTTTACTAGAACCAGTAGCCAAGTGACATCACAGACTGGTGATCTAAACTGGCACCTTTCCTGCTAGCATGCATATTTGGCTTGAATTACATGCTACCAGGGCATAAAATGTCAGACGGCAAATTTATTGGAATACCAGCTTTGTGTTCACAGAGCTAGCAGCTTGAACAATGCAGCTATTTAGCAATTATTATGCAACCATCAGTGGACCCAGGAGACCACAGGTGATTGGTTTAAGTGAGTTGATACGCCATTAAATAGAAAATGTTTGATCTACAGGAGAAGATAGGCGATCACCTGACGAAATGGATTCTCCTGGGACTGTAATCATGTGTTAACATGGTGCTAATATTGACGTCACATGACTGCCTGTATCAACTGATATGTTGAGTAGAGTGTCAATCAGTCATTAGATAAAATGCTTACTTAGCCAAAAGAGATCCAAATCAGTATCTTACTGCACCAAGGCAACGACTTAGAAATTCAAGTGGGTATAATATTTTCTGGGAGAATTATTTTAACAGGAACTAACTGCCCAGCATTTGTTTCTTACAAGAAAAGAAAGTTGGGATATTAACAACCGATGACTGAACTTTTTATAAAGCACTCTACCGTTGAGCAATAAATTGGACAGAAAGTGTGCCATGGATTATTTTTAACTAATTTACAACCAGAATATTATTCAGATCTTCAAATATCGTCATTATTGTGTGACAAATCCATTACAACAAAACTTTTTAAAAAATCAATGCATTGGACAGAAAGTGTGCCATGGATTATTTTTAACTAATTTACAACCAGAATATTATTCAGATCTTCAAATATCGTCATTATTGTGTGACAAATCCAAGAATGGTTCATAAACAATTAGGAAATGTTTGTAAAAATAAATAACTCGTAAGGAAATAAGGATATGAAACTTACCAAGGTGCGAAGAAATTTACAAAATGCGGAATGCTCCCTATTTTTTGTTTAAAAGTGTCAGCGTTATAATTTAATACCTTGTCACTGTACAAATCATTACACAAGTAAAGTTTTGATATAGATAAACAAATCACAAGTGATAGCAAATAATTTAAACACATAGTTATACTTTAATTTAACTAATTTCTAGTTTGTTTATGGACTACAGACGATGACAATGCACACGCCGGTTGCGGATTCAATATGTTCTTCTGCTCCGCCCCTTTAAAATGTAGGGATACGTCGATTTTTACGTCTGCAACATTTCAATAAATAAAAGTTGGGTGTCAGGCCCTACCATGCTAAGAAATTTGATATTAGAGTACTTTCCATTGGTAGTTTCAAAACAAAAATCATTATTTACAATGCTTTGGTATTATATTGCTATTTAGTTTCATTATTTTCTTGATTATTCTCTATTCGTAAAAAGGAAAATTTGCTCATTATAAAGTAAATGTCAAGTAAAGTAACAAGTCACTGATTTTTTAAAAATGTGTGTTATGAAACTAAAAGCTACAAATTGAATCGAAATATATTGTATTGTTATTATTTAATCTTATGCACTAGGTAGTACAATGAACTCTGATAGCCTGTGACCGTGACAGCTTTTTTTTTAGTATTGGTTCTGATTCTCTAGATTCTCACAAGCAGGGGATATAGTTATTTTAAAGTTTACTAGGTAACTTTTAAAATTAGAATAGCATTGCTCTGTTGCGTGCGGCGTAGTGAACACGTTTTGAACAAAAATTTTAATTTCAAATTTTTGAAGGTTTCCTTAAATTAAATATTTTCTTTTTTAGAATTATCTACGAAAATGCTATCTCAAGACGAAGTCGCTTGTGTATATTCTGCTCTCATTCTTCAAGACGATGATATCGCAATTACGGTAATTTATTTAAAAAATAAAGTTTGTCTCTTTATGGAATTATATAGCTACTCAAATGTATTTAAATATCAAATTTAATAAGTTAAACTTTTAATAGTATTTGTTCTTAACACAATTCTTAGAAAGTTTTGCGATTACCTCAAATTGCGCTTTCGTCCCTCCCTTTAATAAACTATATGTAAAGCAAACACAACATTAGCAGTGTTTTAGACTTTTCTGAACTCTATTTTGATGAAAGATAATTTGTTAGGCATAATAATAGATTATTTAATGCTATTTTCCCACCAAGTAGCGAATTCTAAAATGTTTCATCCAAATTCCTCCCTCAATTTAAATTTTCTTATAAATAATTAGTATATAATTATTATAACATAAATATTATTTATAATTTGTTGAAAATGCTTTGCAAGAAGTTAGAAAACTTTCTTTCTGGTTTTTTATAGCTTCTACTCCAAGAAACTAGTCACGATAGGTACGGTGTAATGTCGAATGTATTCCAATTTGGTTTAAATTTTGTGCAATTCTATTCTTGAGTAAACGAATAAAGAGCAATTTAAGTACAGATGCTTTATTTAGACATCTGGCAATTTATGGATAATATTTTTTTCTTTATTAAATGATAAATATATACTTAAATTGTAGCCTGTTTATCTCGCTAATTATTATGAGGTTTTATTTGAATTGCAAACAGAGTTATTAAAAATTGACATGTCTCTATCTTTAGGTATTTAAATTGTCATAGAAGTTAATAATTTAACTTTACTTATGCCATCAGATTGTTTTTATAGTGAACAAATAACATAACTATTTTCCAATGCTTATAATTTTTATTTATTTTTTTAGTTTCCTGGTTGAATGTATGTATTCTTTTACAAAAAAAAAAAAAAAGAATAATACAAGTTGTTCTTTGCATTTATAAATTTTTGTTGGATATATATATGTTGATTTACATGCTTCGTCATCGTGTCAGTTGAGATTATCAGTGATTAACACCATGTAAATGCCTCTGGCCAGTCGTTGGAAAAGCCAGTTTCTCATTGGCATGTCTGTAGCTTGCTCTCAAGGCTGATTTACACACTTCCAGTTAGAATGCCAGGCGGGAAGTCTATTGGAAGGTCATTGATGTGTGTTAGTCGGAATGCCAGCTTTGTGCTTTCACAATGCCAGTAGCTTGATCAATCCAACTTTTGAGTAACCATTGCGTTGCCTAATGGTGGTCACGTGAGAATGCAGGTGATTGTATAATGGATGGCGACAGCATCAGTAAATAGAAAATGTTTGATCTACTGGAGCCACCAGCCAGAAGCAATCGCATGGCAAACTGCTTTCTTCTGAAACGATGCATTTACACTGGGATAGCTCTGAAGTCATGACTGGCAATCTCAACTGGTATGCTGACTAGTAGCGTGTAAATTAATCTTTACACTATCAATGATGATCAGTGTAAAGCTCACTTAATACCTGGATTGATCCATTTACTAAATAGAAAGCTGGCTTTTCAATTAATGCGCAAAAGTCACTTACCTAATAATCAACTTGCCAGCTGGCATCCTAGCTGCTGGCAACATGTAAATCAGCCTTAAGAAATTTATTCAAAGCATGATGCAAATAATTTCTTGCAGGCAGAGAAAATGAACACCATTTTGAAGGCAGCAGGTGTTGAAGTAGAACCATATTGGCCAAGTATGTATACATTTTTTCTCAATTTATGTTTGATTTTCAAAACCCAAAGTTTATTTGACTTGCATACATGAAATTATTAGTTATTTTTTATCTTTATAGTTTTTTACCTCGCGTACCATATAGAAACTTGTAATTTTTTTTTATAGCTTTGTTTAAAGTTCCAAAGACTATTAGCATAGTATATATATATGTGTATTTTTTGCTTTTAAAAATCCTAGAAGTGTTTCATAAACTGTGAATCATGGGGCCAAATTTCATTTTTTAAAAGTGAAATTTTTTCTAATGTAAAAATATGTCAAAAGAAATGTTAATCTGTAGACAAAAACTTGATGTAATAAAGCAAGACATATAGTCTATATGTCAACTTTTCCATTGTTGTATATTGGGCAGAAGTGAACAATATTCTAATCCAAATAATAATTTAAATGTAATAGTATATTACATATAAGTAAATTTAGTGTGAGCTGGTTGTGTTTGAAATTTCAACATTATTCATCATCTTTGAAATTTTCTGTATTTAAAGCTAAACAGGCAAATAAAATTTTAAGTAACAAATTCATTGTATGTTAAGTTACTACAAATGACTAATATTGTATTGTCTGGCGTTTTATTCCTTTTCTAAGTGAATATGTACGGTTTAGATTGTTCCAGATTGTGCCTGTTGGGTATTTCTAGATTTTCACCCATTTGGGATGCAAATTCAAGACAATTTTTCCTTTGAAAGACCTTTTTGTTTTTTTGTTTCGGAAGTTAATTGCTATTGGTAGTCAACATCTTGAACTATCGATCTTGATATCTCAGCTCAGTATAGGTCTCGTATAACCTTTGCACCAGAAAATCTTGGATAAAAACAATGTATATTATATTTGATTTAAAAAAAAAAAACACTTTAAATTTAGCACTTACTATCGGTTTGTAAAATGAAGTTAGGAGAAGTTGTTAGTGCTATATAATAGCATTCTAAAAGAGCAAATAAAAGTTTTAGAAGCTTGCTTTATAAAGTAGAAATCGCAGCATAATAATTTCTGTGTTTTAAACAAAGCTATAAAATTCACAGGGGACATTCAATTTTCTAGCTTATTCATGTATTTATTGCTTTTATATTTTTATGAATTTTAATTTTTTGTGTAATTGTTTTTCAATTGCTATTCATACAATGACTGACATTGTACTGTATTGCAGTTGTTAAATTAACGCAATTAACAAACCTAAAAATAAAGTATTTTAGTGTGTAAATTTAAATTTGTTGACTCGTTAAGTCTACTTGTAACAATTTTAAATGTGTATTTTTGACTGTAAATTTTTTTATTTCAAACTTCCTAGTTCTGCCAAAATTGATGATACTACCAGAGAGATATCTCGGGTATTGGAAGTAAGTTCATTTGTAAAGGTGTTACTGGTGGTGGCTATAAACAGTTGCTTGTGGAAAATACTTGTGGGTTTCTTTCCTGTTTAAAACTATCCTCTTAGCTTCTGTAGTTTTGTTAAGTATCCTATGTACTTCTGTTATAGCATAGTTATCATGTTTAGGATTTCGGTTTTTAATTTTTTTTTTGTAATTGATCACTTTTTTGAATTATTGATTGAAGGGCTAAACCAGGATTTGCCTCTTAATTATCTGAAAGGGCCATAACATGTTTTTTGAGTTCTCGCGTGGGCCGCATATATTTGTAATGTATTTTTTTTTCTAGTATTAGATTTTGGTAGTTTAAACATTCTTTTTATTTAAAGAGAATTGTATTACTTTGAAGTTTTCAGCTAAAATTATGCAACCTAATTTTTCTCTAAATGAAAGTTCAGTTTATAGGGATTGAAGACAAATTTTTTTGTATCTTCAATTATATGTTGATATCCTTAGGAATTCTTTGTAGCATCTGATTGTATTATATGGATTAGACATGTACTACTTCAGCAATTTAATTAATATACTTGAATTGAAGCTAACTTACTAAGGAAGTGGGTTTGCAAGTCAATAAACATCACTGGACTCCGGGATATTGCCTTTTCTAAATATTAAAATTTGCTTTTTCATCTGGCTAGTGAATTGACTAATAATTCTGGCCACAACAGTATCGTTGAAATGCTCACTTAATGAAATTCCTACAAATGCTTTTAAATGTCCAATACAATTTTTGTAAAACAACTAATATTTATTATAAGTTACTTATAAGCTCATGGTAGCCTCTCTGTATTTAACTAGGATTTAGTTTTGGAAAAATTCTCTACAAAACCCTGTAATTTGAAAAACTCGTCCACGGTAAGAGGCAACGTAATGAAGTGATTTCTAATTAAAATAATATTGCAAAGAATTTTATTCCTCATGAATGCAATGAACTGCAGCAGACAAGGAACAATCAACATGGCATAAATTAATAATTAATAAGCATTTAAAATTATTTTTCATTTAGTTGATATTTTTGAAAATGCATAAAGTGAAATGCACTGGACATGTTATAGATCACTGGTTGGACTTTTCGATAGTAAACGCATGGTATTTTGAATAAATTAAAATTATGTAAACAAAAGTCTTCTGCATTTTTATTCTACTGTATTGCCGGTGGGCTGCAGAAAAAGATGTGGCGGGTCGCATAGTGGCGAACTCTGGGCAAAATGTTAATGAAGGACAGATGTGGGATTTAAAAAAAAAAAAATCAAATCTGACTTATAGATGAATGTGGTTGTGGCAGGCAAAGTTTTGATACTTATCCTTGCTTAACAACTAATTACCTTGACTGATGAAGGTTTGTTAAATACAAAAGTAAAAACTTAAAAAGCTAATGTTTTACTAGTTCATTTTTAAATGCATATCTCCTTAGCCCTTCACTAGTCAGTTTCCAAAATCTATTGGATGTTTTTAAAAAATTACAGTACTTCCTTTTAAAGTTATACTATACTCTTTTGGTGAACAAAACTGTATGAATTGAGATTGTTGTAACAATAAGGAAGGCAAACCCAAATGAGGGTATTTGGCATCAAATACAAAAAGAAGCGATGTAGATTTTTTGGATGACATTTATGTTTTACTGAGAATTGTACAAAAAATACTAGTAATTTAAATTGTTTTGTGTGTTTTTAATTGATAAAATATCCTATTTTATTTGAATTTACAAAAATGTTCAGAGTGGGTGAATTCTACGTATTCAGTTTCTGTAGCAGATATTTTTTGGATTCGCAACAACAAAGACTAATATACAAACGATTTTCTCTCAAATTTATTTTGGTGATTGATTTGTGTGTCAAGTTTTTCTTTCAGAAATGTCTAAATTATTCAGAAACATTTAACAGAACATTTTTTTTTTAAGGAGAGTCTTGAGATAAGCTCCAATTACGAATTTTTGTGATGTAGTGAATTTTGATAAGAAACTAGTTTTATGTTTGATTATTCTACTATAATTATAAAATGTTGCTATGTACACTGGTATAAAGGCCCCTATATTATTAATACCCTGAATGTAATTGGTACAGTCTGAAAATTCTTAAATTAATTAATATTCTTTACTTTAAAGCACTTTTTGCAAAAGCCTTAGAAGGGGTTGATTTAAAGCAGTTGATAACTAGCATTGGATCTGGAGTAGGGGTTGGAGGAGCTGGAGCAGCCCCAGGAGCTGCAGCTGGTGGAAGTGAAGCCCCTGCGGCCAAAGAAGGTATTTAATACCATAAAATTACATATTGTTTTCTAAGGAATGAGTTAAATTTTAACTTAAGATTTTCTCTATTTTAGACATTATCATATAAAAAAAACCTAGTGATTCTGGAGTGATTAAAGTATTTAAATTTTTTTCATAAAACAATGAATTCCATAATTTAAATTTAAAAACAGAGGAAAACCTAAGGCAACTAGAAATGGAATGGTCATTACTATTTGTGTTTGATTTAATTTAAATGATAATTTAACTTGGATTCTTTTAATGGATAATTCTTTTTTGGATATTCTTGGAATTGTTAAGTAATAAATTCTTCTACAATGCTATTTCTTAACCAAAGAAGCAGAAAATGTTGAGATTTTTTTTTAGTCTCCTCTGGTCATATTTTTTTTTTTTTTTTTTTTGATAAAGTACAATATAATTTACCTAAAAACTTACATCAATATTTTTGGTGTTCTTGGATATAATTTTTTGACTTATCTTCTGAGCTATTCAAAATATATGTTTCCACAATCTTAACTGTCTATTATACATTTTGTTTTACATTAAAGTAAAGGAACTCTATTTCCATTGAGTAATATGGAAAAGGTTCTTTCATCCAAGTTGGAAACTGGCACAAGATTGGTTCTTGTGCCTTAAAAAAATCACTTAACCAATCAAGTTGGAAAAACTGTTATAATCTTCTCTCAGCTATTTAAAAATTATAGCTTTCATTATGAAGCTGTCCAGAATATCTTGTATAAATCTGCATTATTTTTTATATAGTACTATGAAATGGTAAAAGTATATCCCCCATGCTGTCTGAATTAAAAAGTGTGTCCAAGTGGAGAAACGAGCAGTTGTCACATGGTCATGAAAGATGTTATTATTCTAAAGAGATAGAGTAACACAGTTGCTTTGAGCAGAGTAAAATAAGAAGTAGCTACCGTAATGAAGAACCCAACCTTTTATGGACTGTCAGAATGATGCATGTGCAGTCTGTGCATTGTGACTGGTTAACACTGAACTTAACTTGCCAAGCCGGATTGAATCTAGTAACCGTTAAAAAGGCTTAGGCAAGATCAAAAGTAGATTACGTTAACTAAGGACATATGGAAGATACATTACAAATATCACAATCATAACTTTAAAAAAAAAAAAAAAAAATGACACCCTTTATCTTTAGGTTATAGGTATATCAAGACACATCTCTGTTTGGAGATATTCATTAGAAGAGGCATAAAACATATACAGAATAATAACTTATAAATTATCAATTTCTTACTTTTATGGATCTTTGTTCTTAAATTTATAACTTTTGGTTCATTTACTACAAGGTGCTTTTCTTTGACAAATTCACTATAAACTATTCTATGTAGCTTATCTTTGAGGTTTAGAAACAACCAAAAAGTCACTTTGAGAAGTGGATATGTGCTCTTTTGACTTGTTGTAGAATTTTTTAAAGCTTATTGCAACAATGTGTTAAATAATAAAATATTATTGCATGAATTTTCAGCAAATTCTTTAATCAATATTTTCTCAATTATATTAAACACAAATTCACAATAACGTACCATTGAAAACTTAATTTAATAGCATAATAGTTTATTTACAGGGCACTCACTCAAAATGCAAAATAAAATTCCCCGACTTTTCTAGACAACTTTTTTAAATTTCCAGGTTTCATTTCATGCAAAAAATGTTGCATAGAAGTGTTAAAATTGTAATTTTAAAGGATTATACAGAAAGAAAAATTCGGTATTTTAATGTGCATTTTTATCAATTAATCAAAATTTGGCAAAAAAATTGGAAATCCGCTTTTTTTGTGGAAATGCAAAATGTTTGCGATTTGTGTCATCAAATACTGATGTACTTGTACACAAAGATAAATTGATCTGATGGTAGAAGTAGCAAACTGTGCATCTCCCTTTATTTTTTTTTAGCGGAGAAATTAGTCAAAATATAAAAAGTGGAAAATATATATGCAGCATTATTTTAAACTACAAAAAAAAAAGCTGAATAAAAATACATTTGTGCACTAATGTGTGTACAGACCAGTGGCGCAGCTAGAATTTTTTTGAGGGATGTTTTAGGCAAGTTTAGTCTGATAAAGCTCTACAAAGTCCATTAAAAATAATAAAATTGTAGAAAAATTGAAAATTCTCAGATGCTCAAATTGGCATAAAAGTGAAAGATTGTAACCTGTTTTTCAGTGGGTGCTTTTTACACATTGCTACAAGAAAATATATGAAATATAAAATTTTCAGTATGCAGATGTGCATTCCGAAAAAAATTATTAAACTTCTTGAAGAAAACTTGAATCTGAAAGAAATTCCCTGATTTTTCACAAAATATCAATTTTTTAGTTTTCCCTGATCTTTCTTGTGCATTTTCCTCGACTATTCCAGGTGCGTGGCAACACTGTATTTCTATAAAAAAAAATTACTTTTATTTCAGACAGTTATGCATTACTTCCATCAGACTTTTCCTAATTGTATTTACAGATATAGTACTATAATGTTTTAAATTTTTTTTTTATTAGAGCCCAAAAAGGAAGAGAAGAAAGAGGAAAGTGAAGAATCTGATGAAGATATGGGATTTGGTAAGTATTGGAAGTGCATGTTTTCCATATTGCTTTTATTTCGAGTTGATCATTTAAATTATTTTTTTTTTATTTCCAGGCCTCTTTGATTAACATCATTTCTACTCCTGTTGCAAATCCTTTTTCTAATATTTTTCAATGGCATCTCAAGATTGAGTATAATGTACCATGTTTTTATTTTCTTACATAAAACACAGTATTCTTTTCATTTGCAGTACCTAGTCGTGTGTACTGATGTCTTTGTAGATGTGATGTTTAATAAATTGTTTAGTTGATTAATGTGCCATTTTATTTTAGAAATAAAGACACTCATTTAGCGAGGCAAAATATATATACATTTAATTTTATTTTGTACATAATTAAAATATTAAAAATCTATTAATTTAAGCACAGCAGAGTTGAAGTATTTATTCGTCGCGACCAGTTGTTAGCAGGCGCAGTGCTTTTTGCAGATTTTCAATTGCAGTGGGTGCATCTTCATACTGTAAGGCACTGCCAGCCCATTTGCAATACTTTTGAGCTCTATGATAATCTTCTGGTTGAAGTAAAGTCCCACCTACGGTAAAAAAAATGACAGTTGAAGCATGATTTTACACAATTTCTACATTCACTAGAAAGAATATTATGGCGTATCACAACATTCTCACAAAGTAAGATCTCTGACAGAAAGAACCCACAGCTCAAATCGATAGCCACATTTTGTAATTCTTATATATTTATCTTTTTTTATTAATGTTGAAGTTAATAAATAAAAAAAAAAACTTGCAACAATCAAGTATGCATGTAGGTCACTAGGCTTCATTAAAATAAGTGTTAATCACTGGGGGCAGCCAACATATTGAGAATTCTATAAATTATTCTAGCAAAAGCATAAATATGAAACTTAGTGACCAAAACCTTAAAAAGTTTGTGCATTGCTTGGGTTATTTTCAGTAAGTTGAGTTACTGAAATCTTTTTGAATGGGTACTATTTTAAAGTACAATAATTAACTTTATCTTTAAATGTTTTTTTACTTAATATTATTAATTTCGTTTTAATTTGTGGATATATAGAATTTCTCAACCCTGAATATATTCGGATATTATTTTTCTGTTTGGATTTACTACAACAAAGTTTAGATTAAAAATTTCGGTAAAGAATAGCAAAAATTTTAATGCACATTAATACAATTTTTAAGAAGTAAAATTTAAATTACAATGATGTGATTTGATTTAAGGTTAGTTAAAGTTTATCTGGCTTAAAATAAATTATCTTTAGTTTTGAATAAAGTGATGGAAAGAGAAAGAGTTGGAAAGATCATTCCAAAATGGTATATAGATATTGAAAATAGTAAAGTATAGGCTAACTGCAGAAGATTTGCATTTACTGTAATGTCCCAGCTTTTCTTCATAACAGTTTGATTCAAAAAGCAGATCACATAACATAGCACTAATTGCAAAATAAGTTTATCTAACAAACTTATTAAACTGAAACATTGGTTGAAGTTATTGCTTTTAAAAACTAGTACCATAGCTACTGAAGTTATTTGATTCTGCATTTAAGCAATCAATCCAGTTTTTGATACCTTGAATTATTTGATATTTTGTAATATCTAGTAGGCTGAAATCCAAGCAATTATTGTATCTTCATAAGAATGTCTCAAAAGAACCCTATGTAAATTTGTTTGCAAATAAATAAAATTGTTCAATTTTTTGCCAAGGAAGGTCTCAAAATCAAACTGCAATTTAGAAAAATGTGACAGTGTTAGGTTAATAATAGATGTGTGGCAGCAGGAAGAGTGTGACGAAAAGAGCACGAACGCTAAATATTTCAACTTTGCTCTTGGAATAACAGAAAATCATTGTTTTAGGCAGATATTAAATTGTTTAATTCTGCATGTTTGTTGTATTATAACAAGTATATTCAAAAGTGAATAATTATAAATAACTTGACCAATATTTTATTTTCAACCCTCACCATAGATGTGCACTATCAATTGTGGATAACAATCCAAGTACCAAAAAAATCAAAAATCTTTTTTCTTATGGAAAAATGTCCCCAAGACCAAGCTAAACAAAGTGGAGAACGCCCACAGTGCGAACTCCAGTAGCAATAGTTTAAATTCAATCTGGTACTTAGTCATAGCCTTTAGTACCAGATGCGAATGTTTTACATTTTTTGGCTCTCCTAAAATTTTTTCTTTTTTGGACTTGGGTCGTTTTCTATTTCTAGTCCTCAATTCTCCGAAGACCATATGGGTTTCTTGAAAATTTACAACTGGACTGAAGAAAGCAATTTCTCAGATGCTTTCTTTATCTCAAATGCCGAGAAAGATCCATCTATTTGTCCACTATCCCATGAAAATTTATCTATTTGTCCACTATCCCATGAAATTTTTTCTGTAAAACACATTTTAACCAATTGCCCTGCTTTTAATAGAAGTAGAAAGTACTTTTTTAAAATGTGTCATCCATCACTTCATTCACTCTTAAGTGTTTCATCCCATTTGTAACCTTTTCTATTTTTTTACTTGAAATGGGCATTTATCATCATATTTAAATATTTTATACATTTAAGAATTTAATATATTTTTTACACTGTCTTTTTAAATATACCCTTTACATTGTTTTTAAATCTCGTTATATTTAACTTTTAAGCTTTTACTAGTTGGAACATAATGACAATTGCCACTAAATTTGAATCAACCAACCTTTATCCCAAAATTACTTGACGATAAAACATGCACACTATTCTTAGCTGGAGATTAGCACTACTGTTAGTTGCCATGATGAAAGAAATTAAAAGTGTTTCTAAGAAAATTCATGATCCCTCACCTTTTGGGATATTGATGGAATTGATATTTATTAACTCATTAAAGATTACTTTGAAATGAATAAGCAGTCATTGTTTTTAATTTTTATCTTGTTTAAATTAGGTGATTTAAGGTATTTTTTGAATTTTTCAGATTTTTTGAAAAACTATTTTTATGATTTTTAAAAAACACTAAGTGGAACCACCAATCGCAATTTATTAGCAAAGAAAATAAACTAAAACGTCGGTTGGCAAGTTTTCTTGCCAACCATCCTTAACGGGTTAATGTGTTGTAACTATCCTCATTCAAAATAGTATGTTCAAAAATTAAAAACTTGAAGCATCAAAGAAATTGTAGAACTATACTATTCTTAAGAAAAGTAGGAATAAAGTTCCCAAGAATCTTGGAAAAGTATATTCAGTTAAGCATTTATATTTACAATATAAAACTGAATAATTATAATCCTAGAAAACCTTAGCAATTTTGTCATTGAAAATATTGCACATTTTATCATCAGGCAAGCAATTTAAACAGCAAGACCTTTCTCAATAATAAACGAAACCTAAAAAAAACAAAAAACTCATCCCACATACCTTTATTGTCCTGTTCTGGAAAAACATCTGGTTCCGAGACAACAGGTGGGGGTTTTGCAGCCCCATTAGGAGTGGATGGGGGTGCATGAGCGCCTGGAGCAGGCAAATTGAATCCTTCAGGCTGGAAACCGGGCATGTTAAACAAACCTCCAGTAGGATAAGGAGCTTGGGGTTGATGAGGTGGAGGATCATAGTTCTGCCTATCTTCAGGTTGTGTGTCAAATTCTGATTCTTCATCTGTAAAATTAGTAATAAGATTATTGATATCTATTATTTATGGTGGAATATATTCAGTTTAGGGAGTAAATTTCTTTCAAACAAAAATATTTTTAAATTAAAACAGCTGGATTGGGAATACTGCACTCAAGAAACAAAGGAAATATCTCTTCCAAAAACTGTATAATTTACCATATTTATCTCAAGTTAGAAAAAATCCATATAAATTAGAGATTCCATTAATCTAGATGGTTGATCCAATAGTAATTTTTAAGTTGGTTTTCAACTATTAACGTAAGATTTTCTCAACAAATCCCAATAAGGACGATTCAGAACTGTGTTTCAGAAGTGCGTACGGAGTTCGGGAAGACGACAAGCAAGAAACATAAGGTTGCATGAACAAACTAAACGTGCAAGGGGATGCTGCATTTTGGGAAGATAGGTTTGTGTGAAGCAGGTGACAATTTTGAGTACCCGCTGTAAAAGAATTGTGTTGTATAAACGTCTCTTTCTGTAGTAAATTATCAGTATGAGTGGCCCGTCTTTCATTTTCTTGTCTTTGTGGGCATTTAGCACTCATCCATATCCTCTCCTATACGATTCTTGCTTGTTATCGTGTTCCTGAAATTCATGCACATTTCTAGTACATGGTTCTGAACCATCCGTAAAGTGAGATTGATGTACTGTCTGTCTGTCATTGGCATAGATCCTGACACTGTCTGGTTGATGGCTGTCGCTATAGAAACAAGATTCCTCAATTTAGAATAGGGATGTGCATGCAGGACATCGACGTCCAAATCCAATAAAAAGTGGATGTCTTTCTCCTGAAATCTTCTGTGGAATTTAAGCCTAGTCTTGTTTCCATGGCAGCAGACAATGATACACAAGCTGGCGGGGACTATCCTTGTAACAGACAAACAGTAGATGTTTGAACTTTGTTCCATAATATAGATGTTTATGTACAAGTGCCTACAAGTGTGATCTGTTTGACATCTTCCTATCTTCAAGAGTGTGTAGCATCTATATCCTCCTATATAACTCTCCCTAGTTATTGAAAACGCCCAAAATCCACTAAAATTTTTCCTATTATTGTATGTTGAAAAAATTTACATAGAATTGAACAGTATTTGCAAAAACAGGACAAGGTCTGACTGGCTATTCTACAAGAAATAACCAATATTAGAAATACTTTTGTATAACTTTTTGATTAATCCTTTTTATTTATAAAGAACACATCTTTCAACTTCTACAACACTTGACTTAGACAAACCCATTATGACCTTCTTACTTCACCGAATTTCAGTACTTACAAGGAATATTATTTCAATTTTCAAGATTTCGAATATATATCACAATCAGATAAAAAAGATTTATTATTTTTATGACAATAGTCAATTTATTTTTGTTTAAGACAAGGTAACTTTTTGTTTAATTATGTCATTCTCTTTACCATCTAACTGAAAAGATTGTTCAACTATAGTACATAATCTAAAGAGGGAGCATAAATATCTTATGCAAAGTTGATTTTTTTTACTCATAGCAACTGCTGAGTTGCCATTTTTTCACTACAGAATGTATTTACTGTAACAGTATCGCAACGTTGTGGGATTTCTGCTTCATGATTTGCTCATAATTATCTTTTTGGTTCTTGAGAAGTTTTTGCATATTGCCGCTCAATTATATTGACGAATTTTGCTAAATTGAACTTTTCAACATTAAGACTGTACTAAAGAATGTTATACTCATTTTACAAAATGATTGCAAATTAAATCTACTACCTCCTTCCATAGCCAGTGGACCAGCAACAGGGGTAATGCCATTCTTCAGACAGTTGTGGATGTACGTTGATTTCCATTTTGCATACTTCTTATGGTGCATTACCTTAAATAACAATTAGACATGTAAAAAAAAGTGATAGTTTGGATCCATGAGACATAAATTAATATTTCTATCGTATTAGCTTATTTTCATACCTTTGAACTAGGCAATAACAAGTTTAGATGAAAACATTACTTAGATCTTAATTCTTTCTTTAGTTGTATACTCAAAAAAAAAAAAAAAAAAAAAAAAAAAAAAAATTGAGATATATAGATAGACATGGTCTTCCAATTTGATCCATTTGAGAAAAAAACCTTTACCAATCTTTTTGGGGAAGATAAGACACTTGTATCATAGAAAGAAGATGAGAGGAAAAACAACATGGATAATAGTTTTAATTGAGTAATTTTTGTAAAAAAAAATCAAGGTAGAATGAGAACTGAAAGTTTAAGAGGTTACTCTCCATCTAATTTGTTTTGCCCCAATGAGAAGTTCTTTTTTTACCCCATAGGATCTAATTAAATTGCAACAAAGACATGGCAGAGGATCATTCAAGTATATTCAATTGATTATCTTAGAAACTTTATGTACAATTATCTTAATCTAACTTACCTGACTCTTGATATTTCAATTGAATAACATCTTTGTTTTTAGACGTTTGTTTAAAAAAATTATTTATTATACAAAAATCACCTATTTGCATGAAAGTTTGCAACTTCCAATTGTATTGTTATGTTTTTACACTCACACTCTCTAATTTTGAATGTAATGTCAAATCTAAAATTATACCTTGTCCCATAAAAATAAACATGATTGTGTTTCTAGCACAAAAATTAAATCATTTAGAAGATTTTGCTTTATCACTGGTGGAATGTACATAAATCATGTCACATACAAAGGGGGAGAGGAGAGGGTTTGTCCAACGGGATGGACTGTGATTTGGAGATTGAGAAGGGGGGAGTATCATTTGTATGTCATAGCAACATGACAATTTCCCTTTTGCTGGAACAATTAAATAAGTTTTTTTAATTAAAGTTTAAAAAAAATAAATAGTTTCTATCATCTGAATACACTACTTTATTAAGAATTACATTTATAAAAGTTAATCTTCAATAAGTTTGGACTTCATTTTATCTGAGTTAATTTCAAAATTACAAACAAGATTAAGAGCTTAATTTTTAAAATTTAGAAACACAAGGAGAAAAAGTAAAATGAAATAAATTATTTTTTAAGTGGGACGGGGTCAGGTTACCACCATCCTGATGTAATTTTAAAGGGAAGGGGGGGGGGGGGGCAATCGATCAACTGTGGCATGACATGAGAGAGGGGAGTCACTTTTTTGTGTGACATCATTTATGTATGTCCCCTGCCTGGCAAATCATTTTATTGAAACAAAAGACAAAAAATTATTAATTTTAACTTTTTGAGAATAGAATTTTAAAACTTAACAGAGTGAAACACAAAATAATAAACCTAAACCAACATTCAAAAGACAATGGATGTCATATTACGATACAACTGTACTAATTTAGGTTTCGAACTTACTTCCTCACTTGGTTCTCCAAAGGTACCGACTACGTCATAAATGAAACCAGCCGTGTAAAAAGCTTTTACAACATTCCTGCAAGAAAATTAAAATTGTATAAAAACATATTAAAATATAATTAACCATATGATAACAATAAAATATAATTAGCCATAACAACTCTTTTTCATTGAGTGGTTAATTTATGACCACAAGCTGACAGTTTTTAATAAAATAGTTATGGTAACAAGCTATTGTTGCAAGACAGCATGAAATTAAATTGTTATTAAAAAAGATAAGCTTGATGCTAAGGTCAGTAATAGACATATTTTTTTTAAAAACATGAGTAAGGTAAAGGAATTTGACAGATTTCGAATGCAGTGTGATTGTTAGACTTCAGAGTTAGGGAGCAAGTATTAACAAAACTGCCACATCCCAAATCCAATTCAATAATGGGGATTGCTATAAAAATCTGAACTATATAATTTACCAAATTTAGCCAATGCTGTCAAATCCCACTCATACTGTAAACTATGAATCAACCAAGGTTTCTTTATTTGGAAATATAAGAACAAAAGATTTTCCTCTTTCAAGTAATAATAGTACAATTTTTTTCAAATTTACCTTCAAGTTAATTTATAATCGGAATGTTTTAGTTATATTTTAAAGAACACTATGATTTCGAAACTTTTATATAAGGAAATAAAATTACTGCTGCATTTAACACTAATCAATAAAAAGTAACCTATTCAATCGGATAATTACTAAACGAGGATCACTATATTTTGTTTTAAAGGTAAAACACAGAAAAAAGCAGAAACCCTTAATCTTAGAGAAAATCTTACTTGTTAAAGTTCCCTGCTCTATCTTCTCCATCTGCCCATAAGAAGAGTTTCAAAGCATAGTTCTCAATGTGAGCTTGAGCTACAACCTCATTTGTAATGGCTTCATCATCTTGCCTGACCTTCTTAATCTGCAAACACGAAGTTTAAACATTACCAGCACATATTAGCAGCTTGATACAAGGAGGCATCTACAATATAAGGTAATTGATGGTGTCTATCTAAAGAATTTCTTTTTTTAATTTTATTATAATAAATGTTTTGTATTAAATAGAATTTTTCAAAAGGCATATTCTTTTGCAAAATAATAATAATAAATAAATAAATAATAATTAAAAAAAAAAAAAAAATACTTACAATCATATCTAAAAAATTTGTTTTTTTCACTTTTATTGCCTCTGTTAAAAATAATCTGTTAAGAGGAAGTCCTAGTAAGAATTATTCTCTATACAAGCTATGTTACAATCTTTTATCCTGATGCATTTAGGAGCTAATTTGTATAAAAATATGGCATTTGTTTAGTAAGTATGAAACAGACCATTTAATGAAATGACACAAATTAAAAACTTAAAAATAGCGTCGAATATATTTTATTTTATTTTTGAAATCTTTACATCCATGCATATGCAGTGGCTCCACCTGGTTTTGTCTTTTGCTATTTAAATTTTCATTTTGTAATAGATAGATATTAAATAAAAACAACATATGGTGAGTATGTGCGAAAAAGATCACTTAAAGAAATTGTGATCTTTTTCGCACCTACTCACCAAATTTCAAGGTTTTATAGAAAGTAGTTTCTAAATGCACTGGGCTAGAAGATTGTAACATAAGGAGTATAAGGAATGATCCTTACTAGAACTTCATCTTAAATACTCCATAAGCATATCTTGATAACGCAAGCATGCAGTTAAAAAGCTCAATAGCATTCACAAAATTTCATCCCGATTAATGTAAAACATACACAATCATTGATTCAATTTTAAGAAATACACAAAGATAAACATGAAGGAATGAAAAAACTATTTGTGGATCCAAAGCTGCACAAATACAAAAATTTAATTGTAACTTTGCAACGTTCAAATTTTTAAAAAGTATCAGAAATGCAAAATACTTACGCTTTCAAGCCAATCCATAAGACCAAGGAAAAATGCAGAATTCCCAGGAGACTTATCGTTCAATTTTAAACCTGTTTGTACAGCATACAAGCGACCTAATAAAGACAAAACAGGCATTTAGAAAACTCACATAGAGCACAATTTAAATTAACTTTGCAAGTTTAGCCATTCAATCTTTAATTGAAATCCACATCTATATCAATCCAACAGTCAACCTACAAAATGCTATGTAATTTGAATATGTAATATGAATATTAAATCAAGTTATGAGCTTTATAGAACACAAATTTTGAAGGGAAATTTTCTCTTAGTAATTCATATACAATTTTTGTCAAGTTTAAAATATAAGAGACTACGAAAAACTTTGATATGACAGACATAGAAGAGAGAGAGAGGAAGGTAAGGAGAGGTTGTAATGCCAGTTTACTGTTTATGCAGAGCTAGAAACTGGAGTAATCCAGTTATAGAGCAAGGATTACGGCACCAGTTAGTGGTCAAGTAAAGGTATGTAGTCAAGGTGTGTGATATCCTATTCCAAAATTATAAGCTAATCTCATTAGAACATAGACTAATATGAATTTTATACAATGATACTTTTTAATATTACTAGATTCATAGAGTTTAATGCTACAAGCATTACAATGATAATTTGTTCAAGAAATGATTTAGAAATATTCAATTATGATACTCCCTTTCAACTACAGTGACTGCTTAAAAAAAGAAATTGAATGAAAGCAAATAATGTATTGCATATAAAACACAGGTTGAGTCCTCACTGTTCTTAAGCAAAAAAAAAAAAAAAAAAAAAAAAATCAATTGATTTAAATAACATATTCCATTCTAAGAGGTCTGTCTGTGGCTCTGTGGATCTATAAAAACTTACTTTAAATTGGAGTAGAGCTCAAATTTTCAGAATAAGTAGTTTTGGCCTTCTAATTCAAGGTGGCCACAAAATTCAGGAAAAAAAGTTCCCTGATTTTCTTGACGGATTTCTAAAAAATTCCCAGATTTTAGGGCAAACTTTTTTTCAAATTTCCCCAATTTTCTTAGGTTTCCCAGATGCCTAGACCCCCTGATCAAATATAACATGTATGCTAAAGAAATAATATGCAATTTTTAAAAAAATAGTTTTGCTGGTAATGAAAAGTTTAAATTATTCCGTAACATTAAACTTCTAATGGCTTACCACCACAAATCTCCATGTAAATAGCACCAAAATATGGATGAATGAGCAATACAAAATTTCCTTGATTTTCATGAAATTTTAAAAAGTTCCCTGACATTTCCCTGGTTTCCAGTTTTCCCGGTTCCGTGGCCACTCTGTAATTGTATACATGTCAAACAGAATATTAAAATTTTAACTAGCTCATTTTTAATTTTTTTTTTTTTTTTTTTTACAAAGTGACTTCAAACAGAGATACAGCTCTGAAATTTTCAACACATGTAGTTTAAGCCTTCTAATTGGACTTTTGAAAAACAGAATGTTGAAATTTGAATGTGTTATTTTTTAATTAATATTTTTAATTGAATAATATATATTTTACAAAACAATTTCTAATAAGGCTACAGCTTTGAAATTTTCAAATTAAGTAGTTTTGGTCTTCTCATTGGACTTTTGAAAAAAAGAGTTTTAAATACCTATTTAGTTCTTTTTTAATTAATTAATAAATATGTGACAAAACGATTTCTAATAGGGCTACAGCTCCGAAATTTTCAACATAAGTAGTTTTGGCCTTTTAATAGGACTTTTGAAAAACAGAATTTAAAATTTTTATTCAGTTTCTTTTCAATTAATTTGTTTTAATAATTAATAAATATTTTACAAAACGATTTCTAATAGGGCACTACTAATAGGGTTTCTAATAGGGCTTTCTAATAACACTTTCAATGTTAAACATAAGTAGTTTTGGCCTTCTAATAGAATTTTAGAAAAACAGAATCTTAAATTTTTGTTTAGTTTGTTATTAATCAATTTTTTTAATTAATTAATATACATTTTACAAAACGATTTCAAATAGGGCTACAGCTTTGAAATGTTCAACATAAGCAGTTGTATCCTTCTAATTAGATTTTTGAAAAACAGAATTTAAATTATTTTTTTAAAATTAATTAACAAATATTTTACGAAACGATTTGTAATTAATTGGGCTACAGTTCTGAAATTTTCAACACAATTAGTTTTGGCCTTTTTATTGGACTGACAAAAAGAATGTTATAATTTTAATTTGTTTTTAATTTTTTCACAAAAAGCGACTTCTAATAGACCTAGAGGTCTGAAAGTTTCAACATAAGTATAGTTTTGGCCTCTAATTTTGCTTTCTACAAACACGTGTTAAAATAATCTGAAATGGGTGTTGTATTATTGTATTAACAGGGAATTTTTTTTCTTGACAAGGGAAAGGCTTCCAATATTAAGGCTTTACAAAACAATTAGATTTTAGTGAGTGAAGCGAGCTTATGATTACGCAGCAATGAACCTTTGCTTGCATAGCAATGAACCTTTCAACGAGTGAAGTAAGCCTGTGTTTATGAGTCAATGAACTTTTCAGCAAACGAAGCGAGCTCGATTTTGCTTAGTGATGAATATTCTTGCGGAGTGCCGAAACCTGGGACCTATACAAGAATGGCAGATTTCCGCAACGTGAGGCCTCACTGCTAGCTAAAATATTGCACACGTTAAAATTTTGTAGCGAAGCAAGGGTATTCAGCTAGTCAACAATATTAGGAAAGTCGGATAGTTTAATAAAGATGTAAAAATAAACTTCCCATTCAATTAAAGTTAAAATAGTATTTGTGCATAAAGTAGCTAATAAGCCAAATTTTCTACGTAAGAAGTGTTTGACGTACATATTTATAAATTATTACTTCTTTTAAAGAGTGTTGAGAAAATTTTCCAAGTATAATTGTATTTTATTTGAATAGTTAAATAAATAAGCAAGAATGAACTTTAAAAATAAATTTTATACTATCAAAAAATTAGATTTCATATCCCCTCCTGAAATAATCCTGGTTAGATGCATGGTTACATAAGAAAGCTGGTAGAAGGCGAGACAGATAGAGAATGTTTGATACATATTGGTGCTGACAGTGGCAAAATGACTTCCTCAGTGACTGGAATTAAGGGTAACGCTAAAGTGCAGACCGAATGTTAAGGGGGAATGTCTTCCATAAAGTTTTTATGGATAAATTGCTTCGCATTTGCATCTGTCAGAGGAATAAGGGGGGAAAAAGGGGCGGGGGCAAGTCCAGAAACTCTTACTGGGTAACTACACAAGCAGAGGATGCGTGGAAAAATTTCACAATCGCGTCATGTTTGTTCTTTAAATTATAGAAATCAACTCAATTAAATGCGAGAAATCAGCTCAAGAACTCTCGCATGCAGAACGAGCATTTTGGCCAAGCAATAATTTTAGTACACAGACCAAGAGAAACTTTCCTGGTCAATGTTGTCTGAAATTTGCGCAAGCAAAATATTGAAAGCATAATTACACCAATAAGTAATCGATGGATCTCTTTTCTCATGTTCCTCAGCAATTTTTAAATAAGGTTGAATAGATTTTAAACCGGGAGGAGCAACTTTCAAATTAGCCATATCAGTATTTTACTGCAGAAACACAAACATAAGACATAAGATATAAATCAATCAAAACCAAGAAACCATTGTTTATATTTTCGATATCGTAATTGTGAGGCTTTGCAGTAGCAAACATTAAAATTCATAATTTGTTTTAATCAACTTATGCACATTTTTTATTCATATTAACTAAATTATATAATTTGAAGTGCAGAATTTTCAGAATGCATATACTAAAGAGGATTAATAATCGTTTTTTATATGTATATTGATCTGTCTAACTAGCCATTGGCACACTTTAAATGCCTGCTCTTCTCCAGCTCATCCTAATCGATTAAACGGTGCGCTCCCCTCCCTCTCTTTTGATTTAATTTTGAAATTTGAACTTATATTATATGTTGAAGACTATTATACGAATTTTCACCAATTGCCCAAAAAAAGGTGAGAACCATGTAACTATTTTTAATAATTTATTACTTCTTATTTTATGTTTGATATGGAATGACTAAAAGTTGTCTTAAAATAGCTACTTTATGGGCAATTCTCTGCTGTAAGCTCGAGATATTTTAGCTCTTTTTTCTACTCTTAACAAATTAGAATTCTTAAATTATTATGAATCTAGCAATTATACTTTTGTTTTATATATATCTACTTGGGGACAAAGTTGTATGGAAAAATAATTATTTTAACTACCTCAAATAATTACTATTTTTTCATACAACTTTGTCACCAAGTAATACAATATAAAATAAAAACATAACTATTAGATTAATCTTACTTTTATAATTCTTATCTGTTTACAAGTAGAAAAAAGAGACAAAATGTCCCATGCATCTGTCAGAGAATTGCCCTTATATAAAATTTTGTCTTTCTATTGGATTTTAATACAAAAATGACGATCAACTACAGACATAAGGCCTATCTAGGTTGGTCCAGTTTAACTTTTCTGAACAGCCCTAGTATGGATCTAGCTGTCTCTTAAAACTGGCGACTCCGATATAATATACTATTTGGTCCGACAGATTGTTTGTTCTACTTATCAACCATTCTATTGTTAAAGTAATGTTCCCTATCCTCCAAGTGAAAATGTGATTTAAATAGTTTATATGCATAACCTCTTGTCTGACCCCCTTATGGAACACTAAACCCTTGAAATCACCCTGTTCGATAATTTTAAACAACTGAATCAAATCCCCTCTATACCTTCTTTCTTCCAATGTATACATATTAAGGTTCATCAATTTAGTACCATAATCCAATATGGAGTTTCCTTGTACCGTTTTTGTTACTCTATGTTGAACTTTTCCCAACAAATCAATTTAATACCCGAGATGAGTTGACCAGAATTGCACTGCATACTCTAGATGTCGTCTGATAATATGATTACTCTGTCTTAATATGCTTTATGTTTAAACACGCCAGCAAAAGGTAAGCTTCATAGGCGTAAACTTTCATTGAGCACCCGAGTCTCTGCAATAGCTTGTTTGTTTTGTGGTTTTAGTTCTCAATTTTAGGATTTGCTATGCAACAATATCAATAACTCAATTTAGCTATCATTATAGTGGCCCACCTGATGGCTGTGGTGTTAGCGCTCTGATTTCGCTTGCCAAAGGTTCCAGGTTCGAATCCCGGGTTAGGCACGGATATGTTTGTTGTGGTTCGAAATCCATGTTAAGCTGTACGTCCTGGCCTGATTAGCCGTTACTGTGCATAAAAATAGGTAGTTGAGCGTACAAACCAACCAACCATCATTGCAGTGTTTGAGTTATTATTTTTTTTTATACATTTTTCGGTAGCTAATTTGCCTTTTTAAAGAATTTTTTTTTTAAAAATATTCTTTTTAATTTGAAAAGTTAAGTATTAAGTCTCTTTTAAAGGCAATGAAAACCTAATTTTACATTAATAAGTTAAACAACTATATTTTCAATTACTATTTACTCTCTATTGGACATAAGGGTATAAGATTATAAAAGTCTGATGTATGAGGAATTAGCATGGAATATGTCCTTCAATCCTCGACCTAATTAGACTGAAAATAATTTATCTAATTTTTTTTTTTGCGAAACTTTATATTTAGACTAGCTGAGATTATATAATTGTTTTATTTAGAAGTAGAAAATATTATATATGTTTTATACTTCATGAAATTATATTTTTTAACTTTTTCGTGTTTATATTATTAACAGGATATAAGTTTTATAAGGCTATAAGTTTTAGCACCTCATCCACCTACATTTTGAGTTCTTTTTATAAAATGTTAAGAAGTACTACTAGGAGATTTAGAATGTAGTAGTTTGAAGAGGAAAAATGTCTGAAACAATTCTAAAATAAATTTTTTTTTGTCTGGTACAAACCTATTGCTCTTTAGTTGTCAATGTGAAAGTGAACCAACAATTTTATTCCTCTGGTGTCAAATACTTGTCTCTTTAAAAAACTAAGCTAAGTTAGCAATAAATATTATGTAATAAATGATGTAAATAATTAATAAAAACCTTGCTAACTTGACTTAATTTTGAAAGTAATATGTATTTATTTGGCACCAGGGGTGTAAAATCTTCTGTATTATATTTTAATGAAACTTAAAGAGAAATGGCTTACCATACAAAATAAAATGCTCATTATTTGTCAAGTTGTGACATATTTGGATATCGGTTTTAGTTCAATTAATTCAAAGTTGATTTCCGAACGGTTGTTGGTATATTCTTAATCAACTAGTGTTTCTATGCATTCTATAAAATATTTGGAATGATGTTTGTGAAGATCTAAAACTTGTAACCCATCTTTTAAGAATAGCACTTTTTTCCCCATCATTTATTATTTCGTAAATAATTTTCTATATTTTTCCTCTTTTATGCTTTGAAGAATTCAGAAATGGACAGCAGGTCAAAAGTGGAGCAAGGCATTTTGGAGAGTTGGAAAACAATTTCTTCCAATGCTAAAGATTATATTTCTACAATGAATAAAGGACTAGGACCTGTTAAAGCATTAGTGTCTCTAACAAGCAGCCTTGAAGAGACTAAGCATGCACAAATTGAAGATACTGATCTTTATAAACATGATCCCGAAATAAAATCAAAACTTCAATTTAAACTGAAGAAATTAATTGCAGATGAGAAAGATGCTCTTCAGGTAATAATGTAAGTTAGTGTTTTATAGTTTCATATCATTTTATATGCATAAGTTTAAATTTTTTTTTATTTTTTCATATTTGTATAATGAAATATCCATATGGCAGGGTACGCAACATCATGTACCCAACTCCTTATTTTGAAAATATATTGAGACTTTAAGATTTTCATTAATGTCTGCAAAACGTGTGATGTATTGTAAATTGGAACCAGGGTCCGATTTGCATATTTTAGATTGGATTGTATCAGAATGTTCAGGTTCAGAGAAAGTGGCAAATTCTAGTCAGGATTGAATTGGGAAATTACAGGAAAAGAGTTAAGAAATTCTGTATAGACTGGTACGATTAGTTGAAACTTGAGTCATTTTATTGATCCTTCTCAAATTCCAATTCAGGGAAATGGACTCTTCTAAAAATTTAGTGTCTGAAAAAGTACCCTTCACAAAAAATTTATGTCTTAAAAAAATGACTTTTTATCAATATTTTCATATTTTATTAAAATTCCCTTTTTCATGTAAATTTTGTTTACATTTACATTATATTTTTAAGATAAAATTTAGATTTTTCACAAAAAAATATGAATAATTTTGCTGAATTTCCCTAAATTGCTGCTTTGTAATTCAACGAAATGGGATCCTCTAAGGATTCTTAGATATAACTGAGAAATATTGGGAAATTTTTAAGAGATTACAATGTACTAGAACAGGTTCCCACTCAAATCACAGGATAAAAATCAATGACTTTAAAGGACCTAAATAATGTTTTAAGGACCTTATAAAATTTGTTTTCAGGCCTGTCTATATATAAATTTTTAATAAAGTATATTCTACCAAAAAAGTTTCAAGTTGGCACATGCGTAATACAAATATGTCAGGATTCCGATATGGTATGTATAAGTGGCGTTCACTCGGGAATCAAGTCCGAGTTGTATTTTTATAAAATTTTGCAGTTGGGCGTGCAACATCTGCCAAAATAAGGACTTTGAAGGACCTCTAAGCATTTTTAAGTACTTTCAAGGCCTTAAAAACAAGTTCACAAATATTTAGCACTTTTAATGACCATGGGAACCCTGTAGAATATATATATATTTTTTCCAAAGTCAAATAATAGTATTTAAAAGTTCCACAAGACCAGGAAATAAAATTCACCAAACAATCTTCCACTTATAATTCACATCTCCATTCTTTTCTGTTTTAAAAAATTAATTTTTTTGAGTTGTTTTGTTTTACATCAATAACAATATTTTAAGAAAATTTTCAATTTAATTAATTTTTTCTTCATTTAATTTCTTTACAATATGGACATTTGAACACATAACATTTTCTAAAAATTATTTTGTGTATATTGTAAAAGTATGGATGATAAGAAATTGTTGTGGAAATTCAAAATGTTTTCCCTTTGTATACCAAGTATATGCAGGAGGATGTAGGTTAAATGCACAGTTACAGTAAGTGTTTTCTTTTTTAACACGCTAATTGGAATTTGAACTGGTTGTACAAGTGAAATTTTGAACTGGTTTGAAATGAGATTTTGTACTGGCCGTTTCAGTTAAAAATTAATACATAACTAAACTATTAAGTCATGTCATTCCTGGTCATGGCCATTCCATTAAGTCATTCTTGGTAACACCCATGTATTTGGGGACTAAGGCACAAGTGCATTTAGAATCCATTTCCTTAATTCAATTTGTTAAAATCCAGAAACTTCCTTTATTTAAGAATAAACAATTGACTACCAGCTAAAAAGCAATTTGGAATTGTTGAAATATTCAATCAAAAGCCGATCTAAAGTGTAATTGAAAAAAAAAGAAAAGGTATTCTGAATAGAACTATCCAAAACAAGTGCCTAGTTTTTGTGTGATTCGACCCAAACTTTGAAGCTTGATGAGCCTAAAAATGCCCATTCAAAGATTAATTATCTCAAATTCAATCTGGATATTTTCCTTCAATGCCTTCCTCTAAATTAGAACTTAATTTGAACATCTATATTGTTTCTTGTTTGTATCTGTCCAAAAACTTAAGATTTTAGTTTAGATTTTGTTTTAATTGAACTAATTTTATAATTTTCTTTTTTAGAGATGATTTAGAAAAGTTGCATACTTCTATGGAAAAGCAGATCGATAAGGTGTTTCGAATTTACGATTCTGAAAAGCGCAATATGAGTTTGGAAGAAATAACGACTGGGACTGAAATATCTTTTTGCATTTCTTTGAAAATTGAAGCTTTAGATACTTTTAAAAGAAAATTCTATGACAAGTATCCTTTGAATGTAAATATTGAAATAATGTTTCTCACTTTTAGTTTCTCTAAAGTATTTGAATTTTGTATATTTATTAAATTAATTGTGAATTGCAGCATTTGGTAAAGTGCCTTGTGGGAGTTTGCTTGGTTTTCTGTTCTGAAATACAAATACTGGATAATTTCCATTGGAATTTCTTTCATAAGCGTTTCTCTGTGATGTATTAATTATTAATAATTCTGAGACGTTTCAACATAGCTAACTATTGCGCCTTCAAATTTCCAAGATATCCTAAACATACATTTGTTTTTAAAGAAATGAAAATTTTCTCAAGTATTAAATTTTTTTATTTGCAATTAATTTCAACCTGCAGCCTTTTCTGTAATTAAAATATAAAAATTTACAACTTAGTTGGTTTATTAAAATTAAATTTGTTTTAAAGTTTTGTTAAAAATTATAAAAAAATTTACGTTTTTATAAAAAAAATATTCTGCTATTAATAAATCTGTTAAATATTAATATATAATAATAATAAATTTAATAATTCTTAAAAAAAAATCAATTTAAAAATTTTGATTATTTTGGTAATAAAAACTTTTTAAAAATATATTTCGATTTACAGCAAAACAATTTGTTCATTGTGTAAAATAATTTATTTCATTTCTTGCTTCATATTAATAATATTAAATTTACTAATTCTTAAAAAAAAAAATCAATTTAAAAATTTTGATTATTTTGGTAATAAAAACTTTTTAAAAATATATTTCAATTTACAGCAAAGCAATTTGTTCATTGTGTAAAATAATTTATTTCATTTCTTGCTTCATAAAAACTTATGCCAGTCGATCCTTGCGAGGGGATCCTAAGATATCAACAGCTATGGTTATGGTCTTCATAGGGTTTAATATGACGTTGGGGGAACATCCTTCAACTGCCTAACAGCTCACATCTCCACAACTTTAGTTAAATGAAAGACCATTGCCAGCTCTCTTTGTTTTAGAAGAGTATTTTTTCTCCCATGTTATCATAAATACAATCTGGATACATCAGATTTTCCGCAACAATCTTTTTTTGCTTTCTAAAATTAAAACGTACTTGTTATATGAAATTAATAGTATCACACTCATGTTAAAATCAAACTGATGCATGATATTTAAATCATATTTTCAACATAACAAGCATAGAAATGTGAATTACAGAGATAATGCAATAGATGGATAGCATTGTTAATTAACTGAATTCTTCATTTTAGTACATTAAGTAATACTTTTTAAGTTAAATTTAAAATAACTAATTTGTATTACTTTTAGTTAAACAAATAACAGCTCAACATTCTGGTTGCATGAGTTTAAGCGACTTTTTGCAAAACGTAATTTTTTTTGCAATTTTAACTTTTATTTTTGATGTTATCCTTAACTCTATAGTCACAACTCTAGAGTATTTTCATTAATCTACTTGGAGGCTGGTGGAGAGGGAAATAAATTTTTTGAGTGTTGGAATACTTCCAAACTGGAATCTTCCCTGGAAGGTATGATTCATATTTATTACATTACTTTTTTCCCAATATTTTTATTGACTTATAAATTACGAGTAAACTTTTTAAGTTATGCAATAAATAACTATACTTCCTGCATTATTTCATGGGCTTTATAAATTCGTAATGATGCTTAATGTGACTGAAATAGTTGAAAGATGTCTTCTGGAAAAAATAGGGATTAGATATGTGTTTGAACAAATCACTGATTATGTTTATTTTTGTGAACAAATGAATCAATTACATAAGTGTTTTTTTTTTTCTAATTTCAAAACTTTTTGACAGATAGCAAAAAAGCAGGCTCTTTATTCAATGTAACTTACCTTTGAAAGTGGAGCACAAACTTGTAATTTTAAATTTATATGATAAATATTTATATTTTCTAAAACAGTACACATTTTGATTATTCAGTATTTTTAATGCCTAAAAATGTATTATTTTAACTTTTATAAGTTATGTATTGCATCAGAGCAATATAATGTGTGTCTTATAAGATCTGACAACCATTTTTGAAGAATTAAAAAAAAAAAAAAAAAATGCAACAAACACACAATTGTAAATGGAAATAACCACAAGAGAATAATAATTTAATACTCAAATAATAGTGTTTAATCCTCTTAGGTTTTCTGTGAACAATTTAAAATTGAATTCATGCTGTCCTAAACGAGATGGATTACTTATATTTTTGCTTTTATTCTCAAAATTTAAGCCAATTTCCTTTAATTTTCTGTAAAATGCAATTAGACACGACTAATATTAGACAGGGTTGCCCCTCCAAATGCAGAACAAAATCCCCGGACTTTTCCAGGTTTTGCAGACAATTTTTTTAAATTTCCACGTTTCATTTCAAGCTAAAGTAAACAAAATTTGTTGCATACAATTGCATTTAAAATTGTACTTTAAAGGATTATACAGAAATTTTTTTTACGATATTTTAATGTGCATATTTATTAATTAATCAAAATTTTTATAAAAAAAACGGTAATCCACTTTTTTGTAGAACTGTAAAATGTTTGTGATTTGTGTCACCAAACACTGATGTACTTGCACACAAAGATAAATTGATTAGATGGTAGAAATAGCAATTTGTGCAGCTCCCTTTATTTTTTCCAGTAGTGAAAAGTCAAAATATGAAAAAAGAAGACAATATACTAGCAGCTTTATTTTGAACTACAAAAATAACTGAATAAGAATGTATTTGTATACTAATGTGTATACAGAACAGTGGCTCATCTAGAGATTTTTTCTGAGGGGTGTTTTAGGCAAGTTTAATCTGATAAAGCCCTTCAAAGACCATTAAAAATAATAAAATTGTAGAAAAAGTGAAAATTCCCAGAAAAAATAAGCGGAAATTAGCGTAAAAGGGAAAGATTTTCTTCCGTTTTTTAATCAATTTGCTTTCAGCGGGTGCTTTTTGCATGTTGTTATAAGAAAATATCATATAAAATATCAAATTTTCAGAACGCAGATGTGCGTTTTTAAAAAAATTACAGAACTTTTTGAAAGAAAACTTGAATCTGAAAGAAATTCCCTGGAAATATCACATTTTTTAGTTTTCCCTGACCTTTTTTAGTCATTTTTGTTTTCCCTGACTATTCCAGGTGCGTGGCAACCCTGTTAGAGTTTGGAAAAATTCTGACCTTAAAGAAAACCAACTTTGTTCCATTTGCAGCTTTAACTCTTACACTGTTATAATTTGACAACCGTTAGCATGCACAATGTATACTAATCTCCCCCAGAGATTCTCTATTGGGTTTAGGTCAAGGCTGATGGTTGTCTACTCCATAACAGTTACTTGATTTTGTCTTGACCACTGTTTTGTTGAGTTATGAATTGAAGCATTGTCGTGTAGACTGTCCAATTGTCCCCTAGGTAACTTCAAATTAAAGTAAATGACATTCCAGAGCATTTTGATGGTCATCTGAACATTGGTAAAATTGAAAAAAAAGGAATATCGATTGTTCCATTGAAAGAAAATGCTCCGCACGTTGCGAGCATTGCCTCCTTGTTGCAGGATTCGTGATTCTAAGTAGAATTACAAATAATTTTACTTTTTCCTAACATGTCCCCTCCAGAACACAGTACTGTGCTTAATTTATTTTCTGAAAAAAATTAATATTCTTTAATTTGGGTAATTCATATAAAATAAAACAAGAAATAAATATAAAAAAGAAATCATATAAAATACTGACAATTTATTTAAAAAAATAAAATCTCAACAAAATGATGAGGAGCAAAGTGAACTCAAAATTTATAAACCATAATTTTTTCCTGTTCCCTCTGCAACATTAAAAAAAAAAAATTGTTCCTTAAATGAATTTAATATACATGATAATATTGATTTTTGGTGTCTATACAATCATGGCAAAAAATGAATTGATGATTTAAAATATTCAAGCAAATTATATAAGGAAATGTCCTCTCCGCAACAAAACAGCTTATTGTGGTTCGACAAAGTAAGGTTTTATCCACTTTTTAATTGTATAAATAATGTAAGATTTTTTTTTGGCATAATAAGTTTATGATGAGAATAAGGCAGGATTTTTTTGTAGCCGAGTTTTATTATTTAAAAATATGTATTGTATTCTATATTAAGTTGAAAAGTATTTTATCTCCTGTAACACTATTTAAAAGTAAATATACTTGGTGATACATTATTTAAACTTTAGATTTATATAATTGTTATTTCATGAATTATAAATTTTATTTTTCAGACTTGCAGCGTATGTGGAACATTGAACGTTAATTTTTTTTATCTGATTGTAAATAATACTGTATATTATCTAAATTATTTTTGCTATTTTTGTAATAATGAAACGGAAAATAATACTATACTTTTAAAATAAACATTTTTTTTCTTCATAAAGGTGTTTTCAAAGTAGTGTGGTTGCCTGCGATGGTGTGATTTCCTTGTAACACAAATCTATATCTATAGAATAAAGTTATTGGTGTGTTTGGTATAACTTCAGTTCTAGAATCTGATATTAAAATTTCTAAGAATCTGCCTTTAAAGGAATTTTTTACTTGAAGCTTGTTTAAGAATGCAAGTGATTTTAATGAAGTGAACCTTCTTAGAACTGTCTGCACTAACAAGTCTTATTAAATTATACATGCAAGACTGGTAATTACTAATATTTATTCAATAGTAGTTTAAAGTTTTGAAAATAATGCTTACAGGACCCCAATTACACAGCAAATATTCATACTTTTATTGGATAATTATATCCTTGGTGTAAAACCTCATTAACAACCTTCAGGGGCTCCTTAAGGGCCGTGCAAACTGTGCAATAGCACAGGGCGCCAATTTTTTTAAGGCATTTTTTGCTTTTTGGCAAATTTTGATTTTTTTTGTGTGACCAATTTTGATTTTTTTAAAAACTAAAGTTCTTCAATCATTTCACGGCTGGATTTTCAGTTTTTCACTTGACTGAAACTATAAGTATCATTAACCCCGGAACAAATTCTTGATGTTGGAATTTCATTTGCTTAAATTTCGATTTGTGAGTGAGTGATATTTGTCTCTTTTTATGTGTAAGTGTGACTGCCATTGCATAGGACTATACGTTGTTTGGAATGACATTCTTTTTAGCATTAACTTAATCAGCAAAATGTTTCAAAAGGTGGAAATGAATATATCCGAAGTTGGAAAATTGACAACGAAAATCGGGGCCCACTTTCAGAAAATGAGAACTGAAAAGGGGTTTGAAGAGATGATTGTTCATGCCGTAGAAATGGCGGAAATAATAGAAACCGAGCCAATATTTTCAACGGAAATCGAAATTCGTCCAAGAAAACATACACGCCAGTTTGACTACGAGTCTGCCAGCAATGTCGTTCTAGATTCAAAAGAGGCCTTCAAAATTAACTTCTTTTTTTGCATATTGGATCAAACATTAAGTTCATTGGAGGAACGATTTTCTTAATTAAATGCACACAATGATATATTTGGATTTGTATACAATTTAACTTCGATAGAAACTTCTTCGAATGAAAAAAACGATCTTTTAAAGAAATGTTCTGACTTACAAATTGCTTTGACAGATGGAGCTTCTTCTGATATTGACGGCTTACAACTGTATCAAGAACTTTTGGTCCTTCTTTCATTATTGCCTGCTAATTGTCCGAAAGGGCCGTTTGAGATGTTGAAATATTTAACAACTAATAGTCTGTGTGAAAACTTTCCATACGTCGTAATTGTCTTAAGAATTACCCCGACTCTACAAGTAAGAACGCTACTGGGGAAAGAAGTTTTTCGAAATTAAAATTATTTAAAAACTACTTAAGGTCAACAATGTCCCAGGAACATTTAGTTGGACTGGCAATGATGTCAATTGAATTTGATGCACTACAAGATATTGACACCCAAACCATTATCAAAGATTTTTCAGAAAAAAAGGCTAGGAAAGTTCTATTCTAATTTTTTTGTTGTTAATGTTCAGGATCAAAAATTATTATTACATTTGTAAATGATTTGTTATTTCTTTTACAGTATTTTTCTTGCAGTATATATTTTCTACAGTTATTTTTAGTACAATAAATGACTAGTAACATTTAGTGAAATTATACTAGTGGTATTTTGTTCTATGATTATATATGTTCCATCTATAGTATTTGTTGTCTACTTATATTTCGTTGTTTCATATTTTGCTCGCAAAGTTGCATTTTAATTTATTTATTTTAAATAACTGACTTATAATACTATAAATTTATAGTAATTCTCTTAAATAATTACTTGTATAGGATTTTGATTTACTTTTGCACATTTTGGATTTGACAGTTGGTTTTATCTTTTTGGAAAGTTTGTATATTTACCTTTTTTTTCAGTAAATGTTTTTTTCCCCTTCAATATTTTAGTATTGTTTTTAATGAATGTTATGCAAGAAAGACAATTTTAACCAATTTTTCATTCCGTTATACATAATCACTTTTATCCTTAAGGTGTGTCCTATTGAAATTCTATGTAAGCGGGTATATTGTATCATTCGATTTCTAAAAAACATATTTTTGATATTATAGTTTAAAATTAAGTATCACATGAAACTACTAAAAAAAAAAAGGTAAGTCAATGTGGTTTTTATATCCAGGAATGTCAATGTAACGCATTTTCTAGTAAATTTAATTTATTATGCAAGTTTCATTAACACTTAGAAAAAAAGGTACACTAAATTTTATAGCAATTTATGGAGGAATAAAAATTGTTCTGTGGCTAATGTATTTAAAATTTGAGGAATTTTGTCCAATTTTTTGGGGGGGGGGGGGGGGAGGAATCGAGGGCGCCATAATTTTTTTTTTTGCACATGTGCAAAACTTAACTTGAACCGACCCTGGCAACCTTACTTTGCTAATAAAATTTAATTCCTTATAAGTTAAGTATTATATTTGCATCTGGCAGTAAAAATTGTACTTCACTTTTTTGTTTCTTCACATAGCATTTCCCTATGATCTCAATGGCGTCTGTACCAAATTTTACTGACATTACTATTCATGAAAATAATTAATAGTTTAAAAAACTAAAAAACACGCTTTAATGGAAAAGTGAACTAATAAGTAGAAAATAATTTTAAATAAGAATAGAGTGATTAACAAGAAATATATATTTTATCGTAAAAAAGCTTGGTGTGCTTTTTAAGATATTTTCATAATGGCTCTACTTTTACCAATATCTGTCATTAAATATTTACAACAAATGACATCAAGCACCTCGTGCTTTTTTTACGATAAAATAAATATTTCTTGTTAATCATTCTATTCTTATTTCAAACTTACTTAAAATTATTTTCTACTTATTAGTTCACTTTTCCATTAAAGCGTGTTTTTTAAACTATTAATTATTTTCTACTTTTTAGTTTGGTTTTCTATTAAAGCGCGTTTTTTATTTTTTTAAACTATTAGTTATTTTTTCTGTAAATTATAATTTTTTTTTAGTTAAGTGTACAAAACTCTCCAGTTGTTCCTGCCAATAGTCACACGCTTGTCTCAAATTTAAGTCATGTGTATGCCTTAGTACATGCCGTATTACTTGGCACAAAACACTACCGTGTCTCTGAATATGAAAAATCACTAATCCTGAAGATCCTGGTAAGGATAATGCGACTAAAAAAACACGCTTTGTATAACCATCGTGCCCATGAAAAATCTTTCAAATGTCTGCCTTATCAATTGTCGATGATAGGTTCTGTGATTACTGGGATTGTAACGGGTAATGGTACACCAGGGTTTGATTCCGGAGAAGGTTGGTTGGTTGGAATTTAACGGAGCTCTATCACACGAGCTAATCCTTATGATAGAGCGACAAACTTATTGAATTATTGCATTGTCATCGGTCTTTGACAAGTGTGCAAAGTTTGAATCAAATCTGATTGCTCAAAGTAGGGCAAAATCGAGCCCAAAAGAGTCGGTTACAAGCAAACATACAGGTGAAACTAATAAAAGCGTGTTAAAAAAGACTAGGCTTCTCTTAAAGCTGCAGACATTAATCATAACTATCCCGCATAACAAAAGAAGTTACAGCATTAAAGATCTGGACTGAAATTCGACCTGTGCAGATGGTGTAACTGTCCAGGGCATACTTTTTTGCTAATGAATAATTCTTTAAAGGATCATTTTAAACTACAATAATAACAATTCTTAAAAGAAATCATTCTATTTGAGCAATTTAGGAATACTTTTACAAAAACACAGAATATTTTTAAGAAAGAAAACTGTTGTACATTGTAAAACATATTGTTACAAAAATTGTCTGTTGATAATTGTAAATAGTAACATATTTATTTTATTTTGTATAAAATTGTAAGCACTGACATATTTATTTTAACATTCTTTATTGAATTTGTAAACAATGATAATTCAGGTTGGAAAAAGGTGGCAACACCCAAATCAATCGGGAAATTTCGATCAGACAATCGGCTGAATATTGCTAGAAATTTCTACCGTGAGACTATTTAAAGAAATGAAAAATGAAATCGAGGACAGTTGCGCTGAGAATCGGTCGCTTTTCGGAAAGTTTCCGATGTTTACTTTCTGAGCCTGAATTAACGCTGTGTTCGAAGTTCAATGTATGCACCATAGCTTGTATTGAAAGCTGATAGTGATTGTTTTAAGAAGTTTATGAGCCTTCGAAGGAAGATTAAATAATAGTTTTTATTTCGTAAAAGTTGTTACATCATTTCTTCTGAGCAAAATTTGTAACATTACGTTCAAAGATTTTTTTTTTAAGTGCCTACCTTAATTCACATTTGCCTAGGGTCCACAAGAACATAAATAAGGCCTTGATTAAGGATTATTTGTAACAAGTTGTATTGTTAGTAGCTTTCACTTCAAGAGTATTTCTATACCTGCACAAATGTCTGTATATAGTGTAAATAGTGACGTATTATTTTAAAATTCTATTGTAATTTATTTTTATCTTATTTTATTTATTAAAAGCGATTATACAGGTTAGAAAAAGGTGGCAACACCTAAAGCAATCGAGCAATTTCGAGAAGTTTCTTTTTCGATGAATCGGCTGGAAATTTCGGGATTGTTCTCACGCGCCTGCTATAAAAAGACCGGTGATCGGGAAAGTTTTCAGATTAACTTCAGACTTCGTTGAAAGCTGATCGTGATCGCTTTGTTGACCTATTGGAGTGAGCTTGTATAATCGCTATATTCGAAGCTGTTCTTGTTGAAGCTTGTATTGAGGATTAATAGTGATTGCACTGTTATCTGTGAATACATTTTGTGAGTTTTCTGAAGAGAATAAATATTAGTTTTTATTTTAAAAACTGCTGTGCCATCATTGCCTCAGCGGAAAAATTCATAACAGTATTGTGTATTTCAACTTCATATTTTTGCATTGATTTCCCACAGAAATGTTGAATGAATGAGAAGTCAATGCAAAAGTATGAAGTTGAAATGCACAAATATAAATAGGTATAAAAATTTTCTTTAAATTATCATTGGAAATTATTAATAGTTCAAGAACTCTGTCACCATCACAGGACTTACCAAGGCAAAATTGAAGAAGGGAAAAAAAAACCTGTTGGATATGAAAAACTTTTCTTTAATTTTAGTATTTTTAAGAATTAAGTTAAAATACAATGTCTCTTTTAGAAGAACATAAAAAGAACCTACTAAATCTTTGTCGTTTCATTTTGTTCAGAGAGTATTGTACGTAATGGCACAGCTTAGCTCTTGTACCATTAAAATCCATACAATCAACCAGAGAGTATGCAAATAAGTTAGCTACTTAATATGCTGAAGTACACAGAAAGGTTCTGTAAGTCTAAATTTACCATATGGTATACATGGGTAACTTTTAAGACTATCCCTTGGCACTGTATAACTCAATTAGAATTGTGTTTTTATTACTTGGCAATCTTTTAAGCAAACAAGTGAAAATTTAATATTCCATTTCGAGTCAAGCTCAATTCTTCTAATTCATTGAATCATGAACAATTATTTCAAAAATCATGAATTTAAAGTTTCATCAAGAACAGCTAACTTACTGAAGACAAAGATAACGAGCATTGTCAATTTTTATATTTGTTGACACAGCGCCGATATCAAACACATTTCTATTGGCAAAATACATTTCAAAATTCATTTATTAAAAATGAACGTGAATTTATGCTGTCACATCCAAATATAATTTATTTATTCTGAATAAAGAATTTTATTATTTATAAAAAAATTTTTGGCAACAGGAAAGAGTTTTAACTGATAGATTCAATGGTATTTTAAAGTGATTGGATGACGGCAAGTTGGTTTATTAGTATTTCGTAAAAGCGACCTTTTAGTGACAGTAACACCTCCAAAATTTGATAGAATGCATTGTCATTGAAACAATCTGTCAAGTTTCAGCCCGATTGGAATGGTGGCACTAAAGACTGTAAAAGAAAGCGGGACAACAAATTCACATAATTTAAATTGAAAAAAAAATTATAAAACAACTTTTATAATTTAATTTTTGCTGCTTAGAAAGGCATCGAAAGTTACGCGGAGAAACAAATTGTAGGTTAAGAAATCAAATAAACTGAGAAACGATACCGAGCATTTGCAGCAGCGAACTACCTGCACCATTCTAGATCTGTCACACACAAGGACACAAGTAACAATTTTATGGGATGACTGATCAACACATTTTTTTAGGTATATGATAACACCTTTTCTTTTTTCACCATAGTATAGATAAAATTGAAATGCTTTCTCATATTCAGAGTAAAGCTATGCAGTGATAGGGTTAGTTTTTTGAAAAGAAAATATAAACTAACTTCTTTCAAAAACAATAAACTTTTGTCTCTGAGAAGCGAGTTTATCAATGATTTCCATTGAAATGTCCTCATCAGGGCTATGTGTTATATCTTGCCAGTTACGAATTAATTTCTAAATGTCAGTTTTATATTTGAAATTAAATATCACTGGACTGCAATAAACAGAGATGAGAGTGATCAGAGAGCAAAAAGGAGGAAATCCAAAAATTTGTTAAAAAGCTCGCAGAAGGAATACACAAAAAATCATCAAAAAAAGTATGCAGGAAGGATGATTCAATAATTTTAAAGATACAATGAAATTTCTCATACTATATAATCATTACATTTCAAATATTAGGAGTTAGTAAAGTAATCTGTGAGGAAAGGGGAGCTAAGAGGGAAATTTTTTTTGTTTAGACATAGAAAAAGTATACTTTTTGCAGGAATAACTGGTTCAGATCAGAAAAATGTGGATCCTCAAAACAGGGACAAAGAGGAGGAAAATGTTACATAAAATACCAAAAGGAGGAAAACTGTCATCCCTGAAAAAAAAATTTCAATTATTTCCGATTTAAAAAAAAAAAATATGGCAGTGGTACATACAGCAAAAGAATCACAGTTTTGATCCAATTTGGAAAATAAAAAAAATGTAGATATTTCAGTCAAAATATTCCTTGTGATGTCATAAATCTGCTATCTTTTACTAGCCTACAATGAATACTGCTAAATTTGGAGAAACACTACCCTTTTCTGAAAATGGGGAACTTTAAAAAAAATTAGTTTAATTTAAATTTTTGAGGGTTCCCAATGCAATCATAATAACAATCTACGTTTTCTTAGGACCTAAATAATATTTAAGGACCTTCAAAAATTGAGGACTAGAAATGGAAAACTACCCAAGTACCAAAAATCTTTTTTTTTACAGAAAAATGTCCTAAAGACCAAGCTAAAGAAACTGGAGAACTCCCAAAGTACGAACTCCAGTAGCAATAGTTCAAATTCAATCTGGTACTTAGTCATAGCGAATGCAAATGTTTTTCATTTTTTGGCTATCCTGAATTTTTTTTTTTTTTGGACTATGGTCATTTTCTAGTTCTCAATTTGTTTTCATGCATCTTGTCTTTAATGGGACTTTATAGTTGTTTTGCCCAGAGCGTTAATATTGAAATCTTGCACAATTTGTATTACAAACAGAATTGAATTTTTTGGCTCGCAAAACATAAACACTAATCTCGCAGAGTACAACTAAAACACTTTCTACTTCAACTAGCAAATACAAACCAAACAATGTTATAAGTTGATGCCTATTTAATACTAATATACTACAAAATTTTGGTGCAGTGCAGATAAGTGGCAAAAATTAAAGACATTTAAGCATTTTTATGGCCTCGAAATCCAGTCAAAAATATATTAAGCACTTTTTATGACCGTGGGAGCCCTGTTTTTGGAAAGTTTACAAGGGCGTAGGTTGCGACAAATTCTTATCTTAAACATTAATTATATCAAAACATTCCAGTTTTAATATTTAGGTATTATAAATTAATATTTTTACACAAAATATTTGATGAAAATTTCACTACGTGTATTCTAGCAGAAGTAGGACTAAAATTTTATCCGTATTTTGATATTCTGAGCAAGTTTTTGGTTTATGCCTTATTCTTTCAAAAAATCAACAATTTAAAAATATTCATTGTGATAAGAAAAAAATAGAGAAATTACGGCAGAAAACCTTACACAAATTTCTGTAATTTGCTATTCAGAAAACAGGAGATTCCTTTTTTTTTAAAAAACAGCACTCTGCCCTTTTTCATTTCTAGGATGAACTCTGTTATATTGACAAACAGATTGGTTGGTTTGTACGCTCAACTGTCTATTCTCGTGCACAATAACAGCTAATCAGCGGGGACCTACAGCTTAACATGGATTCCAAACCACAACAAACATCCATGCCTAACCCCAAAATTCGAATCCGGCACCTTTGGCATGCTAGGCCAGAACACTAACTTCACAGTCGTCAGGTTAGCTATTGACAAACAAGTGAATCTAATTATTAAATCTTTTTTTAAAGTACTGAAATTTGGATTAAAAAAAAAAAGCCAAAAAGTGTCTCCACTGAATTGTACCATGCTGCATCAACCCTCCCTAATCTTGTCTGCTAGCCTTCATTTGGTTAGATATACTCTGAAACACCAAGAACAGGATCAGTGAAAAGTTTTGAGCGAGAACGTCTTTCAAGGAGAAGCAAAAGGGTTTTTGGGCTATATAAACATCGTAACATAACACCAATTACTCTCGTAACATTAAACTAGGAGCCAATACCAGAGCTTCTTAGCCAGAAATTTACTGTTACAACTCATAAATCCCTCATATTACTAGATATTTACAGTAATGCTCTGATCCTGAAAGACAATTAACAAGGGAGGTGCCAAGTCTAACCATTCCACCCTTAAAATATTAAAGTTATCTCAGAGCTGCCATTAAAAAACATACTTTATACGGTACTAGGGACTTGTATATTGCTTAATTGACACTGAAGTGAAAGATTAAAATTTTGCTCCCGATAATAAACACAATAAGTTTCCTGGATTCAAATATTTTTTCATTTTCTGACAATTTCAGGTTTGCAGATGCATGGCAACCCTAATTTTGCATAAGAGCTAGAGAATTCAATCATTGCCTTTTGTACTGATAAAGATTATGAATTTCATATTGAAAATTACTATAAATATTAACTTGCACCAAAGGTTCAGAAGTAATCAATCAGTTTGAAAACAAACCTAGTTCTATTAATATCACCCACATTAAGCTGCAACCAAATTAAAAATCCCACTTTGTACACGAAATTAATTTTACCATCTATGAAATTAAAATATTACCCACAATACACGAGGGTCACTGACCCAAAGAAGTAATGTCATGTGTCATTTAAACGTTAGACTTTTTTCTACAAAGACATCTTCATGAAATTAGACACAAATACAGAAATAAGCACATATTAAACACTACTTAAGTGAATGTAAAAAAATTTATTACATGGCTGTAACCACACTTCAATGCAACAGAATCCATCAATACATTTTTTCCACATGGCATAAGTTAAAATTAACAAAAAAGAAATGAATTAAACTCAATAGCTTTATAATAAAAGTCTTGCCAATATAAATCTCAGATTTGCGGTGTACAGAAGAAAACACGCTAAGTAAGGTAATGAGGTCAAGCGTAATAAATTAATGAAAAGGCACATTTTAGTAGTTATAATTTGGTAACAGTACTTTTAGAGCTGCATCAGTTGATAACATCCAGCGAATTTAATTTAGACTTTCTCCTCTTCCAAGCCATGCTTAAAAAAGATCATGATCGGCGTTTCTCCACTGCCGTCTGCAGCCTCGCGGTATTCCAAGAAAGCGATGAGGCCGTCAGGATTGGAGCTCTCTCCCATGAAAAACTGAAGATCACTAACTTTAGGAAGTACCTTCTTTACGGCTTCTGTGAACTTGGACTTTGCCTCGGCAACTTCGCTGTCACTCTTGCCGACCTCCTTCCACTTTTCTTGCAGGGTCTTGGTGTAGGTCTTCAAGTAGGATTTAAAGTCGTTCTTTGTGAACCCAGTTTCGATGAGACGTTGGTTCAGAACAAGGTCTAGGCCGGATTCGACCGTTTCTTCGGTTCCTTCATCGCCCTCCTCTTGGGATGGGTTGGCTCCGTCCAGTTGGACGTCACCATGCTTTCTCGAAATGTGCCGGCATTCCACTTCGTACAGACAGTCGTCTATTACCTTGTATTTGGAAGAATCGGTGAACATTTCATCACCGGTAATTAAATCCTTGAAAATAATCATTTTGACTGAATAATTGAATTTAGGATAACCACGCACGCAGTCTCGCTCAAAGTGCAGAGAAGGAAAGAAAGAGGCCGTTTCGGTTACAGTGTTAAATTGCTAGATAACTAATAGCGGTCACAGTTATTCAACTGTAAGATATGAAATTAGTTTTATAATAAGTATATTTTGATTATTAAATTACATTTTTAAAAATTATGTTTATTTCAAAGTCTGATTCAGGTCTCATAGCTTTTATCAACCACGATAAGTTGCAATTATAAATTTATTTAAAAACTGAACCATCTCACTTTCATTTTATACTCTTAAAGTACTGTTTAAAAATATTTAAAAAAGTTCTTATTACATTTTGAAGTAACAAAAATATAAAAAAAATATTATTATTATTATTTACATTAAAATTTATTGTTACATATTTGGCAGCCAACATGTAAATACGTCGAAATATCTATTTGTCAGAATCTCTCTTGATTGGCAACACAATGTTTTCCTATTAGTTCAAGAAATGTACAAGATGGATGAGAATCAGATGCAAGGTAATATTTGCAATTATTTCCTTACTTCCCTGTTTTGTACTTTGTATATTTCATGCATTATAATGAGACATAAATGTTCTCTCATTTGAAGTATGCATTGCCTTCATAAATGGTGTTGGCTTGACGACATTGGAAGTTGGATAAATTGCGTTCCATGTTTGTTATGGTTTATCTCTTATCCATCTGTTTTTCTTGTTCCGTTATTTATGGTTTTTCACGAAAGTTAATGCTTATTTTTCACTAAGCAAACTATATCAATAGACATTTTGAAGATGTGGTTTATATATTTATTTCTACAGTTGACTGCGTATAGTATGTTTTAGTACTTAGAATGTGTACAGTAGACAAAATTATTTGACTAAGATTTTTGTTAATAAGTTTTTTATTTTAAATAAATGTAATATGTTTTATGTTGAACTGTTAAATACCTAATGTACAATAAATCATCGTTTGGAATTTTTATGAGCGTATTAAACAGCGCTATTTTATATATTAAGTGCTTAGTATTTTTGTTTATTAATGCTTATGTTTCAGCAATCATGTACATTTTTATTTCCAAAAACAATAGATATACGTAAAACAAATTTTAGTGACACTAAGATCATGGTGCCTAAGATAAAGTTTGCCTTTGTTGAAATTTGTACTAAATTTCAGAGTTGTGACCACAATTGAAGCAAGACATCGCGATATTCCTTGTTTGGAACATTTCAACACCTTTTTGACCGATACAACTAGTAAATATGGTGGAATTACTGACTTTCTTGCTTTTGTTGACATTTTTACTTAAAATAAGTGTTGTGGCATTGTACGTAGGACATTTGTATAACCCTCATTTGGAATGTTTTTCTCTTTTTCAAACGCTAAAAGTTGGTTAATCGACAACAGAATAGTTTGTTTTATATGTCCTTGCCATTGGTACCAAATTTCAGAAGGAGGAACATTGGGATCTTCTTCGTTTGTATCATTTCGATCTCTTTCATCTCTTAAAATTAGTTTATCAATATAATAGCCTATTTTGTCAATACTTGCCCTTGTTGACATTTGTACTGAATATTATAGTTGTGACTATGATAAAAGTGGGGTATTTGATTATCCCTCATTTGGGACTCTTGACCCCCTTATAGTTGGTTAATCGAGATCGGAATAGCTGACTTTTTCTATGTTTATCCTTGTTGACATTTGTACCAATTTTCAGAGTAGGTGGCTATATATAGGAAGTGGGAGAATTAGTGGTGAGTCAGTCAATGAAGACTTTGCTCTTTATAATAAAATATATTTTGTTTTGCTATTAGATTCACCATGATTGCAAAATCACAGAATTTGTTTTATTTTAACTTTTTGTTGCAGTAATATTATGATATATGTAAACATTTTATATTGGGATTTATAATTAATGTGAAACGTATTTTCTTAAGACTGTTGAACTATCGCTTGTATAAGTTTTTGTTTCACTTTAAGAAAAAATTTTGGTATGAAAAATAAGGCATAATGTTGTAAGTTTTGTAGGTTTTACCAAAAGCAAAGTAGAAGTTGATCCATTTAATTTTGTTGTATTAACTATTCTTTATATTTATCATGTATAGAAAATCTTAAACAAAAACTTGCATTGAGCTTTATCCAAGGTATTTTTAAAAATTGAAATAAATCCATCATTCAGGTTTATTCCGCCTACTATATATATTTTGACAAATTAATAATATAGGTAGAACTAAATTATTACATATATTTTGTTTTGCGTGGGTAAATACGAGAAAAAGGACTATAAAATGAGGGATGTCAAACGTTTCTACAATTCGATTAACCCTAGAGTAAATTTTTGTGAAATTAATCTTTTTGAAGTTGCTTATTTTTTACACTCATTGCTCATCTTTTACACTTATAATGAACATTTAGTACTACATTTATTATAATTTCTTAGATATCTGTCGGGTTTGTCGTTCTGAAGCAACGCCCGAGAAACCTCTGTATCATCCATGCATATGCACTGGAAGCATTAAGTTCATACATCAGGATTGGTAAGTTTATATTATTAAGTTGTTTACATGGAGCTTTTTTTTTGGGAGGGGGGGGGGGGGTTAAATTTAAAATGCATTTCATGCTGAGTATTTTTGTTAAATCTAACATATTTAAAAAGAAATATAAACCATATTTTAAAATTTGAATCGATCCCAATCGATGGCTTCTGAGCATATTGCATATCATCACTGATGGCAATTTGAAGTCTTTAAGTCAACAATAAGAGAATTTTGTTGTGACATAAAAAGAGTTAATATTTATAAAGTTAAGTCTGTCAGTTTTTATTTAGTTAAAACTAATATGTTACAGAAATTTATAACTGGTTTGCCTTTTAAATATACTTGGTATTTGCTTTAAAATGAATTCCATTCACATCAATCATGCGATCAAATCATCCATACAAATTAACCAATATAACCAAATCAACAACTAAAACATATAAAAACTCATTCATGTAATAACCAAATATTAATTTTTTGGTTCCACTTTCGATTGGTAAATAAACCTTGGTAAATATTTCACTCTTTTCGAAAATTAAAAAATTAAATTAATTTATTAACTTTTCTCTTCCAGTTTGCTACAATGGCTGAAGTACAGCAGAAAAGAATATTGCGAATTATGCAACCACAGGTTTTCCTTTATGCCCAGTAAGTAATATGCAAAGTTTTTCCTTTGACACACTGGAATTATGATTTAACAAAGATTCTTATACATATGTATCTTATCTTATTTCAGTTTATGCTCCAGATATGCCAAAAAGACTCCCCATAAAAGATATATTCAGCGGACTTCTAAGAAGTTTAGGAACTGCTGTGCGATTCTGGTTGCATTACACATTAGTAGCTGTGGCTTGGTTAGGAATTGTTCCACTGACTGCATGTGAGTTTACAATTATGGGTTATACTCTCTTGGTTAAATATAATTTATCAACTAAAGGATATAAAACTATCTTGTTAGTTTTCAGTAATAATGTTTTATAGTGAATCTCCTTTCCTAAATTACTGAGTTTGGCTATTGGTTTCTTATATATATATATTTTTTTAAAATTTTGTAAGAAGCAAACCATTTTAAATCAAAATAAATTTATTCATGATATAAGGGAAATAGTTCTATACTATTAGTTTGAGTAGGTTTTTCAAAAGTGAAGTACAATAGTTTTTCTTCCATAGATTAGACATTGTGTTAAGTATTTAAATAAGATGGTTTGCTTATTTATTAAAAGTAGTAGTAGTTCCTGGTTTGGAGTTCTGCAACCATGCCTTACAAATATGAAACTGTTACTTTATAAGTTTCCTCAATGTTAATGAACTTGTTTTTGTTTTTAGGTAGAATATATAGATGTCTTTTTACAGGATCATTGAGCTCAATTTTAAGTTTACCCCTCGATATTTTATCGACGTAAGTACTGTTCTTTCACAAGTAAGTTATCTACTTAAATTTAATGATTATGTGATTTTGCTGCCTTGAACCGAAAGATTGCCGTCTAGCATTAAAATAAATAGAAATTTTTTTCTTATTGTATTTTTCCTACACTCTATTCTGCAAATGAAACTAAATTACAAACTTTCATTCAGTAGGGTATCCAGTAACAGGGATATTCTAGAAGTGTCAGCAATTTATCAGGGAATTCAAAGTCTGTTTAGTTTCCAAAGTTATAAAATGATTAAAAAAAAAAAAAAATATACAAATAGGAAAATAAAATATCTATTTATTCCTCTTTCTTTTATAGTTAATTCTCTTACTGAAGGCCGACCAAACTATAGTGGTTAGCGTGCTAGCTTCTAGACCGCAAGGTTGCGGGTTCGAGTCCCGTGTTAGGCATGGGTGTTTGTAAATGTATGTTGGCTTGTGTAATGACGAATGTCTCAGAGCATTATAGCCCTCGTGTTGCTGACGGCACCAGACAATCTGAAAACAACACAACCAACTCTTACTGAAGATATGTTATTTATTAAGATGGAATTATAAAATAGAGAACCTAGAATTATTGAGAACATTTGAAAAAATTTAACAAATAATTTGATAAAAAATTAATTACATTCAAATCGTCCTATTCACATTATTTCATTCCTTGCATTATATTTCCCCCTTGCAATCTATACTTCTAAGCCCTAAGGAACATTTGTTGTAATGAATTTATTTATGTCCTGTTTTTTGAAAAGTTAATAGTTCGAGAAATATGGAGGCATTTCACATTTCCTTCTGCCTAAGACATAATTAGTTTATTTCATTATTACAATCAAGATTAGTTAGTAACTATTGTTCTTTTTCAGGGAGAACGTGTTCTCCGACAGCTTGTATGGCTGCATTGTAGTAACATGCACGCTTTGTGCATTCATCAGTTTAGTGTGGCTTAGGGAACAGATACTCCATGGAGGAGGTCCAGACTGGCTGGAGCAAGAACATGAAGCTGCATTGCAAGTAAGCAAACAATGTCTTGCATTTGTAATCTTAGGTCTACAAGTTCAATATTTTTTTTATTTTCTATTTTATAAATTAGCTAGCTCGTTTTAGCAATTGTTAATTTAAATGTTCATTGTATTTTAATATTTTTATTGCAAACTTGAAAGGCAGAAATTTTTATTTGCTTCAAGATTACTTGGAATTGATTTTAAGTGTATTGGCACTTAGTTAATTTTGCTTTCAGAAATTAAATGAGTGAGTAGTGGGTCATGTTTCCATTTTAACACAATTTTACTATTTTACCAAAATTAAATGCATTTGCAAACTGCACCAGTATTTGTAGAAAAGGTTTATAAATTATTTATTTGGTTTTCCACTTATGAAATACCATCTTTGAGCCAAAAGTCAAAAAGTAAACAAAAGTCTTTGAGCCAAAGTGATTAAATGCAAACTGAATTTCATGTGTTTTAAAAGTAATTTTACTTATTCAGTTTTATATATATTTAGAACATGATCGATCAACCCATGGAATTTGCAAACAACAACGTTCAAGCCAATCCGCCTGATAATGACGACGATATAGGTCAAAATGCAGGAAATGAAGGAAACAATGCAGCACAAGGTAAAATTTATTTAATTTTACCTCTATTCATGAACACTTTTCCCAGTAATATATTATACCTATTCAAGAGTAATTTTATTGTTTTTGGAACTTGTACATAATAGTGGCTAGTTATTTTCCACTTTTTGTATTTTGTTTTCCTATCCTTCATTTCAGAAAGTCCTAATTTAGGCTCTTTTTTTAAAATTTTAAATTAATGAACTAACTTTAACTTCATTTAGCAAACTTAACTTAAAGGATGAAGGTTTAAAAAAACTTTTATTGAATTTTAGTATAATGAACAATGTAGTGTTAAAATAACTGATTTAATTAATATCTCATACAGAATTTTTATCCAGATGAAGTCAAAAATATAGTTGGTTTCAATATGCTAGTGTTGGCAGGGGATTTCTACACTATGAAACTCTTTGATGACTTAAATATTATTTTATTAGATAGAACTAAAGATGGTACTAAGATTGCTTGTCGAAGTCTATCTGAGAAAGATCACACAAACAACATAATGTGAAGGATTCTTAGAAACTTTAAAAGCAGCTCTAAACAAACAGTTTTATTGGACTGATTACAGACTACCTCTAATTAAATATGTCCAAATTCAAGTTTTCTTAATTTATATTTTTACAGATTATTTTTATTGATTTATCCTTGGAAAATTATTTATTCTTTGTCATTAAGTCAATTAATTCAGTTCTAAAAGAAATCTAATGGCATGAAAAAGATGCAAGGTAAAATTATACATCTAAAAACTTTCATTTGTTGCCTTTTCAATTGGAAAAGTATAAAGAACAGATATGGAATAATTTAATTACTGTTTATGTGTTAACTTAAAAGTTCAGTTTCCTTGTTATAGTTTTGTAAAATTATTCATTACTAGTATATATTTTCCTGGAGGTGTACTTAAACCTTGCTTGTTTCAGCAGATGTCAATAACTGGAATCCTATAGAGTGGGACCATGCAGGAGAAGAACTAACATGGGAAAGGGTATGTTTCAAGCCTTGTAAATTAGCCTCTCAAAATTAACTGGTATTTATTAATTAATTTTTTTATCAAGTATATATTAATCGAGATGGTGAGTCTATCTATCTTGAATTGATATTGTTCTGGAATGAAAATTTTATATTGATGTGACTTTGAAAATTTACTTCACAATTGAGAATATTACTTCTACCCTCTAAATGTAATATAGGATTTGGCAGCTTAATACTAATGCACTATGCTTGAATTCTACTTTTAGTAAAGAGTTAAAAAAAGCTGTGTGTGTGGTATTCAATTTGAATTTTTTCTGTTGCATTAATTCTCTTCATTACATTCTATAGTATTCACTTTTTAGTAGTCTTTTCAAAATGAAGAAATTGGCAAACTGCCAATAATGTCATTTATGTATTTGGAACCAATTCCCTGAGAACATCAATTGGTTTTGATAACATTCTTTAATGAAAACAGTTTCATTAGTATGACATTTTCCTAGACTTGATAAATGATCCTTCCCTTTTCTAAATGATTATTATTTATTTTAAATAATCAGAATAATACCCAACTACTTTTATGACATAGAATTTTTCTTTTATGGCATTAGTCTTAGATCTTATACTTTGTTGTTATTATTAGGAGACATGCAATACCATGCCAAGCATTTTTTAAATATATTATTCCTTTGCATATGTATTAAATACATGACATAACAACATGAACTTTATTTGCAATTTTGACTTGGGAACTATATTTTTAATTTTTTATACCAATTTATTTTTTATAGTTAAATTCTTTTATTTTATTGTGAATATATGAAATTATTCTTGTTACTACTAATGAACTAAATATTGTCTTTTTATTTTTTTAGTTGTTGGGTCTTGATGGTTCCCTTGTTTTTTTGGTAAGTTTCAGAATATTAACTTGGAAGGATTTAAATTAATAAATTTAATTTATTTTTACATTATATTATTTTCTTATAGGAACATGTCTTTTGGGTGGTTTCTTTAAATACACTGTTTATTGTTGTTTTTGGTAAGCATTTAAGAATCTGTATTTTTTTTTTTAATTAACTAATTTTTTTTATTGTGTCACATTCTCATAATATATCCATATTTCAGCTTTTTGTCCATATCACATTGGTCAGTTTGCCATCTCTTGCTTTGGATTTAAAGAATATGTAAGATATTTTCATGCAATTCATTTTTTTCTTAACATTTAAAATAAGAATTTAATTACTTAATTTATGTACAGTTTATACAATAAATTTATTATATTTTATTATCTTAGTTTAAGTACTTAGTTTTCTAATGTTATTGTTGTCTGCATTATCTATTATTTTTCAGACTGGTGCCCCTGAATTCGAAGGCCTTCTTACTACTCTCTTTGGCTATATCAACATAGGAGTGGTGCTGGCCTTGCTGCACGGGGCTGCTGCCTTAATTCGATTGCATAAAACGCGGCGATTGCTGGGAATATGCTATGTTGTGATAAAGGTTTCACTTTTGTCAGTCATCGAAATAGGAATCTTCCCGTTAGTGTGTGGATGGTGGTTGGATATTTGTTCTTTGGTAAGTTGCATGATTTGTATTTTTCTTTGTGATGTTGCTTTTGTATTCAATATTTTTTGCGATCCATTCTTTTCAGTCCTTGCAATGTTCAATGTTGTTGGTCAAATTTAATTGAGTCAGTTGATTAGAACTGGTTAAAGTTGCTTAAACAGAGTGATCACAGGACCTGAAAATTGGAGAAATGTCAGGGAAATGTCGAGGAATTCATTAAAATTTCTCGAAAATCAGGTAAATTTTTCATCATTGTTTTCGAGGTACATTTCCCCATTCACTCGTATTTTGGCGTCATTTACTCAAATAATTCTCGTAGGAATCAAGTTTATTGTAACAGAATAATTTAAACTTTTCATCACTGCCTAAAAAACTGACATATCACTTTAGCATAAATGTTCTATTTGATCAAGTTGTCTACAGATCTAGAAAAGTTGGGGAAATTTGAAAAAAAATTTGCCATAAAATCTGTGAATTTTTTAGAAATCTATCGGGAGAACTTTTTTTCCTGAATTTTGTGGCCACTCTGTTAGAGAAAAGTTTTAGTTAGTGTAGTACAGGGTTTCCATGGTCATTTAAAGTGCTTACTATTTTTTAAAAGTGCTTGAAAAGTCTTGGAGATGCTTAAAGGTCCTTAAAAATCTTTAATTTTTGTGGATGTTGTGTACCCAACTGTAAAATTTATAAAAGTTCAACTCAGACTTGCTATTTTCACGTAACCGATACTTATCCGCCCTGTATTAGAATTAACTGACATATTTGTATTATGCATGTGCCAATTTGTAATTTTTCGGTATAATATTCTTTATAAAAATTTTATGTATAGTCATGATGAAAGGAAAACAAATTTTCAAAAGTCCTTAAAAGTAATTGATTTTCATTCTGTGATTCGAGTGGGAACCCTGTAGTAGTGTAGGATTTTTTTGGCAAAGAATGTGCTTCTTTACTTTTATTTTAATTGGGGAATTTATGTCAATGTAAATTCAATGAAATTGAATATTTCTTACACTTTTGTTCTGGTATAAGCTTTTGATGCTCTAGATATTTTTTAATTAGTTCAACACCATAGTGCTCTTGTATATTATATGCAGAATTATTTTACTTACTCATAAATCATTCTTTTCATCAAAATATTGTTTTCTAATATTAAACAACATAATGCAAGTTTTCAAGGAAGGTTATTAATCACTTATGTTTTAAATATGGCTTAATAGTTTAAGTATATTATATGCATATGAAACTATCCATATTCGTATTTATTACTATAACCTTACTTTTTATTTGCAACAGGCTTTAGAAATTTGTCCAAAAACCAAATTATAAATTCCAAATTATAAATTTCCAAAATCTTAAGGTATTTTTGTGAAGTTTGTATTGCCAACTTGTTTTCAGTTATAAAAAAACTTATTCCAAAATAATGTCCTACAAGTGATCTTGTATCAACAAGTTTCTTTTTCTTTCTTATTGGATTCTAACTAATTGTTGATTAAGTTGCAATAACAAAAAGCCATGTTTTACTAGATTCTATGTTCAGTTTGTATGGGATAAAATTTTGAAATTCACTCCTGCTCAGTTATTTTTGAGCATATTATTTTGACCACATTCATCTTAGCTATTATTTGAAACTTAATAAAAATACATTCCCTTCCCCCAGACAATGCTAGATGCCACTATCCATGACAGAGAGGCAGGTTTCCGGTTAGCTCCCGGGACCTCAATGTTCATTCACTGGCTCGCAGGCATGGTGTATGTATTTTACTTTGCTTCCTTCATTCTGCTTTTAAGAGAGGTCCTGAGACCAGGAGTACTGTGGTTTCTGAAGAACCTCAACGATCCAGATTTCAACCCCATTCAAGAGGTATTTTCAATCTTAAATATTTTTGTTCAATGTTTGTTTTGTAGTGTTGGAGCTTTTGAGTACTACTGATCACAAATAAATTTAATTTTTCAATAAAAAATATTAAATGCAAAAACAATGAATTATCGTTGTGGTTTAGTCTTAGTATTTTTAGAATTCAGCAAAATTTATCTCTTGAAAGTTTTTACTTATAAATTTTTTTTCTTTTTTAATAATTTCATAAATTGTAGACATTATACTATTGAACTGCTGATCACAGCAACACGAGTCCCTCTTTTTTTTTTACATTGGCTTTTGAGGCAAAATAGATTTTGGCCTTTGGTGATTTAATAATCTATAATGAAATCTAATTATAAATGACATTTAGTAAATAAAAAAATTATGGTAATTTTAACTTTCAAATATTGATAGAGATGTTTGTTAATTAATATATATTTAACAACTTGTACAAATTAGCCATACAGTGTACAGCTTTTTATCAGTTTGTACGCGTTTATGAATAGCTCTTCAAATTGTGCATGTTGATTTTTTACTAAATTTTATTTTATTCAATATTATAAAAACTTTTCTTATTCTAGTAATAGTGACCAAGCTATAATTTAATTCATTATTCATTCATTGTCCTTACTCTTTTGGTTTTTGCATTTTAGATGATTCACTCACCAATCCTTAGGCACATTCGCAGAGTTCTGGTCTCATTAGTCACTTTTGGAACTACCATTTTACTAGTTGTTTGGCTTCCAATTAGGATCATTGAAAAAGCAGCTCCTGGTTTTCTTCCATATCATGTCATGCTTTCCAGGTGTGTTATTTATGTTTATTTTTTAATCAAATGAAGCATTTTTTGTTAGTCTTTTATGAGTTGTCCTGATTACAATAAATTGTTTAATCATGTCATGATATTGGTACCACAGTTATGTTTGACTGAAAAGTCTAGTTATCTTAAAATTCATAGTTACTTATGAGAGGAACTTTTTTTTATGTGTTGCCATTCAATTTCAAACTCTTAAGAAAAGTAAAATTATCATCAATGTAAAAAATAAGTTTAGAGCTCAAAGGAAGTACTTCTATTTAATTTCATAAGGTCATAAAAATTGCTGCTAGATCTTTGCTCATTTTGAAATATTTAAAAAACGTGTGACCTAATGCTTATTATTTGCATATATATATATATACTTAAAATAAATCTTCTAGATTACTTTTTCCAGAAGACAGTTTAGTTTGAAATATAGTTAGATTTGTCACAGTATTTGATTACTAATCCTTCTGTTCACTGTTACGAACCCTATATACTGTAAAATCTATTACGGATTAATAAAGATAGTGTTAAAACCTTAAACCAACTGATAATTGTATTAATTTGGCCTCCTGGTTAACATTTCTAAAATTTTATTAAATATTGTTACAAAAGATTGCTTCACAAACAATTAAAAAAAATAGACATAAACCCTTTTTACAATAAATGATTTGCTTCAGGAAAGAATTTTCTACTTAAGTAAAAAGCAACAGCAGCAAATTTTTCCCTTGGAACAAAAAATATAAATTATTTTTTCTTTTGAAAATCTGTTATTTAAGTGCATTTATTTAAAATATATATTTGTTATATAAGGATGGTTTGTTTCAGCGAGATGCCATACAGTGAACTGTCATTGGAATTAGTGCTGCTTCAAGTCGTACTGCCTGCTCTTTTGGAGCAAGGTCACATGAGGCAGTGGCTGAAGTTCTTTGTACGCACCTGGTGCATAGGAATCTCTTATATTTTAGATCTGAGGTCATACTTGCTTGGAGATGTTAATATCAATGAACAGGTATTAGCTGTTAAAGTTTGATTTTTTTTTATTATGTTGAGCCTTCCAGTTTCAAAAGGAACTGCAGATTTAAACTTCTTTAATCTTTAAGTTCTTTATAATAATTTTGATTATGTTTTTGATGAGCCAATTTGTGGAGGCTTGGTAGATAGACTCGTTGATGAGAATGCATTGTATAAATTTTTGGGGGCTGTCACTGAAAGAGCGGTTTTGCATATGCTTCTATTGTTACTTCAGAGGGCTAATTAACCCAATTGTGGTTATCCAATTGAACTAAACATATAAAAGGTGACAATGCATAATAAAGTTTTTACATTAAAAACTTTGTTTAAATGGTTAGTTTTTTTGTCTTCAGGTTTATGTTTTATAAACATAGCAGGAAAAGATTGTGATGTAAAATTTAGCCATAAATGTTTTGATTAACTACATTAAAATGGACTTGTTCAAGACTTAATGCTCTATAAATCTTTAATTTATTATGATTAAGTAGATTTTTTATGTGTTTCTAGTTTTATTGTGATATGAAGATTTTTAGTAAAATAATACTGAACAATATTTTCTACTCTTACAGTTTTATGTTTAAAAAAACTTTTGATAGCTTGAAAAGCTATAGTTTTGTGTTGTTAGCCTCTGTAATTATTGCTAAGCAATGTGTAGTGTTAGATTTTCTTGGTATAAGGACAACTTTGCCCAAAAACAATGTCGCAAAATTTCTGAAAATCAAGAGGGAATACCTTCAAAGAGGTTTCCAAAGGATCAGATGGTCCAAAATTTTGTGACTGCTTTCCTGTGTGCTGTAGTCTTATGGAAGAAAACCAATTCTTCTAAACGTTTTGGATTGAAGAAGACCTGGAAATTTTCTAAGACAAATGTGCACTATGTTGAGTTCTAATGTGAAACTTCTTTTTAGCAACAAGATGCAGCTCCACATGAAGATGGCGATGCCCAAGATGGCTTCCAAGGAGGTGCCCTGGCTGCGGCACATCAGGCTCTTTTCCAGCCAGTTAGCCCATCTGGGTTTCAACCTTACAGGAGGCCCAGGTTCCTTCCCTTCAAGGTATGTACATACAAAGATTTGCCACGGTATAAAAGTTACTGTTGGAAACGTCTTCAACCTTAAACCTTTCATTAAAAGCAGTTTCGTTGCAGAATAGCATTTTTGTCATATTATATTCAATTCAGTTACCTGAATGTATTTATGTCCGATTTAAATTTTTTTTTTTTTAATTTTTTGGAATTATATATGTAGTTGCTCTGTTAGTTTCTGGTTATGATTGAGTTATTTCTGGGGTTTAAGAATTTGTGGTCCACATTAGATACAGGGGTCGCAGACGTCCTATATGTCCTATAAATCCTATATTTTTTTAGAAATCGGCAAAAACGTCCTATATTGTCCTATATTTTACAATTGTCCTATATATCCTATATTTCTATATTGAATCGATCTATATTTTCTTCGAATTAGTCGAAGGCGCTGTTCGTGGCCATTTTTTATATTACGGATTCTTTGGCGTGATTGTAGGTGAAAAAGACCTGACAAAGCGATGTTTATAACGGCGGCATTTTATCTCTTGTGATGTCACATGCTGTATAACCTACAACTCAACTCTACCGGACCGGCGGGAGTTGTAAAATGTAAACATGTGAACTTTTCCATAGCACGCCGTCTTGAATTTGTGATCTGTTTTCTCCTCCAACGAAGTAAATTAATTGGTCATAATACAGAGAGATAGATACAGCAATAAAACTCTGCCTGAGAAAAAACGGATAAAAACAACTTGTGATTAACTTGCAGGATTACTAAAGAACATTTTGAGTGCTCAGTCAATAATTGATGAAGGAAACAAAAGGGTTAAGATTTACTGTATGATGTCGGATGGCGATTCCCCCCCCCCCCCCTCCCAAATCCGGTACGAATTCTGCGCCACGAATTGTTTACATCAAATCGCGCCAAATTATGACAACCATAGGCCATAATCTCTTGCTCTTAAAAAAATGGCAGGGCTGCCATTTTCTTGCAAAAACCACCTTGGCAACGAATTCGCACCGGATTCGGAATATTAGCCACAATTTTTTCGTAAAAGTCGCCAAAATTGAAAATGACGTCAATATGTTGAGTTGTCAAATCCAAACGGTCATTAGGGTTTCCGGAAAACCAAGTCCCTGGTTCGCCACATTCAGCGCTAAATCTCCCACTTTTCGCCGCCAATCCAACCGACACTGAATAGTAAATCTGAATCAACAGAGGACTGCAAACAGGGATAAAAAGAAAATATTTAAAAAAAATCGGAGCAGTTCAAGCAGCTATAGATACTGGAAGCAAAACACTCAAGATTGCAAATAATGTAATTAATAAAACTTGATTTAGGGATGGAATATTGAGGCAATAACGGATGACATATTCAGGATCTGACGTTTTTTTTTAAGGTGTGTTTTCTATTCTCTTAAATTCAATATAACGAGTATATAAATGTATAACGAGTTAATTTTTAAGTTCAGTAGCAACTGTATGCAGTTATATGATGTTTTATATTGTCCTATATTTTTTTTAAAAAAATCCTATATATTCTTATTTTGTCTCTTTGACCCCTGTAGATATTACATTATTAAATAACCTTAATAACAGGAATTACTTTTGTGTTTTAAAATTAATCAGGCTTTCAACAAACAAATTGGACATAAAATCATGTAATATTGGACCATAGGCAGCTTAATTATAATTATTGTAGATATTAAATGTGACATTTAAAAAAAAAAAAAGACACTTTTCACTAGAATCTATTTTGTTTTGAATGGCATTACACTCTATTTAAAATGTTTCCCTTTTGCATTTTCTTTTTTAGATTGTGTGTCTAATTTTCTTCATATGCATTAGTTTGACCATAGGCAGTTTAGTTATGATTACTGTTCCAGGTGAGAATACATTTTTTTTTAACATTCATTAGATATAAACTAAATTATTTCTACTTCACTTATTCTGTTACATATCTATTTGTCTTAATATCAATTTATAAAATTAAAAATTTTGATGGAAAGAAATTCAATTTAATATGTAAATGCTGTGATATACTCAAATTCATTCATTCACCTTTGTGGCAAAACTTTAATAATTAAATTCAATATCTTAACTATATTTTTCCATCTATATTTTGATGAATTTTTTTGGTCAAGTTTATATGAGTATACCAAAAAAGTTATTATTTTACTTTAAGCATCAGAAGAAAGTTGTTATGAATACTAGTCTTAATTTATCTTACTTTTCTGTAATTAAGTTTGCTTTATATTTATACTGACTTCAACTTTTAGCAAATTTAATAATTCAAATCCAGCAGGTACAGTATGTATTATTTTATTCTTCTGCTCATTAAAAATGGTGTGAATTTAACTTGTTACTAACTTAGATTTGCTTTTAAAAATACTTTTTTAACACAATAGTATAACCATCAATAAAATGAAAAAAGATCAACAAAAAGCAATGTTGGACTATGTAGTCAATTGAATGAAAAGTGTAATACAGCCAAACAGCAGTATTATTTTTTTCTTTCTCATCATGCTTCTGTTATCAATTGTAAAAAAAGTATTCAGTATATTGGTATAGAATTCATACAAATTATTTGAGAAACTTGGAAACTGAATATATTTTAACAATCGGTAATATGTAGACTCTTATAGACACAAATCTAAAGACTTGCAAGTATAAAAGTAGCTATATTTCAAACATTATTTTTGATTTTTCTTTTTTTACTGAACAAATATATTATTGAAAAGATATTAATACTGATAAATTCAATTACTTTTATGAAATCTTTTTAGTACTCTTTTTGTTCTCTTTTTATTGTTGTGATATGATTGGCTAGGATAGGAGTATTAAATTTGCTCTTAAAATATTTTCACATGTTTGATATATTTTTTTTTTTTGTAATGTGTGCAATTTTAAATAATTGTTTGTAACTTTTTGTCTGTTTTTATTTGTTAAAGTTAAGCCCCCTTTCAGCGGATGTCTTCGCCCGATTACATCTTTGCATTTTGTTTGATTGGTCTTTTTTCTTTACAGTGTTTGTTGGTCGCAAGCTGATGTCATTGTGGTTGGGCAATGCCAAAATCCATGAGCTGTACACAATTGGTTGCGGATTGTATGTTTGTTGGATTATGCTGCGTGTTTGTACTCTGTTGTGGAGTTGGATACCCAGGGGCTGGAACACAATATCTACCAAAATGAAAGAGTGGTTGACCATTGTAAGTCAATAAGAATTGAATTCTAAAAAAATTTGTGTGATCATTATTTCTCTGGTAGATTAATTTGGTTGGTAAAAAGTGGGGAGGTTTTTTACACACTTTGTCAGGTGATCGCCCTAAAATTCCTAGTGGGCTTTAAATTTTTGTTTCTCACTAAAATTCCTAAAATTGTACTTAAAAATTTCCCTAATTCCTTATAAAAAAAAAAAAAAAAAACTCTGAAAATTCTCTGATGTTTCTCCAAAACCTGCACAAATACCCTGGGGGAAATGTATTTGTGTTGTGTGTTTCTGTCGGTTTTTTAAGAAACATCCCTAAATTTTTAAAAATTATTCCTAAAATGTTTGGATTTATCCCCAAAATCTTAAATTTTTTGGAAGTATCCCTAAAATTCCTACCTGATATTTTTAGAAAACTCACTGGGCCCCCTTGTTTTGTTTTTAGTGAAATTGAAAACTTTTTGGGTACTTTGGTCAGAAAAGAACTAATGTCTAGAATCAAAATTTTTAGTACTGCTCACAGTATCATGACAAGATAGGCAATAACCAAAAAGCAAATAACTACTAGTAACCCGATTGAATTGTGATCTGAATTAAATAAGCTACAATCAAATTGTAGTTTTTCTTTAACCATTTAACAGTTTTTCTCACAGTACCGCCAGTGAATATAGATTGTCTTTAACTTGGTATGTTAAGTGGTTAATCTTGGAACAAAGAACATAGAGCTTTTCAAATTTACTAAATATTTGCCGTAATATGCAGGATATTAATAAAAGAATGCTTCAGTTAATAGTGCATTATAAGTTTACTATTAGATTATTTACAACAAATTATCAATCAAATTGACGCTAAACAAACCTAATTTTTCTTACACTATTAAATTCATAATTATACATTTGTGTATATTTAAATCACACAAATTAAAATTTTTAAATAAAATTTATTACTGGAATATTTTTTTATAGATATAATGCATTATTCTTTAATCATGCATTGTTCTAAATGAGAAATTTCTTTCTAAAATATCTTTTGATGATTGCATTCTTTTTACATAAACTGTGCAATACGTAGTTTGTTTTATTTTCCAGTCTTTCAAAATGATGTGTGCAATGAGTGTATTGCTGGGCCTGATTCCAATTCTGATGGGTCTTCTGCTGGATTTGATTCTCACTGTGCCAGCTAGGGTAGCACTGAACCAGACACCAATTATCTCAATCTGGCAGGTAAGCTTAAGTCATATTTTTTAGTGTATTGAAAACTATGTTGGTGCATCAAGCTGATTATTGATTTGAATCTTTATTATACAAATGGTGATTTTAGGATTGGGCTATTGGAGTGTTGTTGACGAAAACCTTCTGTGCTGTTGTGCTAGTCGGTCCTAATTGGTGGATGAAGAGAGTTATTGAACAGGTATTTTTTAAAAATTGTTATTGGTTACTTATGATGTTAAATTATTGTGCTAAAAATTTTTTTTTTTTGTAAAGTAAAGATGTTACGACTGCCAGTGGCTACTAAAATTGCTATTATAAGGACCCAAAATGGCTATTTTAAACAAAACCTTTAACTAGTAAAAAAAAACCTTTAACTAGTAAAAAAAAACCTTTAACTAGTAAAAAAAAACCTTTAACTAGTAAAAATAACCTTTAAACTAGCAGAGTGCCTGCAGAACCTGGAAATCAGGGAAATGTCAGGGAAATTTTCTATCATTGTTTTGAAGGTATATTTCCCCATTCATTGGTATTTTGGCTCCATTTACCCAGAGAATTGCGGTGGTAATTGTTAGAAGTTTAATGTTATGGAATAATTTAAACTTTTCTTCTCCGCTAAACCTATTTAAAGAAAATTTTTGCATATTATCTCTTTAGCATGTATGTTCTATATGATCAAGGTGTCTACATACATGGGAATTTTGAAAAAAAGTTTTGCTTTAAAATCAGAATTTCTTAGAAATCTATCAGGAAATTAATTATCAGGGAACTTTTTTTCTAAATTTTGACTAGAGATCGTCTGCAGAAAAGTTGAACGCACCTTGTGTAATAGAGTATTCACTATGGTAATAAGTCTGTAAAAAATATTTTGCTATTTTCTCAATTTATCTCTTGCTTTCTATAACCTATTGCTATGTTCTAACTAAAACAATTTTTATTAAGAACAATATACTATTTTGTAACTTCTGTGGCTACTAAAGCAACTATTTTCAAGACTTAAAACCACTGGCAGACCTGATATGTGTATAATTTCTTTTTCACTTACACTACAACACAATATTCTTGTTGCTTGTTAGTTTAGATATTTAAATATATATATTTTTTTGCTTAGAAAATTTGTTTCTAAATACGGAACCTTCCATAGATTTGATCCAAATGTTATACTTTTTTTTCCCTCTTTGGTATTCTAAACTTTTATTCTGATAATTTTTTTTTATTTTTTCATATAGAATTGTAGTTAATATTATAAGTAGCTGAAACAAAGTGTAAGTGTTCAATATCCTTATGTTGCATAGTACTTAGGGCAATGTAATAAGGGAAAATTGTATCGCAATTAAATTTAAAGGAAACGAAAGTCACAATCTAGGCTTTGTAGGTGATATTATGGCCATAATTATTAATTTCTATAGATTACTTTTGTAATAATATAATGAAATATTTGTCTATTTACTGAACATAGCTTTTTGCTACACTTTTCTTTCAGTTTGATGTTTAAAGTAAATTAAAAATTTTCCTTGTATATCACTTCATATATTTTCTATAATATTAAATTAAATAAGTTTAACATCTTTTGAAATGTATAAATTATGTATGTGCGTTTTTCTAAAATCAAACAAATAGGATTCTTTGGCAGAATCAATTTTTTTTTTTACAATAAATTGCTTTAAAATCCTGTTTGTTTCATATTTAACCAAATAGTATTTTGAAAATCTTTAAAATCCTAATCTATATTGTGCTTAACTCTTAAGTAATTTGTTTAGTTCCTTATTTTACTATATCATTATTTTGTGTATTTCAGGTGTACTTAGGAGGAATACGTAACATTAATTTGCGTTCCATCTTCATGGATCTTGCCCTACCCGTGATAATTGTCCTGGGCTTATCTCTTGCTATGCCATATATATTTGCTTGTAGCATCATTCCAATGTTTTGTAAGTCCTTGTTCGGTTTCTTTAAATAATGATCATCGAATACTATAGCTTGTTTGGAGTATGCAAGAAAACTAAGTGATTGCTTGGATTAAAATTCTTTGGCTAACTTCTTTACTTTGAACATTAGACATGTATAATTCATTCATTTCTAAGAACGGTTTAGCAGAGACACTAGAAGTTGAGTAAAACATAGGACTTTCCATATAATGTTCAAATTCACTGCCATCAGCATTTTTAAGTTATCTTCTTGACCATTTATTAAACCAAGATATTAAACTTTTTTTTAAAAATTTATTTAAAACTTTTTGCCGAGGTTAGATTCTGTGAAGCTTTACAATAAAAAGGTTCAAAACAACCAAATTATGTATGTTCATCATAATAATTGTAATTGAAAGGTTGAAGTCTTTTTCCTGCATTAATTCATTTGATAGGGTAACATTGATGTTATATTGCAGTTGAAATTGAAATGATATTAAGTCAAGGTTCATAAATTGGAAAATTTAGGCTTACATTGATATTAGATTAAGGTGACATTGATATTTTATAATGGCAAGATAATATGATACTCACTTAAATTTTTTTTCTAGTTTTTAACTGAACTAAGGGTTCTGTAAAGCTTTGGAATTAAATATTTAAATCATTTAAACTAATCATATATTATTAATTATATACTAATTAAAATATGTTATTATAATATCAGTTGTTTTCCTGTATAATTCATGTGATAGCATTAATTTTTTTTTTTTTAATATTTTTTATTTGAAGTATTCAGTTCATGTAACTGATTTTTTTTAATGTCATTGATTTAATTTATACTTCATGTATTGAAAGGGATTTTTATGTATTTGTGCCAAAAATATTCTCTTGTACTTCATACAATCGTGTGTTTAAACAATTATGATTACATTTATTTACTTTTTTAATTTGTTAATTATTAATATCATTTTATTTTCTTACAGCTTCTAGTTTTGAGCTTCAAAATACTGTACTTCGTAGAATTTATCCAGCCTTGTTGGCTCTTTTTGTCTCTGTTGGGGCAATAGTTTTTCAAATTCGTCAGTTTTTCCGCCTGTATGAACACATTAAAAATGACAAGTGAGTAATGAATTTAAAATAAATTATATTTGTTTGAAATATTACCTCGAGTGCATTAAATACTCACCTTAAGTGTAAAATACTGTAGTGTAAATCATATGGCAACAAGTATTACTTACTGTATTTAAAGTTTCTTTTTAAAATATTTTACTGTGTTTGCTTTAAGTACAGAACTATTTGTACAGTGATTAAGATTAAAAGTTTTTCTCAATATTATCTAAATGGTAAAAATTAAATTTTATTTCCACTGGTTGCCAAAATGCATGTAATTTTTGTACTTTCTTTTACTTAATGGGGAGACAAGATTCCAGGAAAACCGAATCAGTCGTATTTTCATTCAATTTTAAAAGTTCCCTAAATTATGTGAAATGCAATATTTTTAATTAATTTTGGACACAGTCAATAATAACATATTTGTTATGAATGTTACACTTCCAATTTTTATTTTATGTATACTTTATGTCATGAGCCTACATTTGAGACTCAGAATTTAAATGGCAATTTTTGGTTAGGTACACTTTTCTCAAACCCTATTGAATATTTTAATGTAATTTTTTCCACGATAATGAAAATACACAAGATCTATCTAGTGAACCTAAAATGTATCCTTAATTAGGGAGAATTAGTATTTTATGTTGTGAAAAATGAAATTTTTTGTATACACCAACTATATTATTGGATTAAATATAATTTTAAAGATATATTAGGTAAAAAAATAGGTTCACTGTTGGAAATAGAGAGTTTATTTGCATTTGGTAAAAATTTTATGTAAATTTATTGCATATTTATTCTGAAAAGTGTACCTAACCAAAGGTTGGCATAAAATAATTTTAAAATTCTAAGTCCGAATATAGGCTTATTACTTAAAAAAATGTATAAAATAAAATTATCAGAGTAATAATCATAAAAAATATGTTATTATTGACTGTGTCAAAAAATAAATTAAAAGTATTGTATTTTAAATAATTTAGGACATGTTGAAGTTGAATGAAAATACGACTGATTTGGTTGTTCGGAACTCTTGTCTCCCTTAAAAGGAGACCCTTGAAAGCTCAAAAATCCATGTTACTATTTTTATGTATCTTTTTCTCAAAATCTTTTGGTGGCTCTGATTTAAAATTTGGTATTTACAAATTTTACATAGTTTGAAGGAACAATAAATATGATTTTTTTTTTTTTTTTTTATAATTACAAGAGTTGAGACTGAATTAAATTATAATTAAGTCTTCAAAAGCATGTGTTTATTTGTGTAAAAGTATGTTTGTGAGAAATGTATTTAAAAAGTTTCAAAATAAAATATTTGATATAGATTTTTAGAGAATGATAAATTTAAATTCTACTATTTTAAGAAAATTCTTTAAAGTATGTAAAATCAGCGTAACTTTAGGATAATAGTAATTCCCCCCCCCCCCCCAAATACTTTTAATAATTACTATGTGTTCTGTTTTAAAAGTTAAATTGAGTAACCTTTGATTAATTAAAAAAATAAAGTTCATTCAAAGTAAATTTCAGGGCGTTTAGCATTGGTCCCTTAGTCCCTTAAAGTACCTTTTTTTTCATTTTGGTCCCTTTTGTCCCCTTTTTTTAACATTTGGTCCCTTTAGTCCCTTTTTTTTAAAAATATATTTGTACCACGTGACCAAAACACGCCATTTCGCTATTTTCCTTCTTTGTCGAACACAAGAGGAAAGATAAGCAGACCAGAAATTCCTGTCATGTCCAGTTACGATGAATCAGCGTTGATTGGTTGAATACTGTTTACAGAACTGGTTTGGTTCTATATCGAATCGTCAAGGTCAAAGGTGTTTGGTTGGTTGGTTTAGTTTTTTTCTGGCGCAAGAGCAACTTCAAGGCCATACTGCGCCGAAACCAAGTAATCCTTAAAAATTATTTCAAAAAGAAAAGGTTATAGCCAGTCTAGTCCAGATTTTACAAAATTTTGAAAATAGTAAAGTTTGAATAAAGTATTTTTAAAAATCAATAAATTATATGCGGTGATAAAAACCAATTGCTTGAAAAAATTTAAAAAGGTTAGTATGAGGTGGTGAACCTAACAGTGAAGATAATGAGGGATGACATGTTTTAAAAAGGTGTTGCCTTATTGCTTTAAAAGATGAGCATTCTGTTAAAATATGATAAACTGAAAAATTAATATTACACAAGGAACATGTGGGTGCATCTTCTGCCAGCAGAAGGTGAACATGGGTAAACCGGGTATGACCGATACAGAGTCTTGACAAAATAACTTCTCTCTTCCTATTTAATTGAGGGAAGGTGAATCCATATATAATTGGCTGCAAAGTGCGTAGTTTGTTTGTGGGCTCTGTGTCCCACATGGCCTGCCATGTGCCGAAGAGAGCCTTTGCACATACTTTTAAAGCATCATCAAGACAAAGCACATTGGTCACAGTTCCAGATGCAGCTCGAGCAATAACATCGGAGCACTCATTACCCATGATACCCACATGACCAGGGATCCAACAAAAGAAAATTGAAAACCTTTGTTTAAAAGTCTGGAATGATGGGTTAAAATTTCCCTAATGAATGGATGATTTTGTGAAAAAGGATTCCCAAGAGCGTCTAGACAGCTCTTAGAATCCGTGTAAATAATCCACATTTTATGAGTTTTTTTAAATAAAATCTAGAGCTAGTAGAATGGCACGGGATTCGGCTGAAAAAATTGAGCAGCTGGGATGTAGCTCTATCGACAAGGTAACATTGTCGTTAACAGCAGCCGAACCCACGTAGCCCTGGCTTTTTGAGCCATCAGTTAAAATAGATTTGAAATGAGAAAAATTATTACGATGATCATAAAAGATACTTTTAAAAACAGTATCAGGGGTTTCAGACTTTTTAAAATTTGAGAAAGTGTTAAAAATTGTAATTTCATGATGATGCCAAGGTGAAATGGGGAAAGTTGGAGGAATAACTCTAAGGTTATCCACCTGATGGAATGAGAGAATGTTTTTAACTCTCAATGAAAAGTTTGAATGAATAAGCACTTTTTGGTGTTAAATATAGGTTTTCTGCAGATCATAAGAATTCTAGTGTTCAATCATGTTGAAATAATCCGATGCAAAGGTGAAATTTGCACTCCAAATTGTTATTTGCGTTTTGTCTGTTTACAATTTTAAAAATGTGGTAATCATAATTTTCAGTGTTTTTTTTAGTGATATACAGTCAATAATTAATTCTTTTCTTTTTAATGGGCACTCCAGATGAATGTTTGGAGTGCAAAGGATTGATAATTTTGGACAAATAATTTTTTAATTCAATCCCTTAAATTGTAGGTATTGAATACTAGGCATTTTTTTCTATGCTATAAAAAAAAAATTTGTTTAAAAGTCCCTTTTTTTAATTTTTGGTCCCTTAGTCCCTTTTTTTGAAGTTCCAAGTTGCTAAACACCCTGAAATTTTAGCCTTTCATTCTCCTTAACAGTGCTTGAACATCTGTCCTAGAGTATCACTTCTAAACTCGTTTATGAATTGCAGGTACTTAGTTGGGAAACGATTAGTAAACTACGAGCATCGAAGGCTTGCTGCTTCCATACCCCCACCTGCTCCAACAGAAGAAAACGAAGCTGCATCTTGAGAGTCCCCTGATCATTGCTTAAATCAAAACTATTTAAAAAATTGAAAAACAAGAAAGGCGTGGAGTGAGAATTGTGTTGACTGCACACGTTTCCCCCAGTTCCAATCTTAGTATTTCACCAAAGCCTTGTTACTCATCTGAAAGGGATTTTTGAATTGCTGGACGGAGTGAGAGTTTTAGTGGTGTTAATGACTACGGCAGTTATACCAAAAGTTAAAGCGGAATTGCATAACAAGTAAGCTACTTGTGAAATGAGTGAGGGATTTTTAAAATTTGTTTGAATTTTTGTGTATTAATTTTTCCCATTCTGAGGTGATGTGGATCTCCTTTTTTGAATCAAAATAAACTGTCTTTATAATTTATGTCTTTGATAAATATTTTTTAAAGGATTTTGTGTATTCGAATCTGTACCTTAATAGACAACTGCATTTGCCAATGACTTCAATGGTAATGAGTTTTATTAAAGAATGCCTTTGTGTTAACTTTGTTAATACATATAGCATTAACTGGGGAAATTTTAACAATTAGTTTATATTTTGATGTAAACTAATTAAAAATCTTCAATTTATACAAAGCCTTTTTTACTAATTATTCCATAGTAATGTTCCTACATAATATTGCTTGTTTATGTAAAGGAAGTAGCAATTAAAAAAAATTACAATTTCAAAATGAAACAGCAAGTTCTGGCTGGCTTCTTTTTCTGAAGGTTATTATGAAAAAGTTATTCTGTACCTGACAGGATTATGACTTTAGTCAGAAGTTGAAATTTTGAGTTTACTAATATTAAAAAATGGTCATATTGTATAAAAATGTTCATGCTATTATTAATATATTAATGATAATAAGAGGAATTTTTTTTCTATCTTTTAATTCAGAAGTAATTAGCAAACATAATGAAAACATTTCATTTTTGGCATGCTACCATCCTAGACACTTAAATTATAGTGTAACTGCAAGCATGTTCCACTTACAATAGTTGGATTACATATCTTTATACCTTAGTGATGTTACAAATTTGGCTGAATGTTCTTAACTAAATCAACTATTTAGCCCTTTGACTGTGATTCTGTGTTCATGATATACTCATACTGGATAACTTTCTGATGTATCTTTTTAACTAATAGTTCCATAGATGGTTGAATTACATTTTTTATTGCATGTATCTTTTGAATCTTTTGCATGAATAATTAGGAATCAAATTTATATTTCCTATTATAATCCTAGTTGGTTATCAGGGCAAAATCCAGATTAAGAAAATATTGCTGCAAATTGTTTTCCATAAATGATTAGTAAATTTACACTGTATATTCTCGTTTATGTATTTAAAATTGAAATGCTTCATATATGCGTGTTATTACTAAGTCTTCATTATGATACTACAACATATTAAAATTGCAGTAATTTGAATATTTTGTTTTTGCTATTATCAACTGTCTAAATTTTCCATACATTTATTCCAATGTAAAATTTTAAGTATCACTTTAGCTTTTTTGTTTGCATTCTATCAATCTTTTGCATAAGTTACTATTTTCTAAATACTATCTTTTTGTTCAATTATTAATGTGAACTAGAATGGATATTGTTAAAGTTGTCAATTGTGATCTATCCACATCATTTCAGTTTTAGTTATTTATTATGTGTATTCCTAATTATCTAGTCGTAGTTCTTAAATTCGGTGTGGCAAATTATTTTCTTGAATCTGTTTTGGTAACAAAAGCACATTGAACCCATTTTTAAAAAATGGCAGTTGAGGGAATTGCTTACAAAATATTGTCTGGTATCTCATTAGCATGTTACTTTTTTCTTTCCTATCTGTCCTAGCAAAATTCTAGTTTATTTTTTTGTGACTAGCAATACATTATAAAAATATTCTTCTATTACAGTTTGGTGTTGGATTTAAGTTTACCTTTGTTGATCCTTGATAAATTGGCAAGGAATTAAAGTCTTTTGGCATAAACTATGATTTAACGCATTTTCTTTTAAGATTTCAGTCTGTAATTTTCCAGTTTTCTTCTTACTGATTTTCTGGAAACAGGAATATCATGTTGTACATTTTAGTGTACATAGTTGCATTTTTTGAACTCGTGTTTGGGTTTGATTGTATAAAAGTGTTAATTTGTCCAAATGTTTTTGCTGCTGAATGAAGTGAAAGATCATGAAAGATATATTGCATATTTATGTACTTTTCCTTGAAACTAAAATATTTTAAATTCGATTTGGTGTTTTCTGACTTATTTAGCTGTTCATGTATGTCGCCATATCTTTTAACTGAATATCTTATCCAAAATCCAGTTGGTGCTCCTTAAAAATGTTACTTTTCTGTTTAAATAGTCTAAGGATGTTATATATTTTCTTTATAGTTATTTTCTTGTTAAATGCCCTTTATGAAATTTGGGTACACTTAATTTAAAAATAAATTTGTTAACATTATTATGTCTACTACACAGTTATTTAAGTGTGATTATAACTTTTTGGAAGTTCTTTCAGTTTAATTTGACAATTTGTTTTCTTGTCTCATTTTGAAGACTGGGAGTTTGTAGGTAGGATCAAATTTATTTCTTGCATGCATGCTTGCTGTATGCTTGAGAAATATCCACTGTATGTTGTTTATGTATATATTTAGTAAATAAAATTATAAATAATTTATTTCCCTCTAATCTGTTTTAAACTTTTGACATTGAATTTTAAACATAAAGGTTCATTTTTTTTCTTTTTATTTTTTCATCCAAACAATGACAATTTATACCAAAGTAAACTATAGGACTAAAGTCAAATGCTATAAGATCCAATATACATAATTTTTTAATCAATTATTACATGTTAAGTTAAGAAAACAAATTAAGCATTGTGTTCATATTATTGAACTTAATTTTCAAATAAAATGATCAAAAATATTAATGCATTATAAAGTAAGATATTCTTAAATGTCCAATTAAATTGAAATTAAGGTGCAACTTTTCTAAAAATATAGCATTGTTTGCAATCTAAAAGCTTTTTATTGTAATATATTTTAAATTATATAGTATAATTTTTTAAACAGAAGAGGTACATTACAGTAAAAATAGATTAAGTTACTAATTACAATACATTTAATTAAATATCATTGGAAAGTATTAAAAGACAAAAATCTCAATTTATTTTTTGCCAATTGAGTGATGAATATAAATACTTTATTGATTTATGTAGTAACAATTTCATTTATCTTGAACCAGAATAGAAACATTTTCATGCAGATAACAGGTATGACAAACATATTTTTCAGAAAATTCTTCAAAGAAAGCACTAATCAGAAAATTTAACCATTCCATTGATGAGTTTTTTTTTTTCCTTTTCATAATATAGGCGGCAGTCCCTGTGGACTGTTATTTGTCAAAGCTAATTACATTTCCCTATTTAGACATGTGTTTTTAAATACCTTTAAATTGCCTCTATCTAATTTGTATCCACTACAGCAGGCCTGGGTCATGATGCTGCTACATAACACTGAGTAATGGAAGATGCTATATTAGTATGGAATTGTTATAAGAAAGATTTTCATTTCATTACTTTTGATGCGTTTTGTGTATTCTATTCGAAAACTTCCGATAGGTATTTAAGGTGGAATAGAAACTCATGTTTACTTAGGAAGCCCAATTTGATTCCATTTGGGCTTCCTAAGTAGGTTACTTCCAATTTTCTAGGTAAGGTTTTGTTTACTCTGGCAATGCTTTCCTCCATGTCACAGATCTCTCTTGATTGCCTTTCCCATGGCTTTAATCCCTGCCCATGTCTCTTCCCCTGTTGGTTGGATTTGTTCTGCTGGAAGTAGGAATCCGTGTCTGCCGGTGTCTCTTAACTCCAAAGTGTACGAATACTTGATGCCTGCAACGCCGTGGGCCCAGTCGTCTGCTCCGCCGGTGGCGACATCTAGTGAGGAGAATAATATTAGATTCTTGTTTTTTTTTGTATTATGTAGGAATAACCGTCAGTTCATGCCGCGTGCTGTAATACAGTAAGTGACCATTTTTCCAAAACAGAATCATAAGAAACAATCTGGTAGCAATAATAATAAATATTATTTGAGCGATCAGGATCTTCGTCCCTCCACTATCCACCTTGAGAATTGAAGATCAACTATAACAATATCCGTTAGGACTAAATCTTAGCATCAAAAGCGCATTGACTCTCAATGTATACATAGGGTAATGAAAGTATAGAATTCGGTCAAAAAAAAACATTTTTTTGCATTTCTCCACGTTTTGGAACATCCTTATTTCAAAAAAGTGATCTAGAAAATATGTGTGTACGTGCTCAGAATAACTCCCGAACAAATTGACCTACGATGTTCAAATTTGGTGTGTGGGTTGGCGATGGCCCAAGGACCTACCATTTAGGCTTTCGTCGAAATCGCGCATGCGCAAAAGGTAGTTGCCATGGGAAAAATCATGTTTTTCAGTAATTGCTAAAAATGGCTCTAACGATTTTGTTAAAAATTGCTGTGGTTATGCCTCTGAAGGAGTTCTAAACATTTCCACCTCCGAAATTCTCTTAAAAATGTGATAAAAGCGTAAAAAGTTGAGTACCTTTAACATAGAGCACTCTGCCTTGCGCATCATCCATCAACGATTGATTTCTCTTGCGTTTCACGCACAAGCAAGGACGATGAGTCTATCGAATAAACCTACCAACTTGGCCATTTTGGCGATTTTTTTTTTTTTTCTCATGTAAAACTTATCTCCAAAAATATCGTCCAACTGGCCATTTTTGTTTAAATGAGCGAAAATAAGAAAATGGTAAGTAACATCATGTTAAATTTTACTGCATTCACCAATATTATACAGTGTAATTGAAAGTTGTGTGATGTTCCACACCCCTAGTCTTTTTCGTACAAGTTACATTACACCAAAGACAGTAATTTTGGAAAGCTTCAAATTTTTTTTTTTTTTTGTCTTTGGAATTCCGCTTTGGAGACGTCTTTTTTCAATTCGGCTCTCGAGTTCAATTAAGAATTGTCAATGTTCAGTCAAGTCATGGAACTGAAAAGAAGCGGCAATAGAAGGAATTCTGACAAGAAGATGAAACAGGGCATTATTGGTCGCAAGAAACAATGGAATCCTCTACAATATAAAAGTCGAACACACTGGCTTAATTTTCTACGGGCAATTTTTCCAAGGGAAAATTCGAAGCAATCGGTACTATCTACTTCAACAATTCTCTTCTGATATCCTCGTGTCTCTTTGCACTTTTGGCGCCTTTTGAAATACAACGGTCGCTGCTCCATAAATTTTATTTTCATTATAAATATCTTTGTCGATTGGTGTTAACTTGAATTTGGTACGAGTTCGGCCTCCTCTCTCCGGAAGACAAAGGGAAAAAAAAATTCTCTTCAAATTACTTTTTTTAGATAGTCTTCTTTATTTGAGAGAACATTTAAAGTTACGAAAAAATTCCCCAAGTTGAAACCCTGGGAAACAGGAAAAATGCCCGAGTGATCAAATTTCAAGGAAATCGATGTGAAATTAACTGATTTCGACGCTAATTTTAGATGGAATCCCTCAATAAACTGGTTTTGTGACGTCACACGTACCTATTCAACATTAAGCTTAAAAATTGAACTCAGACGCATTTGCATGTTCAATCTTGTCCGCATGAGTTAGAAGCAGGAGCGTACTGACTATAGGGTTGTTCGGTGCAATCACCGGGCCGGTCAGTGTCTTAAATAATAGTTTAAAAAACTAAAAAACACGCTTTAATAGAAAAGTGAACTAAAAAGTAGTAAATAATTGCAAATAAGTTTGAAAAAAGAAAAGGGTGGGGGGGGGGGGCTAGATGTCAATTGTTGTAAATATTTAATGACAGATATTGGTAAAAGTAGAGCCATTATGAAAATATCTTAAAAAGTACCCTTCGCTTTTTTACGATAAAATAAATATTTCTTGTTAATCACTCTATTCTTATTTCAAACTTATTTAAAATTATTTTCTACTTTTTAGTTTGGTTTTCTATTAAAGCATGTTTTTTAATTTTTCAACTATTAATTATTTTTCTTGTAAACTATAATTTTTTTTTAGTTAATTTTTTTAGTTAAGTGTACAAAACTCTCCAGTTGTTCCTGCCAATAGTCACATGCTTGTCTCAAATTTAAGTCATGTATGCCTTAGTACACGCAGTATTACTAGGCACAAAACACTACCTTGTCTCTGAATATGAAAAATCACTAATCCTAAGATCCTGGTAAGGATAATGCGACTAAAAAAACACGCTTTGTATAACCGTCGTGCCCACCCAAATGTCTGCCTTATCAATTGTCGATAATAGGTTCTGTGATTACTGGGATTGTAACAGCATACCAGGGTTCGATTCCGGAGAAGGTTGGTTGGTTGGAATTTAACGGCGCAAGAGCAACACGAGCTAATCCTTGTGATAATGCGCAAACTTATTGAATTATTGTATTGTCATCGGTCTTTGACAACTGTGCAAAGTTTGAATCAAATCTGATCGCACAAAGTAGGGCAAAATCGAGCCCAAAAGAGTCTGTTACAAGCATACAGGTGAAACTAATAAAAGCGTGTTAAAAAATGGGAAGGTCCGCAAGATTTTGTTTTTCATATTTTTTTATTTTTTATTTCCAATCACCCATAAGTAAACTTAGGGAAAAAAGAGTATTTTATCCAGTAAAAAAAAAAAAAAAAAAAAAAAAAAAAAAATCATTTCTCCACGTTTTGAAACATCCCGATTTAAAAAAAATGAGTCTAGGGCAGCGTTCGCCACTAACTATTAGAGACGGGCCGCATGACTTATGTTGGAACTTTCCGCGAGCCGCAGATTTATACCGAATAGGCCAATAAATGTATTGCTTTACTACATATGTTCAATTTTAGAAATGTGATAATTGATAAAGATTCAACTATATAAAACAATTTTGAAAATGAAACAATAATTTAAATTTTTTATATTATTAAAATAACATTTGATTCTTGTTTCAAGTAATTAAAAAAATAATTTTCTTTACATCCTAAATCAAAATCATAAAAGACGTTTATCTTTAGTAACAATATCACAACGTGACTACATAAACTCATAGTCCATAAAGATATTTAAACCATTCCTCCTAAATCTTCCATTTTAGTCAATGTTAATTGGGAGACGATTATGGCCGGTCGGCTTTTTACTATCTACTTAGCGTTTAAAACTAGTCTTCGATACCATTTTTGGCACTGGAGTCATAGAGATCGCGATACTTCTCTTCATGTCAAAACAAAAGAGGTGTGAATTAAAACACCCAATTCCTGCCCATTACATTCAGAAAAGAAGAAATCGAAATGTGCCATTCACGAATCGAGGGAGTGGGGAATCATAAGTACAAAACTAAGCAATGCGAAGGGATGCGTCATTGGTAATAATTCAAACTATTGCTTTTTTATTTTTTCTGGCAGTCTCAGAAAAAAAAGAGGATTTTTCAGACTTACTGAAGCGAGCCACTTAATGGAAAACGTGGTTTTTGGTAGTAAACACATACTGTTGTAGACAAATTAAAATTATTTCCCCAAAATTTTATTTTTGCTCTTCTGTGCTGCCGGCTGGCCGGAGAAAAAGCTGTCGCGGGCCAGATCCGGCCCGCGGGCCGCCTAGTGGCTGACGCTGGCTAGGGAAAATGTCTCTCTATGTCTTTGTGGTTAGCATAACTCCCGAACGGATTGACCTGCGATGTGACCATTTTGTGTACAAGTTAGCGGTGACCATGGGACCTTTTTCTTTCTGGAACCATGGAAGTTTTTGGTCAAAATAGCACATGTACATAAGGTAGCAGCCATTGAAAAATTTATGTTTTTCAGCAATTGCCGAAAAAACAAAACCGGTTCTAATGATTTTAATCAAAATCGCTGTGATAATGCCTTTTAAGGTGTTCTAAACATCCCTACTACCAAAATTCCCTCTTAGAAAGGCGATGAAGGCGAAAAACGAATGCCTTTAACACAGAGTTCTCTTTTCTTGAATATTGCTCATCAGTGACTGTTTCTTCTGTTTTTCACTTACAAGAAAGGATAATGTAATATTTATCAAAAAGCATATCGCATTTTCGAAATTTTTTTTTTATATAACTAAAGTGGCAACTAAGCCTTTTTTTAAAAAAAAATTAATGAAAATATGAAAACGGTAAACTTTACACCAGTTTATGGCAAATATAAATGCAGTGTTCAGTATTAAGTGCAATTGAAAGTTGTGCCATGTCCAAAACCCCTAGTTTTTCGTTACAAATTGTTGCCTTCCTTAACTTTTTTTTTTTTTTTTTTTTAAACCAATGAATTTATATCCCAGACACTCCCATCAGTACCTTATGTTATCGTACTAGTTGCGTGGCCCCATATTGCAGAGGTACCAGCTTTTTATGCTTTGCGAGCAAGGCTCGCTATTCTCGCTGAAAGGTTCATTTCTACCCAAAATCAAGCTTGCTACACTCAGTAAAAGTTTTATAGCAACGCAAACACAGGCTCTTTTAGCCTTTAGTACGTAAGCACAAGCTCACTTCACTCGCTATTCAAGTACAGCCTCGTTTGCTCGCAGAAAGGTTTATTGCTGGGCAAGCATATGCTCGATTCGTTCTCTAAGAGATCAATTGGTTTGTAAATCCTATTATTAGAAACTCTTCCCTTTTCCCATCCCCCGTCTAAAAACAAAAGACTTTTACCCGTTTATACAATCTACCTCACCCCTATGAGAATATTTTAACATTTTGTTTGGGAAATGCAAAATTAGAAGGTCAAAACTACTTATGTTTGAAATTTCAGAGTTATACGCTTACTGGAAGTCACTTTGTAAAGAAACTTTATGAAAATAAAAAAATTATTTACTTTCTAAAAATATTTTTCTAATTAATTTTTTTTAAAATTTGTTTAGAGTCATTAAAATTTTAACATTCTGCTTGCCAAAGGCACATTAAAAAGGTCAAAACTACTTATGTTTCAATTTACAAAGTCTACGCATATTGGAAATCGCCTACTATGATGCCAGATATGATATATTAGCATTTCAGATTTAATTTTCTAATAAACATACTATACTAAACTTCAACTTAACTAGACATCACTTAGACGATAGATCGTCACAGTGCTCATAGGCATTTAATCCATTTTGGCGGAGTGAAGACATAATTCTCGCCAAACCTTATAGCCTTTTGTTCTCTATAGGGTTGTGGTTTGGCGAATATTATGCTTTCTCGCCGCCAAAATGGATTAAATACATATGAGCACTGTGACGATCTATCGTCTAAGTGATGTCTAGTTAAGTTGAAGTTTAGTATAGTTGTATACCTGGACATTCTTTATTTTGCAATTTCAGATTTTTTTTGTTTTTGCAACAAACTATGAATGATTTATGGAAATCAAGTCCACCTAAGGGAACTATTAATAGTAGAGACAGAGAACATTTGATATAATTAAACTAATTATTAGAAAAACTCATTTATTAAAATTAATGAATATAAAAGTATTAAAATTATTGAATAAAGATGTATTAATTATTAAAATTAATAACTTAATTATTGTCATTATTTTATTATTAACAGTAACTATTAAAATTTGATTAATAATTATATTGAAAATTTGGGTCGGCATAAATCTAAAATCAGCGGGCCAATTTTATGTTTCAGTGCGGCCTTGGTTAGAAGAAGCAATTAATATCGTTAGAAATGAAGCAAAAAATTAAAAGTAAAATAGATTATAAATTCTTTAAAAAAATAGTAATAACACACACATTTCAATCGAGTATGGAATCCACAATAGCACTATATCAACGATTTAAAAAAAAAAAAAAATCGGTTAAATCTTGTTGTGGCTTATCTTGTAAATCAATTTGAATCTGCTTGGAAAAGGATGCGGTTTGGCGAAAGTGAAGACATGAATTAAAAACCACAGTATTAAATTAAATACATATATAGCTAGTAATTTAAATCTGCATTACTTGGATGGAAAAGTTTTTAGATAGTTAACATGAAAAATTTCGTCGGTCCCATCAACTTCGTGTTAACGGGGTTTCGTAAAAAAAGAATAACAGCATAATAACTTACATAAAAGATTTGTTGAAGAACCTATTCTGTACTTTGTTCCGTGGACTTCGGAAAGTGCTTGAACGGCTTCTTTTGCAACTTTTATCTATTTGGAAAGTAAAGATAAAAATTAATGGACACATCATGCTGCTTAACCCATAACCAGACAAATAAATGATAAAATCCAAGTCATAGTCCAGTCGAAAATGACAGACACATCTGCTAAAGACAATAGTTACTGTCATAAGAGTAAAATTTTCAAATATATTGGATGGGGAGGGGGGGGGGGGGGGGAGAGGAGGAAAAATTAATATGAAGAAAGGGAATTTAACGCTTGAGTTTATATAGAAAGTAGTAATACTTGCGATCATGGCAAAACTTCCCTCATTGAATAAGTAGCGATAATTTGGCGAGTGTTGGCAAAGGGCAGGTATCTCACGTACGTTATAAAATCTCTCTCCTTACCCGTTTTTTTTTTAAATTTCAATCCGTCTTCTATCTCCGATCAGATTTTGGTAAACCTTCTAGTTTTTTCCTCGTTAATAGACACATTTTTATGACGAATAATTAATAAACAAGGCCATAATTAAAGTTCCTTTCGAAAACCTGTAAAAAAACAACACTGATTAGAATGAACTGTTATTTGACCTTTATATACTCAAAGAGAGGGGAAGCAATATGACAAGATTTTTTTTGATTGCCATACTATTGCTTTTTGAAAGCCATGATTTGGCACAATGAAAAATGCCATGCTTTTCAAAATCATACTTGAAAGATAAACTTTAATCATAATCACTCCGGGGTGATTGTTATTAAAGTTCAACTTTCAGAAGCAAGTAAAAAAAAAAAAAAAAACACTCGTCAGAATGACCTAAAAATTGACCTGGACATCAACGAAGAAAGGGAAAGTGGTATAGCATAAAAAATTGTTTGAAACAGATTTTTTTTTAATGCCATACCATTTCCCTCTTCGAAAATGTACAGGACAAATCGCAGGTCATTCTGACTAATGTTTTGAGCATGTTTTTGAAAATTTAACTCTAATCATGGCCTTTTATATTAATTATTCACAATAAAAATTAAAATAGCGTTTATTATAAAAGAAGAAACTAGAAAGTTTTTCAGTCCTGAGAGTAGATAGGAGACGGATTGAAATGGCTAAAAAGAGAAAATGAAAGATCTTATAATGTATGCAACTTCAAGACCTTTCTTCACCTTTTAAACTTCTTCTTGCCTCTATCGAAAACGGCTAAAGTCAAAAATATATTACACAAGATTTATGCTTACCAAGTCGCTGTAGTCTTTGGGCAGTTCGCTGGTCCATCCCCATGGAGTGAGCCAGAGCTGCGAGTAGGAATGCACTGCCAGGTAAGCCACGAAGACTTCTTTTCGTTGCAGGATGAAATCCGAGATGGCTTTGGTCTCTGGCTCCGAAAATGGCTGAAACCCAGCATACGTCTCACTGCAGGGTCGGGCGCTGGAACCGCCCTCTGAAATGAAGGTGTTTGTTTTATTGTTTTGGAATATCAATAATAAAGGATTATAGAACCGTTACCCGGTGCCGAAGCAATTTAATAAAGTCTGGCGCAAAATTCGAGTTTGTTAGCCATCTTCCGGGAGAGATATTCGGGTTCAGTGGGGTGTTAGAGTTGTTTAGTTTAGTTTGCGGGCTTCTAGCTGTCTATTTCTGGCACTATGAAATGATTATCACAGCCTAATACGTTTCGTAATTTTAAATTACAATAAGATTATGAGGTCGAAACCTTATCACGCATACCTCTCTCTGCAACCCCACCACACCAACAAGAAGACGTTAAGGCCACGATCAAATTTATGTGCACTAGTTCTCATTACCTTACACAACAGTATACGGTGAAATCGCAACCGTAACCAGGAGCTCGGCGCCTTTAACCACTGGGCCACTTGAGTCGTATGGATGTCTTAGAATTTAATTATATAAACCAAGACTATCGAATAATACGGAAACAACTGATCTCTAACTGCAATTTCCAGATAGTGCATGTTTTGCCTTTGACCTGAAGCCGAAAAAGTTTTAGCCATCCCCATAGAGATCTGTATAAGCACTTCAACACAAACTAGTTATCGTCTTTTTATAACCAAGAACAACATATTACACAGCTTTATATAGAAGATTGCATAAAAGCTATATAGGAGATTGCACGAACTCACCTCTCCAATGAAATGCAAAGTTTCGGTTCAGGTCTACTCCACGGCAAAATATCAGTGGGCCTTTTCTAGATTTACGCCACATTCTGTTCTGCGAAAACAAGAGAACTTAGCTTAAATTTGCTTAGAACTGTAGCTGTAAGTTTTTACTATAATAAAAAAAACAAAGATCTATAAAAAAAAAAAAATCGAAACGGGACTAACTTACTACTGAATGGCTGTATACGTATCCATCCGGATTAACCACAGGTAAAATGTACCAGTCGAAGTAATCCACAAGCTCTTTTACATCATTGTTTCCGTCATATTCAGAAACAAGCTGAAAAATAAAGTTCAGATTCCCTTAAATTACTGCCGACCAAATGGTATAGTGGTTAGCGTGCTAGCTTCCAGACTGCGAGGTTGCGGGTTCGAGTCCCGTGTTAGGCATGGGTGTTTGTAAATGTATGTTGGCTTGTCTAATGACGAATGTTTCGGTGCATTATAGCCCTCGTGTTGCTGACGGCACCAGATAATCTGAATACAACCAACCCTTAAATTACTTGTTTGGTTGAATATGATCGTCTTGCGCAAGGGCAACACTTGGGCCAAACTGCGCCGGCAAATTACTTAGATAAAATAAAGAATGCGTATAAAGTTAACACACAGGGGCGGATGTCAAGAGGGCTGGTAGGGTAGTTGTCGTACCCACTTCAGATCAAAGTGTGTGTGTTGTAAAAATGATTTTCTTAGAAAACTGGAATACAGATTCCTACTAATTCCTGAGGGTTGTCAAATCCCAAAGTCGACAATAATTTTAATTAAACTTTCAAATTAAATAAATGTTGGTTAATGTTTTAGTCAAGCAATGAAGTATATGATAGTAAAATGCAGTGATTTCGGGGCATCTCTAACGACGACGCAGAGGCGACGACCTTGCACCGAAAAAATTCAAGTACAACTATTCAGAAAAATACTGAACAGAGAAACGTTCTTCCTATACAGGTTCTTTCAGAAAATACTCCCTAACTTTAACCCTTTGCACTCCAGGCCTTTTTCGCGCGGAGGAATCAGCAACTCGAGACATTTTAGGTTCGGCTGGTGTTTATGGATTTGCTTCATAGAAACTAAACACAGTCATTGGCCTTGCATCAAATTTCCGCATTACACCTAATGGTCCTCTCGTGGTTTGGCATCCAATCGTGTGGCGCCTGAAAGGCGCCACTGGAGTGCAAAGGGTTAAAATGACTTAGCTGTGAAACAGGGAGATACAAAAAGAAGAGATAAGTGGGAAGTTGGAAAGACAGGCATGGAAATTTAAATACACTGTGGTTTTCAAAATTAGTTACAACATTGAAATCGGCAACAATTTGTAGTAAAATCTGAACATTGCGGAATGAGTCCATCGTTTCCTTCAAGAAAAAGTACCTTATGATTCTTTACTGGATAGTGTAACCGAAACGGTCGCTTAAGCAGAATGCATTGGCTTTGCAGGACATATAGACAGGTGTTCAGTAACCCATATTCATCAGTTTTTCTTATTGATAAATCCGTGCAAATGAAAGGGGTCTTCATCGGTAAACCAAATGCAGACATCATCAAACTTACTCCCATCAATCAATTTTGCAAACCGGTGTATTTAAAATTCCATAACTGATGATTGAACACATCACTTTTTTTGTCTCTCACTGTTTCCCAGTTATGTCTTTTCAAAGTTAGAGAGACTTTTCTGAAAGACCGTGTTTCAACATAAACTCTTAAGTTGCTTGCATGTGAGTTGAGTGCGTTGCATGAGAGTTGAGGGCGTTGCGTTAAGCAGTGAAGTGCCAAAGATGCCGTGATGATTGTGTGGCAGTCGTGTAGTATTTTTCAGAAGGCGCCGATAGAAGGCAGCATGATTCAGTTGTCCGATTTTCACCAATGAAGCGATGTGCGCTAACAGGAGTCGAACCAGGGACTCCTAGATCCGTAGACAGATACTCTAATGCAAGGCAAAAGTAATCACTAATGCCTAGGTGTTTACTTTTTGTAAGCGAGATCACCACAACCACTTAAATATTGTGGGAAATATCACTAACACTGTAAGCAATGTAGGCAACTGTGGAGGGACTAATCCATTCACGTGCATGGATGCCGCCGTCAATCCATATGGCTGGTTTCGAAACAACACTTTTGGACTTGGATCCGATCTGAAAGGGAAAAAGAAGAAGAATATTATTTCTTATGTCTAATTTGTTAGGTTCATCCAATTATTGAAAGTATAGCCTAATATATTATAGGCCCAGAGATGACTGCGCTTTTTGATACGTAATCCAGTAATCAAATATCATTTTTATGGAGAAACTAGATGAAGTGACGTATTTTCCAATCTTAAATAGATGTGGCTCGACATTGTCCGATACAATCCGATTCAAATCGGTTCCTTCCATTACAGTTGAGATGCCTCTTTCGCCACCGATCCCCCATTTGCCAACCACAAAACATCGGAATGGAATTATGCGCCTGATAATCTAGATTACTTGAGATCTACCGAATCAATTTATCTGAGGTTTTTTGCTATAGGTTCCTTAACTAATCCAGATGATCAGGCACACAATTTCATTTCGATCCCTTTGCACTCCAGGCCTTTTTCGCGCGGAGGAATCAGCAACTCGAGACATTTTAGGTTCGGCTGGTGTTTATGGATTTGCTTCATAGAAACTAAACACAGTCATTGGCCTTGCATCGAATTTCCGCGTCACACCTAATGGTCCTTTCGTGGTTTGGCATCCAATCGTGTGGTGCCTGAGAGGCGCCACTGGAGTGCAAAGGGTTAAGTAAGGTGGTGAAATCAAGGACAGGGATGTAATCATAACTTATGATTACGTTACCTATCTTTGATTTCATCACATTACTTACAAAACATCGGAATGAAATTGTGCTCCAGATTACCTGGATTATTCAAGATACTGATAGAAAAGCATGGTTCAAATTCAGTAGATCTCAAGTTATTATTTTACTTGAAAAGGGGGAGGGGGAAGTTTTTTCGACATTTCAAGTTGCTAGTCTCTTGATGAAATTTTGCACACTTGATCTTCTAATAAGATCAAAGATACTTCAAAGGAAGAAGGGGAACTTCTATAAATAGGATCAAGATAATCAAGATCCGGTAAGTATTTATGTCCGGCCAAAGGCAAGAGGGAATGTAAAAATGACTCATATCTTAAGATGATAATGAGAAGATGATGGGGGATTCTCTTTTGTGTTCTGCTTTTAGAAGAGCCAAAGTCCATCCCACAAAACCACTAAACCTCTCTTTCGCTGTAAATTCCAAAACGTATGCTCTGTTCATAGGTTGTATTGTATGCCAGTGCACATTGGCTTTATATGTCCATGAGAAAATAACTCTCCTTTGTTAAGCAAATTTGTGGATCAAGGGAATATTCTGAAAGGGGGACGTGTATGTATTGCTTGTTGCAAAACCCTTTAACACTTATCTAAAATACAGTCTTAAGTACATTATGACAGTTAAACTACAAGACGGCAACTTTTTTTTTCACTAAGCGACATAAATGCCGCGAAGTGGCGCTATGTTAAATAATGCACTGCGACTACGTATCGTGTCAAAAAGACATTTTTTTTTTCACAAAAAATCTAAGTATTGTACCTTGATAACTTTCAAGTCTCTTCCTTCGGCTGATTGTCCGATGGAAAATACAGATGTTATATTTGGATGCCGCTTAGATAATTCATCTATAAACTTGTAAATCTGCAAGTTAGAATAAATTAATGTCGCAATGTATACTGCTATAATTATTTCTCTGTTTATATTCATACTACAGTCAACTCGCGATAACTCGAAGTCTCATAAGTCGAATATTCGTTTATCTCGAAGTTTTCATTAGGTCCCAAGAATATGCCTCGAATAAAAAATAACTACCGAGTGACTCTCGATAACTCGAACTTTGTGAATAACTCGTTAGAATTTGGCCCGTCTCTTGAATTTGGAGTTATCGCGAGTTGACTGTATTTTCAAATTACATTGATTTCCTGAGAGGTTTCATTTAAAAGGAATTTTATTAACACTCTTTATCTTTCAAGAAAACCCTTACATCTTTAATTTTGTACAGAATGTGAATAGTGAAAGAAAAAAAATTAGCATTTAAAAGGAACTTGAAGATTAAAATACTATTAGGTTGATAATTTTATAGGCAATGATGAGGTTTCAAATATCAGCTCAAAGGAGAAACATATTAAGGTATCTTTCATTATATTTTATTTGTATAAGTACCTCCAAATAGTGATCAGGTGCATGCAAAAACTTAGTAATTTTAACCCTGATTGTTTAAAAGTATTGAAAGAAGTAGATTGTACTTTTATTAATTAGAAAACATAATGTTTTGAAAATCACAAATCAGGTTATAGTCAGTAGCCTTAAATATCAAAATTCAGTCCCGACAGTACGCATCTATAAGTTAAGTAGGCAAATAATGATCACGACAAAATAATTTACAGTAAACAGTACAAATTGCTATGAAAAGCAGCACGCTTACTTCCTCCAGTTGCTTGTAGCTGGAGAAAAAAGGGTCGCTACCACGGAAAGACAAGAAAGAAGGCAGCTCCATTTCCAGACGTTCTTTTGCTATGTATCTGAAGAAAATACACATTGTCAGGATTGGTTCTACAATTTCAAGAATTATACAATGATCTTCAAGATTTACTCTACATTTCCAAGAATTACACAAAGCTTATTAACTTATCATACTGTATCCCCATGTAAATAGAGGAATTCCTATACACTATATCTATGGTTATTCCCTAGGTGCCAAAGAAACAAAGTACCTTTATTGATCGAATTTATAGACTAAACTAAAGATGACTTTTTTTCTGACTAATGTGTGTACAGGAAGCAATGAGTATAGTATGCTGAGTATTATATATGTTTTATCATAGACACCGCACCACCAGGAAGTGATAAAAAGGATTTTTTTAAAAATTAAAAATAAAGCGAAGAAAATTAATATGATCTATTGGAAAATGAATATAGTTTAAATATTAAAGAATTCAAAGGAAAAGAAATTCAATGCATAGTTAAAAAGTAACGTTTCGTTAAGAAATCCAATTGAAAAATCTAGGTTTTTACATAAATTTAGCTTTATGACATTTCCTTTGTGTAATCTGCACCATACTAAAGGTACCCTTTCTGACGTCCATGTGTATTAAAAGAAATGTCCCTGACCAAGAATCTATTCATTTGTAACTCAGTTATCCTTACTTTTCCTGAACATTTTCCATTTTACATTCATGTGCCTGAATGCTTAGGATTTTTGGGGTGTGCGGAAATCTTTAAAAAATGCAGAGATAAAACAACAGCTCCACTCTTCTTGGAAAATCGATTAAGAAATATTAATATAGTTTCAATATTCAATTATAAAAAACAATCTTTAAGGTATACGTATAGGTTTCAACATTTTTTTTAAAATTTTAAAAATTAGACCTTTGCACCTTGAAAAGTACATTATTTGTTAAACTGTTTCCAATAATTTAATTTTTTTTAATTTCTTTAATTTTAATAATTAATTAACATTTAATCAACTAATTAGGCTAATTTCGAACGGTAATGACAAAAATTCTAATTCACCCACAGATACAATTTCGGTTTCAATAATGCGGAATACCCTGCTCTATGTTTTGACCCTATTAACAAAATTTTACAGTGTGTATATTTTGTGATATCTTGCTTTAACTGAATCTATTAGAAAAATCTACGTTTATTTATACAGAATCTTATCTTTAAAATTCAATTAAAAAAATATTTATTTACAAATCACTTAGTATTTAGGATCAAAACACTCAACAATGTATGCAGATTATATAGCAAAAAACAAATTTCAAAAAATATAATTTAAACTGGAGTTATTACTGTTTGAATGAAATGCAAAATAGAAAAAACTACAATCTGAGAATAACTTTTAAAAAGTATTTTTATATAAAAAACTGTTGTTATTATTATACTAATTATTATATATTTCCTTTTTAGTATGCTCCTCCATCATAGGGTTTCCTTCTTTTGTGCTGTTTTTATTTTGCTTTTGTTTTTTACGGCCTTACAAATCTTCCCCAATTTTTGCGAGTTTTGCGATTTGAAGCCTATACGTATACCTTAACTTAATTACAGTGATAGACACTACTTTGCAATCTCACCTTTCTACATCATACATGAGGATAGTTCTCGGAATTTTATGTGCGATGAGGAGTTGCTCTATGAAAGTTACTTTATCCGGGGGAACCATCACGTCCACCGGCTGGTTCTCGACCGAAGGTGCTTTCCAAAAATCTAAAAACTGCAGAAAAAGCATATTTTTTTAATAGATAACGTAACAATAATGAAAGATAATCAACTTAATTTTGAAGGGTAAATAAATGCAACCTTTGAGCTATTAGAGTTGAAAAATTTATTTCTTAGTCAAAATAGTGGTGCCACCTGCTGGAAAAATCTGCAGAATGCTCAACTGCTTTATTTTCTCGCGAATTTAAAACTTGTTGCATAACTAAGTTGTATTAAAATGTGTAGAGGATTATTCGCAGTGTTGTGTTTCAATTATGAAGTAGAAGACCAATATGTATAAACAATCTTTATTTGAAGCAACTCAGTTTGAGTAGGCATTTCTTAAAATAAAAACCAATATAACTTAAACATACCAAACTGGCATAATCATACTTTAGAAACATATTCCGATCCACCTGGTAGCAGAGCGTGGTTTAGCGATCCTCGGACTTCTGGACGGACTTCATTAGTATCCGTTTATGTATATACAAACAAGGCGAAGTCGAAAAGTGTTGCCACTCATATAAGTAATGAAGATCTCCATTACGGCACTTGCTTGTGGTAAGGAAGTATGATTGTATTTTAACAAACGATCGACCTTTAAAATTTTACTAACAAAATGAGCGTGGACCCTGCTAAGGAGGTTTAAAAAAGTGCACTTGCAACTGGTTTGTGAAGGGAAAAAAAAAAAAAAATTTAAGTGGGGAAAGTTGTAAAATTCACATAAAAATTCACATATGGAATTTAAATTATTTATTTGAAAAGAAAGTTAGTAAATAACTATTACTTAATATTCAGTAGGAAATCCAACAACCATTTGTAATGAAATATCAAGGTTTGAACAAACATTTTGCAACCTCCTGGAAATAATTCTGCCAGGACCCATGAAAATGAACAGCATTTTGCTTTTGCTAATTACTAGGTATGAAAAAAATATCGTTAACTTCTAAATTCCATAAATGAAGTGTTTTAGTATATATTCCAGCCTTTGGAAGGGGTTTGACTAACGATTCCCAAAGTTAGGATAACCGTGGACCACTAATTTAAAATGTAATATTTATCGTACACCACTAGCTTTTTCATCTCACTTTTTTAAGTACCTTTGAACTGTAATTTGTATAAGCGTTTTAAACAAAACTACATTTTTTTTCATAGACAGAAATCACTAAACTTGGATTGAATTTATTTCAATATTTTCTGGCTCAAGGATCACACGAGGAATATATTGCATTGAAATATTGGTGCGAAGTCTGCACTATGTAATATTTATCGTACACCACTAGCTTTTTCATCTCACTTTTTTAAGTGCACAATTTTAAAGAATTGACTTCTAGACGGTATTTCAAATAACAGGAGCCATCTCCTACGTTATAAATAGTTAAAATTCTTTTTTAAATATTTTCATTAGGTGACAGCTCACAAAAAATGCGGGATTTATTTCTCTTTCAAACACACAAAAATTACTTATTTAATATTTAAGTAGAGATTAACTACTCAATAAACCATTTTGAACATTTTCACACAGTTTGGGATACCAATGAGATAGACGTCCAATGATTTATTATTTCCTCATAAGTGTACGGTCGACCAAACGGTATAGTGGTTAGCGTCCTAGCTTCTAGACCGCGAGGCTGCGAGTTCGAGTCCCGTGTAAGTCATGGGTGTTTGTAAATATATGTTGGCTTGTCAAATGACGAATGTTTCGGCGCATTATAGCCCTCGTGTTGCTGACTGCGCCGGATAATCTGAAAACAACCAAACAACCTGATTGATGGTTCCCAATGAAAGAAACTTTTTTTTTTTCAATTTCTTGATATCGGTTATAAAATAATAATCCTTGGTAAAAACTATACATACGAATGAATTAAAAAATTCGAATGTCTTTTATTTAGACTGAAACAGACGTGGGAACACCGTCAGGGAGCTGGGAAGTTCAAGGAGCTGCCCCCCCCCCCCCTCCTCCCTTCTAAAAAAAAAAAAAAAGGTTTTTGGAAAATTAAAAATAAAGTGGAGAAAAGTGGTAAAATTCTAAGAAAAATAAAGTAAAATATGGGTTTTAAATTATTCATTGGAGCAGAAAATGGATGCAAGACTAATAATTAATATTTAGGTAGGAAAATATTATTTTCGAAAAATCATGGTTTTAACGCAAACTTTTACCAGTTTGCACTTCGTGTATTCGATTTGCATTCCTCTGCGGCACCCATGGAACCGTATTTGAAACAACAAAAATCGATGTGATCGTTTTTAGGGTGAAATAAAATGTAACACAATAATTACTTGGTATTCGTCTCTTTCTGCCATAGATTTGAGAACTCCAAGCTCTTCCTCGTCTGTGGGCACCATTCGAAACACAGTGTAACTAAAAAACAAAAGAAAGATACCAAAGCTAATAAATTGAGATTAATCAAGAATATTAGTCTCTTTGTAATTTGGATTGTCATTTCGCTAAATGAAAGACCTACTCGCAAATTGACTAGAACAAAAAGCGCAAAATCTTCTATGGCTTACTAGAACCATCAATGAAGAATAATTGCAAAGAAAATAATTACTTTAATTGTTTAATATGCCTTTAGAAAACAACTCTTTGATATTTTTTCATACCAATGCTCTTTTACTGTTAATAAACCTTGAAGTAGAAAAAATAAAACTCTTTCACCATATGTACAAAGAAATTGCCATACAAATATGTTTTGTGGTAAAAAAAAAAAAAAAAAAAAAAAAAAAAAAATTCACTCACGATTGTATTATATTGAGTTCAACTTTTTGTAGCATTAGAACAGTACTTTATGTTATTGTTTCTTAAATCATTGTACCCATAGCATAGATTCTCATTTTCTTTTAATATTACAAACGAGAAAGGTGTAGCGCTGTTGGCACCCGTTGAAAATTGATGAATATAACAAATACTTCAATTTAATATACACGAATTATTTATTAAAAATTAAACTTTTATTTTAATATAGTGCAGATAAAAATTATTTCTAATTTATATATGAAACGATAAAAAAAAAGTATTTTACCAAAAAATTATTAACGACGAACTTCTTAAAACATACATTGCTTGTGAATGTAATGGGAAATTGAGTGAATCATTCCGATCTTCACTGTCAACAGAATCGGCACTATATTTGAGAGTTACCATCAATCAAATTGATTATCTTCCTATTCATTTACAAAGCGCCGATTCCGTGGTCAGCGTGTGCTTGGTGTTTGCATCTAATTTTAAATAATAAAGACATCTCTAACAGTTGAGCATGTGATAAACTACATTTCAAAATTTATTTATTAAAAATGAACGTGAATGTATGCATTCACGTTAAATGTATTTTATTTATTCCGTTTAAACAATTTTGGCAACAGGAAAGTGTTTCAGCAATGATCTGTTAGAATTATTTCGCTTTCAGCGTTACAGAGTCAGGCAGGCAGTGACACATTGAATCAGTGATCAGCGTAACTTTTTATAGTAATTTTATAATCAACTGCAAAAAAAAATACAAAAAAAATAAAAAAACAAAAAAAATACTGTCAATAACGATACTATAAAAGCACGAAAAGTTTTTTTTATTGAATCTTGCCTTTTCACTTGAATCACTGTGATAAATATAATACATAAAAACAAAGTTTTTAGCATAAATCCTTTATATTTATAACCAATCTTTATATTTGTTAACATAGCACCACTTCTGTTGCCAGCGTGGGTTTATTTTTAATATTTAAAATTAGATGTAAACACCATCTCTTTCCACAAAATATGCGGTAAACTACTTTTAAAAAGTTATTTATTAAAAATGAATGGAATTTTATACACTCACTCCCAAATATATTTGATTTATTCTGATTAAAACAATTTTATTATTTAATTATCAAAACAATTTTGGTAACAGGAAACAGTTTCTTCAATAATTGGTTAAATGCTATTTCAACGTGATTGGATGATGGCAAGTTGGTTTATTAGAATTCCGTAAAAGTGACCTTTTAGTGACAGAGACAGCCGCCAAGATTGGATAGAATGCATTGTCATCGACATCGAATCTATCTGCGAAGTTTTAGACCGATTGGATGACGGTAAGGGGATTAACTAGGCCTCCGCAGATTTGCCCGCCATCGCAATACCAAGCCACACACAAAATCGAAGTTATATATATATACAGTGGGTAAAAAAAAAGTCTCCGTAAGGAAGCCAAAGTTACAAATAAATTAGCATAATTTCTAATCTTTTGCTTCATATCTTCAGTAACTACTGAAATATGTTGTATTACATTCTTTAAAATAAGTTTATAATAAATGTCTGTTTTTACAAAACGCAGGAGGTATTTAAATTGAAATATTTAAGAGATGTTGATAAGTGCCATGCAAAAAATGTTTCCGTACGTCATATGAAAATTAATTCTGGTGTTTTCCACAACAGACTTGCAATAAATTTTCCAAACTGAAGTGTACGCAAGTGTCATGAAGATATGAATGCAACAATTGTGTAATTTTAGCTTGTTGCTGATTGTCTTAAAATGGAGTTCATAAACCTACTCTTGAATTGGTGATTCAGTTATGAAATGTTGGATTATCTATGAAAAAAATTGGCAAAATATTTAATGAATTAAAGTCTAGTTCAATATATTATTGAAAGACATCGATGTGCTTCAAATTTTTGAGGATAGAGATCGATCAGGAAAATTTTCAGAGCTAAAACGCTTGCATAAAAGAAATATCCTATAGTAAGGTTCAATATAATCCGCGAATAAGTGCACCTCAAATCGCACATGGCTTAAGAATTGCTACACACATTTAAGGCACATTCCCAAGTGACAATTTATGTGCACTGGTTATGACGTTTTGTGTTGGAATTTGAAGATACACGTACCTATGATTATTTCCTTCTACATAACGTATATTGTCGATACCAGCAGCTCCATACAACCCCACACCATAACGTCTCCTCCACCGTGTTTGACAGTTCCACATAAATTATAAGTTAACATTTGTTGATTTCGTTTTCTCCTGACCATAACTCGATTATATGACCCTTGGATATTTAATTTTAATTCATCACTAAAGAGGACTTTGTAAAATCGATGCTCTTTTTTCTGCTACTTCTTACGGGCTGCAAGTCCATTCAGACTCAATATTTTAATAACATTTCTCACCGTTTGTGATGTCACTTCAATGTTTTTATCAATTTTTAAGCCATGTGCGACTTAAGTTGCACTTATTCGCAGATTATCTTGAACCTTACTATAGGATATTTCTTTTATGCAAGCGTTTTAGCTTTGAAAATTTTCCTGATCGATCTATCCTCAAAAATTTGAAGCACATCGGTGTTTTCAATAATATATTGTACTAGACTTCAAATCATTAAAGATTTTGCCATTTTTTTCATAGATAATCCATCATTTCATAACTGAATCATCAACTCGCGAATAGATTTAGGAACTCCATTTTAAGACAATAAGCTACAAGCTAAAATTAAACAATTGCTGCCATCATGTCTTCATGACACTTGTGTACACTTCAGTTTTGAAAATTTACTGCAAATCTTTTGTGGATGACTTCAGAATTAATTTTCATATTGCGTACGGAAACTTTTTTGTATGGCACTTATCAACATCTCCTAAATATTTCAATTTAAATACTTGCTGAGTTTTGTAAAAACATACATTTATTATAAACTTATTTTAAAGAATCAAATGTAACATATTTCAGTAGTTACTGAAGATATGAAGCAAAAGATTAGAAATTATCCTAATTTATTTGTAACTTTGGCTTTCGTAAAGAGACTTTTTTTATCAACTGTATATATAAAAAGGAAGCAGTGATATATATTTGAAATTGAAACAGTAGAAAACTGTAAAAATAGTTGGTCCAAGAATTTTTTGTTAGAGAATCCAACGTGATTTACATTTACCCATGGTCCAAATACAGGGTACTTCATTTGTAAAAGAAGAAAAGTTTGTTGGAGAAAAGTTTCTTTGTATGATTTTCTCAGTAGCATTTAAAACAAACAAAAATATAAATGAATATTCGTATCAAAAGCATTTATTACTTAGAAAAAATTACATACTCTGTAAGGATTGCATTAGAAATTAATCAGATGCAATTTCGGAGACATCAAGAGTTCTACCTTTTAATAAGAGAAAACCGTTTCCACTAATCAGACCAACAATTAATTCGAAACATATTGCCATAATTAGACCAACAATTAATTCGAAACATATTGCCATAATCGTCGTCGTGTCTAATCATCTTCAGAAATAAAGGAAGAATCTCTATTCTCCGAGATCGAATTAGTTACAAACATACGAAATATAGTCTCATCATGAGGATATAAAAAGCTTTTTTAACATGGAATATGTTGATTGAATCGATCGAAAATAGAGGTTTTGCATAAACACGCAACCTACAACCGAATCTATATTTTGTATTGCAAAATAAATTATTTACTTTTATTCAATTTCATTTTTCAAATGGTCGAGGATGCTGAAATTTTTTTTGTAGTTAAAGATATCTAGTCCCCTTTATCAAATTCCTAACGTATCACTTGCATCATTACGATGTGTGAAATTTATATCTTGGGTCAATTGTCTAATGAGATCAACTTATAATTTCGGGAGGGTATATATCCCTCTTTATCACCCCCTGGCTACGCGCCTGTGGAACGTACATTAACACGAATATTATCACCTTTGTTCCACGAGTAGCAAATTTTAATTATAGTTAACACGTCGCGACAATTGTTCGACCCACGGTTATAACTTATTTCAAACTGACAATACTGGTCCAAATCATGCTAATGACTTACCCCGCATAATGATGCCTCCTCGTTGCACCCGAGGGGAACTGATGACATTGATAATGATGCAGCCAAATCAACTGAGACAGAAGGATCAAGACGCGCACCATCATCTTGGCAAATATTATAAAGCATTGGAATGGTTCGCGTCAGTAAACACGTTAGTGGTTTGTGGACCTGCTATTCAAGACCCACCACCGTGCAAAAAAAATTAGAAGAGGGTAAATGATTAAAACTGGCGTAAGTCAGCTATGTTTGAAGACTTGAAACTATAGCTTGTGCTTAGCTTATAAGTGATTTCTGCTCTGCAAGCAGCTGAACTGAATTGAGTAATGTTCTCCATAATGCTATATGTAATAGGCCCATGGTTACAAACAGATTTTAACTAGTTTGGAGTGGGGAGGGCGGGTCATTTCGAATATAGCTCTGTTTTAGAAATGAACTCCTTGCAGTATGTGACGATCCAGTGCGTTTTTACTAAGTGTTTAAAACGGTAGAATTTTCTACTGGGAGAACAGTTTATGACATTTTGATAAAATGCTACTTACATAAATTCTATAGTCTCAAAGGGTATTTAAGTTAAGGCTCTTCTCAGTCAGTAGTAATAATTTTGCGAACTGAAATGTTTTTGCGATTGAAAACGCAATACTACTTAAAACAATACATCAAATTCAAAACATTGTAGACGAATGTTTAAAAAAGTTAGGCTAACCCCTTGACCCTGGGCGCCCCCAGGAGGGTGCAAGGGGGTGCACTTGCACCTCCCCCCTGGATTTTGATAGTAAATATGCAAATCGCAAACAATATAAATTTAGAGTTAAAATTTTATAATTGTCTTATGCAATGACATCCAAGATACTCTTTAAAGTAATAATTTTGGTTCGGCATATGAACTAATTGCAAGAAATTCATTCTGTGATTTCTAGTTTTAAAAAATTTCATACTATTCAGTTTAATTTTAAAAAAATAATTTTTTTTTGGCAATTAAAATGTAAATGATTATGATTAAAATGACTGAAAAATGTAAATGATTAAAATTAAGAAATAAAAAAAAGGTTAAGTAATTTATGTTGTCATATATGAACATTGAAAAGTTGCACCCAGTGAAATGGGTCTGCACCCCCCTTGCAAATAATTCTGGGGATATATTTGAATATATTTGAGAAATATATTTGGGGCTAAAAATGGCTATATTCCTGGGGATAAAAATGTTAAAAAAAAAAAAAAAAATTGGGGTTGGTTGAGATTTAACGGAGCAAGGGCAACACGAGGGTCATACTGCCAAACTGAGGTCAGGCTTCATGATGGAATTGAAGCACCGATTTTTCTCTTGCCCGAACTCTGGTCGGGCATTCCAAAATTGCCGCATTTGCGTTGCCCTTACTGAGTTCGGGCGTCACAGGCAAGAGGTTAAAGGGAATTATTCATAATGGAAAGCTAAGGTTCCGCATTTAAATTACATAATATTAGGATTTGTGGGCTGGAATTATAGAAAAAAATCAGTAAATCATTCAAATGATAACATGAATAAACTACTGCCCATTTTCCAATCCTTTATATTAACTTCGATTGTATGTGTGTGGGTGGGTGGTTGGTTGGTTGACTGTGTATGTCAATGGAGTGCAAATCTGTGGAGACCTATAATTAACCCTTTTTCGTTATCCAACTAATCGGGCTGAAACTTGGTAAGTAGATTCGATGTCGACATAAATGTATTCTATCAAATTTTGGGGACTGCCTTTGTCACTAAAAGGTCGCTTTTACGGAATACTAATAAACCAACTTGCCAATATCCAATTGCGCTGAAATAACATTTAACCGATCACTGAAGAAACTCTTTCCTGTTGCCGAAATTGTTTTAATAAATAAATAATAAAATTGTTTTAATCAGAATAAATAAAAGATATCTGGATGTGAATGCATTAATTCACATCCATTTTGAAAAGTAGTTAGCCACAAATTTTGCTGATAGAGACCTTTTCAACACTTAAAATTAGATGCAAACATCAAGCATTAAAATTGGCTATGCATATAAAAAAATTATATTAAAAACGTTGTTGTTATGGGTTACATTATTTTTATACCAGCTCATAACTACAATTGCAGGTACACCACTTTAGTTCGAAGATAAGATTTTTTCCTAGCCACTACCGGTCTTAGAAGAAGCCAATAACCCTGAAAGAAGATATTTCTTATTTTTTTTAAAGAAAAAAAGAATTTTCTTAATGGTTCATCTTTCCTACAGGCGTTCTTCGAGAAGTCAGGTTTTGCGGGAGAATGTGACACCCAATGCGTACGCCACTCGCTGATGACCGATACGGTATGCCGGCCGGTGACGCTATTATGTAAAAGGTTTTTTCAATAGCCACGAACAGGGTTGTTGTGCTAAAAAAAGAAAAAAAAAGTCCCCTGTGCGCAAGCTTCTCGATCGTGACGATAACTCTAACTGAAGCTTGGGATTTTTTAATTATAAAATACAAATTCAGAATATTTTACATAACTTAGAGATAAAAAAGCTAAATACTCCTAATTTTCGTATTTATTTTCTCATTAATTTGTATTACAATATATGCACCAAGATTTATGAGTTATTATTAATTAGTTACTAATAAAAAATCTTAAAAAAAAGTACTGGCTTTCAAAAAAGTAATGTACGCCGCACCGACGCTAATACAACCCTCGTCACGAAGCAATATAGTCAATGGGGTTAAATCAGGTTCATTCTTTAAGCTCTTGCTCTATACTATATAGTGAAATTAGTTTAATAGTATTTTTCATTGAGTGAGAACTACATTGATAAATCATTTTATGAGAGCAACGCGTTATTTGATAGGTTTATCGATGAGTCTGAAGTGAATTTAAAAATCGAATTGGAGAAAACCCAGAAACTCTCATAAGGCAGTTCGTGGGAGGCGCCTGGAAGAGTAAAGGATGTGCACAAGCACCTTTATGGCTTTTAAAAATGAAAAATAATGTGAAGGAAAATGATATAATTCACAGAAAAAGGAAGTGTTATAGGAGCTTTTGAATTACTTATTTGAGCATAAAATTAATACATAACTATTAATTAATATTTTAGTAGGAATGTCAGTGATCACTTGTGAAAAAATCACGGTTTAGACTCTAAATGTTGCCACTTTTCGATTCCCCCCCCCCCCCCCTACTATAAATTTGGCAAAAAAAAAAACCACGTGCCGAATTGCCCTATCCCCGCCAAAAAAAAAAAAAAAAAAAAAAAACACCCTTACATTATCCTTTCGGGTAAGTGAAACAGAGGATAAACAGTTACTGATGGGCGATACTCAAGGGAAGAGGACTCAGTTAAAGACAGTCATTTTCAACTTTTTACTCTTTCATCATTTTTTTAGGGGAATTTAGTAGGTTGGGGATTTTTAGAACACCTTAAAAGGCATTACCACAGTGATTTTTATCCAAATTGCTAAAGTCGTTTTCTGGCAATTGATGAAAAACATGAATTTTTGCAAATGACCATATGCGTATGCGTAATTTTGGCAAAGATCTTAATGACAGGTTCCATGACCACCACTAACCCGTGTACCAAAAGTTAAACATCGTAGGTCAATTCGTTCGGAATACTGATCTTGCACATATACTTAATCCACGGAGGTACTGACCACGGACACACTGACCCACGAGATACTGACAACGGACAGACACAGACATTTTTTCCAGACTACTTTTTCGGACTCAGACAGCCTGAGAATGGCGCTGGTCATTGAAAAACTTAAGTTTTTCAGCAATTGCTAAAAAACGTCTCTACAATTTTGATCAAAATCGCTATATCCTCTTCCTCTTAAGGTATTCTGCACAGCCTTACGTAGAAAAACTTCAATTGAAATGTGATAAATGCGTAAAAAGTTGGGAAACGAATATATCTTCAACACCTACGATGTTCAACCTTTTTCCTTGTGCATCGCCCATCGAAGACTGTTTATCCTCCGTTTCACGTACACGAAAGGATAATTAAGAATTTTCAAAAAGTATATTGCTTAAAGACGCTCTTTTGACGTGTTTGTTTTTGGTAGGGGTAGGACCATGTAAGAATTATCGCCAAACATTTAGCCAAATTGGCCACATTTTTTTGAAATGAATAAAAATAAGAAAACTGTAAATGACACTAATTCACGTCATATTCAAATGTTCAAGTCCAGTGACTAGTATTATAGAGAAATTGAAAGTTGTACGATGTTCCACACTCCTAGTTTTTCTTTTTTTTTCCCCCCCCCGATTGCAATACATACACTAGCCTATGTTAGCGTATGTGTAATTGAAAATAATATACCTATATCATTGCATTGACTTATAATATTGACGGCACAGGAGTAAAAAAAGGTAATTATAATCAAATATAATAAAAAATAAAGGCAATATAATCTATTATAATCAAAGAAAACGTTATTAAAAGGGATCGTTAACCAGTCTTTGCCCAATAGACTTAAACTTCATTATTTTGACCACAACATCTGCCTGAAAAATTGCTTTAAAATATAAGAATTTTGTAACAACGGAAATAAAAAATCCTTCACAAAATTTGAATTGGAAATAAAAAGTTTTTTTTTTTTTTTAATATTATTATTATTATTATTATTGATATTTCTAAACTTATTATAACTTAATAAAAACTTTCAAAGAATAATATTTGAAACATCCGGTTATTTTCAATTCAAATTTTGTTGACGATCTTTTACTACTATAGTTATAGCCAGGGCCCAATTCAGAAAATCAATTACTATCGACACAACATATAGTAGACGGGATCCCCATTGACTATTAATGTTATTTAAATATTAACGGCAATTTCGATTACCATTTTGAGGAAGCAATTGATGTTTAGATATTAATATTTTAATAACTAATAAGAGTTATTAAAATATATATTCATATTTTAACATTGATCAAATGTGCTGAACAGAAAATTGATATTTACATCATAATTGAGAATTTTTGTAGGCTATTTGGGGGCCCCCGAAATTCGAGGGCCCTAGGCACGAGCCTTGTGGCCAAAGTAATTAATTGAACAATAAAGATTGATTGATGATCCCTCTTAAAATATATGTGAAAGCAAAGAACAATATAAACTTGGAATGATCCTTCAAGGTAAAGAACTGAATGTCGTGTGTCCTTGGCCACCAATCCTTTTAGTTATTTATATCATAGGTCAAAATCTTTTTATTGAAATTGTGCCATTTCCAACATGTTACTTGTCACGTACACCATTTTGAAGTCAGTCATTAGAAGTCATAACCTTTCCAGGAATCAAGAGCAAAAATATAAAGAAGGCATTACTACGTGAATACATTTGTATACTAATTACGGCTGCGGTTTACTAACTGTGTCAATTTTTGCGGACGTTTCATCATCATACAGGTAACCAATGTTGCCTTTTGTTGCACTCTCTTATTAGGGGTTACGGTATTTTATTGATTATTTCATCATTCTGCGCGATGTCAAAATTCGTTGCACTGTAAGGGACCGGTCATTCTTTGTGGTGCTTTCCCCACGAGCATTGGGAATCAACTTGTTGCATTGTCATTCTAACAGCGGATTTAAATCCTTAGAATTTTTTCCTTGAACTACGAACTTCGCTCTCATCCTTCAATATTTTTTTTTATTTATATTTTAAGTTGGAATATTAGAATCTTTTATCAGTGGAGAGTGGTGACTCGTAGATAATATCAGTGTTTGTTCTGGTTCTTTTTTCCCTCGCTTGTTGATTCTGTCAGAGTTGAGTGAAAACTGAAGTTGTGTGAAATTGAGATGAGCAGACCGAGAATTTTTGTTACTAGGCCCAGCGTGCCTAAAGAAGGAATTAATATTCTTCGGAAAAAGTAAGCTTTATTTATTTTACTAGTTTATTCTTATTATTTAAAAGTATTTTTTAGAATATGATTATCCGTCATCAATTAAAGTTTCGTTTATGAGAAGACTTTTAAGCGAACTGGAGAGAAAAAAAAAAGACATTTATTTTTGAATGCTCGTGAAGTTTGGATGCTGTTCTTTCCATTCCTACTGAGGGGAATTATCAGTGCATATTTGATTGGATGATTGGTGAAAAGCAAATGACATCTAAAATTTTAATTGTACATTAGCATGCATGAAACATTTAAAAATGTTTTTGAATTGTTTTTTTATCTGAATTATTGTTATAAGATTCTATGAGGTAAGGGTGCTTTTTAGTTCTCGCATGAAATAATAAATACTTTAGATAAAGATTATGCAACATTTCTATAGATACGAGTTTAATAAATAGAACTGTTTGTAAAAATCTAGATGTTTTAAAATAACTTTTTCGGACACAAATAATTAGAGTTGCCCAAGCATTTAGGTCCTCAGTGATATTTTTTTAGGGGGGGGGGTCATCGATAGTGTCTAATCTAACAATTTGCAATCCGTTCCAACGATAGAGTCTAAATTTGGCAGTTTGCAACCCCCTTCCTCTTCATGCCAATATGGCTCTTTGTGGTACCCAATATCCGCCACTGCAGGTATCGTGAAACCAAATTGTTTTGACAGCCCACTTTTTGATAATCGTGACTTGTAAAAGAGTCGGTGTTTGTGTGTGTGTGTGTGGGGGGGGGGGGGGCTCTATAGAAAATGACTTTCAATATGCGTAGAGCTTTGAAATTTTAATTGTAAACAGTTTTGGCAATTTCCTTGTGCTTTTGACAAGCATACTGTTAAAATTTTATTTAATATTTTTAATTAATTATTATTTTTTTATTTTTTTTTGTAAAGTGACTTCAAATAGGCGTAGACTTCTGAAGTTTTCAACATTAGTAGTTTTGACCTTCTAATTGGACTTTTGGACTAACTGGTCCCCCACTTTTCAAGAAAATACCCATACGTCTCCCCTCTTCTAAAACAAACCACTGAAATCCATCCCCCGCCCACTTCTTCAGGGGGAGGGGGGGGGGGTGGAAGGCAATTTTTTTTTCTTCTTGGAATCCTTTTGAGGTTTTTAGCGCATCTCAATATTTGAAATGTTATTTACAAAATGGTTTGACTTCGTGGGTAATGCGCTCATCCGAAGTATTTTTTAAAAAAATTCGAAAAAATGACATCACTGAAAAAAATCGTCTGCTTTGTATTCTAAACTCTGTTATCGCAAAATGCTATTTTTTCCTACAAATGTACCTTTTTCTCAGGATTTATTGAATATTTTGATTTGAAATTTTTTCCCTTATACACATTGTATTTTTACACAAAAAGACATGCTTTTACAAAAAATGTTGATTAGATTTAAAAAAAAAAAAAAATTCTTAACCATGTTTTTTTTTGGAAAAATTAAAAAAAAAATTTCAAAACATAAATTCTAAACAAACATTTGCTTTTGTAAAAATAAAGTTCAGTCTATGTAAAAATGTTTTAATATTGTCTGTACAAAATTTTAAGCGAATGCCGAGTAGTTTCTGAGAAAAAGGTACGTAAAAAAGGCCTTTTTAACATAGACTAGATGGAGCCTTCCAATCCCCTTGAAATCCCTCCCCCCTCTTTTAAAAACGCTCAATCTATCTACAAAATACTAAAAAAAAAGCAAAAATGTCACTACAGTAACGATTATCCAAAGTGTTGGACGCAATGATGCTCCTTCAGAAATGTAACGAGTATCCCTGACCTACTTGTAAAGAACAAAAACCTGGATGCAATAAATGCAAGGCTGTTAAACTCTGAATTATTACTTCACTTCATCTCTTACTTCCAAGTAAAAAAATATATGTCGCGAATATTCATTAAAATAACAATTAATTTCGGACCCTTGTTCAGTGTTAATGTTAAGAAGTGTAAATTATTTCCTTACTAGTTAAAATTTGGGACAGATGTAGTATAGGATATTTAGCAGTCAGAAAAATTTATACATGAAGTCATCCGAAATATAAGTCTAAACAGAATGTAAACGCATGACACTCTATCCAATGCCATATCTAGGAGGAGAGGCGAGTTAAGGGTTCAAACCCTCTCCCCACTGCAATATTTCCATTGTATATTATAGAAGATGTGCATAAATTGCATCACACACCATTTTGACTTTTTTTTATCCCTCCCCCATGTCACATTTGAGAGATTCCCACCCCTAAAATTACGTCACGTTGCTGCCAACCCCCTTCCTAAAAAATTAATGTAATTAATTTAAAATAAAAATATTTATGCATATTTATGTGGTTTTGAAGTTAAATTAGATAGAATTTAGTCCCACTTTATTAAAGATTAACTTATTTTTATCAAAATAATCTCGAGTGACTGAATTTTTTTTAAATTGAAATGGGAAAAAAAAGTGTACAGATTAAAGTTTGCTCTTCAAAGCGAAACTGTTACATCACACAACCCCCCCCCCCACAATGTCAAAGGTTCCTCACGTTGTACCCCCTCCCAACTACTTTTGCGGGGGACGTAATTTATGTATGTTCCTATACATTAAACTACTCGGACATATGATCTCGAACTTTTCAATAAAAACAAAGGGAATTGACTGGTTATTTTTTCACATTTTTTATATGTTTGTCCAGGGGGGAAGTGCGTAAATTATGTCACGATGAGAGAGAGGAGGTATGTCCAACGAGATGAACCGTAACAGGGGAAAGGGGGGGGGGGTGTAATCGCTTGCATGAAATAACAGTTTTACCTCCGCGAGTAAAATAGCAAATAATAATCAATTGAAAGTTAAAAAAAAAATATTGTTTACAAAATTTTATCACAAAGAATTACATTAATTAAAGTTAATCTGCAATAGTTCGAATAAATCCAAAAACTACTTAAACATGGATTTTGTTTTTAAATTTCATTAGAAGAAGGATAGTAAAGTTAATATTTTTAGAATGGAAGGAGTGGCAGCAACGTGACGTAATTTTAGGGGATTGAGGTCGATCGAACGTGACAGCGTAACCAACACAAGGTGTGTTCTAAAAAATTCGAATTTCGCGTGACGTAATTTATGTAAATTCTTAGATTGGGTAAAATAATTTTTTCGTCCCCACAGTTCCCCCTCTTGAAATGGAAGTCCAGTTACGGCCTTGACTCTATCTTCTGATAATCAAAAGATGAGGTCAAAACAGGTCACTTAAGAAATAAGATGAGTTTTGTTAGGGTACACTTGTCTCTTCAAGTTATGCCCTTAAAGAAAATATCGTGAGATATATATAAAAAAAAAAAAAAAAAAAAAAAACCACTAAAAAGATATTTAAGGCTGTCGCAATTCTAATAACACAAATAAATAAATGATAAGACTCTGGGAAAAAAAAAAAAAAAAGGTTGCGTGATTTGATAATTCTAAACTTAACACTGAAGATAGGTAATAATCTTAAGAGTTTTAGGAACATTCTTTGGGACTAAATGATGGAGTTTAAGGCTGATTTTAGATTCTGCAAAAAAAATATGTTGTACGTCGAACCACCATGCTATGTAAAAATATATAAAAAAAGTAACAATAATAAGATACACAGTAACATTAAACAAAAAAGACGAATTTATAGATGCACCATATCGTAATTTGTGACAAAGAGGTTTCTGAAATATCTTTTAGTTATGAAATATATAAAAAAAAATGTCACTCTGGAAAAAATGACTGGTGAATAATGATAAAAAAATTAAATAAATGAAAATAAAATAATATAACCCATAAAAACAAAGTTTCTACTTGTTGAGCTCAGATCGAGTTTTTGTTTGACCACTAAGAACAAAACATCCATTCCAAATCATTTAATAACTCCCCCTCTCCACAAAAAAATAAAAATAAAAAAAAAATTGATTGAATACATTGCCATCCACTACGAGTTTATTTCCCATGATTCAGCTGGATTGGATAACGAAAAGAGGGTTAGTTAACCTTGTGAAGATTTTATCACGTCAACCTTAATAGGTGAACGTTTCAGTCCTTAAATATCGCCAAATTGAACATGTTTGGATTAAGCATGGTATCTGGATAATAGAACACGAGTAAAAGCTGGTGAGTCTGATGTAAGGCTATAAAAAGTGGGTAAAAGTTTTTTTTTTTAAATTTTTTTTTTTATAGTTTCGAACTTGACAGAAAGCATTATCTTTGATAGTAAGTGTAAGTCAAGTTTCATTGTTTTAGTTTGATTCGCTGACGGGAAGTAAGTTTATTAGTAATCGAACGGGCCAATGGAAGAGTGTGTAAAGCGATCGTTTATTGACAGCACACACAAATACAATTGAAGTTAATATAAGGAATTTTAAAAGGAATAAACAAGTATTTACATTCACCATACCATCAATTACATCGCCCTCTCTAATATTTATATGATCATCTTTCCTTTGATGCAGATATGACGTCGAAATTTATGATGAAGAAAAGCCAATTCCTAGAGAAGCTTTGCTAAAAGGTGTGGCAGGAGTAGATGGACTTCTGTGTTTACTCACAGATCCTATCGACAAAGAAGTACTGGATGCAGCAGGTACAACATTTCAACTTTAAGTGTAGAAGAACCTGCATTATATAAGACCCATTTTCATATTTTATTGTTTATGAATTTCGCGAAAATTATACTTAATTAGGTTCTGGTATTGTAGATTGAGAGGTTTTACAAGTAGTTTATCATTTAAATTAGAAGTATATTGTACTTGAAAACATCATCGGTACTATTATTATTAGCTAGTACTTAATTTTAAATCAATTATTTTTTGGATTTTATAAAATTTGCATTGCATTTAAAATGCATCGAAAATGCTTATATTTTTCAAACTCAAAAATGCTACCAATTTCTTCATCATTTTTGATGAACTAACTTACCATTCTAGTGACAATTTAAGCAAAAGAGACTTTATAAGTGAAAGAATCGGGAACAAAAATTGTATCTATATTAGTAATGCAAGCTTAACACTAGATTGCCCAAGGAAGTCATTTTGACTGCTTTTTAATTTCAATTAGATAAACAATTATGTATATAATGACACAATTTCTTGGAATTTAGTGACTTTTTGTACAACATATAAATGCGTTTATTAATAATTGTAGTTACCTCCCCCTCCTTCATTTCCGGTATATATATATGTGTTGTACAAATTTCTTTACAAATTAGTTATTCTTTCACAATGCAGCCATTTTGACTGCTTTTGGGCAATATAGGTATATACTAAGTTTCAGTCTTTCTAGTGTTAATCACTACTACTATTCTATTTCACTAGTCTTTGCAGGCTTTGTGTTATTTGCGTCCTTTTCACTTTAGGTCCACAACTGAAAGTGATCGCCACCATGTCTGTCGGCTTCGACCACATAGACATCGAGGAATGTAAAAAGAGGTACGAAATCCTTGGGATTTGGCACTGATTTTGTTAAACGGACTCGTGGTAGTAGGCGTGGATTCCGTGTCATCAAAAACACTCAACTGGTGGCAGCGCTGATTGTGTAATATTATTGATTTCGAAGATTCTTTCTTCTATTGAGAGCTACGGATTAAGCTCAAAACTCCACTTTTACTATCATGGGTCCATTCCTTTCCTATAATTGTTTTCTCTTTAAATGCTGTGTCATTTTTAGGAAGATAAGCGTGAGCAACACACCTCATGTGTCCACGGACTCAGTGGCAGAATTCACCGTCCTGCTCATGCTGGCAGTGGGAAGGCGTCTTTTCGACTCAGCAGCAGCAATTAAAAAGTAGGATTATATTTTTCTTCTTGCCTTTACTTCTTGTGTTATAAATATTATAAGGAGGTTTAAATAATACACTCTTTTGGACATCCTACACATTTTAATTAATGAAATTACATTTATAGAGGATATTGGTACAATCAACTCTAGAGGGCTAGTGATATTCCGTTAAATTCCAATAGAGGGCATCCCGAAATTTTAATGTCCGTCATAGTACTTGATCATGTATCATCAGAGACTCAGAAAGGAAGCTTCCCCCCCCCCCTTAAATTTTTTTTACACGAACCAATAAAAACTTCGTAATATTCCTATAGCAATAACTGGCGGAGATAATATTTTGAAGAGGACAATCGTAAAAAGTAAAGGGAAGAGGGAAAGAACTACACAAGTAATATGATTATGTCACCTAATCCATTAAAATGTATTAAAGTGGAGGAATCAACTGCCTCTCTCCAGCCGTCGCCATTGTCTAGGTGTAACAATACTGTATTTTACATAATAAACCAAATAGTATTTTGCAAATGCACTTCTAGTAGTTAATAATAATTTTTCATCACTATTTTTGTGTTAGTTGCGGAACTTCTTGGCTATAAACAATAGCTCTGTAAAAAGTGAAAAGAATTTCGGTGGCCTTAAAATAATTGTAACTGGCCTTAAATTCTAAGTACAGAAGTGATATTTGCAACTGACCTCAAAATGGCGGCTTAAAGTTTAACAACTTCTTGATGTTAATGCTAACTTATTGACTGATTTATTAACTTTTTTAATAAATAACATTTTAATGTTGAAAATTAATATTGTTGCGTGGATGGGTTCGAAAGAATTGAAGCCAAAGCAGATCAAAACTTGCAGAAATTTATTCCGATATAACTCCAGAACTTCTCGTTCTAGTAGACTCAAAACAGCTCTTTACACAACAATAGAGCACAAAACAGCAGTTAAAAACTTGACAACACAACTGCTAAAAATCGCCGCAAAAGACAATGCAATACAGTTCACTTTCGGAACTCTCTGAATGCTCTGAGAGACAGCTAACTCAGTAACTCCAGTCAACTAACTAACTCCACTCACGGCCTGTCTTATATAGGAAGTCAATACTTCGTGAATCTTCTAGAGATAGAAATTTGGTGGACTTTCCAGATCGTAGTCGAAAAGTCCTATACATGTACATGGGGACCGAAAATGTCGCCAAATGGTCGCCAACTTGGCTCTATCTCGCTAATTTGGCGAGATTGCCATTACTATAATGTTAAATGGCCTTCTCTTTTTAAAACTCGCTTCCCAGCATTATCTCTGTAAAACACGTTTTCAAGCATTAAAGACACACATTGCAGGAAAGCGAACTCTTGCGCTACCTTATGCGAAATGTACATACATTTTCCTATTTACATAACCAATACTACGGAATATTTACAAATATACAGAAATTCGTAACAATATGTTCGGCATATTTTATTCTTAATCCTTTATTACTCATTTTAACAATTGTTTCATTTTTAGGGGCGAATGGGTCTACAGCTGGAGTCCATTGTGGTTATGTGGACAAGGCCTTAAAGATGCTACAGTAGGAATAGTTGGAATGGGAAGAATAGGTAGAACTTCATATATTATGTCGTTTATTTTAATGATATTTTAAAGCAGACTGTATAAAAAAGAAACGGAAAATATCTGAAAAGGCAACCATCTAAAATAGGTATTAAACAAGTTTCATTGAGGCAGTCACTGACATTAAAACTGCTTATTTCCTTAAGAAATATCAAGCATCCGAAAGACAGGAATTCATAGATTGATAAGTTTTTTTTGTTTTTTTTTAAATCACATTTATTGTTGAATTTTATCATTTGAATAAGAGAGAGTACCATAAAAATTAATACCTTTAAGTATTAATTAAGACATTTGATTATTGGCGAGAGAATCTGAAGAATCAGAGAATTGGAAAATCAGAAATTAAAAGGTCGTCAATTAAAAGGTATTTAGTTGCAAAAATATCGCCTAGTTGACGAGTTTTGCCAACAAATTTGCCGTAAAGCACTAAATTCCCGTTTTCGGAACCAATATAATAATTTTCTTTTTAATTACTTTATGGAAGTTTAGTATAAGTTAGAATTTTTCGATCTCTTAAATTGATGCATAAGCAACAAGATTGAAGTCTATCGGTTAATTAAATATTAAATACGAATGATCAATGCAAGATCCAAGGGCTACTAGTAATGAAGCTTTTATTTTCATACTTAACAGTTCTGTACTTTTGAAGCTGATTAAAAGGACGACGGGAAAAATATTTCCATTTCCGTGTGTTGTTTCAAAACCTCTATAAATTAATTTAATTTTTTCTAGGTCAAGCAGTGATGAGAAGGTTATTGCCATTCGGTGTTAAGAAAGTACTGTATAACGATGTGTTTCACCCTATCAAACCTGGTAAGCCTCATTTTTAAACCAATTTCTGTGATTTGGTACAAATAAGGCCAATAATAAAATGAAATTTGGTTGGATATAAATGACGCTAAAAATACCCTCTATCAAAGGAAATCAAAATTGTGGATGTTGAATGATTGACAGTGTAACTTAAATTAGAAATGTCTCTTCTTTACATCAGTTCAAACCAAATAAAAAATAATAAATCAAATCAATAAACTTTGAGGATTATTTTCTTGCGATTGGGATCCTCGTTCAAAATGCAACATAAAAAAGGTACTCTTTCTAACTGAGCTAAGAAAAGTAGAAAGATTTACCAAAATTTAATCAGCAGTTTGACTCTAGTACGGCTAAAATTTTGTTCAGAACTTGAAGAAGAAGCGAAAGCAGAACAAAATTTCAATGACTTTCAATTTTTTTAAGTATCAATTACTAGAGGTTGACAAGGTTTTACATATGGGAGAAGCACGGTGGCTAATAAAACAGGGTTATCGATATAGTAGTAGCTAAACTGTGAGGGAGTAGAAGATCTGTCTGAACATAATGAGGTATTAAGTGCCAGAACGGTTAATCTCACAATTTGATTTTTGCTGTTTCTACCCCTGTTTTTTCAATTCATGCCAGAATGTACCAAATGTGGTTTATCTATTGGTTAACTCAGTTGGCCATATGATAAACCACATTTGGTCCGTTTTGGCATGAGCGGTTTTGAAAACTGGGGTAGAAACAGCAAAAATTAAATAGAAAAAGGGTAGAAACAGCAAAATCTGGTGCTCAACGCCTCATATACACTTGCAGGTTCTGCCACTTTGACTAGGCGAAGGAGCACTATCACGTTTCTTGATTGAAATAATGATTCTGAACATTATTGCTATTCTTCTAGCTGAAGAAATGGGAGCCATCTACACTTCCTTCGAGGAACTGCTTCAAGAGTCGGATTTTGTGGTGGCTATGTGCAACCTGTCAGATGAGACAAGAGGAGTGTTCAATAAAAAGGCCTTCGGCTTGATGAAGCCTACGGCCATCTTTATCAACACCAGCAGGTATGAGAATCTATGCTAATAAAAATGTTAGCTTTTTTCCGGGTCAGATTGATTACAAGATCGTCCGTCGCATGCAGTATTCTTAAAATTTAAACAGTGGCGTAAAGAATTTACAGACATCCTTTAGTAGAAATTAGCCGAATGTCTCGGTCTACCCGAGTCTGGTGAACGAGGCGATTATTTACAGTATGTCCATGAAAAGAATGTACCAGTTATACGTTTTAATAGTATTCAAATTTGTGTAATTTATATGCACAAATGTTTAATTATGAATATAATAGTTAAAGAAAAACTAGATTAGTTTACCTTCAAGTTGATTTATGATTTGTTGTAAATAGTCTAGATAAAACTATTATAATGCCCCATTTACTGGCCTTTCATTCATTATGATTATTCTGTTATGGACACTATGTATTATGTTTCTGCCGAGAAATATAAAGCAGCATTTTGGATTGATAAATATTTGTGATGCCCATGACACACATTTTTGTGTTATTTATCACTTTCTTTTAATGCGTTTTGTAAAATTAGACTTGTAAGATGAAAGGTAGTGAAATACTATTAAAAATATAGTTCAAATTGGTTTTCGATTTCATTTTTTGTAAACAAAATATCATTATAAACTTTTACTCTCCCCTTCATCTGCTCCTTTCACACGCTAGTATATGCTCTAAAAATACAGGCTAAGTGTACTCTCAATTTGAAGCATTTTGCATTTTATCTTATCTTAAAGCGGTCCATCTACAGTCTGAAACGTGGTGTAATAATACTTTTTGATTACATTCCAGAGGAGGCGTAGTGAACCAGGACGATTTGTACGACGCTCTGAAGAGTGGAGAAATTAGAGGCGCCGGATTAGATGTGATGGTGCCAGAACCCTTACCAAGAGATCACAAGCTAACAACACTGCCTAATATTGGTAAGCTTTACTCTATTTGAACTTTCTTTTCTTGTAGTCCTAGATCCCGTGATCATTTTAGCTAGTAACCAAACCATTTTAACTCGCAGCATCTGCAGTGTCTATTAGAAAGAACTCCAACTTAGAAATGACATTACTTCGTAAGAGTAAAAGGCGGAAAGAAAAGACGAGTGGTAATGCGGGATAGAAAAGTACGAACTTTTAAAAACACTGGTTTGCAAAATTAGTTACAATATTGAAAGGTGGCAACAAATTATTGTAAAATCTGAATATAGCGAGCTGATTCATCGCTTCCCTCACGAAAAAATGACATACCATCCTTTTTACTGGATAGTGCGGTTGAAACGGTTTCTTTTGCGGAATGTAGTAGTTTTGCATGATACACAGATGATTTATCGGTACCCCATATTCACCCATATCAAATCCATCTAAATGAAAATAGAAATGAAATAGAATGAATGGAAATGGTATACTATATGTAACCGTCATTAAATTTGCTCCCATCAATCCATTTTGTAAGTCAATGTATTTAAAATGAAATTCTTTACCTTTTTATCCAACATACTACTTTTGTCTTTTGTTTCTACCTCTCACTATTTCGCAGTTATATCATTCCAAAGCTACGAATTATTTTCTGAAATAACATTTAGATATGACAGTGACCTTTGAAATAGAGTTCTAACGAAGGAACGTCAAGTTGAATTTCTAAAAGTATACTACTTCGCCAAGGCAAGAGTTTTGGCGAAAGTTAATTGTACGCCATGAATTTAAGTACCCGATGATTGGCATGCTAATAAAGCATTAATGGGTTAGTGGAATTTAAGTTGAAGCTCTGCCATTTAAACTAACATAAAAGGTTGACATTTTGTTTTTTACATATCTGGTACTATTTACGTTCTGGCACGAATAGTTAAAAACGAAAAAAAAAAAAAAAAATTCCGTGTAGAAACAGCAATAATCAAATTGTGGGATGGTTCGTTCTAGCGCGGCGCACTCTAAACTTCTGAAACACAAACTATTTGAATAGTTTCAGTAGTGATTGCAATTGGTATCCTTGATGGGAGCTGAGAAAATCTGCATTTTAAACTCAGATGAGGCAAACTTTTAAACATGAATAAAGTTTTGCCTAAGCAAATTTCTTTTAATTTCAATCAATTACTCTAGCATTGTATGTGTAAAAATGTGAATATATCCTAATTTCGTTCATTTACTGATATTTTTTCCAGCACTTCTACCCCACGTGGCCAGCGCTGAAGTGTCAGTTCGCATACTTATGGCTGAAATGGCTGCTGATAACATCGTCAATGCTTTAGAGGGAAAGAAGCTAGTTAGTCCAGTGTATTAAACATAGTTGTTTAATTTTGTATAATAGTAGGAAGAGGACTAATCTTTGTTGCACTGATGTTACACCATTTCCATCAAATACATCACAAAACGTGTATTAATAAAAAGGAAAACACACATATTATGATGCTATTTCCTATCGTAACTTTTTATTATTTTAAATAATAATTGGAAAGAAAATCATAGTTTCTTTGCAGATTAACTTTTTTTAATAGTGTATAGAATAATTTGAAATTAGATATTTCAATGAAGTGTGAGTTAAATAAATTTACTTAGTAATAAATAAAAAATATCAGTATTTTGTTAGATTTGATGGTGTCGTCCCACTTGCTCGAAGTGGTCTAACGGATGGAATTTGAACCCATTTGAGGGACCACTACTCGTTAGGTTGTGGTACCCTTTACTAGATCTCTACTTACTAGATCAAATAATAAAATAAAGATTTTGGGGGTGATATGCCACAGACGACGGCCCGAAATAGGTAGAGGTATTTTTTTTAGGTTTAATTGGCCGTAAGACTAATGAAATGGGTCGTAATTTTTCATTTTAGAGCGCGAAGCATGCGCAATTACTTACTTTTTAGAGATTTTTACAGTACCAAGTAATTAAAAAAGATATATATTTTGGGGGTGAGATGCCACAAACGACTGCCCGAAATAACTAGGGGTATTTTTTTAGGTTGTATTGCACGTAAGGCCAACGAAATAGGTCGTAATTTTTCCTTTTAGAGTGCAAAGCGCGCGCACACCTTACTTTTTAGAGTTTTTAGCAAGTGATTAAAAATATAACTAATGTGGGAGGGGTTAAATATTTGTAATTAACGTAAAAGTTTAATGAAATTTTACCCCTTATAAATTATTTGAAATTAAATTTTAATTGCTTAAACTATTTTTCAATTAATTTCATATACCTTATTTAAATACACAAACACATCATTTAAAACCTGATCATTTTCACCAAATATTGCTAAGTCATCAACATACAAGAGTATAATACAATCACTTTTAAATTGAACTAAACATGGACAATATTGAAACCGAGCAAAACCTACTGTTCCTATACTTTTTGACAAATGATCAAACCAATTTATCCCCGACTGCCTTAAACCGTACAACGATTTTTTTAATCTCAGTAAACTCGTACTTGGATCAACATTTTTAGGGAAGTTGTATCCATCCGGAAAATCCATAAAAATTTCCTCTTCTAGTGGACTATGCAGATAAGCATTTTTTACATCACAATTCATGCGTTTCCAACCACCCATAATTAGTAAAAGTGCAAAAAATAACTTGACTAAAGAAAAGTCTATCACGGTTGAAAACGTGGATGAATAATCTACGCCATATTTTTGCTTATGACCGTGAGCGACCAGTCTAGATTTAAATTTATCCACACTACCATCAACTTTAGTTTTTAATCCTTTGCACTCGTAATTATGCTTTAGAAAGTTAGCAAATAACTCGGAATTTTTTTTCATGTTTGATCAAGATTAATTTTTTTGATGGAAATGTATTCCAATTTAACTAGAAGGTTTACCATCCTTAAATCAAAATTTTTAAAATATAGCCCCTGAATACACCCCTTGACCTAGGATGGGAATGTGGCCGCATAATATGTTATTTTTCAAAGTGTCAAAATAATTTATTGATACTACTAAGATTACTTAGCCCATCAAACGGTATAGTGGTTAGCGTGCTAGCTTCTAGACCTCGAGGTTGCGGGTTCGAGTCTCGTGCAAGGCATGGATGTTTGTAAATGTATGTTGGCTTGTCTAATGACGAATGTTTCGGCGCATTATATCCCTCGTGTTGCTGACGGTTCCAGATAATCTGAAAACAATCAACTAAGAATACTTAAGTATATTACACTACACGGCATTAACCATTTGCACTCCGATGTCTCCTCTCAGGGGACATCCTAATCTAGCATATCACTTGGATGTGCCCTCTCAGGGGACATTAAAGTTTATTAGTGATTACGGAGAATTAACTTTTTCCAGCACAACTTTTTGAGAAATACATGTTTACCTGAAATTTTCTCTTGAAATGGCACAAGAAATTAAATCAAAATATGGTAAAATTACCAAGATATATAAAAAAACATTTCAGCGGGGTTTTGTGTCAAAAGAGAGCGTGAGAAATGTTGGTTCACGTCGGTCCGAGCACTTCTCTGCGCCACTTGAAATGAGCGATAAAGAGTTTGTCGATGGTTGGGTTTGTTGAAATTTGCTGGCGCAAGGGTAACATTAGGGCTGAGCTGCCGGTAGCCGTACAGAATGGTTCGGAGTGCAAAAGGTTAAAAATCTAAGAAATGTAATAATATGAACAAACTATATAAACAATATTTAGGGGTGGAACGTAATGCCGGCACCTAAACCAAAGCAAATCAACTTAGAAATACTTCGAAGAGAAATGTTTTGGTTAAGTTATCACAATTTGTCCAATACAGATGCGATGTCCCCTGTACGGGGACATACGAGTGGAAAGAGTTAAACTATAAACCTATCTAGAAGTTATCTTCTTTGCATTTTTCTGGTTAAGGTACAACTTCCCATACATCCTGTTCCTCAAAAACTTTAATCTCATCATTCATGGATCTCTCCCACTGATTACGAAATTTAGATTTTTTTTATATCCTCAAAATTTTGTGGAACGTCAACAAAATAAGCCATGTATTGAACTTCCTCGTCAGAGGTAGTACATCTACAAGAGATTCGATTTGCTCTTATCCTGTAGGTTTGAGATTAAACAAATCCTCATGAACAGAAATTCCCGTTTTCTCCCCATACATTTTCACATCATTTTTAGATCTACAACTCGCGCGTTCAACTTTTCGTGTCTAATATTATTAGCATTAGTAGACACTTGTCTCCCCCCCCCCCCCCGTTTGTGGTTCTTCTCCTCAATTCCCAAAACTGATTCGTCCGTTTTTACATGTTTAGATTCAACTATGGCATTTGAAATAGGATCATAAAAACGATAACACTTCGTACTTGCACTATAACCTAACAATACACCCTTAGTAGATTTGGGTTGTAACATGGTTGCGAACATGTGTAAAACACATGCAACCAAATACGCGGGAGTGATTAATATTAGATTTCCTTCCAAAGAAACGCTCATAAGGAGTTGCGTTCGGATCCGCCGAATGACGCCCTCGGTTTCTTATATGAATATAATATTGGAGAGCTTCTGCCCAAAATACAGCATTTAACTTGGATGTCATTAACCCTTTGCACTCGAGGCCTTTTTCGCGCAGAGGGACCAGCAACTCGAAACATAATAGGTTCGATTGGCGTTTATGGATTTGCTTCATAGAAGCAAAACAGTCATTGACCTTGCATCAAATTTTCGCATCAAACCTAGTGGCCCTCTCGTTTTTCGGCATTCAGTCGTGGGGTGCCTAAGAGGCGCCGCTCGAGTGCAAAGGGTTAATAATGTACCCACCGCGTCCAGTGCATCCCCATTTATTTTCTCAACGGTACCTATCATTTCCTGAGAATAAGCATTGGATAACTCATGCTTTATACCCAACTTATATAACTCTGAATCTAATTTATGATTAACGAATTCGAGTCCGGAATCCGAGCATATTTTAACAGCTTTTGTACCCAATTCTCTCTCAGAAGAATTAATGAAATTTAGAATAGTATCTGCTGCATCGTTTTTATTTTTCAACAGTATTGTAACTAACCACCATGAATAATCATCCACAATACCTAAAAAATATCTAGCACCACAGTTACTAGTTAGGGGAGACGGACCCCAGAGATCAGTTGTAAAGGTCTGTTTGTAGATATGCCCTTTACGCCTTTGAATGGGCCTCTTTTTAATTTACCTAAAATACAGTCATGACAGATAATGTTTTCACTTTTTATTTTAGGAACACCACAAACAAGTTTAATAATAATAGTTTTAAACACAGCGCATTAATATGTGCACACCTCTTATGCCACAATTCTAAGAAATTCGTATCTACAGATTTAATAAAACTGTTACTAGCTTCAAAATCATCAGTTTTAATTCCGATAGCAGGATAAAGACAATTTTTATTACGAACCTTTAAGAACAGTTAACCATTGGAATCAAAAATAGTTAAATAACCATTTTATCTTCATACACAAAACCTTTTTGTTCCATTACACCAAGGCTAAATAAATTAATATTCATTTCAGGGGTACATAAAATAAATTTTCAACATTAACCTTAACAAAATAATTTTCACTTTCTAATACAACATATATTGTTCCTAATACCTAAGGCTTCGAGTTCACTTTTACCCTTTACCTTGTTTAAAAAGAAAGTTAATGTATTTGATTGTCACGAGAAATTTACGATCATGACAAAAATTATTAGATGCACCGCTATCAAACAAAAAGACACTTGCATTATTTTGCATTACTAAAAAATCAGACAGATTTACTGAATTAACAGAATCATTAATTGTAACAAATGAACTTGCACGAACCCGTGAATTCACATTACTTTTCTTATTAGAAGATTGAATCTTTCTCTTGGATGGTAGTTTACAATCCCTGAAATAATGACCCAATTGGTTACAGTTATAATACATTTCGCTGATATTTAAACTTTGATTGGCCGACCAAACGGTATAGTGGTTAGCGTGCTAGTCTCTAGACCGCGAGGTTGCGGGTTCGAGTCCCGTGTTGGCATGGGTGTTTGTAAATGTATGTTGGCTTGTCTAATGACGAATGTTTCGGCGCATTATAGCCCTCGTGTTGCTGACGGCGCCAGATAATCTGAAAACAACCAACCAAACTTTGATTGTTTAACAGGCATTTTACTTTCACTTACATAAATAGACGAACTTTGAACACTATTACAGTTCTGAAGCGAACCTTGCTGTTTTTGAAATCTAACTTCTTCGGCTAAAAGTGCTTGGGACACTTTTAAAGAAGTAAAGTTCTTATCTTTTAATTAATATACTTGTTGCACAATTAACTCAAAACGTTGTGGCAAATTTGAAATCATTTTATAAGCCAAATGTTTATCGTCAATAATGCAGTCTAAGTCCTTGAGTTGACGCGCTAAATATTCTAAACGCAATAAATATAATGAAACAGTCTCACCTTCATTCATAAATGCTCCGTAAAATTCGGTAAGTAGACGACCGATCAAGGCTACAAGACGGCTCACAAGCTTGCTGAAGTTTCAGCCACACTTCAACTGGATCTTGGATACTTACAAGTAGCAACTTAACTGACGGCTCCAAACCATGGCATATTATGGATACTGCTTTATCACATCTTCTTGCAAATTCACTTTTAACACTGGCACTCTCGGTCTCCACTGGAGCAATATCTTGACCGGATAAAATATCATAAAGGCCTCTGTCACGGAGCAGCATCTCAATATCAACCTTTCATTCCCTATAATTCGCGGAACCTATTAGTTTCGGAAAGTCCAGGGCTGGCGCTAGCAGTTTCGCCGCCCCGGGCAAAAAGGTTAAATGCATCCCCTTTATAACAAAAATGAAAAGTGATCACATAAAACCTTCCCGCTCTTAGTAATAAAATAAAATGTGAGCAAAAAAATTGCTATTAAAAATTTTAAAGTTTTGATTTGCCAAAAATACAAATTTCTTGATTTATGATTTTGGCACTAAATTGAAATTAAGGTTGCACAGAAAAAAAAAAAGAGACACAAATCTAGTATATAATTATGAAATGTATATATTAAAAAGATAGTAAAACAAATTATAGAACCACTAAAAATAAAAACCTAATTATTAAAAATACAGTTAAACTTAAAACTGTTTTTTTCTCACTTTTAATACTGATAATTTTTTGACATTAATTTCCTCAGCTAGCTCATGCTTAATAGTTAATGTTGTCAAGCCATTTAGCCGACCCTCGGTAGTTGTAAAGTGTAAATTTTTTTATTAAGTTTAATTTGGAGAAACTTCTTTCTCCACTTGCCACACTCATTGGGAGAATAGGCAAGTTTCTTAAAACTATAACGAGATTTGGAGCAAAATCCAATTTTGAAATGAATTTTAAATTCTCAATTGGACTTCCTTTTTTATTCAGTAAGGCCGAACCTAATACTATCACGTCTGCCAGGTTCAATGTATTGATATCTGATGAATTCTCATCGGTTAACCCTATTTCTAGATCTTTACAATATTTTAGTAAGTCGTTTGGAGAAGTATCTTTTAAATCATAAATATTTTATAAAATTTTTAAATAGTTGCTGTGGGTACTGATCAAATCAAACCTGGATTCAAGTGCATCGATAGCTTGGTCTAATGTGAAAAATTCAAATTCTGCTTTATATTTCAAAGTAGGATCCTCTATCGGATCATCTCGTGCCTTATAGCCAAAATTAACATTTTTTCTTAGAACTCTATGACGTGGTTGGGTAAGCTCAAAATTAGCCGGTATATCAATTTCGTCGGTGAGTTCTCGATCATCGCAAAGCCATTTCATTAAAGGCCGTATCAATCTAAGATCTGTAGCGATGTGCGCTAACGGAAGTCGAACCAGGTACTCCTAGATCGGTGGACAGGCGTGCTAACCACTAGGCAAATGTGTCACTAGGCTAGTGTCTAGGTGTTGTATCTGCCTTTAATACATGAGATCACCAATAGCCCCTTCCCAGTGAGTCACGAAGGGGGCGAACGATCGAGTTGCTTGCATGTGAGTTGAGTGCGTTGCATGAGAGTTGAGTGTGTTGTGTGAGAGAGTTGAGTGCGTTGCGTTAAGCAGTGAATTTCCAAAGATGCCGTGATGATTGAGTGGCATTCGTGTAGTATTTTTCAGAAGGCACCGATAGAAGGCAGCATGATTCAGTTGTCTGGTAGTCACCAATGTAGCGATGTGCGCTAACGAGAGTCGAACCAGGGACTCCTAAATCAGTAGAGAGGCGTGTTACCCACTAGACAAAAGGGATCACTGGTGCCTAGGTGTTGTATCTGTCTTTTATACACGAGACCACCACAGATTCTTGAAAAAAATCTTTACAGTTTTTCATGAGTTTCATAGCAGATGGTAAGTCATAGTCTTTTTTCAACAAGAGCTTACTTATTGGATTGATACAATTTAAAATTTTGTACCAAATTACAAGAGAGCATAAGAACTTAAATTGTTTAACACAACTTAATAGTACAGAAGCCTCAACTCTTATAGAGTTGCCATTTTCCGAATTATAACAAAGAGCAAATAAATCATATCCCTCCTAATTGATACCTCAGTGGTTATAATGCATCTATTCGGCTTTCCTAACGAGTATCACTTAAGGGTTTCAAAGTTAGTCCCTGAACATATTTATTTAATAGGGTCCATCGAAAAGTTGATATGGAAAATTTTTGGTTCGGTTTTGGATTTTTTTAATACACGAAAACTCTACTAATTTTTCAAAACGTGTTTTTATTTAAAAACTAAATACCTCAGTTTTCTTATGTCGTTCTCATGCTTGATGATTTTTGAAGTGAGGGGATACATATATTTAAAAGTTCGTAAAACACATTAAACATATTAATTTTATTAAAATTACACCTATTAATTTTTTATAAGTCTTCAAATGAATCTTGCTTTAATCATTTTCTTCAGAAAATAGTTAATTTCACATTCCGTTTGCCACCTTCTAAGGTTGCCGCTCCGGGCAAGGGCCCGTCTCTTCCCCCCGTAGCGCCGGCCCTGGGAAAGTCCAATATGCTTGGCGGATACATATTATCCATTTTAACTTCCCCTATGGCACAATAAACTCACAACTTTTAAATAGTAAGTTTTAGCAGGGTTGGTTGCCTTTTCAAGTTGCAATGCAAAAGAAACGTAATCTGGACCATGTGAACACCAACTCGTGAGGGTAAGGCAATTAAAAAAGATATAGGATTAAAACCACAAACTTCGTTTATTCATCTTAACTCCACCAAACATGATCCACATGCTCAAATCATACATATACAGGAAAAAGAAAAAACATCAGATTAAATACCATATCGGAATGACGTATAAATGTGAAATCAGTTCACAATTTTCCGCCCCATCGCGCAAACGGGAATTGCGCACGAGGGTATATTTCAGATATGACGTTTACTAGTTTTTCCTAATGAATAAAATGCCGACCAAAAGGTATAGTGGTTAGCGTGCTAGCTTCTAGACCGCGAGGTTGCGCGTTCGAATCCCGTGTTAGGCATGGGTGTTTGTAAATGTATGTTGGCTTGTCAAATGACGATTGTTTCGGCGCATTATAGCCCTCGTGTTGCTGACGGTGCCAGATAATTTGAAAACAGTCAACCAACCTAAAATATTCTGAAAAGCATTTATTTTTTAGTCTTAACATTAATAAACGTAAAATTACAAAATACCTGGATACCGATAATTACTTGTTTATTTGCAAAAACACTCCCTTTTTCTCAACCTAAAAGTGGAAAAAAAACGCATTTATCCAGAAAATAGTTGAAGTAACATAAGAACAAATACCACTAAGTCCCAAAAAGGTTACCTTTAGTGTTCCGGTTTAAGTACAATTCTGGAACCGTTCCTGAATTCTAAAACAAACCATTATATACATAAAAAAAAAAAAAAAAAATTAACAAGATTGCTTTCCTGTGTGATGTTGTAGAATCTCAATGTACTGCAATCTGTTATCTTTCTAGTATTAAATAATTATTGTTTACACTTGCTCGTGCTATGTTGTAGCTTTAACAATATTTTTTTTTTACAACAGTTTGTTGTGTTGAGTTAAAGGAAATGTTATGACAAACAGTAGAGGCAATTGGATGTAAAAAGATATCCCAAAAGGTTAAAGAGGACACTATAAAATTTACATGAAATTATATAAAAATTACTAAAACATCAAAGATAGGAGAGGTAATTTCCCCTCTCCCCCCCCCCCCCTTTCACCTTTATCACCGTCATTGAAAGCCATACAGATAACTTCCCCGTTGCAAAATCATACAAATTTGCTGCAGAGTTAATTTATTATCTTTTTAATGTAATCAAAATCTTATTTTACAGCACTGTTAAAAAAAATTCTTACAAGACATTAAGTAAAAGAGTTGTAGAGATAATCTTAGTTAACCGGCGTTAGAGGTTCTCGGCCTTCTAATACTTCAATGATGTTTTCTGCGCACACTGAACTTAGTTTTTCCATAGCGATTTCTTCAGAAGCAGCTATGTGAGGAGTAATAACTATTTGAGAGGGGAAAAAAAACAAAGTAATTGTTTAATTATGATTTGTAATGAAATGAAGAAATAAAAGATGATTGCAAACAAAACTTGTAATGTTTCTTTTTATTCTAATATTTATTTTTAGCTTTATTCCAAGTCCTCACCCCTAATCAAAAGGTAAGTGAGAACGGTTCACGTTAACCCATATTACAGAGAAATTTGATCCTGTTTTTAAATATTGCCTTTCAGCTGGATATATGTTAAATTTAGATAGGAGGAGAAGGTGGTGCACTCCGTCGTAAAAATATCTACCAAATTTTAACAATGATACTAAGCACTAATATTTTTCATTTACGATTATTGATATAAACGGTAATGATTTCAAAAGTATTCTGAGGGGGGGGGGGGGTAGACAAAAATAAATAAAAAACTTTCAGTTTAAGCAATCACCACAGGATATATTAAAATACTTTAAGATAATCTAAGTGCGTAGAAGGTGCTCACAGCCAAGTTCAACTAACGCATGCAAATTTCTGATGTTTTAACCCTTTATTTATTGACGGAGCATGTAAGTTCCGCCAGTCTTTTCATGGTACTGTATTAATTTTAACGCTTTGAGACCCATTAAGACTTTGAAATCCACTTCTATGAAGTTCGCTCTTTAATTGTTAGATTGCAGCGCAAGTGTATTTACCTTCATATGTAAACTCATGAAAATTTTTCATCTAGCCGTCCATCTTAACCTTATCTCAAGCAAGTAAAAGCGAAATAAGCTTTTGCTGTCATCCAACAGTTGAAAAACGAACTTCATACATGTAAATTTCAAAATCCCAATAGGTCTCAAAGCATTTAAATTAATACGGTACTATGATAAAACTGAAGAGACTTATATGTCCGTAAGTAAATGAAGAATTAAGACGGATCGCCATCTTATCCCTATCCCATTGACCTAATGCTTCATTCATTTGGCTACGATATCTTCCAGAGTATTACTTTGAAACATAGAAGGGGGGGGGAGGGGGAGAAGAAGAAAAAAAAGGGGGGAAAAAATCCTGTATAAATATAAATTTTAGCTTATTAATTAAACCTGAAGGGAAAATAAGGAGGCGTTAAAGTTTTTATAAGTTAGCTTACAAAAACTTTAAGAAAATTAACAATAAGAAACAATAGTTTTGTTAATGAGCTGTTATTACTGATGTTATACCTGTTATATAAATTCATACGTTTCATAGCAATACACCGAGAGATTTTGTGAAAGAAAAAATGGCCCCACGTTGCAGGGTTTTAGCTTGATGATCCCTTTTTTCATTTGATCCATTGTAGACCCAAAATGCTGTATCATGCTCAAACATTCACCATGAGAGATGGACAGCATTTCATCATTATTTGGAGGTGTTACTGTTTTCTATTCGAGAGGTGTGGGAAAGACAGAAATTATTATACCTAATCGTTGCTTTATAAATCAAGTATTTTATTGCGTTAGTTATATTTATAGCTAAAAAAACATAATATAATTAACTTTGCATATGTGTGTGAAGGGGGGGGGGGGGGATGGGGATGCTCTTTTTAACGCCTTTGAAAAAAGTTTTTTTTTAAACAGTATTCACATCTGTGAAAAATATTTTTTCTAATTTTTTTTCTGTTAAATAATTACTTCTTATGTAGGCTCATCCTACAGAACATGATAAATCACAAATGGTTCCTGGTGGGCTTATGGATCTAGTTTCTCTCCCCTTTAAGTTGTATTTTAGCCTGCTCCCAAAGACCTATGCTTTGTTTCTTCGGACATAATATCTGCTGAAGTATTGCTTTAAAACACATATTTTTTACACCACAGGTATAACTTAATTAATAAAAGGTTTTCAACAAAAGTTAGAAGTAGAATTGTGATTTTTTATACTTTTATTAATTTTTTAGATAATTTAAAAGCTTGCTTTAAAGAAGCTTTTTGGATAATAAAAAATGCTTTCTTATTTTCTTTTTAAAATCTGTTCATGAGGTTTTTTTAGTACTATTTTTATATCTGGTATAATAATTCAATATGTTTCAAATAGAAATACTCCATCAGTTATTGTGGCCGCAAAAATGAAGCATTAGATCTAGGAAGATCGTCAGGTTGATAAATCTTTCAGGTTTCAAAGTGTTTCATTTCCAAGGCTATTTGAATAAAAGTTAGTTAATCAGTGATTATTTTATTAAAAAAATATCAAATACAAACATTTTTTTTTAACTATTTATCATTGCATTTTTAAAATCAATTTGAAGTTTAAGAAAAATAGATCACAGAAATATAAGAAAGTTAGAAATTTGGATGATGCCATTTGGCGTCACTTGCCAGTTACATAAACTTACCGATATTAGGCAGCGATAACAACTCGTGGTCTTGGGGCAAAGGCTCAGGATACATGACGTCGATGCCTGCCCCTTTAATGCGTCTGTTTTTCAGGGCGTCGATAAGTGCGTCTTGATTCACAACTCCACCCCTGCGAAATACAAACAAATCGATTTAATTGGTTCGAATTTTCTTTTAATGCTTATGATTTTCATGCTATTCATGCATGAAGTATATAAATAATAAAAATTTTAACAAGATGACGCTAAGTAAAATAAAACTAGGTTGAGTCAGGCACTGTCACTGTATCGCTATTTTTTACTCACTTCAAACTCTTGTTGAAAAAATGAGAGAAAGAGGTAAGCTCATACTTAGGTTTCAATAATATCTTACACTCCTCTAGAATACACCGCGATCGCATTGCTCCAAAACAAAAGGCTGATTTACACGAATCGACTTGCCAATTGAGGTTCCAGTCACTACATGGCAACGACTTGCCCCATGTAAATGTAAATGCTTCCTGGCAGTCATTAGAGAGCTTGTCACTGGTGCCTCATTAGATGGTGTATAACGGAGAGCTGTTATTTCAATCAATGCGTAACAGTGACATTCTAATCATTTTACCAGATGGCGTTCCAGCAACTGCCAAAGTGTAAATCAACCTTGCTGGAAGTCTTCTTTGATACATTACCTTTACGAAACTTGAGAACGTACCAAAAAATTGGCAGTTGTTAACATTTACCAAACAGTGGTATATTTCTATTTCACTTATTTTTTCCACCATAGTTAGATAACTACTTAGAAGCTGTCCAAATTATATATATTTACTTTTCAAAGAATAGCAACCATGGTTACATTTATTAAGTTTCCCACCAGTAATCTACCACTTTCGTTAGTTTCAACCCTAGATAGATGCACAAATATCCCTCAGCAATTTTACCCCATCGATGGTGTATGAGCTAGTAAAAAGTGAGCGATTTTGGTAAAGGAATACATAGCAAGTTTACGAAAACGTAAAATTAATTATGATATATTCTTGTTCGAATGTATTGTACGGAGTTCGCCAGTGAGGTCACATCTCCAGAAATCGGCTTGCAGCTCACATATCAAAACCTATTGGATTGGCCAATCTTTCCGGTCAAATGTAGTTGGGAATGAAATATTCTATCACTATTGGTATTTTTCTGCATTCCATGTAAACTTCTCAGAGATAATCGATGATGTAATAAAATCTGGAGGCAGCTCAAATTTAAAAGTTTGAGCAAAGTGGAAGTACTGGCAAACCTTTCATTGAATTATAATGTTTTATCCGATTATAATAATAATAATAATAGTAAAAAAAGTCCATGTTTATATTCAGTTAATAAGACTGTTACTGTGATTTAATTTCTGTAGCAATTTTGGTGATGGAGGGAAACAGGGGTGGAAAGTGAGAGGATTGAAATGTAAATTCATATCCAAAACTTTTTCCCCTTCTAAATAAAGTGCGTGAGAATTTCCATGGTAACTCTCTCAAACTTTCCCTTCACTCATCCGTTAATATCTTTCTTTGCAAACAAACGCCAATTTCGCTGCAATTTCGCCTTAGAATTCACTTTACAGGTGATGTAATAATACAGGAAAGTTGGCGCCTGTTTGTAAAGAAATATGTTGATTCCCAGATAGCATTTTAACCCTTTAAAACCCTTGTGTAAACCTCTCAAACGAAAATGTTGCAAGGTTCAGATGACAAGGGTGTAAAGGTCCTAGTCTTCAGGTGTCAAGCTTTTCGTAATGTTTTCATGACCACCCTTGCCACAAGGTTTTCGCCGTAAACGGTGTGTAAACTTTTTCATAGTAAGCTAGCTACTATTTGATTTCTTGTCAGAAAAGATTCAGCCGGAGTTTCCTGGGAAAAACTATTCCACGCTATTTAAAGAACAATAAAACTTTTGATCGGTGGTTTGTATCATAGGTCTTCCAATCGAATATCGCTGATGTTAACTGAATATAATGATTAGAAAATGATCTAGATGAAATGACATGAATTCGTGTCTATGTCTCTCTGATTATTGGCGAGAAATTTACAGGCTTACCTGCTTGTGTTGATGAATATTGCGCTTGGCTTCATGAGTGAAAATGCTCTTGAATCAAATAAGCCCCTGCTTTCTTGAGTTAGATTGCAAGTTGCTATCACATAATCGGAATTCTGAAGAAGATCTTCGAACTTTGCGAAATGAGCACCTTTAGCTTCGGCTGTATGAAATGAATGAAATCGTGAGAAAATTTTATAAGTTGAATAATAAATATTACTTTTAACTCTGAGTTTAAGCGAAATTTCTAATGTTATTTATTAATACGTTTCGCCTTTGATACAACTGTCTAGAAAATTTAGCACATTTTGTATCGGAATGGTGATGATAAATTTAACAATGTATATGTAATTTTAAATGTAGAAGGGCATTATTTTTTAGGCGAGTTGTAGTTTAAGAAAGTCAAAAAATCAATTTTGTGATCAATATTGTTAGCGAAAAAAAAAAAAAAAAAAAAAAAAACGCACACAATTTTGAATGCGACACGGTGCAAAAAGTTTAAATCTCACCAAATTAGAAGTATTTTTTTTATAAATAATTTAAAAAAAGTTTTGTGCATTAATTTGTGTTATCGTTTTCAACTTTTGAAAATGTTAAGGAAAATCAGACCTTTTAATTTATTTTCGATTAACTATACAACATAGTTTAAAATGCTACTCTCAAATTGCATAATATATTGATAAGAATATATGTTAAAAATTTATTTTAGGCATTTATCTTTAATAGTTTTTGGCTTCACGAGTTCTTTAAGTCCAAAAATTGCTGTTTGGAGATATGTGCCGTTAAAGTTGAAAACGAAAATACAAATTGATTCACCAGAACTTTTTTTAAAAATATATATAAAAAAATACTTCTAACTTAGTGAGATTTAAACTTTTTGCACTGTCGGATTCAAAATTGTTTGTAGTGGTTTTTTTTTTTTTTTTTTTTTTTTTTTTTACAATATTAATCTCAAAATTGATTTTTTGACGTTCTTAATCTCCGGGTCGCTTAATGGGAGTTTCATCGAATGGAAACACTTGTGATGTACTAGTGAACTATTATAATACACCTTTAAAAACAAATTTTAATTTTCACATTCCATTATTAAACTAATCACCCAAAAAGCCGCATGTGGCTTGCGGGACGCTTGTTATGGACCGCTATCTTAGTGGTTAATCGAGGAAAAACTTTTTTTAAATATAAGGCTTTAATAAATAAATGTTTGCTTACCTGAAGAAATAGGATGATACACGTCATAATAATAAACTTTAGCCACACCAAATGGCAAAATTCTATCGAAGATAGCCTGACCTATTCGAAAAAAGATTTGGTAAGATAATAAAAATGTAATTTATTATTATCAACTTCTCAATTTTAATATATTATCCTTTAACAATATATTTATATATGAATGTTCAACCATTCTTCCAGATTTATAGTTTCAATCTAAAATATTTCGAACTATTTTTTTTTATTTAGAATAATTTCAAACATATTGAGATAAATAGTAGGTGATTTAGAAGGTTTTTTTTTTTTTTTTTTTTTTTTAAAGACCAGACATTTTAAATATGAAGCAAAGTATAGTTCTGCCTGTTTGTTGATATGTTTACCTCATTGACATACAAGTTTCGGAGCCACGAATTTTACACAGAATATTTTGCTTGAAATTCTTAGTTCAGCGTCTCATTTTTCAGAGTTTATATATTCTTTTAGTCTGTAGTCATGAATTTATGGACACCCTACTAACTTAACACTTATAAGAATTTTATAATCCGACTAGCTGAATACCCGTGCTTCGTTAAGACATTACCACGTTATTATTATACCATATGCATTTTGCAATTTAGAAGACATTCATGCTTTCCACATTTCGGACGTTCAATCCCGTTTCGACTCCTGAAAATTGCTTCATCAAAATCGGAATATTTTACTTTTCCTACGCTTACCCTTGTTGACATTTGTTCCAAATTTCATAATTGTGACTAAATTGGAAGTGAGGCATTGTGGGATATTCCTCGAATGATATGTTTCGGCCTCTTTTCGACCTCCTTTAAAATTAGTTGTATTTAAATCGGAAGATCATACTTTTTTATGTTCATCTTTTCTGTCGTTTGTACCAAATTTTGGAGTTGTGACTTTGAATATTCCTTGAAATGGAACCTTGAAATATTCCTCGTTTGGAATGTTTCAACCCCTTAAAATTAGTTAATCGAGATCAAGTAGTTGATTTATCTGTGCTTGACCTTGGTTCCAATTTTCAGAGATGTGACCATCTTGGGATTGGGACGTTTGGATATCCCTCATTCAGAACATTTAGACCCCTTTCGACAGTTTAAAATTATAATAGATATTAGGATAGCTTATTTTAGTGACACTTGTATCAAATTTAAGAGCTGTGACTTCATTGGGAATGGGCCATTGGGACTTTCCTCCTTTGAAGCCGTTGACCCATTAAAATGGTTTATCGACATCGGAATCGACTTACGTTTTCTTAGCCTGCCCTTGTTGAAATTTGTATCAAATTACAGAGTTGTTAGAACGTTTGACCCCTTTTCGACCTCTTATAGTTGGTTAATCGATATCGGAATAGCTTACTTTTTCTATACGTTTGTACTAGTTGGCATTTGTACCAAATTTTAGAAATGTGACTACATGGGAAGTGGGAGAATTGGTGATGCGTGAGTCATTCAGTGAAAGCTTTGAGTTATATAACCAAAAAAGATTATTGTTGAAACTCTTTCCGGTTCCCAATTTCTTTTCATAAATGGGAAAAAAAAAAAAAAAAAAAAAAAAAAAAACTAAATTGAAATAAAAAGTTGTATAGCTTCGAATACATAAAACATGGACTGTAGTTTGGACAATTCAGTTGTGCGTGTTGTGGAAGATTCAATAAAAAAAAATTATGAAAATCTTTTCATTCACATATTATTAAGAAAATAGTTAAAACTTTTTTAAATTCAATGAATAATTTGAATTTTTTTAAAACTTAGTATACTAATTAGTTTTGATGTAAAAAGGTTTTTTTAATTTTTAAAAATTGTTGCTATGTTTGAAAGTTTACCAAAAAACAGTGTAATTACTTTTAATAGGTCAAAACTGTTTAGTAACTCAATACGACTAGGCTGAGAACGTACAAATAACGTTTTTAAAAATGAAGTTAGTTGAAATGCACAGAATTTTTTTTGTACTAGTAAAATACTCTGCAGAGCCAGGTAGTAATTATGGCTAATTATAAAATATAAAGTTTTACCATTTATGGCCAAAAATGTGAAGACAAACAGTAATTATATACTTGAGGAAATTCATTTTACTCCCTTTTGAAACACTAGCCACTTTAATTCTTTCTATAACATGGGTGTGTCGTGAATATTTTATAAAATGATTCCTTATGAATATTTAAGCTGTTTTGACAAGTACTTAGTATCGTTGTAAATTGATGACATTTACAACAATGCATGCATTAGAGAGTTTCAATAACTTTTGTCGAGAAAAACTCGTAAGAATCACTCGAGGCAATCCATTATTCTTCCAATCCTTTGAGAGTTCTATGACTATTCCTGTTCCATGCAGCCTCTCTTCCGATTAGGAGTCGTAGTGTTAAGCAAATTAACGACAAGTTGAATCAGGATTGAGCACATATTTTTTGCCTTCTTAGATAATTTGAACTTTTTTTTTTATCTTTTTGGGCGGAAGAATATTCCAGAAATATAGTCACTTTAGGACTAAAAGCGTACTTAAGAATGAAAATGAAGTTCCACTTACCTATTCTTCCCATACCAACAATTCCAACAGTTGCATTTGTAAGTCCTCTTCCAAGGTACCAAGATGGAACCCAACTGATGTTCCATTCTCCCCTAAGAACACAAAAGCAATATTTTATATTAAAGCTCTTTTTTTAGCACTTACCAGACACTCAACTGAGTGCGTATGGACTAACCAATCGTCGGCCTTTCATTGCTCTCGAAGGTCATAAATAGTGACCGACCATTGGCTTCTCGCACTAAACTCATCAACTCATTTGCAAATGGACCAAATGTAAACCACTAGTTTCGTGCTTTTCACAAATAGCACTAAAAATTCTCACTCAGCAGCAAATAAAGCAATAGAACAATTTTCAGTCAGCAGGACAATAAGCACTAAAACAATCCTCGCTCAGCAGGACAATAAGCATTAAAACAATCTTCATCGGTAGGACAATAAGCACTATATCAATCCTCACTCAGCAGGACAATAAGCATTAAAACAATCTTCATCTGCAGGACAATAAGCACTAAAACAATCCTCACTCAGCAGGACAATAAGCACTAAAACAATCTTCACTTAGTAGGAAAATAAGCATCAAAATAATGCTCACTCAGCAGGACAATAAGCACTAAAACAATCTTCACTTAATAGGAAAATAAGCATCAAAATAATGCTCACTCAGAAGGAAAATAAGCTCTAAAACAATCCTCACTCAGCAGAACAATAAGCATTAAAACAATCCTCACTCAGCAGGACAATAAGCACTAAAACAATCCTCACTCAGCAGGATAATAAACATCAAAACAATGCTCACTCAGCAGAACAATAAGCACTAAAACAATCTTCACTTAGTAGGATAATAAGCATCAAATCAATGCTCACTCAGAAGGACAATAAGCAGTAAAACAATCCTCATTCAGTAGGACAATAAGCACGTTAACAATCCCCTCACTGAAAGGAAATAGTACCCTAATCCCAGCATTTTCATTCTTATCAGGGCGTCAGTGGTGGCACTAGGAATCATTCGTCGAGGAAGTTATCCATCCCTGACGGAGAGGGGGACAAATGAAGTTTTACTTTCAATTACCCATACGTATACATAGAGTAATAAAGTATAGCATTTGGTAAAAAAACTGATTTTTTTTTTGCATTTCTCCACGTTTCGGAACATCCTGATTTCAAAAAAGTGATCTAGAAGAAATGTCTGTCTGTGTGTATATGTGTCTGTGGTCAGCATAACTCTCGAACAAATTGAACTACGATGTTCAAATTTGGTTTAGGGGTTGGTGGTAGCTATAGGTCCATAGGACCTACATTAAGTTTTTCGTCAAAATCGCGCATGCACATAAGGTAGCTTCCATTGAAAACAATCATGTTTTCAAATGATTGCTAAAAAACGACGCTGTGGCAATGCCTCTTATGAATTTGTAAACATCCAAACCTCCGAAATTCCTATAAAAATGCTTTAATGGCTCAAACAGTTGAAAAACGAACGAACTTCAACACAGCATTCTTTTTCCTTGAGCATACCTCATCAACGATAGTTTTTTTCTTCTCTCCTCAGTTTCACTTATAATAAAGGATTATCGAAAAGTATGACCATTTTGCGACGATGTTCAAATTTAGTGTGAGGATTGCTGGTAGCCATGGAACCTACCATTACAGTTTTCGTCAAAATAGCGCATGCGCATAAGGTTGAAATCATGAAAAATCATGTTTTTCAGTAATTGCTAAAAAACGTCTCTAACGATTTTGATTAAAATTAATGTGCTAATGCCTCTTTTGTTGTTCTAATCGCCCCCACCTTCGAAATTCCAGTGAAAATGCGGTAAAAGGGTAAAAAAATTGCAGAACGAGTGCCTTTAACATTCTGCCCTTGAGCATCGCTCATCAGCGATTAATTTATTCTGTTTCATGCTCAAGAAAGGACAATCTAATTTCTATCGAATAACATCTCAAATTTCGCTATCTTGACGGTTTTTTTTTTTTTTTTTTTTTTTTTTTGTCTCTGTAAAAAAATTATTGCCAAAAATATCGCCAAACTGGCCATTTCTACTTAAATGAGTGAAAATATGAAAAATGTAAATAACACTATGAATTTTAATGCAGTGATCGATATTATAGTGTACTTGAAAGTTGTGCGATGTTCCACACCTCTAGCTTTTATCTAAAATCTTTCAAAACAAACTAAAAAGATTAGCCGCATAGGAAGTCAGTTTCGCAGTACGGAACAATGGGGTGATTTTTGTAAAACAAAATTGTAATATAAAACAAATTCATTCTGGCAATGGAGGCCCATTTTAAAGGGTGGAAAAGGGGTTAAACGTTCCATACGAGAGATATTCGAATGTCCCACTTCCCATACGGTCACAACTCTGGAAATTGATACAAATGTCGACAATGGTAAACATGAAAAATGTAAGCCCTTCCGATCTCGATTAACCCATTTTTTAAAAGGTGGAAAAGGGGTTAAACGTTCCAAACTCGAATGTCTCACTCCCCATAAGGTCAAAACCCTGAAAATGGGTACAAATGTCAACAAAGACAAACATAGATAAATTAAGTTATTCCGATCGCAATTAACACACCTAAGGTGTGGAAAAGGGGTTAAACGTTTGAAACGAGGGATATTCGAATATCCCACTTCCAATGTAGTCACAACTCACATATTTCGTACAAATGTCAACAAAGACTAACTTAGAAAAAGTAAGATATTCCGATCTCGATTATTGAATTTTTAAGGCATGAAAAGTCGATTCAACATTCAAACTATACGGGGAATATCTTAAAGTTTCACTTCCAATACAGTTACAACTTTGAAATTTAGAAGTAAGATCAAACTTAAACACAATAAACTATTGCAATCTCGATTAAGTAATTAAAAAGGGTCTATTGGGGGAGGAGGGGGGGGGGGGGTAAACGTTCTAAACAAGGGATATTCAAATATCTCACTTCCAATATATTCACAATTATAAATTTTTGGAAAAATCTCAACAAGAGCAAGCATAGATAAAGTAAAGTATAAATCTTTTGATGAATCAGTTTGTCGGGATTGAAACGGGATCAAACATAAACATCTGAAGTGTAGAATACATGAATTTCTTTTGATTGTTAATATGCACATGGTAAACAGTTTTGTTTAAGTTTTTTTTGTTTACAAAAGTTTTTTAGCTTTTTATAGCTTTAGGGTTTACAGCTAGTGTTTGCATAAAGCTGTTTGTGATTAATTCTAACAGGCCACGCATTTAGGTGGATATTTTTAGTGTTAACCCCCCCCCCCCTCCCCTCTCTACTCCCTTAGGACCTCCACATCTAAATGTTTTGTTATGAAGTGATAAGCAACACTTAGTAATTGTAAACTATTTCAAACGAATGCTTTAATTTACATTAGTTCAGACAGAGTAAGTCTATTATCTGGATTTCCAGCTCTAAAACTTTACCAGGGCAAGCCGACCAAACGGTACAGTGGTTAGCGTGCTAGCTTCTACACCGCGAGGCTGCGGGTTCGAGTCCCGTGTTTGGCATGGGTGTTTGTAAATGTATGTTGGCTTGTCTAATGACGAATGTTTCGGAGCATTATAGCCCTCGAGTTGCTGACGGTACCAGATAATCTGAAAACAGCCAGTCAGCCAGTCTACCAGGGCAAAGAACAATTTAATTTCTTGGGACTCAAGAAAAATGACGGCCTTTTAATAGCTTAATATTTATTTCATATTTTTTTAAGAACTTTCTGTGGAGGGAGGTGTTTTTCTAATACACATGCGCATATATACACAATGGCGGCCTGATGCTTTGTGATTTTTCTCCTCGAGACTAGAAGAACGTGGGGGTTTGACATTCCAACTTAAAAGTGGTCTCTTGGCAGGGGCGAACTGACCGTAGAGCTGTCGGGTGTAATCACCGGGACGGTCGGTGTCTGTAAAAAATGGGCTAGTCCGGTAGAAAGTTTCATAATAAACATGCTAATTATACGTATTTTTACAACAAAGTGGGATTTTAAGTGATTTCGTTAGGTAAATTTGTTATTGATTCCATGAGTCAATCTGATACATTGAAATGGAGGCCCTGATTGAAAATTGGGTTTCCCTTCCCCCGAAGCCTTGATCGGGCCCTGGTAATTGAAAAAGATAAAATGCTTCTCACCTCTAGTTATTAACGAAATTCTTTTCCATTAAAGTTCTTTTAACAATACACTTCTATCCTACGTTGATTTCACTATTATTTTAACAATAAAGATCTTTACGAATGAATAACAATAATAAGTTACATCCTATAAACTAAATCAACAACAGAGATTGAATGTATTTGTTGCGGCAGAAGTTGTGAGATTTGGACAATATAGTGTTGTAGTAAAAGTTCCGATACTTTAGACAGAGATATTTTGAGAAGTGCATTTAAGTCTGGTTTAATTTGCTTTCATAATGAACGACGACGAATTTACGGACTGGGAATGCAAGGCTTTAGTCAATGAGCCAATGGACTGGGAAGAGAGTCCCTCTGGAAATCCGTGTGTGGTTGCTCCCACCACAGACCGAAAGGTCGTCGTCGCCCGCCGACGGATGGTCTAAGGGGCTGCCTTGGCCAGTTAAGATGGAGAGGTGATGGTGATAAGTGGTGGATGTTGTGACGAGTGGTGATATGTGATGATGTATGTGATGCTGTATGACTGCACGGGGAACGGATGTCGGGTTGTTGGAATTTATGGAATGGTAAAGATTGAAAGAATGGAATGGAGAAAAGTTGCTGGAATGACTGTACATAGCTGTAAATATGTTTTCTGATTTTCAAGTTTTAATATTTCATTTTGCATCCAGTATTAATTTTATGGTGTGTGGTGGTGGAAAGTGGATAATGTGTGACTGCTCAGGGGACGGATGTCCGGTTGTTGGAAATAAGGAATGGTAAAAATTGTATGAACGGAATGGAAAAAAGTAGCTGAAATTACTGTATATTGCTGTAAATATGTTTCTGAGTTTCAAGTTTCATTTTGTATCTAGGTCTAATTTTATGCAAGAGCTGATTTGAAAAATATTTCCAATGCAAGTTTCCTCACTTGATCAAATGCTCTTATGAAGAACACAGAGAGTCTTCTGACGTATTACTAGAATTGTGATTTTATTCTCAGGTTATCTCCCAAGTCCTTATAAAACCCGACTATGATTTCACTATACCGACTACAGTGTCGACAACGACAGTACGATGACAGTGAATCTATGAAATCGATTTCAACTAAAGTCCTGATGCTATGCATTATACGGGCTGTGACAGAGACAATGAATCTATGAGATCAACTTCAACTAAAGTTCTCATGCTGTCCATTATACAGACTACAACAGTAATAGTAGTGAATCTGTGAGATCAACTTCAACTTAAGTCCTGATGCTTTCCATTAAATCGACGACGATAGTGACAAAAACCTAATATGAAACTCACTTCAGCAAGGATTGTCACTAAAATAATCTGACTGAACCTTTGACACCTGAGTTTAGTTCTTGAAGCTGTCCATTATATCGATTACTACAATGATATTGACAATGAATATACGTTGGCATCCCAAATATCCTTTCATAGGAATAATTTATAGTGTTATGATACATTTATCTCCATTTGATAATAGCAATAAATAGCCCTATCACCCAAAAATATGTGTTTTTATTCTGTTTATTGTACAGAAACTGTACATTGAAGAATTTTAGGCTACTAAATTTTATAAAAATCAAAATTAGTGTAGGTTCAAAATTGAAATCGAAATAAATTTTGAGAATGAGATATACTAAGTTCAGAGGCACGTTTATATTTTTCATATCATTTGCAACTTACAACAAAAAGCAAGATTATGTATGAGAAGAAAATTATGTAGCACTAAATCTGTACACCTGGTTTAACCCATCAAAGACGACTGTGAAAGAGTTAAAAGCAATTACTTTTTTATTCTATACCTTGTTTATTTAGATCATTCAAAGTATACTTTGAATTTTTTAGATTTTTTGGAAAGTTATTTTTTATTTTAAAAAACATCAAGTGGAACCACAATTTACATTTATTGGCAAAGAAAAAAACTAAAACGTCTGTTGGCAAATGTTCTCACTAACCGTCGTTAATGGGTTAATGCAAGTTAAAAATTTTCTGCATCATTTCCGAACAGATATAATATTAGGGATTGAATGAACAAGAAAGAATCTGATTAAATAGCACATTTTATCCATATAAATCATGGCTCAATACTTTTGCCTAATTTGTTACCACATTTTCCACTCTGTTACTGGATGTGCATTAGGGTGGAACGAAAAAATCAACTTTTGATTTTTAATTTGTAATAGTGCGGAAAAGTTGCTTTTTGATGTAGATAAGATAAATTAAAAATATGAAAAATATTGGAGTACGTCTTGAGGTGCCGCAAAGCCGTTAAAGTTTCAAAAAGTTGAAATTTTTGCTATATTTTAAATTTTTTTTGATGATAGAATCAACTTTTGATTTTAATTTGTAACAGCACGAAAAAGTTGCCTTATGGTGTAGATAAGATAAATTAAAAATATGAAAAATATTAGAATACGTCTTAAAGGTGCCGCAAGTACGTTAAAGTTTCATAAAAACACACTTTTTTGAACTTTTTCAAAGATTTTTGCTTGTCTCGATTATGAAATAAATAGCTTCATTTATGCGTTATAAAATAAATAGAAAGATAAAAACAGTTTTAGTATTACATTGGCATCCAGGAGCCTGAGTCATCGCTGGAGCGGATGTTGTGTGTGGGTTGGGGGGGGGGGGGGGGGATGGGGCAAAGATTTGTCTGCGTGCGGTGACAAGCTCAGATCAGGTGTCAGGTCAGTAGCTGTGCCGAGTTCAGTTGAGTTGGCGCCTCCGCTCCGTCTAATGTGTTACAGATTAACATAATATTTTGTTAGTATGTGTTCTACTCTATAGTTGTGAGTAAAAATGGCTCAGTCTAAATTAGTGAAGACAAGACAAATGTCGGAATGTCCTATTTTTGGGAAATGTAGTGATGTGCTTGATGTTGAACTGCCTACTTACGAATCTGTTATGAAGTGCTACTGTTATATCAGACAAAACCTCAAAAATGCTTCAGAGAAGGATCCTACTGTAAGTGAAATATGTGATACTTAAGTTCCCAAAATAGAGCAAATATGGTCAAGAGCTTCTATTCCCGTTGTTTCTAGCTAAAGAATTTTACTAATGATAAGAGCTTATCATGCTAAATACAGAAATTTATTAATGTCTAAAAGCAGAAAAGGGTCAGAATAGTTTGACTGCAACCTCTCAAAATTTAGAGGCGAGGCCGAACGTTTATTTGATATTGTTGCCTGTAAGTGTGTAAGCCTGTAAGTGTGTAAGCCTGTAAGTGTGGTAGCAGACAGTATACAGGAGTTTCTTGAAGATAGAGAACACAACAAACAATTTTTTAAACTTTACTGCTATTGGGTGTTATGGAACCGTTGTAAACACTGGACATAATAATGGTGTGATTTATTTGAAGGAAAAGGAAACACGAAGATCGTTACAATGGTTAATTTGTTTGTTCCATGGTAATGAGCTACCATTGCGACATCTTTTTTGTCATTTAGATGGTAAAACAAAGGGACCCAATGCGTTTAAAGGTGAAATAGGTCAGCAGCTAGAGAACTGTGCTTATCTTCCTGTGGTTACTTTCTTGCCAATTGAAAATAACCTTCCTCTTTTGGAGGACAAAAATTATTTAAGTACAGATCAGAAATATTTATTGGATATGTGTATTGGTGTATCAAGTGGAAATTGCTCCTTAGATTTATCTTTACGAAACCCTGGAAAACTTGCTCACTCCAGGTGGTTGACACTAGCCAACCGCGTGCTTAGATTGTATGTGGCAACTGAGAATCCAACTCAAAATCTTAAGACTCGGGCTGAGTACATTGTGAAAGTGTATGTGCCTGTGTTTTAATATTAAGTTAAAACCTTCATGTACTTATGGTTCCAAACATCTGTTTAACCTAATCTCATATTCACGCTACCTCTCTGACAATCTCAAGAACGTTATAGATCCGGTTATTCAAAGAAATGGGTATTTTGCGGCTTCAGAAAATCTCCTTTTGTCCATGCTATGTGATGAACGCAAAATTCAAAGAGAATTTGGTTTACGAAGTGTTTTAAAAGCAAGAACAGAAAGTAGAGGCGGAGTCAGGAAGTTCAAAGTTCCAAAGATAAACTTCGATGCAAAGGATTACATCGACATGATCTCATGTCCTGAAAATGACGTAACTGAACCTCCCTTGTTAAAACATGTTTCCAGTGACTCTCTCAAAGACTTTATACAGATGGCATCTGAAGATGAACCAAATAGTAAAGTAGACACGGTTATCAACTTTCCCCGGCTTCCTTGTCACACACAAGCAGTGGAAAGAACTGTGAAACTGGTGACTGAATCGGCTCAAAATGTCTGTGGTTCAACCGCAAGAGAAAGATATACAAGAGCTAAAATTGACTCACGTAGGAATATGCCAAAATTTAATACAAAAAACCAGTTTAATCTAGCAATGAAGTAGAAACAAACATTTTGCAGATGTAACATTTGCAATCATTAAAGATACAGAATTAAGAAATACAAAATTTTACATTAAAATATATATTTTATTATTATTATTATATTTTGTAATTCATAATTTTTTCCAACTCTAATGCTTATATATGCATTTAAAACCATCTTTTGTAACATTATATATACAAGAAATTCATAAATTTTTTTTAACAAAGTTGATAATTTGTCATTTTTTTTAATAAATTTTAAGCTCTTTGCGGCACCTCAAGATGTTGTAGTATTGCAACCAAACTTTTCCACCCTCTTTTTCAACCTAAAAGGCAACTTTTCCCCACTATTACTAAGCTAAAATTAAAAAAAAAAATTTAAAGGCCATTTTCGTTCCACCCTAATGTGCATTCTGTTACAAATTGTAGTAAAAAAAAAAAAAAAAAAAAAAAATAAATAATATTCTTACTTTTAAATTTTCATATTTGAATAATGAAATAAATTTAGTTTGGTAACAATTGGTTATAATAGATTTATATTAGTAAAATGTGAATAACACATTTTCTCCTAGCAAAGAACAATCTACTTTGGCTGAAGCCCTTATAGCCTTGCTCAACTTAAGTAACAGACAACTTATTCTAATGTTATTAATTCTAATCTTATAATATTAAGGGTTTAGGTAGCAATTAATTTTTAGTGAGTGGAGCTAGCTTATGTTTACGCAGCAATGAACATTTCAACGAGTGAAGTGAGCCTGTAGATCTGTGTTAATGAACTTTTTAGCTAGCTAAGTGAGCTGTGTTTGAGTCAAATGAAACTTTTCAACGAGCAAACCGAGCTGTGTTTGTTACAATAAAACTTATAGCGAGCGAAGTGAGCTTAGTTTTGCATAGCAATAAACCTTTCTGTGAGTGAAGCGAGCCTATTCGCGAAGCGCCAAAAGCTGAGACCTCTCTATGCACCAATGACGGGTCTCCGCAACGCGGGTTTACCCAGCTAGTTAATTGTATGATTATTGTCAGTTTGAAATTTTTCTTTCCTTACCAGATTAGATTTTGAATTTAAATTGTTTTGATTGCAAATTAATTGTAAAATTATTTGTTTGCCATTTTTGTTTGCGTTTTTGGATAGATTTGGATTTTAAATTAATCCTTTTGTTTCAATGTAAATTAATTTGAATTTTTCTTAATTTTTAGGCTTTACGATCGCTAATGTCTTTGTGTTCATTATTTTGATTAATTTCAGTATTATTTAGTTGGTTATTGTTATTTAATCCTTAGGCTTACAGGGTAAAGTATTTTTTTATGTGTATGATTGTAATCTGCTTCGGTTTGTAATATTTTGCACATGCCACTAACGAAAAAGAAAAGTAAGCTCACAGTGAAAACTCCATGGACCACTATTTTGAATATCTGTCACATAGCTAATATAGTTTAGGAAATAATGCAGATTGCGAAGCAAACCACAAGGATTGTGTTAGCAATCTGGAACAGGAGACTTGGAGAATGTGAAACTATTCTCTGGATTTCCGTGGCGATCCCAGCGAAAAGGGTGCGGAGAATGGAGATTGGCAGGAAAATCACCTGCTTATAAAATAACGGTTTATGAAAGATTTAACTAGCGGTTTACATAAAACTCGTTTTAATTGGTTTGCCAGACATTTCCTATAAAATTTATTTCTGTTTGCCAAGATATTCTTTACCCTATTGGGAATTTGCGGCATTTCATAAAAAATTCAGAATGATGTTCGATCACATAATAAAATTAGTAGTCACTTCTGAACCTATTATAAAATAACAAATATACCTTTCAATAGCACCAGCTGCCGCAACGATTTTCCTTGAAACTGCAAGCAATAAACCTATGGTGAATTCGGCAACACAAGATACAGATACTGGATTAGCTGCGTTGCAGACTTTAATATTCCTATCGCAAAATTAAAATATTAGTTAACTTCAGCAGAAACTGGAAAGCATAACGAAACTATTTAAATTTGAGTAGCTACAATAGCTCTCTGGCCGTAACGTAAGTGATCAATAATTAATCAATCAATAATTAATCAATAAATAATAGTGATATTAATAATGGTCAATAATTTATCATAAAGAAGTACGCACTGAATTAATGCTAGTTAGGACATTTATTTACAGATTCTTGTTGTGTAAGTTACAATACAGTTGATTGTTAATACAATTTCTACTATGATGATCTTAACCAACAATTTTTTGGAATTCAAATTAACCATGATAACTTGAAGCTAAGTTACAATTAACCATTTAAGAACTTGCATTAATAAGGTACTATTTTAGTCAAATGTTATTGTCAAGTACACGAGGGGACTGTGAGGAAATAGTATAAGTGGGAAAGCTTACCGCTTAGTTGTCTACCCATGGCTCTGATGATTAACCCTCCGATCCCCCACTGTCTAAAGGATGTATATCCAAGGCACTAACATCTGAGAACCCACACTCCTGATCTCTGGTATCTGATAACTAAAAAACTCCACTCCCAATGATGTCCCCAGAATGATTCCTTATATTTATATACATCGCTTGTTTACGAGTTAAGAATTTTTACAATAATATTTGTCTCGTTCCATACCACCTGGAATCTGTAACTTGGTTAGGAAATCCCTGTCCCCCTCGTTTACCACGGGTTCTATCGGTCAACAACAACATGTTTTCATAAGAAATGCTATTTTTTCTGCATCTGGGAATTTAATAAAATGTGGTATACTTATTTATGATCCATATTTTTGTGGGACCCTTATTCACAGACCCTACCTGACAATACGATCTAAAAATATCCCCATTCCTTCCCACGGATAATAATACTCTTTTTATGAATACAAATTCACAATACAAGTTTCCTCTGACTGGAATCCTCACCTGCTGTTGATGTTTGTTGAAGGACTGTTGAGTTGTTTACCAAAACGAAATAGAACTCCCCAACACAGTGTTTGAAAATTTAATGGTTTACTGTAACTTAACTTTTGTTCCAGTTTATAATTTCATGTGTCTTATGCTATCGTCAATACTAATTAAGGTTTATAATTAAAGTTACCGATAAAAGAAACACTACAAGTGAAAAAAAATTCTCTTGAACGAATGTGAATTGATTTAAATTAATTTTATTTTGCTAAAAACTCTAATAATATATGCATTTAAAAAAATATTTAGAAGTTGTACACATTTACCTGACTTCTTGAATAGTTCAAAAATAAAAATAATAAAAAAGATAATAACCATTAATTTTACTCGTAATATTATTTTAATATTTTTTATCTAGGCTAGTGCTCGGCAAATCGCGGCTGCATGCGGCTCAGCCGTGAATGGATTTCGACTAAGTGAGAGGCGTTGACTTTGGGCCGATTCCTAAAAGCAAGGTTCTTGAAAATACAAATTTGGTTATCAAAAGATTTAATCATTGCACTGTTTATCTGTGAAATATTGATCATTGCACTGTTTATCTGTGACATTTTAATCATTGCACTGTTTATCTGTGACATATTAATCATTGCACTGTTTATCTGTGGCTCCTTTAATTCATAAGTTTGCCGGCCACTGAGCTAGGTGTAACTAGTTTTTGGGGTAACTCTATAAGCGTAAGCGTAATCCCAATCCTGATACGCTAACATGAAGAATGCATTTAAGCAGGCAGTATAGTCCTAATTTACTGTAAACTAAGGTAAGCAGGGGGCGGGAATAAATTAAAGATTAATATTAAACCAAGCAAATATATGTAGAATTCTTATAATGAAAATGAAATATGCTATGGAAATATTCTATAGCAGGTTTTCAACTGACCTTTTCTTGCATTCTTCAATGTCTATATGTTCATATCCCAAAGAAAATGTCGCAATGACTTTCAATCGATCACCTGAAATTTACAACATGTTAAGAATGCATATTGTTTTTTAGGCACAACATAAATGTATTCATTTAACAAATAGAAATTATATCACTTTGGGAATATTTTTTAATTGTTAATAAAAAAATTTAAAGTAACTTTTAAAATTTCATAGAGACATTTATTTGTTTTCCCTCAATTAGATTTCTTCATCGTCGAAAATCTTTAACATAGTTTTTTGTCGTTCTGTTCTAGTTTTGTTGCGAAATTTTTTGCCAACCTACAAAACCCTTGCATTTTTTCTCATTTAGCTAGTTCTCATAATTCAGATAAATTCTTTAATGAATGCGCTCATGAATTCAGATAAACTCGTTGTCGATGACAATGTATTCTATCAAGCTTTTGGCATAAAAAAAAATGGTAAGTCAATGGCTCGGAGTCGATGATTTTCTTCCTACTGTTTAAACACTATCGAATTGAAAGAAATTGATCATTTGATCGGAGCTCAAAATCACTTTCATAAGTGACCATTGCACATAAAAATTAGCAATGCATACAAAGGATTTATTGTGGAAATTTTATGTATGACTTTATTTTCTATGAAAGGTGACCTCAATCAATTATGCTATGTCTATAATCTCGAATTTTCTAAATCATGACCATTGAGTGATGAGCACTTATATATTTAGAACTTTTATGCACCATTTTATTTTTGTACAATGAAATGGATTCTTTTTAAATAGTTGTAGACCAAACTTTAAATGCAAAAGAAAATCTGTTTCAATGCGTTCCGAAATCAGTTACCAATATTTGTGAGCAAGAAGAGCACATCAAATGAATTTAGCCATTTATAAAATTATGAATCTCAAGATTTAAGTCTTGTTTTCTATCATTAAAATTTGCTAGTCATCTTCCACTAACATTTTCTAGTCACTTGTCATTAGCAGTTTCTAGTAATCTATCCTTAATATTTTCTAGTCATCATTATTATCATCATTAAAATTTTCAAGTCAATTTTCATTAAAAATTTCTAGTTGTCTGTCATTAGCAGTTTCTAGTAATCTGTTCATTAACATTTTCTAGTCATATGTCAGTAAAATTTTGTAGTCATATCCCATTAACATATTTTAGTTAGCAGTTTCTAGCAATCTGCCATTACCATTTTCTAGTCATCTTTCATTAGCCTTTTCAAATAATGTGTCGTTAATATTTTCTAGTCCATTGTCATTAACCTTTTCTAGTCATCTGTCACTAAAATTTTCTAGTTACCTGTCAGTAGTTTCTTGGATATCTATCATCACAATTTTTTTCTAGTCCTCTGTCATTAACATTTTCTACTGCTTTGTCATTAACATTTTCTACTGCTTTGTCATTAGCATTTTCTATTAATCTGTCTTAAAATTTTCTAGTCATCTGTTAGTAAAATTTTCTACTAATCTTCCTTTAACATTTTAACCCTTTGCACTCCAGGCCTTTTTCGCGCGGAGGAATCAGCAACTCGAGACATTTTAGGTTCGGCTGGTGTTTATGGATTTGCTTCATAGAAACTAAACACAGTCATTGGCCTTGCATCGAATTTCCGCATCATACCTAATGGTCCTCTCGTGGTTTGGCATCCAATCATGTGGCGCCTGAGAGGCGCCACTGGAGTGCAAAGGGTAAGTTATCTGTCATTAATGTTTTCTAGTCATCTCTCATTCTTTTTCTTCACAAGCACTACATCCTGTTACAGGCTAAGGCTGTCTCTGACTCGATCCGAAGCAATAGCACTTAGAGGTCGGAAATATCTATCAAAATAAATATCGATACTATATCGTTGCATAGAATAAAATATCGATGTATCGATACATGATTATTTTTTATTTGATTTTCAATTTTGCCAGAAACGAAGTTTTTCAGAACGAATTATTACTTTTCATTCTTTCTGTAAAGTGACTACTTTTACAACTGGAATGGATCTATTACAAAAGAAAAAATTATATTATTGCTTAATTGGAGCAATAATTTTAAGAAAAATTTAGATAAATTTTAATGGCAACGCTGAATATTTAGCATAATATTTTTACAATGTAAATAATTGAAAAATTAACAGAGGAATGAATATATATATATATATATATATATATATATATATATATATATATATATATATATATATATATATATATATATATATATATATATATATATATATATATATATATAAATATTTAAATATATATATATGTCTATCCATCCATCCATATTTTTTAAGAAATATCGATAAAAATTTCGTCGTATCGATATATCGCCGCCCTCTAATAACACTCCATCGCTTCACTCTCATTTGTTCCAGGTCTTTTTTAACACTATCTATCCATCAATCATCTCTCATCAGCCTTTTTTAATCATTGCTCATTAATATTTTCTAGTCATCTCTCATTAACTAGAGTACATTTGTCCCTTTGTAAGGAGCTACTATTCGTGAATGTTTGGGAATGAGCTCTGCTTACAGGCCAAAGCTACCAATTTAAACTTTCAAAACAAAACTAAAAATACACCTTTCTAGTTTCATCAAAATAGTGATTCGGTAGTATCTAATTAATTAAAAATGTAACGTTAGAGGTGGAATTTACTAACAGAATGGAGATTTTGGCATTTCTAGAAACGTATTATTATACGGGAAGTTGTATAAGTTCTTCCTATCTTACCAGCAGCTTCAATAACTTTCTTATTGATTTTATCAGTAGATATGCAGAAGAGAGCATCGGCTTCTTTGATGTGTTCCACAGTGTAATCTTCTGGACAATCCAATGGTCCGGGATAACAATGCACATCATACCTAAAAAATGAGTTCTAGTTTAAAAAGTTGTTTCAGATCGAAAAACTGAATCCGAAGAAGTCAATAGACTATCTATTGACTTCTTCACATTCAGTTTTTCGATCTTTAAACATTTTAAAATCTTTGTATTTTTTAATCGCATGTTCGATTGTTAAGCATTTTTAAGTCCTTTGTATTAACTTCGATTTTGTGTGTATGTGGGTGTGTGGCTGGGTATGGGTGCATTCTATCAAATTTTGGGGCTGTAACTGTCACTAAAAAGTCGCTTTTACAGACTACTAATAAATCAACTTGCCATCATCCGATCGCACTAAAATAGCATTTAACCGACCGTGAAGAAACTCTCGCATATTGCCAAATTTTTTTTAATAAATAATAAAATTGTTTTAATAAAAATAAATTAAAGGTATTTGGATGTGAGAGCATAAATTTCCGTTTATTTTTAATAAATAAATTTTGAAACGTAGTTTGCCGCACAGTTTGCTGATAGAAATATTTTTGATCTTTAAATTAGATGCAAACACCAAGCACAAACTGTTTACAGAATCAGAGCTGTGTTAATTAATATAAAACTTGGCAATGCATATAAAGGATTTATATTAAAATTTGTTTTTATGGGTTATATTATTATTGGATAGACTTGAGATGGTTAAATGAGACCCAATTTGAATAAAATAATTCAATTTTAGTTTATGCAAAAGCGACAAATGCATTTGAATTTTTTTTAGATTTCAGGTTTTTTACTTATAAAGGTAGCTTATGTCTCGCTTATAAAAAAAAATGATAGCAAGAACAACTAGTTTCTGAATTAAAAAATACTGCACTTATCACAAACTATTCCAATTGTGTTTATCTGTAACAGAACATAAAGTTTGCTGTATAAAATTTTTCATTTTTTTGCTTTAAAAAATAATTAAGTAACTTTCTTCTCGACGTCAACGAAAACACAAAAAAAGAAATACAGGGTGTCTCAAAAGTGACTACTAATTTTTAAAAATGAACATCTCGGAAACCGTCGCCTTAGAGGATGGAAACAATAAATATGTTTATTGGAGATTTAATAACATTCAGATTGGTCTCAATGTAATCTCGTTGGTATGGTGGTGTTGGAGAGATAGGTTTGCGCGATAAGGCTTTGACCTAATAGTTTTATCTCGTAGTCCTAACAAAATTACGAGGTGTATTTGCTGCTACTATGCAGCTTTTTTTTTCCTTCTTTTTTTCTTCCCCCCAGACCGTAGGCTACACAGAAAGAAAAAATTCTGTTGTGGAACTTTTTCAATATTATTTAAATTATTTTTATTTATCCTCCGTTTAATCCAAAATGGCATGTGTTTACCATCTAGAAGTCCAGCTAGTTTTCCCAAATAATATGATCGGATAATACATCACAATTCATTCATAAATATTCACAAAAATTTACATTAAATCCCAAAAAAATATTTTTAAAACACCTGTTTATTATTACATGCTTGTTAAGGGGAGAAATCATTGTTGACTTTTTCTCGTCTTGCTACATTATGTGTTATAATGAAAAGACGTTTCAATCATGATCCATTTTGAGAAGTTTTAAAATTAAAACACTTTCAAATACAGAGAACTTTTTTTATGAATTGACCTCATTCTCATGATATATTGTCTCCTAAATAAAATTCTAAATAGTAAAATTATCCTGTGGTTCTTTTAGTATAGAAAGAGTGCTCAGAATTTCTATTTATATTGAAAGATAGTTTTAAGGAATAAGAGTAATATCTATAAACTTTAATAAAAAAAAAAAAAAAAAAAAAAAACTTTCAGCTCTAACAGATGTGACTGAAATTTTATATTCAGGGTACAAACCATAGTACAGCTAAACTATATTGTAAAGATAGTCAAAAATGCAAAATATTCATACTAACAAGCTAATACGGGCTTAGAAGTAACTTGAAGATATAAGTGGCTATTTTATGAAAATTGAGCTGTACATGTGCGGTGATTTCGTTTACAAATAATAGATACAACACTTAGACACCAGATATCTCTTTTGTCTAGTGGTAAGCGCGCCTGTCTTCTGATCTAGGAGTCCCGAGTACGACACTCCATTAGCGCAGATTTGCTACATTAGTTACCGGATATTTCAACACATAAATGGCGCCATCTACTGCATAACTTTCACACTATTATCTCAGCATCTCTCTAGCGTCTCTCTGTCACACGCAATCAACTCAATCGTTCACCCAGTCGCGACTCACTGGGAAGGGGTTATGTGGTGGTTTCGTGTACAAATAATAGATACAACACCTAGACACTGCAGATCTCTTTTGTCTAGTGGTAAGCGCGCCTGTCTTCTGATCTAGGAGTCCCGAGTACGACACTCCATTAGCGCAGATTTGCTACATTAGTTACCGGATATTTCAACACATAAATGGCGCCATCTACTGCATAACTTTCACACTATTATCTCAGCATCTCTCTAGCGTCTCTCTGTCACACGCAATCAACTCAATCGTTCACCCAGTCGCGACTCACTGGGAAGGGGTTATGTGGTGGTTTCGTGTACAAATAATAGATACAACACCTAGACACTGCAGATCTCTTTTGTCTAGTGGTAAGCGCGTCTGTCTTCTGATCTGAATCCCGAGTTTAACTCTCCGTTAACGCACATTCGCTACACATTTTAGTGCCGTTGTAGAAATTTTGCCCAATGAACTTAGCAAATACTCTTATGACAAGTATTATAAATTGGCATATTTGACAGACATCGACATATACTTGAGAAATACACAAATTTATAGATACTTCTCAATTAAGGTTTCATTTAGAGAAAATGCAGGATAATTTACTAGTCTAAAATTTAAATTTAATGAAACTCTCAATAAAGGAAATCTTTTATTGAACGATTTAATTATCCAAAATCTAATACTCCATAAAAGTTGGAAAAAAAACCCCGAGTATGAGCTCTTCAAAGATGTTGCGGTCCTTTTACAAAATTTAGTGACAAATTCTGTTATACACTATGTGGCCAAAAGTATTCGGACAGCCCGTGGTACGGACTCGGAGATTCCTGAAGCGCATATTAATATGATGTTGGTCCTGCTTTTACATCGATGGTAGCCTGCACACGTCTGAGAAGACTTTCCAACAGTTTTTGATAGGTGATCATATGATTTGACTTCATGACGTCCATCATAGATGAAGTAAGTATGGTCGATTTGGCTGGTTACGTAATATGCGTTCTAATTCGTCCCTAAGGTCTTATATGGGATTTAGTGGGACTTTGAGAAGGCCAGTCCAGTTTTTGATCACCCATTTCCTCAAATTTTGACTGCTCAAGTCTCGATGTGTGAATGGAGCAGTTATCCTGCTGGAAGAGAAACGGGCTTTCCCCGAAATATTGCAAAAAAGTCAAAATAAAGGGAAGGGCAGTATTGTCTAGAATGTCCATAGACATATCAGAATTCATGTTTCAAACCACAGAAACTAAAGGACCCAGGCCAAACCATGTCAAAACGTCCCCACACCATGTTACCCTTTCTGTAGAGAGATGTCCGGATACTTTTGGCCAGATAGGTAGCATATACCCAAACAAGGACCGCACACATTGCGTTTTATGAAAGGCAGTCCAGTCATTCGTATGGCAAAAATCAGATGAGAGGGGAGGAAGTTGACACTTTTTGTAATTTGAATGAATTTTAAAGCAAAATCATGTTAATATTTCACTTTACTCTTCCATTTTTGGTGACTTCCCTCTTCACATCAAGTCTTGTCATTATGCATTTCTTGGGAAAAAAATATTCATTGCATAAATGTTGATTCAATCTATGGCTTTTGTAAATGCATGCGACATGATTTTGTTGATCGTCAAATGTTTATTTAGAATAGAATAACAAGCCAACTCACAGCAATTTTACTCATATGCATTCTTGAAAAAATCATGCATTACTTGAAAAAATATTCATTGTATAAATATTAATTTAATCTATGGCTTTTGTAAATGCATGCGAAAGGATTTAGTTGATCGTCAAATGTTTATTTAGAATAGAATAACAAGCCAACACACAGCAATCTTACTCATATCAAACTTAATTCATATAGTATTTTAGAATATAAGCAGTGTGATCAAACTAAAAAAAATTAAAGGATATACCAATTATTTGAGCATTAATGGATTGGCCGCGATTCCCCCTACTTATGAATTTCGAAATCAGATCAAGGAAATATTTTTTTTTTACTCCCTTTCTTTCAAATGTCATAACTAATTAGCACCTACCTTTCTTTTAATAATTTGATTCCATTCGACGGAAAATCGGATCGCGTTACGAACACTTTCGCTTTGTTCATCTTAAGAAACTCCCTTCCGATATCAAAACATTTGCGACTATCACAAGAAAGGCTCTCGAAAGTAATGTCTCATTTTTCTCAAGCGACAACAATAAGCAATTTGATAACAGAGTGATGCAAGTTGCTTATCCATCTGTCTTATTTGGAGTGGTAGCTACTCGAGTACGAACAAAAATCATAGTCCGGGCTCGATTTACAAATGCCGGGGCTCAGAGCACAAATCCTACAGCCGACGACCTTCTCGTGATAAATGATTTAATACCAAAACAAGAGGCCTTATATACCTATTGTATTGAAATAAAAAATGTTTGTTTAATAATTTAGATAAGCAAAAAATTGCATCAAATGGTTTGCACAGGAAATGACATTTAATGGATATTCTTAAAAGTAAAATCTAATTAACACGCATATAACTTTAAAAGCAGCCAAATTGCAAAAATTATTATATCCAATTGAATTAAATGGGAATATCTCTCTACAATCTTATAAACATGCTTAAGTTCATAAAAAAAACCAGTTAAATGCATTCAAATAAAAAATGAAGTTGTATATGCTAGTGGACGATTGGTACAACGAGTATCTCCTTTACAAACACACACACAAAAAGCTTTAAATAAACTTCTTTTTTCGAATTTCTAAATATTTCGGTTTACGCGGACTTAAATTATTCGGCTGGCCCCAAAAATAATGGGTCATGGGCACTTGCCCCAGTTGCCCTTTGCAAAATCAGGCCTTGATCATAGGAGATGGACACTAATGTGGAGATAGAGGGCGCACCACTAGAGAACCCCTCGTGGCGACTCCTAGCGGCAGAGGGAGGTATTCCTCATTCTGATGAGAGAGACAGATCACTGGACATTCTCGATGTGAATATACGTAAGAAAGGCGCTTGTGCCTAATGTAGTATGAGATAAGAGGCAATAAGGATTCATTAAAGCTGGAATCTACACTCAACAAGTGTCCCTTCTCTGATCGTCTACTCCCACATGGGGGCTCGGCATCACGAACTGAGTAGGCGTCAGAACGTTACGTTAAAAACCAAACGGCAGAACGTGTAAAGGCAAACCAGAAGTACGAGATACGAGTACAAATGAAACCGAACAGCACCGTAGTCACCCAGCAGTGAACCGGGGATCGGAGAATAAGCCGTCGTATCACCTAGCAGTGTAAACGACATAACAGCGCAGTGACCGGAAAGGGAAACCACGTCTCACCGGAGAGCGAAACTACCACGTCGGAAAAGCGAAATCAGCGCCGACGAAGAGGATTGCCTAGCGGAAACAACAAGCATTGGAACACCGCTAACGAAGCCAAGAAACTGCTCATCGAATAAAAGAAGTCGACATCACTGAGAAGTGGAGCAGCTAGCACAGTGACCGAAAAGTGAAATCACGTCTCATCGGAAAGCGAAACCACCACGTCGGAAAAGCGAAGTCAGCGCCGACGAAGAGGATTGTTTAGCGGAAACAACAAGCATTGGAACACCGCCGTCGAAGCCAAGAAACTTCGTGTCAAATACAAGAGGTCAACATCATTGAGGAGGGGACCAGCAAGCACTGGGAGACCATAACGAAACATAGGCACTGACTGTCACAAGTCGAGGTAACAAGTCAACAGAAAAACTGTGAGTACAATTTTCGATTATACTAACATGGCGTTTCTTGCCAGAGCACGAAAGAATGACTTACTCGTTTTAATAGATGAACTGGGATTGGAACAACCCATTAATCCAAAAATAGCTCAATTATGTAAATTAATAACAGAACACGCCGATTATGATGAAAACCTTGTTAAAAATATGTTAAACACAATTGTAAATGATCGTGAAAATGAGGAATCATTGGCGAAAGAAAAAGATAGGGAAGCGAAAGAGTTTGAATTAGCAAAAGATAGGGAAGCGAAAGAATTCGAGTTAGCGAAACTGCGCATAGAAGCAGAAGTTCGCCAACATGGCGCTACTGTAACAAACGCACGGGAAAACGAAGTAAGCAGAAGCCCAAATATATTACAGTATATGAAACCGTTTGACGGTAGTGACATAAGCATCTACTTGACACTATTTGAGAGACAAATTAGTCGTCTAGAAATATCGAAAGATACTTGGGTAAATTATTTAATTACATTGCTTCCACTTGACATAGCAAGCTTAATAACACGTGAGCCGGAAACACTAGCGAATAATTACGACCACATTAAGAGCATTTTGCTGAGACGATACCGACTTAGCCCAGAACAGTTCAGAATACAATTCTCCTTCCATAAAAAAGAACAATGTCAGACATGGAGAGACTTTGCTTTTGAACTAAACAATTATCTAACCGAATGGTTGAGCGGACTTGATGTCACAACATTTGAAGATTTAAAAGAATTAATGCTAGTAGATCAAATAAAAAGAAAATTACCCAAAGAAATTCGAGAACACTTTATGGACGAACTTCCGAAAATAAAAAATAGGGAAATCTTGGTCAACAAACTCGATGACTTTGATTCAACTAGAAATAATTTTAAAAAGAATACGGTATTTCGCGAAAATAAATATGAAGAAAAAAACAGGAAGCACTGGCAGTCTAGAGAAAATATACAGGAACGTCCATTCGTTCGTGCTCAAACCAGTACTAACCATTTTTATAAGGAAAGAAATAATGGTATTGTTGATAACACAGAGTGGCCTAATGAATATAACCAGTTTGAAGTTAAAAATCAAGGTATTAAATGCTTTAATTGTAATGAAATCGGGCACATACAGGCCTATTGTCCAAAAAAGAAGGCAAATAGAGCTGTAATTAGTAATTATCCTAATTATAAGAGTAATGTGTATGTCAACAATGAAAGTTATAATAGTCCAATCAATAAAATTAGTGCATACACTGACAATAAAAGCACCACAAAGGTAATAATATTCGATCATGAAATAGTTGCTATTAATGATACAGGGAGCCAAGTCACTTTCATTTCTGAGGACTTGTATATAAAAGTAGGATCACCCCAATTAATGACAAATGACATATTACTAAAAGGGTTAGGTAATATAGAAGTACAACCATTAGGATATTTCCATACTGACATTAAAATCGACACTCATTCAGTCAATGCAAAAATATACGTCATCAAAGACCACACAAATGAATTAATAATTGGAATGGACATTATAGGAAAATTCGAAAACCCATCCTTTTACAGACAGCTTCGAAATCCAAGCCGAGAGGATCCACGTGTTTTTTATTTACAAGTTATCAGGCGCCAGTCTGGCGAGGCCAAAAGAGGAAATGAAGGCGAAACGCTCCGCAAGATGTCAATCAAATCTATCCTGACAGTTGAGAAGAAGATCGACGGCCGCGGCAGCCAATCAGGAAGCAGAGCAGAGGAGAAATTTGTAGCTCCGCCTTCCGAATGCAGAAGCGCTAGTCATCTTACTGGTGTGACCCGAGAAAGATTAGACCTTGGCGGCGAAAATAAGAGAGAAGACTCCGTAGCAGATGCGAAATTATTTGGCGAAAAGCGTAGGATTGTAGCATGTTTACTTGTAGAACGTACGCCTTTTAAAGAAAACTTTCCTGAAGTAGCGGAGAATGCTGTACTGAGAGGAGATGAAGAATTCAAAAGAGAGATGGAAGAACTTTATTGCAAACTGAACGAAGCTCAAAGTAAAATAAAAGAATGTGAAGATGAAATCTTACAGTTGCATACAGAAGGTGCTACTTTCAAAGTACAGTACTCTAAACTGGAAGCTAAGAATGATGCATTACAAGCTAAACTTGAAGAAATAGAATCGGAAAATTTAAAGGAACTGGCAGAAACCACTGAAATTCTTGAAAAATACAGAGAAGACATTGCAGGTTGTGAAATGGAAATTGGATCAGCTAAAGAAGAAATTGTCAATCTTAAAAATGAATTGAAGCTAGCCAAGTTACTACAAGAACAGTTAGGTCAACGATGCCAAACTCTTGTAAAATGTGAGTTGATTACCTCTAATAAAGTCAAGCTCTTGCAACCCTCAGTCACAAGTTTAGAAGAAGGAGCAAACTTAAAGAGACAGCTAAAGGAGAAAAATCACAGCATTGAAGTGAAGAGAGAATTATGTTCCAGACAAAAAGAAGTAAAGGAAATGGATGTGAAGATAGCTAAACAAGTTAGAGCAATGAAGGAAGATTCTACTCTCGTTGAACATATTCAGCATGGAAAGAAACTTCAAAATGCAGAAATTTCAAAGATTAAAATGAACCTTCAACAAGATGAAACCAAAAAAGATGAACAGAAGGATGTCAAGGAAAAATATAAAAAGAAGAGATCATTATCAGATGCAAATAAGAAGACTGAAGAAACCTCAATGAATAAGGAGAGCCTCAAACAGTTTAAGAAAAGACGCAAAAAACCCAGAACATTTAAAGTTTACACTCAGCGAGCAAAATTTTTTGGCCATTACAAAGAGACACCAATCAAAAACAATCATAGATGTGACAATCATAGTATCTGTGCATATTGCTTTCCTTATGTTTTTCTATTTCAGATAACTTCAGACATAAACTATGAGGACATAGTTCGCCAAGATGACCGAGTGTGGAGATAGAGGGCGCACCACTAGAGAACCCCTCGTGGCGACTCCTAGCGGCAGAGGGAGGTATTCCTCATTCTGATGAGAGAGACAGATCACTGGACATTCTCGATGTGAATATACGTAAGAAAGGCGCTTGTGCCTAATGTAGTATGAGATAAGAGGCAATAAGGATTCATTAAAGCTGGAATCTACACTCAACAAGTGTCCCTTCTCTGATCGTCTACTCCCACACTAATGTTACAGATCATCAGGGTCTTACAGAAAGGACTTCTTAAATCAAAATGACATAAGTGCGAAGCAGTGAGAGATAGAAAGAAGAGACCAGTGGGACGTGGGATAGACAGGCATGGAATTTAAAATACACCGGTTTGCGTAATTAGTTACAATATTCAAATATGTCACCATATTTTTTTGTTGTTGAAATCTGAATATAGTGGAATGAGCTCATTGTTTCTCTTATGAATTAAGAAACTAAAAAACACGCTTTAATAGAAAAGTGAACTAAAAAGTAGTTGGTTGTTTTCAGATTATCTGGCGCCGTCAGGGCTATAATGCGCTGAAACATTCGTTATTAGACAAGCCAACATACATTTACAAACATCCATTCCTAAAACGGAACTCGAACCCGCAACCTCGCGGTCTAGAGGCTAGCACGCTAACCCCTATACCGTTTGGTCGACACTAAAAAGTAGAAAACAATTGTAAATAAGTTTGAAATAAGAATAGAGTGATTAACAAGAAATATTTATTTTTTCGTAAAAAAGCGTGGGGTGCTTGATGTGAATTGTTGTAAATATTTAATGACAGATATTGGTAAAAGTAGAGCCATTATGAAAATATCTTAAAAAGCACCCCACGGTTTTTTACGCCAAAATAAATATTTCTTGTTAATCACTCTATTCTTATTTCAAACTTATTTCAAATTATTTTCTACTTTTTAGTTCCCTTTTCTATTAAAGCGTGTTTTTTAAAGTATTATTTATTTTCTACTTTTTAGTTTGGTTTTCTATTAAAGCGTTTTTTTAGTTTTCTAAACTATTAATTATTTGTTCTGTAAACTAAAATTTTTTTTTAGTTAAGTGTACAAAACTCGCCAGTTGTTCCTGCCAATAGTCACATGCTTGTCTCAAATTTAATTCATGTGTATGTGAAATCGCTAATCCTGAAGATCCTGGTAAGGATAATAATTATTCAATTGGGAAACGTGAATGATACTCCCTATTAGTTGATCCTGCCAGTAGTCATATGCTTGTCTCAATGATCTCATTCATGTTTCAGTAGACGTCATATTAAGGTGGAACCACTAATAGCTCATTAATTCGGTTATGGCCCCTTTGATCGTGTCCACATTTACATGGAAAACTGTGGTATTTCTAGCTCTAATCCAGAGTTCCGACCAGATGAAAGGAACGTTTTAATATTAGATCAAAACCAATCGGTGACTCGTCCATCATTATTATATGATATATCTGAATAACTTTTTGTTAATAGTATAACCGCAGTGCCCAGGACAGATCTTTTAAATGTCTGCCTTATCTACTCTCGAGTGTAGATTCTGAGATTACTGGCGTTATAACGGGTAACAGGACACCAGGGTTGGATTCCGGAGAATGTTGGTTGGTTGGAGTTTAACAGCGCAAGGGCAACACGAGCTAATCCTTGCGATAATGCGACAAACTTATTGAATTATTGTATTGTCATCGGTCCTTGATAACTATTCAAAATTTCAAATTAATCCAACGTTTTGAAGAGGTAGAAAATCGAGTTCAAAGATTCCGTTACATAGATACATACGAAGCTAATAAAAGCGTGTTAAAAAAGGGCTCTATGATCTCTTTACTGGATAGTACAATATAAACGGTCATATTTGGAGAATGCAATAATTTTGTAAGATACACAGACGGATTTTCAGCACCCCATATTCACCAGTTTTGTTTGTTGACAAACCGTCCAAATGAAAATGGGCTTCATCGATAAACCATAGGCAGCCATCATCAAATTTACTCCCAGCAATCAATTTCACGAAACCGATGTATTTTAAATTCCACACCTGTCGATCCAACGTCCCACTTGTATCTTCTTTATGTCCCTCACTTCTTCGCAGTTAGATCATTTTAAAGCTAGAAAATAATTTCCAAAACACCTTGTACAGTACCCCCCAAAAAAAATCAGAACGATGGCTATATCTTTTGTTCTAATTGTTGAAATAACAAACAAAAGGTACCGTTGTAAATCGTGGAAGGTTTTTAATAATTGTATGTAGTTTTTTTTTTATCATGAGGGGTCATCTACATATTAAAACAGAACCAAACTTTAAAAAGTCCAATAGCAACCTCATAATATTATTCCATATTTGGATTCAGCATTAAAAAAGAATGCGAAATACAAAAATTCGTAATTTTCTAATGAATGGTTTGTAATTTAAATGATAAAACGAAAATGATAAATTAATGTTAAATAAAAAAGTTGGGTTTTTGGCCATAAATACTTAAATAATTAATATATTTCAGTAATTTTTTTTTTCAAAAGATAGTTCGTAAATTGCCACACATAAATAGCAATCAACTTTTGTATCCATTTCTTTTTTAATAATTAATTATTAACTAATAAAACAATTAAAAAATTTTTTGAATAGAAACATAATTTTTTTTTGCTTTCATTAGATTTACCATGGTCTGAAACCCCACCACAATTTTTTTCTTTTCAATTTGACTTTTAGTTCTCGATTTTTTAGCGAAAATGTAGAAAATGCTCACTTTAAGGGACCGTATAGTAGATGACTTTTGAAAACTATCAAAGATTAATTCAAGGTAAACTAGAGGTGTGGAAAATCGCACAACTTTCAATTATCGTAAAATAGGGTGAATAGGAACAGCGGGGTAAATCGGAACAGAATTTCTTGAGATTAGAAAAAAAAAAAAAATATTATTTTATACAAACAAAGTAGTTTTATTTTTTGTATGTATATTTTTAATCTGTCTAACGTGTTTGGAATCGTGGAACATATGTTTTGTGTGGTTTTCAACAGTGTCCTTTTTTTTAAAAAAAAAATTTACTTCCTTAAATTACATTTATTTAAAACCACATTTTTTAAGCAATTTCAATAAGTTATCCTCTAAAAATTTTACTGAATCAAGTGATTTTTTCATTTTATAAATAATTTCAAAGATCAAGTTACATTTGTGTTTACAGTGAAATGTTTCTGTAAAATAATCACACTTTGCTGAATACTGTTTATTAATGCCTACATTTTATATTTATTAATTTTCTAATTATCAGTAGTATACGTTATACTTCTGCAATTACAGTTTTCGATATTTTATTTATTTCGTGTGGAGAATTCACATCTTTAACGTTGTAAATAAATTATATTACTTTTGCGTTTACTTGCTATTTTTGTATTAATCTTAAACATGTCACTATAAATCCAAGTAGTTTCTATGCAATTTTAGACTAATATTTGTATTTTATAACGTCGTGAAACGCCGTTCGATTCTCCCGCTGTGAAGAAGAATCTTAAAAATACCTTTCGTTTTATGGAAATTCTCCCTGAAGATCGGTCAAAAAATGGTCGAAACATTTTCGCTCATAAGTGACGTGTTTTTCAACATAATGCATTGAAATTTGGTATATAGAGTAAATGATGTATTCTGAATCGAATGAAATGATAAAAAATAAGGGTTCGTATTGAAATTTTCGAAGATAGCGTTACTTTTACTTAGTAAACGGTCCCTCAAGAAAAAGAAATTGCACCAGATATATAGAAAATCGTATGCAAAACATTTGGGTGCAAACCGTAAGATTCTACGATAATTAGAACCGAAGATATAGCCTTCGTTCTTTTTTTTTTTTTTGGGTACTGTACCTAAATCGTATTATGGTTGATCTAAATTTGATTTGAATATGGTTGATAACATTGAATTGAGTGACAGCCTCAAAAAATGTATTATAATGCATTTTTAGCAACAACAAAAAATCTCTCTGTCAAATTGCAGCACGTTTGGATGACGGCAAGTTGATTTGTTGGTATTCCGAAGATAGAAACGCGTGTAAAAGCGGCCCTTTAGTGACAGTGAAAGCCTGCAAAACTTGATATGCATTGCCATCAATATCGTTTCTAAGATGAGGTAACCGGAATTGTTAATGATACTCGAAATGTAACCTCGTCAGTCCTCTATAAAACTGAATTTTTTTAGATGGTAGTTTTATACATGGAGATTCCTCGGAAAATGTTCGAAACTCATCCCAATTAATGAGTAACCGCAATTCGGATAATTCGGTGCTGATTAACTGAACTTATTTCCATCAGCTACATACCCATTTGACAGATTAGAGTGGTAAATAGTTTACGTCTTATATTTGCACGATTTGCTTCTTAATTTTTACAGTTCCAATAATCTTCAAGTCAGCTGAAAAGTAGCTGACCTTTCTAACCTATTAGGATTTAATCTATATAACATTTCCCGCTATGCGACAAAAGATAAATAGATAACAGAGTGAGGTAAGTTACTTATCAAACTTGCCGATTACAAACGATTATAACCATGCAACAAGTACTAAAACCAAAGGAAATGAAGATTGCAAGAAATCAACGTATATCGTTGATTTTTGGTTTACCATGTTCAATTTTATGAGAGTAGCATGTTAACAACCCAATTGCGTACATTGAGTACATTCAAGTATATACTTTATTTTGTGATATATTTAACAAATGCTCAAAATGTTAACTGTATTGTAGTATTTGTGTACAACACATTTAGTCTCATGATATACTGTCCCTGCCATTGCACGGAGTATTCTGTTAGGAAGCACTTGACATATGAGCTCATGCATTTGCTTTGTGAATTGGTTGACTTGGCAAAAATTTTGTTTCTAAAGTTTGGTAGGATTTTTTTTTTTTGTTACTGGTCGTTAATATTTAAATAATATTAAAAGAAATTCCATTCGTGCAAGATAATTTCCTTTCGCTTTTTTTTTTATATCACTAAAGAGCTCCAACAGGGGTGTAGTGGAGCGGGAAAGCGATCCTTTACCTTTTTAAAAGGAAAAGCGGCGTTCCCTTATCTAATTTTTTTTAAAAAAATTTTAATTTATTTTTTCTTTAAGCGACACTTAACGGAAAGTCAAGTAAGAAAATGAAAAAGTTCTTTCTAGAGAACTATTTCTTCATTTTCGATCCACAACTTCAGAGCTGAGAAGGCAAGTTCAAGTATTTGCAAAACACTTGAAAGAGGCGCCTGCAACCCGCACATGGCAATTCCATTAACAATCCGATTGATGCATTAGACTCCCCCTCCCTCATCCCACCTAGTCTTTCAATGTTTTAATGCTACTTCATTAGAAATAAACTGATGTTTGTTTACATCCATGATATATACAATGCGAATTATTGTCTTCTTCAACGAATGGTCTGTATTTGTTAATGAATTCTATCCGTCAAATTTGCATTCCAACCGAGAACTTCCTCACACAAATTCACGCTTTCTCCATTTTTAAGGCAAATTTCTGGATATTACAGAACAACAGTGCCCTCATTGGCCAATGTTGACAACGAATGAATATAATGCATACTTCTATGTAACATCCAAAATTTGGAAACATTTCGGCCAATTCCTAGCTAATATCAGCAAATTTAGACCATATTTGGACTCCATTTCAGAGTAAACACATTACTTTGAAAATTTCCGAATTTTACCTACAGTTTGGGATAATAACAGAATTAAGGGTAATTTTTCAGCAGATTTCATAAAAAGTGATAGTTAATCATTATTTTATATTAACACAAAAATCTGGAAGCATTTTGAGCCAATTTTTGGAAAAGGGATTTTTTCATAAAATTTCCTAATCCTTTGAAAAATTTCGAAAAATCGAAATATCCAAAAAATTAATTTTTCAGTCACATTTGGACAGAATATGAATATGAAACATATTTCAGGTCACCAATCAAAAATCTTAAGCATTTGAGCCACTATTTCAAAAGTTCAAAATTTCCCTTTGAAAATACATGGCATTGAACAAATTTGAGTTTATACTCAAAAAGTAACAAGAGCACAATGTTGCAATTTAGCCACATTTAAGCTCCTCATCTATAGGAGATTCTTAAAAACGAAAATCATAACAACTACAAAATATTAAAGGTGTCGAAATTTGCAAATTTTTTTTTTCAATAGTACACAAACATAATTTTTACACAGACAGTTTTAGGAGCACAATATTATAACAAAGCCACTTTTAAGTTTATATATAGGAGATTCTTAAAAACGAAAATCTTAATAATCACTAAAAATAAGGAGATCGAAAACTGACCAAAAAAAAAGGACAAATTTCTGGATTTTACAGATCTACACTTCCCTTATTGGTCAATAATAACAGCAAATGAATATAAAGCATACTTATATGTCAAGGCCAAAATTTGGAATCATTTTGGCCAATTCCCAGCTAGTTTCAGCCAATTGAGACCAAATTTGGACGCCATTTCATGGTAACATTCAGAGTAACATTACTTTGAAAATTTCTGAATTTTACCTACAGTTTGGGCTATAAACAGAATTAAGGGTAATTTTTCAGACAGATTTCATAAAATGTGACGGTAAAACTTATTTTTATTTTAAAACAAAAATCTGGAAGCATTTTGAGCAAATTTTTAGAAAAGTGATTTTTTCATAAAATTTCCTAATCCTTTGAAAAATTACGAAAAATCGAAAAATTCAAAAAATTAATTTTTTAGTCACATTTTTACAAAATATGAATATGAAAACTATTTTAGGTCACCAATCGAAATTCTTAAGCATTTGAGCCACTATTTCTAAAGTTCAAAATTTCCCATTGAAAATACAAGGGATTGAACAAATTTGAATTTATACTCTAAAAGTAACAAGAGCACAATAATGCAACTTGGCCACATTTAAGCTCCTCATCTATAGGAAATTCTTACAAATGAAAATCATAACAACCACAAAATATTAAAGGTGTCGAAATTTGCACATTTGTTTTTTTCAGTACTACACAAACAATATTTTTACACAGACAATATTGTAACTATGCCCCTTTTAAGTCTATATAAAGGAGATTCTTAAAAACGAAAATCTTAATAATCACTAAATAATTACTGGGTCGAAAACTGACCCTAAAAAAGGACAAATTTCTGGAATTTACAGATGTACAGGGCCGTTATTGGCCAATAATGACAGAAAATGAATATAAAGAGTACTTCTATGTCACATCCAAAATCTTGAAACATTTCGGCCAATTCCCAGCTGATTTCAGCCAATTTCGAACAAATTTGGATTCCATTTCAGAGTAAACACATTACTTTGAAAATTTCTGAATTTCACCTACAGTTTGGGCTATAAACGGAATTAAGGGTCTTTAATTGGACAGATTTGATAAAATGTGACAGTAAATCTTATTTTTATATTAAAACCAAAATCTGGAAGCATTTTGAGCCAAATTTTGGAAAAGGGATTTTTTCATAAAATTTCCTAATTCTTTGAAAAATTTCGAAAAATTGAAAAATTCAAAATAAAACTTTTTCAGTCACATTTGGACAGAATATGAATATGAAACATATTTTAGGTCACCAATAAAAATTCTTAAGCATTTGAGCCACTATTTCAAAAGTTCAAAATTTCCCTTTGAAAATACATAGGATTGAACAAATTTGAGTTTATACTCTAAAAGTAACAAGAGCACAATGTTGCAATTTAGCCACATTTAAGCTCCTCATTTATAGGAGATTCTAAAAAACGAAAATCATAACCATAAAATATTAAAGGTGTCGAAATTTGCAAAATTTTTTTTTTTCAATAGTACACAAACATAATTTTTATACAGACAGTTTTAGGAGCACAATATTATAACAAAGCCACTTTTAAGTTTATATATAGGAGATTCTTAAAAACGAAAATCTTAATAATCACTAAAAATTAGGGGATCGAAAACTGACCCAAAAAAAGGACAAATTTCTGGATTTTACAGATTTACACTTCCCTTATTGGTCAATAATGACAGCAAATGAATATAAAGCATACTTATATGTCAAGGCCAAAATTTGGAATCATTTTGGAAAATTCCCAGCTAGTTTCAGCCAATTGAGACCAAATTTGGACTCCATTTCATGGTAACATTCAGAGTAACATTACTTTGAAAATTTCTGAATTTTACCTACAGTTTAGACTATAAACAGAATTAAGGGTAATTTTTCAGACAGATTTCATAAAATGTGACGGTAAAACTTATTTTTATTTTAAAACAAAAATCTGGAAGCATTTTGAGCCAATTTTTGGAAAAGAGATTTTTTATAAAATTTCCTAATCCGTTGAAAAATTACGAAAAATCGAAAAATTCAAAAAATTAATTTTTTAGTCACATTTTTACAAAATATGAATATGAAACATATTTTAGGTCACCAATAAAAATTCTTAAGCATTTGAGCCACTATTTCAAAAGTTCAAAATTTCCCTTTGAAAATACATGGGATTGAACAAATTTGAATTCATACTCTAAAAGTAACAATTGCACAATAATGCAACTTGGCCACATTTAAGCTCCTCATCTATAGGAGATTCTTAAAAACGAAAATCATAACAACCATAAAATATTAAAGGTGTCGAAATTTGCAAATTTGTTTTTTTTTCAGTTGTACACATACATAATTTTTACACAGACAGTTTCAGGAGCACAATATTGTAACTATGCCACTTTTAAGTTCATATAAAGGAGATTCTTAAACACGAAAATTTTAATGATCACTAAATAATTACTGGGTCGAAAACTGACCCTAAAAAAGGGCAAATTTCTGGATTTTACAGATGTACAGGGCCGTTATTGGCCAATAATGACATCAAATGAATATAAAGCATACTTCTATGTCAAGGCCAAAATTTGGAATCATTTTGGCCAATTCCCAGCTAGTTTCAGCCCATTTACGCAAATTTGGACTCCATTTCAGAGTAACAGTCATAGTAACATTAATTTGAAAATTTCTGAATTTTACCTACAGTTTGGGCTATAAACGGAATTAAGGGTCTTTAATTTCACGGATTTGATAAAATGTGACAGTAAATCTTATTTTTATATTAAAACCAAAATCTGGAAGCATTTTGAGCCAATTTTTGGAAAAGTGATTTTTTCATAAAATTTCCTAATCCTTTGAAAAATTTCGAAAAATTTAAAAAATTAATTTTTCAGTCACATTTGGACAGAATATGAATATGAAACATATTTCAAGTCACCAATCAAAATTCTTAAGCATTTGAGCCACTATTTTAAAAGTTCAAAATTTCCCATTGAAAATACATAGGATTGAACAAATTTGAATTTATACTCTAAAAGTAACAAGGGCACAATGTTGCAACTTGGCCACATTTAAGCTCCTCATCTGTAGGAGATTCTATTTAACGAAAATCATAACAACCACAAAATATTAAAGGTGTCGAAATTTGCAAATTTGTTTTTTTCAGTAGTACACAAACATAATTTTTACACAGACAGTTTTAGGAGCACAATATTGTTACTAAACCACTTTTAAGTTTATATATAGGAGATTCATAAAAACGAAAATCTTAATAATCACTAAATAATAAAGGGACCGAAAACTGACCCAAAAGAGGGCAAATTTCTGGATTTTACGGATCTACACTTCCCTTATTGGCCAATAATGACAGCAAATGAATATAAAACATACTTATATGTCAAGGCCAAGATTTGGAATCATTTTGGCCAATTCCCAGCTAGTTTCTGTCAATTTAGACCCAATTTGGACTCCATTTCAGAGTAACATTACTTTGAAAATTTCCGAATTTTACCTACAGTTTGGGCTATAAACAGAATTAAGGGTAATTTTTCTGATCGACTTCATAAAATGTGACACTAAATCTAATTTTTATTTTAAAACCAAAATCTGGAAGAATTTTGAGCAAATTTTTGAAAAAGTGATTTTTTCATAAAATTTTCTAATCTTTTGAAAAATTTCAAAAAATTGAAAAATTCAAATATTATTTTTTCAGTCACATTTGGACAGAATATGAATATGAAAAATATTTTAGGTCCCCAATCAAAATTTGGAAGCATTTGTGCAACTATTTCAAAAGTTCAAAATTTCCCATTGAAAATACATGGGATTTTACCTACTTTGAATTTATACACTAAAAGTAACAAGGGCGCATTGTTGCAACTTGGCCATATTTAAGCTCCTCATCTGTAGCAGATTCTTAGAAGCGAAAATCATAACAACCACAAAATATTTAGGGGATCGAAATTTTCAAAGTTTTTTTTTTTTTTTTTTTCAGTAATGCATAAGCATAATTTTTACACAGACAGTTTTAGCAGCACAATGTTGTTACTTGGTCACAAATCACAGCAAATGAATATAAAGAGTACTTCTATGTCACATCCAAAATCTTGAAACATTTCGGCCAATTCCCAGCTGATTTCAGCCAATTTCGAACAAATTTGGACTCCATTTCAGAGTAAACACATTACATTGAAAATTCCGGAATTTTACCTACAGTTTGGGCTATAAAAGGAATTAAGGGTCTCTAATTTGACAGATCTGATAAAATGTGACAGCAAATCTTATTTTTATATTAAAACCAAAATCTGGAAGCATTTTGAGCCAATTTTTGAAAAAGTGATTTTTTCATAAAATTTCCTAATATTTTGAAAAATTTCGAAAAATCGAAAAGTTCAAAACATTTATTTTTCAGTCACATTTGGACAGAATATGAATATGAAACATATTTCATGTCACCAATCAAAATTCTTAAGCATTTGAGCCACTATTTCAAAAGTTCAAAATTTCCCGTTAAAAATACATGGGATTGAACAAATTTGAATTTATACTCGAAAAGTAATAGGAGCACAATGTAGCAATTTAGCCACATTTAAGCTCCTCATCTATAGGAGATTCTTAAAAACGAAAATCATAACAACCACAAAATATTAAAGGTTTCAAAATTTGCAAATTTGTTTTTTTTTTCAGTAATACACAAACATAATTTTTACACAGACAGTTTTAGGAGCAAAATATTGTAAATAGGCCACTTTTAAGTTCATATATAGGAGATTCTTAAAAACGAAAATCTTAATAACCATTGATTATTAAGGGGTATGAAAGTTAACAAAAAAAAAGACAAATTTCTGGATATTACAGAACGACATTGCCCTCATTGGCCAATGATGACAGCAAATGAATATAATGGATACTTCTATGTAACAGCCAAAATTTGGAAACATTTCGGCCAATTCCTAACTAATATTAGCCAATTTGAACCATATTTGGACTCCATTTCTGACTAAGCACATTACTTTGAAAATTTCCGAATTTTACCTATAGTTTGGTCTATAAACAAAATTAAGGGTAATTTTTCAGACATATTTCATAAAAAGTGACAGTAAATACAATTTTATATTAACACCAAAATCTGGAAGCATTTTAAGCCAATTTTGGTAAAAGTGATCCTTCGAAAAATTTTGAAAAATTGAAAATTTCAAAAAATATTTTTTCAGTCACAGTTGGACAGAATATGAATATGAAACATATTTTAGGTCACCAATCACAATTCTTAAGCATTTGAGCCACTATTTCAAAAGTTAAAAATATCCCATTGTGGGAAAAAACGTCCCCAAGTGGGTCTAAAGTTGTCCCAAAAAGTGCACTCGAGCAAAATGAAAATTTCCATTCAAAAACACTCGGAACTGAAAAATTTCGCAATTTTTTTAGAAAACATTTTTTTTAATTAAAATTTGGTGAAAGAAGGACTATGACACATATTTCCAACTGAAAATCACAATTTGAAAGCATTTGAGCTATTTTCTCAAAAATACAATTCCCCCATTGAAAACACATGGGGGACTATTCAATGAATTATTGTTTAAAAAGTAAAATTTTAAAAATTTCCTATCATTTCTAAAATTGAAGCTAATATATAGGAGAATTTCCATTTCCAATTTAATAACACTCACTAAATAAGAAGTGGGTCTAAATTTGGTCCCAAATGGTACACTCGAGCAAAAAGCAATTTTCGATACAAATACAGTCGAAACTGAAAAATTTCACGATTTTAAAAAAATGAAATGTTTGATATTAAGAATACTTTTTTTTATTAAAGTTTGGTATAAGAATGCCTATAAAACAAATATCCAATTTCAAATCAAAATTTGAAAGCGTTTGAACTATTTTCTCGAATATACGATTCCCCCATTGAAAAGATAAGCTAAATAAGAAGTGGTCACGATTTTCGAAAAATAAAATATAAGATTTTTAGAAAACATTGTGTTAATTAAAATTTGGTAAAAGAATGACTATGAAAAATAATTTCATTTCAAAATCAACATTAGAAAGCATTTGAGCCATTTTCTCGAAAATACAATTCCCCCTATAACATATTTGGGGGATTATTCAATGAATTATTATTTAAAAAGTAAAATTTTCAAAATTTTGTTTTTTTTGTAAAATTGAATTTAATATATAGGAGAATCTCCATTTCCAATTTTATAACACTCACTAAATAAGAAGTATGTCTAAAGTTGGTCCCAAAAAGTGCCCTCGAGCTAAATAAATTTTCCATTCAAATTCTCTCGAAACTGAAAAAAATCACGATTATCGAAAAATGGAATGTTTGATATTTAGAATTCTTTTTTTTAATAAAAATTTGGTAAAAGAATGAATATGAAATATATTTCCATCTCAAAATCACAATTTGAAAGCATTTGAGACATTTCCCCGAAAATACAATTCCCTTTTAAAAACAATAGGGGGACTATCCAATGAATTATTGTTCAAAAAGTAAAATTTTCAAAATTTTTTTCCGTTTGTAAAATTGAAGTCAATATATAGGAAAATCTCAATTTCCAATTTTATAATATTCACTAAATAAGAAGTGGGTCTGAATTTGGTCCCAAAAAGTGCACTCGAGCAAAATGAAATTTTCCATTCAAATACACTTGAAACTAAAAAATTTCACGATTTTCAAAAAATAAAATATTTGATTTTTAGAAAACATTGTGTTAATTAAAATTTGGTACAAGAATGACTATGAAAATTATTTTCATTTCAAAATCACAATTAGAAAGCATTTGAGCCATTTTCTCGAAAATACAATTTCCACTATAACATATTTGGGGAATTATTCAATGAATTATTATTCAAAAAGTAAAATTTTCAAAATTTTGTCCCTTTTGTAAAATTGAAGGTAATATATAGGAGAATCTCCATTTACAATTTTATAACACTCACTAAATAAGAAGTGTGTCTAAAATTGGACCCTAAAAGTGCCCTCGAGCTAAATAAATCTTCCATTCAAATTCTCTGGAAACTGAAAAAATTCACGCTTTCAAAAAATAAATTTTTGAATTTTTAAAAAAAAAATTTTTAATTAAAATTTGGTAAAAGAATGACTATAAAACATATTTTCATTTCAAAATCACAATTAGAAAGCTTTTGAGACATTTTCTCAAAAATACAATTCCCCCTATAACATATTTGGTGGACTATCCAATGAATTATTGTTCAAAAAGTAAAATTTTAAAAGAATTTTCTCGTTTGTAAAGTTGAATCTAATATATTGGAGAATCTCCATTTCCAATTTTATAACACTCACTAAATAAGAAGTGTGTCTAAAGTTGGTCCCAAGAAGTGCCCTCGAGCTAAATAAATTTTCCATTCAAATTCTCTCGAAACTGAAAAAATTAACGCTTTCAAAAAATAAATTTTTGAATTTAAAAAAAAAAAATTTTTAATTAAAATTTAGTACAAGAATGACTATGAAACATATTTTCATTTCCAAATCACAATTAGAAAGTTTTTGAGACATTTTCTCGAAAATGCAATTTCCCCTATAACATATTTGGGGGATTATTCAATGAATTATTATTCAAAAAGTAAAATTTTCAAAATTTTGTCCCTTTTGTAAAATTGAAGGTAATATATAAGAGAATTTCCATTTCCAATTTAATAACACTCACTAAATAAGAAGTGAGTCTAAATTTGGTCCCAAATAGTGCACTTGAGCAAAAAGCAATTTTCCATACAAATTTACTCGAAACTGAAAAATCTCACGCTTTCGAAAAATAAATTTTCGTATTTTTATAAACATTTTTTTTTAAATTAAAATTTGGTAAAAGAATGAGCATGAAAAATATTTTCATTTCAAAATCACAATTAGAAAGCATTTGAGCAATTTTCTAGAAAATACAATTCCGCCTATAACATATTTGGGGGATTATTCAATGAGTTATTATTCAAAAAGTAAAATTTTAAAATTTTTGTCCCTTTTGTAAAATTGAAGGTAATATATAGGAGAATCTCCATTTAGAATTTTATAACACTCACTAAATAAGAAGTATGTCTAAAGTTGGTCCTAAAAAGTGCACTCGAGCAAAATGAAATTTTCCATTCAAATACACTTGAAACTAAAAAATTTCCCGATTTTCAAAAAATAAAATATTTGATTTTTAGAAAACATTGTGTTAATTAAAATTTGGTACAAGAATGACTATGAAAAATATTTTCATTTCAAAATCACAATTAGAAAGCATTTGAGCCATTTTCTTGAAAATACAATTTCCACTATAACATATTTGGGGAATTATTCAATGAATTATTATTCAAAAAGAAAAATTTTAAAATTTTTGTCCCTTTTGTAAAATTGAAGGTAATATATAGGAGAATCTCCATTTAGAATTTTATAACACTCACTAAATAAGAAGTATGTCTAAAGTTGGTTCCAAAATCTGCACTCGAGCTAAAAGTAATTTTCCATTCAAATTTACTCGAAACTGAAAAATCTCACGCTTTCGAAAAATAAATTTTCGTATTTTTAAAAACATTTTTTTTTAATTAAAATTTGGTAAAAGAATGACTATAAAACATATTTCCATCTCAAAATCACAATTTGAAAGCATTTGAGCCATTTCCCCGAAAATACAATTCCCCTTTAAAAACAAATGGGGTACTATCCAATGAATTATTGTTCAAAAAGTAAAATTTTCAAAAAAAAAAATTCCGTTTGTAAAACGGAAGATAATATATAGAAGAATATCCATTTCCAATTTTATAACACTCACTAAATAAGAAGTGGGTCTAAATTTGTTCCCCAAAAGTGCACTCGTGAAAAATGAAATTTTCCATTCAAATACACTCGAAACTAAAAAATTTCACGATTTTCAAAAAATGGAATGTTTGATATTAATAATACTTTTTTTTAATTAAAGTTTTGTATAAGAATGCTTATAAAACATATATCCAATTTTAAATCACAATTTGAAAGTGCTTGAGCTATTTTCTCGAATATACAATTCCCCCTTTAAAAACAAATGGGGGACTATCCAATGAATTATTGTTAAAAAAATAAAATTTTTAAAAATTTCATCCGTTTGTAAAATTGAAGTTAATATATAGGAGAATATCCATTTCCAATTTTATAATATTCACTAAATAAGAAGTGGGTCTATAGTTGGTCCCAAATAGTGCACTAGAGCAAATTGAAATTTTCCATTCAAATACACTTGAAACTGAAAAATTTCACGGTTTTCAAAAAATAAAATATTTGATTTTTAGAAAACATTGTGTTAATTAAAATTTGGTACAAGAATGACTATGAAAAATATTTTCATTTCAAAATCACAATTAGAAAGCATTTGAGCCATTTTCTCGAAAATACAATTTCCCCTATAACATATTTGGGGAATTTTTCAATGAATTATTATTCAAAAAGTAAAATTTTCAAAATTTTGTCCCTTTTGTAAAATTGAAGATAATATATAGGAGAATTTCCATTTCCAATTTAATAGCACTCACTAAATAAGAAGTATGTCTAAAGTTGGTCCCAAAATCTTAACTCGAGCTAAAAGAAATTTTCCATTCAAATTTACTCGAAAATGAAAAATCTCACAATTTCGAAAAATAAATTTTTGTATTTTTAAAAACATTTTTTTTAATTAAAATTTGGTAAAAGAATGACTATGAAACATATTTCCATCTCAAAATCACAATTTGAAAGCATTTGAGTCAATTCCCAGAAAATACAATTCCCCTTTAAAAACAAATGGGGGACTATCCAATGAATTATTGTTCAATAAGTAAAATTTTCAAAAAATTTTTCCATTTGTAAAATTGAAGTCAATATATTGGAGAATCTCAATTTCCAATTTCTTAATATTCACTAAATAAGAAGTGGGTCTGAATTTGGTCCCAAAAAGGATACTCGAGCGAAATGAATTTTTCCATTCAAATACACTTGAAACTAAAAAATTTCACGATTTTCAAAAAATAAAATATTTAATTTTTAGAAAACATTGTGTTAATTAAAATTTGGTACAAGTATGACTACGAAAAATATTTTCATTTCAAAATCACAATTTTTAAATTCCGTTAATTTTAAATTCCGTAAAAATTGCACTCTAGCAAAATGAAATTTTACATTCAAATACACTCGAGACTGAAAAATTTCACGATTATCGAAAAATGGAATGTTTGATATTTAGAATTCTTTTTTTTTAATTAAAGTTTGGTATAAGAATGCCTATAAAACATATTTAAATCTCAAAATCACAATTTGAAATATTTCCCCGAAAATACACTTCCCCTTTAAAAACAAATGGGGGACTATCCAATGAATTATTGTTCAAAAAGTAAAATTTTCAAATTTTTTTTCCTTTTGTAAAATTGAAGTTAATATATATTAGAATCTCAATTTCCAATTTTATAATATTCTCTAAATAAGAAGTGGGTCTAAAGTTGGTCCCAAAAAGTGCACTCCAGCAAAATGAAATTTTCAATTTAAATACACTCGAAACTAAAAATTTCACGATTTTCAAAAAATAAAACATTTGATTTTTATAAAACATAGTGTTAATTAAAATTTGGTACAAGAATGACTATGAAACATATTTTCATTTCAAAATCACAATTAGAAAGCATTTGAGACATTTTCTCGAAAATACAATTCCATTTATAACATATTTGGGGGATTATTCAATGAATTATTATTCAAAAAGTAAAATTTTCAAAATTTTGTCCCTTTTGTAAAATTGAAGGTAATATATAGGAGAATTTCCATTTCCAATTTAATAACACTCACTAAATAAGAAGTGAGTCTAAATTTGGTCCCAAATTGTACTCTTGAGCAAAAAGCAATTTTCCATACAAATACAAACGAAACTGAAATATTTCACGATTTTCGAAAGATAAAATTTTTTGATTTTTAGAAAACATTTTTTTTTAATTAAAATTTATTACAAGAATGACTATGAAAAATATTTTCATTTCAAAATCACAATTAGAAAGCATATGAGCCATTTTCTCGAAAATACAATTCCACGTATAACATATTTGGGGAATTATTCAATGAATTATTATTCAAAAAGTAAAATTTTCAAAATTTTGTCCCTTTTGTAAAATTGAAGGTAATATATAGGAGATTCTCCATTTACAATTTTATAACACTCACTAAATAAGAAGTATATCTAAAGTTGGTCCAGAAATCTGCACTCGAACTAAAAGAAATTTTATATTCAAATACACTCGAGACTGACAAATTTCACGATTATGGAAAAATGGAATGTTTGAAATTTAGAATTCTTTTTTTTAATTAAAGTTTGGTATAAGAATGCCTATAAAACATATTTAAATCTCAAAATCACAATTTGAAAGCATTTGAGCCATTTTTCCGAAAATACTATCTCCTTTAAAAACAAATGGGGAACTATGCAATGAATTATTGTTTAAAAAGTAAAATTCAAATATTTTTCTATCGTTTCTAAAATTGAAGGTAATATATACTACAACTTCCATTTCCAATTTAATAACACTCACTAAATAAGAAGTTAGTCTAAATTTGGTCCCAAATAGTGCACTTGAGCAAAAAGCAATTTTCCATACTAATACAAACGAAACTGAAAAATTTCACGATTTTCGAAAAATAAAATATTTGATTTTTTGAAAACATTGTGTTAATTAAAATTTGGTAAAAGAATGATTATGAAACATATTTCAGACATTAAAATCACAATTTGAAAGCATTTCAGAAAGTTTCTCGAAAATACAATTCCCTCATTAACAAACACATGGTGGACTATTCAATAAATTATTGTTTAAAAAGTAAAATTTAAAAAATGTTCTATCGTTTCTAAAATTGAAGCTAATATATAGGAGAATTTCCATTTCCAATTTAATAACACTCACTAAATAAGAAGTGAGTCTAAATTTGGACCCAAATAGTACTCTTGAGCAAACAGCAATTTTCCATACATATACAAACGAAACTGAAATATTTCACGATTTTCGAAAGATAAAATTTTTTGATTTTTAGAAAACATTCTGTTAATTAAAATTTGGTACAAGAATGACTATGAAAAATATTTTTATTTCAAAATCACAATTAGAAAGCATTTGAGCTATTTTCTCGAAAATACAATTTCCACTATAACATATTTGGGGAATTTTTCAATGAATTATTATTCAAAAAGTAAAATTTTCAAAATTTTGTCCCTTTTCTAAAATTGAAGGTAATATATAGGAGAATCTCCATTTCCAATTTTATAACACTCACTAAATAAGAAGTATTCCTAAAGTTGGTCCCAAAAAGTGCACTCGTGAAAAATGAAATTTTCCATTCAAATACACTCGAAACTGAAATATTTCACGATTTTCAAAAAATGGTATGTTTGATATTAAGAATACTTTGTTTAATTAAAGTTTTGTATAAGAATGCTTATAAAACATATATCCAATTTCAAATCACTATTTGAAAGTGTTTGAGCTATTTTCTCGAATATGCAATTCCCCCATTAAAAACACATGGATTCTATTCAATGAATTATTGTTCAAAAAGTAAAATTTTAAAAGAATTTTCTCGTTTGTAAAGTTGAAGCTAATATATTGGAGAATCTGCATTTCCAATTTTATAACACTCACTAAATAAGAAGTGTGCTTAAAATTGGTCCCTAAAAGTGCCCTCGAGGTAAATAAATTTTCCATTCAAATTCTCTCGAAACTGAAAAAATTCACGCTTTCAAAAAATAAATTTTTGAATTTAAAAAAAAAAAAATTTTTAATTAAAATTTAGTACAAGAATGACTATGAAACATATTTTCATTTCAAAATCACAATTAGAAAGCATTTGAGACATTTTCTCGAAAATACAATTCCACCTATAACATATTTGGGGGATTATTCAATGAATTATTATTCAAAAAGTAAAATTTTCAAAATTTTGTCCCTTTTGTAAAATTGAAGGTAATATATAGGAGAATTTCAATTTCCAATTTTATAACACTCAATAAATAGGAAGTGAGTCTAAATTTGGTCCCAAATAGTACTCTTGAGCAAAAAGCAATTTTCCATACAAATACAAACGAAACTGAAATATTTCACGATTTTCGAAAGATAAAATTTTTTGATTTTTAGAAAACATTTTTTTTAATTAAAACTTATTACAAGAATGACTATGAAAATTATTTTCATTTCAAATCACAATTAGAAAGCATATGAGCCATTTTCTCGAAAATACAATTTCCCCTATAACATATTTGGGGAATTATTCAATGAATTATTATTCAAAAAGTAAAATTTTGAAAATTTTGTCACTTTTGTAAAATTGAAGGTAATATATAGGAGAATCTCCATTTACAATTTTATAACACTAACTAAATAAGAAGTATATCTAAAGTTGGTCCAGAAATCTGCATTCGAGCTAAAAGAAATTTTATATTCAAATACACTCGAGACTGACAAATTTCACGATTATCGAAAAATGGAATGTTTGAAATTTAGAATTCTTTTTTTTTTATTAAAGTTTGGTATAAGAATGCCTATAAAACATATTTAAATCTCAAAATCACAATTTGAAAGCATTTGAACCATTTCCCCGAAAATACAATTCCCCTTTAAAAACAAATATGGGACTATCCAATGAATTATTGTTCAAAAAGTTAAATTTTCAGAAAAATTTTCGTTTTTTAAAGTTGAAGTTAATATATATTAGAATCTCAATTTCCAATTTTATAATATTCACTAAATAAGAAGTGGGTCTAAAGTTGGTCCCAAAAAGTGCACTCCAGCAAAATGAAATTTTCTATTTAAATACACTCGAAACTGAAAAATTTCACGATTTTCAAAAAATAAAATATTTGATTTTTAGAAAACATTGTGTTAATTAAAATTTGGTATAAGAATGACTATGAAAAATATTTTCATTTCAAAATCACAATTAGAAAGCATTTGAGGCATTTTCTCGAAAATACAATTTCCTCTATAACATATTTGGGGAATTATTTAATGAATTATTATTCAAAAAGTAAAATTTTCAAAATTTTGTCCCTTTTGGAAAATTGAAGATAATATATAGGAGAATCTCCATTTCCAATTTTATAACACTCTCTAAATAAGAAGTATGTCTAAAGTTGGTCCCAAAAATTGCACTCGAGCAAAATGAAATTTTACATTCAAATACACTCGAGACTGAAAAATTTCACGATTATCGAAAAATGGAATGTTTGTTATTTAGAATTCTTTTTTTTTTATTTAAGTTTGGTATAAGAAAGCCTATAAAACATATTTAAATCTCAAAATCACAATTAGAAAGCATTTGAGACATTTTCTCGAAAATACAATTCCACCTATAACATATTTGGGGGATTATTCAATGAATTATTATTCAAAAAGTAAAATTTTCAAAATTTTGTCCCTTTTGTAAAATTGAAGTTAATATATAGGAGAATTTCAATTTCCAATTTAATAACACTCACTAAATAGGAAGTGAGTCTAAATTTGGTCCCAAATAGTACTCTTGAGCAAAAAGCAATTTTCCATACAAGTACAAACGAAACTGAAATATTTCACGATTTTCGAAAGATAAAATTTTTTGATTTTTAGAAAACATTTTTTTTAATTAAAATTTATTACAAGAATGACTATGAAAAATATTTTCATTTCAAAATCACAATTAGAAAGCATATGAGCCATTTTCTCGAAAATACAATTTCCCCTATAACATATTTGGGGAATTATTCAATGAATTATTATTCAAAAAGTAAAATTTTTAAAATTTTGTACCTTTTGTAAAATTGAAGGTAATAGCATTTGAGCCATTTTCTCGAAAATTCAATTTCCCCTATAACATATTTGGGGAACTATTCAATGAATTATTATTCAAAAAGTAAAATTTTCAAAATTTTGTCCCTTTTGTAAAATTGAAGGTAATATATAGGAGATTCTCCATTTACAATTTTATAACACTCGCTAAATAAGAAGTATGTCTAAAGTTGGTCCCAAAAAGTGCACTCGTAAAAAATGAAATTTTCCATTCAAATACACTCGAAACTGAAATATTTCACGATTTTCAAAAAATGGTATGTTTGATATTAAGAATACTTTGTTTAATTAAAGTTTTGTATAAGAATGCTTATAAAACATATATCCAATTTCAAATCACTATTTGTAAGTGTTTGAGCTATTTTCTCGAATATGCAATTCCCCCATTAAAAACACATGGATTCTATTCAAAGAATTATTGTTCAAAAAGTAAAATTTTAAAAGAATTTTCTCGTTTGTAAAGTTGAAGCTAATATATTGGAGAATCTGCATTTCCAATTTTATAACACTCACTAAATAAGAAGTGCGTCTAAAATTGGTCCCTAAAAGTGCCTTCGAGGTAAATAAATTTTCCATTCAAATTCTCTCGAAACTGAAAAAATTCACGCTTTCAAAAAATAAATTTTTGAATTTAAAAAAAAAAAAATTTAATTAAAATTTAGTACAAGAATGACTATGAAACATATTTTCATTTCAAAATCACAATTAGAAAGCATTTGAGACATTTTCTCGAAAATACAATTCCACCTATAACATATTTGGGGGATTATTCAATGAATTATTATTCAAAAAGTAAAATTTTCAAAATTTTGTCCCTTTTGTAAAATTGAAGGTAATATATAGGAGAATTTCAATTTCCAATTTAATAACACTCACTAAATAGGAAGTGAGTCTAAATTTGGTCCCAAATAGTACTCTTGAGCAAAAAGCAATTTTCCATACAAATACAAACGAAACTGAAATATTTCACGATTTTCGAAAGATAAAATTTTTTGATTTTTAGAAAACATTTTTTTTAATTAAAATTTATTACAAGAATGACTTTGAAAAATATTTTCATTTCAAAATCACAATTAGAAAGCATATTAGCCATTTTCTCGAAAATACAATTTCCCCTATAACATATTTGGGGAATTATTCAATGAATTATTATTCAAAAAGTAAAACTTTTAAAATTTTGTCCCTTTTGTAAAATTGAAGGTAATATATAGGAGAATCTCCATTTACAATTTTATAACACTCACTAAATAAGAAGTATGTCTAAAGTTGGTCCCAAAAATTGCACTCGAGCAAAATGAAATTTTACATTCAAATACACTCGAGACTGAAAAATTTCACGATTATCGAAAAATGGAATGTTTGTTATTTAGAATTCTTTTTTTTTATTAAAGTTTGGTATAAGAAAGCCTATAAAACATATTTAAATCTCAAAATCACAATTAGAAAGCATTTGAGACATTTTCTCGAAAATACAATTCCACCTATAACATATTTGGGGGATTATTCAATGAATTATTATTCAAAAAGTAAAATTTTCAAAATTTTGTCCCTTTTGTAAAATTGAAGTTAATATATAGGAGAATTTCAATTTCCAATTTAATAACACTCACTAAATAGGAAGTGAGTCTAAATTTGGTCCCAAATAGTACTCTTGAGCAAAAAGAAATTTTCCATACAAGTACAAACGAAACTGAAATATTTCACGATTTTCGAAAGATAAAATTTTTTGATTTTTAGAAAACATTTTTTTTAATTAAAATTTATTACAAGAATGACTATGAAAAATATTTTCATTTCAAAATCACAATTAGAAAGCATATGAGCCATTTTCTCGAAAATACAATTTCCCCTATAACATATTTGGGGAATTATTCAATGAATTATTATTCAAAAAGTAAAATTTTTAAAATTTTGTACCTTTTGTAAAATTGAAGGTAATATATAGGAGAATCTCCATTTACAATTTTATAACACTCACTAAATAAAAAGTATGTCTAAAGTTGGTCCAGAAATCTGCACTCGAGTTAAAAGAAATTTTATATTCAAATACACTCGAGACTGAAAAATTTCACGATTATCGAAAAATGGAATGTTTGATATTTAGAATTCTTTTTTTTATTAAAGTTTGGTATAAGAATGCCTATAAAACATATTTAAATCTCAAAATCACAATTTGAAAGCATTTGAACCATTTCCCCGAAAATACAATTCTCCTTTAAAAACAAATGGGAGACTATCCAATGAATTATTGTTCAAAAAGTAAAATTTTCAAAATTTTTTTCCTTTTGTAAAATTGAAGTTAATATATAGGAGAATCTCAATTTCCAATTTTATAATATTCACTAAAAAAGAAGTGGGTCTAAAGTTGGTCCCAAAAAGTGCAATCCGGAAAATGAAATTTTCCATTTAAATACACTCGAAACTGAAAAATTTCACGATTTTCAAAAAATAAAATATTCGATTTTTAGAAAACATTGTGTTAATTAAAATTTGGGAAAAGAATGACTATGAATATACTTCCATCTCAAAATCACAATTTGAAAGCATTTGAGCCATTTCCCCGAAAATACAATTCCGCTTTAAAAACAAATGGGGGACTATCCAATGAATTATTGTTCAAAAAGCAAAATTTTCAAAAAATTTTCCGTTTGTAAAATTGAAGTTAATATAAAGGAGAATCTCATTTTTCAATTTTATAATATTCACTAAATAAGAAGTGGGTCTGAATTGGGTCCCAAAAAGTGCACTCGAGCAAAATGAAATTTTCCATTCAAATACACTTGAAACTTAAAAATTTCACGATTTTCAAAAAAATAAAATATTTGATTTTTAGAAAACATTGTGTTAATTAAAATTTGGTACAAGAATGACTAAGAAAAATATTTTCATTTCAAAATCACAATTAGAAAGCATTTGAGCCATTTTCTCGAAAATTCAATTTCCCCTATAACATATTTGGGGAACTATTCAATGAATTATTATTCAAAAAGTAAAATTTTCAAAATTTTGTCCCTTTTGTAAAATTGAAGGTAATATATAGGAGATTCTCCATTTACAATTTTATAACACTCGCTAAATAAGAAGTATGTCTAAAGTTGGTCCCAAAAAGTGCACTCGTAAAAAATGAAATTTTCCATTCAAATACACTCGAAACTGAAATATTTCACGATTTTCAAAAAATGGTATGTTTGATATTAAGAATACTTTGTTTAATTAAAGTTTTGTATAAGAATGCTTATAAAACATATATCCAATTTCAAATCACTATTTGTAAGTGTTTGAGCTATTTTCTCGAATATGCAATTCCCCCATTAAAAACACATGGATTCTATTCAAAGAATTATTGTTCAAAAAGTAAAATTTTAAAAGAATTTTCTCGTTTGTAAAGTTGAAGCTAATATATTGGAGAATCTGCATTTCCAATTTTATAACACTCACTAAATAAGAAGTGCGTCTAAAATTGGTCCCTAAAAGTGCCTTCGAGGTAAATAAATTTTCCATTCAAATTCTCTCGAAATTGAAAAAATTCACGCTTTCAAAAAATAAATTTTTGAATTTAAAAAAAAAAAAATTTAATTAAAATTTAGTACAAGAATGACTATGAAACATATTTTCATTTCAAAATCAAAATTAGAAAGCATTTGAGACATTTTCTCGAAAATACAATTCCACCTATAACATATTTGGGGGATTATTCAATGAATTATTATTCAAAAAGTAAAATTTTCAAAATTTTGTCCCTTTTGTAAAATTGAAGGTAATATATAGGAGAATTTCAATTTCCAATTTAATAACACTCACTAAATAGGAAGTGAGTCTAAATTTGGTCCCAAATAGTACTCTTGAGCAAAAAGCAATTTTCCATACAAATACAAACGAAACTGAAATATTTCACGATTTTCGAAAGATAAAATTTTTTGATTTTTAGAAAACATTTTTTTTAATTAAAATTTATTACAAGAATGACTTTGAAAAATATTTTCATTTCAAAATCACAATTAGAAAGCATATTAGCCATTTTCTCGAAAATACAATTTCCCCTATAACATATTTGGGGAATTATTCAATGAATTATTATTCAAAAAGTAAAATTTTTAAAATTTTGTCCCTTTTGTAAAATTGAAGGTAATATATAGGAGATTCTCCATTTACAATTTTATAACACTCACTAAATAAGAAGTATGTCTAAAGTTGGTCCAGAAATCTGCACTCGAGTTAAAAGAAATTTTATATTCAAATACACTCGAGACTGAAAAATTTCACGATTATCAAAAAATGGAATGTTTGATATTTAGAATTCTTTTTTTTATTAAAGTTTGGTATAATAATGCCTATAAAACATATTTAAATCTCAAAATCACAATTTGAAAGCATTTGAACCATTTCCCCGAAAATACAATTCTCCTTTAAAAACAAATGGGGGACTATCCAATGAATTATTGTTCAAAAAGTAAAATTTTCAAAATTTTTTTCCTTTTGTAAAATTGAAGTTAATATATAGGAGAATCTCAATTTCCAATTTTATAATATTCACTAAATAAGAAGTGGGTCTAAAGTTGGTCCCAAAAAGTGCACTCGTGAAAAATGAAATTTTCCATTTAAATACACTCGAAACTGAAAAATTTCACGATTTTCAAAAAATGGAATGTTTGATATTAAGAATACTTTGTTTAATTAAAGTTTTGTATAAGAATGCTTATAAAACATATATCCAATTTAAAATCACAATTTGAAAGTGTTTGAGCCATTTTCTCGAAAATACAATTCCACCTATAACATATTTGGGGGAATTTTCAATGAATTATTATTCAAAAAGTAAAATTTTCAAAATTTTGTGCCTTTTGTAAAATTAAAGGTAATATATAGGAGATTCTCCATTTACAATTTTATAACACTCACTAAATAAGAAGTATGTCTAAAGTTGGTCCAGAAATCTGCACTCGAGTTAAAAGAAATTTTATATTCAAATACACTCGAGACTGAAAAATTTCACGATTATCGAAAAATGGAATGTTTGATATTTAGAATTCTTTTTTTTATTAAAGTTTGGTATAAGAATGCCTATAAAACATATTTAAATCTCAAAATCACAATTTGAAAGCATTTGAACCATTTCCCCGAAAATACAATTCTCCTTTAAAAACAAATGGGGGACAATCCAATGAATTATTGTTCAAAAAGTAAAATTTTCAAAAAAATTTTCTTTTTGTAAAATTGAAGTTAATATATAGGAGAATCTCAATTTCCAATTTTATAATATTCACTAAATAAGAAGTGGGTCTAAAGTTGGTCCCAAAAAGTGCACTCCAGAAAATGAAATTTTCCATTTAAATACACTCAAAACTGAAAAATTTCACGATTTTCAAAAAATAAAATATTCGATTTTTAGAAAACATTGTGTTAATTAAAATTTGGGAAAAGAATGACTATGAATATACTTCCATCTCAAAATCACAATTTGAAAGCATTTGAGCCATTTCCCCGAAAATACAATTCCGCTTTAAAAACAAATGGGGGACTATCCAATGAATTATTGTTCAAAAAGCAAAATTTTCAAAAATTTTTCCGTTTGTAAAATTGAAGTTAATATAAAGGAGAATCTCATTTTTCAATTTTATAATATTCACTAAATAAGAAGTGGGTCTGAATTGGGTCCCAAAAAGTGCACTCGAGCAAAATGAAATTTTCCATTCAAATACACTTGAAACTTAAAAATTTCACGATTTTCAAAAAAATAAAATATTTGATTTTTAGAAAACATTGTGTTAATTAAAATTTGGTACAAGAATGACTAAGAAAAATATTTTCATTTCAAAATCACAATTAGAAAGCATTTGAGCCATTTTCTCGAAAATTCAATTTCCCCTATAACATATTTGGGGAACTATTCAATGAATTATTATTCAAAAAGTAAAATTTTCAAAATTTTGTCCCTTTTGTAAAATTGAAGGTAATATATAGGAGATTCTCCATTTACAATTTTATAACACTCGCTAAATAAGAAGTATGTCTAAAGTTGGTCCCAAAAAGTGCACTCGTAAAAAATGAAATTTTCCATTCAAATACACTCGAAACTGAAATATTTCACGATTTTCAAAAAATGGTATGTTTGATATTAAGAATACTTTGTTTAATTAAAGTTTTGTATAAGAATGCTTATAAAACATATATCCAATTTCAAATCACTATTTGTAAGTGTTTGAGCTATTTTCTCGAATATGCAATTCCCCCATTAAAAACACATGGATTCTATTCAAAGAATTATTGTTCAAAAAGTAAAATATTAAAAGAATTTTCTCGTTTGTAAAGTTGAAGCTAATATATTGGAGAATCTGCATTTCCAATTTTATAACACTCACTAAATAAGAAGTGCGTCTAAAATTGGTCCCTAAAAGTGCCTTCGAGGTAAATAAATTTTCCATTCAAATTCTCTCGAAATTGAAAAAATTCACGCTTTCAAAAAATAAATTTTTGAATTTAAAAAAAAAAAAATTTAATTAAAATTTAGTACAAGAATGACTATGAAACATATTTTCATTTCAAAATCAAAATTAGAAAGCATTTGAGACATTTTCTCGAAAATACAATTCCACCTATAACATATTTGGGGGATTATTCAATGAATTATTATTCAAAAAGTAAAATTTTCAAAATTTTGTCCCTTTTGTAAAATTGAAGGTAATATATAGGAGAATTTCAATTTCCAATTTAATAACACTCACTAAATAGGAAGTGAGTCTAAATTTGGTCCCAAATAGTACTCTTGAGCAAAAAGCAATTTTCCATACAAATACAAACGAAACTGAAATATTTCACGATTTTCGAAAGATAAAATTTTTTGATTTTTAGAAAACATTTTTTTTAATTAAAATTTATTACAAGAATGACTTTGAAAAATATTTTCATTTCAAAATCACAATTAGAAAGCATATTAGCCATTTTCTCGAAAATACAATTTCCCCTATAACATATTTGGGGAATTATTCAATGAATTATTATTCAAAAAGTAAAATTTTTAAAATTTTGTCCCTTTTGTAAAATTGAAGGTAATATATAGGAGATTCTCCATTTACAATTTTATAACACTCACTAAATAAGAAGTATGTCTAAAGTTGGTCCAGAAATCTGCACTCGAGTTAAAAGAAATTTTATATTCAAATACACTCGAGACTGAAAAATTTCACGATTATCAAAAAATGGAATGTTTGATATTTAGAATTCTTTTTTTTATTAAAGTTTGGTATAATAATGCCTATAAAACATATTTAAATCTCAAAATCACAATTTGAAAGCATTTGAACCATTTCCCCGAAAATACAATTCTCCTTTAAAAACAAATGGGGGACTATCCAATGAATTATTGTTCAAAAAGTAAAATTTTCAAAATTTTTTTCCTTTTGTAAAATTGAAGTTAATATATAGGAGAATCTCAATTTCCAATTTTATAATATTCACTAAATAAGAAGTGGGTCTAAAGTTGGTCCCAAAAAGTGCACTCGTGAAAAATGAAATTTTCCATTTAAATACACTCGAAACTGAAAAATTTCACGATTTTCAAAAAATGGAATGTTTGATATTAAGAATACTTTGTTTAATTAAAGTTTTGTATAAGAATGCTTATAAAACATATATCCAATTTAAAATCACAATTTGAAAGTGTTTGAGCCATTTTCTCGAAAATACAATTCCACCTATAACATATTTGGGGGAATTTTCAATGAATTATTATTCAAAAAGTAAAATTTTCAAAATTTTGTGCCTTTTGTAAAATTAAAGGTAATATATAGGAGATTCTCCATTTACAATTTTATAACACTCACTAAATAAGAAGTATGTCTAAAGTTGGTCCAGAAATCTGCACTCGAGTTAAAAGAAATTTTATATTCAAATACACTCGAGACTGAAAAATTTCACGATTATCGAAAAATGGAATGTTTGATATTTAGAATTCTTTTTTTTATTAAAGTTTGGTATAAGAATGCCTATAAAACATATTTAAATCTCAAAATCACAATTTGAAAGCATTTGAACCATTTCCCCGAAAATACAATTCTCCTTTAAAAACAAATGGGGGACAATCCAATGAATTATTGTTCAAAAAGTAAAATTTTCAAAAAAATTTTCTTTTTGTAAAATTGAAGTTAATATATAGGAGAATCTCAATTTCCAATTTTATAATATTCACTAAATAAGAAGTGGGTCTAAAGTTGGTCCCAAAAAGTGCACTCCAGAAAATGAAATTTTCCATTTAAATACACTCAAAACTGAAAAATTTCACGATTTTCAAAAAATAAAATATTCGATTTTTAGAAAACATTGTGTTAATTAAAATTTGGGAAAAGAATGACTATGAATATACTTCCATCTCAAAATCACAATTTGAAAGCATTTGAGCCATTTCCCCGAAAATACAATTCCGCTTTAAAAACAAATGGGGGACTATCCAATGAATTATTGTTCAAAAAGCAAAATTTTCAAAAATTTTTCCGTTTGTAAAATTGAAGTTAATATAAAGGAGAATCTCATTTTTCAATTTTATAATATTCACTAAATAAGAAGTGGGTCTGAATTGGGTCCCAAAAAGTGCACTCGAGCAAAATGAAATTTTCCATTCAAATACACTTGAAACTAAAAAATTTCACGATTTTCAAAAAAATAAAATATTTGATTTTTAGAAAACATTGTGTTAATTAAAATTTGGTACAAGAATGACTATGAAAAATATTTTCATTTCAAAATCACAATTAGAAAGCATTTGAGTCATTTTCTCGAAAATTCAATTTCCCCTATAACATATTTGGGGAACTATTCAATGAATTATTATTCAAAAAGTAAAATTTTTAAAATTTTGTCCCTTTTGTAAAATTGAAGGTAATATATAGGAGATTCTCCATTTACAATTTTATAACACTCGCTAAATAAGAAGTATGTCTAAAGTTGGTCCCAAAAAGTGCACTCGTGAAAAATGAAATTTTCCATTCAAATACACTCGAAACTGAAATATTTCACGATTTTCAAAAAATGGTATGTTTGATATTAAGAATACTTCGTTTAATTAAAGTTTTGTATAAGAATGCTTATAAAACATATATCCAATTTCAAATCACTATTTGTAAGTGTTTGAGCTATTTTCTCGAATATGCAATTCCCCCATTAAAAACACATGGATTCTATTCAAAGAATTATTGTTCAAAAAGTAAAATTTTAAAAGAATTTTCTCGTTTGTAAAGTTGAAGCTAATATATTGGAGAATCTGCATTTCCAATTTTATAACACTCACTAAATAAGAAGTGTGTCTAAAATTGGTCCCTAAAAGTGCCCTCGAGGTAAATAAATTTTCCATTCAAATTCTCTCGAAACTGAAAAAATTCACGCTTTCAAAAAATATATTTTTGAATTTAAAAAAAAAAAAATTTTAATTAAAATTTAGTACAAGAATGACTATGAAACATATTTTCATTTCAAAATCACAATTAGAAAGCATTTGAGACATTTTCTCGAAAATACAATTCCACCTATAACATATTTGGGGGATTATTCAATGAATTATTATTCAAAAAGTAAAATTTTCAAAATTTTGTCCCTTTTGTAAAATTGAAGGTAATATATAGGAGAATTTCAATTTCCAATTTAATAACACTCACTAAATAGGAAGTGAGTCTAAATTTGGTCCCAAATAGTACTCTTGAGCAAAAAGCAATTTTCCATACAAATACAAACGAAACTGAAATATTTCACGATTTTCGAAAGATAAAATTTTTTGATTTTTAGAAAACATTTTTTTTAATTAAAATTTATTACAAGAATGACTATGAAAAATATTTTCATTTCAAAATCACAATTAGAACGCATATTAGCCATTTTCTCGAAAATACAATTTCCCCTATAACATATTTGGGGAATTATTCAATGAATTATTATTCATAAAGTAAAATTTTTAAAATTTTGTCCCTTTTGTAAAATTGAAGGTAATATATAGGAGAAACTCCATTTACAATTTTATAACACTCACTAAATAAGAAGTATGTCTAAAGTTGGTCCCAAAATCTGCACTCGAGCTAAAAGAAATTTTCCATTCAAATTTACTCGAAACTGAAAAATCTCACGCTTTCGAAAAATAAATTTTCGTATTTTTAAAAACATTTTTTTTTAATTAAAATTTGGTAAAAGAATGACTATGAAACACATTTCCATCTCAAAATCAAAATTTGAAAGCATTTGAGCCATTTCCCCGAAAATACAATTCCCCTTTAAAAACAAATGGGGGACAATCCAATGAATTATTGTTCAACAAGTAAAATTTTCAAAAAATTTTTCCTTTTGTAAAATTGAAGTTAATATATAGGAGAATGTCAATTTCCAATTTTATAATATTCACTAAATAAGAAGTGGGTCTAAAGTTGGTCCCAAAAAGTGCACTCGTGAAAAATGAAATTTTCCATTTAAATACACTCGAAACTGAAAAATTTCACGATTTTCAAAAAATGGAATGTTTGATATTAAGAATACTTTGTTTAATTAAAGTTTTGTATAAGAATGCTTATAAAACATATATCCAATTTAAAATCACAATTTGAAAGTGTTTGAGCCATTTTCTCGAAAATACAATTCCACCTATAACATATTTGGGGGAATTTTCAATGAATTATTATTCAAAAAGTAAAATTTTCAAAATTTTGTCCCTTTTGTAAAATTGAAGGTAATATATAGGAGATTCTCCATTTACAATTTTATAACACTCACTAAATAAGAAGTATGTCTAAAGTTGGTCCAGAAATCTGCACTCGAGTTAAAAGAAATTTTATATTCAAATACACTCGAGACTGAAAAATTTCACGATTATCGAAAAATGGAATGTTTGATATTTAGAATTCTTTTTTTTATTAAAGTTTGGTATAAGAATGCCTATAAAACATATTTAAATCTCAAAATCACAATTTGAAAGCATTTGAACCATTTCCCCGAAAATACAATTCTCCTTTAAAAACAAATGGGAGACTATCCAATGAATTATTGTTCAAAAAGTAAAATTTTCAAAAAATTTTTCCTTTTGTAAAATTGAAGTTAATATATAGGAGAATCTCAATTTCCAATTTTATAATATTCACTAAATAAGAAGTGGGTCTAAAGTTGGTCCCAAAAAGTGCACTCCAGAAAATGAAATTTTCCATTTAAATACACTCAAAACTGATAAATTTCACTATTTTCAAAAAATAAAATATTCGATTTTTAGAAAACATTGTGTTAATTAAAATTTGGGAAAAGAATGACTATGAATATACTTCCATCTCAAAATCACAATTTGAAAGCATTTGAGCCATTTCCCCGAAAATACAATTCCGCTTTAAAAACAAATGGGGGACTATCCAATGAATTATTGTTCAAAAAGCAAAATTTTCAAAAATTTTTCCGTTTGTAAAATTGAAGTTAATATAAAGGAGAATCTCATTTTTCAATTTTATAATATTCACTAAATAAGAAGTGGGTCTGAATTGGGTCCCAAAAAGTGCACTCGAGCAAAATGAAATTTTCCATTCAAATACACTTGAAACTAAAAAATTTCACGATTTTCAAAAAAATAAAATATTTGATTTTTAGAAAACATTGTGTTAATTAAAATTTGGTACAAGAATGACTATGAAAAATATTTTCATTTCAAAATCACAATTAGAAAGCATTTGAGCCATTTTCTCGAAAATTCAATTTCCCCTATAACATATTTGGGGAACTATTCAATGAATTATTATTCAAAAAGTAAAATTTTCAAAATTTTGTCCCTTTTGTAAAATTGAAGGTAATATATAGGAGATTCTCCATTTACAATTTTATAACACTCGCTAAATAAGAAGTATGTCTAAAGTTGGTCCCAAAAAGTGCACTCGTAAAAAATGAAATTTTCCATTCAAATACACTCGAAACTGAAATATTTCACGATTTTCAAAAAATGGTATGTTTGATATTAAGAATACTTTGTTTAATTAAAGTTTTGTATAAGAATGCTTATAAAACATATATCCAATTTCAAATCACTATTTGTAAGTGTTTGAGCTATTTTCTCGAATATGCAATTCCCCCATTAAAAACACATGGATTCTATTCAAAGAATTATTGTTCAAAAAGTAAAATTTTAAAAGAATTTTCTCGTTTGTAAAGTTGAAGCTAATATATTGGAGAATCTGCATTTCCAATTTTATAACACTCACTAAATAAGAAGTGCGTCTAAAATTGGTCCCTAAAAGTGCCTTCGAGGTAAATAAATTTTCCATTCAAATTCTCTCGAAACTGAAAAAATTCACGCTTTCAAAAAATAAATTTTTGAATTTAAAAAAAAAAAAATTTAATTAAAATTTAATACAAGAATGACTATGAAACATATTTTCATTTCAAAATCACAATTAGAAAGCATTTGAGACATTTTCTCGAAAATACAATTCCACCTATAACATATTTGGGGGATTATTCAATGAATTATTATTCAAAAAGTAAAATTTTCAAAATTTTGTCCCTTTTGTAAAATTGAAGGTAATATATAGGAGAATTTCAATTTCCAATTTAATAACACTCACTAAATAGGAAGTGAGTCTAAATTTGGTCCCAAATAGTACTCTTGAGCAAAAAGCAATTTTCCATACAAATACAAACGAAACTGAAATATTTCACGATTTTCGAAAGATAAATTTTTTTGATTTTTAGAAAACATTTTTTTTAATTAAAATTTATTACAAGAATGACTTTGAAAAATATTTTCATTTCAAAATCACAATTAGAAAGCATATTAGCCATTTTCTCGAAAATACAATTTCCCCTATAACATATTTGGGGAATTATTCAATGAATTATTATTCAAAAAGTAAAATTTTTAAAATTTTGTCCCTTTTGTAAAATTGAAGGTAATATATAGGAGAATCTCCATTTACAATTTTATAACACTCACTAAATAAGAAGTATGTCTAAAGTTGGTCCCAAAATCTGCACTCGAGCTAAAAGAAATTTTCCATTCAAATTTACTCGAAACTGAAAAATCTCACGCTTTCGAAAAATAAATTTTCGTATTTTTAAAAACACTTTTTTTTATTTAAAATTTGGTAAAAGAATGACTATGAAACACATTTCCATCTCAAAATCAAAATTTGAAAGCATTTGAGCCATTTCCCCGAAAATACAATTCCCCTTTAAAAACAAATGGGGGACAATCCAATGAATTATTGTTCAAAAAGTAAAATTTTCAAAAAAATTTTCTTTTTGTAAAATTGAAGTTAATATATAGGAGAATCTCAATTTCCAATTTTATAATATTCACTAAATAAGAAGTGGGTCTAAAGTTGGTCCCAAAAAGTGCACTCGTGAAAAATGAAATTTTCCATTTAAATACACTCGAAACTGAAAAATTTCACGATTTTCAAAAAATGGAATGTTTGATATTAAGAATACTTTGTTTAATTAAAGTTTTGTATAAGAATGCTTATAAAACATATATCCAATTTAAAATCACAATTTGAAAGTGTTTGAGCCATTTTCTCGAAAATACAATTCCACCTATAACATATTTGGGGAATTTTCAATGAATTATTATTCAAAAAGTAAAATTTTCAAAATTTTGTCCCTTTTGTAAAATTAAAGGTAATATATAGGAGATTCTCCATTTACAATTTTATAACACTCACTAAATAAGAAGTATGTCTAAAGTTGGTCCAGAAATCTGCACTCGAGTTAAAAGAAATTTTATATTCAAATACACTCGAGACTGAAAAATTTCACGATTATCGAAAAATGGAATGTTTGATATTTAGAATTCTTTTTTTTATTAAAGTATGGTATAAGAATGCCTATAAAACATATTTAAATCTCAAAATCACAATTTGAAAGCATTTGAACCATTTCCCCGAAAATACAATTCTCCTTTAAAAACAAATGGGGGACAATCCAATGAATTATTGTTCAAAAAGTAAAATTTTCAAAAAAATTTTCTTTTTGTAAAATTAAAGTTAATATATAGGAGAATCTCAATTTCCAATTTTATAATATTCACTAAATAAGAAGTGGGTCTAAAGTTGGTCCCAAAAAGTGCACTCCAGAAAATGAAATTTTCCATTTAAATACACTCAAAACTGAAAAATTTCACGATTTTCAAAAAATAAAATATTCGATTTTTAGAAAACATTGTGTTAATTAAAATTTGGGAAAAGAATGACTATGAATATACTTCCATCTCAAAATCACAATTTGAAAGCATTTGAGCCATTTCCCCGAAAATACAATTCCGCTTTAAAAACAAATGGGGGACTATCCAATGAATTATTGTTCAAAAAGCAAAATTTTCAAAAATTTTTCCGTTTGTAAAATTGAAGTTAATATAAAGGAGAATCTCATTTTTCAATTTTATAATATTCACTAAATAAGAAGTGGGTCTGAATTGGGTCCCAAAAAGTGCACTCGAGCAAAATGAAATTTTCCATTCAAATACACTTGAAACTAAAAAATTTCACGATTTTCAAAAAAATAAAATATTTGATTTTTAGAAAACATTGTGTTAATTAAAATTTGGTACAAGAATGACTATGAAAAATATTTTCATTTCAAAATCACAATTAGAAAGCATTTGAGCCATTTTCTCGAAAATTCAATTTCCCCTATAACATATTTGGGGAACTATTCAATGAATTATTATTCAAAAAGTAAAATTTTCAAAATTTTGTCCCTTTTGTAAAATTGAAGGTAATATATAGGAGATTCTCCATTTACAATTTTATAACACTCGCTAAATAAGAAGTATGTCTAAAGTTGGTCCCAAAAAGTGCACTCGTAAAAAATGAAATTTTCCATTCAAATACACTCGAAACTGAAATATTTCACGATTTTCAAAAAATGGTATGTTTGATATTAAGAATACTTTGTTTAATTAAAGTTTTGTATAAGAATGCTTATAAAACATATATCCAATTTCAAATCACTATTTGTAAGTGTTTGAGCTATTTTCTCGAATATGCAATTCCCCCATTAAAAACACATGGATTCTATTCAAAGAATTATTGTTCAAAAAGTAAAATTTTAAAAGAATGTTCTCGTTTGTAAAGTTGAAGCTAATATATTGGAGAATCTGCATTTCCAATTTTATAACACTCACTAAATAAGAAGTGCGTCTAAAATTGGTCCCTAAAAGTGCCTTCGAGGTAAATAAATTTTCCATTCAAATTCTCTCGAAACTGAAAAAATTCACGCTTTCAAAAAATAAATTTTTGAATTTAAAAAAAAAAAAATTTAATTAAAATTTAGTACAAGAATGACTATGAAACATATTTTCATTTCAAAATCACAATTAGAAAGCATTTGAGACATTTTCTCGAAAATACAATTCCACCTATAACATATTTGGGGGATTATTCAATGAATTATTATTCAAAAAGTAAAATTTTCAAAATTTTGTCCCTTTTGTAAAATTGAAGGTAATATATAGGAGAATTTCAATTTCCAATTTAATAACACTCACTAAATAGGAAGTGAGTCTAAATTTGGTCCCAAATAGTACTCTTGAGCAAAAAGCAATTTTCCATACAAATACAAACGAAACTGAAATATTTCACGATTTTCGAAAGATAAAATTTTTTGATTTTTAGAAAACATTTTTTTTAATTAAAATTTATTACAAGAATGACTATGAAAAATATTTTCATTTCAAAATCACAATTAGAAAGCATATTAGCCATTTTCTCGAAAATACAATTTCCCCTATAACATATTTGGGGAATTATTCAATGAATTATTATTCATAAAGTAAAATTTTTAAAATTTTGTCCCTTTTGTAAAATTGAAGGTAATATATAGGAGAATCTCCATTTACAATTTTATAACACTCACTAAATAAGAAGTATGTCTAAAGTTGGTCCCAAAATCTGCACTCGAGCTAAAAGAAATTTTCCATTCAAATTTACTCGAAACTGAAAAATCTCACGCTTTCGAAAAATAAATTTTCGTATTTTTAAAAACATTTTTTTTTAATTAAAATTTGGTAAAAGAATGACTATGAAACACATTTCCATCTCAAAATCAAAATTTGAAAGCATTTGAGTAATTTCCCCGAAAATACAATTCCCCTTTAAAAACAAATGGGGGACAATCCAATGAATTATTGTTCAAAAAGTAAAATTTTCAAAAAAATTTTCTTTTTGTAAAATTGAAGTTAATATATAGGAGAATCTCAATTTCCAATTTTATAATATTCACTAAATAAGAAGTGGGTCTAAAGTTGGTCCCAAAAAGTGCACTCGTGAAAAATGAAATTTTCCATTTAAATACACTCGAAACTGAAAAATTTCACGATTTTCAAAAAATGGAATGTTTGATATTAAGAATACTTTGTTTAATTAAAGTTTTGTATAAGAATGCTTATAAAACATATATCCAATTTAAAATCACAATTTGAAAGTGTTTGAGCCATTTTCTCGAAAATACAATTCCACCTATAACATATTTGGGGAATTTTCAATGAATTATTATTCAAAAAGTAAAATTTTCAAAATTTTGTCCCTTTTGTAAAATTAAAGGTAATATATAGGAGATTCTCCATTTACAATTTTATAACACTCACTAAATAAGAAGTATGTCTAAAGTTGGTCCAGAAATCTGCACTCGAGTTAAAAGAAATTTTATATTCAAATACACTCGAGACTGAAAAATTTCACGATTATCGAAAAATGGAATGTTTGATATTTAGAATTCTTTTTTTTATTAAAGTATGGTATAAGAATGCCTATAAAACATATTTAAATCTCAAAATCACAATTTGAAAGCATTTGAACCATTTCCCCGAAAATACAATTCTCCTTTAAAAACAAATGGGGGACAATCCAATGAATTATTGTTCAAAAAGTAAAATTTTCAAAAAAATTTTCTTTTTGTAAAATTAAAGTTAATATATAGGAGAATCTCAATTTCCAATTTTATAATATTCACTAAATAAGAAGTGGGTCTAAAGTTGGTCCCAAAAAGTGCACTCCAGAAAATGAAATTTTCCATTTAAATACACTCAAAACTGAAAAATTTCACGATTTTCAAAAAATAAAATATTCTATTTTTAGAAAACATTGTGTTAATTAAAATTTGGGAAAAGAATGACTATGAATATACTTCCATCTCAAAATCACAATTTGAAAGCATTTGAGCCATTTCCCCGAAAATACAATTCCGCTTTAAAAACAAATGGGGGACTATCCAATGAATTATTGTTCAAAAAGCAAAATTTTCAAAAATTTTTCCGTTTGTAAAATTGAAGTTAATATAAAGGAGAATCTCATTTTTCAATTTTATAATATTCACTAAATAAGAAGTGGGTCTGAATTGGGTCCCAAAAAGTGCACTCGAGCAAAATGAAATTTTCCATTCAAATACACTTGAAACTAAAAAATTTCACGATTTTCAAAAAAATAAAATATTTGATTTTTAGAAAACATTGTGTTAATTAAAATTTGGTACAAGAATGACTATGAAAAATATTTTCATTTCAAAATCACAATTAGAAAGCATTTGAGCCATTTTCTCGAAAATTCAATTTCCCCTATAACATATTTGGGGAACTATTCAATGAATTATTATTCAAAAAGTAAAATTTTCAAAATTTTGTCCCTTTTGTAAAATTGAAGGTAATATATAGGAGATTCTCCATTTACAATTTTATAACACTCGCTAAATAAGAAGTATGTCTAAAGTTGGTCCCAAAAAGTGCACTCGTAAAAAATGAAATTTTCCATTCAAATACACTCGAAACTGAAATATTTCACGATTTTCAAAAAATGGTATGTTTGATATTAAGAATACTTTGTTTAATTAAAGTTTTGTATAAGAATGCTTATAAAACATATATCCAATTTCAAATCACTATTTGTAAGTGTTTGAGCTATTTTCTCGAATATGCAATTCCCCCATTAAAAACACATGGATTCTATTCAAAGAATTATTGTTCAAAAAGTAAAATTTTAAAAGAATGTTCTCGTTTGTAAAGTTGAAGCTAATATATTGGAGAATCTGCATTTCCAATTTTATAACACTCACTAAATAAGAAGTGCGTCTAAAATTGGTCCCTAAAAGTGCCTTCGAGGTAAATAAATTTTCCATTCAAATTCTCTCGAAACTGAAAAAATTCACGCTTTCAAAAAATAAATTTTTGAATTTAAAAAAAAAAAAATTTAATTAAAATTTAGTACAAGAATGACTATGAAACATATTTTCATTTCAAAATCACAATTAGAAAGCATTTGAGACATTTTCTCGAAAATACAATTCCACCTATAACATATTTGGGGGATTATTCAATGAATTATTATTCAAAAAGTAAAATTTTCAAAATTTTGTCCCTTTTGTAAAATTGAAGGTAATATATAGGAGAATTTCAATTTCCAATTTAATAACACTCACTAAATAGGAAGTGAGTCTAAATTTGGTCCCAAATAGTACTCTTGAGCAAAAAGCAATTTTCCATACAAATACAAACGAAACTGAAATATTTCACGATTTTCGAAAGATAAAATTTTTTGATTTTTAGAAAACATTTTTTTTAATTAAAATTTATTACAAGAATGACTATGAAAAATATTTTCATTTCAAAATCACAATTAGAAAGCATATTAGCCATTTTCTCGAAAATACAATTTCCCCTATAACATATTTGGGGAATTATTCAATGAATTATTATTCATAAAGTAAAATTTTTAAAATTTTGTCCCTTTTGTAAAATTGAAGGTAATATATAGGAGAATCTCCATTTACAATTTTATAACACTCACTAAATAAGAAGTATGTCTAAAGTTGGTCCCAAAATCTGCACTCGAGCTAAAAGAAATTTTCCATTCAAATTTACTCGAAACTGAAAAATCTCACGCTTTCGAAAAATAAATTTTCGTATTTTTAAAAACATTTTTTTTTAATTAAAATTTGGTAAAAGAATGACTATGAAACACATTTCCATCTCAAAATCAAAATTTGAAAGCATTTGAGCCATTTCCCCGAAAATACAATTCCCCTTTAAAAACAAATGGGGGACAATCCAATGAATTATTGTTCAACAAGTAAAATTTTCAAAAAATTTTTCCTTTTGTAAAATTGAAGTTAATATATAGGAGAATGCCAATTTCCAATTTTATAATATTCACTAAATAAGAAGTGGGTCTAAAGTTGGTCCCAAAAAGTGCACTCGTGAAAAATGAAATTTTCCATTTAAATACACTCGAAACTGAAAAATTTCACGATTTTCAAAAAATGGAATGTTTGATATTAAGAATACTTTGTTTAATTAAAGTTTTGTATAAGAATGCTTATAAAACATATATCCAATTTAAAATCACAATTTGAAAGTGTTTGAGCCATTTTCTCGAAAATACAATTCCACCTATAACATATTTGGGGGAATTTTCAATGAATTATTATTCAAAAAGTAAAATTTTCAAAATTTTGTCCCTTTTGTAAAATTGAAGGTAATATATAGGAGATTCTCCATTTACAATTTTATAACACTCACTAAATAAGAAGTATGTCTAAAGTTGGTCCAGAAATCTGCACTCGAGTTAAAAGAAATTTTATATTCAAATACACTCGAGACTGAAAAATTTCACGATTATCGAAAAATGGAATGTTTGATACTTAGAATTCTTTTTTTTATTAAAGTTTGGTATAAGAATGCCTATAAAACATATTTAAATCTCAAAATCACAATTTGAAAGCATTTGAACCATTTCCCCGAAAATACAATTCTCCTTTAAAAACAAATGGGAGACTATCAAATGAATTATTGTTCAAAAAGTAAAATTTTCAAAATTTTTTTCCTTTTGTAAAATTGAAGTTAATATATAGGAGAATCTCAATTTCCAATTTTATAATATTCACTAAATAAGAAGTGGGTCTAAAGTTGGTCCCAAAAAGTGCACTCCAGAAAATGAAATTTTCCATTTAAATACACTCAAAACTGAAAAATTTCACGATTTTCAAAAAATAAAATATTCGATTTTTAGAAAACATTGTGTTAATTAAAATTTGGGAAAAGAATGACTATGAATATACTTCCATCTCAAAATCACAATTTGAAAGCATTTGAGCCATTTCCCCGAAAATACAATTCCGCTTTAAAAACAAATGGGGGACTATCCAATGAATTATTGTTCAAAAAGCAAAATTTTCAAAAATTTTTCCGTTTGTAAAATTGAAGTTAATATAAAGGAGAATCTCATTTTTCAATTTTATAATATTCACTAAATAAGAAGTGGGTCTGAATTGGGTCCCAAAAAGTGCACTCGAGCAAAATGAAATTTTCCATTCAAATACACTTGAAACTAAAAAATTTCACGATTTTCAAAAAAATAAAATATTTGATTTTTAGAAAACATTGTGTTAATTAAAATTTGGTACAAGAATGACTATGAAAAATATTTTCATTTCAAAATCACAATTAGAAAGCATTTGAGCCATTTTCTCGAAAATTCAATTTCCCCTATAACATATTTGGGGAACTATTCAATGAATTATTATTCAAAAAGTAAAATTTTTAAAATTTTGTCCCTTTTGTAAAATTGAAGGTAATATATAGGAGATTCTCCATTTACAATTTTATAACACTCGCTAAATAAGAAGTATGTCTAAAGTTGGTCCCAAAAAGTGCACTCGTGAAAAATGAAATTTTCCATTCAAATACACTCGAAACTGAAATATTTCACGATTTTCAAAAAATGGTATGTTTGATATTAAGAATACTTCGTTTAATTAAAGTTTTGTATAAGAATGCTTATAAAACATATATCCAATTTCAAATCACTATTTGTAAGTGTTTGAGCTATTTTCTCGAATATGCAATTCCCCCATTAAAAACACATGGATTCTATTCAAAGAATTATTGTTCAAAAAGTAAAATTTTAAAAGAATTTTCTCGTTTGTAAAGTTGAAGCTAATATATTGGAGAATCTGCATTTCCAATTTTATAACACTCACTAAATAAGAAGTGTGTCTAAAATTGGTCCCTAAAAGTGCCCTCGAGGTAAATAAATTTTCCATTCAAATTCTCTCGAAACTGAAAAAATTCAAGCTTTCAAAAAATAAATTTTTGAATTTAAAAAAAAAAAAATTTTAATTAAAATTTAGTACAAGAATGACTATGAAACATATTTTCATTTCAAAATCACAATTAGAAAGCATTTGAGACATTTTCTCGAAAATACAATTCCACCTATAACATATTTGGGGGATTATTCAATGAATTATTATTCAAAAAGTAAAATTTTCAAAATTTTGTCCCTTTTGTAAAATTGAAGGTAATATATAGGAGAATTTCAATTTCCAATTTAATAACACTCACTAAATAGGAAGTGAGTCTAAATTTGGTCCCAAATAGTACTCTTGAGCAAAAAGCAATTTTCCATACAAATACAAACGAAACTGAAATATTTCACGATTTTCGAAAGATAAAATTTTTTGATTTTTAGAAAACATTTTTTTTAATTAAAATTTATTACAAGAATGACTATGAAAAATATTTTCATTTCAAAATCACAATTAGAAAGCATATTAGCCATTTTCTCGAAAATACAATTTCCCCTATAACATATTTGGGGAATTATTCAATGAATTATTATTCATAAAGTAAAATTTTTAAAATTTTGTCCCTTTTGTAAAATTGAAGGTAATATATAGGAGAATCTCCATTTACAATTTTATAACACTCACTAAATAAGAAGTATGTCTAAAGTTGGTCCCAAAATCTGCACTCGAGCTAAAAGAAATTTTCCATTCAAATTTACTCGAAACTGAAAAATCTCACGCTTTCGAAAAATAAATTTTCGTATTTTTAAAAACATTTTTTTTAATTAAAATTTTATAAAAGAATGACTATGAAACACATTTCCATCTCAAAATCAAAATTTGAAAGCATTTGAGCCATTTCCCCGAAAATACAATTCCCCTTTAAAAACAAATGGGGGACAATCCAATGAATTATTGTTCAAAAAGTAAAATTTTCAAAAAAATTTTCCTTTTGTAAAATTGAAGTTAATATATAGGAGAATCTCAATTTCCAATTTTATAATATTCACTAAATAAGAAGTGGGTCTAAAGTTGGTCCCAAAAAGTGCACTCGTGAAAAATGAAATTTTCCATTTAAATATACTCGAAACTGAAAAATTTCACGATTTTCAAAAAATGGAATGTTTGATATTAAGAATACTTTGTTTAATTAAAGTTTTGTATAAGAATGCTTATAAAACATATATCCAATTTAAAATCACAATTTGAAAGTGTTTGAGCCATTTTCTCGAAAATACAATTCCACCTATAACATATTTGGGGGAATTTTCAATGAATTATTATTCAAAAAGTAAAATTTTCAAAATTTTGTCCCTTTTGTAAAATTGAAGGTAATATATAGGAGATTCTCCATTTACAATTTTATAACACTCACTAAATAAGAAGTATGTCTAAAGTTGGTCCAGAAATCTGCACTCGAGTTAAAAGAAATTTTATATTCAAATACACTCGAGACTGAAAAATTTCACGATTATCGAAAAATGGAATGTTTGATATTTAGAATTCTTTTTTTTATTAAAGTATGGTATAAGAATGCCTATAAAACATATTTAAATCTCAAAATCACAATTTGAAAGCATTTGAACCATTTCCCCGAAAATACAATTCTCCTTTAAAAACAAATGGGAGACTATCCAATGAATTATTGTTCAAAAAGTAAAATTTTCAAAAAATTTTTCCTTTTGTAAAATTAAAGTTAATATATAGGAGAATCTCAATTTCCAATTTTATAATATTCACTAAATAAGAAGTGGGTCTAAAGTTGGTCCCAAAAAGTGCACTCCAGAAAATGAAATTTTCCATTTAAATACACTCGAAACTGAAAAATTTCACGATTTTCAAAAAATAAAATATTCGATTTTTAGAAAACATTGTGTTAATTAAAATTTGGGAAAAGAATGACTATGAATATACTTCCATCTCAAAATCACAATTTGAAAGCATTTGAGCCATTTCCCCGAAAATACAATTCCGCTTTAAAAACAAATGGGGGACTATCCAATGAATTATTGTTCAAAAAGCAAAATTTTCAAAAATTTTTCCGTTTGTCAAATTGAAGTTAATATATAAGAGAATCTCAATTTCCAATTTTATAATATTCACTAAATAAGAAGTGGGTCTGAATTGGGTCCCAAAAAGTGCACTCGAGCAAAATGAAATTTTCCATTCAAATACACTTGAAACTAAAAAATTTCACGATTTTCAAAAAAATAAAATATTTGATTTTTAGAAAACATTGTGTTAATTAAAATTTGGTACAAGAATGACTATGAAAAATATTTTCATTTCAAAATCACAATTAGAAAGCATTTGAGCCATTTTCTCGAAAATTCAATTTCCCCTATAACATATTTGGGGAACTATTCAATGAATTATTATTCAAAAAGTAAAATTTTCAAAATTTTGTCCCTTTTGTAAAATTGAAGTTAATATATAGGAGAATCTGCATTTCCAATTTTATAACACTCACTAAATAAAAAGTGTGTCTAAAATTGGTCCCTAAAAGTGCCTTCGAGGTAAATAAATTTTCCATTCAAATTCTCTCGAAACTGAAAAAATTCACGCTTTCAAAAAATAAATTTTTGAATTTAAAAAAAAAAAAAAATTAATTAAAATTTAGTACAAGAATGACTATGAAACATATTTTCATTTCAAAATCACAATTAGAAAGCATTTGAGACATTTTCTCGAAAATACAATTCCACCTATAACATATTTGGGGGATTATTCAATGAATTATTATTCAAAAAAAAAAAATTTCAAAATTTTGTCCCTTTTGTAAAATTGAAGGTAATATATAGGAGAATTTCAATTTCCAATTTAATAACACTCAGTAAATAGGAAGTGAGTCTAAATTTGGTCCCAAAAAGTGCACTCGTGAAAAATGAAATTTTCCATTTAAATACACTCGAAACTGAAAAATTTCACGATTTTCAAAAAATGGAATGTTTGATATTAAGAATACTTTGTTTAATTAAAGTTTTGTATAAGAATGCTTATAAAACATATATCCAATTTAAAATCACAATTTGAAAGTGTTTGAGTCATTTTCTCGAAAATACAATTCCACCTATAACATATTTGGGGGAATTTTCAATGAATTATTATTCAAAAAGTAAAATTTTCAAAATTTTGTCCCTTTTGTAAAATTGAAGGTAATATATAGGAGATTCTCCATTTACAATTTTATAACACTCACTAAATAAGAAGTATGTCTAAAGTTGGTCCAGAAATCTGCACTCGAGTTAAAAGAAATTTTATATTCAAATACACTCGAGACTGAAAAATTTCACGATTATCGAAAAATGGAATGTTTGATATTTAGAATTCTTTTTTTTATTAAAGTTTGGTATAAGAATGCCTATAAAACATATTTAAATCTCAAAATCACAATTTGAAAGCATTTGAACCATTTCCCCGAAAATACAATTCTCCTTTAAAAACAAATGGGAGACTATCCAATGAATTATTGTTCAAAAAGTAAAATTTTCAAAAATTTTTTCCTTTTGTAAAATTGAAGTTAATATATAAGAGAATCTCAATTTCCAATTTTATAATATTCACTAAATAAGAAGTGGGTCTGAATTGGGTCCCAAAAAGTGCACTCGAGCAAAATGAAATTTTCCATTCAAATACACTTGAAACTAAAAAATTTCACGATTTTCAAAAAAATAAAATATTTGATTTTTAGAAAACATTGTGTTAATTAAAATTTGGTACAAGAATGACTATGAAAAATATTTTCATTTCAAAATCACAATTAGAAAGCATTTGAGCCATTTTCTCGAAAATTCAATTTCCCCTATAACATATTTGGGGAACTATTCAATGAATTATTATTCAAAAAGTAAAATTTTCAAAATTTTGTCCCTTTTGTAAAATTGAAGTTAATATATAGGAGATTCTCCATTTACAATTTTATAACACTCGCTAAATAAGAAGTATGTCTAAAGTTGGTCCCAAAAAGTGCACTCGTGAAAAATGAAATTTTCCATTCAAATACACTCGAAACTGAAATATTTCACGATTTTCAAAAAATGGTATGTTTGATATTAAGAATACTTTGTTTAATTAAAGTTTTGTATAAGAATGCTTATAAAACATATATCCAATTTCAAATCACTATTTGTAAGTGTTTGAGCTATTTTCTCGAATATGCAATTCCCCCATTAAAAACACATGGATTCTATTCAAAGAATTATTGTTCAAAAAGTAAAATTTTAAAAGAATTTTCTCGTTTGTAAAGTTGAAGCTAATATATTGGAGAATCTGCATTTCCAATTTTATAACACTCACTAAATAAGAAGTGTGTCTAAAATTGGTCCCTAAAAGTGCCTTCGAGGTAAATAAATTTTCCATTCAAATTCTCTCGAAACTGAAAAAATTCACGCTTTCAAAAAATAAATTTTTAAATTTAAAAAAAAAAAAATTTAATTAAAATTTAGTACAAGAATGACTATGAAACATATTTTCATTTCAAAATCACAATTAGAAAGCATTTGAGACATTTTCTCGAAAATACAATTCCACCTATAACATATTTGGGGGATTATTCAATGAATTATTATTCAAAAAGTAAAATTTTCAAAATTTTGTCCCTTTTGTAAAATTGAAGGTAATATATAGGAGAATTTCAATTTCCAATTTAATAACACTCACTAAATAGGAAGTGAGTCTAAATTTGGTCCCAAATAGTACTCTTGAGCAAAAAGCAATTTTCCATACAAATACAAACGAAACTGAAATATTTCACGATTTTTGAAAGATAAAATTTTTTGATTTTTAGAAAACATTTTTTTAATTAAAATTTATTACAAGAATGACTATGAAAAATATTTTCATTTCAAAATCACAATTAGAAAGCATATTAGCCATTTTCTCGAAAATACAATTTCCCCTATAACATATTTGGGGAATTATTCAATGACTTATTATTCAAAAAGTAAAATTTTCAAAATTTTGTCCCTTTTGTAAAATTGAAGGTAATATATAGGAGAATCTCCATTTACAATTTTATAACACTCACTAAATAAGAAGTATGTCTAAAGTTGGTCCCAAAATCTGCACTCGAGCTAAAAGAAATTTTCCATTCAAATTTACTCGAAACTGAAAAATCTCACGCTTTCGAAAAATAAATTTTCGTATTTTTAAAAACATTTTTTTTTAATTAAAATTTGGTAAAAGAATGACTATGAAACACATTTCCATCTCAAAATCAAAATTTGAAAGCATTTGAACCATTTCCCCGAAAATACAATTCTCCTTTAAAAACAAATGGGAGACTCTCCAATGAATTATTGTTCAAAAAGTAAAATTTTCAAAAATTTTTTCCTTTTGTAAAATTGAAGTTAATATATAGGAGATTCTCCATTTACAATTTTATAACACTCACTAAATAAGAAGTATGTCTAAAGTTGGTCCAGAAATCTGCACTCGAGTTAAAAGAAATTTTATATTCAAATACACTCGAGACTGAAAAATTTCACGATTATCGAAAAATGGAATGTTTGATATTTAGAATTCTTTTTTTTATTAAAGTTTGGTATAAGAATGCCTATAAAACATATTTAAATCTCAAAATCACAATTTGAAAGCATTTGAACCATTTCCCCGAAAATACAATTCTCCTTTAAAAACAAATGGGAGACTATCCAATGAATTATTGTTCAAAAAGTAAAATTTTCAAAAATTTTTTCCTTTTGTAAAACTGAAGTTAATATATAAGAGAATCTCAATTTCCAATTTTATAATATTCACTAAATAAGAAGTGGGTCTGAATTGGGTCCCAAAAAGTGCACTCGAGCAAAATGAAATTTTCCATTCAAATACACTTGAAACTAAAAAATTTCACGATTTTCAAAAAAATAAAATATTTGATTTTTAGAAAACATTGTGTTAATTAAAATTTGGTACAAGAATGACTATGAAAAATATTTTCATTTCAAAATCACAATTAGAAAGCATTTGAGCCATTTTCTCGAAAATTCAATTTCCCCTATAACATATTTGGGGAACTATTCAATGAATTATTATTCAAAAAGTAAAATTTTCAAAATTTTGTCCCTTTCGTAAAATTGAAGTTAATATATAGGAGATTCTCCATTTACAATTTTATAACACTCGCTAAATAAGAAGTATGTCTAAAGTTGGTCCCAAAAAGTGCACTCGTGAAAAATGAAATTTTCCATTCAAATACACTCGAAACTGAAATATTTCACGATTTTCAAAAAATGGTATGTTTGATATTAAGAATACTTTGTTTAATTAAAGTTTTGTATAAGAATGCTTATAAAACATATATCCAATTTAAAATCACAATTTGAAAGTGCTTGAGCCATTTTCTCGAAAATACAATTCCACCTATAACATATTTGGGGGAATTTTCAATGAATTATTATTCAAAAAGTAAAATTTTCAAAATTTTGTCCCTTTTATAAAATTGAAGGTAATATATAGGAGATTCTCCATTTACAATTTTATAACACTCACTAAATAAGAAGTATGTCTAAAGTTGGTCCAGAAATCTGCACTCGAGTTAAAAGAAATTTTATATTCAAATACACTCGAGACTGAAAAATTTCACGATTATCGAAAAATGGAATGTTTGATATTTAGAATTCTTTTTTTTATTAAAGTATGGTATAAGAATGCCTATAAAACATATTTAAATCTCAAAATCACAATTTGAAAGCATTTGAACCATTTCCCCGAAAATACAATTCTCCTTTAAAAACAAATGGGAGACTATCCAATGAATTATTGTTCAAAAAGTAAAATTTTCAAAAATTTTTTCCTTTTGTAAAATTAAAGTTAATATATAGGAGAATCTCAATTTCCAATTTTATAATATTCACTAAATAAGAAGTGGGTCTAAAGTTGGTCCCAAAAAGTGCACTCCAGAAAATGAAATTTTCCATTTAAATACACTCGAAACTGAAAAATTTCACGATTTTCAAAAAATAAAATATTCGATTTTTAGAAAACATTGTGTTAATTAAAATTTGGGAAAAGAATGACTATGAATATACTTCCATCTCAAAATCACAATTTGAAAGCATTTGAGCCATTTCCCCGAAAATACAATTCCGCTTTAAAAACAAATGGGGGACTATCCAATGAATTATTGTTCAAAAAGCAAAATTTTCAAAAATTTTTCCGTTTGTAAAATTGAAGTTAATATAAAGGAGAATCTCATTTTTCAATTTTATAATATTCACTAAATAAGAAGTGGGTCTGAATTGGGTCCCAAAAAGTGCACTCGAGCAAAATGAAATTTTCCATTCAAATACACTTGAAACTAAAAAATTTCACGATTTTCAAAAAAATAAAATATTTGATTTTTAGAAAACATTGTGTTAATTAAAATTTGGTACAAGAATGACTATGAAAAATATTTTTATTTCAAAATCACAATTAGAAAGCATTTGAGCCATTTTCTCGAAAATACAATTTCCCCTATAACATATTTGGGGAACTATTCAATGAATTATTAATCAAAAAGTAAAATTTTCAAAATTTTGTTCCTTTTGTAAAATTGAAGGTAATATATAGGAGATTCTTCATTTACAATTTTATAACACTCACTAAATAAGAAGTATGTCTAAAGTTGGTCCCAAAAAGTGCACTCGTGAAAAATGAAATTTTCCATTCAAATACACTCGAAACTGAAATATTTCACGATTTTCAAAAAATGGTATGTTTGATATTAAGAATACTTTGTTTAATTAAAGTTTTGTATAAGAATGCTTTTAAAACATATATCCAATTTTAAATCACTATTTGTAAGTGTTTGAGCTATTTTCTCGAATATGCAATTCCCCCATTAAAAACACATGGATTCTATTCAAAGAATTATTGTTCAAAAAGTAAAATTTTAAAAGAATTTTCTCGTTTGTAAAGTTGAAGCTAATATATTGGAGAATCTGCATTTCCAATTTTATAACACTCACTAAATAAGAAGTGTGTCTAAAATTGGTCCCTAAAAGTGCCCTCGAGGTAAATAAATTTTCCATTCAAATTCTCTCGAAACTGAAAAAATTCACGCTTTCAAAAAATATATTTTTGAATTTAAAAAAAAAAAAATTTTAATTAAAATTTAGTACAAGAATGACTATGAAACATATTTTCATTTCAAAATCACAATTAGAAAGCATTTGAGACATTTTCTCGAAAATACAATTCCACCTATAACATATTTGGGGGATTATTCAATGAATTATTATTCAAAAAGTAAAATTTTCAAAATTTTGTCCCTTTTGTAAAATTGAAGGTAATATATAGGAGAATTTCAATTTCCAATTTAATAACACTCACTAAATAGGAAGTGAGTCTAAATTTGGTCCCAAATAGTACTCTTGAGCAAAAAGCAATTTTCCATACAAATACAAACGAAACTGAAATATTTCACGATTTTCGAAAGATAAATTTTTTTGATTTTTAGAAAACATTTTTTTTAATTAAAATTTATTACAAGAATGACTTTGAAAAATATTTTCATTTCAAAATCACAATTAGAAAGCATATTAGCCATTTTCTCGAAAATACAATTTCCCCTATAACATATTTGGGGAATTATTCAATGAATTATTATTCAAAAAGTAAAATTTTTAAAATTTTGTCCCTTTTGTAAAATTGAAGGTAATATATAGGAGAATCTCCATTTACAATTTTATAACACTCACTAAATAAGAAGTATGTCTAAAGTTGGTCCCAAAATCTGCACTCGAGCTAAAAGAAATTTTCTATTCAAATTTACTCGAAACTGAAAAATCTCACGCTTTCGAAAAATAAATTTTCGTATTTTTAAAAACACTTTTTTTTATTTAAAATTTGGTAAAAGAATGACTATGAAACACATTTCCATCTCAAAATCAAAATTTGAAAGCATTTGAGCCATTTCCCCGAAAATACAATTCCCCTTTAAAAACAAATGGGGGACAATCCAATGAATTATTGTTCAAAAAGTAAAATTTTCAAAAAAATTTTCTTTTTGTAAAATTGAAGTTAATATATAGGAGAATCTCAATTTCCAATTTTATAATATTCACTAAATAAGAAGTGGGTCTAAAGTTGGTCCCAAAAAGTGCACTCGTGAAAAATGAAATTTTCCATTTAAATACACTCGAAACTGAAAAATTTCACGATTTTCAAAAAATGGAATGTTTGATATTAAGAATACTTTGTTTAATTAAAGTTTTGTATAAGAATGCTTATAAAACATATATCCAATTTAAAATCACAATTTGAAAGTGTTTGAGCCATTTTCTCGAAAATACAATTCCACCTATAACATATTTGGGGAATTTTCAATGAATTATTATTCAAAAAGTAAAATTTTCAAAATTTTGTCCCTTTTGTAAAATTAAAGGTAATATATAGGAGATTCTCCATTTACAATTTTATAACACTCACTAAATAAGAAGTATGTCTAAAGTTGGTCCAGAAATCTGCACTCGAGTTAAAAGAAATTTTATATTCAAATACACTCGAGACTGAAAAATTTCACGATTATCGAAAAATGGAATGTTTGATATTTAGAATTCTTTTTTTTATTAAAGTATGGTATAAGAATGCCTATAAAACATATTTAAATCTCAAAATCACAATTTGAAAGCATTTGAACCATTTCCCCGAAAATACAATTCTCCTTTAAAAACAAATGGGAGACTATCCAATGAATTATTGTTCAAAAAGTAAAATTTTCAAAAAATTTTTCCTTTTGTAAAATTAAAGTTAATATATAGGAGAATCTCAATTTCCAATTTTATAATATTCACTAAATAAGAAGTGGGTCTAAAGTTGGTCCCAAAAAGTGCACTCCAGAAAATGAAATTTTCCATTTAAATACACTCGAAACTGAAAAATTTCACGATTTTCAAAAAATAAAATATTCGATTTTTAGAAAACATTGTGTTAATTAAAATTTGGGAAAAGAATGACTATGAATATACTTCCATCTCAAAATCACAATTTGAAAGCATTTGAGCCATTTCCCCGAAAATACAATTCCGCTTTAAAAACAAATGGGGGACTATCCAATGAATTATTGTTCAAAAAGCAAAATTTTCAAAAATTTTTCCGTTTGTCAAATTGAAGTTAATATATAAGAGAATCTCAATTTCCAATTTTATAATATTCACTAAATAAGAAGTGGGTCTGAATTGGGTCCCAAAAAGTGCACTCGAGCAAAATGAAATTTTCCATTCAAATACACTTGAAACTAAAAAATTTCACGATTTTCAAAAAAATAAAATATTTGATTTTTAGAAAACATTGTGTTAATTAAAATTTGGTACAAGAATGACTATGAAAAATATTTTCATTTCAAAATCACAATTAGAAAGCATTTGAGCCATTTTCTCGAAAATTCAATTTCCCCTATAACATATTTGGGGAACTATTCAATGAATTATTATTCAAAAAGTAAAATTTTCAAAATTTTGTCCCTTTTGTAAAATTGAAGTTAATATATAGGAGAATCTGCATTTCCAATTTTATAACACTCACTAAATAAAAAGTGTGTCTAAAATTGGTCCCTAAAAGTGCCTTCGAGGTAAATAAATTTTCCATTCAAATTCTCTCGAAACTGAAAAAATTCACGCTTTCAAAAAATAAATTTTTGAATTTAAAAAAAAAAAAAAATTAATTAAAATTTAGTACAAGAATGACTATGAAACATATTTTCATTTCAAAATCACAATTAGAAAGCATTTGAGACATTTTCTCGAAAATACAATTCCACCTATAACATATTTGGGGGATTATTCAATGAATTATTATTCAAAAAAAAAAAATTTCAAAATTTTGTCCCTTTTGTAAAATTGAAGGTAATATATAGGAGAATTTCAATTTCCAATTTAATAACACTCAGTAAATAGGAAGTGAGTCTAAATTTGGTCCCAAAAAGTGCACTCGTGAAAAATGAAATTTTCCATTTAAATACACTCGAAACTGAAAAATTTCACGATTTTCAAAAAATGGAATGTTTGATATTAAGAATACTTTGTTTAATTAAAGTTTTGTATAAGAATGCTTATAAAACATATATCCAATTTAAAATCACAATTTGAAAGTGTTTGAGTCATTTTCTCGAAAATACAATTCCACCTATAACATATTTGGGGGAATTTTCAATGAATTATTATTCAAAAAGTAAAATTTTCAAAATTTTGTCCCTTTTGTAAAATTGAAGGTAATATATAGGAGATTCTCCATTTACAATTTTATAACACTCACTAAATAAGAAGTATGTCTAAAGTTGGTCCAGAAATCTGCACTCGAGTTAAAAGAAATTTTATATTCAAATACACTCGAGACTGAAAAATTTCACGATTATCGAAAAATGGAATGTTTGATATTTAGAATTCTTTTTTTTATTAAAGTTTGGTATAAGAATGCCTATAAAACATATTTAAATCTCAAAATCACAATTTGAAAGCATTTGAACCATTTCCCCGAAAATACAATTCTCCTTTAAAAACAAATGGGAGACTATCCAATGAATTATTGTTCAAAAAGTAAAATTTTCAAAAATTTTTTCCTTTTGTAAAATTGAAGTTAATATATAAGAGAATCTCAATTTCCAATTTTATAATATTCACTAAATAAGAAGTGGGTCTGAATTGGGTCCCAAAAAGTGCACTCGAGCAAAATGAAATTTTCCATTCAAATACACTTGAAACTAAAAAATTTCACGATTTTCAAAAAAATAAAATATTTGATTTTTAGAAAACATTGTGTTAATTAAAATTTGGTACAAGAATGACTATGAAAAATATTTTCATTTCAAAATCACAATTAGAAAGCATTTGAGCCATTTTCTCGAAAATTCAATTTCCCCTATAACATATTTGGGGAACTATTCAATGAATTATTATTCAAAAAGTAAAATTTTCAAAATTTTGTCCCTTTTGTAAAATTGAAGTTAATATATAGGAGATTCTCCATTTACAATTTTATAACACTCGCTAAATAAGAAGTATGTCTAAAGTTGGTCCCAAAAAGTGCACTCGTGAAAAATGAAATTTTCCATTCAAATACACTCGAAACTGAAATATTTCACGATTTTCAAAAAATGGTATGTTTGATATTAAGAATACTTTGTTTAATTAAAGTTTTGTATAAGAATGCTTATAAAACATATATCCAATTTCAAATCACTATTTGTAAGTGTTTGAGCTATTTTCTCGAATATGCAATTCCCCCATTAAAAACACATGGATTCTATTCAAAGAATTATTGTTCAAAAAGTAAAATTTTAAAAGAATTTTCTCGTTTGTAAAGTTGAAGCTAATATATTGGAGAATCTGCATTTCCAATTTTATAACACTCACTAAATAAGAAGTGTGTCTAAAATTGGTCCCTAAAAGTGCCTTCGAGGTAAATAAATTTTCCATTCAAATTCTCTCGAAACTGAAAAAATTCACGCTTTCAAAAAATAAATTTTTAAATTTAAAAAAAAAAAAATTTAATTAAAATTTAGTACAAGAATGACTATGAAACATATTTTCATTTCAAAATCACAATTAGAAAGCATTTGAGACATTTTCTCGAAAATACAATTCCACCTATAACATATTTGGGGGATTATTCAATGAATTATTATTCAAAAAGTAAAATTTTCAAAATTTTGTCCCTTTTGTAAAATTGAAGGTAATATATAGGAGAATTTCAATTTCCAATTTAATAACACTCACTAAATAGGAAGTGAGTCTAAATTTGGTCCCAAATAGTACTCTTGAGCAAAAAGCAATTTTCCATACAAATACAAACGAAACTGAAATATTTCACGATTTTTGAAAGATAAAATTTTTTGATTTTTAGAAAACATTTTTTTAATTAAAATTTATTACAAGAATGACTATGAAAAATATTTTCATTTCAAAATCACAATTAGAAAGCATATTAGCCATTTTCTCGAAAATACAATTTCCCCTATAACATATTTGGGGAATTATTCAATGACTTATTATTCAAAAAGTAAAATTTTCAAAATTTTGTCCCTTTTGTAAAATTGAAGGTAATATATAGGAGAATCTCCATTTACAATTTTATAACACTCACTAAATAAGAAGTATGTCTAAAGTTGGTCCCAAAATCTGCACTCGAGCTAAAAGAAATTTTCCATTCAAATTTACTCGAAACTGAAAAATCTCACGCTTTCGAAAAATAAATTTTCGTATTTTTAAAAACATTTTTTTTTAATTAAAATTTGGTAAAAGAATGACTATGAAACACATTTCCATCTCAAAATCAAAATTTGAAAGCATTTGAACCATTTCCCCGAAAATACAATTCTCCTTTAAAAACAAATGGGAGACTCTCCAATGAATTATTGTTCAAAAAGTAAAATTTTCAAAAATTTTTTCCTTTTGTAAAATTGAAGTTAATATATAGGAGATTCTCCATTTACAATTTTATAACACTCACTAAATAAGAAGTATGTCTAAAGTTGGTCCAGAAATCTGCACTCGAGTTAAAAGAAATTTTATATTCAAATACACTCGAGACTGAAAAATTTCACGATTATCGAAAAATGGAATGTTTGATATTTAGAATTCTTTTTTTTATTAAAGTTTGGTATAAGAATGCCTATAAAACATATTTAAATCTCAAAATCACAATTTGAAAGCATTTGAACCATTTCCCCGAAAATACAATTCTCCTTTAAAAACAAATGGGAGACTATCCAATGAATTATTGTTCAAAAAGTAAAATTTTCAAAAATTTTTTCCTTTTGTAAAACTGAAGTTAATATATAAGAGAATCTCAATTTCCAATTTTATAATATTCACTAAATAAGAAGTGGGTCTGAATTGGGTCCCAAAAAGTGCACTCGAGCAAAATGAAATTTTCCATTCAAATACACTTGAAACTAAAAAATTTCACGATTTTCAAAAAAATAAAATATTTGATTTTTAGAAAACATTGTGTTAATTAAAATTTGGTACAAGAATGACTATGAAAAATATTTTCATTTCAAAATCACAATTAGAAAGCATTTGAGCCATTTTCTCGAAAATTCAATTTCCCCTATAACATATTTGGGGAACTATTCAATGAATTATTATTCAAAAAGTAAAATTTTCAAAATTTTGTCCCTTTCGTAAAATTGAAGTTAATATATAGGAGATTCTCCATTTACAATTTTATAACACTCGCTAAATAAGAAGTATGTCTAAAGTTGGTCCCAAAAAGTGCACTCGTGAAAAATGAAATTTTCCATTCAAATACACTCGAAACTGAAATATTTCACGATTTTCAAAAAATGGTATGTTTGATATTAAGAATACTTTGTTTAATTAAAGTTTTGTATAAGAATGCTTATAAAACATATATCCAATTTAAAATCACAATTTGAAAGTGCTTGAGCCATTTTCTCGAAAATACAATTCCACCTATAACATATTTGGGGGAATTTTCAATGAATTATTATTCAAAAAGTAAAATTTTCAAAATTTTGTCCCTTTTATAAAATTGAAGGTAATATATAGGAGATTCTCCATTTACAATTTTATAACACTCACTAAATAAGAAGTATGTCTAAAGTTGGTCCAGAAATCTGCACTCGAGTTAAAAGAAATTTTATATTCAAATACACTCGAGACTGAAAAATTTCACGATTATCGAAAAATGGAATGTTTGATATTTAGAATTCTTTTTTTTATTAAAGTATGGTATAAGAATGCCTATAAAACATATTTAAATCTCAAAATCACAATTTGAAAGCATTTGAACCATTTCCCCGAAAATACAATTCTCCTTTAAAAACAAATGGGAGACTATCCAATGAATTATTGTTCAAAAAGTAAAATTTTCAAAAATTTTTTCCTTTTGTAAAATTAAAGTTAATATATAGGAGAATCTCAATTTCCAATTTTATAATATTCACTAAATAAGAAGTGGGTCTAAAGTTGGTCCCAAAAAGTGCACTCCAGAAAATGAAATTTTCCATTTAAATACACTCGAAACTGAAAAATTTCACGATTTTCAAAAAATAAAATATTCGATTTTTAGAAAACATTGTGTTAATTAAAATTTGGGAAAAGAATGACTATGAATATACTTCCATCTCAAAATCACAATTTGAAAGCATTTGAGCCATTTCCCCGAAAATACAATTCCGCTTTAAAAACAAATGGGGGACTATCCAATGAATTATTGTTCAAAAAGCAAAATTTTCAAAAATTTTTCCGTTTGTAAAATTGAAGTTAATATAAAGGAGAATCTCATTTTTCAATTTTATAATATTCACTAAATAAGAAGTGGGTCTGAATTGGGTCCCAAAAAGTGCACTCGAGCAAAATGAAATTTTCCATTCAAATACACTTGAAACTAAAAAATTTCACGATTTTCAAAAAAATAAAATATTTGATTTTTAGAAAACATTGTGTTAATTAAAATTTGGTACAAGAATGACTATGAAAAATATTTTTATTTCAAAATCACAATTAGAAAGCATTTGAGCCATTTTCTCGAAAATACAATTTCCCCTATAACATATTTGGGGAACTATTCAATGAATTATTAATCAAAAAGTAAAATTTTCAAAATTTTGTTCCTTTTGTAAAATTGAAGGTAATATATAGGAGATTCTTCATTTACAATTTTATAACACTCACTAAATAAGAAGTATGTCTAAAGTTGGTCCCAAAAAGTGCACTCGTGAAAAATGAAATTTTCCATTCAAATACACTCGAAACTGAAATATTTCACGATTTTCAAAAAATGGTATGTTTGATATTAAGAATACTTTGTTTAATTAAAGTTTTGTATAAGAATGCTTTTAAAACATATATCCAATTTTAAATCACTATTTGTAAGTGTTTGAGCTATTTTCTCGAATATGCAATTCCCCCATTAAAAACACATGGATTCTATTCAAAGAATTATTGTTCAAAAAGTAAAATTTTAAAAGAATTTTCTCGTTTGTAAAGTTGAAGCTAATATATTGGAGAATCTGCATTTCCAATTTTATAACACTCACTAAATAAGAAGTGTGTCTAAAATTGGTCCCTAAAAGTGCCCTCGAGGTAAATAAATTTTCCATTCAAATTCTCTCGAAACTGAAAAAATTCACGCTTTCAAAAAATATATTTTTGAATTTAAAAAAAAAAAAATTTTAATTAAAATTTAGTACAAGAATGACTATGAAACATATTTTCATTTCAAAATCACAATTAGAAAGCATTTGAGACATTTTCTCGAAAATACAATTCCACCTATAACATATTTGGGGGATTATTCAATGAATTATTATTCAAAAAGTAAAATTTTCAAAATTTTGTCCCTTTTGTAAAATTGAAGGTAATATATAGGAGAATTTCAATTTCCAATTTAATAACACTCACTAAATAGGAAGTGAGTCTAAATTTGGTCCCAAATAGTACTCTTGAGCAAAAAGCAATTTTCCATACAAATACAAACGAAACTGAAATATTTCACGATTTTCGAAAGATAAAATTTTTTGATTTTTAGAAAACATTTTTTTTAATTAAAATTTATTACAAGAATGACTATGAAAAATATTTTCATTTCAAAATCACAATTAGAACGCATATTAGCCATTTTCTCGAAAATACAATTTCCCCTATAACATATTTGGGGAATTATTCAATGAATTATTATTCATAAAGTAAAATTTTTAAAATTTTGTCCCTTTTGTAAAATTGAAGGTAATATATAGGAGAAACTCCATTTACAATTTTATAACACTCACTAAATAAGAAGTATGTCTAAAGTTGGTCCCAAAATCTGCACTCGAGCTAAAAGAAATTTTCCATTCAAATTTACTCGAAACTGAAAAATCTCACGCTTTCGAAAAATAAATTTTCGTATTTTTAAAAACATTTTTTTTAATTAAAATTTGGTAAAAGAATGACTATGAAACACATTTCCATCTCAAAATCAAAATTTGAAAGCATTTGAGCCATTTCCCCGAAAATACAATTCCCCTTTAAAAACAAATGGGGGACAATCCAATGAATTATTGTTCAACAAGTAAAATTTTCAAAAAATTTTTCCTTTTGTAAAATTGAAGTTAATATATAGGAGAATGTCAATTTCCAATTTTATAATATTCACTAAATAAGAAGTGGGTCTAAAGTTGGTCCCAAAAAGTGCACTCGTGAAAAATGAAATTTTCCATTTAAATACACTCGAAACTGAAAAATTTCACGATTTTCAAAAAATGGAATGTTTGATATTAAGAATACTTTGTTTAATTAAAGTTTTGTATAAGAATGCTTATAAAACATATATCCAATTTAAAATCACAATTTGAAAGTGTTTGAGCCATTTTCTCGAAAATACAATTCCACCTATAACATATTTGGGGGAATTTTCAATGAATTATTATTCAAAAAGTAAAATTTTCAAAATTTTGTCCCTTTTGTAAAATTGAAGGTAATATATAGGAGATTCTCCATTTACAATTTTATAACACTCACTAAATAAGAAGTATGTCTAAAGTTGGTCCAGAAATCTGCACTCGAGTTAAAAGAAATTTTATATTCAAATACACTCGAGACTGAAAAATTTCACGATTATCGAAAAATGGAATGTTTGATATTTAGAATTCTTTTTTTTTATTAAAGTTTGGTATAAGAATGCCTATAAAACATATTTAAATCTCAAAATCACAATTTGAAAGCATTTGAACCATTTCCCCGAAAATACAATTCTCCTTTAAAAACAAATGGGAGACTATCCAATGAATTATTGTTCAAAAAGTAAAATTTTCAAAAAATTTTTCCTTTTGTAAAATTGAAGTTAATATATAGGAGAATCTCAATTTCCAATTTTATAATATTCACTAAATAAGAAGTGGGTCTAAAGTTGGTCCCAAAAAGTGCACTCCAGAAAATGAAATTTTCCATTTAAATACACTCAAAACTGATAAATTTCACTATTTTCAAAAAATAAAATATTCGATTTTTAGAAAACATTGTGTTAATTAAAATTTGGGAAAAGAATGACTATGAATATACTTCCATCTCAAAATCACAATTTGAAAGCATTTGAGCCATTTCCCCGAAAATACAATTCCGCTTTAAAAACAAATGGGGGACTATCCAATGAATTATTGTTCAAAAAGCAAAATTTTCAAAAATTTTTCCGTTTGTAAAATTGAAGTTAATATAAAGGAGAATCTCATTTTTCAATTTTATAATATTCACTAAATAAGAAGTGGGTCTGAATTGGGTCCCAAAAAGTGCACTCGAGCAAAATGAAATTTTCCATTCAAATACACTTGAAACTAAAAAATTTCACGATTTTCAAAAAAATAAAATATTTGATTTTTAGAAAACATTGTGTTAATTAAAATTTGGTACAAGAATGACTATGAAAAATATTTTCATTTCAAAATCACAATTAGAAAGCATTTGAGCCATTTTCTCGAAAATTCAATTTCCCCTATAACATATTTGGGGAACTATTCAATGAATTATTATTCAAAAAGTAAAATTTTCAAAATTTTGTCCCTTTTGTAAAATTGAAGGTAATATATAGGAGATTCTCCATTTACAATTTTATAACACTCGCTAAATAAGAAGTATGTCTAAAGTTGGTCCCAAAAAGTGCACTCGTAAAAAATGAAATTTTCCATTCAAATACACTCGAAACTGAAATATTTCACGATTTTCAAAAAATGGTATGTTTGATATTAAGAATACTTTGTTTAATTAAAGTTTTGTATAAGAATGCTTATAAAACATATATCCAATTTCAAATCACTATTTGTAAGTGTTTGAGCTATTTTCTCGAATATGCAATTCCCCCATTAAAAACACATGGATTCTATTCAAAGAATTATTGTTCAAAAAGTAAAATTTTAAAAGAATTTTCTCGTTTGTAAAGTTGAAGCTAATATATTGGAGAATCTGCATTTCCAATTTTATAACACTCACTAAATAAGAAGTGCGTCTAAAATTGGTCCCTAAAAGTGCCTTCGAGGTAAATAAATTTTCCATTCAAATTCTCTCGAAACTGAAAAAATTCACGCTTTCAAAAAATAAATTTTTGAATTTAAAAAAAAAAAAATTTAATTAAAATTTAATACAAGAATGACTATGAAACATATTTTCATTTCAAAATCACAATTAGAAAGCATTTGAGACATTTTCTCGAAAATACAATTCCACCTATAACATATTTGGGGGATTATTCAATGAATTATTATTCAAAAAGTAAAATTTTCAAAATTTTGTCCCTTTTGTAAAATTGAAGGTAATATATAGGAGAATTTCAATTTCCAATTTAATAACACTCACTAAATAGGAAGTGAGTCTAAATTTGGTCCCAAATAGTACTCTTGAGCAAAAAGCAATTTTCCATACAAATACAAACGAAACTGAAATATTTCACGATTTTCGAAAGATAAATTTTTTTGATTTTTAGAAAACATTTTTTTTAATTAAAATTTATTACAAGAATGACTTTGAAAAATATTTTCATTTCAAAATCACAATTAGAAAGCATATTAGCCATTTTCTCGAAAATACAATTTCCCCTATAACATATTTGGGGAATTATTCAATGAATTATTATTCAAAAAGTAAAATTTTTAAAATTTTGTCCCTTTTGTAAAATTGAAGGTAATATATAGGAGAATCTCCATTTACAATTTTATAACACTCACTAAATAAGAAGTATGTCTAAAGTTGGTCCCAAAATCTGCACTCGAGCTAAAAGAAATTTTCTATTCAAATTTACTCGAAACTGAAAAATCTCACGCTTTCGAAAAATAAATTTTCGTATTTTTAAAAACACTTTTTTTTATTTAAAATTTGGTAAAAGAATGACTATGAAACACATTTCCATCTCAAAATCAAAATTTGAAAGCATTTGAGCCATTTCCCCGAAAATACAATTCCCCTTTAAAAACAAATGGGGGACAATCCAATGAATTATTGTTCAAAAAGTAAAATTTTCAAAAAAATTTTCTTTTTGTAAAATTGAAGTTAATATATAGGAGAATCTCAATTTCCAATTTTATAATATTCACTAAATAAGAAGTGGGTCTAAAGTTGGTCCCAAAAAGTGCACTCGTGAAAAATGAAATTTTCCATTTAAATACACTCGAAACTGAAAAATTTCACGATTTTCAAAAAATGGAATGTTTGATATTAAGAATACTTTGTTTAATTAAAGTTTTGTATAAGAATGCTTATAAAACATATATCCAATTTAAAATCACAATTTGAAAGTGTTTGAGCCATTTTCTCGAAAATACAATTCCACCTATAACATATTTGGGGAATTTTCAATGAATTATTATTCAAAAAGTAAAATTTTCAAAATTTTGTCCCTTTTGTAAAATTAAAGGTAATATATAGGAGATTCTCCATTTACAATTTTATAACACTCACTAAATAAGAAGTATGTCTAAAGTTGGTCCAGAAATCTGCACTCGAGTTAAAAGAAATTTTATATTCAAATACACTCGAGACTGAAAAATTTCACGATTATCGAAAAATGGAATGTTTGATATTTAGAATTCTTTTTTTTATTAAAGTATGGAATAAGAATGCCTATAAAACATATTTAAATCTCAAAATCACAATTTGAAAGCATTTGAACCATTTCCCCGAAAATACAATTCTCCTTTAAAAACAAATGGGGGACAATCCAATGAATTATTGTTCAAAAAGTAAAATTTTCAAAAAAATTTTCTTTTTGTAAAATTAAAGTTAATATATAGGAGAATCTCAATTTCCAATTTTATAATATTCACTAAATAAGAAGTGGGTCTAAAGTTGGTCCCAAAAAGTGCACTCCAGAAAATGAAATTTTCCATTTAAATACACTCAAAACTGAAAAATTTCACGATTTTCAAAAAATAAAATATTCGATTTTTAGAAAACATTGTGTTAATTAAAATTTGGGAAAAGAATGACTATGAATATACTTCCATCTCAAAATCACAATTTGAAAGCATTTGAGCCATTTCCCCGAAAATACAATTCCGCTTTAAAAACAAATGGGGGACTATCCAATGAATTATTGTTCAAAAAGCAAAATTTTCAAAAATTTTTCCGTTTGTAAAATTGAAGTTAATATAAAGGAGAATCTCATTTTTCAATTTTATAATATTCACTAAATAAGAAGTGGGTCTGAATTGGGTCCCAAAAAGTGCACTCGAGCAAAATGAAATTTTCCATTCAAATACACTTGAAACTAAAAAATTTCACGATTTTCAAAAAAATAAAATATTTGATTTTTAGAAAACATTGTGTTAATTAAAATTTGGTACAAGAATGACTATGAAAAATATTTTCATTTCAAAATCACAATTAGAAAGCATTTGAGCCATTTTCTCGAAAATTCAATTTCCCCTATAACATATTTGGGGAACTATTCAATGAATTATTATTCAAAAAGTAAAATTTTCAAAATTTTGTCCCTTTTGTAAAATTGAAGGTAATATATAGGAGATTCTCCATTTACAATTTTATAACACTCGCTAAATAAGAAGTATGTCTAAAGTTGGTCCCAAAAAGTGCACTCGTAAAAAATGAAATTTTCCATTCAAATACACTTGAAACTGAAATATTTCACGATTTTCAAAAAATGGTATGTTTGATATTAAGAATACTTTGTTTAATTAAAGTTTTGTATAAGAATGCTTATAAAACATATATCCAATTTCAAATCACTATTTGTAAGTGTTTGAGCTATTTTCTCGAATATGCAATTCCCCCATTAAAAACACATGGATTCTATTCAAAGAATTATTGTTCAAAAAGTAAAATTTTAAAAGAATGTTCTCGTTTGTAAAGTTGAAGCTAATATATTGGAGAATCTGCATTTCCAATTTTATAACACTCACTAAATAAGAAGTGCGTCTAAAATTGGTCCCTAAAAGTGCCTTCGAGGTAAATAAATTTTCCATTCAAATTCTCTCGAAACTGAAAAAATTCACGCTTTCAAAAAATAAATTTTTGAATTTAAAAAAAAAAAAATTTAATTAAAATTTAGTACAAGAATGACTATGAAACATATTTTCATTTCAAAATCACAATTAGAAAGCATTTGAGACATTTTCTCGAAAATACAATTCCACCTATAACATATTTGGGGGATTATTCAATGAATTATTATTCAAAAAGTAAAATTTTCAAAATTTTGTCCCTTTTGTAAAATTGAAGGTAATATATAGGAGAATTTCAATTTCCAATTTAATAACACTCACTAAATAGGAAGTGAGTCTAAATTTGGTCCCAAATAGTACTCTTGAGCAAAAAGCAATTTTCCATACAAATACAAACGAAACTGAAATATTTCACGATTTTCGAAAGATAAAATTTTTTGATTTTTAGAAAACATTTTTTTTAATTAAAATTTATTACAAGAATGACTATGAAAAATATTTTCATTTCAAAATCACAATTAGAAAGCATATTAGCCATTTTCTCGAAAATACAATTTCCCCTATAACATATTTGGGGAATTATTCAATGAATTATTATTCATAAAGTAAAATTTTTAAAATTTTGTCCCTTTTGTAAAATTGAAGGTAATATATAGGAGAATCTCCATTTACAATTTTATAACACTCACTAAATAAGAAGTATGTCTAAAGTTGGTCCCAAAATCTGCACTCGAGCTAAAAGAAATTTTCCATTCAAATTTACTCGAAACTGAAAAATCTCACGCTTTCGAAAAATAAATTTTCGTATTTTTAAAAACATTTTTTTTTAATTAAAATTTGGTAAAAGAATGACTATGAAACACATTTCCATCTCAAAATCAAAATTTGAAAGCATTTGAGCCATTTCCCCGAAAATACAATTCCCCTTTAAAAACAAATGGGGGACAATCCAATGAATTATTGTTCAACAAGTAAAATTTTCAAAAAATTTTTCCTTTTGTAAAATTGAAGTTAATATATAGGAGAATGCCAATTTCCAATTTTATAATATTCACTAAATAAGAAGTGGGTCTAAAGTTGGTCCCAAAAAGTGCACTCGTGAAAAATGAAATTTTCCATTTAAATACACTCGAAACTGAAAAATTTCACGATTTTCAAAAAATGGAATGTTTGATATTAAGAATACTTTGTTTAATTAAAGTTTTGTATAAGAATGCTTATAAAACATATATCCAATTTAAAATCACAATTTGAAAGTGTTTGAGCCATTTTCTCGAAAATACAATTCCACCTATAACATATTTGGGGGAATTTTCAATGAATTATTATTCAAAAAGTAAAATTTTCAAAATTTTGTCCCTTTTGTAAAATTGAAGGTAATATATAGGAGATTCTCCATTTACAATTTTATAACACTCACTAAATAAGAAGTATGTCTAAAGTTGGTCCAGAAATCTGCACTCGAGTTAAAAGAAATTTTATATTCAAATACACTCGAGACTGAAAAATTTCACGATTATCGAAAAATGGAATGTTTGATACTTAGAATTCTTTTTTTTATTAAAGTTTGGTATAAGAATGCCTATAAAACATATTTAAATCTCAAAATCACAATTTGAAAGCATTTGAACCATTTCCCCGAAAATACAATTCTCCTTTAAAAACAAATGGGAGACTATCAAATGAATTATTGTTCAAAAAGTAAAATTTTCAAAATTTTTTTCCTTTTGTAAAATTGAAGTTAATATATAGGAGAATCTCAATTTCCAATTTTATAATATTCACTAAATAAGAAGTGGGTCTAAAGTTGGTCCCAAAAAGTGCACTCCAGAAAATGAAATTTTCCATTTAAATACACTCAAAACTGAAAAATTTCACGATTTTCAAAAAATAAAATATTCGATTTTTAGAAAACATTGTGTTAATTAAAATTTGGGAAAAGAATGACTATGAATATACTTCCATCTCAAAATCACAATTTGAAAGCATTTGAGCCATTTCCCCGAAAATACAATTCCGCTTTAAAAACAAATGGGGGACTATCCAATGAATTATTGTTCAAAAAGCAAAATTTTCAAAAATTTTTCCGTTTGTAAAATTGAAGTTAATATAAAGGAGAATCTCATTTTTCAATTTTATAATATTCACTAAATAAGAAGTGGGTCTGAATTGGGTCCCAAAAAGTGCACTCGAGCAAAATGAAATTTTCCATTCAAATACACTTGAAACTAAAAAATTTCACGATTTTCAAAAAAATAAAATATTTGATTTTTAGAAAACATTGTGTTAATTAAAATTTGGTACAAGAATGACTATGAAAAATATTTTCATTTCAAAATCACAATTAGAAAGCATTTGAGCCATTTTCTCGAAAATTCAATTTCCCCTATAACATATTTGGGGAACTATTCAATGAATTATTATTCAAAAAGTAAAATTTTTAAAATTTTGTCCCTTTTGTAAAATTGAAGGTAATATATAGGAGATTCTCCATTTACAATTTTATAACACTCGCTAAATAAGAAGTATGTCTAAAGTTGGTCCCAAAAAGTGCACTCGTGAAAAATGAAATTTTCCATTCAAATACACTCGAAACTGAAATATTTCACGATTTTCAAAAAATGGTATGTTTGATATTAAGAATACTTCGTTTAATTAAAGTTTTGTATAAGAATGCTTATAAAACATATATCCAATTTCAAATCACTATTTGTAAGTGTTTGAGCTATTTTCTCGAATATGCAATTCCCCCATTAAAAACACATGGATTCTATTCAAAGAATTATTGTTCAAAAAGTAAAATTTTAAAAGAATTTTCTCGTTTGTAAAGTTGAAGCTAATATATTGGAGAATCTGCATTTCCAATTTTATAACACTCACTAAATAAGAAGTGTGTCTAAAATTGGTCCCTAAAAGTGCCCTCGAGGTAAATAAATTTTCCATTCAAATTCTCTCGAAACTGAAAAAATTCAAGCTTTCAAAAAATAAATTTTTGAATTTAAAAAAAAAAAAATTTTAATTAAAATTTAGTACAAGAATGACTATGAAACATATTTTCATTTCAAAATCACAATTAGAAAGCATTTGAGACATTTTCTCGAAAATACAATTCCACCTATAACATATTTGGGGGATTATTCAATGAATTATTATTCAAAAAGTAAAATTTTCAAAATTTTGTCCCTTTTGTAAAATTGAAGGTAATATATAGGAGAATTTCAATTTCCAATTTAATAACACTCACTAAATAGGAAGTGAGTCTAAATTTGGTCCCAAATAGTACTCTTGAGCAAAAAGCAATTTTCCATACAAATACAAACGAAACTGAAATATTTCACGATTTTCGAAAGATAAAATTTTTTGATTTTTAGAAAACATTTTTTTTAATTAAAATTTATTACAAGAATGACTATGAAAAATATTTTCATTTCAAAATCACAATTAGAAAGCATATTAGCCATTTTCTCGAAAATACAATTTCCCCTATAACATATTTGGGGAATTATTCAATGAATTATTATTCATAAAGTAAAATTTTTAAAATTTTGTCCCTTTTGTAAAATTGAAGGTAATATATAGGAGAATCTCCATTTACAATTTTATAACACTCACTAAATAAGAAGTATGTCTAAAGTTGGTCCCAAAATCTGCACTCGAGCTAAAAGAAATTTTCCATTCAAATTTACTCGAAACTGAAAAATCTCACGCTTTCGAAAAATAAATTTTCGTATTTTTAAAAACATTTTTTTTAATTAAAATTTTATAAAAGAATGACTATGAAACACATTTCCATCTCAAAATCAAAATTTGAAAGCATTTGAGCCATTTCCCCGAAAATACAATTCCCCTTTAAAAACAAATGGGGGACAATCCAATGAATTATTGTTCAAAAAGTAAAATTTTCAAAAAAATTTTCCTTTTGTAAAATTGAAGTTAATATATAGGAGAATCTCAATTTCCAATTTTATAATATTCACTAAATAAGAAGTGGGTCTAAAGTTGGTCCCAAAAAGTGCACTCGTGAAAAATGAAATTTTCCATTTAAATATACTCGAAACTGAAAAATTTCACGATTTTCAAAAAATGGAATGTTTGATATTAAGAATACTTTGTTTAATTAAAGTTTTGTATAAGAATGCTTATAAAACATATATCCAATTTAAAATCACAATTTGAAAGTGTTTGAGCCATTTTCTCGAAAATACAATTCCACCTATAACATATTTGGGGGAATTTTCAATGAATTATTATTCAAAAAGTAAAATTTTCAAAATTTTGTCCCTTTTGTAAAATTGAAGGTAATATATAGGAGATTCTCCATTTACAATTTTATAACACTCACTAAATAAGAAGTATGTCTAAAGTTGGTCCAGAAATCTGCACTCGAGTTAAAAGAAATTTTATATTCAAATACACTCGAGACTGAAAAATTTCACGATTATCGAAAAATGGAATGTTTGATATTTAGAATTCTTTTTTTTATTAAAGTATGGTATAAGAATGCCTATAAAACATATTTAAATCTCAAAATCACAATTTGAAAGCATTTGAACCATTTCCCCGAAAATACAATTCTCCTTTAAAAACAAATGGGAGACTATCCAATGAATTATTGTTCAAAAAGTAAAATTTTCAAAAAATTTTTCCTTTTGTAAAATTAAAGTTAATATATAGGAGAATCTCAATTTCCAATTTTATAATATTCACTAAATAAGAAGTGGGTCTAAAGTTGGTCCCAAAAAGTGCACTCCAGAAAATGAAATTTTCCATTTAAATACACTCGAAACTGAAAAATTTCACGATTTTCAAAAAATAAAATATTCGATTTTTAGAAAACATTGTGTTAATTAAAATTTGGGAAAAGAATGACTATGAATATACTTCCATCTCAAAATCACAATTTGAAAGCATTTGAGCCATTTCCCCGAAAATACAATTCCGCTTTAAAAACAAATGGGGGACTATCCAATGAATTATTGTTCAAAAAGCAAAATTTTCAAAAATTTTTCCGTTTGTCAAATTGAAGTTAATATATAAGAGAATCTCAATTTCCAATTTTATAATATTCACTAAATAAGAAGTGGGTCTGAATTGGGTCCCAAAAAGTGCACTCGAGCAAAATGAAATTTTCCATTCAAATACACTTGAAACTAAAAAATTTCACGATTTTCAAAAAAATAAAATATTTGATTTTTAGAAAACATTGTGTTAATTAAAATTTGGTACAAGAATGACTATGAAAAATATTTTCATTTCAAAATCACAATTAGAAAGCATTTGAGCCATTTTCTCGAAAATTCAATTTCCCCTATAACATATTTGGGGAACTATTCAATGAATTATTATTCAAAAAGTAAAATTTTCAAAATTTTGTCCCTTTTGTAAAATTGAAGTTAATATATAGGAGAATCTGCATTTCCAATTTTATAACACTCACTAAATAAAAAGTGTGTCTAAAATTGGTCCCTAAAAGTTCCTTCGAGGTAAATAAATTTTCCATTCAAATTCTCTCGAAACTGAAAAAATTCACGCTTTCAAAAAATAAATTTTTGAATTTAAAAAAAAAAAAAAATTAATTAAAATTTAGTACAAGAATGACTATGAAACATATTTTCATTTCAAAATCACAATTAGAAAGCATTTGAGACATTTTCTCGAAAATACAATTCCACCTATAACATATTTGGGGGATTATTCAATGAATTATTATTCAAAAAAAAAAAATTTCAAAATTTTGTCCCTTTTGTAAAATTGAAGGTAATATATAGGAGAATTTCAATTTCCAATTTAATAACACTCAGTAAATAGGAAGTGAGTCTAAATTTGGTCCCAAAAAGTGCACTCGTGAAAAATGAAATTTTCCATTTAAATACACTCGAAACTGAAAAATTTCACGATTTTCAAAAAATGGAATGTTTGATATTAAGAATACTTTGTTTAATTAAAGTTTTGTATAAGAATGCTTATAAAACATATATCCAATTTAAAATCACAATTTGAAAGTGTTTGAGTCATTTTCTCGAAAATACAATTCCACCTATAACATATTTGGGGGAATTTTCAATGAATTATTATTCAAAAAGTAAAATTTTCAAAATTTTGTCCCTTTTGTAAAATTGAAGGTAATATATAGGAGATTCTCCATTTACAATTTTATAACACTCACTAAATAAGAAGTATGTCTAAAGTTGGTCCAGAAATCTGCACTCGAGTTAAAAGAAATTTTATATTCAAATACACTCGAGACTGAAAAATTTCACGATTATCGAAAAATGGAATGTTTGATATTTAGAATTCTTTTTTTTATTAAAGTTTGGTATAAGAATGCCTATAAAACATATTTAAATCTCAAAATCACAATTTGAAAGCATTTGAACCATTTCCCCGAAAATACAATTCTCCTTTAAAAACAAATGGGAGACTATCCAATGAATTATTGTTCAAAAAGTAAAATTTTCAAAAATTTTTTCCTTTTGTAAAACTGAAGTTAATATATAAGAGAATCTCAATTTCCAATTTTATAATATTCACTAAATAAGAAGTGGGTCTGAATTGGGTCCCAAAAAGTGCACTCGAGCAAAATGAAATTTTCCATTCAAATACACTTGAAACTAAAAAATTTCACGATTTTCAAAAAAATAAAATATTTGATTTTTAGAAAACATTGTGTTAATTAAAATTTGGTACAAGAATGACTATGAAAAATATTTTCATTTCAAAATCACAATTAGAAAGCATTTGAGCCATTTTCTCGAAAATTCAATTTCCCCTATAACATATTTGGGGAACTATTCAATGAATTATTATTCAAAAAGTAAAATTTTCAAAATTTTGTCCCTTTCGTAAAATTGAAGTTAATATATAGGAGATTCTCCATTTACAATTTTATAACACTCGCTAAATAAGAAGTATGTCTAAAGTTGGTCCCAAAAAGTGCACTCGTGAAAAATGAAATTTTCCATTCAAATACACTCGAAACTGAAATATTTCACGATTTTCAAAAAATGGTATGTTTGATATTAAGAATACTTTGTTTAATTAAAGTTTTGTATAAGAATGCTTATAAAACATATATCCAATTTAAAATCACAATTTGAAAGTGTTTGAGCCATTTTCTCGAAAATACAATTCCACCTATAACATATTTGGGGGAATTTTCAATGAATTATTATTCAAAAAGTAAAATTTTCAAAAATTTGTCCCTTTTGTAAAATTGAAGGTAATATATAGGAGATTCTCCATTTACAATTTTATAACACTCACTAAATAAGAAGTATGTCTAAAGTTGGTCCAGAAATCTGCACTCGAGTTAAAAGAAATTTTATATTCAAATACACTCGAGACTGAAAAATTTCACGATTATCGAAAAATGGAATGTTTGATATTTAGAATTCTTTTTTTTATTAAAGTATGGTATAAGAATGCCTATAAAACATATTTAAATCTCAAAATCACAATTTGAAAGCATTTGAACCATTTCCCCGAAAATACAATTCTCCTTTAAAAACAAATGGGAGACTATCCAATGAATTATTGTTCAAAAAGTAAAATTTTCAAAATTTTTTTCCTTTTGTAAAATTAAAGTTAATATATAGGAGAATCTCAATTTCCAATTTTATAATATTCACTAAATAAGAAGTGGGTCTAAAGTTGGTCCCAAAAAGTGCACTCCAGAAAATGAAATTTTCCATTTAAATACACTCGAAACTGAAAAATTTCACGATTTTCAAAAAATAAAATATTCGATTTTTAGAAAACATTGTGTTAATTAAAATTTGGGAAAAGAATGACTATGAATATACTTCCATCTCAAAATCACAATTTGAAAGCATTTGAGCCATTTCCCCGAAAATACAATTCCGCTTTAAAAACAAATGGGGGACTATCCAATGAATTATTGTTCAAAAAGCAAAATTTTCAAAAATTTTTCCGTTTGTAAAATTGAAGTTAATATAAAGGAGAATCTCATTTTTCAATTTTATAATATTCACTAAATAAGAAGTGGGTCTGAATTGGGTCCCAAAAAGTGCACTCGAGCAAAATGAAATTTTCCATTCAAATACACTTGAAACTAAAAAAATTCACGATTTTCAAAAAAATAAAATATTTGATTTTTAGAAAACATTGTGTTAATTAAAATTTGGTACAAGAATGACTATGAAAAATATTTTCATTTCAAAATCACAATTAGAAAGCATTTGAGCCATTTTCTCGAAAATTCAATTTCCCCTATAACATATTTGGGGAACTATTCAATGAATTATTAATCAAAAAGTAAAATTTTCAAAATTTTGTTCCTTTTGTAAAATTGAAGGTAATATATAGGAGATTCTTCATTTACAATTTTATAACACTCACTAAATAAGAAGTATGTCTAAAGTTGGTCCCAAAAAGTGCACTCGTGAAAAATGAAATTTTCCATTCAAATACACTCGAAACTGAAATATTTCACGATTTTCAAAAAATGGTATGTTTGATATTAAGAATACTTTGTTTAATTAAAGTTTTGTATAAGAATGCTTTTAAAACATATATCCAATTTTAAATCACTATTTGTAAGTGTTTGAGCTATTTTCTCGAATATGCAATTCCCCCATTAAAAACACATGGATTCTATTCAAAGAATTATTGTTCAAAAAGTAAAATTTTAAAAGAATTTTCTCGTTTGTAAAGTTGAAGCTAATATATTGGAGAATCTGCATTTCCAATTTTATAACACTCACTAAATAAGAAGTGTGTCTAAAATTGGTCCCTAAAAGTGCCTTCGAGGTAAATAAATTTTCCATTCAAATTCTCTCGAAACTGAAAAAATTCACGCTTTCAAAAAATAAATTTTTGAATTTAAAAAAAAAAAAAAAATAATTAAAATTTAGTACAAGAATGACTATGAAACATATTTTCATTTCAAAATCACAATTAGAAAGCATTTGAGACATTTTCTCGAAAATACAATTCCACCTATAACATATTTGGGGGATTATTCAATGAATTATTATTCAAAAAGTAAAATTTTCAAAATTTTGTCCCTTTTGTAAAATTGAAGGTAATATATAGGAGAATTTCAATTTCCAATTTAATAACACTCACTAAATAGGAAGTGAGTCTAAATTTGGTCCCAAATAGTACTCTTGAGCAAAAAGCAATTTTCCATACAAATACAAACGAAACTGAAATATTTCACGATTTTCGAAAGATAAAATTTTTTGATTTTTAGAAAACAATTTTTTTAATTAAAATTTATTACAAGAATGACTATGAAAAATATTTTCATTTCAAAATCACAATTAGAAAGCATATTAGCCATTTTCTCGAAAATACAATTTCCCCTATAACATATTTGGGGAATTATTCAATGAATTATTATTCAAAAAGTAAAATTTTTTAAATTTTGTCCCTTTTGTAAAATTGAAGGTAATATATAGGAGAATCTCCATTTACAATTTTATAACACTCACTAAATAAGAAGTATGTCTAAAGTTGGTCCCAAAATCTGCACTCGAGCTAAAAGAAATTTTCCATTCAAATTTACTCGAAACTGAAAAATCTCACGCTTTCGAAAAATAAATTTTCGTATTTTTAAAAACATTTTTTTTTAATTAAAATTTGGTAAAAGAATGACTATGAAACACATTTCCATCTCAAAATCAAAATTTGAAAGCATTTGAGCCATTTCCCCGAAAATACAATTCCTATTTAAAAACAAATGGGGGACAATCCAATGAATTATTGTTCAAAAAGTAAAATTTTCAAAAAAATTTTCCTTTTGTAAAACTGAAGTTAATATATAGGAGAATCTCAATTTCCAATTTTATAATATTCACTAAATAAGAAGTGGGTCTAAAGTTGGTCCCAAAAAGTGCACTCGTGAAAAATGAAATTTTCCATTTAAATACACTCGAAACTGAAAAATTTCACGATTTTCAAAAAATGGAATGTTTGATATTAAGAATACTTTGTTTAATTAAAGTTTTGTATAAGAATGCTTGTAAAACATATATCCAATTTAAAATCACAATTTGAAAGTGTTTGAGTCATTTTCTCGAAAATACAATTCCACCTATAATATATTTGGGGGAATTTTCAATGAATTATTATTCAAAAAGTAAAATTTTCAAAATTTTGTCCCTTTTGTAAAATTGAAGGTAATATATAGGAGATTCTCCATTTACAATTTTATAACACTCACTAAATAAGAAGTATGTCTAAAGTTGGTCCAGAAATCTGCACTCGAGTTAAAAGAAATTTTATATTCAAATACACTCGAGACTGAAAAATTTCACGATTATCGAAAAATGGAATGTTTGATATTTAGAATTCTTTTTTTTATTAAAGTTTGGTATAAGAATGCCTATAAAACATATTTAAATCTCAAAATCACAATTTGAAAGCATTTGAACCATTTCCCCGAAAATACAATTCTCCTTTAAAAACAAATGGGAGACTATCCAATGAATTATTGTTCAAAAAGTAAAATTTTCAAAAATTTTTTCCTTTTGTAAAATTGAAGTTAATATATAACAGAATCTCAATTTCCAATTTTATAATATTCACTAAATAAGAAGTGGGTCTGAATTGGGTCCCAAAAAGTGCACTCGAGCAAAATGAAATTTTCCATTCAAATACACTTGAAACTAAAAAATTTCTCGATTTTCAAAAAAATAAAATATTTGATTTTTAGAAAACATTGTGTTAATTAAAATTTGGTACAAGAATGACTATGAAAAATATTTTCATTTCAAAATCACAATTAGAAAGCATTTGAGCCATTTTCTCGAAAATTCAATTTCCCCTATAACATATTTGGGGAACTATTCAATGAATTATTATTCAAAAAGTAAAATTTTCAAAATTTTGTCCCTTTTGTAAAATTGAAGGTAATATATAGGAGATTCTCCATTTACAATTTTATAACACTCGTTAAATAAGAAGTATGTCTAAAGTTGGTCCCAAAAAGTGCACTCGTAAAAAATGAAATTTTCCATTCAAATACACTCGAAACTGAAATATTTCACGATTTTCAAAAAATGGTATGTTTGATATTAAGAATACTTTGTTTAATTAAAGTTTTGTATAAGAATGCTTATAAAACATATATCCAATTTCAAATCACTATTTGTAAGTGTTTGAGCTATTTTCTCGAATATGCAATTCCCCCATTAAAAACACATGGATTCTATTCAAAGAATTATTGTTCAAAAAGTAAAATTTTAAAAGAATGTTCTCGTTTGTAAAGTTGAAGCTAATATATTGGAGAATCTGCATTTCCAATTTTATAACACTCACTAAATAAGAAGTGCGTCTAAAATTGGTCCCTAAAAGTGCCTTCGAGGTAAATAAATTTTCCATTCAAATTCTCTCGAAACTGAAAAAATTCACGCTTTCAAAAAATAAATTTTTGAATTTAAAAAAAAAAAAATTTAATTAAAATTTAGTACAAGAATGACTATGAAACATATTTTCATTTCAAAATCACAATTAGAAAGCATTTGAGACATTTTCTCGAAAATACAATTCCACCTATAACATATTTGGGGGATTATTCAATGAATTATTATTCAAAAAGTAAAATTTTCAAAATTTTGTCCCTTTTGTAAAATTGAAGGTAATATATAGGAGAATTTCAATTTCCAATTTAATAACACTCACTAAATAGGAAGTGAGTCTAAATTTGGTCCCAAATAGTACTCTTGAGCAAAAAGCAATTTTCCATACAAATACAAACGAAACTGAAATATTTCACGATTTTCGAAAGATAAAATTTTTTGATTTTTAGAAAACATTTTTTTTAATTAAAATTTATTACAAGAATGACTATGAAAAATATTTTCATTTCAAAATCACAATTAGAAAGCATATTAGCCATTTTCTCGAAAATACAATTTCCCCTATAACATATTTGGGGAATTATTCAATGAATTATTATTCATAAAGTAAAATTTTTAAAATTTTGTCCCTTTTGTAAAATTGAAGGTAATATATAGGAGAATCTCCATTTACAATTTTATAACACTCACTAAATAAGAAGTATGTCTAAAGTTGGTCCCAAAATCTGCACTCGAGCTAAAAGAAATTTTCCATTCAAATTTACTCGAAACTGAAAAATCTCACGCTTTCGAAAAATAAATTTTCGTATTTTTAAAAACATTTTTTTTTAATTAAAATTTGGTAAAAGAATGACTATGAAACACATTTCCATCTCAAAATCAAAATTTGAAAGCATTTGAGCCATTTCCCCGAAAATACAATTCCCCTTTAAAAACAAATGGGGGACAATCCAATGAATTATTGTTCAACAAGTAAAATTTTCAAAAAATTTTTCCTTTTGTAAAATTGAAGTTAATATATAGGAGAATGCCAATTTCCAATTTTATAATATTCACTAAATAAGAAGTGGGTCTAAAGTTGGTCCCAAAAAGTGCACTCGTGAAAAATGAAATTTTCCATTTAAATACACTCGAAACTGAAAAATTTCACGATTTTCAAAAAATGGAATGTTTGATATTAAGAATACTTTGTTTAATTAAAGTTTTGTATAAGAATGCTTATAAAACATATATCCAATTTAAAATCACAATTTGAAAGTGTTTGAGCCATTTTCTCGAAAATACAATTCCACCTATAACATATTTGGGGGAATTTTCAATGAATTATTATTCAAAAAGTAAAATTTTCAAAATTTTGTCCCTTTTGTAAAATTGAAGGTAATATATAGGAGATTCTCCATTTACAATTTTATAACACTCACTAAATAAGAAGTATGTCTAAAGTTGGTCCAGAAATCTGCACTCGAGTTAAAAGAAATTTTATATTCAAATACACTCGAGACTGAAAAATTTCACGATTATCGAAAAATGGAATGTTTGATACTTAGAATTCTTTTTTTTATTAAAGTTTGGTATAAGAATGCCTATAAAACATATTTAAATCTCAAAATCACAATTTGAAAGCATTTGAACCATTTCCCCGAAAATACAATTCTCCTTTAAAAACAAATGGGAGACTATCAAATGAATTATTGTTCAAAAAGTAAAATTTTCAAAATTTTTTTCCTTTTGTAAAATTGAAGTTAATATATAGGAGAATCTCAATTTCCAATTTTATAATATTCACTAAATAAGAAGTGGGTCTAAAGTTGGTCCCAAAAAGTGCACTCCAGAAAATGAAATTTTCCATTTAAATACACTCGAAACTGAAAAATTTCACGATTTTCAAAAAATAAAATATTCGATTTTTAGAAAACATTGTGTTAATTAAAATTTGGGAAAAGAATGACTATGAATATACTTCCATCTCAAAATCACAATTTGAAAGCATTTGAGCCATTTCCCCGAAAATACAATTCCGCTTTAAAAACAAATGGGGGACTATCCAATGAATTATTGTTCAAAAAGCAAAATTTTCAAAAATTTTTCCGTTTGTAAAATTGAAGTTAATATAAAGGAGAATCTCATTTTTCAATTTTATAATATTCACTAAATAAGAAGTGGGTCTGAATTGGGTCCCAAAAAGTGCACTCGAGCAAAATGAAATTTTCCATTCAAATACACTTGAAACTAAAAAATTTCACGATTTTCAAAAAAATAAAATATTTGATTTTTAGAAAACATTGTGTTAATTAAAATTTGGTACAAGAATGACTATGAAAAATATTTTCATTTCAAAATCACAATTAGAAAGCATTTGAGCCATTTTCTCGAAAATTCAATTTCCCCTATAACATATTTGGGGAACTATTCAATGAATTATTATTCAAAAAGTAAAATTTTTAAAATTTTGTCCCTTTTGTAAAATTGAAGGTAATATATAGGAGATTCTCCATTTACAATTTTATAACACTCGCTAAATAAGAAGTATGTCTAAAGTTGGTCCCAAAAAGTGCACTCGTGAAAAATGAAATTTTCCATTCAAATACACTCGAAACTGAAATATTTCACGATTTTCAAAAAATGGTATGTTTGATATTAAGAATACTTCGTTTAATTAAAGTTTTGTATAAGAATGCTTATAAAACATATATCCAATTTCAAATCACTATTTGTAAGTGTTTGAGCTATTTTCTCGAATATGCAATTCCCCCATTAAAAACACATGGATTCTATTCAAAGAATTATTGTTCAAAAAGTAAAATTTTAAAAGAATTTTCTCGTTTGTAAAGTTGAAGCTAATATATTGGAGAATCTGCATTTCCAATTTTATAACACTCACTAAATAAGAAGTGTGTCTAAAATTGGTCCCTAAAAGTGCCCTCGAGGTAAATAAATTTTCCATTCAAATTCTCTCGAAACTGAAAAAATTCACGCTTTCAAAAAATAAATTTTTGAATTTAAAAAAAAAAAAAATTAATTAAAATTTAGTACAAGAATGACTATGAAACATATTTTCATTTCAAAATCACAATTAGAAAGCATTTGAGACATTTTCTCGAAAATACAATTCCACCTATAACATATTTGGGGGATTATTCAATGAATTATTATTCAAAAAAAAAAAATTTCAAAATTTTGTCCCTTTTGTAAAATTGAAGGTAATATATAGGAGAATTTCAATTTCCAATTTAATAACACTCAGTAAATAGGAAGTGAGTCTAAATTTGGTCCCAAAAAGTGCACTCGTGAAAAATGAAATTTTCCATTTAAATACACTCGAAACTGAAAAATTTCACGATTTTCAAAAAATGGAATGTTTGATATTAAGAATACTTTGTTTAATTAAAGTTTTGTATAAGAATGCTTATAAAACATATATCCAATTTAAAATCACAATTTGAAAGTGTTTGAGTCATTTTCTCGAAAATACAATTCCACCTATAACATATTTGGGGGAATTTTCAATGAATTATTATTCAAAAAGTAAAATTTTCAAAATTTTGTCCCTTTTGTAAAATTGAAGGTAATATATAGGAGATTCTCCATTTACAATTTTATAACACTCACTAAATAAGAAGTATGTCTAAAGTTGGTCCAGAAATCTGCACTCGAGTTAAAAGAAATTTTATATTCAAATACACTCGAGACTGAAAAATTTCACGATTATCGAAAAATGGAATGTTTGATATTTAGAATTCTTTTTTTTATTAAAGTTTGGTATAAGAATGCCTATAAAACATATTTAAATCTCAAAATCACAATTTGAAAGCATTTGAACCATTTCCCCGAAAATACAATTCTCCTTTAAAAACAAATGGGAGACTATCCAATGAATTATTGTTCAAAAAGTAAAATTTTCAAAAATTTTTTCCTTTTGTAAAATTGAAGTTAATATATAAGAGAATCTCAATTTCCAATTTTATAATATTCACTAAATAAGAAGTGGGTCTGAATTGGGTCCCAAAAAGTGCACTCGAGCAAAATGAAATTTTCCATTCAAATACACTTGAAACTAAAAAATTTCACGATTTTCAAAAAAATAAAATATTTGATTTTTAGAAAACATTGTGTTAATTAAAATTTGGTACAAGAATGACTATGAAAAATATTTTCATTTCAAAATCACAATTAGAAAGCATTTGAGCCATTTTCTCGAAAATTCAATTTCCCCTATAACATATTTGGGGAACTATTCAATGAATTATTATTCAAAAAGTAAAATTTTCAAAATTTTGTCCCTTTTGTAAAATTGAAGTTAATATATAGGAGATTCTCCATTTACAATTTTATAACACTCGCTAAATAAGAAGTATGTCTAAAGTTGGTCCCAAAAAGTGCACTCGTGAAAAATGAAATTTTCCATTCAAATACACTCGAAACTGAAATATTTCACGATTTTCAAAAAATGGTATGTTTGATATTAAGAATACTTTGTTTAATTAAAGTTTTGTATAAGAATGCTTATAAAACATATATCCAATTTCAAATCACTATTTGTAAGTGTTTGAGCTATTTTCTCGAATATGCAATTCCCCCATTAAAAACACATGGATTCTATTCAAAGAATTATTGTTCAAAAAGTAAAATTTTAAAAGAATTTTCTCGTTTGTAAAGTTGAAGCTAATATATTGGAGAATCTGCATTTCCAATTTTATAACACTCACTAAATAAGAAGTGTGTCTAAAATTGGTCCCTAAAAGTGCCTTCGAGGTAAATAAATTTTCCATTCAAATTCTCTCGAAACTGAAAAAATTCACGCTTTCAAAAAATAAATTTTTAAATTTAAAAAAAAAAAAATTTAATTAAAATTTAGTACAAGAATGACTATGAAACATATTTTCATTTCAAAATCACAATTAGAAAGCATTTGAGACATTTTCTCGAAAATACAATTCCACCTATAACATATTTGGGGGATTATTCAATGAATTATTATTCAAAAAGTAAAATTTTCAAAATTTTGTCCCTTTTGTAAAATTGAAGGTAATATATAGGAGAATTTCAATTTCCAATTTAATAACACTCACTAAATAGGAAGTGAGTCTAAATTTGGTCCCAAATAGTACTCTTGAGCAAAAAGCAATTTTCCATACAAATACAAACGAAACTGAAATATTTCACGATTTTTGAAAGATAAAATTTTTTGATTTTTAGAAAACATTTTTTTAATTAAAATTTATTACAAGAATGACTATGAAAAATATTTTCATTTCAAAATCACAATTAGAAAGCATATTAGCCATTTTCTCGAAAATACAATTTCCCCTATAACATATTTGGGGAATTATTCAATGACTTATTATTCAAAAAGTAAAATTTTCAAAATTTTGTCCCTTTTGTAAAATTGAAGGTAATATATAGGAGAATCTCCATTTACAATTTTATAACACTCACTAAATAAGAAGTATGTCTAAAGTTGGTCCCAAAATCTGCACTCGAGCTAAAAGAAATTTTCCATTCAAATTTACTCGAAACTGAAAAATCTCACGCTTTCGAAAAATAAATTTTCGTATTTTTAAAAACATTTTTTTTTAATTAAAATTTGGTAAAAGAATGACTATGAAACACATTTCCATCTCAAAATCAAAATTTGAAAGCATTTGAACCATTTCCCCGAAAATACAATTCTCCTTTAAAAACAAATGGGAGACTCTCCAATGAATTATTGTTCAAAAAGTAAAATTTTCAAAAATTTTTTCCTTTTGTAAAATTGAAGTTAATATATAGGAGATTCTCCATTTACAATTTTATAACACTCACTAAATAAGAAGTATGTCTAAAGTTGGTCCAGAAATCTGCACTCGAGTTAAAAGAAATTTTATATTCAAATACACTCGAGACTGAAAAATTTCACGATTATCGAAAAATGGAATGTTTGATATTTAGAATTCTTTTTTTTATTAAAGTTTGGTATAAGAATGCCTATAAAACATATTTAAATCTCAAAATCACAATTTGAAAGCATTTGAACCATTTCCCCGAAAATACAATTCTCCTTTAAAAACAAATGGGAGACTATCCAATGAATTATTGTTCAAAAAGTAAAATTTTCAAAAATTTTTTCCTTTTGTAAAACTGAAGTTAATATATAAGAGAATCTCAATTTCCAATTTTATAATATTCACTAAATAAGAAGTGGGTCTGAATTGGGTCCCAAAAAGTGCACTCGAGCAAAATGAAATTTTCCATTCAAATACACTTGAAACTAAAAAATTTCACGATTTTCAAAAAAATAAAATATTTGATTTTTAGAAAACATTGTGTTAATTAAAATTTGGTACAAGAATGACTATGAAAAATATTTTCATTTCAAAATCACAATTAGAAAGCATTTGAGCCATTTTCTCGAAAATTCAATTTCCCCTATAACATATTTGGGGAACTATTCAATGAATTATTATTCAAAAAGTAAAATTTTCAAAATTTTGTCCCTTTCGTAAAATTGAAGTTAATATATAGGAGATTCTCCATTTACAATTTTATAACACTCGCTAAATAAGAAGTATGTCTAAAGTTGGTCCCAAAAAGTGCACTCGTGAAAAATGAAATTTTCCATTCAAATACACTCGAAACTGAAATATTTCACGATTTTCAAAAAATGGTATGTTTGATATTAAGAATACTTTGTTTAATTAAAGTTTTGTATAAGAATGCTTATAAAACATATATCCAATTTAAAATCACAATTTGAAAGTGTTTGAGCCATTTTCTCGAAAATACAATTCCACCTATAACATATTTGGGGGAATTTTCAATGAATTATTATTCAAAAAGTAAAATTTTCAAAATTTTGTCCCTTTTATAAAATTGAAGGTAATATATAGGAGATTCTCCATTTACAATTTTATAACACTCACTAAATAAGAAGTATGTCTAAAGTTGGTCCAGAAATCTGCACTCGAGTTAAAAGAAATTTTATATTCAAATACACTCGAGACTGAAAAATTTCACGATTATCGAAAAATGGAATGTTTGATATTTAGAATTCTTTTTTTTATTAAAGTATGGTATAAGAATGCCTATAAAACATATTTAAATCTCAAAATCACAATTTGAAAGCATTTGAACCATTTCCCCGAAAATACAATTCTCCTTTAAAAACAAATGGGAGACTATCCAATGAATTATTGTTCAAAAAGTAAAATTTTCAAAAATTTTTTCCTTTTGTAAAATTAAAGTTAATATATAGGAGAATCTCAATTTCCAATTTTATAATATTCACTAAATAAGAAGTGGGTCTAAAGTTGGTCCCAAAAAGTGCACTCCAGAAAATGAAATTTTCCATTTAAATACACTCGAAACTGAAAAATTTCACGATTTTCAAAAAATAAAATATTCGATTTTTAGAAAACATTGTGTTAATTAAAATTTGGGAAAAGAATGACTATGAATATACTTCCATCTCAAAATCACAATTTGAAAGCATTTGAGCCATTTCCCCGAAAATACAATTCCGCTTTAAAAACAAATGGGGGACTATCCAATGAATTATTGTTCAAAAAGCAAAATTTTCAAAAATTTTTCCGTTTGTAAAATTGAAGTTAATATAAAGGAGAATCTCATTTTTCAATTTTATAATATTCACTAAATAAGAAGTGGGTCTGAATTGGGTCCCAAAAAGTGCACTCGAGCAAAATGAAATTTTCCATTCAAATACACTTGAAACTAAAAAATTTCACGATTTTCAAAAAAATAAAATATTTGATTTTTAGAAAACATTGTGTTAATTAAAATTTGGTACAAGAATGACTATGAAAAATATTTTTATTTCAAAATCACAATTAGAAAGCATTTGAGCCATTTTCTCGAAAATACAATTTCCCCTATAACATATTTGGGGAACTATTCAATGAATTATTAATCAAAAAGTAAAATTTTCAAAATTTTGTTCCTTTTGTAAAATTGAAGGTAATATATAGGAGATTCTTCATTTACAATTTTATAACACTCACTAAATAAGAAGTATGTCTAAAGTTGGTCCCAAAAAGTGCACTCGTGAAAAATGAAATTTTCCATTCAAATACACTCGAAACTGAAATATTTCACGATTTTCAAAAAATGGTATGTTTGATATTAAGAATACTTTGTTTAATTAAAGTTTTGTATAAGAATGCTTTTAAAACATATATCCAATTTTAAATCACTATTTGTAAGTGTTTGAGCTATTTTCTCGAATATGCAATTCCCCCATTAAAAACACATGGATTCTATTCAAAGAATTATTGTTCAAAAAGTAAAATTTTAAAAGAATTTTCTCGTTTGTAAAGTTGAAGCTAATATATTGGAGAATCTGCATTTCCAATTTTATAACACTCACTAAATAAGAAGTGTGTCTAAAATTGGTCCCTAAAAGTGCCTTCGAGGTAAATAAATTTTCCATTCAAATTCTCTCGAAACTGAAAAAATTCACGCTTTCAAAAAATAAATTTTTGAATTTAAAAAAAAAAAAAATTTAATTAAAATTTAGTACAAGAATGACTATGAAACATATTTTCATTTCAAAATCACAATTAGAAAGCATTTGAGACATTTTCTCGAAAATACAATTCCACCTATAACATATTTGGGGGATTATTCAATGAATTATTATTCAAAAAGTAAAATTTTCAAAATTTTGTCCTTTTTGTAAAATTGAAGGTAATATATAGGAGAATTTCAATTTCCAATTTAATAACACTCACTAAATAGGAAGTGAGTCTAAATTTGGTCCCAAATAGTACTCTTGAGCAAAAAGCAATTTTCCATACAAATACAAACGAAACTGAAATATTTCACGATTTTCGAAAGATAAAATTTTTTGATTTTTAGAAAACATTTTTTTTAATTAAAATTTATTACAAGAATGACTATGAAAAATATTTTCATTTCAAAATCACAATTAGAAAGCATATTAGCCATTTTCTCGAAAATACAATTTCCCCTATAACATATTTGGGGAATTATTCAATGAATAATTATTCAAAAAGTAAAATTTTTAAAATTTTGTCCCTTTTGTAAAATTGAAGGTAATATATAGGAGAATCTCCATTTACAATTTTATAACACTCACTAAATAAGAAGTATGTCTAAAGTTGGTCCCAAAATCTGCACTCGAGCTAAAAGAAATTTTCCATTCAAATTTACTCGAAACTGAAAAATCTCACGCTTTCGAAAAATAAATTTTCGTATTTTTAAAAACATTTTTTTTAATTAAAATTTGGTAAAAGAATGACTATGAAACACATTTCCATCTCAAAATCAAAATTTGAAAGCATTTGAGCCATTTCCCCGAAAATACAATTCCCCTTTAAAAACAAATGGGGGACAATCCAATGAATTATTGTTCAAAAAGTAAAATTTTCAAAAAAATTTTCCTTTTGTAAAATTGAAGTTAATATATAGGAGAATCTCAATTTCCAATTTTATAATATTCACTAAATAAGAAGTGGGTCTAAAGTTGGTCCCAAAAAGTGCACTCGTGAAAAATGAAATTTTCCATTTAAATATACTCGAAACTGAAAAATTTCACGATTTTCAAAAAATGGAATGTTTGATATTAAGAATACTTTGTTTAATTAAAGTTTTGTATAAGAATGCTTATAAAACATATATCCAATTTAAAATCACAATTTGAAAGTGTTTGAGCCATTTTCTCGAAAATACAATTCCACCTATAACATATTTGGGGGAATTTTCATTGAATTATTATTCAAAAAGTAAAATTTTCAAAAATTTGTCCCTTTTGTAAAATTGAAGGTAATATATAGGAGATTCTCCATTTACAATTTTATAACACTCACTAAATAAGAAGTATGTCTAAAGTTGGTCCAGAAATCTGCACTCGAGTTAAAAGAAATTTTATATTCAAATACACTCGAGACTGAAAAATTTCACGATTATCGAAAAATGGAATGTTTGATATTTAGAATTCTTTTTTTTATTAAAGTATGGTATAAGAATGCCTATAAAACATATTTAAATCTCAAAATCACAATTTGAAAGCATTTGAACCATTTCCCCGAAAATACAATTCTCCTTTAAAAACAAATGGGAGACTATCCAATGAATTATTGTTCAAAAAGTAAAATTTTCAAAATTTTTTTCCTTTTGTAAAATTAAAGTTAATATATAGGAGAATCTCAATTTCCAATTTTATAATATTCACTAAATAAGAAGTGGGTCTAAAGTTGGTCCCAAAAAGTGCACTCCAGAAAATGAAATTTTCCATTTAAATACACTCGAAACTGAAAAATTTCACGATTTTCAAAAAATAAAATATTCGATTTTTAGAAAACATTGTGTTAATTAAAATTTGGGAAAAGAATGACTATGAATATACTTCCATCTCAAAATCACAATTTGAAAGCATTTGAGCCATTTCCCCGAAAATACAATTCCGCTTTAAAAACAAATGGGGGACTATCCAATGAATTATTGTTCAAAAAGCAAAATTTTCAAAAATTTTTCCGTTTGTAAAATTGAAGTTAATATAAAGGAGAATCTCATTTTTCAATTTTATAATATTCACTAAATAAGAAGTGGGTCTGAATTGGGTCCCAAAAAGTGCACTCGAGCAAAATGAAATTTTCCATTCAAATACACTTGAAACTAAAAAAAATTCACGATTTTCAAAAAAATAAAATATTTGATTTTTAGAAAACATTGTGTTAATTAAAATTTGGTACAAGAATGACTATGAAAAATATTTTCATTTCAAAATCACAATTAGAAAGCATTTGAGCCATTTTCTCGAAAATTCAATTTCCCCTATAACATATTTGGGGAACTATTCAATGAATTATTAATCAAAAAGTAAAATTTTCAAAATTTTGTTCCTTTTGTAAAATTGAAGGTAATATATAGGAGATTCTTCATTTACAATTTTATAACACTCACTAAATAAGAAGTATGTCTAAAGTTGGTCCCAAAAAGTGCACTCGTGAAAAATGAAATTTTCCATTCAAATACACTCGAAACTGAAATATTTCACGATTTTCAAAAAATGGTATGTTTGATATTAAGAATACTTTGTTTAATTAAAGTTTTGTATAAGAATGCTTTTAAAACATATATCCAATTTTAAATCACTATTTGTAAGTGTTTGAGCTATTTTCTCGAATATGCAATTCCCCCATTAAAAACACATGGATTCTATTCAAAGAATTATTGTTCAAAAAGTAAAATTTTAAAAGAATTTTCTCGTTTGTAAAGTTGAAGCTAATATATTGGAGAATCTGCATTTCCAATTTTATAACACTCACTAAATAAGAAGTGTGTCTAAAATTGGTCCCTAAAAGTGCCTTCGAGGTAAATAAATTTTCCATTCAAATTCTCTCGAAACTGAAAAAATTCACGCTTTCAAAAAATAAATTTTTGAATTTAAAAAAAAAAAAAAAATAATTAAAATTTAGTACAAGAATGACTATGAAACATATTTTCATTTCAAAATCACAATTAGAAAGCATTTGAGACATTTTCTCGAAAATACAATTCCACCTATAACATATTTGGGGGATTATTCAATGAATTATTATTCAAAAAGTAAAATTTTCAAAATTTTGTCCCTTTTGTAAAATTGAAGGTAATATATAGGAGAATTTCAATTTCCAATTTAATAACACTCACTAAATAGGAAGTGAGTCTAAATTTGGTCCCAAATAGTACTCTTGAGCAAAAAGCAATTTTCCATACAAATACAAACGAAACTGAAATATTTCACGATTTTCGAAAGATAAAATTTTTTGATTTTTAGAAAACAATTTTTTTAATTAAAATTTATTACAAGAATGACTATGAAAAATATTTTCATTTCAAAATCACAATTAGAAAGCATATTAGCCATTTTCTCGAAAATACAATTTCCCCTATAACATATTTGGGGAATTATTCAATGAATTATTATTCAAAAAGTAAAATTTTTTAAATTTTGTCCCTTTTGTAAAATTGAAGGTAATATATAGGAGAATCTCCATTTACAATTTTATAACACTCACTAAATAAGAAGTATGTCTAAAGTTGGTCCCAAAATCTGCACTCGAGCTAAAAGAAATTTTCCATTCAAATTTACTCGAAACTGAAAAATCTCACGCTTTCGAAAAATAAATTTTCGTATTTTTAAAAACATTTTTTTTTAATTAAAATTTGGTAAAAGAATGACTATGAAACACATTTCCATCTCAAAATCAAAATTTGAAAGCATTTGAGCCATTTCCCCGAAAATACAATTCCTATTTAAAAACAAATGGGGGACAATCCAATGAATTATTGTTCAAAAAGTAAAATTTTCAAAAAAATTTTCCTTTTGTAAAACTGAAGTTAATATATAGGAGAATCTCAATTTCCAATTTTATAATATTCACTAAATAAGAAGTGGGTCTAAAGTTGGTCCCAAAAAGTGCACTCGTGAAAAATGAAATTTTCCATTTAAATACACTCGAAACTGAAAAATTTCACGATTTTCAAAAAATGGAATGTTTGATATTAAGAATACTTTGTTTAATTAAAGTTTTGTATAAGAATGCTTGTAAAACATATATCCAATTTAAAATCACAATTTGAAAGTGTTTGAGTCATTTTCTCGAAAATACAATTCCACCTATAATATATTTGGGGGAATTTTCAATGAATTATTATTCAAAAAGTAAAATTTTCAAAATTTTGTCCCTTTTGTAAAATTGAAGGTAATATATAGGAGATTCTCCATTTACAATTTTATAACACTCACTAAATAAGAAGTATGTCTAAAGTTGGTCCAGAAATCTGCACTCGAGTTAAAAGAAATTTTATATTCAAATACACTCGAGACTGAAAAATTTCACGATTATCGAAAAATGGAATGTTTGATATTTAGAATTCTTTTTTTTATTAAAGTTTGGTATAAGAATGCCTATAAAACATATTTAAATCTCAAAATCACAATTTGAAAGCATTTGAACCATTTCCCCGAAAATACAATTCTCCTTTAAAAACAAATGGGAGACTATCCAATGAATTATTGTTCAAAAAGTAAAATTTTCAAAAATTTTTTCCTTTTGTAAAATTGAAGTTAATATATAACAGAATCTCAATTTCCAATTTTATAATATTCACTAAATAAGAAGTGGGTCTGAATTGGGTCCCAAAAAGTGCACTCGAGCAAAATGAAATTTTCCATTCAAATACACTTGAAACTAAAAAATTTCACGATTTTCAAAAAAATAAAATATTTGATTTTTAGAAAACATTGTGTTAATTAAAATTTGGTACAAGAATGACTATGAAAAATATTTTCATTTCAAAATCACAATTAGAAAGCATTTGAGCCATTTTCTCGAAAATTCAATTTCCCCTATAACATATTTGGGGAACTATTCAATGAATTATTATTCAAAAAGTAAAATTTTCAAAATTTTGTCCCTTTTGTAAAATTGAAGTTAATATATAGGAGATTCTCCATTTACAATTTTATAACACTCGCTAAATAAGAAGTATGTCTAAAGTTGGTCCCAAAAAGTGCACTCGTGAAAAATGAAATTTTCCATTCAAATACACTCGAAACTGAAATATTTCACGATTTTCAAAAAATGGTATGTTTGATATTAAGAATACTTTGTTTAATTAAAGTTTTGTATAAGAATGCTTATAAAACATATATCCAATTTCAAATCACTATTTGTAAGTGTTTGAGCTATTTTCTCGAATATGCAATTCCCCCATTAAAAACACATGGATTCTATTCAAAGAATTATTGTTCAAAAAGTAAAATTTTAAAAGAATTTTCTCGTTTGTAAAGTTGAAGCTAATATATTGGAGAATCTGCATTTCCAATTTTATAACACTCACTAAATAAGAAGTGTGTCTAAAATTGGTCCCTAAAAGTGCCTTCGAGGTAAATAAATTTTCCATTCAAATTCTCTCGAAACTGAAAAAATTCACGCTTTCAAAAAATAAATTTTTAAATTTAAAAAAAAAAAAAAATTTAATTAAAATTTAGTACAAGAATGACTATGAAACATATTTTCATTTCAAAATCACAATTAGAAAGCATTTGAGACATTTTCTCGAAAATACAATTCCACCTATAACATATTTGGGGGATTATTCAATGAATTATTATTCAAAAAGTAAAATTTTCAAAATTTTGTCCCTTTTGTAAAATTGAAGGTAATATATAGGAGAATTTCAATTTCCAATTTAATAACACTCACTAAATAGGAAGTGAGTCTAAATTTGGTCCCAAATAGTACTCTTGAGCAAAAAGCAATTTTCCATACAAATACAAACGAAACTGAAATATTTCACGATTTCCGAAAGATAAAATTTTTTGATTTTTAGAAAACATTTTTTTTAATTAAAATTTATTACAAGAATGACTATGAAAAATATTTTCATTTCAAAATCACAATTAGAAAGCATATTAGCCATTTTCTCGAAAATACAATTTCCCCTATAACATATTTGGGGAATTATTCAATGACTTATTATTCAAAAAGTAAAATTTTCAAAATTTTGTCCCTTTTGTAAAATTGAAGGTAATATATAGGAGAATCTCCATTTACAATTTTATAACACTCACTAAATAAGAAGTATGTCTAAAGTTGGTCCCAAAATCTGCACTCGAGCTAAAAGAAATTTTCCATTCAAATTTACTCGAAACTGAAAAATCTCACGCTTTCGAAAAATAAATTTTCGTATTTTTAAAAACATTTTTTTTTAATTAAAATTTGGTAAAAGAATGACTATGAAACACATTTCCATCTCAAAATCAAAATTTGAAAGCATTTGAACCATTTCCCCGAAAATACAATTCTCCTTTAAAAACAAATGGGAGACTCTCCAATGAATTATTGTTCAAAAAGTAAAATTTTCAAAAATTTTTTCCTTTTGTAAAATTGAAGTTAATATATAGGAGAATCTCAATTTCCAATTTTATAATATTTACTAAATAAGAAGTGGGTCTAAAGTTGGTCCCAAAAAGTGCTCTCCAGAAAATAAAATTTTCCATTCAAATTTACTCGAAACTGAAAAATCTCACGCTTTCGAAAAATAAATTTTCGTATTTTTAAAAACATTTTTTTTTAATTAAAATTTGGTAAAAGAATGACTATGAAACACATTTCCATCTCAAAATCAAAATTTGAAAGCATTTGAGCCATTTCCCCGAAAATACAATTCCCCTTTAAAAACAAATGGGGGACAATCCAATGAATTATTGTTCAAAAAGTAAAATTTTCAAAAAAATTTTCCTTTTGTAAAATTGAAGTTAATATATAGGAGAATCTCAATTTCCAATTTTATAATATTCACTAAATAAGAAGTGGGTCTAAAGTTGGTCCCAAAAAGTGCACTCCAGAAAATGAAATTTTCCATTTAAATACACTCGAAACTGAAAAATTTCACGATTTTCAAAAAATAAAATATTCGATTTTTAGAAAACATTGTGTTAATTAAAATTTGGGAAAAGAATGACTATGAATATACTTCCATCTCAAAATCACAATTTGAAAGCATTTGAGCCATTTCCCCGAAAATACAATTCCGCTTTAAAAACAAATGGGGGACTATCCAATGAATTATTGTTCAAAAAGCAAAATTTTCAAAAATTTTTCCGTTTGTAAAATTGAAGTTAATATAAAGGAGAATCTCATTTTTCAATTTTATAATATTCACTAAATAAGAAGTGGGTCTGAATTGGGTCCCAAAAAGTGCACTCGAGCAAAATGAAATTTTCCATTCAAATACACTTGAAACTAAAAAATTTCACGATTTTCAAAAAAATAAAATATTTGATTTTTAGAAAACATTGTGTTAATTAAAATTTGGTACAAGAATGACTATGAAAAATATTTTCATTTCAAAATCACAATTAGAAAGCATTTGAGCCATTTTCTCGAAAATTCAATTTCCCCTATAACATATTTGGGGAACTATTCAATGAATTATTAATCAAAAAGTAAAATTTTCAAAATTTTGTCCCTTTTGTAAAATTGAAGGTAATATATAGGAGATTCTCCATTTACAATTTTATAACACTCACTAAATAAGAAGTATGTCTAAAGTTGGTCCCAAAAAGTGCACTCGTGAAAAATGAAATTTTCCATTCAAATACACTCGAAACTGAAATATTTTACGATTTTCAAAAAATGGTATGTTTGATATTAAGAATACTTTGTTTAATTAAAGTTTTGTATAAGAATGCTTATAAAACATATATCCAATTTCAAATCACTATTTGTAAGTGTTTGAGCTATTTTCTCGAATATGCAATTTCCCCATTAAAATCACATGGATTCTATTCAAAGAATTATTGTTCAAAAAGTAAAATTTTAAAAGAATTTTCTCGTTTGTAAAGTTGAAGCTAATATATTGAAGAATCTGCATTTCCAATTTTATAACACTCACTAAATAAGAAGTGTGTCTAAAATTGGTCCCTAAAAGTGCCTTCGAGGTAAATAAATTTTCCATTCAAATTCTCTCAAAACTGAAAAAATTCACGCTTTCAAAAAATAAATTTTTGAATTTAAAAAAAAAAAAAAAATTAATTAAAATTTAGTACAAGAATGACTATGAAACATATTTTCATTTCAAAATCACAATTAGAAAGCATTTGAGACATTTTCTCGAAAATACAATTCCACCTATAATATATTTGGGGGATTATTCAATGAATTATTATTCAAAAAGTAAAATTTTCAAAATTTTGTCCCTTTTGTAAAATTGAAGGTAATATATAGGAGAATTTCAATTTCCAATTTAATAACACTCACTAAATAGGAAGTGAGTCTAAATTTGGTCCCAAATAGTACTCTTGAGCAAAAAGCAATTTTCCATACAAATACAAACGAAACTGAAATATTTTACGATTTTCGAAAGATAAAATTTTTTGATTTTTAGAAAACATTTTTTTTAATTAAAATTTATTACAAGAATGACTATGAAAAATATTTTCATTTCAAAATCACAATTAGAAAGCATATTAGCCATTTTCTCGAAAATACAATTTCCCCTATAACATATTTGGGGAATTATTCAATGAATTATTATTCAAAAAGTAAAATTTTTAAAATTTTGTGCCTTTTGTAAAATTGAAGGTAATATATAGGAGAATCTCCATTTACAATTTTATAACACTCACTAAATAAGAAGTATGTCTAAAGTTGGTCCCAAAATCTGCACTCGAGCTAAAAGAAATTTTCCATTCAAATTTACTCGAAACTGAAAAATCTCACGCTTTCGAAAAAAAAATTTTCGTATTTTTAAAAACATTTTTTTTTAATTAAAATTTGGTAAAAGAATGACTATGAAACACATTTCCATCTCAAAATCAAAATTTGAAAGCATTTGAGCCATTTCCCCGAAAATACAATTCCTATTTAAAAACAAATGGGGGACAATCCAATGAATTATTGTTCAAAAAGTAAAATTTTCAAAAAAATTTTCCTTTTGTAAAATTGAAGTTAATATATAGGAGAATCTCAATTTCCAATTTTATAATATTCACTAAATAAGAAGTGGGTCTAAAGTTGGTCCCAAAAAGTGCACTCGTGAAAAATGAAATTTTCCATTTAAATACACTCGAAACTGAAAAATTTCACGATTTTCAAAAAATGGAATGTTTGATATTAAGAATACTTTTTTTAATTAAAGTTTTGTATAAGAATGCTTATAAAACATATATCCAATTTAAAATCACAATTTGAAAGTGTGTGAGTCATTTTCTCGAAAATACAATTCCACCTATAACATATTTGGGGGAATTTTCAATGAATTATTATTCAAAAAGTAAAATTTTCAAAATTTTGTCCCTTTTGTAAAATTGAAGGTAATATATAGGAGATTCTCCATTTACAATTTTATAACACTCACTAAATAAGAAGTATGTCTAAAGTTGGTCCAGAAATCTGCACTCGAGTTAAAAGAAATTTTATATTCAAATACACTCGAGACTGAAAAATTTCACGATTATCGAAAAATGGAATGTTTGATATTTAGAATTCTTTTTTTTATTAAAGTTTGGTATAAGAATGCCTATAAAACATATTTAAATCTCAAAATCACAATTTGAAAGCATTTGAACCATTTCCCCGAAAATACAATTCTCCTTTAAAAACAAATGGGAGACTATCCAATGAATTATTGTTCAAAAAGTAAAATTTTCAAAAATTTTTTCCTTTTGTAAAATTGAAGTTAATATATAAGAGAATCTCAATTTCCAATTTTATAATATTCACTAAATAAGAAGTGGGTCTGAATTGGGTCCCAAAAAGTGCACTCGAGCAAAATGAAATTTTCCATTCAAATACACTTGAAACTAAAAAATTTCACGATTTTCAAAAAAATAAAATATTTGATTTTTAGAAAACATTGTGTTAATTAAAATTTGGTACAAGAATGACTATGAAAAATATTTTCATTTCAAAATCACAATTAGAAAGCATTTGAGCCATTTTCTCGAAAATTCAATTTCCCCTATAACATATTTGGGGAACTATTCAATGAATTATTATTCAAAAAGTAAAATTTTCAAAATTTTGTCCCTTTTGTAAAATTGAAGTTAATATATAGGAGATTCTCCATTTACAATTTTATAACACTCGCTAAATAAGAAGTATGTCTAAAGTTGGTCCCAAAAAGTGCACTCGTGAAAAATGAAATTTTCCATTCAAATACACTCGAAACTGAAATATTTCACGATTTTCAAAAAATGGTATGTTTGATATTAAGAATACTTTGTTTAATTAAAGTTTTGTATAAGAATGCTTATAAAACATATATCCAATTTCAAATCACTATTTGTAAGTGTTTGAGCTATTTTCTCGAATATGCAATTCCCCCATTAAAAACACATGGATTCTATTCAAAGAATTATTGTTCAAAAAGTAAAATTTTAAAAGAATTTTCTCGTTTGTAAAGTTGAAGCTAATATATTGGAGAATCTGCATTTCCAATTTTATAACACTCACTAAATAAGAAGTGTGTCTAAAATTGGTCCCTAAAAGTGCCTTCGAGGTAAATAAATTTTCCATTCAAATTCTCTCGAAACTGAAAAAATTCACGCTTTCAAAAAATAAATTTTTAAATTTAAAAAAAAAAAAAATTTAATTAAAATTTAGTACAAGAATGACTATGAAACATATTTTCATTTCAAAATCACAATTAGAAAGCATTTGAGACATTTTCTCGAAAATACAATTCCACCTATAACATATTTGGGGGATTATTCAATGAATTATTATTCAAAAAGTAAAATTTTCAAAATTTTGTCCCTTTTGTAAAATTGAAGGTAATATATAGGAGAATTTCAATTTCCAATTTAATAACACTCACTAAATAGGAAGTGAGTCTAAATTTGGTCCCAAATAGTACTCTTGAGCAAAAAGCAATTTTCCATACAAATACAAACGAAACTGAAATATTTCACGATTTTCGAAAGATAAAATTTTTTGATTTTTAGAAAACATTTTTTTTAATTAAAATTTATTACAAGAATGACTATGAAAAATATTTTCATTTCAAAATCACAATTAGAAAGCATATTAGCCATTTTCTCGAAAATACAATTTCCCCTATTAACATATTTGGGGAATTATTCAATGAATTATTATTCATAAAGTAAAATTTTTAAAATTTTGTCCCTTTTGTAAAATTGAAGGTAATATATAGGAGAATTTCAATTTCCAATTTAATAACACTCACTAAATAGGAAGTGAGTCTAAATTTGGTCCCAAATAGTACTCTTGAGCAAAAAGCAATTTTCCATACAAATACAAACGAAACTGAAATATTTCACGATTTTCGAAAGATAAAATTTTTTGATTTTTAGAAAACATTTTTTTTAATTAAAATTTATTACAAGAATGACTATGAAAAATATTTTCATTTCAAAATCACAATTAGAAAGCATATTAGCCATTTTCTCGAAAATACAATTTCCCCTATAACATATTTGGGGAATTATTCAATGAATTATTATTCATAAAGTAAAATTTTTAAAATTTTGTCCCTTTTGTAAAATTGAAGGTAATATATAGGAGAATCTCCATTTACAATTTTATAACACTCACTAAATAAGAAGTATGTCTAAAGTTGGCCCCAAAATCTGCACTCGAGCTAAAAGAAATTTTCCATTCAAATTTACTCGAAACTGAAAAATCTCACGCTTTCGAAAAATAAATTTTCGTATTTTTAAAAACATTTTTTTTTAATTAAAATTTGGTAAAAGAATGACTATGAAACGCATTTCCATCTCAAAATCAAAATTTGAAAGCATTTGAGCCATTTCCCCGAAAATACAATTCCTATTTAAAAACAAATGGGGGACAATCCAATGAATTATTGTTCAAAAAGTAAAATTTTCAAAAATGTTTTCCTTTTGTAAAATTGAAGTTAATATATAAGAGAATCTCAATTTCCAATTTTATAATATTCACTAAATAAGAAGTGGGTCTGAATTGGGTCCCAAAAAGTGCACTCGAGCAAAATGAAATTTTCCATTCAAATACACTTGAAACTAAAAAATTTCACGATTTTCAAAAAAAATAAAATATTTGATTTTTAGAAAACATTGTGTTAATTAAAATTTGGTACAAGAATGACTATGAAAAATATTTTCATTTCAAAATCACAATTAGAAAGCATTTGAGCCATTTCCCCGAAAATACAATTCCTATTTAAAAACAAATGGGGGACAATCCAATGAATTATTGTTCAAAAAGTAAAATTTTCAAAAAAAATTTCCTTTGTAAAATTGAAGTTAATATATAGGAGAATCTCAATTTCCAATTTTATAATATTCACTAAATAAGAAGTGGGTCTAAAGTTGGTCCCAAAAAGTGCACTCCAGAAAATGAAATTTTCCATTTAAATACACTCGAAACTGAAAAATTTCACGATTTTCAAAAAATAAAATATTCGATTTTTAGAAAACATTGTGTTAATTAAAATTTGGGAAAAGAATGACTATGAATATACTTCCATCTCAAAATCACAATTTGAAAGCATTTGAGCCATTTCCCCGAAAATACAATTCCGCTTTAAAAACAAATGGGGGACTATCCAATGAATTATTGTTCAAAAAGCAAAATTTTCAAAAATTTTTCCGTTTGTAAAATTGAAGTTAATATAAAGGAGAATCTCATTTTTCAATTTTATAATATTCACTAAATAAGAAGTGGGTCTGAATTGGGTCCCAAAAAGTGCACTCGAGCAAAATGAAATTTTCCATTCAAATACACTTGAAACTAAAAAATTTCACGATTTTCAAAAAAATAAAATATTTGATTTTTAGAAAGCATTGTGTTAATTAAAATTTGGTACAAGAATGACTATGAAAAATATTTTCATTTCAAAATCACAATTAGAAAGCATTTGAGCCATTTTCTCGAAAATTCAATTTCCCCTATAACATATTTGGGGAACTATTCAATGAATTATTATTCAAAAAGTAAAATTTTCAAAATTTTGTCCCTTTTGTAAAATTGAAGGTAATATATAGGAGATTCTCCATTTACAATTTTATAACACTCACTAAATAAGAAGTATGTCTAAAGTTGGTCTCAAAAAGTGCACTCGTGAAAAATGAAATTTTCCATTCAAATACACTCGAAACTGAAATATTTCACGATTTTCAAAAAATGGTATGTTTGATATTAAGAATACTTTGTTTAATTAAAGTTTTGTATAAGAATGCTTATAAAACATATATCCAATTTCAAATCACTATTTGTAAGTGTTTGAGCTATTTTCTCGAATATGCAATTCCCCCATTAAAAACACATGGATTCTATTCAAAGAATTATTGTTCAAAAAGTAAAATTTTAAAAGAATTTTCTCGTTTGTAAAGTTGAAGCTAATATATTGGAGAATCTGCATTTCCAATTTTATAACACTCACTAAATAAGAAGTGTGTCTAAAATTGGTCCCTAAAAGTGCCTTCGAGGTAAATAAATTTTCCATTCAAATTCTCTCGAAACTGAAAAAATTCACGCTTTCAAAAAATAAATTTTTGAATTTAAAAAAAAAAAAAAAATTAATTAAAATTTAGTACAAGAATGTCTATGAAACATATTTTCATTTCAAAATCACAATTAGAAAGCATTTGAGACATTTTCTCGAAAATACAATTCCACCTATAACATATTTGGGGGATTATTCAATGAATTATTATTCAAAAAGTAAAATTTTCAAAATTTTGTCCCTTTTGTAAAATTGAAGGTAATATATAGGAGAATTTCAATTTCCAATTTAATAACACTCACTAAATAGGAAGTGAGTCTAAATTTGGTCCCAAATAGTACTCTTGAGCAAAAAGCAATTTTCCATACAAATACAAACGAAACTGAAATATTTCACGATTTTCGAAAGATAAAATTTTTTGATTTTTAGAAAACATTTTTTTTAATTAAAATTTATTACAAGAATGACTATGAAAAATATTTTCATTTCAAAATCACAATTAGAAAGCATATTAGCCATTTTCTCGAAAATACAATTTCCCCTATAACATATTTGGGGAATTATTCAATGAATTATTATTCATAAAGTAAAATTTTTAAAATTTTGTCCCTTTTGTAAAATTGAAGGTAATATATAGGAGAATCTCCATTTACAATTTTATAACACTCACTAAATAAGAAGTATGTCTAAAGTTGGCCCCAAAATCTGCACTCGAGCTAAAAGAAATTTTCCATTCAAATTTACTCGAAACTGAAAAATCTCACGCTTTCGAAAAATAAATTTTCGTATTTTTAAAAACATTTTTTTTTAATTAAAATTTGGTAAAAGAATGACTATGAAACACATTTCCATCTCAAAATCAAAATTTGAAAGCATTTGAGCCATTTCCCCGAAAATACAATTCCTATTTAAAAACAAATGGGGGACAATCCAATGAATTATTGTTCAAAAAGTAAAATTTTCAAAAATGTTTTCCTTTTGTAAAATTGAAGTTAATATATAAGAGAATCTCAATTTCCAATTTTATAATATTCACTAAATAAGAAGTGGGTCTGAATTGGGTCCCAAAAAGTGCACTCGAGCAAAATGAAATTTTCCATTCAAATACACTTGAAACTAAAAAATTTCACGATTTTCAAAAAAAATAAAATATTTGATTTTTAGAAAACATTGTGTTAATTAAAATTTGGTACAAGAATGACTATGAAAAATATTTTCATTTCAAAATCACAATTAGAAAGCATTTGAGCCATTTCCCCGAAAATACAATTCCTATTTAAAAACAAATGGGGGACAATCCAATGAATTATTGTTCAAAAAGTAAAATTTTCAAAAAAAATTTCCTTTGTAAAATTGAAGTTAATATATAGGAGAATCTCAATTTCCAATTTTATAATATTCACTAAATAAGAAGTGGGTCTAAAGTTGGTCCCAAAAAGTGCACTCCAGAAAATGAAATTTTCCATTTAAATACACTCGAAACTGAAAAATTTCACGATTTTCAAAAAATAAAATATTCGATTTTTAGAAAACATTGTGTTAATTAAAATTTGGGAAAAGAATGACTATGAATATACTTCCATCTCAAAATCACAATTTGAAAGCATTTGAGCCATTTCCCCGAAAATACAATTCCGCTTTAAAAACAAATGGGGGACTATCCAATGAATTATTGTTCAAAAAGCAAAATTTTCAAAAATTTTTCCGTTTGTAAAATTGAAGTTAATATAAAGGAGAATCTCATTTTTCAATTTTATAATATTCACTAAATAAGAAGTGGGTCTGAATTGGGTCCCAAAAAGTGCACTCGAGCAAAATGAAATTTTCCATTCAAATACACTTGAAACTAAAAAATTTCACGATTTTCAAAAAAATAAAATATTTGATTTTTAGAAAGCATTGTGTTAATTAAAATTTGGTACAAGAATGACTATGAAAAATATTTTCATTTCAAAATCACAATTAGAAAGCATTTGAGCCATTTTCTCGAAAATTCAATTTCCCCTATAACATATTTGGGGAACTATTCAATGAATTATTATTCAAAAAGTAAAATTTTCAAAATTTTGTCCCTTTTGTAAAATTGAAGGTAATATATAGGAGATTCTCCATTTACAATTTTATAACACTCACTAAATAAGAAGTATGTCTAAAGTTGGTCTCAAAAAGTGCACTCGTGAAAAATGAAATTTTCCATTCAAATACACTCGAAACTGAAATATTTCACGATTTTCAAAAAATGGTATGTTTGATATTAAGAATACTTTGTTTAATTAAAGTTTTGTATAAGAATGCTTATAAAACATATATCCAATTTCAAATCACTATTTGTAAGTGTTTGAGCTATTTTCTCGAATATGCAATTCCCCCATTAAAAACACATGGATTCTATTCAAAGAATTATTGTTCAAAAAGTAAAATTTTAAAAGAATTTTCTCGTTTGTAAAGTTGAAGCTAATATATTGGAGAATCTGCATTTCCAATTTTATAACACTCACTAAATAAGAAGTGTGTCTAAAATTGGTCCCTAAAAGTGCCTTCGAGGTAAATAAATTTTCCATTCAAATTCTCTCGAAACTGAAAAAATTCACGCTTTCAAAAAATAAATTTTTGAATTTAAAAAAAAAAAAAAAATTAATTAAAATTTAGTACAAGAATGTCTATGAAACATATTTTCATTTCAAAATCACAATTAGAAAGCATTTGAGACATTTTCTCGAAAATACAATTCCACCTATAACATATTTGGGGGATTATTCAATGAATTATTATTCAAAAAGTAAAATTTTCAAAATTTTGTCCCTTTTGTAAAATTGAAGGTAATATATAGGAGAATTTCAATTTCCAATTTAATAACACTCACTAAATAGGAAGTGAGTCTAAATTTGGTCCCAAATAGTACTCTTGAGCAAAAAGCAATTTTCCATACAAATACAAACGAAACTGAAATATTTCACGATTTTCGAAAGATAAAATTTTTTGATTTTTAGAAAACATTTTTTTTAATTAAAATTTATTACAAGAATGACTATGAAAAATATTTTCATTTCAAAATCACAATTAGAAAGCATATTAGCCATTTTCTCGAAAATACAATTTCCCCTATAACATATTTGGGGAATTATTCAATGAATTATTATTCAAAAAGTAAAATTTTTAAAATTTTGTCCCTTTTGTAAAATTGAAGGTAATATATAGGACAATCTCCATTTACAATTTTATAACACTCACTAAATAAGAAGTATGTCTAAAGTTGGTCCCAAAATCTGCACTCGAGCTAAAAGAAATTTTCCATTCAAATTTACTCGAAACTGAAAAATCTCACGCTTTCGAAAAATAAATTTTCGTATTTTTAAAAACATTTTTTTTTAATTAAAATTTGGTAAAAGAATGACTATGAAACACATTTCCATCTCAAAATCAAAATTTGAAAGCATTTGAGCCATTTCCCCGAAAATACAATTCCCCTTTAAAAACAAATGGGGGACAATCCAATGAATTATTGTTCAAAAAGTAAAATTTTCAAAAAAAATTTCCTTTTGTAAAATTGAAGTTAATATATATTAGAATCTCAATTTCCAATTTTATAATATTCACTAAATAAGAAGTGGGTCTAAAGTTGGTCCCAAAAAGTGCACTCGTGAAAAATGAAATTTTCCATTTAAATACACTCGAAACTGAAAAATTTCACGATTTTCAAAAAATGGAATGTTTGATATTAAGAATACTTTGTTTAATTAAAGTTTTGTATAAGAATGCTTATAAAACATATATCCAATTTAAAATCACAATTTGAAAGTGTTTGAGCCATTTTCTCGAAAATACAATTCCACCTATAACATATTTGGGGGAATTTTCAATGAATTATTATTCAAAAAGTAAAATTTTCAAAATTTTGTCCCTTTTGTAAAATTGAAGGTAATATATAGGAGATTCTCCATTTACAATTTTATAACACTCACTAAATAAGAAGTATGTCTAAAGTTGGTCCAGAAATCTGCACTCGAGTTAAAAGAAATTTTATATTCAAATACACTCGAGACTGAAAAATTTCACGATTATCGAAAAATGGAATGTTTGATATTTAGAATTCTTTTTTTTATTAAAGTTTGGTATAAGAATGCCTATAAAACATATTTAAATCTCAAAATCACAATTTGAAAGCATTTGAACCATTTCCCCGAAAATACAATTCTCCTTTAAAAACAAATGGGAGACTATCCAATGAATTATTGTTCAAAAAGCAAAATTTTCAAAAAATTTTCCGTTTGTAAAATTGAAGTTAATATAAAGGAGAATCTCATTTTTCAATTTTATAATATTCACTAAATAAGAAGTGGGTCTGAATTGGGTCCCAAAAAGTGCACTCGAGCAAAATGAAATTTTCCATTCAAATACACTTGAAACTAAACAATTTCACGATTTTCAAAAAAATAAAATATTTGATTTTTAGAAAACATTGTGTTAATTAAAATTTGGTACAAGAATGACTATGAAAAATATTTTCATTTCAAAATCACAATTAGAAAGCATTTGAGCCATTTTCTCGAAAATTCAATTTCCCCTATAACATATTTGGGGAACTATTCAATGAATTATTATTCAAAAAGTAAAATTTTCAAAATTTTGTCCCTTTTGTAAAATTGAAGGTAATATATAGGAGATTCTCCATTTACAATTTTATAACACTCACTAAATAAGAAGTATGTCTAAAGTTGGTCCCAAAAAGTGCACTCGTGAAAAATGAAATTTTCCATTCAAATACACTCGAAACTGAAAAATCTCACGCTTTCGAAAAATAAATTTTCGTATTTTTAAAAACATTTTTTTTTAATTAAAATTTGGTAAAAGAATGACTATGAAACACATTTCCATCTCAAAATCAAAATTTGAAAGCATTTGAGCCATTTCCCCGAAAATACAATTCCTATTTAAAAACAAATGGGGGACAATCCAATGAATTATTGTTCAAAAAGTAAAATTTTCAAAAAAATTTTCCTTTTGTAAAATTGAAGTTAATATATAGGAGAATCTCAATTTCCAATTTTATAATATTCACTAAATAAGAAGTGGGTCTAAAGTTGGTCCCAAAAAGTGCACTCGTGAAAAATGAAATTTTCCATTTAAATACACTCGAAACTGAAAAATTTCACGATTTTCAAAAAATGGAATGTTTGATATTAAGAATACTTTGTTTAATTAAAGTTTTGTATAAGAATGCTTATAAAACATATATCCAATTTAAAATCACAATTTGAAAGTGTGTGAGTCATTTTCTCGAAAATACAATTCCACCTATAACATATTTGGGGGAATTTTCAATGAATTATTATTCAAAAAGTAAAATTTTCAAAATTTTGTCCCTTTCGTAAAATAGAAGGTAATATATAGGAGATTCTCCATTTACAATTTTATAACACTCACTAAATAAGAAGTATGTCTAAAGTTGGTCCAGAAATCTGCACTCGAGTTAAAAGAAATTTTATATTCAAATACACTCGAGACTGAAAAATTTCACGATTATCGAAAAATGGAATGTTTGATATTTAGAATTCTTTTTTTTATTAAAGTTTGGTATAAGAATGCCTATAAAACATATTTAAATCTCAAAATCACAATTTGAAAGCATTTGAACCATTTCCCCGAAAATACAATTCTCCTTTAAAAACAAATGGGAGACTATCCAATGAATTATTGTTCAAAAAGTAAAATTTTCAAAAAATTTTTCCTTTTGTAAAATTGAAGTTAATATATAAGAGAATCTCAATTTCCAATTTTATAATATTCACTAAATATGAAGTGGGTCTGAATTGGGTCCCAAAAAGTGCACTCGAGCAAAATGAAATTTTCCATTCAAATACACTTGAAACTAAAAAATTTCACGATTTTCAAAAAAATAAAATATTTGATTTTTAGAAAACATTGTGTTAATTAAAATTTGGTACAAGAATGACTATGAAAAATATTTTCATTTCAAAATCACAATTAGAAAGCATTTGAGCCATTTTCTCGAAAATTCAATTTCTCCTATAACATATTTGGGGAACTATTCAATGAATTATTATTCAAAAAGTAAAATTTTCAAAATTTTGTCCCTTTTGTAAAATTGAAGTTAATATATAGGAGATTCTCCATTTACAATTTTATAACACTCGCTAAATAAGAAGTATGTCTAAAGTTGGTCGCAAAAAGTGCACTCGTGAAAAATGAAATTTTCCATTCAAATACACTCGAAACTGAAATATTTCACGATTTTCAAAAAATGGTATGTTTGATATTAAGAATACTTTGTTTAATTAAAGTTTTGTATAAGAATGCTTATAAAACATATATCCAATTTCAAATCACTATTTGTAAGTGTTTGAGCTATTTTCTCGAATATGCAATTCCCCCATTAAAAACACATGGATTCTATTCAAAGAATTATTGTTCAAAAAGTAAAATTTTAAAAGAATTTTCTCGTTTGTAAAGTTGAAGCTAATATATTGAAGAATCTGCATTTCCAATTTTATAACACTCACTAAATAAGAAGTGTGTCTAAAATTGGTCCCTAAAAGTGCCTTCGAGGTAAATAAATTTTCCATTCAAATTCTCTCAAAACTGAAAAAATTCACGCTTTCAAAAAATAAATTTTTGAATTTAAAAAAAAAAAAAAAATTAATTAAAATTTAGTACAAGAATGACTATGAAACATATTTTCATTTCAAAATCACAATTAGAAAGCATTTGAGACATTTTCTCGAAAATACAATTCCACCTATAACATATTTGGGGGATTATTCAATGAATTATTATTCAAAAAGTAAAATTTTCAAAATTTTGTCCCTTTTGTAAAATTGAAGGTAATATATAGGAGAATTTCAATTTCCAATTTAATAACACTCACTAAATAGGAAGTGAGTCTAAATTTGGTCCCAAATAGTACTCTTGAGCAAAAAGCAATTTTCCATACAAATACAAACGAAAATGAAATATTTCACGATTTTCGAAAGATAAAATTTTTTGATTTTTAGAAAACATTTTTTTTAATTAAAATTTATTACAAGAATGACTATGAAAAATATTTTCATTTCAAAATCACAATTAGAAAGCATATTAGCCATTTTCTCGAAAATACAATTTCCCCTATAACATATTTGGGGAATTATTCAATGAATTATTATTCAAAAAGTAAAATTTTTAAAATTTTGTGCCTTTTGTAAAATTGAAGGTAATATATAGGAGAATCTCCATTTACAATTTTATAACACTCACTAAATAAGAAGTATGTCTAAAGTTGGTCCCAAAATCTGCACTCGAGCTAAAAGAAATTTTCCATTCAAATTTACTCGAAACTGAAAAATCTCACGCTTTCGAAAAAAAAATTTTCGTATTTTTAAAAACATTTTTTTTTAATTAAAATTTGGTAAAAGAATGACTATGAAACACATTTCCATCTCAAAATCAAAATTTGAAAGCATTTGAGCCATTTCCCCGAAAATACAATTCCTATTTAAAAACAATTGGGGGACAATCCAATGAATTATTGTTCAAAAAGTAAAATTTTCAAAAAAATTTTCCTTTTGTAAAATTGAAGTTAATATATAGGAGAATCTCAATTTCCAATTTTATAATATTCACTAAATAAGAAGTGGGTCTAAAGTTGGTCCCAAAAAGTGCACTCGTGAAAAATGAAATTTTCCATTTAAATACACTCGAAACTGAAAAATTTCACGATTTTCAAAAAATGGAATGTTTGATATTAAGAATACTTTTTTTAATTAAAGTTTTGTATAAGAATGCTTATAAAACATATATCCAATTTAAAATCACAATTTGAAAGTGTGTGAGTCATTTTCTCGAAAATACAATTCCACCTATAACATATTTGGGGGAATTTTCAATGAATTATTATTCAAAAAGTAAAATTTTCAAAATTTTGTCCCTTTTGTAAAATTGAAGGTAATATATAGGAGATTCTCCATTTACAATTTTATAACACTCACTAAATAAGAAGTATGTCTAAAGTTGGTCCAGAAATCTGCACTCGAGTTAAAAGAAATTTTATATTCAAATACACTCGAGACTGAAAAATTTCACGATTATCGAAAAATGGAATGTTTGATATTTAGAATTCTTTTTTTTATTAAAGTTTGGTATAAGAATGCCTATAAAACATATTTAAATCTCAAAATCACAATTTGAAAGCATTTGAACCATTTCCCCGAAAATACAATTCTCCTTTAAAAACAAATGGGAGACTATCCAATGAATTATTGTTCAAAAAGTAAAATTTTCAAAAATTTTTTCCTTTTGTAAAATTGAAGTTAATATATAAGAGAATCTCAATTTCCAATTTTATAATATTCACTAAATAAGAAGTGGGTCTGAATTGGGTCCCAAAAAGTGCACTCGAGCAAAATGAAATTTTCCATTCAAATACACTTGAAACTAAAAAATTTCACGATTTTCAAAAAAATAAAATATTTGATTTTTAGAAAACATTGTGTTAATTAAAATTTGGTACAAGAATGACTATGAAAAATATTTTCATTTCAAAATCACAATTAGAAAGCATTTGAGCCATTTTCTCGAAAATTCAATTTCCCCTATAACATATTTGGGGAACTATTCAATGAATTATTATTCAAAAAGTAAAATTTTCAAAATTTTGTCCCTTTTGTAAAATTGAAGTTAATATATAGGAGATTCTCCATTTACAATTTTATAACACTCGCTAAATAAGAAGTATGTCTAAAGTTGGTCCCAAAAAGTGCACTCGTGAAAAATGAAATTTTCCATTCAAATACACTCGAAACTGAAATATTTCACGATTTTCAAAAAATGGTATGTTTGATATTAAGAATACTTTGTTTAATTAAAGTTTTGTATAAGAATGCTTATAAAACATATATCCAATTTCAAATCACTATTTGTAAGTGTTTGAGCTATTTTCTCGAATATGCAATTCCCCCATTAAAAACACATGGATTCTATTCAAAGAATTATTGTTCAAAAAGTAAAATTTTAAAAGAATTTTCTCGTTTGTAAAGTTGAAGCTAATATATTGGAGAATCTGCATTTCCAATTTTATAACACTCACTAAATAAGAAGTGTGTCTAAAATTGGTCCCTAAAAGTGCCTTCGAGGTAAATAAATTTTCCATTCAAATTCTCTCGAAACTGAAAAAATTCACGCTTTCAAAAAATAAATTTTTAAATTTAAAAAAAAAAAAAATTTAATTAAAATTTAGTACAAGAATGACTATGAAACATATTTTCATTTCAAAATCACAATTAGAAAGCATTTGAGACATTTTCTCGAAAATACAATTCCACCTATAACATATTTGGGGGATTATTCAATGAATTATTATTCAAAAAGTAAAATTTTCAAAATTTTGTCCCTTTTGTAAAATTGAAGGTAATATATAGGAGAATTTCAATTTCCAATTTAATAACACTCACTAAATAGGAAGTGAGTCTAAATTTGGTCCCAAATAGTACTCTTGAGCAAAAAGCAATTTTCCATACAAATACAAACGAAACTGAAATATTTCACGATTTTCGAAAGATAAAATTTTTTGATTTTTAGAAAACATTTTTTTTAATTAAAATTTATTACAAGAATGACTATGAAAAATATTTTCATTTCAAAATCACAATTAGAAAGCATATTAGCCATTTTCTCGAAAATACAATTTCCCCTATTAACATATTTGGGGAATTATTCAATGAATTATTATTCATAAAGTAAAATTTTTAAAATTTTGTCCCTTTTGTAAAATTGAAGGTAATATATAGGAGAATTTCAATTTCCAATTTAATAACACTCACTAAATAGGAAGTGAGTCTAAATTTGGTCCCAAATAGTACTCTTGAGCAAAAAGCAATTTTCCATACAAATACAAACGAAACTGAAATATTTCACGATTTTCGAAAGATAAAATTTTTTGATTTTTAGAAAACATTTTTTTTAATTAAAATTTATTACAAGAATGACTATGAAAAATATTTTCATTTCAAAATCACAATTAGAAAGCATATTAGCCATTTTCTCGAAAATACAATTTCCCCTATAACATATATTTGGGGAATTATTCAATGAATTATTATTCATAAAGTAAAATTTTTAAAATTTTGTCCCTTTTGTAAAATTGAAGGTAATATATAGGAGAATCTCCATTTACAATTTTATAACACTCACTAAATAAGAAGTATGTCTAAAGTTGGCCCCAAAATCTGCACTCGAGCTAAAAGAAATTTTCCATTCAAATTTACTCGAAACTGAAAAATCTCACGCTTTCGAAAAATAAATTTTCGTATTTTTAAAAACATTTTTTTTTAATTAAAATTTGGTAAAAGAATGACTATGAAACACATTTCCATCTCAAAATCAAAATTTGAAAGCATTTGAGCCATTTCCCCGAAAATACAATTCCTATTTAAAAACAAATGGGGGACAATCCAATGAATTATTGTTCAAAAAGTAAAATTTTCAAAAATGTTTTCCTTTTGTAAAATTGAAGTTAATATATAAGAGAATCTCAATTTCCAATTTTATAATATTCACTAAATAAGAAGTGGGTCTGAATTGGGTCCCAAAAAGTGCACTCGAGCAAAATGAAATTTTCCATTCAAATACACTTGAAACTAAAAAATTTCACGATTTTCAAAAAAAATAAAATATTTGATTTTTAGAAAACATTGTGTTAATTAAAATTTGGTACAAGAATGACTATGAAAAATATTTTCATTTCAAAATCACAATTAGAAAGCATTTGAGCCATTTCCCCGAAAATACAATTCCTATTTAAAAACAAATGGGGGACAATCCAATGAATTATTGTTCAAAAAGTAAAATTTTCAAAAAAAATTTCCTTTGTAAAATTGAAGTTAATATATAGGAGAATCTCAATTTCCAATTTTATAATATTCACTAAATAAGAAGTGGGTCTAAAGTTGGTCCCAAAAAGTGCACTCCAGAAAATGAAATTTTCCATTTAAATACACTCGAAACTGAAAAATTTCACGATTTTCAAAAAATAAAATATTCGATTTTTAGAAAACATTGTGTTAATTAAAATTTGGGAAAAGAATGACTATGAATATACTTCCATCTCAAAATCACAATTTGAAAGCATTTGAGCCATTTCCCCGAAAATACAATTCCGCTTTAAAAACAAATGGGGGACTATCCAATGAATTATTGTTCAAAAAGCAAAATTTTCAAAAATTTTTCCGTTTGTAAAATTGAAGTTAATATAAAGGAGAATCTCATTTTTCAATTTTATAATATTCACTAAATAAGAAGTGGGTCTGAATTGGGTCCCAAAAAGTGCACTCGAGCAAAATGAAATTTTCCATTCAAATACACTTGAAACTAAAAAATTTCACGATTTTCAAAAAAATAAAATATTTGATTTTTAGAAAGCATTGTGTTAATTAAAATTTGGTACAAGAATGACTATGAAAAATATTTTCATTTCAAAATCACAATTAGAAAGCATTTGAGCCATTTTCACGAAAATTCAATTTCCCCTATAACATATTTGGGGAACTATTCAATGAATTATTATTCAAAAAGTAAAATTTTCAAAATTTTGTCCCTTTTGTAAAATTGAAGGTAATATATAGGAGATTCTCCATTTACAATTTTATAACACTCACTAAATAAGAAGTATGTCTAAAGTTGGTCTCAAAAAGTGCACTCGTGAAAAATGAAATTTTCCATTCAAATACACTCGAAACTGAAATATTTCACGATTTTCAAAAAATGGTATGTTTGATATTAAGAATACTTTGTTTAATTAAAGTTTTGTATAAGAATGCTTATAAAACATATATCCAATTTCAAATCACTATTTGTAAGTGTTTGAGCTATTTTCTCGAATATGCAATTCCCCCATTAAAAACACATGGATTCTATTCAAAGAATTATTGTTCAAAAAGTAAAATTTTAAAAGAATTTTCTCGTTTGTAAAGTTGAAGCTAATATATTGGAGAATCTGCATTTCCAATTTTATAACACTCACTAAATAAGAAGTGTGTCTAAAATTGGTCCCTAAAAGTGCCTTCGAGGTAAATAAATTTTCCATTCAAATTCTCTCGAAACTGAAAAAATTCACGCTTTCAAAAAATAAATTTTTGAATTTAAAAAAAAAAAAAAAATTAATTAAAATTTAGTACAAGAATGTCTATGAAACATATTTTCATTTCAAAATCACAATTAGAAAGCATTTGAGACATTTTCTCGAAAATACAATTCCACCTATAACATATTTGGGGGATTATTCAATGAATTATTATTCAAAAAGTAAAATTTTCAAAATTTTGTCCCTTTTGTAAAATTGAAGGTAATATATAGGAGAATTTCAATTTCCAATTTAATAACACTCACTAAATAGGAAGTGAGTCTAAATTTGGTCCCAAATAGTACTCTTGAGCAAAAAGCAATTTTCCATACAAATACAAACGAAACTGAAATATTTCACGATTTTCGAAAGATAAAATTTTTTGATTTTTAGAAAACATTTTTTTTAATTAAAATTTATTACAAGAATGACTATGAAAAATATTTTCATTTCAAAATCACAATTAGAAAGCATATTAGCCATTTTCTCGAAAATACAATTTCCCCTATAACATATTTGGGGAATTATTCAATGAATTATTATTCAAAAAGTAAAATTTTTAAAATTTTGTCCCTTTTGTAAAATTGAAGGTAATATATAGGACAATCTCCATTTACAATTTTATAACACTCACTAAATAAGAAGTATGTCTAAAGTTGGTCCCAAAATCTGCACTCGAGCTAAAAGAAATTTTCCATTCAAATTTACTCGAAACTGAAAAATCTCACGCTTTCGAAAAATAAATTTTCGTATTTTTAAAAACATTTTTTTTTAATTAAAATTTGGTAAAAGAATGACTATGAAACACATTTCCATCTCAAAATCAAAATTTGAAAGCATTTGAGCCATTTCCCCGAAAATACAATTCCCCTTTAAAAACAAATGGGGGACAATCCAATGAATTATTGTTCAAAAAGTAAAATTTTCAAAAAAAATTTCCTTTTGTAAAATTGAAGTTAATATATATTAGAATCTCAATTTCCAATTTTATAATATTCACTAAATAAGAAGTGGGTCTAAAGTTGGTCCCAAAAAGTGCACTCGTGAAAAATGAAATTTTCCATTTAAATACACTCGAAACTGAAAAATTTCACGATTTTCAAAAAATGGAATGTTTGATATTAAGAATACTTTGTTTAATTAAAGTTTTGTATAAGAATGCTTATAAAACATATATCCAATTTAAAATCACAATTTGAAAGTGTTTGAGCCATTTTCTCGAAAATACAATTCCACCTATAACATATTTGGGGGAATTTTCAATGAATTATTATTCAAAAAGTAAAATTTTCAAAATTTTGTCCCTTTTGTAAAATTGAAGGTAATATATAGGAGATTCTCCATTTACAATTTTATAACACTCACTAAATAAGAAGTATGTCTAAAGTTGGTCCAGAAATCTGCACTCGAGTTAAAAGAAATTTTATATTCAAATACACTCGAGACTGAAAAATTTCACGATTATCGAAAAATGGAATGTTTGATATTTAGAATTCTTTTTTTTATTAAAGTTTGGTATAAGAATGCCTATAAAACATATTTAAATCTCAAAATCACAATTTGAAAGCATTTGAACCATTTCCCCGAAAATACAATTCTCCTTTAAAAACAAATGGGAGACTATCCAATGAATTATTGTTCAAAAAGCAAAATTTTCAAAAAATTTTCCGTTTGTAAAATTGAAGTTAATATAAAGGAGAATCTCATTTTTCAATTTTATAATATTCACTAAATAAGAAGTGGGTCTGAATTGGGTCCCAAAAAGTGCACTCGAGCAAAATGAAATTTTCCATTCAAATACACTTGAAACTAAAAAATTTCACGATTTTCAAAAAAATAAAATATTTGATTTTTAGAAAACATTGTGTTAATTAAAATTTGGTACAAGAATGACTATGAAAAATATTTTCATTTCAAAATCACAATTAGAAAGCATTTGAGCCATTTTCTCGAAAATTCAATTTCCCCTATAACATATTTGGGGAACTATTCAATGAATTATTATTCAAAAAGTAAAATTTTCAAAATTTTGTCCCTTTTGTAAAATTGAAGGTAATATATAGGAGATTCTCCATTTACAATTTTATAACACTCACTAAATAAGAAGTATGTCTAAAGTTGGTCCCAAAAAGTGCACTCGTGAAAAATGAAATTTTCCATTCAAATACACTCGAAACTGAAAAATCTCACGCTTTCGAAAAATAAATTTTCGTATTTTTAAAAACATTTTTTTTTAATTAAAATTTGGTAAAAGAATGACTATGAAACACATTTCCATCTCAAAATCAAAATTTGAAAGCATTTGAGCCATTTCCCCGAAAATACAATTCCTATTTAAAAACAAATGGGGGACAATCCAATGAATTATTGTTCAAAAAGTAAAATTTTCAAAAAAATTTTCCTTTTGTAAAATTGAAGTTAATATATAGGAGAATCTCAATTTCCAATTTTATAATATTCACTAAATAAGAAGTGGGTCTAAAGTTGGTCCCAAAAAGTGCACTCGTGAAAAATGAAATTTTCCATTTAAATACACTCGAAACTGAAAAATTTCACGATTTTCAAAAAATGGAATGTTTGATATTAAGAATACTTTGTTTAATTAAAGTTTTGTATAAGAATGCTTATAAAACATATATCCAATTTAAAATCACAATTTGAAAGTGTGTGAGTCATTTTCTCGAAAATACAATTCCACCTATAACATATTTGGGGGAATTTTCAATGAATTATTATTCAAAAAGTAAAATTTTCAAAATTTTGTCCCTTTCGTAAAATAGAAGGTAATATATAGGAGATTCTCCATTTACAATTTTATAACACTCACTAAATAAGAAGTATGTCTAAAGTTGGTCCAGAAATCTGCACTCGAGTTAAAAGAAATTTTATATTCAAATACACTCGAGACTGAAAAATTTCACGATTATCGAAAAATGGAATGTTTGATATTTAGAATTCTTTTTTTTATTAAAGTTTGGTATAAGAATGCCTATAAAACATATTTAAATCTCAAAATCACAATTTGAAAGCATTTGAACCATTTCCCCGAAAATACAATTCTCCTTTAAAAACAAATGGGAGACTATCCAATGAATTATTGTTCAAAAAGTAAAATTTTCAAAAAATTTTTCCTTTTGTAAAATTGAAGTTAATATATAAGAGAATCTCAATTTCCAATTTTATAATATTCACTAAATATGAAGTGGGTCTGAATTGGGTCCCAAAAAGTGCACTCGAGCAAAATGAAATTTTCCATTCAAATACACTTGAAACTAAAAAATTTCACGATTTTCAAAAAAATAAAATATTTGATTTTTAGAAAACATTGTGTTAATTAAAATTTGGTACAAGAATGACTATGAAAAATATTTTCATTTCAAAATCACAATTAGAAAGCATTTGAGCCATTTTCTCGAAAATTCAATTTCTCCTATAACATATTTGGGGAACTATTCAATGAATTATTATTCAAAAAGTAAAATTTTCAAAATTTTGTCCCTTTTGTAAAATTGAAGTTAATATATAGGAGATTCTCCATTTACAATTTTATAACACTCGCTAAATAAGAAGTATGTCTAAAGTTGGTCGCAAAAAGTGCACTCGTGAAAAATGAAATTTTCCATTCAAATACACTCGAAACTGAAATATTTCACGATTTTCAAAAAATGGTATGTTTGATATTAAGAATACTTTGTTTAATTAAAGTTTTGTATAAGAATGCTTATAAAACATATATCCAATTTCAAATCACTATTTGTAAGTGTTTGAGCTATTTTCTCGAATATGCAATTCCCCCATTAAAAACACATGGATTCTATTCAAAGAATTATTGTTCAAAAAGTAAAATTTTAAAAGAATTTTCTCGTTTGTAAAGTTGAAGCTAATATATTGAAGAATCTGCATTTCCAATTTTATAACACTCACTAAATAAGAAGTGTGTCTAAAATTGGTCCCTAAAAGTGCCTTCGAGGTAAATAAATTTTCCATTCAAATTCTCTCAAAACTGAAAAAATTCACGCTTTCAAAAAATAAATTTTTGAATTTAAAAAAAAAAAAAAAATTAATTAAAATTTAGTACAAGAATGACTATGAAACATATTTTCATTTCAAAATCACAATTAGAAAGCATTTGAGACATTTTCTCGAAAATACAATTCCACCTATAACATATTTGGGGGATTATTCAATGAATTATTATTCAAAAAGTAAAATTTTCAAAATTTTGTCCCTTTTGTAAAATTGAAGGTAATATATAGGAGAATTTCAATTTCCAATTTAATAACACTCACTAAATAGGAAGTGAGTCTAAATTTGGTCCCAAATAGTACTCTTGAGCAAAAAGCAATTTTCCATACAAATACAAACGAAAATGAAATATTTCACGATTTTCGAAAGATAAAATTTTTTGATTTTTAGAAAACATTTTTTTTAATTAAAATTTATTACAAGAATGACTATGAAAAATATTTTCATTTCAAAATCACAATTAGAAAGCATATTAGCCATTTTCTCGAAAATACAATTTCCCCTATAACATATTTGGGGAATTATTCAATGAATTATTATTCAAAAAGTAAAATTTTTAAAATTTTGTGCCTTTTGTAAAATTGAAGGTAATATATAGGAGAATCTCCATTTACAATTTTATAACACTCACTAAATAAGAAGTATGTCTAAAGTTGGTCCCAAAATCTGCACTCGAGCTAAAAGAAATTTTCCATTCAAATTTACTCGAAACTGAAAAATCTCACGCTTTCGAAAAAAAAATTTTCGTATTTTTAAAAACATTTTTTTTTAATTAAAATTTGGTAAAAGAATGACTATGAAACACATTTCCATCTCAAAATCAAAATTTGAAAGCATTTGAGCCATTTCCCCGAAAATACAATTCCTATTTAAAAACAATTGGGGGACAATCCAATGAATTATTGTTCAAAAAGTAAAATTTTCAAAAAAATTTTCCTTTTGTAAAATTGAAGTTAATATATAGGAGAATCTCAATTTCCAATTTTATAATATTCACTAAATAAGAAGTGGGTCTAAAGTTGGTCCCAAAAAGTGCACTCGTGAAAAATGAAATTTTCCATTTAAATACACTCGAAACTGAAAAATTTCACGATTTTCAAAAAATGGAATGTTTGATATTAAGAATACTTTTTTTAATTAAAGTTTTGTATAAGAATGCTTATAAAACATATATCCAATTTAAAATCACAATTTGAAAGTGTGTGAGTCATTTTCTCGAAAATACAATTCCACCTATAACATATTTGGGGGAATTTTCAATGAATTATTATTCAAAAAGTAAAATTTTCAAAATTTTGTCCCTTTTGTAAAATTGAAGGTAATATATAGGAGATTCTCCATTTACAATTTTATAACACTCACTAAATAAGAAGTATGTCTAAAGTTGGTCCAGAAATCTGCACTCGAGTTAAAAGAAATTTTATATTCAAATACACTCGAGACTGAAAAATTTCACGATTATCGAAAAATGGAATGTTTGATATTTAGAATTCTTTTTTTTATTAAAGTTTGGTATAAGAATGCCTATAAAACATATTTAAATCTCAAAATCACAATTTGAAAGCATTTGAACCATTTCCCCGAAAATACAATTCTCCTTTAAAAACAAATGGGAGACTATCCAATGAATTATTGTTCAAAAAGTAAAATTTTCAAAAATTTTTTCCTTTTGTAAAATTGAAGTTAATATATAAGAGAATCTCAATTTCCAATTTTATAATATTCACTAAATAAGAAGTGGGTCTGAATTGGGTCCCAAAAAGTGCACTCGAGCAAAATGAAATTTTCCATTCAAATACACTTGAAACTAAAAAATTTCACGATTTTCAAAAAAATAAAATATTTGATTTTTAGAAAACATTGTGTTAATTAAAATTTGGTACAAGAATGACTATGAAAAATATTTTCATTTCAAAATCACAATTAGAAAGCATTTGAGCCATTTTCTCGAAAATTCAATTTCCCCTATAACATATTTGGGGAACTATTCAATGAATTATTATTCAAAAAGTAAAATTTTCAAAATTTTGTCCCTTTTGTAAAATTGAAGTTAATATATAGGAGATTCTCCATTTACAATTTTATAACACTCGCTAAATAAGAAGTATGTCTAAAGTTGGTCCCAAAAAGTGCACTCGTGAAAAATGAAATTTTCCATTCAAATACACTCGAAACTGAAATATTTCACGATTTTCAAAAAATGGTATGTTTGATATTAAGAATACTTTGTTTAATTAAAGTTTTGTATAAGAATGCTTATAAAACATATATCCAATTTCAAATCACTATTTGTAAGTGTTTGAGCTATTTTCTCGAATATGCAATTCCCCCATTAAAAACACATGGATTCTATTCAAAGAATTATTGTTCAAAAAGTAAAATTTTAAAAGAATTTTCTCGTTTGTAAAGTTGAAGCTAATATATTGGAGAATCTGCATTTCCAATTTTATAACACTCACTAAATAAGAAGTGTGTCTAAAATTGGTCCCTAAAAGTGCCTTCGAGGTAAATAAATTTTCCATTCAAATTCTCTCGAAACTGAAAAAATTCACGCTTTCAAAAAATAAATTTTTAAATTTAAAAAAAAAAAAAATTTAATTAAAATTTAGTACAAGAATGACTATGAAACATATTTTCATTTCAAAATCACAATTAGAAAGCATTTGAGACATTTTCTCGAAAATACAATTCCACCTATAACATATTTGGGGGATTATTCAATGAATTATTATTCAAAAAGTAAAATTTTCAAAATTTTGTCCCTTTTGTAAAATTGAAGGTAATATATAGGAGAATTTCAATTTCCAATTTAATAACACTCACTAAATAGGAAGTGAGTCTAAATTTGGTCCCAAATAGTACTCTTGAGCAAAAAGCAATTTTCCATACAAATACAAACGAAACTGAAATATTTCACGATTTTCGAAAGATAAAATTTTTTTGATTTTTAGAAAACATTTTTTTTAATTAAAATTTATTACAAGAATGACTATGAAAAATATTTTCATTTCAAAATCACAATTAGAAAGCATATTAGCCATTTTCTCGAAAATACAATTTCCCCTATAACATATTTGGGGAATTATTCAATGAATTATTATTCATAAAGTAAAATTTTTAAAATTTTGTCCCTTTTGTAAAATTGAAGGTAATATATAGGAGAATTTCAATTTCCAATTTAATAACACTCACTAAATAGGAAGTGAGTCTAAATTTGGTCCCAAATAGTACTCTTGAGCAAAAAGCAATTTTCCATACAAATACAAACGAAACTGAAATATTTCACGATTTTCGAAAGATAAAATTTTTTGATTTTTAGAAAACATTTTTTTTAATTAAAATTTATTACAAGAATGACTATGAAAAATATTTTCATTTCAAAATCACAATTAGAAAGCATATTAGCCATTTTCTCGAAAATACAATTTCCCCTATAACATATTTGGGGAATTATTCAATGAATTATTATTCATAAAGTAAAATTTTTAAAATTTTGTCCCTTTTGTAAAATTGAAGGTAATATATAGGAGAATCTCCATTTACAATTTTATAACACTCACTAAATAAGAAGTATGTCTAAAGTTGGCCCCAAAATCTGCACTCGAGCTAAAAGAAATTTTCCATTCAAATTTACTCGAAACTGAAAAATCTCACGCTTTCGAAAAATAAATTTTCGTATTTTTAAAAACATTTTTTTTTAATTAAAATTTGGTAAAAGAATGACTATGAAACACATTTCCATCTCAAAATCAAAATTTGAAAGCATTTGAGCCATTTCCCCGAAAATACAATTCCTATTTAAAAACAAATGGGGGACAATCCAATGAATTATTGTTCAAAAAGTAAAATTTTCAAAAATGTTTTCCTTTTGTAAAATTGAAGTTAATATATAAGAGAATCTCAATTTCCAATTTTATAATATTCACTAAATAAGAAGTGGGTCTGAATTGGGTCCCAAAAAGTGCACTCGAGCAAAATGAAATTTTCCATTCAAATACACTTGAAACTAAAAAATTTCACGATTTTCAAAAAAAATAAAATATTTGATTTTTAGAAAACATTGTGTTAATTAAAATTTGGTACAAGAATGACTATGAAAAATATTTTCATTTCAAAATCACAATTAGAAAGCATTTGAGCCATTTCCCCGAAAATACAATTCCTATTTAAAAACAAATGGGGGACAATCCAATGAATTATTGTTCAAAAAGTAAAATTTTCAAAAAAAATTTCCTTTGTAAAATTGAAGTTAATAAATAGGAGAATCTCAATTTCCAATTTTATAATATTCACTAAATAAGAAGTGGGTCTAAAGTTGGTCCCAAAAAGTGCACTCCAGAAAATGAAATTTTCCATTTAAATACACTCGAAACTGAAAAATTTCACGATTTTCAAAAAATAAAATATTCGATTTTTAGAAAACATTGTGTTAATTAAAATTTGGGAAAAGAATGACTATGAATATACTTCCATCTCAAAATCACAATTTGAAAGCATTTGAGCCATTTCCCCGAAAATACAATTCCGCTTTAAAAACAAATGGGGGACTATCCAATGAATTATTGTTCAAAAAGCAAAATTTTCAAAAATTTTTCCGTTTGTAAAATTGAAGTTAATATAAAGGAGAATCTCATTTTTCAATTTTATAATATTCACTAAATAAGAAGTGGGTCTGAATTGGGTCCCAAAAAGTGCACTCGAGCAAAATGAAATTTTCCATTCAAATACACTTGAAACTAAAAAATTTCACGATTTTCAAAAAAATAAAATATTTGATTTTTAGAAAGCATTGTGTTAATTAAAATTTGGTACAAGAATGACTATGAAAAATATTTTCATTTCAAAATCACAATTAGAAAGCATTTGAGCCATTTTCTCGAAAATTCAATTTCCCCTATAACATATTTGGGGAACTATTCAATGAATTATTATTCAAAAAGTAAAATTTTCAAAATTTTGTCCCTTTTGTAAAATTGAAGGTAATATATAGGAGATTCTCCATTTACAATTTTATAACACTCACTAAATAAGAAGTATGTCTAAAGTTGGTCTCAAAAAGTGCACTCGTGAAAAATGAAATTTTCCATTCAAATACACTCGAAACTGAAATATTTCACGATTTTCAAAAAATGGTATGTTTGATATTAAGAATACTTTGTTTAATTAAAGTTTTGTATAAGAATGCTTATAAAACATATATCCAATTTCAAATCACTATTTGTAAGTGTTTGAGCTATTTTCTCGAATATGCAATTCCCCCATTAAAAACACATGGATTCTATTCAAAGAATTATTGTTCAAAAAGTAAAATTTTAAAAGAATTTTCTCGTTTGTAAAGTTGAAGCTAATATATTGGAGAATCTGCATTTCCAATTTTATAACACTCACTAAATAAGAAGTGTGTCTAAAATTGGTCCCTAAAAGTGCCTTCGAGGTAAATAAATTTTCCATTCAAATTCTCTCGAAACTGAAAAAATTCACGCTTTCAAAAAATAAATTTTTGAATTTAAAAAAAAAAAAAAAATTAATTAAAATTTAGTACAAGAATGTCTATGAAACATATTTTCATTTCAAAATCACAATTAGAAAGCATTTGAGACATTTTCTCGAAAATACAATTCCACCTATAACATATTTGGGGGATTATTCAATGAATTATTATTCAAAAAGTAAAATTTTCAAAATTTTGTCCCTTTTGTAAAATTGAAGGTAATATATAGGAGAATTTCAATTTCCAATTTAATAACACTCACTAAATAGGAAGTGAGTCTAAATTTGGTCCCAAATAGTACTCTTGAGCAAAAAGCAATTTTCCATACAAATACAAACGAAACTGAAATATTTCACGATTTTCGAAAGATAAAATTTTTTGATTTTTAGAAAACATTTTTTTTAATTAAAATTTATTACAAGAATGACTATGAAAAATATTTTCATTTCAAAATCACAATTAGAAAGCATATTAGCCATTTTCTCGAAAATACAATTTCCCCTATAACATATTTGGGGAATTATTCAATGAATTATTATTCAAAAAGTAAAATTTTTAAAATTTTGTCCCTTTTGTAAAATTGAAGGTAATATATAGGAGAATCTCCATTTACAATTTTATAACACTCACTAAATAAGAAGTATGTCTAAAGTTGGTCCCAAAATCTGCACTCGAGCTAAAAGAAATTTTCCATTCAAATTTACTCGAAACTGAAAAATCTCACGCTTTCGAAAAATAAATTTTCGTATTTTTAAAAACATTTTTTTTTAATTAAAATTTGGTAAAAGAATGACTATGAAACACATTTCCATCTCAAAATCAAAATTTGAAAGCATTTGAGCCATTTCCCCGAAAATACAATTCCCCTTTAAAAACAAATGGGGGACAATCCAATGAATTATTGTTCAAAAAGTAAAATTTTCAAAAAAAATTTCCTTTTGTAAAATTGAAGTTAATATATATTAGAATCTCAATTTCCAATTTTATAATATTCACTAAATAAGAAGTGGGTCTAAAGTTGGTCCCAAAAAGTGCACTCGTGAAAAATGAAATTTTCCATTTAAATACACTCGAAACTGAAAAATTTCACGATTTTCAAAAAATGGAATGTTTGATATTAAGAATACTTTGTTTAATTAAAGTTTTGTATAAGAATGCTTATAAAACATATATCCAATTTAAAATCACAATTTGAAAGTGTTTGAGCCATTTTCTCGAAAATACAATTCCACCTATAACATATTTGGGGGAATTTTCAATGAATTATTATTCAAAAAGTAAAATTTTCAAAATTTTGTCCCTTTTGTAAAATTGAAGGTAATATATAGGAGATTCTCCATTTACAATTTTATAACACTCACTAAATAAGAAGTATGTCTAAAGTTGGTCCAGAAATCTGCACTCGAGTTAAAAGAAATTTTATATTCAAATACACTCGAGACTGAAAAATTTCACGATTATCGAAAAATGGAATGTTTGATATTTAGAATTCTTTTTTTTATTAAAGTTTGGTATAAGAATGCCTATAGAACATATTTAAATCTCAAAATCACAATTTGAAAGCATTTGAACCATTTCCCCGAAAATACAATTCTCCTTTAAAAACAAATGGGAGACTATCCAATGAATTATTGTTCAAAAAGCAAAATTTTCAAAAAATTTTCCGTTTGTAAAATTGAAGTTAATATAAAGGAGAATCTCATTTTTCAATTTTATAATATTCACTAAATAAGAAGTGGGTCTGAATTGGGTCCCAAAAAGTGCACTCGAGCAAAATGAAATTTTCCATTCAAATACACTTGAAACTAAAAAATTTCACGATTTTCAAAAAAATAAAATATTTGATTTTTAGAAAACATTGTGTTAATTAAAATTTGGTACAAGAATGACTATGAAAAATATTTTCATTTCAAAATCACAATTAGAAAGCATTTGAGCCATTTTCTCGAAAATTCAATTTCCCCTATAACATATTTGGGGAACTATTCAATGAATTATTATTCAAAAAGTAAAATTTTCAAAATTTTGTCCCTTTTGTAAAATTGAAGGTAATATATAGGAGATTCTCCATTTACAATTTTATAACACTCACTAAATAAGAAGTATGTCTAAAGTTGGTCCCAAAAAGTGCACTCGTGAAAAATGAAATTTTCCATTCAAATACACTCGAAACTGAAATATTTCACGATTTTCAAAAAATGGTATGTTTGATATTAAGAATACTTTGTTCAATTAAAGTTTTGTATAAGAATGCTTATAAAACATATATCCAATTTCAAATCACTATTTGTAAGTGTTTGAGTTATTTTCTCGAATATGCAATTCCACCATTAAAAACACATGGATTCTATTCAAAGAATTATTGTTCAAAAAGTAAAATTTTAAAAGAATTTTCTCGTTTGTAAAGTTGAAGCTAATATATTGGAGAATCTGCATTTCCAATTTTATAACACTCACTAAATAAGAAGTGTGTCTAAAATTGGTCCCTAAAAGTGCCTTCGAGGTAAATAAATTTTCCATTCAAATTCTCTCGAAACTGAAAAAATTCACGCTTTCAAAAATTAAATTTTTGAATTTAAAAAAAAAAAATTTAATTAAAATTTAGTACAAGAATGACTATGAAACATATTTTCATTTCAAAATCACAATTAGAAAGCATTTGAGACATTTTCTCGAAAATACAATTCCACCTATAACATATTTGGGGGATTATTCAATGAATTATTATTCAAAAAGTAAAATTTTCAAAATTTTGTCCCTTTTGTAAAATTGAAGGTAATATATAGGAGAATTTCAATTTCCAATTTAATAACACTCACTAAATAGGAAGTGAGTCTAAATTTGGTCCCAAATAGTACTCTTGAGCAAAAAGCAATTTTCCATACAAATACAAACGAAACTGAAATATTTCACGATTTTCGAAAGATAAAATTTTTTGATTTTTAGAAAACATTTTTTTTTAATTAAAATTTATTACAAGAATGACTATGAAAAATATTTTCATTTCAAAATCACAATTAGAAAGCATATTAGCCATTTTCTCGAAAATACAATTTCCCCTATAACATATTTGGGGAATTATTCAATGAATTATTATTCAAAAAGTAAAATTTTTAAAATTTTGTCCCTTTTGTAAAATTGAAGGTAATATATAGGAGAATCTCCATTTACAATTTTATAACACTCACTAAATAAGAAGTATGTCTAAAGTTGGTCCCAAAATCTGCACTCGAGCTAAAAGAAATTTTCCATTCAAATTTACTCGAAACTGAAAAATCTCACGCTTTCGAAAAATAAATTTTCGTATTTTTAAAAACATTTTTTTTTAATTAAAATTTGGTAAAAGAATGACTATGAAACACATTTCCATCTCAAAATCAAAATTTGAAAGCATTTGAGCCATTTCCCCGAAAATACTATTCCCCTTTAAAAACAAATGGGGGACAATCCAATGAATTATTGTTCAAAAAGTAAAATTTTCAAAAAAATTTTCCTTTTGTAAAATTGAAGTTAATATATAGGAGAATCTCAATTTCCAATTTTATAATATTCACTAAATAAGAAGTGGGTCTAAAGTTGGTCCCAAAAAGTGCACTCGTGAAAAATGAAATTTTCCATTTAAATACACTCGAAACTGAAAAATTTCACGATTTTCAAAAAATGGAATGTTTGATATTAAGAATACTTTGTTTAATTAAAGTTTTGTATAAGAATGCTTATAAAACATATATCCAATTTAAAATCACAATTTGAAAGTGTTTGAGCCATTTTCTCGAAAATACAATTCCACCTATAACATATTTGGGGGAATTTTCAATGAATTATTATTCAAAAAGTAAAATTTTCAAAATTTTGTCCCTTTTGTAAAATTGAAGGTAATATATAGGAGATTCTCCATTTACAATTTTATAACACTCACTAAATAAGAAGTATGTCTAAAGTTGGTCCAGAAATCTGCACTCGAGTTAAAAGAAATTTTATATTCAAATACACTCGAGACTGAAAAATTTCACGATTATCGAAAAATGGAATGTTTGATATTTAGAATTCTTTTTTTTATTAAAGTTTGGTATAAGAATGCCTATAAAACATATTTAAATCTCAAAATCACAATTTGAAAGCATTTGAACCATTTCCCCGAAAATACAATTCTCCTTTAAAAACAAATGGGAGACTATCCAATGAATTATTGTTCAAAAAGCAAAATTTTCAAAAAATTTTCCGTTTGTAAAATTGAAGTTAATATAAAGGAGAATCTCATTTTTCAATTTTATAATATTCACTAAATAAGAAGTGGGTCTGAATTGGGTCCCAAAAAGTGCACTCGAGCAAAATGAAATTTTCCATTCAAATACACTTGAAACTAAAAAATTTCACGATTTTCAAAAAAATAAAATATTTGATTTTTAGAAAACATTGTGTTAATTAAAATTTGGTACAAGAATGACTATGAAAAATATTTTCATTTCAAAATCACAATTAGAAAGCATTTGAGCCATTTTCTCGAAAATTCAATTTCCCCTATAACATATTTGGGGAACTATTCAATGAATTATTATTCAAAAAGTAAAATTTTCAAAATTTTGTCCCTTTTGTAAAATTGAAGGTTATATATAGGAGATTCTCCATTTACAATTTTATAACACTCACTAAATAAGAAGTATGTCTAAAGTTGGTCCCAAAAAGTGCACTCGTGAAAAATGAAATTTTCCATTCAAATACACTCGAAACTGAAATATTTCACGATTTTCAAAAAATGGTATGTTTGATATTAAGAATACTTTGTTCAATTAAAGTTTTGTATAAGAATGCTTATAAAACATATATCCAATTTCAAATCACTATTTGTAAGTGTTTGAGTTATTTTCTCGAATATGCAATTCCACCATTAAAAACACATGGATTCTATTCAAAGAATTATTGTTCAAAAAGTAAAATTTTAAAAGAATTTTCTCGTTTGTAAAGTTGAAGCTAATATATTGGAGAATCTGCATTTCCAATTTTATAACACTCACTAAATAAGAAGTGTGTCTAAAATTGGTCCCTAAAAGTGCCTTCGAGGTAAATAAATTTTCCATTCAAATTCTCTCGAAACTGAAAAAATTCACGCTTTCAAAAATTAAATTTTTGAATTTAAAAAAAAAAAATTTAATTAAAATTTAGTACAAGAATGACTATGAAACATATTTTCATTTCAAAATCACAATTAGAAAGCATTTGAGACATTTTCTCGAAAATACAATTCCACCTATAACATATTTGGGGGATTATTCAATGAATTATTATTCAAAAAGTAAAATTTTCAAAATTTTGTCCCTTTTGTAAAATTGAAGGTAATATATAGGAGAATTTCAATTTCCAATTTAATAACACTCACTAAATAGGAAGTGAGTCTAAATTTGGTCCCAAATAGTACTCTTGAGCAAAAAGCAATTTTCCATACAAATACAAACGAAACTGAAATTTTTCACGATTTTCGAAAGATAAAATTTTTTGATTTTTAGAAAACATTTTTTTTTAATTAAAATTTATTACAAGAATGACTATGAAAAATATTTTCATTTCAAAATCACAATTAGAAAGCATATTAGCCATTTTCTCGAAAATACAATTTCCCCTATAACATATTTGGGGAATTATTCAATGAATTATTATTCAAAAAGTAAAATTTTTAAAATTTTGTCCCTTTTGTAAAATTGAAGGTAATATATAGGAAAATCTCCATTTACAATTTTATAACACTCACTAAATAAGAAGTATGTCTAAAGTTGGTCCCAAAATCTGCACTCGAGCTAAAAGAAATTTTCCATTCAAATTTACTCGAAACTGAAAAATCTCACGCTTTCGAAAAATAAATTTTCGTATTTTTAAAAACATTTTTTTTTAATTAAAATTTGGTAAAAGAATGACTATGAAACACATTTCCATCTCAAAATCAAAATTTGAAAGCATTTGAGCCATTTCCCCGAAAATACTATTCCCCTTTAAAAACAAATGGGGGACAATCCAATGAATTATTGTTCAAAAAGTAAAATTTTCAAAAAAAATTTCCTTTTGTAAAATTGAAGTTAATATATAGGAGAATCTCAATTTCCAATTTTATAATATTCACTAAATAAGAAGTGGGTCTAAAGTTGGTCCCAAAAAGTGCACTCGTGAAAAATGAAATTTTCCATTTAAATACACTCGAAACTGAAAAATTTCACGATTTTCAAAAAATGGAATGTTTGATATTAAGAATACTTTGTTTAATTAAAGTTTTGTATAAGAATGCTTATAAAACATATATCCAATTTAAAATCACAATTTGAAAGTGTGTGAGTCATTTTCTCGAAAATACAATTCCACCTATAACATATTTGGGGGAATTTTCAATGAATTATTATTCAAAAAGTAAAATTTTCAAAATTTTGTCCCTTTTGTAAAATTGAAGGTAATATATAGGAGATTCTCCATTTACAATTTTATAACACTCACTAAATAAGAAGTATGTCTAAAGTTGGTCCAGAAATCTGCACTCGAGTTAAAAGAAATTTTATATTCAAATACACTCGAGACTGAAAAATTTCACGATTATCGAAAAATGGAATGTTTGATATTTAGAATTCTTTTTTTTATTAAAGTTTGGTATAAGAATGCCTATAAAACATATTTAAATCTCAAAATCACAATTTGAAAGCATTTGAACCATTTCCCCGAAAATACAATTCTCCTTTAAAAACAAATGGGAGACTATCCAATGAATTATTGTTCAAAAAGTAAAATTTTCAAAAATTTTTTCCTTTTGTAAAATTGAAGTTAATATATAAGAGAATCTCAATTTCCAATTTTATAATATTCACTAAATAAGAAGTGGGTCTGAATTGGGTCCCAAAAAGTGCACTCGAGCAAAATGAAATTTTCCATTCAAATACACTTGAAACTAAAAAATTTCACGATTTTCAAAAAAATAAAATATTTGATTTTTAGAAAACATTGTGTTAATTAAAATTTGGTACAAGAATGACTATGAAAAATATTTTCATTTCAAAATCACAATTAGAAAGCATTTGAGCCATTTTCTCGAAAATTCAATTTCTCCTATAACATATTTGGGGAACTATTCAATGAATTATTATTCAAAAAGTAAAATTTTCAAAATTTTGTCCCTTTTGTAAAATTGAAGTTAATATATAGGAGATTCTCCATTTACAATTTTATAACACTCGCTAAATAAGAAGTATGTCTAAAGTTGGTCCCAAAAAGTGCACTCGTGAAAAATGAAATTTTCCATTCAAATACACTCGAAACTGAAATATTTCACGATTTTCAAAAAATGGTATGTTTGATATTAAGAATACTTTGTTTAATTAAAGTTTTGTATAAGAATGCTTATAAAACATATATCCAATTTCAAATCACTATTTGTAAGTGTTTGAGCTATTTTCTCGAATATGCAATTCCCCCATTAAAAACACATGGATTCTATTCAAAGAATTATTGTTCAAAAAGTAAAATTTTAAAAGAATTTTCTCGTTTGTAAAGTTGAAGCTAATATATTGGAGAATCTGCATTTCCAATTTTATAACACTCACTAAATAAGAAGTGTGTCTAAAATTGGTCCCTAAAAGTGCCTTCGAGGTAAATAAATTTTCCATTCAAATTCTCTCGAAACTGAAAAAATTCACGCTTTCAAAAAATAAATTTTTAAATTTAAAAAAAAAAAAAATTTAATTAAAATTTAGTACAAGAATGACTATGAAACATATTTTCATTTCAAAATCACAATTAGAAAGCATTTGAGACATTTTCTCGAAAATACAATTCCACCTATAACATATTTGGGGGATTATTCAATGAATTATTATTCAAAAAGTAAAATTTTCAAAATTTTGTCCCTTTTGTAAAATTGAAGGTAATATATAGGAGAATTTCAATTTCCAATTTAATAACACTCACTAAATAGGAAGTGAGTCTAAATTTGGTCCCAAATAGTACTCTTGAGCAAAAAGCAATTTTCCATACAAATACAAACGAAACTGAAATATTTCACGATTTTCGAAAGATAAAATTTTTTGATTTTTAGAAAACATTTTTTTTAATTAAAATTTATTACAAGAATGACTATGAAAAATATTTTCATTTCAAAATCACAATTAGAAAGCATATTAGCCATTTTCTCGAAAATACAATTTCCCCTATAACATATTTGGGGAATTATTCAATGAATTATTATTCATAAAGTAAAATTTTTAAAATTTTGTCCCTTTTGTAAAATTGAAGGTAATATATAGGAGAATCTCCATTTACAATTTTATAACACTCACTAAATAAGAAGTATGTCTAAAGTTGGTCCCAAAATCTGCACTCGAGCTAAAAGAAATTTTCCATTCAAATTTACTCGAAACTGAAAAATCTCACGCTTTCGAAAAATAAATTTTCGTATTTTTAAAAACATTTTTTTTTAATTAAAATTTGGTAAAAGAATGACTATGAAACACATTTCCATCTCAAAATCAAAATTTGAAAGCATTTGAGCCATTTCCCCGAAAATACAATTCCTATTTAAAAACAAATGGGGGACAATCCAATGAATTATTGTTCAAAAAGTAAAATTTTCAAAAATGTTTTCCTTTTGTAAAATTGAAGTTAATATATAAGAGAATCTCAATTTCCAATTTTATAATATTCACTAAATAAGAAGTGGGTCTGAATTGGGTCCCAAAAAGTGCACTCGAGCAAAATGAAATTTTCCATTCAAATACACTTGAAACTAAAAAATTTCACGATTTTCAAAAAAAATAAAATATTTGATTTTTAGAAAACATTGTGTTAATTAAAATTTGGTACAAGAATGACTATGAAAAATATTTTCATTTCAAAATCACAATTAGAAAGCATTTGAACCATTTCCCCGAAAATACAATTCTCCTTTAAAAACAAATGGGAGACTATCCAATGAATTATTGTTCAAAAAGTAAAATTTTCAAAAATTTTTTCCTTTTGAAAATTAAAGTTAATATATAGGAGAATCTCAATTTCCAATTTTATAATATTCACTAAATAAGAAGTGGGTCTAAAGTTGGTCCCAAAAAGTGCACTCGTGAAAAATGAAATTTTCCATTTAAATACACTCGAAACTGAAAAATTTCACGATTTTCAAAAAATGGAATGTTTGATATTAAGAATACTTTGTTTAATTAAAGTTTTGTATAAGAATGCTTATAAAACATATATCCAATTTAAAATCACAATTTGAAAGTGTTTGAGCCATTTTCTCGAAAATACAATTCCACCTATAACATATTTGGGGGAATTTTCAATGAATTATTATTCAAAAAGTAAAATTTTCAAAATTTTGTCCCTTTTGTAAAATTGAAGGTAATATATAGGAGATTCTCCATTTACAATTTTATAACACTCACTAAATAAGAAGTATGTCTAAAGTTGGTCCAGAAATCTGCACTCGAGTTAAAAGAAATTTTATATTCAAATACACTCGAGACTGAAAAATTTCACGATTATCGAAAAATGGAATGTTTGATATTTAGAATTCTTTTTTTTATTAAAGTTTGGTATAAGAATGCCTATAAAACATATTTAAATCTCAAAATCACAATTTGAAAGCATTTGAACCATTTCCCCGAAAATACAATTCTCCTTTAAAAACAAATGGGAGACTATCCAATGAATTATTGTTCAAAAAGCAAAATTTTCAAAAAATTTTCCGTTTGTAAAATTGAAGTTAATATAAAGGAGAATCTCATTTTTCAATTTTATAATATTCACTAAATAAGAAGTGGGTCTGAATTGGGTCCCAAAAAGTGCACTCGAGCAAAATGAAATTTTCCATTCAAATACACTTGAAACTAAAAAATTTCACGATTTTCAAAAAAATAAAATATTTGATTTTTAGAAAACATTGTGTTAATTAAAATTTGGTACAAGAATGACTATGAAAAATATTTTCATTTCAAAATCACAATTAGAAAGCATTTGAGCCATTTTCTCGAAAATTCAATTTCCCCTATAACATATTTGGGGAACTATTCAATGAATTATTATTCAAAAAGTAAAATTTTCAAAATTTTGTCCCTTTTGTAAAATTGAAGGTAATATATAGGAGATTCTCCATTTACAATTTTATAACACTCACTAAATAAGAAGTATGTCTAAAGTTGGTCCCAAAAAGTGCACTCGTGAAAAATGAAATTTTCCATTCAAATACACTCGAAACTGAAATATTTCACGATTTTCAAAAAATGGTATGTTTGATATTAAGAATACTTTGTTCAATTAAAGTTTTGTATAAGAATGCTTATAAAACATATATCCAATTTCAAATCACTATTTGTAAGTGTTTGAGTTATTTTCTCGAATATGCAATTCCACCATTAAAAACACATGGATTCTATTCAAAGAATTATTGTTCAAAAAGTAAAATTTTAAAAGAATTTTCTCGTTTGTAAAGTTGAAGCTAATATATTGGAGAATCTGCATTTCCAATTTTATAACACTCACTAAATAAGAAGTGTGTCTAAAATTGGTCCCTAAAAGTGCCTTCGAGGTAAATAAATTTTCCATTCAAATTCTCTCGAAACTGAAAAAATTCACGCTTTCAAAAATTAAATTTTTGAATTTAAAAAAAAAAAATTTAATTAAAATTTAGTACAAGAATGACTATGAAACATATTTTCATTTCAAAATCACAATTAGAAAGCATTTGAGACATTTTCTCGAAAATACAATTCCACCTATAACATATTTGGGGGATTATTCAATGAATTATTATTCAAAAAGTAAAATTTTCAAAATTTTGTCCCTTTTGTAAAATTGAAGGTAATATATAGGAGAATTTCAATTTCCAATTTAATAACACTCACTAAATAGGAAGTGAGTCTAAATTTGGTCCCAAATAGTACTCTTGAGCAAAAAGCAATTTTCCATACAAATACAAACGAAACTGAAATATTTCACGATTTTCGAAAGATAAAATTTTTTGATTTTTAGAAAACATTTTTTTTTAATTAAAATTTATTACAAGAATGACTATGAAAAATATTTTCATTTCAAAATCACAATTAGAAAGCATATTAGCCATTTTCTCGAAAATACAATTTCCCCTATAACATATTTGGGGAATTATTCAATGAATTATTATTCAAAAAGTAAAATTTTTAAAATTTTGTCCCTTTTGTAAAATTGAAGGTAATATATAGGAGAATCTCCATTTACAATTTTATAACACTCACTAAATAAGAAGTATGTCTAAAGTTGGTCCCAAAATCTGCACTCGAGCTAAAAGAAATTTTCCATTCAAATTTACTCGAAACTGAAAAATCTCACGCTTTCGAAAAATAAATTTTCGTATTTTTAAAAACATTTTTTTTTAATTAAAATTTGGTAAAAGAATGACTATGAAACACATTTCCATCTCAAAATCAAAATTTGAAAGCATTTGAGCCATTTCCCCGAAAATACTATTCCCCTTTAAAAACAAATGGGGGACAATCCAATGAATTATTGTTCAAAAAGTAAAATTTTCAAAAAAATTTTCCTTTTGTAAAATTGAAGTTAATATATAGGAGAATCTCAATTTCCAATTTTATAATATTCACTAAATAAGAAGTGGGTCTAAAGTTGGTCCCAAAAAGTGCACTCGTGAAAAATGAAATTTTCCATTTAAATACACTCGAAACTGAAAAATTTCACGATTTTCAAAAAATGGAATGTTTGATATTAAGAATACTTTGTTTAATTAAGGTTTTGTATAAGAATGCTTATAAAACATATATCCAATTTAAAATCACAATTTGAAAGTGTTTGAGCCATTTTCTCGAAAATACAATTCCACCTATAACATATTTGGGGGAATTTTCAATGAATTATTATTCAAAAAGTAAAATTTTCAAAATTTTATCCCTTTTGTAAAATTGAAGGTAATATATAGGAGATTCTCCATTTACAATTTTATAACACTCACTAAATAAGAAGTATGTCTAAAGTTGGTCCAGAAATCTGCACTCGAGTTAAAAGAAATTTTATATTCAAATACACTCGAGACTGAAAAATTTCACGATTATCGAAAAATGGAATGTTTGATATTTAGAATTCTTTTTTTATTAAAGTTTGGTATAAGAATGCCTATAAAACATATTTAAATCTCAAAATCACAATTTGAAAGCATTTGAACCATTTCCCCGAAAATACAATTCTCCTTTAAAAACAAATGGGAGACTATCCAATGAATTATTGTTCAAAAAGTAAAATTTTCAAAAATTTTTTCCTTTTGTAAAATTAAAGTTACTATATAGGAGAATCTCAATTTCCAATTTTATAATATTCACTAAATAAGAAGTGGGTCTAAAGTTGGTCCCAAAAAGTGCACTCCAGAAAATGAAATTTTCCATTTAAATACACTCGAAACTGAAAAATTTCACGATTTTCAAAAAATAAAATATTCGATTTTTAGAAAACATTGTTTTAATTAAAATTTGGGAAAAGAATGACTATGAATATACTTCCATCTCAAAATCACAATTTGAAAGCATTTGAGCCATTTCCCCGAAAATACAATTCCGCTTTAAAAACAAATGGGGGACTATCCAATGAATTATTGTTCAAAAAGCAAAATTTTCAAAAATTTTTCCGTTTGTAAAATTGAAGTTAATATAAAGGAGAATCTCATTTTTCAATTTTATAATATTCACTAAATAAGAAGTGGGTCTGAATTGGGTCCCAAAAAGTGCACTCGAGCAAAATGAAATTTTCCATTCAAATACACTTGAAACTAAAAAATTTCACGATTTTCAAAAAAATAAAATATTTGATTTTTAGAAAACATTGTGTTAATTAAAATTTGGTACAAGAATGACTATGAAAAATATTTTCATTTCAAAATCACAATTAGAAAGCATTTGAGCCATTTTCTCGAAAATTCAATTTCCCCTATAACATATTTGGGGAACTATTCAATGAATTATTATTCAAAAAGTAAAATTTTCAAAATTTTGTCCCTTTTGTAAAATTGAAGGTAATATATAGGAGATTCTCCATTTACAATTTTATAACACTCACTAAATAAGAAGTATGTCTAAAGTTGGTCCCAAAAAGTGCACTCGTGAAAAATGAAATTTTCCATTCAAATACACTCGAAACTGAAATATTTCACGATTTTCAAAAAATGGTATGTTTGATATTAAGAATACTTTGTTTAATTAAAGTTTTGTATAAGAATGCTTATAAAACATATATCCAATTTCAAATCACTATTTGTAAGTGTTTGAGCTATTTTCTCGAATATGCAATTCCCCCATTAAAAACACATGGATTCTATTCAAAGAATTATTGTTCAAAAAGTAAAATTTTAAAAGAATTTTCTCGTTTGTAAAGTTGAAGCTAATATATTGGAGAATCTGCATTTCCAATTTTATAACACTCACTAAATAAGAAGTGTGTCTAAAATTGGTCCCTAAAAGTGCCTTCGAGGTAAATAAATTTTCCATTCAAATTCTCTCGAAACTGAAAAAATTCACGCTTTCAAAAAATAAATTTTTGAATTTAAAAAAAAAAAAATTTAATTAAAATTTAGTACAAGAATGACTATGAAACATATTTTCATTTCAAAATCACAATTAGAAAGCATTTGAGACATTTTCTCGAAAATACAATTCCACCTATAACATATTTGGGGGATTATTCAATGAATTATTATTCAAAAAGTAAAATTTTCACAATTTTGTCCCTTTTGTAAAATTGAAGGTAATATATAGGAGAATTTCAATTTCCAATTTAATAACACTCACTAAATAGGAAGTGAGTCTAAATTTGGTCCCAAATAGTACTCTTGAGCAAAAAGCAATTTTCCATACAAATACAAACGAAACTGAAATATTTCACGATTTTCGAAACATAAAATTTTTTGATTTTTAGAAAACATTTTTTTAATTAAAATTTATTACAAGAATGACTATGAAAAATATTTTCATTTCAAAATCACAATTAGAAAGCATATTAGCCATTTTCTCGAAAATACAATTTCCCCTATAACATATTTGGGGAATTATTCAATGAATTATTCAAAAAGTAAAATTTTTAAAATTTTGTCCCTTTTGTAAAATTGAAGGTAATATATAGGAGAATCTCCATTTACAATTTTAGAACACTCACTAAATAAGAAGTATGTCTAAAGTTGGTCCCAAAATCTGCACTCGAGCTAAAAGAAATTTTCCATTCAAATTTACTCGAAACTGAAAAATCTCACGCTTTCGAAAAATAAATTTTCGTATTTTTAAAAACATTTTTTTTTTAATTAAAATTTGGTAAAAGAATGACTATGAAACACATTTCCATCTCAAAATCAAAATTTGAAAGCATTTGAGCCATTTCCCCGAAAATACAATTCCCCTTTAAAAACAAATGGGGGACAATCCAATGAATTATTGTTCAAAAAGTAAAATTTTCAAAAAATTTTTCCTTTTGTAAAATTGAAGTTAATATATAGGAGAATCTCAATTTCCAATTTTATAATATTCACTAAATAAGAAGTGGGTCTAAAGTTGGTCCCAAAAATTGCACTCGTGAAAAATGAAATTTTCCATTTAAATACACTCGAAACTGAAAAATTTCACGATTTTCAAAAAATGGAATGTTTGATATTAAGAATACTTTGTTTAATTAAGGTTTTGTATAAGAATGCTTATAAAACATATATCCAATTTAAAATCACAATTTGAAAGTGTTTGAGCCATTTTCTCGAAAATACAATTCCACCTATAACATATTTGGGGGAATTTTCAATGAATTATTATTCAAAAAGTAAAATTTTCAAAATTTTGTCCCTTTTGTAAAATTGAAGGTAATATATAGGAGATTCTCCATTTACAATTTTATAACACTCACTAAATAAGAAGTATGTCTAAAGTTGGTCCAGAAATATGCACTCGAGTTAAAAGAAATTTTATATTCAAATACACTCGAGACTGAAAAATTTCACGATTATCGAAAAATGGAATGTTTGATATTTAGAATTCTTTTTTTTATTAAAGTTTGGTATAAGAATGCCTATAAAACATATTTAAATCTCAAAATCACAATTTGAAAGCATTTGAACCATTTCCCCGAAAATACAATTCTCCTTTAAAAACAAATGGGAGACTATCCAATGAATTATTGTTCAAAAAGTAAAATTTTAAAAGAATTTTCTCGTTTGTAAAGTTGAAGCTAATATACTGGAGAATTTGCATTTCCAATTTTATAACACTCACTAAATAAGAAGTGTGTCTAAAATTGGTCCCTAAAAGTGCCTTCGAGGTAAATAAATTTTCCATTCAAATTCTCTCGAAACTGAAAAAATTCACGCTTTCAAAAAATAAATTTTTGAATTTAAAAAAAAAAAAAATTTAATTAAAATTTAGTACAAGAATGACTATGAAACATATTTTCATTTCAAAATCACAATTAGAAAGCATTTGAGACATTTTCTCGAAAATACAATTCCACCTATAACATATTTGGGGGATTATTCAATGAATTATTATTCAAAAAGTAAAATTTTCAAAATTTTGTCCCTTTTGTAAAATTGAAGGTAATATATAGGAGAATTTCAATTTCCAATTTAATAACACTCACTAAATAGGAAGTGAGTCTAAATTTGGTCCCAAATAGTACTCTTGAGCAAAAAGCAATTTTCCATACAAATACAAACGAAACTGAAATATTTCACGATTTTCGAAAGATAAAATTTTTTGATTTTTAGAAAACATTTTTTTTAATTAAAATTTATTACAAGAATGACTATGAAAAATATTTTCATTTCAAAATCACAATTAGAAAGCATATTAGCCATTTTCTCGAAAATACAATTCCACCTATAACATATTTGGGGGAATTTTCAATGAATTATTATTCAAAAAGTAAAATTTTTAAAATTTTGTCCCTTTTGTAAAATTGAAGGTAATATATAGGAGAATCTCCATTTACAATTTTATAACACTCACTAAATAAGAAGTATGTCTAAAGTTGGTCCAGAAATCTGCACTCGAGTTAAAAGAAATTTTATATTCAAATACACTCGAGACTGAAAAATTTCACGATTATCGAAAAATGGAATGTTTGATATTTAGAATTCTTTTTTTTATTAAAGTTTGGTATAAGAATGCCTATAAAACATATTTAAATCTCAAAATCACAATTTGAAAGCATTTGAACCATTTCCCCGAAAATACAATTCTCCTTTAAAAACAAATGGGAGACTATCCAATGAATTATTGTTCAAAAAGTAAAATTTTCAAAAATTTTTTCCTTTTGTAAAATTAAAGTTAATATATAGGAGAATCTCAATTTCCAATTTTATAATATTCACTAAATAAGAAGTGGGTCTAAAGTTGGTCCCAAAAAGTGCACTCCAGAAAATGAAATTTTCCATTTAAATACACTCGAAACTGAAAAATTTCACGATTTTCAAAAAATAAAATATTCGATTTTTAGAAAACATTGTGTTAATTAAAATTTGGGAAAAGAATGACTATGAATATACTTCCATCTCAAAATCACAATTTGAAAGCATTTGAGCCATTTCCCCGAAAATACAATTCCGCTTTAAAAACAAATGGGGGACTATCCAATGAATTATTGTTCAAAAAGCAAAATTTTGAAAAATTTTTCCGTTTGTAAAATTGAAGTTAATATAAAGGAGAATCTCATTTTTCAATTTTATAATATTCACTAAATAAGAAGTGGGTCTGAATTGGGTCCCAAAAAGTGCACTCGAGCAAAATGAAATTTTCCATTCAAATACACTTGAAACTAAAAAATTTCACGATTTTCAAAAAAATAAAATATTTGATTTTTAGAAAACATTGTGTTAATTAAAATTTGGTACAAGAATGACTATGAAAAATATTTTCATTTCAAAATCACAATTAGAAAGCATTTGAGCCATTTTCTCGAAAATTCAATTTCCCCTATAACATATTTGGGGAACTATTCAATGAATTATTATTCAAAAAGTAAAATTTTCAAAATTTTGTCCCTTTTGTAAAATTGAAGGTAATATATAGGAGATTCTCCATTTACAATTTTATAACACTCACTAAATAAGAAGTATGTCTAAAGTTGGTCCCAAAAAGTGCACTCGTGAAAAATGAAATTTTCCATTTAAATACACTCGAAACTGAAAAATTTCACGATTTTCAAAAAATGGAATGTTTGATATTAAGAATACTTTGTTTAATTAAAGTTTTGTATAAGAATGCTTATAAAACATATATCCAATTTAAAATCACAATTTGAAAGTGTTTGAGCCATTTTCTCGAAAATACAATTCCACCTATAACATATTTGGGGGAATTTTCAATGAATTATTATTCAAAAAGTAAAATTTTCAAAATTTTGTCCCTTTTGTAAAATTGAAGGTAATATATAGGAGATTCTCCATTTACAATTTTATAACACTCACTAAATAAGAAGTATGTCTAAAGTTGGTCCCAAAAAGTGCACTCGTGAAAAATGAAATTTTCCATTCAAATACACTCGAAACTGAAATATTTCACGATTTTCAAAAAATGGTATGTTTGATATTAAGAATACTTTGTTTAATTAAAGTTTTGTATAAGAATGCTTATAAAACATATATCCAATTTCAAATCACTATTTGTAAGTGTTTGAGCTATTTTCTCGAATATGCAATTCCCCCATTAAAAACACATGGATTCTATTCAAAGAATTATTGTTCAGAAAGTAAAATTTTAAAAGAATTTTCTCGTTTGTAAAGTTGAAGCTAATATATTGGAGAATCTGCATTTCCAATTTTATAACACTCACTAAATAAGAAGTGTGTCTAAAATTGGTCCCTAAAAGTGCCTTCGAGGTAAATAAATTTTCCATTCAAATTCTCTCGAAACTGAAAAAATTCACGCTTTCAAAAAATAAATTTTTGAATTTAAAAAAAAAAAAATTTAATTAAAATTTAGTACAAGAATGACTATGAAACATATTTTCATTTCAAAATCACAATTAGAAAGCATTTGAGGCATTTTCTCGAAAATACAATTCCACCTATAACATATTTGGGGGATTATTCAATGAATTATTATTCAAAAAGTAAAATTTTCAAAATTTTGTCCCTTTTGTAAAATTGAAGGTAATATATAGGAGAATTTCAATTTCCAATTTAATAACACTCACTAAATAGGAAGTGAGTCTAAATTTGGTCCCAAATAGTACTCTTGAGCAAAAAGCAATTTTCCATACAAATACAAACGAAACTGAAATATTTCAGTATTTTCGAAAGATAAAATTTTTTGATTTTTAGAAAACATTTTTTTTAATTAAAATTTATTACAAGAATGACTATGAAAAATATTTTCATTTCAAAATCACAATTAGAAAGCATATTAGCCATTTTCTCGAAAATACAATTTCCCCTATAACATATTTGGGGAATTATTCAATGAATTATTATTCAAAAAGTAAAATTTTTAAAATTTTGCCCCTATGTAAAATTGAAGGTAATATATAGGAGAATCTCCATTTACAATTTTATAACACTCACTAAATAAGAAGTATGTCTAAAGTTGGTCCCAAAATCTGCACTCGAGCTAAAAGAAATTTTCCATTCAAATTTACTCGAAACTGAAAAATCTCACGTTTTCGAAAAATAAATTTTCGTATTTTTAAAAGCATTTTTTTTTAATTAAAATTTGGTAAAAGAATGACTATGAAACACATTTCCATCTCAAAATCAAAATTTGAAAGCATTTGAGCCATTTCCACGAAAATACAATTCCCCTTTAAAAACAAATGGGGGACAATCCAATGAATTATTGTTCAAAAAGTAAAATTTTCAAAAAAATTTTCCTTTTGTAAAATTGAAGTTAATTTATATAAGAATATCAATTTCCAATTTTATAATATTCACTAAATAAGAAGTGGGTCTAAAGTTGGTCCCAAAAAGTGCACTCGTGAAAAATGAAATTTTCCATTTAAATACACTCGAAACTGAAAAATTTCACGATTTTCAAAAAATGGAATGTTTAATATTAAGAATACTTTGTTTAATTAAAGTTTTGTATAAGAATGCTTATAAAACATATATCCAATTTAAAATCACAATTTAAAAGTGTTTGAGCCATTTTCTCGAAAATACAATTCCACCTATAACATATTTGGGGGAATTTTCAATGAATTATTATTCAAAAAGTAAAATTTTCAAAATTTTGTCCCTTTTGTAAAATTGAAGGTAATATATAGGAGATTCTCCATTTACAATTTTATAACACTCACTAAATAAGAAGTATGTCTAAAGTTGGTCCAGAAATCTGCACTCGAGTTAAAAGAAATTTTATATTCAAATACACTCGAGACTGAAAAATTTCACGATTATCGAAAAATGGAATGTTTGATATTTAGAATTCTTTTTTTTATTAAAGTTTGGTATAAGAATGCCTATAAAACATATTTAAATCTCAAAATCACAATTTGAAAGCATTTGAACCATTTCCCCGAAAATACAATTCTCCTTTAAAAACAAATGGGAGACTATCCAATGAATTATTGTTCAAAAAGTAAAATTTTCAAAAATTTTTTCCTTTTGAAAATTAAAGTTAATATATAGGAGAATCTCAATTTCCAATTTTATAATATTCACTAAATAAGAAGTGGGTCTAAAGTTGGTCCCAAAAAGTGCACTCCAGAAAATGAAATTTTCCATTTAAATACACTCGAAACTGAAAAATTTCACGATTTTCAAAAAATAAAATATTCGAATTTTAGAAAACATTGTGTTAATTAAAATTTGGGAAAAGAATGACTATGAATATACCTCCATCTCAAAATCACAATTTGAAAGCATTTGAGCCATTTCCCCGAAAATACAATTCCGCTTTAAAAACAAATGGGGGACTATCCAATGAATTATTGTTCAAAAAGCAAAATTTTCAAAAAATTTTCCGTTTGTAAAATTGAAGTTAATATAAAGGAGAATCTCATTTTTCAATTTTATAATATTCACTAAATAAGAAGTGGGTCTGAATTGGGTCCCAAAAAGTGCACTCGAGCAAAATGAAATTTTCCATTCAAATACACTTGAAACTAAAAAATTTCACGATTTTCAAAAAAATAAAATATTTGATTTTTAGAAAACATTGTGTTAATTAAAATTTGGTACAAGAATGACTATGAAAAATATTTTCATTTCAAAATCACAATTAGAAAGCATTTGAGCCATTTTCTCGAAAATTCAATTTCCCCTATAACATATTTGGGGAACTATTCATTGAATTATTATTCAAAAAGTAAAATTTTCAAAATTTTGTCCCTTTTGTAAAATTGAAGGTAATATATAGGAGATTCTCCATTTACAATTTTATAACACTCACTAAATAAGAAGTATGTCTAAAGTTGGTCCCAAAAAGTGCACTCGTGAAAAATGAAATTTTCCATTCAAATACACTCGAAACTGAAATATTTCACGATTTTCAAAAAATGGTATGTTTGATATTAAGAATACTTTGTTCAATTAAAGTTTTGTATAAGAATGCTTATAAAACATATATCCAATTTCAAATCACTATTTGTAAGTGTTTGAGTTATTTTCTCGAATATGCAATTCCACCATTAAAAACACATGGATTCTATTCAAAGAATTATTGTTCAAAAAGTAAAATTTTAAAAGAATTTTCTCGTTTGTAAAGTTGAAGCTAATATATTGGAGAATCTGCATTTCCAATTTTATAACACTCACTAAATAAGAAGTGTGTCTAAAATTGGTCCCTAAAAGTGCCTTCGAGGTAAATAAATTTTCCATTCAAATTCTCTCGAAACTGAAAAAATTCACGCTTTCAAAAATTAAATTTTTGAATTTAAAAAAAAAAAAATTTAATTAAAATTTAGTACAAGAATGACTATGAAACATATTTTCATTTCAAAATCACAATTAGAAAGCATTTGAGACATTTTCTCGAAAATACAATTCCACCTATAACATATTTGGGGGATTATTCAATGAATTATTATTCAAAAAGTAAAATTTTCAAAATTGTGTCCCTTTTGTAAAATTGAAGGTAATATATAGGAGAATTTCAATTTCCAATTTAATAACACTCACTAAATAGGAAGTGAGTCTAAATTTGGTCCCAAATAGTACTCTTGAGCAAAAAGCAATTTTCCATACAAATACAAACGAAACTGAAATATTTCACGATTTTCGAAAGATAAAATTTTTTGATTTTTAGAAAACATTTTTTTTTAATTAAAATTTATTACAAGAATGACTATGAAAAATATTTTCATTTCAAAATCACAATTAGAAAGCATATTAGCCATTTTCTCGAAAATACAATTTCCCCTATAACATATTTGGGGAATTATTCAATGAATTATTATTCAAAAAGAAAAATTTTTAAAATTTTGTCCCTTTTGTAAAATTGAAGGTAATATATAGGAGAATCTCCATTTACAATTTTATAACACTCACTAAATAAGAAGTATGTCTAAAGTTGGTCCCAAAATCTGCACTCGAGCTAAAAGAAATTTTCCATTCAAATTTACTCGAAACTGAAAAATCTCACGCTTTCGAAAAATAAATTTTCGTATTTTTAAAAACATTTTTTTTTAATTAAAATTTGGTAAAAGAATGACTATGAAACACATTTCCATCTCAAAATCAAAATTTGAAAGCATTTGAGCCATTTCCCCGAAAATACTATTCCCCTTTAAAAACAAATGGGGGACAATCCAATGAATTATTGTTCAAAAAGTAAAATTTTCAAAAAAATTTTCCTTTTGTAAAATTGAAGTTAATATATAGGAGAATCTCAATTTCCAATTTTATAATATTCACTAAATAAGAAGTGGGTCTAAAGTTGGTCCCAAAAAGTGCACTCGTGAAAAATGAAATTTTCCATTTAAATACACTCGAAACTGAAAAATTTCACGATTTTCAAAAAATGGAATGTTTGATATTAAGAATACTTTGTTTAATTAAAGTTTTGTATAAGAATGCTTATAAAACATATATCCAATTTAAAATCACAATTTGAAAGTGTTTGAGCCATTTTCTCGAAAATACAATTCCACCTATAACATATTTGGGGGAATTTTCAATGAATTATTATTCAAAAAGTAAAATTTTCAAAATTTTATCCCTTTTGTAAAATTGAAGGTAATATATAGGAGATTCTCCATTTACAATTTTATAACACTCACTAAATAAGAAGTATGTCTAAAGTTGGTCCAGAAATCTGCACTCGAGTTAAAAGAAATTTTATATTCAAATACACTCGAGACTGAAAAATTTCACGATTATCGAAAAATGGAATGTTTGATATTTAGAATTCTTTTTTTATTAAAGTTTGGTATAAGAATGCCTATAAAACATATTTAAATCTCAAAATCACAATTTGAAAGCATTTGAACCATTTCCCCGAAAATACAATTCTCCTTTAAAAACAAATGGGAGACTATCCAATGAATTATTGTTCAAAAAGTAAAATTTTCAAAAATTTTTTCCTTTTGTAAAATTAAAGTTACTATATAGGAGAATCTCAATTTCCAATTTTATAATATTCACTAAATAAGAAGTGGGTCTAAAGTTGGTCCCAAAAAGTGCACTCCAGAAAATGAAATTTTCCATTTAAATACACTCGAAACTGAAAAATTTCACGATTTTCAAAAAATAAAATATTCGATTTTTAGAAAACATTGTTTTAATTAAAATTTGGGAAAAGAATGACTATGAATATACTTCCATCTCAAAATCACAATTTGAAAGCATTTGAACCATTTCCCCGAAAATACAATTCTCCTTTAAAAACAAATGGGAGACTATCCAATGAATTATTGTTCAAAAAGTAAAATTTTCAAAAATTTTTTCCTTTTGAAAATTAAAGTTAATATATAGGAGAATCTCAATTTCCAATTTTATAATATTCACTAAATAAGAAGTGGGTCTAAAGTTGGTCCCAAAAAGTGCACTCCAGAAAATGAAATTTTCCATTTAAATACACTCGAAACTGAAAAATTTCACGATTTTCAAAAAATAAAATATTCGATTTTTAGAAAACATTGTTTTAATTAAAATTTGGGAAAAGAATGACTATGAATATACTTCCATCTCAAAATCACAATTTGAAAGCATTTGAGCCATTTCCCCGAAAATACAATTCCGCTTTAAAAACAAATGGGGGACTATCCAATGAATTATTGTTCAAAAAGCAAAATTTTCAAAAATTTTTCCGTTTGTAAAATTGAAGTTAATATAAAGGAGAATCTCATTTTTCAATTTTATAATATTCACTAAATAAGAAGTGGGTCTGAATTGGGTCCCAAAAAGTGCACTCGAGCAAAATGAAATTTTCCATTCAAATACACTTGAAACTAAAAAATTTCACGATTTTCAAAAAAATAAAATATTTGATTTTTAGAAAACATTGTGTTAATTAAAATTTGGTACAAGAATGACTATGAAAAATATTTTCATTTCAAAATCACAATTAGAAAGCATTTGATCCATTTTCTCGAAAATTCAATTTCCCCTATAACATATTTGGGGAACTATTCAATGAATTATTATTCAAAAAGTAAAATTTTCAAAATTTTGTCCCTTTTGTAAAATTGAAGGTAATATATAGGAGATTCTCCATTTACAATTTTATAACACTCACTAAATAAGAAGTATGTCTAAAGTTGGTCCCAAAAAGTGCACTCGTGAAAAATGAAATTTTCCATTCAAATACACTCGAAACTGAAATATTTCACGATTTTCAAAAAATTGTATGTTTGATATTAAGAATACTTTGTTTAATTAAAGTTTTGTATAAGAATGCTTATAAAACATATATCCAATTTCAAATCACTATTTGTAAGTGTTTGAACCATTTCCCCGAAAATACAATTCTCCTTTAAAAACAAATGGGAGACTATCCAATGAATTATTGTTCAAAAAGTAAAATTTTAAAAGAATTTTCTCGTTTGTAAAGTTGAAGCTAATATATTGGAGAATTTGCATTTCCAATTTTATAACATTCACTAAATAAGAAGTGTGTCTAAAATTGGTCCCTAAAAGTGCCTTCGAGGTAAATAAATTTTCCATTCAAATTCTCTCGAAACTGAAAAAATTCACGCTTTCAAAAAATAAATTTTTGAATTTAAAAAAAAAAAAAATTTAATTAAAATTTAGTACAAGAATAACTATGAAACATATTTTCATTTCAAAATCACAATTAGAAAGCATTTGAGACATTTTCTCGAAAATACAATTCCACCTATAACATATTTGGGGGATTATTCAATGAATTATTATTCAAAAAGTAAAATTTTCAAAATTTTGTCCCTTTTGTAAAATTGAAGGTAATATATAGGAGAATTTCAATTTCCAATTTAATAACACTCACTAAATAGGAAGTGAGTCTAAATTTGGTCCCAAATAGTACTCTTGAGCAAAAAGCAATTTTCCATACAAATACAAACGAAACTGAAATATTTCACGATTTTCGAAAGATAAAATTTTTTGATTTTTAGAAAACATTTTTTTTAATTAAAATTTATTACAAGAATGACTATGAAAAATATTTTCATTTCAAAATCACAATTAGAAAGCATATTAGCCATTTTCTCGAAAATACAATTCCACCTATAACATATTTGGGGGAATTTTCAATGAATTATTATTCAAAAAGTAAAATTTTTAAAATTTTGTCCCTTTTGTAAAATTGAAGGTAATATATAGGAGAATCTCCATTTACAATTTTATAACACTCACTAAATAAGAAGTATGTCTAAAGTTGGTCCAGAAATCTGCACTCGAGTTAAAAGAAATTTTATATTCAAATACACTCGAGACTGAAAAATTTCACGATTATCGAAAAATGGAATGTTTGATATTTAGAATTCTTTTTTTTATTAAAGTTTGGTATAAGAATGCCTATAAAACATATTTAAATCTCAAAATCACAATTTGAAAGCATTTGAACCATTTCCCCGAAAATACAATTCTCCTTTAAAAACAAATGGGAGACTATCCAATGAATTATTGTTCAAAAAGTAAAATTTTCAAAATTTTTTTCCTTTTGTAAAATTAAAGTTAATATATAGGAGAATCTCAATTTCCAATTTTATAATATTCACTAAATAAGAAGTGGGTCTAAAGTTGGTCCCAAAAAGTGCACTCCAGAAAATGAAATTTTCCATTTAAATACACTCGAAACTGAAAAATTTCACGATTTTCAAAAAATAAAATATTCGATTTTTAGAAAACATTGTGTTAATTAAAATTTGGGAAAAGAATGACTATGAATATACTTCCATCTCAAAATCACAATTTGAAAGCATTTGAGCCATTTCCCCGAAAATACAATTCCGCTTTAAAAACAAATGGGGGACTATCCAATGAATTATTGTTCAAAAAGCAAAATTTTCAAAAATTTTTCCGTTTGTAAAATTGAAGTTAATATAAAGGAGAATCTCATTTTTCAATTTTATAATATTCACTAAATAAGAAGTGGGTCTGAATTGGGTCCCAAAAAGTGCACTCGAGCAAAATGAAATTTTCCATTCAAATACACTTGAAACTAAAAAATTTCACGATTTTCAAAAAAATAAAATATTTGATTTTTAGAAAACATTGTGTTAATTAAAATTTGGTACAAGAATGACTATGAAAAATATTTTCATTTCAAAATCACAATTAGAAAGCATTTGAGCCATTTTCTCGAAAATTCAATTTCGCCTATAACATATTTGGGGAACTATTCAATGAATTATTATTCAAAAAGTAAAATTTTCAAAATTTTGTCCCTTTTGTAAAATTGAAGGTAATATATAGGAGATTCTCCATTTACAATTTTATAACACTCACTAAATAAGAAGTATGTCTAAAGTTGGTCCCAAAAAGTGCACTCGTGAAAAATGAAATTTTCCATTTAAATACACTCGAAACTGAAAAATTTCACGATTTTCAAAAAATGGAATGTTTGATATTAAGAATACTTTGTTTAATTAAAGTTTTGTATAAGAATGCTTATAAAACATATATCCAATTTAAAATCACAATTTGAAAGTGTTTGAGCCATTTTCTCGAAAATACAATTCCACCTATAACATATTTGGGGGAATTTTCAATGAATTATTATTCAAAAAGTAAAATTTTCAAAATTTTGTCCCTTTTGTAAAATTGAAGGTAATATATGGAAGATTCTCCATTTACAATTTTATAACACTCACTAAATAAGAAGTATGTCTAAAGTTGGTCCCAAAAAGTGCACTCGTGAAAAATGAAATTTTCCATTCAAATACACTCGAAACTGAAATATTTCACGATTTTCAAAAAATGGTATGTTTGATATTAAGAATACTTTGTTTAATTAAAGTTTTGTATAAGAATGCTTATAAAACATATATCCAATTTCAAATCACTATTTGTAAGTGTTTGAGCTATTTTCTCGAATATGCAATTCCCCCATTAAAAACACATGGATTCTATTCAAAGAATTATTGTTCAGAAAGTAAAATTTTAAAAGAATTTTCTCGTTTGTAAAGTTGAAGCTAATATATTGGAGAATCTGCATTTCCAATTTTATAACACTCACTAAATAAGAAGTGTGTCTAAAATTGGTCCCTAAAAGTGCCTTCGAGGTAAATAAATTTTCCATTCAAATTCTCTCGAAACTGAAAAAATTCACGCTTTCAAAAAATAAATTTTTGAATTTAAAAAAAAAAAAATTTAATTAAAATTTAGTACAAGAATGACTATGAAACATATTTTCATTTCAAAATCACAATTAGAAAGCATTTGAGACATTTTCTCGAAAATACAATTCCACCTATAACATATTTGGGGGATTATTCAATGAATTATTATTCAAAAAGTAAAATTTTCAAAATTTTGTCCCTTTTGTAAAATTGAAGGTAATATATAGGAGAATTTCAATTTCCAATTTAATAACACTCACTAAATAGGAAGTGAGTCTAAATTTGGTCCCAAATAGTACTCTTGAGCAAAAAGCAATTTTCCATACAAATACAAACGAAACTGAAATATTTCAGTATTTTCGAAAGATAAAATTTTTTGATTTTTAGAAAACATTTTTTTTTAATTAAAATTTATTACAAGAATGACTATGAAAAATATTTTCATTTCAAAATCACAATTAGAAAGCATATTAGCCATTTTCTCGAAAATACAATTTCCCCTATAACATATTTGGGGAATTATTCAATGAATTATTATTCAAAAAGTAAAATTTTTAAAATTTTGCCCCTATGTAAAATTGAAGGTAATATATAGGAGAATCTCCATTTACAATTTTATAACACTCACTAAATAAGAAGTATGTCTAAAGTTGGTCCCAAAATCTGCACTCGAGCTAAAAGAAATTTTCCATTCAAATTTACTCGAAACTGAAAAATCTCACGCTTTCGAAAAATAAATTTTCGTATTTTTAAAAGCATTTTTTTTTTAATTAAAATTTGGTAAAAGAATGACTATGAAACACATTTCCATCTCAAAATCAAAATTTGAAAGCATTTGAGCCATTTCCCCGAAAATACAATTCCCCTATAAAAACAAATGGGGGACAATCCAATGAATTATTGTTCAAAAAGTAAAATTTTCAAAAAAATTTTCCTTTTGTAAAATTGAAGTTAATTTATATAAGAATCTCAATTTCCAATTTTATAATATTCACTAAATAAGAAGTGGGTCTAAAGTTGGTCCCAAAAAGTGCACTCGTGAAAAATGAAATTTTCCATTTAAATACACTCGAAACTGAAAAATTTCACGATTTTCAAAAAATGGAATGTTTAATATTAAGAATACTTTGTTTAATTAAAGTTTTGTATAAGAATGCTTATAAAACATATATCCAATTTAAAATCACAATTTAAAAGTGTTTGAGCCATTTTCTCGAAAATACAATTCCACCTATAACATATTTGGGGGAATTTTCAATGAATTATTATTCAAAAAGTAAAATTTTCAAAATTTTGTCCCTTTTGTAAAATTGAAGGTAATATATAGGAGATTCTCCATTTACAATTTTATAACACTCACTAAATAAGAAGTATGTCTAAAGTTGGTCCCAAAAAGTGCACTCGTGAAAAATGAAATTTTCCATTTAAATACACTCGAAACTGAAAAATTTCACGATTTTCAAAAAATGGAATGTTTGATATTAAGAATACTTTGTTTAATTAAAGTTTTGTATAAGAATGCTTATAAAACATATATCCAATTTAAAATCACAATTTGAAAGTGTTTGAGCCATTTTCTCGAAAATACAATTCCACCTATAACATATTTGGGGGAATTTTCAATGAATTATTATTCAAAAAGTAAAATTTTCAAAATTTTGTCCCTTTTGTAAAATTGAAGGTAATATATAGGAGATTCTCCATTTACAATTTTATAACACTCACTAAATAAGAAGTATGTCTAAAGTTGGTCCAGAAATCTGCACTCGAGTTAAAAGAAATTTTATATTCAAATACACTCGAGACTGAAAAATTTCACGATTATCGAAAAATGGAATGTTTGATATTTAGAATTCTTTTTTTTATTAAAGTTTGGTATAAGAATGCCTATAAAACATATTTAAATCTCAAAATCACAATTTGAAAGCATTTGAACCATTTCCCCGAAAATACAATTCTCCTTTAAAAACAAATGGGAGACTATCCAATGAATTATTGTTCAAAAAGTAAAATTTTCAAAAATTTTTTCCTTTTGAAAATTAAAGTTAATATATAGGAGAATCTCAATTTCCAATTTTATAATATTCACTAAATAAGAAGTGGGTCTAAAGTTGGTCCCAAAAAGTGCACTCCAGAAAATGAAATTTTCCATTTAAATACACTCGAAACTGAAAAATTTCACGATTTTCAAAAAATAAAATATTCGAATTTTAGAAAACATTGTGTTAATTAAAATTTGGGAAAAGAATGACTATGAATATACCTCCATCTCAAAATCACAATTTGAAAGCATTTGAGCCATTTCCCCGAAAATACAATTCCGCTTTAAAAACAAATGGGGGACTATCCAATGAATTATTGTTCAAAAAGCAAAATTTTCAAAAATTTTTCCGTTTGTAAAATTGAAGTTAATATAAAGGAGAATCTCATTTTTCAATTTTATAATATTCACTAAATAAGAAGTGGGTCTGAATTGGGTCCCAAAAAGTGCACTCGAGCAAAATGAAATTTTCCATTCAAATACACTTGAAACTAAAAAATTTCACGATTTTCAAAAAAATAAAATATTTGATTTTTAGAAAACATTGTGTTAATTAAAATTTGGTACAAGAATGACTATGAAAAATATTTTCATTTCAAAATCACAATTAGAAAGCATTTGAGCCATTTTCTCGAAAATTCAATTTCCCCTATAACATATTTGGGGAACTATTCAATGAATTATTATTCAAAAAGTAAAATTTTCAAAATTTTGTCCCTTTTGTAAAATTGAAGGTAATATATAGGAGATTCTCCATTTACAATTTTATAACACTCACTAAATAAGAAGTATGTCTAAAGTTGGTCCCAAAAAGTGCACTCGTGAAAAATGAAATTTTCCATTCAAATACACTCGAAACTGAAATATTTCACGATTTTCAAAAAATGGTATGTTTGATATTAAGAATACTTTGTTTAATTAAAGTTTTGTATAAGAATGCTTATAAAACATATATCCAATTTCAAATCACTATTTGTAAGTGTTTGAGCTATTTTCTCGAATATGCAATTCCCCCATTAAAAACACATGGATTCTATTCAAAGAATTATTGTTCAAAAAGTAAAATTTTAAAAGAATTTTCTCGTTTGTAAAGTTGAAGCTAATATATTGGAGAATCTGCATTTCCAATTTTATAACACTCACTAAATAAGAAGTGTGTCTAAAATTGGTCCCTAAAAGTGCCTTCGAGGTAAATAAATTTTCCATTCAAATTCTCTCGAAACTGAAAAAATTCACGCTTTCAAAAAATAAATTTTTGAATTTAAAAAAAAAAATTAATTAAAATTTAGTACAAGAATGACTATGAAACATATTTTCATTTCAAAATCACAATTAGAAAGCATTTGAGACATTTTCTCGAAAATACAATTCCACCTATAACATATTTGGGGGATTATTCAATGAATTATTATTCAAAAAGTAAAATTTTCAAAATTTTGTCCCTTTTGTAAAATTGAAGGTAATATATAGGAGAATTTCAATTTCCAATTTAATAACACTCACTAAATAGGAAGTGAGTCTAAATTTGGTCCCAAATAGTACTCTTGAGCAAAAAGCAATTTTCCATACAAATACAAACGAAACTGAAATATTTCACGATTTTCGAAAGATAAAATTTTTTGATTTTTAGAAAACATTTTTTTTAATTAAAATTTATTACAAGAATGACTATGAAAAATATTTTCATTTCAAAATCACAATTAGAAAGCATATTAGCCATTTTCTCGAAAATACAATTTCCCCTATAACATATTTGGGGAATTATTCAATGAATTATTATTCAAAAAGTAAAATTTTTAAAATTTTGTCCCTTTTGTAAAATTGAAGGTAATATATAGGAGAATCTCCATTTACAATTTTATAACACTCACTAAAAAAGAAGTATGTCTAAAGTTGGTCCCAAAATCTGCACTCGAGCTAAAAGAAATTTTCCATTCAAATTTACTCGAAACTGAAAAATCTCACGCTTTCGAAAAATAAATTTTCGTATTTTTAAAAACATTTTTTTTAATTAAAATTTGGTAAAAGAATGACTATGAAACACATTTCCATCTCAAAATCAAAATTTGAAAGCATTTGAGCCATTTCCCCGAAAATACAATTCCCCTTTAAAAACAAATGGGGGACAATCCAATGAATTATTGTTCAAAAAGTAAAATTTTCAAAAAAAATTTCCTTTTGTAAAATTGAAGTTAATATATAGGAGAATCTCAATTTCCAATTTTATAATATTCACTAAATAAGAAGTGGGTCTAAAGTTGGTCCCAAAAATTGCACTCGTGAAAAATGAAATTTTCCATTTAAATACACTCGAAACTGAAAAATTTCACGATTTTCAAAAAATGGAATGTTTGATATTAAGAATACTTTGTTTAATTAAAGTTTTGTATAAGAATGCTTATAAAACATATATCCAATTTAAAATCACAATTTGAAAGTGTTTGAGCCATTTTCTCGAAAATACAATTCCACCTATAACATATTTGAGGGAATTTTCAATGAATTATTATTCAAAAAGTAAAATTTTCAAAATTTTGTCCCTTTTGTAAAATTGAAGGTAATATATAGGAGATTCTCCATTTACAATTTTATAACACTCACTAAATAAGAAGTATGTCTAAAGTTGGTCCAGAAATCTGCACTCGAGTTAAAAGAAATTTTATATTCAAATACACTCGAGACTGAAAAATTTCACGATTATCGAAAAATGGAATGTTTGATATTTAGAATTCTTTTTTTTATTAAAGTTTGGTATAAGAATGCCTATAAAACATATTTAAATCTCAAAATCACAATTTGAAAGCATTTGAACCATTTCCCCGAAAATACAATTCTCCTTTAAAAACAAATGGGAGACTATCCAATGAATTATTGTTCAAAAAGTAAAATTTTTAAAATTTTTTTCCTTTTGTAAAATTGAAGTTAATATATAGGAGAATCTCAATTTCCAATTTTATAATATTCACTAAATAAGAAGTGGGTCTAAAGTTGGTCCCAAAAAGTGCACTCCAGAAAATGAAATTTTCCATTTAAATACACTCGAAACTGAAAAATTTCACGATTTTCAAAAAATAAAATATTCGATTTTTAGAAAACATTGTGTTAATTAAAATTTGGGAAAAGAATGACTATGAATATACTTCCATCTCAAAATCACAATTTGAAAGCATTTGAGCCATTTCCCCGAAAATACAATTCCGCTTTAAAAACAAATGGGGGACTATCCAATGAATTATTGTTCAAAAAGCAAAATTTTCAAAAAATTTTCCGTTTGTAAAATTGAAGTTAATATAAAGGAGAATCTAATTTTTCAATTTTATAATATTCACTAAATAAGAAGTGGGTCTGAATTGGGTCCCAAAAAGTGCACTCGAGCAAAATGAAATTTTCCATTCAAATACACTTGAAACTAAAAAATTTCACGATTTTCAAAAAAATAAAATATTTGATTTTTAGAAAACATTGTGTTAATTAAAATTTGGTACAAGAATGACTATGAAAAATATTTTCATTTCAAAATCACAATTAGAAAGCATTTGAGCCATTTTCTCGAAAATTCAATTTCCCCTATAACATATTTGGGGAACTATTCAATGAATTATTATTCAAAAAGTAAAATTTTCAAAATTTTGTCCCTTTTGTAAAATTGAAGGTAATATATAGGAGATTCTCCATTTACAATTTTATAACACTCACTAAATAAGAAGTATGTCTAAAGTTGGTCCCAAAAAGTGCACTCGTGAAAAATGAAATTTTCCATTCAAATACACTCGAAACTGAAATGTTTCACGATTTTCAAAAAATGGTATGTTTGATATCAGGACCGGCGAAAGGAGAAAGAAGCGCTTCCCCAGGCCCGCGCGCTCAAAGAGACTACGCACGCACGGGATCGGGCATTTTTCCCCGTTAAGCATTTTGCCCCGTTAAATTCAAATAAAACGTTCCAATCTGAAATCACGTCTGTGTGATGATGGGCCGGCTGGCACGGAAACACTGATCACAAATACGATATCGCGGGCCGTGAGGGAAGAATCGTCTGATCACATATACGCGATCACGGTCCTGAACAGGTTAAGAATACTTTGTTTAATTAAAGTTTTGTATAAGAATGCTTATAAAACATATATCCAATTTCAAATCACTATTTGTAAGTGTTTGAGCTATTTTCTCGAATATGCAATTCCCCCATTAAAAACACATGGATTCTATTCAAAGAATTATTGTTCAAAAAGTAAAATTTTAAAAGAATTTTCTCGTTTGTAAAGTTGAAGCTAATATATTGGAGAATCTGCATTTCCAATTTTATAACACTCACTAAATAAGAAGTGTGTCTAAAATGGTCCCTAAAAGTGCCTTCGAGGTAAATAAATTTTCCATTCAAATTCTCTCGAAACTGAAAAAATTCACGCTTTCAAAAAATAAATTTTTGAATTTAAAAAAAAAAAAAAATTAATTAAAATTTAGTACAAGAATGACTATGAAACATATTTTCATTTCAAAATCACAATTAGAAAGCATTTGAGACATTTTCTCGAAAATACAATTCCACCTATAACATATTTGGGGGATTATTCAATGAATTATTATTCAAAAAGTAAAATTTTCAAAATTTTGTCCCTTTTGAAAAATTGAAGGTAATATATAGGAGAATTTCAATTTCCAATTTAATAACACTCACTAAATAGGAAGTGAGTCTAAATTTGGTCCCAAATAGTACTCTTGAGCAAAAAGCAATTTTCCATACAAATACAAACGAAACTGAAATATTTCACGATTTTCGAAAGATAACATTTTTTGATTTTTAGAAAACATTTTTTTTAATTAAAATTTATTACAAGAATGACTATGAAAAATATTTTCATTTCAAAATCACAATTAGAAAGCATATTAGCCATTTTCTCGAAAATACAATTTCCCCTACAACATATTTGGGGAATTATTCAATGAATTATTATTCAAAAAGTAAAATTTTTAAAATTTTGTCCCTTTTGTAAAATTGAAGGTAATATATAGGAGAATCTCCATTTACAATTTTATAACACTCACTAAATAAGAAGTATGTCTAAAGTTGGTCCCAAAATCTGCACTCCAGAAAATAAAATTTTCCATTTAAATACACTCGAAACTGAAAAATTTCACGATTTTCAAAAAATAAAATATTCGATTTTTAGAAAACATTGTGTTAATTAAAATTTGGGAAAAGAATGATTATGAATATACTTCCATCTCAAAATCACAATTTGAAAGCATTTGAGCCATTTCCCCGAAAATACAATTCCGCTTTAAAAACAAATGGGGGACTATCCAATGAATTATTGTTCAAAAAGCAAAATTTTCAAAAAATTTTTCCTTTTGTAAAATTGAAGTTAATATATAGGAGAATCTCAAATTCCAATTTTATAATATTCACTAAATAAGAAGTGGGTCTAAAGTTAGTCCCAAAAAGTGCACTCGTGAAAAATGAAATTTTCCATTTAAATACACTCGAAACTGAAAAATTTCACGATTTTCAAAAAATGGAATGTTTGATATTAAGAATACTTTGTTTAATTAAAGTTTTGTATAAGAATGCTTATAAAACATATATCCAATTTAAAATCACAATTTGAAAGTGTTTGAGCTATTTTCTCGAAAATACAATTCCCCCTATAACATATTTGGGGGATTATTCAATGAATTATTATTCAAAAAGTAAAATTTTCAAAATTTTGTCCCTTTTGTAAAATTGAAGGTAATATATAGGAGAATCTCCATTTACAATTTTATAACACTCACTAAATAAGAAGTACATCTAAAGTTGGTCCAGAAATCTGCACTCGAGCTAAAAGAAATTTTATATTCAAATACACTCGAGACTGAAAAATTTCACGATTATCGAAAAATGGAATTTTTGATATTTAGAATTCTTTTTTTTAATTAAAGTTTGGTATAAGAATGCCTATAAAACATATTTAAATCTCAAAATCACAATTTGAAAGCATTTGAACCATTTCCCCGAAAATACAATTCTCCTTTAAAAACAAATGGGGGACTATCCAATGAATTATTGTTCAAAAAGTAAAATTTTCAAAAATTTTTTCCTTTTGTAAAATTGAAGTTAATATATAGGAGATTCTCCATTTACAATTTTATAACACTCACTAAATAAGAAGTATGTCTAAAGTAGGTCCCAAAATCTGCACTCGAGCTAAAAGAAATTTTCCATTCAAATACACTTGAAACTAAAAAATTTCACGATTTTCAAAAAATTAAAATATTTGATTTTTAGAAAACATTGTGTTAATTAAAATTTGGTACAAGAATGACTATGAAAAATATTTTCATTTCAAAATCACAATTAGAAAGCATTTGAGCCATTTTCTCGAAAATTCAATTTCCCCTATAACATATTTGGGGAACTATTCAATGAATTATTATTCAAAAAGTGAAATTTTCAAAATTTTGTCCCTTTTGTAAAATTGAAGGTAATATATAGGAGATTCTCCATTTACAATTTTATAACACTCACTGAATAAGAAGTATGTCTAAAGTAGGTCCCAAAATCTGCACTCGAGCTAAAAGAAATTTTCCATTCAAGTTTACTCGAAACTGAAAAATCTCACGCTTTCGAAAAATAAATTTTTGTATTTTTAAAAACATTTTTTTTAAATTAAAATTTGGTACAAGAATGACTATGAAACATATTTCCATCTCAAAATCACAATTTGAAAGCATTTGAGCCATTTTTCCGAAAATACTATCTCCTTTAAAAACAAATAGGGAACTATGCAATGAATTATTGTTTAAAAAGTAAAATTCAAATATTTTTCTATCGTTTCTAAAATTGAAGGTAATATATACTAGAACTTTCATTTCCAATTTAATAACACTCACTAAATAAGAAGTGAGTCTAAATTTGGTCCCAAATAGTGCACTTGAGCAAAAAGCAATTTTCCATACAAATACAAACGAAACTGAAAAATTTCACGATTTTCGAAAAATAAAATATTTTATTTTTTAAAAACATTGTGTTAATTAAAATTTGGTAAAAGAATGACTATGAAACATATTTCAGACATTAAAATCACAATTTGAAAGCATTTCAGAAAGTTTCTCGAAAATACAATTCCCTCATTAACAAACACATGGGGGACTATTCAATAAATTATTGTTTAAAAAGTAAAATTTAAAATTTTTTCTATCGTTTCTAAAATTGAAGCTAATATATAGGAGAATTTCCATTTCCAATTTAATAACACTCACTAAATAAGAAGTGAGTCTAAATTTGGTCCCAAATAGTACTCTTGAGCAAAAAGCAATTTTCCATACATATGCAAACGAAACTGAAATATTTCACGATTTTCGAAAGATAAAATTTTTTGATTTATAGAAAACATTTTTTTTAATTAAAATTTATAACAAGAATGACTATGAAAAATATTTTCATTTCAAAATCACAATTAGAAAGCATATGAGCCATTTTCTCGAAAATACAATTTCCCCTATAAATATTTGGGGAATTATTCAATGAATTATTATTCAAAAAGTAAAATTTTCAAAATTTTGTCCCTTTTGTAAAATTGAAGGTAATATATAGGAGATTCTCCATTTACAATTTTATAACACTCACTAAATAAGAAGTATGTCTAAAGTTGGTCCAGAAATCTGCACTCGAGTTAAAAGAAATTTTATATTCAAATACACTCGAGACTGAAAAATTTCACGATTATCGAAAAATGGAATGTTTGATATTTAGAATTCTTTTTTTTACTAAAGTATGGTATAAGAATGCCTATAAAACATATTTAAATCTCAAAATCACAATTTGAAAGCATTTGAACCATTTCCCCGAAAATACAATTCTCCTTTAAAAACAAATGGGAGACTATCCAATGAATTATTGTTCAAAAAGTAAAATTTTCAAAAAATTTTTCCTTTTGTAAAATTGAAGTTAATATATAGGAGAATCTCAATTTCCAATTTTATAATATTCACTAAATAAGAAGTGGGTCTAAAGTTGGTCCCAAAAAGTGCACTCCAGAAAATGAAATTTTCCATTTAAATACACTCGAAACTGAAAAATTTCACGATTTTCAAAAAATAAAATATTCGATTTTTAGAAAACATTGTGTTAATTAAAATTTGGGAAAAGAATGACTATGAATATACTTCCATCTCAAAATCACAATTTGAAAGCATTTGAGCCATTTCCCCGAAAATACAATTCCGCTTTAAAAACAAATGGGGGACTATCCAATGAATTATTGTTCAAAAAGCAAAATTTTCAAAAAATTTTCCGTTTGTAAAATTTAAGTTAATATAAAGGAGAATCTCATTTTTCAATTTTATAATATTCACTAAATAAGAAGTGGGTCTGAATTGGGTCCCAAAAAGTGCACTCGAGCAAAATGAAATTTTCCATTCAAATACACTTGAAACTAAAAAATTTCACGATTTTCAAAAAAATAAAATATTTGATTTTTAGAAAACATTGTGTTAATTAAAATTTGGTACAAGAATGACTATGAAAAATATTTTCATTTCAAAATCACAATTAGAAAGCATTTGAGCCATTTTCTCGAAAATTCAATTTCCCCTATAACATATTTGGGGAACTATTCAATGAATTATTATTCAAAAAGTAAAATTTTCAAAATTTTGTCCCTTTTGTAAAATTGAAGGTAATATATAGGAGATTCTCCATTTACAATTTTATAACACTCGCTAAATAAGAAGTATGTCTAAAGTTGGTCCCAAAAAGTGCACTCGTGAAAAATGAAATTTTCCATTCAAATACACTCGAAACTGAAATATTTCACGATTTTCAAAAAATGGTATGTTTGATATTAAGAATACTTTGTTTAATTAAAGTTTTGTATAAGAATGCTTATAAAACATATATCCAATTTCAAATCACTATTTGTAAGTGTTTGAGCTATTTTCTCGAATATGCAATTCCCCCATTAAAAACACATGGATTCTATTCAAAGAATTATTGTTCAAAAAGTAAAATTTTAAAAGAATTTTCTCGTTTGTAAAGTTGAAGCTAATATATAGGAGAATCTGCATTTCCAATTTTATAACACTCACTAAATAAGAAGTGTGTCTAAAATTGGTCCCTAAAAGTGCCTTCGAGGTAAATAAATTTTCCATTCAAATTCTCTCGAAACTGAAAAAATTCACGCTTTCAAAAAATAAATTTTTGAATTTAAAAAAAAAAAAATTTTAATTAAAATTTAGTACAAGAATGACTATGAAACATATTTTCATTTCAAAATCACAATTAGAAAGCATTTGAGACATTTTCTCGAAAATACAATTCCACCTATAACATATTTGGGGGATTATTCAATGAATTATTATTCAAAAAGTAAAATTTTCAAAATTTTGTCCCTTTTGTAAAATTGAAGGTAATATATAGGAGAATTTCAATTTCCAATTTAATAACACTCACTAAATAGGAAGTGAGTCTAAATTTGGTCCCAAATAGTACTCTTGAGCAAAAAGCAATTTTCCATACAAATACAAACGAAACTGAAATATTTCACGATTTTCGAAAGATAAAATTTTTTGACTTTTAGAAAACATTTTTTTTTAATTAAAATTTATTACAAGAATGACTATGAAAAATATTTTCATTTCAAAATCACAATTAGAAAGCATATTAGCCATTTTCTCGAAAATACAATTTCCCCTATAACATATTTGGGGAATTATTCAATGAATTATTATTCAAAAAGTAAAATTTTTAAAATTTTGTCCCTTTTGTAAAATTGAAGGTAATATATAGGAGAATCTCCATTTACAATTTTATAACACTCACTAAATAAGAAGTATGTCTAAAGTTGGTCCCAAAATCTGCACTCGAGCTAAAAGAAATTTTCCATTCAAATTTACTCGAAACTGAAAAATCTCACGCTTTCGAAAAATAAATTTTCGTATTTTTAAAAACATTTTTTTTTAATTAAAATTTGGTAAAAGAATGACTATGAAACACATTTCCATCTCAAAATCAAAATTTGAAAGCATTTGAACCATTTCCCCGAAAATACAATTCTCCTTTAAAAACAAATGGGAGACTATCCAATGAATTATTGTTCAAAAAGTAAAATTTTCAAAAATTTTTTCCTTTTGTAAAATTGAAGTTAATATATAGGAAAATCTCAATTTCCAATTTTATAATATTCACTAAATAAGAAGTGGGTCTAAAGTTGGTCCCAAAAAGTGCACTCCAGAAAATAAAATTTTCCATTTAAATACACTCGAAACTGAAAAATTTCACGATTTTCAAAAAATGGAATGTTTGATATTAAGAATACTTTGTTTAATTAAAGTTTTGTATAAAAATGCTTATAAAACATATATCCAATTTAAAATCACAATTTGAAAGTGTTTGAGCTATTTTCTCGAAAATACAATTCCCCCTATAACATATTTGGGGGATTATTCAATGAATTATTATTCAAAAAGTAAAATTTTCAAAATTTTGTCCCTTTTGTAAAATTGAAGGTAATATATAGGAGAATCTCCATTTACAATTTTATAACACTCACTAAATAAGAAGTACATCTAAAGTTGGTCCAGAAATCTGCACTCGAGCTAAAAGAAATTTTATATTCAAATACACTCGAGACTGAAAAATTTCACGATTATCGAAAAATGGAATTTTTGATATTTAGAATTCTTTTTTTTAATTAAAGTTTGGTATAAGAATGCCTATAAAACTTATTTAAATCTCAAAATCACAATTTGAAAGCATTTGAACCATTTCCCCGAAAATACAATTCTCCTTTAAAAACAAATGGGGGACTATCCAATGAATTATTGTTCAAAAAGTAAAATTTTCAAAAAAATTTTTCTTTTGTAAAATTGAAGTTAATATATAGGAGAATCTCAATTTCCAATTTTATAATATTCACTAAATAAGAAGTGGGTCTAAAGTTGGTCCCAAAAAGTGCACTCCAGAAAATGAAATTTTCCATTTAAATACACTCGAAACTGAAAAATTTCACGATTTTCAAAAAATAAAATATTCTATTTTCAGAAAACATTGTGTTAATTAAAATTTGGGAAAAGAATGACTATGAATATACTTCCATCTCAAAATCACAATTTGAAAGCATTTGAACCATTTCCCCGAAAATACAATTCCGCTTTAAAAACAAATGGGGGACTATCCAATGAATTATTGTTCAAAAAGCAAAATTTTCAAAAATTTTTCCGTTTGTAAAATTGAAGTTAATATAAAGGAGAATCTCATTTTTCAATTTTATAATATTCACTAAATAAGAAGTGGGTCTGAATTGGGTCCCAAAAAGTGCACTCGAGCAAAATGAAATTTTCCATTCAAATACACTTGAAACTAAAAAATTTCACGATTTTCAAAAAATTAAAATAATTGATTTTTAGAAAACATTGTGTTAATTAAAATTTGGTACAAGAATGACTATGAAAAATATTTTCATTTCAAAATCACAATTAGAAAGCATTTGAGCCATTTTCTCGAAAATTCAATTTCCCCTATAACATATTTGGGGAACTATTCAATGAATTAAAAAGTGAAATTTTCAAAATTTTGTCCCTTTTGTAAAATTGAAGGTAATATATAGGAGATTCTCCATTTACAATTTTATAACACTCACTGAATAAGAAGTATGTCTAAAGTAGGTCCCAAAATCTGCACTCGAGCTAAAAGAAATTTTCCATTCAAGTTTACTCGAAACTGAAAAATCTCACGCTTTCGAAAAATAAATTTTTGTATTTTTAAAAACATTTTTTTTTAATTAAAATTTGGTACAAGAATGACTATGAAACATATTTCCATCTCAAAATCACAATTTGAAAGCATTTGAGCCATTTTTCCGAAAATACTATCTCCTTTAAAAACAAATAGGGAACTATGCAATGAATTATTGTTTAAAAAGTAAAATTCAAATATTTTTCTATCGTTTCTAAAATTGAAGGTAATATATACTAGAACTTTCATTTCCAATTTAATAACACTCACTAAATAAGAAGTGAGTCTAAATTTGGTCCCAAATAGTGCACTTGAGCAAAAAGCAATTTTCCATACAAATACAAACGAAACTGAAAAATTTCACGATTTTCGAAAAATAAAATATTTTATTTTTTAAAAACATTGTGTTAATTAAAATTTGGTAAAAGAATGACTATGAAACATATTTCAGACATTAAAATCACAATTTGAAAGCATTTCAGAAAGTTTCTCGAAAATACAATTCCCTCATTAACAAACACATGGGGGACTATTCAATAAATTATTGTTTAAAAAGTAAAATTTAAAATTTTTTCTATCGTTTCTAAAATTGAAGCTAATATATAGGAGAATTTCCATTTCCAATTTAATAACACTCACTAAATAAGAAGTGAGTCTAAATTTGGTCCCAAATAGTACTCTTGAGCAAAAAGCAATTTTCCATACATATACAAACGAAACTGAAATATTTCACGATTTTCGAAAGATAAAATTTTTTGATTTATAGAAAACATTTTTTTTAATTAAAATTTATAACAAGAATGACTATGAAAAATATTTTCATTTCAAAATCACAATTAGAAAGCATATGAGCCATTTTCTCGAAAATACAATTTCCCCTATAACATATTTGGGGAATTATTCAATGAATTATTATTCAAAAAGTAAAATTTTCAAAATTTTGTCCCTTTTGTAAAATTGAAGGTAATATATAGGAGAATCTCCATTTACAATTTTATAACACTCACTAAATAAGAAGTATGTCTAAAGTTGGTCCCAAAATCTGCACTCGAGCTAAAAGAAATTTTCCATTCAAATTTACTCGAAACTGAAAAATCTCACGCTTTCGAAAAATAAACTTTCGTATTTTTAAAAACATTTTTTTTTAATTAAAATTTGGTAAAAGAATGACTATGAAACACATTTCCATCTCAAAATCAAAATTTGAAAGCATTTGAACCATTTCCCCGAAAATACAATTCTCCTTTAAAAACAAATGGGAGACTATCCAATGAATTATTGTTCAAAAAGTAAAATTTTCAAAATTTTTTTCCTTTTGTAAAATTGAAGTTAATATATAGGAGAATCTCAATTTCCAATTTTATAATATTCACTAAATAAGAAGTGGGTCTAAAGTTAGTCCCAAAAAGTGCACTCCAGAAAATGAAATTTTCCATTTAAATACACTCGAAACTGAAAAATTTCACGATTTTCAAAAAATAAAATATTCGATTTTTAGAAAACATTGTGTTAATTAAAATTTGGGAAAAGAATGATTATGAATATACTTCCATCTCAAAATCACAATTTGAAAGCATTTGAGCCATTTCCCCGAAAATACAATTCCGCTTTAAAAACAAATGGGGGACTATCCAATGAATTATTGTTCAAAAAGCAAAATTTTCAAAAAAATTTTCCTTTTGTAAAATTGAAGTTAATATATAGGAGAATCTCAAATTCCAATTTTATAATATTCACTAAATAAGAAGTGGGTCTAAAGTTATTCCCAAAAAGTGCACTCGTGAAAAATGAAATTTTCCATTTAAATACACTCGAAACTGAAAAATTTCACGATTTTCAAAAAATGGAATGTTTGATATTAAGAATACTTTGTTTAATTAAAGTTTTGTATAAGAATGCTTATAAAACATATATCCAATTTAAAATCACAATTTGAAAGTGTTTGAGCTATTTTCTCGAAAATACAATTCCCCCTATAACATATTTGGGGGATTATTCAATGAATTATTATTCAAAAAGTAAAATTTTCAAAATTTTGTCCCTTTTGTAAAATTGAAGGTAATATATAGGAGAATCTCCATTTACAATTTTATAACACTCACTAAATAAGAAGTACATCTAAAGTTGGTCCAGAAATCTGCACTCGAGCTAAAAGAAATTTTATATTCAAATACACTCGAGACTGAAAAATTTCACGATTATCGAAAAATGGAATTTTTGATATTTAGAATTCTTTTTTTTAATTAAAGTTTGGTATAAGAATGCCTATAAAACATATTTAAATCTCAAAATCACAATTTGAAAGCATTTGAACCATTTCCCCGAAAATACAATTCTCCTTTAAAAACAAATGGGGGACTATCCAATGAATTATTGTTCAAAAAGAATAATTTTCAAAAATTTTTTCCTTTTGTAAAATTGAAGTTAATATATAGGAGATTCTCCATTTACAATTTTATAACACTCACTAAATAAGAAGTATGTCTAAAGTAGGTCCCAAAATCTGCACTCGAGCTAAAAGAAATTTTCCATTCAAATTTACTCGAAACTGAAAAATCTCACGCTTTCGAAAAATAAATTTTCGTATTTTTAAAAACATTTTTTTTTAATTAAAATTTGGTAAAAGAATGACAATGAAACACATTTCCATCTCAAAATCAAAATTTGAAAGCATTTGAACCATTTCCCCGAAAATACAATTCTCCTTTAATAACAAATGGGAGACTCTCCAATGAATTATTGTTCAAAAAGCAAAATTTTCAAAAAATTTTTCCTTTTGTAAAATTTAAGTTAATATATAGGAGAATTTCAATTTCCAATTTAATAACACTCACTAAATAGGAAGTGAGTCTAAATTTGGTCCCAAATAGTACTCTTGAGCAAAAAGCAATTTTCCATACAAATACAAACGAAACTGAAATATTTCACGATTTTCGAAAGATAAAATTTTTTGATTTTTAGAAAACATTTTTTTTAATTAAAATTTATTACAAGAATGACTATGAAAAATATTTTCATTTCAAAATCACAATTAGAAAGCATATTAGCCATTTTCTCGAAAATACAATTTCCCCTATAACATATTTGGGGAATTATTCAATGAATTATTATTCAAAAAGTAAAATTTTTAAAATTTGTCCCTTTTGTAAAATTGAAGGTAATATATAGGAGAATCTCCATTTACAATTTTATAACACTCACTGAATAAGAAGTATGTCTAAAGTAGGTCCCAAAATCTGCACTCGAGCTAAAAGAAATTTTCCATTCAAGTTTACTCGAAACTGAAAAATCTCACGCTTTCGAAAAATAAATTTTTGTATTTTTAAAAACATTTTTTTTTAATTAAAATTTGGTACAAGAATGACTATGAAACATATTTCCATCTCAAAATCACAATTTGAAAGCATTTGAGCCATTTTTCCGAAAATACTATCTCCTTTAAAAACAAATAGGGAACTATGCAATGAATTATTGTTTAAAAAGTAAAATTCAAATATTTTTCTATCGTTTCTAAAATTGAAGGTAATATATACTAGAACTTTCATTTCCAATTTAATAACACTCACTAAATAAGAAGTGAGTCTAAATTTGGTCCCAAATAGTGCACTTGAGCAAAAAGCAATTTTCCATACAAATACAAACGAAACTGAAAAATTTCACGATTTTCGAAAAATAAAATATTTTATTTTTTAAAAACATTGTGTTAATTAAAATTTGGTAAAAGAATGACTATGAAACATATTTCAGACATTAAAATCACAATTTGAAAGCATTTCAGAAAGTTTCTCGAAAATACAATTCCCTCATTAACAAACACATGGGGGACTATTCAATAAATTATTGTTTAAAAAGTAAAATTTAAAATTTTTTCTATCGTTTCTAAAATTGAAGCTAATATATAGGAGAATTTCCATTTCCAATTTAATAACACTCACTAAATAAGAAGTGAGTCTAAATTTGGTCCCAAATAGTACTCTTGAGCAAAAAGCAATTTTCCATACATATACAAACGAAACTGAAATATTTCACGATTTTCGAAAGATAAAATTTTTTGATTTATAGAGCACATTTTTTTTAATTAAAATTTATAACAAGAATGACTATGAAAAATATTTTCATTTCAAAATCACAATTAGAAAGCATATGAGCCATTTTCTCGAAAATACAATTTCCCCTATAAATATTTGGGGAATTATTCAATGAATTATTATTCAAAAAGTAAAATTTTCAAAATTTTGTCCCTTTTGTAAAATTGAATGTAATATATAGGAGATTCTCCATTTACAATTTTATAACACTCACTAAATAAGAAGTATGTCTAAAGTTGGTCCCAAAATCTGCACTCGAGCTAAAAGAAATTTTCCATTCAAATTTACTCGAAACTGAAAAATCTCACGCTTTCGAAAAATAAATTTTCGTATTTTTAAAAACATTTTTTTTAATTAAAATTTGGTAAAAGAATGACTATGAAACACATTTCCATCTCAAAATCAAAATTTGAAAGCATTTGAACCATTTCCCCGAAAATACAATTCTCCTTTAAAAACAAATGGGAGACTATCCAATGAATTATTGTTCAAAAAGTAAAATTTTCAAAAATTTTTTCCTTTTGTAAAATTGAAGTTAATATATAGGAGAATCTCAATTTCCAATTTTATAATATTCACTAAATAAGAAGTGGGTCTAAAGTTGGTCCCAAAAAGTGCACTCCAGAAAATGAAATTTTCTATTTAAATACACTCGAAACTGAAAAATTTCACGATTTTCAAAAAATAAAATATTCGATTTTTAGAAAACATTGTGTTAATTAAAATTTGGGAAAAGAATGACTATGAATATACTTCCATCTCAAAATCACAATTTGAAAGCATTTGAGCCATTTCCCCGAAAATACAATTCCGCTTTAAAAACAAATGGGGGACTATCCAATGAATTATTGTTCAAAAAGCAAAATTTTCAAAAATTTTTCCGTTTGTAAAATTGAAGTTAATATAAAGGAGAATCTCATTTTTCAATTTTATAATATTCACTAAATAAGAAGTGGGTCTGAATTGGGTCCCAAAAAGTGCACTCGAGCAAAATGAAATTTTCCATTCAAATACACTTGAAACTAAAAAATTTCATGATTTTCAAAAAAATAAAATATTTGATTTTTAGAAAACATTGTGTTAATTAAAATTTGGTACAAGAATGACTATGAAAAATATTTTCATTTCAAAATCACAATTAGAAAGCATTTGAGCCATTTTCTCGAAAATTCAATTTCCCCTATAACATATTTGGGGAACTATTCAAAGAATTATTATTCAAAAAGTAAAATTTTCAAAATTTTGTCCCTTTTGTAAAATTGAAGGTAATATATAGGAGATTCTCCATTTACAATTTTATAACACTCGCTAAATAAGAAGTATGTCTAAAGTTGGTCCCAAAAAGTGCACTCGTGAAAAATGAAATTTTCCATTCAAATACACTCGAAACTGATATATTTCACGATTTTCAAAAAATGGTATGTTTGATATTAAGAATACTTTGTTTAATTAAAGTTTTGTATAAGAATGCTTATAAAACATATATCCAATTTCAAATCACTATTTGTAAGTGTTTGAGCTATTTTCTCGAATATGCAATTCCCCCATTAAAAACACATGGATTCTATTCAAAGAATTATTGTTCAAAAAGTAAAATTTTAAAAGAATTTTCTCGTTTGTAAAGTTGAAGCTAATATATAGGAGAATCTGCATTTCCAATTTTATAACACTCACTAAATAAGAAGTGTGTCTAAAATTGGTCCCTAAAAGTGCCTTCGAGGTAAATAAATTTTCCATTCAAATTCTCTCGAAACTGAAAAAATTCACGCTTTCAAAAAATAAATTTTTGAATTTAAAAAAAAAAAATTTTTAATTAAAATTTAGTACAAGAATGACTATGAAACATATTTTCATTTCAAAATCACAATTAGAAAGCATTTGAGACATTTTCTCGAAAATACAATTCCACCTATAACATATTTGGGGGATTATTCAATGAATTATTATTCAAAAAGTAAAATTTTCAAAATTTTGTCCCTTTTGTAAAATTGAAGGTAATATATAGGAGAATTTCAATTTCCAATTTAATAACACTCACTAAATAGGAAGTGAGTCTAAATTTGGTCCCAAATAGTACTCTTGAGCAAAAAGCAATTTTCCATACAAATACAAACGAAACTGAAATATTTCACGATTTTCGAAAGATAAAATTTTTTGATTTTTAGAAAACATTTTTTTAATTAAAATTTATTACAAGAATGACTATGAAAAATATTTTCATTTCAAAATCACAATTAGAAAGCATATTAGCCATTTTCTCGAAAATACAATTTCCCCTATAACATATTTGGGGAATTATTCAATGAATTATTATTCAAAAAGTAAAATTTTTAAAATTTTGTCCCTTTTGTAAAATTGAAGGTAATATATAGGAGAATCTCCATTTACAATTTTATAACACTCACTAAATAAGAAGTATGTCTAAAGTTGGTCCTAAAATCTGCACTCGAGCTAAAAGAAATTTTCCATTCAAATTTACACGAAACTGAAAAATCTCACGCTTTCGAAAAATAAATTTTCGTATTTTTAAAAACATTTTTTTTAATTAAAATTTGGTAAAAGAATGACTATGAAACACATTTCCATCTCAAAATCAAAATTTGAAAGCATTTGAACCATTTCCCCGAAAATACAATTCTCCTTTAAAAACAAATGGGAGACTATCCAATGAATTATTGTTCAAAAAGTAAAATTTTCAAAAATTTTTTCCTTTTGTAAAATTGAAGTTAATATATAGGAGAATCTCAATTTCCAATTTTATAATATTCACTAAATAAGAAGTGGGTCTAAAGTTGGTCCCAAAAAGTGCACTCCAGAAAATAAAATTTTCCATTTAAATACACTCGAAACTGAAAAATTTCACGATTATCAAAAAATAAAATATTCGATTTTTAGAAAACATTGTGTTAATTAAAATTTGGGAAAAGAATGATTATGAATATACTTCCATCTCAAAATCACAATTTGAAAGCATTTGAGCCATTTCCCCGAAAATACAATTCCGCTTTAAAAACAAATGGGGGACTATCCAATGAATTATTGTTCAAAAAGCAAAATTTTCAAAAATTTTTTCCTTTTGTAAAATTGAAGTTAATATATAGGAGAATCTCAAATTCCAATTTTATAATATTCACTAAATAAGAAGTGGGTCTAAAGTTAGTCCCAAAAAGTGCACTCGTGAAAAATGAAATTTTCCATTTAAATACACTCGAAACTGAAAAATTTCACGATTTTCAAAAAATGGAATGTTTGATATTAAGAATACTTTGTTTAATTAAAGTTTTGTATAAGAATGCTTATAAAACATATATCCAATTTAAAATCACAATTTGAAAGTGTTTGAGCTATTTTCTCGAAAATACAATTCCCCCTATAACATATTTGGGGGATTATTCAATGAATTATTATTCAAAAAGTAAAATTTTCAAAATTTTGTCCCTTTTGTAAAATTGAAGGTAATATATAGGAGAATCTCCATTTACAATTTTATAACACTCACTAAATAAGAAGTACATCTAAAGTTGGTCCAGAAATCTGCACTCGAGCTAAAAGAAATTTTATATTCAAATACACTCGAGACTGAAAAATTTCACGATTATCGAAAAATGGAATTTTTGATATTTAGAATTCTTTTTTTTAATTAAAGTTTGGTATAAGAATGCCTATAAAACTTATTTAAATCTCAAAATCACAATTTGAAAGCATTTGAACCATTTCCCCGAAAATACAATTCTCCTTTAAAAACAAATGGGGGACTATCCAATGAATTATTGTTCAAAAAGTAAAATTTTCAAAAAATTTTTTCTTTTGTAAAATTGAAGTTAATATATAGGAGAATCTCAATTTCCAATTTTATAATATTCACTAAATAAGAAGTGGGTCTAAAGTTGGTCCCAAAAAGTGCACTCCAGAAAATGAAATTTTCCATTTAAATACACTCGAAACTGAAAAATTTCACGATTTTCAAAAAATAAAATATTCTATTTTCAGAAAACATTGTGTTAATTAAAATTTGGGAATAGAATGACTATGAATATACTTCCATCTCAAAATCACAATTTGAAAGCATTTGAGCCATTTCCCCGAAAATACAATTACGCTTTAAAAACAAATGGGGGACTATCCAATGAATTATTGTTCAAAAAGCAAAATTTTCAAAAATTTTTCCGTTTGTAAAATTGAAGTTAATATAAAGGAGAATCTCATTTTTCAATTTTATAATATTCACTAAATAAGAAGTGGGTCTGAATTGGGTCCCAAAAAGTGCACTCGAGCAAAATGAAATTTTCCATTCAAATACACTTGAAACTAAAAAATTTCACGATTTTCAAAAAATTAAAATATTTGATTTTTAGAAAACATTGTGTTAATTAAAATTTGGTACAAGAATGACTATGAAAAATATTTTCATTTCAAAATCACAATTAGAAAGCATTTGAGCCATTTTCTCGAAAATTCAATTTCCCCTATAACATATTTGGGGAACTATTCAATGAATTATTATTCAAAAAGTGAAATTTTCAAAATTTTGTCCCTTTTGTAAAATTGAAGGTAATATATAGGAGATTCTCCATTTACAATTTTATAACACTCACTGAATAAGAAGTATGTCTAAAGTAGGTCCCAAAATCTGCACTCGAGCTAAAAGAAATTTTCCATTCAAGTTTACTCGAAACTGAAAAATCTCACGCTTTCGAAAAATAAATTTTTGTATTTTTAAAAACATTTTTTTTTAATTAAAATTTGGTACAAGAATGACTATGAAACATATTTCCATCTCAAAATCACAATTTGAAAGCATTTGAGCCATTTTTCCGAAAATACTATCTCCTTTAAAAACAAATAGGGAACTATGCAATGAATTATTGTTTAAAAAGTAAAATTCAAATATTTTTCTATCGTTTCTAAAATTGAAGGTAATATATACTAGAACTTTCATTTCCAATTTAATAACACTCACTAAATAAGAAGTGAGTCTAAATTTGGTCCCAAATAGTGCACTTGAGCAAAAAGCAATTTTCCGTACAAATACAAACGAAAACTGAAAAATTTCACGATTTTCGAAAAATAAAATATTTTATTTTTTAAAAACATTGTGTTAATTAAAATTTGGTAAAAGAATGACTATGAAACATATTTCAGACATTAAAATCACAATTTGAAAGCATTTCAGAAAGTTTCTCGAAAATACAATTCCCTCATTAACAAACACATGGGGGACTATTCAATAAATTATTGTTTAAAAAGTAAAATTTAAAATTTTTTCTATCGTTTCTAAAATTGAAGCTAATATATAGGAGAATTTCCATTTCCAATTTAATAACACTCACTAAATAAGAAGTGAGTCTAAATTTGGTCCCAAATAGTACTCTTGAGCAAAAAGCAATTTTCCATACATATACAAACGAAACTGAAATATTTCACGATTTTCGAAAGATAAAATTTTTTGATTTATAGAAAACATTTTTTTAATTAAAATTTATAACAAGAATGACTATGAAAAATATTTTCATTTCAAAATCACAATTAGAAAGCATATGAGCCATTTTCTCGAAAATACAATTTCCCCTATAAATATTTGGGGAATTATTCAATGAATTATTATTCAAAAAGTAAAATTTTCAAAATTTTGTCCCTTTTGTAAAATTGAAGGTAATATATAGGAGATTCTCCATTTACAATTTTATAACACTCACTAAATAAGAAGTATGTCTAAAGTTGGTCCAGAAATCTGCACTCGAGTTAAAAGAAATTTTATATTCAAATACACTCGAGACTGAAAAATTTCACGATTATCGAAAAATGGAATGTTTGATATTTAGAATTCTTTTTTTTTACTAAAGTATGGTATAAGAATGCCTATAAAACATATTTAAATCTCAAAATCACAATTTGAAAGCATTTGAACCATTTCCCCGAAAATACAATTCTCCTTTAAAAACAAATGGGAGACTATCCAATGAATTATTGTTCAAAAAGTAAAATTTTCAAAAAATTTTTCCTTTTGTAAAATTGAAGTTAATATATAGGAGAATCTCAATTTCCAATTTTATAATATTCACTAAATAAGAAGTGGGTCTAAAGTTGGTCCCAAAAAGTGCACTCCAGAAAATGAAATTTTCCATTTAAATACACTCGAAACTGAAAAATTTCACGATTTTCAAAAAATAAAATATTCGATTTTTAGAAAACATTGTGTTAATTAAAATTTGGGAAAAGAATGACTATGAATATACTTCCATCTCAAAATCACAATTTGAAAGCATTTGAGCCATTTCCCCGAAAATACAATTCCGCTTTAAAAACAAATGGGGGACTATCCAATGAATTATTGTTCAAAAAGCAAAATTTTCAAAAATTTTTCCGTTTGTAAAATTGAAGTTAATATAAAGGAGAATCTCATTTTTCAATTTTATAATATTCACTAAATAAGAAGTGGGTCTGAATTGGGTCCCAAAAAGTGCACTCGAGCAAAATGAAATTTTCCATTCAAATACACTTGAAACTAAAAAATTTCACGATTTTCAAAAAAATAAAATATTTGATTTTTAGAAAACATTGTGTTAATTAAAATTTGGTACAAGAATGACTATGAAAAATATTTTCATTTCAAAATCACAATTAGAAAGCATTTGAGCCATTTTCTCGAAAATTCAATTTCCCCTATAACATATTTGGGGAACTATTCAATGAATTATTATTCAAAAAGTAAAATTTTCAAAATTTTGTCCCTTTTGTAAAATTGAAGGTAATATATAGGAGATTCTCCATTTACAATTTTATAACACTCGCTAAATAAGAAGTATGTCTAAAGTTGGTCCCAAAAAGTGCACTCGTGAAAAATGAAATTTTCCATTCAAATACACTCGAAACTGAAATATTTCACGATTTTCAAAAAATGGTATGTTTGATATTAAGAATACTTTGTTTAATTAAAGTTTTGTATAAGAATGCTTATAAAACATATATCCAATTTCAAATCACTATTTGTAAGTGTTTGAGCTATTTTCTCGAATATGCAATTCCCCCATTAAAAACACATGGATTCTATTCAAAGAATTATTGTTCAAAAAGTAAAATTTTAAAAGAATTTTCTCGTTTGTAAAGTTGAAGCTAATATATAGGAGAATCTGCATTTCCAATTTTATAACACTCACTAAATAAGAAGTGTGTCTAAAATTGGTCCCTAAAAGTGCCTTCGAGGTAAATAAATTTTCCATTCAAATTCTCTCGAAACTGAAAAAATTCACGCTTTCAAAAAATAAATTTTTGAATTTAAAAAAAAAAAAATTTTAATTAAAATTTAGTACAAGAATGACTATGAAACATATTTTCATTTCAAAATCACAATTAGAAAGCATTTGAGACATTTTCTCGAAAATACAATTCCACCTATAACATATTTGGGGGATTATTCAATGAATTATTATTCAAAAAGTAAAATTTTCAAAATTTTGTCCCTTTTGTAAAATTGAAGGTAATATATAGGAGAATTTCAATTTCCAATTTAATAACACTCACTAAATAGGAAGTGAGTCTAAATTTGGTCCCAAATAGTACTCTTGAGCAAAAAGCAATTTTCCATACAAATACAAACGAAACTGAAATATTTCACGATTTTCGAAAGATAAAATTTTTTGATTTTTAGAAAACATTTTTTTTAATTAAAATTTATTACAAGAATGACTATGAAAAATATTTTCATTTCAAAATCACAATTAGAAAGCATATTAGCCATTTTCTCGAAAATACAATTTCCCCTATAACATATTTGGGGAATTATTCAATGAATTATTATTCAAAAAGTAAAATTTTTAAAATTTTGTCCCTTTTGTAAAATTGAAGGTAATATATAGGAGAATCTCCATTTACAATTTTATAACACTCACTAAATAAGAAGTATGTCTAAAGTTGGTCCCAAAATCTGCACTCGAGCTAAAAGAAATTTTCCATTCAAATTTACTCGAAACTGAAAAATCTCACGCTTTCGAAAAATAAATTTTCGTATTTTTAAAAACATTTTTTTTAATTAAAATTTGGTAAAAGAATGACTATGAAACACATTTCCATCTCAAAATCAAAATTTGAAAGCATTTGAACCATTTCCCCGAAAATACAATTCTCCTTTAAAAACAAATGGGAGACTATCCAATGAATTATTGTTCAAAAAGTAAAATTTTCAAAAATTTTTTCCTTTTGTAAAATTGAAGTTAATATATAGGAGAATCTCAATTTCCAATTTTATAATATTCACTAAATAAGAAGTGGGTCTAAAGTTGGTCCCAAAAAGTGCACTCCAGAAAATAAAATTTTCCATTTAAATACACTCGAAACTGAAAAATTTCACGATTATCAAAAAATAAAATATTCGATTTTTAGAAAACATTGTGTTAATTAAAATTTGGGAAAAGAATGATTATGAATATACTTCCATCTCAAAATCACAATTTGAAAGCATTTGAGCCATTTCCCCGAAAATACAATTCCGCTTTAAAAACAAATGGGGGACTATCCAATGAATTGATGTTCAAAAAGCAAAATTTTCAAAAAAATTTTCCTTTTGTAAAATTGAAGTTAATATATAGGAGAATCTCAAATTCCAATTTTATAATATTCACTAAATAAGAAGTGGGTCTAAAGTTAGTCCCAAAAAGTGCACTCGTGAAAAATGAAATTTTCCATTTAAATACACTCGAAACTGAAAAATTTCACGATTTTCAAAAAATGGAATGTTTGATATTAAGAATACTTTGTTTAATTAAAGTTTTGTATAAGAATGCTTATAAAACATATATCCAATTTAAAATCACAATTTGAAAGTGTTTGAGCTATTTTCTCGAAAATACAATTCCCCCTATAACATATTTGGGGGATTATTCAATGAATTATTATTCAAAAAGTAAAATTTTCAAAATTTTGTCCCTTTTGTAAAATTGAAGGTAATATATAGGAGAATCTCCATTTACAATTTTATAACACTCACTAAATAAGAAGTACATCTAAAGTTGGTCCAGAAATCTGCACTCGAGCTAAAAGAAATTTTATATTCAAATACACTCGAGACTGAAAAATTTCACGATTATCGAAAAATGGAATTTTTGATATTTAGAATTCTTTTTTTTAATTAAAGTTTGGTATAAGAATGCCTATAAAACTTATTTAAATCTCAAAATCACAATTTGAAAGCATTTGAACCATTTCCCCGAAAATACAATTCTCCTTTAAAAACAAATGGGGGACTATCCAATGAATTATTGTTCAAAAAGTAAAATTTTCAAAAAAATTTTTCTTTTGTAAAATTGAAGTTAATATATAGGAGAATCTCAATTTCCAATTTTATAATATTCACTAAATAAGAAGTGGGTCTAAAGTTGGTCCCAAAAAGTGCACTCCAGAAAATGAAATTTTCCATTTAAATACACTCGAAACTGAAAAATTTCACGATTTTCAAAAAATAAAATATTCTATTTTCAGAAAACATTGTGTTAATTAAAATTTGGGAAAAGAATGACTATGAATATACTTCCATCTCAAAATCACAATTTGAAAGCATTTGAGCCATTTCCCCGAAAATACAATTCCGCTTTAAAAACAAATGGGGGACTATCCAATGAATTATTGTTCAAAAAGCAAAATTTTCAAAAATTTTTCCGTTTGTAAAATTGAAGTTAATATAAAGGAGAATCTCATTTTTCAATTTTATAATATTCACTAAATAAGAAGTGGGTCTGAATTGGGTCCCAAAAAGTGCACTCGAGCAAAATGAAATTTTCCATTCAAATACACTTGAAACTAAAAAATTTCACGATTTTCAAAAAATTAAAATATTTGATTTTTAGAAAACATTGTGTTAATTAAAATTTGGTACAAGAATGACTATGAAAAATATTTTCATTTCAAAATCACAATTAGAAAGCATTTGAGCCATTTTCTCGAAAATTCAATTTCCCCTATAACATATTTGGGGAACTATTCAATGAATTATTATTCAAAAAGTGAAATTTTCAAAATTTTGTCCCTTTTGTAAAATTGAAGGTAATATATAGGAGATTCTCCATTTACAATTTTATAACACTCACTGAATAAGAAGTATGTCTAAAGTAGGTCCCAAAATCTGCACTCGAGCTAAAAGAAATTTTCCATTCAAGTTTACTCGAAACTGAAAAATCTCACGCTTTCGAAAAATAAATTTTTGTATTTTTAAAAACATTTTTTTTTAATTAAAATTTGGTACAAGAATGACTATGAAACATATTTCCATCTCAAAATCACAATTTGAAAGCATTTGAGCCATTTTTCCGAAAATACTATCTCCTTTAAAAACAAATAGGGAACTATGCAATGAATTATTGTTTAAAAAGTAAAATTCAAATATTTTTCTATCGTTTCTAAAATTGAAGGTAATATATACTAGAACTTTCATTTCCAATTTAATAACACTTACTAAATAAGAAGTGAGTCTAAATTTGGTCCCAAATAGTGCACTTGAGCAAAAAGCAATTTTCCATACAAATACAAACGAAACTGAAAAATTTCACGATTTTCGAAAAATAAAATATTTTATTTTTTAAAAACATTGTGTTAATTAAAATTTGGTAAAAGAATGACTATGAAACATATTTCAGACATTAAAATCACAATTTGAAAGCATTTCAGAAAGTTTCTCGAAAATACAATTCCCTCATTAACAAACACATGGGGGACTATTCAATAAATTATTGTTTAAAAAGTAAAATTTAAAATTTTTTCTATCGTTTCTAAAATTGAAGCTAATATATAGGAGAATTTCCATTTCCAATTTAATAACACTCACTAAATAAGAAGTGAGTCTAAATTTGGTCCCAAATAGTACTCTTGAGCAAAAAGCAATTTTCCATACATATACAAACGAAACTGAAATATTTCACGATTTTCGAAAGATAAAATTTTTTGATTTATAGAAAACATTTTTTTTAATTAAAATTTATTAAAAGAATGACTATGAAAAATATTTTCATTTCAAAATCACAATTAGAAAGCATATGAGCCATTTTCTCGAAAATACAATTTCCCCTATAACATATTTGGGGAATTATTCAATGAATTATTATTCAAAAAGTAAAATTTTCAAAATTTTGTCCCTTTTGTAAAATTGAAGGTAATATATAGGAGAATTTCCTTTTCCAATTTAATAAAACTCAATAAATAAGAAGTGAGTCTAAATTTGGTCCCAAAAAGTGCACTCGAGCAAAAAGAAATTTTCCATTCAAATACACTTGAAACTAAAAAATATCACGATTTTCAAAAAATAAAATATTTGATTTTTAGAAAACATTCCGTTAATTAAAATTTGGTACAAGAATGACTATGAAAAATATTTTTATTTCAAAATCACAATTAGAAAGCATTTCAGCCATTTTCTCGAAAATACAATTTCCACTATAACATATTTGGGGAATTATTCAATGAATTATTATTCAAAAAGTAAAATTTTCAAAATTTTGTCCCTTTTGTAAAATTGAAGGTAATATATAGGAGAATCTCCATTTCCAATTTTATAACACTCACTAAATAAGAAGTGAGTCTAAATTTGGTCCCAAATAGTACTCTTAAGCAAAAAGCAATTTTCCATACATTTACAAACGAAACTGAAATATTTCACGATTTTCGAAAGATAAAATTTTTTGATTTATAGAAAACATTTTTTTTAATTAAAATTTATTAAAAGAATGACTATGAAAAATATTTTCATTTCAAAATCACAATTAGAAAGCATATGAGCCATTTTCTCGAAAATACAATTTCCCCTATAACATATTTTGGGAATTATTCAATGAATTATTATTCAAAAAGTAAAATTTTCAAAATTTTGTCCCTTTTGTAAAATTGAAGGTAATATATAGGAGAATTTCCTTTTCCAATTTAATAAAACTGAATAAATAAGAAGTGAGTCTAAATTTGGTCCCAAAAAGTGCACTCGAGCAATAAGAAATTTTCCATTCAAATACACTTGAAACTAAAAAATATCACGATTTTCAAAAAATAAAATATTTGACTTTTAGAAAACATTCTGTTAATTAAAATTTGGTACAAGAATGACTATGAAAAATATTTTTATTTCAAAATCACAATTAGAAAGCATTTGAGCCATTTTCTCGAAAATACAATTTCCACTATAACATATTTGGGGAATTATTCAATGAATTATTATTCAAAAAGTAAAATTTTTAAAATTTTGTCCCTTTTGTAAAATTGAAGGTAATGTATAGGAGAATCTCCATTTCCAATTTTATAACACTCACTAAATAAGAAGTATTTCTAAAGTTGGTCCTAAAAAGTGCACTCGTGAAAAATGAAATTTTCCATTCAAATACACTCGAAACTGAAAAATTTCACGATTTTGAAAAAATGGTATGTTTGAGATTAAGAATACTTTGTTTAATTAAAGTTTTGTATAAGAATGCTTATAAAACACATATCCAATTTCAAATCACTATTTGAAGGTGTTTGAGCTATTTTCTCGAATATGCAATTCCCCCATTAAAAACACATGTATTCTATTCAATGAATTATTGTTCAAAAAGTAAAATTTTCAAAATTTTGTCCTTTTTTTTAAAATTGAAGGTAATATATAGGAGAATCTCCATTTCCAATTTTATAACACTCACTAAATCAGAAGTGAGTCTAAATTTGGTCCCAAATAGTACTCTTGAGCAAAAAGCAATTTTCCTTACATATACAAACGAAACTGAAATATTTTAGATTTTCGAAAGATAAAATTTTTTGATTTATAGAAAACATTTTTTTTAATTAAAATTTATTAAAAGAATGACTATGAAAAATATTTTCATTTCAAAATCACAATTGGAAAGCATTTGAGACATTTTCTCGAAAATACAATTCCACCTATAACATATTTGGGGGATTATTCAATGAATTATTATTCAAAAAGTAAAATTTTCAAAATTTTGTCCCTTTTGTAAAATTGAAGGTAATATATAGGAGAATCTCCATTTCCAATTTTATAACACTCACTAAATAAGAAGTGAGTCTAAATTTGGTCCCAAATAGTACTCTTGAGCAAAAAGCAATTTTCCATACATATACAAACGAAACTGAAATATTTCACGATTTTCGAAAGATAAAATTTTTTGATTTTTAGAAAACATTTTTTTTAATTAAAATTTATTACAAGAATGACTATGAGAAATATATTCATTTCAAAATCACAATTAGAAAGCATATGAGCCATTTTCTCGAAAATACAATTTCCCCTATAAAATATTTGGGGAATTATTCAATGAATTATTATTCAAAAAGTAAAATTTTTAAAATTTTGTCCCTTTTGTAAAATTGAAGGTAATATATAGTAGGGATGGAACGGATGTGAGTTTTGCCGGATACCGGATTTCGGATATCCGGGGTACCATGTCTACCGGATACGGATATCCGAAACGGATTTCACCGGATATCCGGCTGGATATTCGGTCTATATACTAAAAACGATATTTATACGATATGCTATACGAAAAAAATGGTCATGATATGAAGTATCAAGTAAATTATAATTAGTGATTAGCGCACCGCACTGTATGCCACAGGTCCATGGTTTGTTTCGCGAACTGGGAAAGGTTGACTTAGCTGTTTATACCTGAAAGAAATAAACTGAGGAGGACCATGCATGCTTGGGATCTAAACACTGGGGTTCGGGGTCAGAATGACCATCTGACCGGAACATCTGCTATGTGACACACAAATGCCACAGTCAAGAAAGCTGAGCTGGGCCCAGCAGACCTTGGTCCACACGGGCTGTCACGCCACTGAGTTAATTTTTTTTATTTAAACTTTAGTTGATGAAACGATGTTTTAGTGATGCCAATACCTACACTTGCTGAACAATTTTGAAACTTCATCACCATTTTGTTTGTGTGTTACTTAAAATTTACCAAACATTCTGCAATGTGATGAAAATATTTCAGAAATAGGTTTGTAAATTGTTACTCAACTTCTTCTTACCTTGTATCATGTAATGTAATCATAAGATTATCTTCCTCAAGTCTGCATAAATATCCTATATAGCTTTTACCCGAAAAACACACAGCAAGGTGATAACAAACAAAATTAGAACTTACATATTTTTGTGGTTAAGGCTTTTGCTTTAGGATCATCTAAACTCCACAATTCTGGTACATATATTGTCGATTCCAATGTTGTCTGCGTGCATTTCTTGTTTTGATGAATTGTTTTTTCTTGTTCATCACTATTTGATGCATTTAGTGAGTCTTTTAAGCTTCGGTGAATTTCCTTATGCACACTCATTAAATGGTTCCATAAAAGGGTTTTGTGGAAAAGGATTTTGAGCTTTTGCCGCGCACAATATATTTTTTAAACGATTCTGTGGAGCAAGTAACACATAGGGCTTTGCTTTCGTCATTTCCATTAATTTTAAAATACTTCCAAATGGGTGACTTTAAATGAACCGTTATTAAAAATTATAAATTGGATTGTAATTGGAGAAAACTATGATTCAAGACATTCTAGAGAGCTAAATATAATTCCATATTGTGGCGCTGTGTTAAAGACCTAAAAATTACAATACTTCATTTTACGTCAGAAAAAATATACCAGCTTTCAACTTCTGCCAATGAAAAATCAGAAATTAGACCATACCATTCACATCATAAAGGGGTAGGGTATTATCGTCGATAGAACAACAAAAAAAAAAAAAAAAAAAAAAACATTGGGGAGTGCGCATTGGCTATTTATTGCTTTTTACTCGCTAGCAAATGTCAGAAAAAAAGGAGGAAGTGGGAAGACTTATGTTATGGAAAAAAAGTACTATTTATTAGTATTTCGGTTCGTGTTTTACGGAGAGGCATTCAAATATAACATCTGGAATTAATCAGATCATAAACTTGGAATGAAAAGAACATATTGCAAAACACGTATGAAGGATTGTATGGAAAAAGATTGGAGGAATCGTTTATGCTTATCAACTCGGCGCCAATAATACGGTGCCTCTTTCTTCGAATTCAAACTAAATGTACCTGCATCTTCTAGCTCATCTCTGAAGTTAGGGATATGCGAAAGCATAGTTCTCACGAAGGAACTTTTTCGTTTTCGAACTTGACAGCAATTTATGTCCAAGAAAAAAAAAATTAAAAAAAAAGTGTAGGATGCGGTGCACCCTTTGTCCGAAAAAGATCATTATTTTTTGAAAAAAATTATTTCTTGTTGATACCTGGTGGCCGGATATATATCCGGATATCCGAATGAAATTATCGGATGTCCGGTATTTCAAATCGGATATCCGACGGGGTTTCGGATATTGAAAAATCAGCCGGATATGCCGGATATCGGATATTTGCCGGATATCCGTTCCATTCCTAATATATAGGAGAATCTCCATTTACAATTTTATAACACTCACTAAATAAGAAGTATGTCTAAAGTTGGTCCCAAAATCTGCACTCGAGCTAAAAGAAATTTTCCATTCAAATTTACTCGAAACTGAAAAATCTCACGCTTTCGAAAAATGAATTTTCGTATTTTTAAAAACATTTTTTTTAATTAAAATTTGGTAAAAGAATGACTATGAAACATATTTCCATCTCAAAATCAAAATTTGAAAGCATTTGAACCATTTCCCCGAAAATACAATTCCCCTTTAAAAACAAATGGGGAACTATCCAATGAATTATTGTTCAAAAAGTAAAATTTTCAAAAAATTTTTCCTCTTGTAAAATTGAAGTTAATATATAGGAGAATCTCAATTTCCAATTTTATAACACTCACTAAAAAGTGCACTCGTGAAAATGAAATTTTCCATTTAAATACACTCGAAACTGAAAAATTTCACGATTTTCAAAAATTGGAATGTTTGATATTAAGAATAATTTTTTTAATAATAAAATTGAAGTTAATATATAGGAGAATCTCAATTTCCAATTTTATAATATTCACTAAATAAGAAGTGGGTCTAAAGTTGGTCCCAAAAAGTGCACTCGTGAAAATGAAATTTTCCATTTAAATACACTCGAAACTGAAAAATTTCACGATTTTCAAAAATTGGAATGTTTGATATTAAGAATAATTTTTTTAATTAAAGTTTTGTATAAGAAGGCTTATAAAACATATATCCAATTTCAAATCACAATTTGAAAGTGTTTGAGCTATTTTCTCGAATATACAATTTCCCCATTAAAAACACATGGATTCTATTCAATGAATTATTGTTCAAAATCTAAAATTTTAAAAGAATTTTCTCGTTTGTAAAGTTGAAGCTAATATATTGGAGAATCTCGATTTCCAATTTTATAACACTCACTAAATAAGAAGTGTGTCTAAAATTGGTCCCTAAAAGTGCCCTCGAGCTAAATAAATTTTCCATTCAAATTCTCTCGAAACTGAAAAAATTCACGCTTTCAAAAAATAAATTTTTGAATTTAAAAAAAAAAAAAAAAAATTAAATAAAATTTAGTACAAGAATGACTATGAAACATATTTTCATTTCAAAATCACAATTAGAAAGCATTTGAGCCATTTTCTCGAAAATACAATTTCCACTATAACATATTTGGGGAATTATTCAATGAATTATTATTCAAAAAGTAAAATTTTCAAAATTTTGTCCCTTTTGTAAAATTGAAGGTAATATATAGGAGAATCTCCATTTCCAATTTTATAACATTCACTAAATAAGAAGTGAGTCTAAATTTGGTCCCAAATAATACTCTTAAGCAAAAAGCAATTTTCCATACATTTACAAACGAAACTGAAATATTTCACGATTTTCGAAAGATAAAATTTTTTGATTTATAGAAAACATTTTTTTTAATTAAAATTTATTAAAAGAATGACTATGAAAAATATTTTCATTTCAAAATCACAATTAGAAAGCATATGAGCCATTTTCTCGAAAATACAATTTCCCCTATAACATATTTTGGGAATTATTCAATGAATTATTATTCAAAAAGTAAAATTTTCAAAATTTTGTCCCTTTTGTAAAATTGAAGGTAATATATAGGAGAATTTCCTTTTCCAATTTAATAAAACTGAATAAATAAGAAGTGAGTCTAAATTTGGTCCCAAAAAGTGCACTCGAGCAAAAAGAAATTTTCCATTCAAATACACTTGAAACTAAAAAATATCACGATTTTCAAAAAATAAAATATTTGACTTTTAGAAAACATTCCGTTAATTAAAATTTGGTACAAGAATGACTATGAAAAATATTTTTATTTCAAAATCACAATTAGAAAGCATTTGAGCCATTTTCTCGAAAATACAATTTCCACTATAACATATTTGGGGAATTATTCAATGAATTATTATTCAAAAAGTAAAATTTTCAAAATTTTGTCCCTTTTGTAAAATTGAAGGTAATGTATAGGAGAATCTCCATTTCCAATTTTATAACACTCACTAAATAAAAAGTATTTCTTAAGTTGGTCATAAAAAGTGCACTCGTGAAAAATTTCACGATTTTCAAAAAATGGTATGTTTGATATTAAGAATACTTTGTTTAATTAAAGTTTTGTTTAAGAATGCTTATAAAACATATATCCAATTTAAAATCACAATTTGAAAGTGTTTGAGCTATTTTCTCGAAAATACAATTCCCCCTATAACATATTTGGCGGATTATTCAATGAATTATTATTCAAAAAGTAAAATTTTCAAAATTTTGTCCCTTTTGTAAAATTGAAGGTAATATATAGGAGAATCTCCATTTACAATTTTATAACACTCACTAAATAAGAAGTACATCTAAAGTTGGTCCAGAAATCTGCACTCGAGCTAAATGAAATTTTATATTCAAATACACTCGAGACTGAAAAATTTCACGATTATCGAAAAATGGAATGTTTGATATTTAGAATTCTTTTTTTTAATTAAAGTTTGGTATAAGAATGCCTATAAAACATATTTAAATCTCAAAATCACAATTTGAAAGCATTTGAACCATTTCCCCGAAAATACAATTCTCCTTTAGAAACAAATGGGGGACTATCCAATGAATTATTGTTCAAAAAGTAAAATTTTCAAAAAATTTTTCCTTTTGTAAAATTGAAGTTAATATATAGGAGAATCTCAATTTCCAATTTTATAATATTCACTAAATAAGAAGTGGGTCTAAAGTTGGTCCCAAAAAGTGCACTCCAGAAAATGAAATTTTCCATTTAAATACACTCGAAACTGAAAAATTTCACGATTTTCAAAAAATAAAATATTCGATTTTTAGAAAACATTGTGTTAATTAAAATTTGGGAAAAGAATGACTATGAATATACTTCCATCTCAAAATCACAATTTGAAAGCATTTGAGCAATTTCCCCGAAAATACAATTCCGCTTTAAAAACAAATGGGGGACTATCCAATGAATTATTGTTCAAAAAGCAAAATTTTCAAAAATTTTTCCGTTTGTAAAATTGAAGTTAATATAAAGGAGAATCTCATTTTTCAATTTTATAATATTCACTAAATAAGAAGTGGGTCTGAATTGGGTCCCAAAAAGTGCACTCGAGCAAAATGAAATTTTCCATTCAAATACACTTGAAACTAAAAAATTTCACGATTTTCAAAAAATTAAAATATTTGATTTTTAGAAAACATTGTGTTAATTAAAATTTGGTACAAGAATGACTATGAAACATATTTCCATCTCAAAATCACAATTTGAAAGCATTTGAGCCATTTTTCCGAAAATACTATCTCCTTTAAAAACAAATAGGGAACTATGCAATGAATTATTGTTTAAAAAGTAAAATTCAAATATTTTTCTATCGTTTCTAAAATTGAAGGTAATATATACTAGAACTTCCATTTCCAATTTAATAACACTCACTAAATAAGAAGTGAGTCTAAATTTGGTCCCAAATAGTGCACTTGAGCAAAAAGCAATTTTCCATACAAATACAAACGAAACTGAAAAATTTCACGATTTTCGAAAAATAAAATATTTTATTTTTTAAAAACATTGTGTTAATTAAAATTTGGTAAAAGAATGACTATGAAACATATTTCAGACATTAAAATCACAATTTGAAAGCATTTCAGAAAGTTTCTCGAAAATACAATTCCCTCATTAATAAACACATGGGGGACTATTCAATAAATTATTGTTTAAAAAGTAAAATTTAAATTTTTTTCTATCGTTTCTAAAATTGAAGCTAATATATAGGAGAATTTCCATTTCCAATTTAATAACACTCACTAAATAAGAAGTGAGTCTAAATTTGGTCCCAAATAGTACTCTTGAGCAAAAAGCAATTTTCCATACATATACAAACGAAACTGAAATATTTCACGATTTTCGAAAGATAAAATTTTTTGATTTATAGAAAACATTTTTTTTAATTAAAATTTATTAAAAGAATGACTATGAAAAATATTTTCATTTCAAAATCACAATTAGAAAGCATATGAGCCATTTTCTCGAAAATACAATTTCCCCTATAACATATTTGGGGAATTATTCAATGAATTATTATTCAAAAAGTAAAATTTTCAAAATTTTGTCCCTTTTGTAAAATTGAAGGTAATATATAGGAGAATTTCCTTTTCCAATTTAATAAAACTCAATAAATAAGAAGTGAGTCTAAATTTGGTCCCAAAAAGTGCACTCGAGCAAAAAGAAATTTTCCATTCAAATACACTTGAAACTAAAAAATATCACGATTTTCAAAAAATAAAATATTTGATTTTTAGAAAACATTCCGTTAATTAAAATTTGGTACAAGAATGACTATGAAAAATATTTTTATTTCAAAATCACAATTAGAAAGCATTTGAGCCATTTTCTCGAAAATACAATTTCCACTATAACATATTTGGGGAATTATTCAATGAATTATTATTCAAAAAGTAAAATTTTCAAAATTTTGTCCCTTTTGTAAAATTGAAGGTAATATATAGGAGAATCTCCATTTCCAATTTTATAACACTCACTAAATAAGAAGTGAGTCTAAATTTGGTCCCAAATAGTACTCTTAAGCAAAAAGCAATTTTCCATACATTTACAAACGAAACTGAAATATTTCACGATTTTCGAAAGATAAAATTTTTTGATTTATAGAAAACATTTTTTTTAATTAAAATTTATTAAAAGAATGACTATGAAAAATATTTTCATTTCAAAATCACAATTAGAAAGCATATGAGCCATTCTCTCGAAAATACAATTTCCCCTATAACATATTTTGGGAATTATTCAATGAATTATTATTCAAAAAGTAAAATTTTCAAAATTTTGTCCCTTTTGTAAAATTGAAGGTAATATATAGGAGAATTTCCTTTTCCAATTTAATAAAACTGAATAAATAAGAAGTGAGTCTAAATTTGGTCCCAAAAAGTGCACTCGAGCAAAAAGAAATTTTCCATTCAAATACACTTGAAACTAAAAAATATCACGATTTTCAAAAAATAAAATATTTGACTTTTAGAAAACATTCTGTTAAATTAAAATTTGGTACAAGAATGACTATGAAAAATATTTTTATTTCAAAATCACAATTAGAAAGCATTTGAGCCATTTTCTCGAAAATACAATTTCCACTATAACATATTTGGGGAATTATTCAATGAATTATTATTCAAAAAGTAAAATTTTCAAAATTTTGTCCCTTTTGTAAAATTGAAGGTAATGTATAGGAGAATCTCCATTTCCAATTTTATAACACTCACTAAATAAAAAGTATTTCTTAAGTTGGTCATAAAAAGTGCACTCGTGAAAAATTTCACGATTTTCAAAAAATGGTATGTTTGATATTAAGAATACTTTGTTTAATTAAAGTTTTGTAAAAGAATGCTTATAAAACATATATCCAATTTCAAATCACTATTTGAAAGTGTTTGAGCTATTTTCTCGAATATGCAATTCCCCCATTAAAAACACATGGATTCTATTCAATGAATTATTGTTCAAAAAGTAAAATTTTAAAAGAATTTTCTCGTTTGTAAAGTTGAAGCTAATATATTGGAGAATCTGCATTTCCAATTTTATAACACTCACTAAATAAGAAGTGTGTCTAAAATTGGTCCCTAAAAGTGCCCTCGAGGTAAATAAATTTTCCATTCAAATTCTCTCGAAACTGAAAAAATTCACGCTTTCAAAAAATAAATTTTTGAATTTAAAAAAAAAAAAAATTTAATTAAAATTTAGTACAAGAATGACTATGAAACATATTTTCATTTCAAAATCACAATTAGAAAGCATTTGAGACATTTTCTCGAAAATACAATTCCACCTATAACATATTTGGGGGATTATTCAATGAATTATTATTCAAAAAGTAAAATTTTCAAAATTTTGTCCCTTTTGTAAAATTGAAGGTAATATATAGGAGAATTTCAATTTCCAATTTAATAACACTCACTAAATAGGAAGTGAGTCTAAATTTGGTCCCAAATAGTACTCTTGAGCAAAAAGCAATTTTCCATACAAATACAAACGAAACTGAAATATTTCACGATTTTCGAAAGATAAAATTTTTTGATTTTTAGAAAACATTTTTTTTAATTAAAATTTATTACAAGAATGACTATGAAAAATATTTTCATTTCAAAATCACAATTAGAAAGCATATGAGCCATTTTCTCGAAAATACAATTTCCCATATAACATATTTGGGGAATTATTCAATGAATAATTATTCAAAAAGTAAAATTTTCAAAATTTTGTCCCTTTTGTAAAATTGAAGGTAATATATAGGAGAATTTCCTTTTCCAATTTAATAACACTCAATAAATAAGAAGTGAGTCTAAATTTGGTCCCAAAAAGTGCACTCGAGCAAAAAGAAATTTTCCATTCAAATACACTTGAAACTAAAAAATATCACGATTTTCAAAAAATAAAATATTTGATTTTTAGAAAACATTCTGTTAATTAAAATTTGGTACAAGAATGACTATGAAAAATATTTTTATTTCAAAATCACAATTAGAAAGCATTTGAGCCATTTTCTCGAAAATACAATTTCCACTATAACATATTTGGGGAATTATTCAATGAATTATTATTCAAAAAGTAAAATTTTTAAAATTTTGTCCCTTTTGTAAAATTGAAGGTAATGTATAGGAGAATCTCCATTTCCAATTTTATAACACTCACTAAATAAGAAGTATTTCTAAAGTTGGTCCTAAAAAGTGCACTCGTGAAAAATGAAATTTTCCATTCAAATACACTCGAAACTGAAAAATTTCACGATTTTGAAAAAATGGTATGTTTGAGATTAAGAATACTTTGTTTAATTAAAGTTTTGTATAAGAATGCTTATAAAACACATATCCAATTTCAAATCACTATTTGAAGGTGTTTGAGCTATTTTCTCGAATATGCAATTCCCCCATTAAAAACACATGGATTCTATTCAATGAATTATTGTTCAAAAAGTAAAATTTTCAAAATTTTGTCCTTTTTTTTAAAATTGAAGGTAATATATAGGAGAATCTCCATTTCCAATTTTATAACACTCACTAAATCAGAAGTGAGTCTAAATTTGGTCCCAAATAGTACTCTTGAGCAAAAAGCAATTTTCCATACATATACAAACGAAACTGAAATATTTCACGATTTTCGAAAGATAAAATTTTTTGATTTATAGAAAACATTTTTTTTAATTAAAATTTATTAAAAGAATGACTATGAAAAATATTTTCATTTCAAAATCACAATTGGAAAGCATTTGAGACATTTTCTCGAAAATACAATTCCACCTATAACATATTTGGGGGATTATTCAATGAATTATTATTCAAAAAGTAAAATTTTCAAAATTTTGTCCCTTTTGTAAAATGGAAGGTAATATATAGGAGAATCTCCATTTCCAATTTTATAACACTCACTAAATAAGAAGTGAGTCTAAATTTGGTCCCAAATAGTACTCTTTAGCAAAAAGCAATTTTCCATACATATACAAACGAAACTGAAATATTTCACGATTTTCGAAAGATAAAATTTTTTGATTTTTAGAAAACATTTTTTTTTAATTAAAATTTATTACAAGAATGACTATGAGAAATATATTCATTTCAAAATCACAATTAGAAAGCATATGAGCCATTTTCTCGAAAATACAATTTCCCCTATAAAATATTTGGGGAATTATTCAATGAATTATTATTCAAAAAGTAAAATTTTTAAAATTTTGTCCCTTTTGTAAAATTGAAGGTAATATATAGTAGGGATGGAACGGATGTGAGTTTTGCCGGATACCGGATTTCGGATATCCGGGGTACCATGTCTACCGGATACGGATATCCGAAACGGATTTCACCGGATATCCGGCCGGATATTCGGTCTATATACTAAAAACGATATTTATACGATATGCTATACGAAAAAAATGGTCATGATATGAAGTATCAAGTAAATTATAATTAGTGATTAGCGCACCGCACTGTATGCCACAGGTCCATGGTTTGTTTCGCGAACTGGGAAAGGTTGACTTAGCTGTTTATACCTGAAAGAAATAAACTGAGGAGGACCATGCATGCTTGGGATCTAAACACTGGGGTTCGGGGTCAGAATGACCATCTGACCGGAACATCTGCTATGTGACACACAAATGCCACAGTCAAGAAAGCTGAGCTGGGCCCAGCAGACCTTGGTCCACACGGGCTGTCACGCCACTGAGTTAATTTTTTTTATTTAAACTTTAGTTGATGAAACGATGTTTTAGTGATGCCAATACCTACACTTGCTGAACAATTTTGAAACTTCATCACCATTTTGTTTGTGTGTTACTTAAAATTTACCAAACATTCTGCAATGTGATGAAAATATTTCAGAAATAGGTTTGTAAATTGTTACTCAACTTCTTCTTACCTTGTATCATGTAATGTAATCATAAGATTATCTTCCTCAAGTCTGCATAAATATCCTATATAGCTTTTACCCGAAAAACACACAGCAAGGTGATAACAAACAAAATTAGAACTTACATATTTTTGTGGTTAAGGCTTTTGCTTTAGGATCATCTAAACTCCACAATTCTGGTACATATATTGTCGATTCCAATGTTGTCTGCGTGCATTTCTTGTTTTGATGAATTGTTTTTTCTTGTTCATCACTATTTGATGCATTTAGTGAGTCTTTTAAGCTTCGGTGAATTTCCTTATGCACACTCATTAAATGGTTCCATAAAAGGGTTTTGTGGAAAAGGATTTTGAGCTTTTGCCGCGCACAATATATTTTTTAAACGATTCTGTGGAGCAAGTAACACATAGGGCTTTGCTTTCGTCATTTCCATTAATTTTAAAATACTTCCAAATGGGTGACTTTAAATGAACCGTTATTAAAAATTATAAATTGGATTGTAATTGGAGAAAACTATGATTCAAGACATTCTAGAGAGCTAAATATAATTCCATATTGTGGCGCTGTGTTAAAGACCTAAAAATTACAATACTTCATTTTACGTCAGAAAAAATATACCAGCTTTCAACTTCTGCCAATGAAAAATCAGAAATTAGACCATACCATTCACATCATAAAGGGGTAGGGTATTATCGTCGATAGAACAAAAAAAAAAAAAAAAAAAAAAAAAAAACATTGGGGAGTGCGCATTGGCTATTTATTGCTTTTTACTCGCTAGCAAATGTCAGAAAAAAAGGAGGAAGTGGGAAGACTTATGTTATGGAAAAAAAGTACTATTTATTAGTATTTCGGTTCGTGTTTTACGGAGAGGCATTCAAATATAACATCTGGAATTAATCAGATCATAAACTTGGAATGAAAAGAACATATTGCAAAACACGTATGAAGGATGTGTATGGAAAAAGATTGGAGGAATCGTTTATGCTTATCAACTCGGCGCCAATAATACGGTGCCTCTTTCTTCGAATTCAAACTAAATGTACCTGCATCTTCTAGCTCATCTCTGAAGTTAGGGATATGCGAAAGCATAGTTCTCACGAAGGAACTTTTTCGTTTTCGAACTTGACAACAATTTATGTCCAAGAAAAAAAAAATTAAAAAAAAAGTGTAGGATGCGGTGCACCCTTTGTCCGAAAAAGATCATTATTTTTTGAAAAAAATTATTTCTTGTTGATACCTGGTGGCCGGATATATATCCGGATATCCGAATGAAATTATCGGATGTCCGGTATTTCAAATCGGATATCCGACGGGGTTTCGGATATTGAAAAATCAGCCGGATATGCCGGATATCGGATATTTGCCGGATATCCGTTCCATTCCTAATATATAGGAGAATCTCCATTTACAATTTTATAACACTCACTAAATAAGAAGTATGTCTAAAGTTGGTCCCAAAATCTGCACTCGAGCTAAAAGAAATTTTCCATTCAAATTTACTCGAAACTGAAAAATCTCACGCTTTCGAAAAATGAATTTTCGTATTTTTAAAAACATTTTTTTTAATTAAAATTTGGTAAAAGAATGACTATGAAACATATTTCCATCTCAAAATCAAAATTTGAAAGCATTTGAACCATTTCCCCGAAAATACAATTCCCCTTTAAAAACAAATGGGGAACTATCCAATGAATTATTGTTCAAAAAGTAAAATTTTCAAAAAATTTTTCCTCTTGTAAAATTGAAGTTAATATATAGGAGAATCTCAATTTCCAATTTTATAACACTCACTAAAAAGTGCACTCGTGAAAATGAAATTTTCCATTTAAATACACTCGAAACTGAAAAATTTCACGATTTTCAAAAATTGGAATGTTTGATATTAAGAATAATTTTTTTAATAATAAAATTGAAGTTAATATATAGGAGAATCTCAATTTCCAATTTTATAATATTCACTAAATAAGAAGTGGGTCTAAAGTTGGTCCCAAAAAGTGCACTCGTGAAAATGAAATTTTCCATTTAAATACACTCGAAACTGAAAAATTTCACGATTTTCAAAAATTGGAATGTTTGATATTAAGAATAATTTTTTTAATTAAAGTTTTGTATAAGAAGGCTTATAAAACATATATCCAATTTCAAATCACAATTTGAAAGTGTTTGAGCTATTTTCTCGAATATACAATTTCCCCATTAAAAACACATGGATTCTATTCAATGAATTATTGTTCAAAATCTAAAATTTTAAAAGAATTTTCTCGTTTGTAAAGTTGAAGCTAATATATTGGAGAATCTGCATTTCCAATTTTATAACACTCACTAAATAAGAAGTGTGTCTAAAATTGGTCCCTAAAAGTGCCCTCGAGGTAAATAAATTTTCCATTCAAATTCTCTCGAAACTGAAAAAATTCACGCTTTCAAAAAATAAATTTTTGAATTTAAAAAAAAAAAAAAAAAATTAAATAAAATTTAGTACAAGAATGACTATGAAACATATTTTCATTTCAAAATCACAATTAGAAAGCATTTGAGCCATTTTCTCGAAAATACAATTTCCACTATAACATATTTGGGGAATTATTCAATGAATTATTATTCAAAAAGTAAAATTTTCAAAATTTTGTCCCTTTTGTAAAATTGAAGGTAATATATAGGAGAATCTCCATTTCCAATTTTATAACACTCACTAAATAAGAAGTGAGTCTAAATTTGGTCCCAAATAGTACTCTTAAGCAAAAAGCAATTTTCCATACATTTACAAACGAAACTGAAATATTTCACGATTTTCGAAAGATAAAATTTTTTGATTTATAGAAAACATTTTTTTTAATTAAAATTTATTAAAAGAATGACTATGAAAAATATTTTCATTTCAAAATCACAATTAGAAAGCATATGAGCCATTTTCTCGAAAATACAATTTCCCCTATAACATATTTTGGGAATTATTCAATGAATTATTATTCAAAAAGTAAAATTTTCAAAATTTTGTCCCTTTTGTAAAATTGAAGGTAATATATAGGAGAATTTCCTTTTCCAATTTAATAAAACTGAATAAATAAGAAGTGAGTCTAAATTTGGTCCCAAAAAGTGCACTCGAGCAAAAAGAAATTTTCCATTCAAATACACTTGAAACTAAAAAATATCACGATTTTCAAAAAATAAAATATTTGACTTTTAGAAAACATTCCGTTAATTAAAATTTGGTACAAGAATGACTATGAAAAATATTTTTATTTCAAAATCACAATTAGAAAGCATTTGAGCCATTTTCTCGAAAATACAATTTCCACTATAACATATTTGGGGAATTATTCAATGAATTATTATTCAAAAAGTAAAATTTTCAAAATTTTGTCCCTTTTGTAAAATTGAATGTAATATATAGGAGAATCTCCATTTCCAATTTTATAACACTCACTAAATAAGAAGTGAGTCTAAATTTGGTCCCAAATAGTACTCTTAAGCAAAAAGCAATTTTCCATACATTTACAAACGAAACTGAAATATTTCACGATTTTCGAAAGATAAAATTTTTTGATTTATAGAAAACATTTTTTTTAATTAAAATTTATTAAAAGAATGACTATGAAAAATATTTTCTTTTCAAAATCACAATTAGAAAGCATATGAGCCATTTTCTCGAAAATACAATTTCCCCTATAACATATTTTGGGAATTATTCAATGAATTATTATTCAAAAAGTAAAATTTTCAAAATTTTGTCCCTTTTGTAAAATTGAAGGTAATATATAGGAGAATTTCCTTTTCCAATTTAATAAAACTGAATAAATAAGAAGTGAGTCTAAATTTGGTCCCAAAAAGTGCACTCGAGCAAAAAGAAATTTTCCATTCAAATACACTTGAAACTAAAAAATATCACGATTTTCAAAAAATATATTTGACTTTTAGAAAACATTCTGTTAATTAAAATTTGGTACAAGAATGACTATGAAAAATATTTTTATTTCAAAATCACAATTAGAAAGCATTTGAGCCATTTTCTCGAAAATACAATTTCCACTATAACATATTTGGGGAATTATTCAATGAATTATTATTCAAAAAGTAAAATTTTCAAAATTTTGTCTCTTTTGTAAAATATAAGGTAATGTATAGGAGAATCTCCATTTCCAATTTTATAACACTCACTAAATAAAAAGTATTTCTTAAGTTGGTCATAAAAAGTGCACTCGTGAAAAATTTCACGATTTTCAAAAAATGGTATGTTTGATATTAAGAATACTTTGTTTAATTAAAGTTTTGTAAAAGAATGCTTATAAAACATATATCCAATTTCAAATCACTATTTGAAAGTGTTTGAGCTATTTTCTCGAAAATACAATTCCACCTATAACATATTTGGGGGATTATTCAATGAATTATTATTCAAAAAGTAAAATTTTCAAAATTTTGTCCCTTTTGTAAAATTGAAGGTAATATATAGGAGAATTTCAATTTCCAATTTAATAACACTCACTAAATAGGAAGTGAGTCTAAATTTGGTCCCAAATAGTACTCTTGAGCAAAAAGCAATTTTCCATACAAATACAAACGAAACTGAAATATTTCACGATTTTCGAAAGATAAAATTTTTTGATTTTTAGAAAACATTTTTTTTAATTAAAATTTATTACAAGAATGACTATGAAAAATATTTTCATTTCAAAATCACAATTAGAAAGCATATGAGCCATTTTCTCGAAAATACAATTTCCCATATAACATATTTGGGGAATTATTCAATGAATAATTATTCAAAAAGTAAAATTTTCAAAATTTTGTCCCTTTTGTAAAATTGAAGGTAATATATAGGAGAATTTCCTTTTCCAATTTAATAACACTCAATAAATAAGAAGTGAGTCTAAATTTGGTCCCAAAAAGTGCACTCGAGCAAAAAGAAATTTTCCATTCAAATACACTTGAAACTAAAAAATATCACGATTTTCAAAAAATAAAATATTTGATTTTTAGAAATCATTCTGTTAATTATAATTTGGTACAAGAATGACTATGAAAAATATTTTTATTTCAAAATCACAATTAGAAAGCATTTGAGCCATTTTCTCGAAAATACAATTTCCACTATAACATATTTGGGGAATTATTCAATGAATTATTATTCAAAAAGTAAAATTTTTAAAATTTTCTCCCTTTTGTAAAATTGAAGGTAATGTATAGGAGAATCTCCATTTCCAATTTTATAACACTCACTAAATAAGAAGTATTTCTAAAGTTGGTCCTAAAAAGTGCACTCGTGAAAAATGAAATTTTCCATTCAAATACACTCGAAACTGAAAAATTTCACGATTTTGAAAAAATGGTATGTTTGAGATTAAGAATACTTTGTTTAATTAAAGTTTTGTATAAGAATGCTTATAAAACACATATCCAATTTCAAATCACTATTTGAAGGTGTTTGTGCTATTTTCTCGAATATGCAATTCCCCCATTAAAAACACATGTATTCTATTCAATGAATTATTGTTCAAAAAGTAAAATTTTCAAAATTTTGTCCTTTTTTTTAAAATTGAAGGTAATATATAGGAGAATCTCCATTTCCAATTTTATAACACTCACTAAATCAGAAGTGAGTCTAAATTTGGTCCCAAATAGTACTCTTGAGCAAAAAGCAATTTTCCTTACATATACAAACGAAACTGAAATATTTTAGATTTTCGAAAGATAAAATTTTTTGATTTATAGAAAACATTTTTTTTAATTAAAATTTATTAAAAGAATGACTATGAAAAATATTTTCATTTCAAAATCACAATTGGAAAGCATTTGAGACATTTTCTCGAAAATACAATTCCACCTATAACATATTTGGGGGATTATTCAATGAATTATTATTCAAAAAGTAAAATTTTCAAAATTTTGTCCCTTTTGTAAAATTGAAGGTAATATATAGGAGAATCTCCATTTCCAATTTTATAACACTCACTAAATAAGAAGTGAGTCTAAATTTGGTCCCAAATAGTACTCTTGAGCAAAAAGCAATTTTCCATACATATACAAACGAAACTGAAATATTTCACGATTTTCGAAAGATAAAATTTTTTGATTTTTAGAAAACATTTTTTTTAATTAAAATTTATTACAAGAATGACTATGAGAAATATATTCATTTCAAAATCACAATTAGAAAGCATATGAGCCATTTTCTCGAAAATACAATTTCCCCTATAAAATATTTGGGGAATTATTCAATGAATTATTATTCAAAAAGTAAAATTTTTAAAATTTTGTCCCTTTTGTAAAATTGAAGGTAATATATAGTAGGGATGGAACGGATGTGAGTTTTGCCGGATACCGGATTTCGGATATCCGGGGTACCATGTCTACCGGATACGGATATCCGAAACGGATTTCACCGGATATCCGGCCGGATATTCGGTCTATATACTTAAAACGATATTTATACGATATGCTATACGAAAAAAATGGTCATGATATGAAGTATCAAGTAAATTATAATTAGTGATTAGCGCACCGCACTGTATGCCACAGGTCCATGGTTTGTTTCGCGAACTGGGAAAGGTTGACTTAGCTGTTTATACCTGAAAGAAATAAACTGAGGAGGACCATGCATGCTTGGGATCTAAACACTGGGGTTCGGGGTCAGAATGACCATCTGACCGGAACATCTGCTATGTGACACACAAATGCCACAGTCAAGAAAGCTGAGCTGGGCCCAGCAGACCTTGGTCCACACGGGCTGTCACGCCACTGAGTTAATTTTTTTTATTTAAACTTTAGTTGATGAAACGATGTTTTAGTGATGCCAATACCTACACTTGCTGAACAATTTTGAAACTTCATCACCATTTTGTTTGTGTGTTACTTAAAATTTACCAAACATTCTGCAATGTGATGAAAATATTTCAGAAATAGGTTTGTAAATTGTTACTCAACTTCTTCTTACCTTGTATCATGTAATGTAATCATAAGATTATCTTCCTCAAGTCTGCATAAATATCCTATATAGCTTTTACCCGAAAAACACACAGCAAGGTGATAACAAACAAAATTAGAACTTACATATTTTTGTGGTTAAGGCTTTTGCTTTAGGATCATCTAAACTCCACAATTCTGGTACATATATTGTCGATTCCAATGTTGTCTGCGTGCATTTCTTGTTTTGATGAATTGTTTTTTCTTGTTCATCACTATTTGATGCATTTAGTGAGTCTTTTAAGCTTCGGTGAATTTCCTTATGCACACTCATTAAATGGTTCCATAAAAGGGTTTTGTGGAAAAGGATTTTGAGCTTTTGCCGCGCACAATATATTTTTTAAACGATTCTGTGGAGCAAGTAACACATAGGGCTTTGCTTTCGTCATTTCCATTAATTTTAAAATACTTCCAAATGGGTGACTTTAAATGAACCGTTATTAAAAATTATAAATTGGATTGTAATTGGAGAAAACTATGATTCAAGACATTCTAGAGAGCTAAATATAATTCCATATTGTGGCGCTGTGTTAAAGACCTAAAAATTACAATACTTCATTTTACGTCAGAAAAAATATACCAGCTTTCAACTTCTGCCAATGAAAAATCAGAAATTAGACCATACCATTCACATCATAAAGGGGTAGGGTATTATCGTCGATAGAACAAAAAAAAAAAAAAAAAAAAAAAAAAACATTGGGGAGTGCGCATTGGCTATTTATTGCTTTTTACTCGCTAGCAAATGTCAGAAAAAAAGGAGGAAGTGGGAAGACTTATGTTATGGAAAAAAAGTACTATTTATTAGTATTTCGGTTCGTGTTTTACGGAGAGGCATTCAAATATAACATCTGGAATTAATCAGATCATAAACTTGGAATGAAAAGAACATATTGCAAAACACGTATGAAGGATGTGTATGGAAAAAGATTGGAGGAATCGTTTATGCTTATCAACTCGGCGCCAATAATACGGTGCCTCTTTCTTCGAATTCAAACTAAATGTACCTGCATCTTCTAGCTCATCTCTGAAGTTAGGGATATGCGAAAGCATAGTTCTCACGAAGGAACTTTTTCGTTTTCGAACTTGACAGCAATTTATGTCCAAGAAAAAAAAAATTAAAAAAAAAGTGTAGGATGCGGTGCACCCTTTGTCCGAAAAAGATCATTATTTTTTGAAAAAAATTATTTCTTGTTGATACCTGGTGGCCGGATATATATCCGGATATCCGAATGAAATTATCGGATGTCCGGTATTTCAAATCGGATATCCGACGGGGTTTCGGATATTGAAAAATCAGCCGGATATGCCGGATATCGGATATTTGCCGGATATCCGTTCCATTCCTAATATATAGGAGAATCTCCATTTACAATTTTATAACACTCACTAAATAAGAAGTATGTCTAAAGTTGGTCCCAAAATCTGCACTCGAGCTAAAAGAAATTTTCCATTCAAATTTACTCGAAACTGAAAAATCTCACGCTTTCGAAAAATGAATTTTCGTATTTTTAAAAACATTTTTTTTAATTAAAATTTGGTAAAAGAATGACTATGAAACATATTTCCATCTCAAAATCAAAATTTGAAAGCATTTGAACCATTTCCCCGAAAATACAATTCCCCTTTAAAAACAAATGGGGAACTATCCAATGAATTATTGTTCAAAAAGTAAAATTTTCAAAAAATTTTTCCTCTTGTAAAATTGAAGTTAATATATAGGAGAATCTCAATTTCCAATTTTATAACACTCACTAAAAAGTGCACTCGTGAAAATGAAATTTTCCATTTAAATACACTCGAAACTGAAAAATTTCACGATTTTCAAAAATTGGAATGTTTGATATTAAGAATAATTTTTTTAATAATAAAATTGAAGTTAATATATAGGAGAATCTCAATTTCCAATTTTATAATATTCACTAAATAAGAAGTGGGTCTAAAGTTGGTCCCAAAAAGTGCACTCGTGAAAATGAAATTTTCCATTTAAATACACTCGAAACTGAAAAATTTCACGATTTTCAAAAATTGGAATGTTTGATATTAAGAATAATTTTTTTAATTAAAGTTTTGTATAAGAAGGCTTATAAAACATATATCCAATTTCAAATCACAATTTGAAAGTGTTTGAGCTATTTTCTCGAATATACAATTTCCCCATTAAAAACACATGGATTCTATTCAATGAATTATTGTTCAAAATCTAAAATTTTAAAAGAATTTTCTCGTTTGTAAAGTTGAAGCTAATATATTGGAGAATCTCGATTTCCAATTTTATAACACTCACTAAATAAGAAGTGTGTCTAAAATTGGTCCCTAAAAGTGCCCTCGAACTAAATAAATTTTCCATTCAAATTCTCTCGAAACTGAAAAAATTCACGCTTTCAAAAAATAAATTTTTGAATTTAAAAAAAAAAAAAAAAAATTAAATAAAATTTAGTACAAGAATGACTATGAAACATATTTTCATTTCAAAATCACAATTAGAAAGCATTTGAGACATTTTCTCGAAAATACAATTCCCCCTATAACATATTTGGGGGATTTTTCAATGAATTATTATTCAAAAAGTAAAATTTTAAAAGAATTTTCTCGTTTTTAAAGTTGAATCTAATATATTGGAGAATCTCCATTTCCAATTTTATAACACTCACTAAATAAGAAGTGTGTCTAAAGTTGGTCCCAAAATGTGCCCTCGAGCTAAATAAATTTTCCATTCAAATTCTCCCGAAACTGAAAAAATTAACGCTTTCAAAAAATATATTTTTGAATTTAAAAAAAAAAAAAAATTTAATTAAAATTTAGTACAAGAATGACTATGAAACATATTTTCATTTCAAAATCACAATTAGAAAGCATTTGAGACATTTCCTTGAAAATACAATTCCCCTTTAAAAACAAATGGGGGACTATCCAATGAATTATTGTTCAAAATTAAAATTTTCAAAAAAAATTTCCGTTTGTAAAATGGAAGATAATATATAGGAGAATATCCATTTCCAATTTTATAACACTCACTAAATAAGAAGTGTGTCTAAAGTTGGTCCTAAAAAGTGCATTCGAGCTCAATAAATTTTCCATTCAAATTCCCTCGAAACTGAAAAAAATTCACGCTTTCAAAAAATAAATTTTTGAATTTAAAAAAAAAAAAAAATAATAATTAAAATTTGGTACAAGAATGACTATGAAACATATTTTCATTTCAAAATCACAATTAGAAAGCATGTGAGACATTTTCTCGAAAATACAATTTCCCCTATAACATATTTGGGGAATTATTCAATGAATTATTATTCAAAAAGTAAAATTTTCAAAATTTTGTCCCTTTTGTAAAATTGAAGGTAATGTATAGGAGAATCTCCATTTCCAATTTTATAACACTCACTAAATAAAAAGTATTTCTTAAGTTGGTCATAAAAAGTGCACTCGTGAAAAATTTCACGATTTTCAAAAAATGGTATGTTTGATATTAAGAATACTTTGTTTAATTAAAGTTTTGTATAAGAATGCTTATAAAACATATATCCAATTTAAAATCACAATTTGAAAGTGTTTGAGCTATTTTCTCGAAAATACAATTCCCCCTATAACATATTTGGCGGATTATTCAATGAATTATTATTCAAAAAGTAAAATTTTCAAAATTTTGTCCCTTTTGTAAAATTGAAGGTAATATATAGGAGAATCTCCATTTACAATTTTATAACACTCACTAAATAAGAAGTACATCTAAAGTTGGTCCAGAAATCTGCACTCGAGCTAAATGAAATTTTATATTCAAATACACTCGAGACTGAAAAATTTCACGATTATCGAAAAATGGAATGTTTGATATTTAGAATTCTTTTTTTTAATTAAAGTTTGGTATAAGAATGCCTATAAAACATATTTAAATCTCAAAATCACAATTTGAAAGCATTTGAACCATTTCCCCGAAAATACAATTCTCCTTTAAAAACAAATGGGGGACTATCCAATGAATTATTGTTCAAAAAGTAAAATTTTCAAAAAATTTTTCCTTTTGTAAAATTGAAGTTAATATATAGGAGAATCTCAATTTCCAATTTTATAATATTCACTAAATAAGAAGTGGGTCTAAAGTTGGTCCCAAAAAGTGCACTCCAGAAAATGAAATTTTCCATTTAAATACACTCGAAACTGAAAAATTTCACGATTTTCAAAAAATAAAATATTCGATTTTTAGAAAACATTGTGTTAATTAAAATTTGGGAAAAGAATGACTATGAATATACTTCCATCTCAAAATCACAATTTGAAAGCATTTGAGCAATTTCCCCGAAAATACAATTCCGCTTTAAAAACAAATGGGGGACTATCCAATGAATTATTGTTCAAAAAGCAAAATTTTCAAAAATTTTTCCGTTTGTAAAATTGAAGTTAATATAAAGGAGAATCTCATTTTTCAATTTTATAATATTCACTAAATAAGAAGTATGTCTAAAGTAGGTACCAAAATCTGCACTCGAGCTAAAAGAAATTTTCCATTCAAGTTTACTCGAAACTGAAAAATCTCTCGCTTTCGAAAAATAAATTTTCGTATTTTTAAAAACATTTTTTTTAAATTAAAATTTGGTACAAGAATGACTATGAAACATATTTCCATCTCAAAATCACAATTTGAAAGCATTTGAGCCATTTTTCCGAAAATACTATCTCCTTTAAAAACAAATGGGGAACTATGCAATGAATTATTGTTTAAAAAGTAAAATTCAAATATTTTTCTATCGTTTCTAAAATTGAAGGTAATATATACTAGAACTTCCATTTCCAATTTAATAACACTCACTAAATAAGAAGTGAGTCTAAATTTGGTCCCAAATAGTGCACTTGAGCAAAAAGCAATTTTCCATACAAATACAAACGAAACTGAAAAATTTCACGATTTTCGAAAAATAAAATATTTGATTTTTTGAAAACATTGTGTTAATTAAAATTTGGTAAAAGAATGACTGTGAAACATATTTCAGACATTAAAATCACAATTTGAAAGCATTTCAGAAAGTTTCTCGAAAATACAATTCCCTCATTAACAAAAACATGGGGGACTATTCAATAAATTATTGTTTAAAAAGTAAAATTTAAAAAATTTTCTATCGTTTCTAAAATTGAAGCTAATATATAGGAGAATTTCCATTTCCAATTTAATAACACTCACTAAATAAGAAGTGAATCTAAATTTGGTCCCAAATAGTACTCTTGAGCAAAAATATATTTTCCATACATATACAAACGAAACTGAAATATTTCACGATTTTCGAAAGATAAAATTTTTTGATTTATAGAAAACATTTTTTTTAATTAAAATTTATTACAAGAATGACTATGAAAAATATTTTCATTTCAAAATCACAATTAGAAAGCATATGAGCCATTTTCTCGAAAATACAATTTCCCCTATAATATATTTGGGGAATTATTCAATGAATTATTATTCAAAAAGTAAAATTTTCAAAATTTTGTCCCTTTTGTAAAATTGAAGGTAATATATAGGAGAATTTCCTTTTCCAATTTAATAACACTCACTAAATAGGAAGTGAGTCTAAATTTGGTCCCAAATAGTACTCTTGACCAAAAAGCAATTTTCCATACAAATACAAACGAAACTGAAATATTTCACGATTTTCGAAAGATGAAATTTTTTGATTTTTAGAAAACATTTTTTTTAATTAAAATTTATTACAAGAATGACTATGAAAAATATTTTCATTTCAAAATCACAATTAGAAAGCATATGAGCCATTTTCTCGAAAATACAATTTCCCCTATAATATATTTGGGGAATTATTCAATGAATTATTATTCAAAAAGTAAAATTTTCAAAATTTTGTCCCTTTTTTAAAATTGAAGGTAATATATAGGAGAATTTCCATTTCCAATTTAATAACACTCACTAAATAAGAAGTGAGTCTAAATTTGGTCCCAAAATCTGCACTCGAGCTAAAAAGAAATTTTCCATTCAAATTCTCTCGAAACTGAAAAAATTCACGCTTTCAAAAAATAAATTTTTGAATTTTAAAAAAATTAAATTTTAATTAAAATTTAGTACAAGAATGACTATGAAAAATATTTTCATTTCAAAATCACAATTAGAAACATATGAGCCATTTTCTCGAAAATACAATTTCCCCTATAACATATTTGGGGAATTATTCAATGAATTATTATTCAAAGAGTAAAATTTTCAAAATTTTGTCCCTTTTGTAAAATTGAAGGTAATATATAGAAGAATATCCATTTCCAATTTTATAACACTCACTAAATAAGAAGTGGGTCTAAATTTGTTCCCCAAAAGTGCACTCGTGAAAAATGAAATTTTCCATTCAAATACACTCGAAACTGAAAAATTTCACGATTTTCAAAAAATGGAATGTTTGATATTAAGAATACTTTTTTTAATTAAAGTCTTGTATAAGAATGCTTATAAAACATATATCCAATTTTAAATCACAATTTGAAAGTGTTTGAGCTATTTTCTCGAATATACAATTCCCACTTTAAAAACAAATGGGGGACTATCCAATGAATTATTGTTCAAAAAGTAAAATTTTCAAAAATTTTTTCCATTTGTAAAATTGGTCCCAAAAAGGATACTCGAACAAAATGAATTTTTCCATTCAAATACACTTGAAACTAAAAAATTTCACGATTTTCAAAAAATAAAATATTTAATTTTTAGAAAACATTGTTATAATTAAAATTTGGTACAAGAATGACTAAGAAAAATATTTTCATTTCAAAATCACAATTAGAAAGTTTTTAAGACATTTTCTCGAAAATACAATTCCCCCTATAACATATTTGGGGGATTTTTCAATGAATTATTATTCAAAAAGTAAAATTTTCAAAATTTTGACCCTTTTGTAAAATTGAAGATAATATATAGGAGAATCTCCATTTCCAATTTTATAACACTCTCTAAATAAGAAGTATGTCTAAAGTTGGTGCCAAAAATTGCACTCGAGCAAAATGAAATTTTACATTCAAATACACTCGAGACTGAAAAATTTCACGATTATCGAAAAATGGAATGTTTGATATTTAGAATTCTTTTTTTTTATTATTATAGTTTGGTATAAGAATGCCTATAAAACATATTTAAATTTCAAAATCACAGTTTGAAAGCATTTGAACCATTTCCCCTAAAATACAATTCCAATTTAAAAACAAATGGGGGACTATCCATTGAATTATTGTTCAAAAAGTAAAATTTTCAAAATTTTTTTCCGTTTGTAAAATTGAAGGTAATATATAGGAGAATCTCAATTTCCAATTTTATAATATTCACTAAATAAGAAGTGGGTCTAAAGTTGGTCCTAAAAAGTGCCCTCGAGGTAAATAAATTTTCCATTCAAATTCCCTCGAAACTTAAAAATTTCACAATTTTCAAAAAATGGAATGCTTGATATTAAGAATACTTTTTTTAATTAGAGTTTTGTATAAGAATGCTTATAAAACATATATCCAATTTCAAATCACAATTTGAAAGTGTTTGAGCTAATTTCTCAAATATACAATTCCCCCATTAAAAACACATGGATTCTTTTCAATGTATTATTGTTCAAAAAGTAAAATTTTAAAAGAATTTTCTCGTTTGTAAAGTTGAAGCTAATATATTGGAGAATCTCCATTTCCAATTTTATAACACTCACTAAATAAGAAGTGTGTCTAAAGTTGGTCCAAAAAAGTGCCCTCGAGCTAACTAAATTTTCCATTTAAATTCTCTCGAAACTGAAAAAATTCACGCTTTCAAAAAATAAAATATTTGTATTTAGAAAACATTGTGTTAATTAAAATTTGGTAAAAGAAAGTCTATGAAACATACTTCCATCTCAAAATCACAATTTGAAATCGTTTGAGCTATTTTCTCAAATATTCAATATCCCCATTGAAAACACATGGATTGTATTCAATGAATTATTGTTCAAAAAGTAAAATTTAAAACGAATTTTCTCGTTTGTAAAATTGAAGCTAATATATTGGAGAATCTCCATTTCCAATTTTATAACACTCACTAAATAAGAAGTGTGTCTATAGTTGGTAAAAAAATTGCACTCGAGCAAAATGAAATTTTACATTCAAATACACACGAGACTGAAAAATTTCAAAATTATCGAAAAATGGAATGTTTGGTATTTAGAATTATTTTTTTTAATTAAAGTTTGGTACAAGAATGCCTATAAAAAATATTTCCATCTCAAAATCACAATTGAAAGCATTTGAACCATTTTTTCGAAAATACAATTCCCCATTAAAAACACATGGATTCTATTCAATGAATTAGTGTTCAAAAAGTAAAATTTTAAAAGAATTTTCTCGTTTGCAAAGTTGAAGCTAATATATTGGAGAATCTCCATTTCCAATTTTATAACACTCACTAAATAAGAAGTGTGTCTAAAGTTGGTCCCAAAAAAGTGCCCTCGAGCTAAATAAATTTTCCATTCAAATTCTCTCGAAACTGAAAAAATTCACGATTATCGAAAAATGGAATGTTTGATATTTAGAATTCTTTTTTTTTTTATTAAAGTTTGGTATAAGAATGCCTATAAAACATATTTAAATCTCAAAATCATAGTTTGAAAGCATTTAAACCATTTCCCCTAAAATACAATTCCCCTTTAAAAACAAATGAGGGACTATCCATTGAATTATTGTTCAAAAAGTAAAATTTTCAAAATTTTTTTAAGTTTGTAAAATTGAAGGTCACTAAATATGAAGTGGGTCTAAAGTTGGTCCTAAAAAGTGCCCTCGAGCTAAATAAATTTTCCATTCAAATTCCCTCGAAACTGAAAAATTTCACAATTTTCAAAAAATGGAATGTTTGATATTAAGAATACTTTTTTTAATTAGAGTTTTGTATAAGAATGCTTATAAAACATATATCCAATTTCAAATCACAATTTGAAAGTGTGTGAGCTAATTTCTCAAATATACAATTCCCCCATTAAAAACACATGGATTCTATTCAATGAATTATTGTTCAAAAAGTAAAATTTTAAAAGAATTTTCTCGTTTGTAAAGTTGAAGCTAATATATTGGAGAATCTCCAATTCCAATTTTATAACACTCACTAAATAAGAAGTGTGTCTAAAGTTGGTCCCAAAAAGTGCCCTCGAGCTAACTAAATTTTCCATTCAAATTCTCTCGAAACTGAAAAAATTCACGCTTTCAAAAAATAAAATATTTGTATTTAGAAAACATTGTATTAATTAAAATTTGGTAAAAGTATGAATATGAAATATATTTCAATCTCAAAATCACAATTTGAAAGCATTTGAGACATTTCCCCGAAAATACAAATCCCCTTTAAAAACAAATGGGGGACTATTCAATGAATTATTGTTCAAAAAGTAAAATTTTCAAAAAACTTTTCCGTTTGTAAAATTGAAGTCAATATACAGGAGAATCTCAATTCCAATTTTATAACACTCACTAAATAAGAAGTGGGTCTAAAGTTGGTCCCAAAAAGTGCCCTCGAGCTAACTAAATTTTCCATTTAAATTCTCTCGAAACTGAAAAAATTCACGCTTTCAAAAAATAAAATATTTGTATTTAGAAAACATTGTATTAATTAAAATTTGGTAAAAGTATGAATATGAAATATATTTCAATCTCAAAATCACAATTTGAAAGCATTTGAGACATTTCCCCGAAAATACAAATCCCCTTTAAAAACAAATGGGGGACTATTCAATGAATTATTGTTCAAAAAGTAAAATTTTCAAAAAACTTTTCCGTTTGTAAAATTGAAGTCAATATACAGGAGAATCTCAATTCCAATTTTATAACACTCACTAAATAAGAAGTGTGTCTAAAGTTGGTCCCAAACAGTGCCCTCGAGCTAAATAAATTTTCCATTCAAATTCTCTCGAAACTGAAAAAATTCACGATTATCGAAAAATGGAATGTTTGATATTTAGAATTCTTTTTTTTCAATTAAAATTTGGTAAAAGAATGAATATGAAATATATTTCCATCTCAAAATCACAATTTGAAAGCATTTGAGACATTTCCCCGAAAATACAATTCCCCTTTAAAAACAAATGGGGGACTATAAAATGAATTATTGTTCAAAAAGTAAAATTTTCAAAATTTTGTCTCTTTTGTAAAATTGAAGATAATATATAGGAGAATCTCCATTTACAATTTTATAACACTCACTAAAGAAGTATGTCTAAAGTTGGTCCCAAAATCTGCACTCGAGCTAAAAGAAATTTTCCATTCAAATTTACTCGAAACTGAAAAATCTCACGCTTTCGAAAAATAAATTTTCGTATTTTTAAAAACATTTTTTTTTAGTTAAAATTTGGTAAAAGAATGACTATGAAACATATTTCCGTCCAAAATCAAAATTTGAAAGCATTTGAGCCATTTCCCCGAAAATACAATTCCCATTTAAAAATAAATGGGGGACTATCCCCCATTTATTTTTTATTGAATTATTGTTCAAAAATTAAAATTTTCAAAAAAATGGAATTGTAAAATTGAAGATAATATATAGGAGAATTTCTATTTCCAATTTTATAACACTAACTAATAAAGAAGTGGGTCTAAATTTGTTCCCAAAAAGTACACTCGTGAAAAATGAAATTTTCCATTCAAATAAACTCGAAACTGAAAAATGTCACGATTTTCAAAAAATGGAATGTTTGATATAAAGAATAATTTTTTTAATTAAAGTTTAGTATAAGAATGCTTACAATACATATATCCAATTTCAAATCACAATTTGAAACTGTTTGAGCTATTTTCTCGAATATACAATTCCCCCATTAAAAACACATGGATTCTATTCAATGAATTATTGTTCAAAAAGTAAAATTTTAAAAGAATTTTCTCGTTTGTAAAGTTGAAGCTAATATATTGGAGAATCTCCATTTCCAATTTTATAACACTCACTAAATAAGAAGTGTGTCTAAAATTGGTCCCAAAAAGTGTCCTCGAGCTAACTAAATTTTCCATTCAAATTCTCTCGAAACTGAAAAAATTCACGCTTTCAAAAAATAAAATATTTGTATTTAGAAAACATTGTATTAATTAAAATTTGGTAAAAGTATGAATATGAAATATATCTCAATCTCAAAATCACAATTTGAAACCATTTGAGACATTTCCCCGAAAATACAAATCCCCTTTAAAAACAAATGGGGGACTATCCAATGAATTATTGTTCAAAAAGTAAAATTTTCAAAAAACTTTTCCGTTTGTAAAATTGAAGTCAATATACAGGAGAATCTCAATTCCAATTTTATAACACTCACTAAATAAGAAGTGTGTCTAAAGTTGGTCCCAAAAAGTGCCCTCGAGCTAACTAAATTTTCAATTTAAATTCTCTCGAAACTGAAAAAATTCATGCTTTCAAAAAATAAAATATTTGTATTTAGAAAACATTGTGTTAATTAAAATTTGGTAAAAGAAAGACTATGAAACATACTTCCATCTCAAAATCACAATTTGAAATCGTTTGAGCTATTTTCTCAAATATTCAATATCTCCATTGAAAACACATGGATTTTATTCAATGAATTATTGTTCAAAAAGTAAAATTTAAAACGAATTTTCTCGTTTGTAAAATTGAAGCTAATATATTGGAGAATCTCCATTTCCAATTTTATAACACTCACTAAATAAGAAGTGTGTCTATAGTTGGTAAAAAAAATTGCACTCGAGCTAACTAAATTTTACATTCAAATACACACGAGACTGAAAAATTTCAAAATTATCGAAAAATGGAATGTTTGATATTTAGAATTCTTTTTTTTTAATTAAAGTTTGGTATAAGAATGCCTATAAAACATATTTCCATCTCAAAATCACAATTGAAAGCATTTGAACCATTTTTTCGAAAATACAATTCCCCATTAAAAAAACATGGATTCTATTCAATGAATTATTGTTCAAAAAGTAAAATTTTAAAAGAATTTTCTCGTTTGCAAAGTTGAAGCTAATATATTGGAGAATCTCCATTTCCTATTTTATAACACTCACTAAATAAGAAGTGTGTCTAAAGTTGGTCCCAAAAAAGTGCCCTCGAGCTAAATAAATTTTCCATTCAAATTCTCTCGAAACTGAAAAAATTCACGATTATCGAAAAATGGAATGTTTGATATTTAGAATTCTTTTTTTTATTATTAAAGTTTGGTATAAGAATGCCTATAAAACATATTTAAATCTCAAAATCACAGTTTGAAAGAATTTGAACCATTTCCCCTAAAATACAATTCCCCTTTAAAAACAAATGGGGGACTATCCATTGAATTATTGTTCAAAAAGTAAAATTTTCAAAATTTTTTTCCGTTTGTAAAATTGAAGGTCACTAAATAAGAAGTGGGTCTAAAGTTGGTCCTAAAAAGTGCCCTCGAGCTAAATAAATTTTCCATTCAAATTCCCTCGAAACTGAAAAATTTCACAATTTTCAAAAAATGGAATGTTTGATATTAAGAATACTTTTTTTAATTAGAGTTTTGTATAAGAATGCTTATAAAACATATATCCAATTTCAAATCACAATTTGAAAGTGTTTGAGCTAATTTCTCAAATATACAATTCCCCCATTAAAAACATATGGATTCTATTCAATGAATTATTGTTCAAAAAGTAAAATTTTAAAAGAATTTTCTCGTTTGTAAAGTTGAAGCTAATATATTGGAGAATCTCCAATTCCAATTTTATAACACTCACTAAATAAGAAGTGTGTCTAAAGTTGGTCCCAAAAAGTGCCCTCGAGCTAACTAAATTTTCCATTCAAATTCTCTGGAAACTGAAAAAATTCACGCTTTCAAAAAATAAAATATTTGTATTTAGAAAACATTGTATTAATTAAAATTTTGTAAAAGTATGAATATGAAATATATTTCAATCTCAAAATCACAATTTGAAAGCATTTGAGACATTTCCCCGAAAATACAAATCCCCTTTAAAAACAAATGGGGGACTATTCAATGAATTATTGTTCAAAAAGTAAAATTTTCAAAAAACTTTTCCGTTTGTAAAATTGAAGTCAATATACAGGAGAATCTCAATTCCAATTTTATAACACTCACTAAATAAGAAGTGTGTCTAAAGTTGGTCCCAAAAAGTGCCCTCGAGCTAACTAAATTTTCCATTTAAATTCTCTCGAAACTGAAAAAATTCACGCTTTCAAAAAATAAAATATTTGTATTTAGAAAACATTGTGTTAATTAAAATTTGGTAAAAGAAAGACTATGAAACATACTTCCATCTCAAAATCACTATCCGAAATCGTTTGAGCTATTTTCTCAAATATTCAATATCCCCATTGAAAACACATGGATTGTATTCAATAAATTATTGTTCAAAAAGTAAAATTTAAAACGAATTTTCTCGTTTGTAAAATTGAAGATAATATATAGGAGAATCTCCATTTACAATTTTATAACACTCACTAAAGAAGTATGTCTAAAGTTGGTCCCAAAATCTGCACACGAGCTAAAAGAAATTTTCCATTCAAATTTACTCGAAACTGAAAAATCTCACGCTTTCGAAAAATAAATTTTCGTATTTTTAAAAACATTTTTTTTTAATTAAAATTTGGTAAAAGAATGACTATGAAACATATTTCCGTCCAAAATCAAAATTTGAAAGCATTTGAGCCATTTCCCCGAAAATACAGTTCCCCTTTAAAAATAAATGGGGGACTATCCAATGAATTATTGTTCAAAAAGTAAAATTTTCAAAAAAATGGAATTGTAAAATTGAAGATAATATATAGGAGAATTTCTATTTCCAATTTTATAACACTAACTAAATAAGAAGTGGGTCTAAATTTGTTCCCAAAAAAAACACTCGTGAAAAATGAAATTTTCCATTCAAATACACTCGAAACTGAAAAATGTCATGATTTTCAAAAAATGGAATGTTTGATATAAAGAATAATTTTTTTAATTAAAGTTTAGTATAAGAATGCTTACAATACATATATCCAATTTCAAATCACAATTTGAAACTGTTTGAGCTATTTTCTCGAATATACAATTCCCCCATTAGAAACACATGGATTCTATTCAATGAATTATTGTTCAAAAAGTAAAATTTTATAAGAATTTTCTCGTTTGTAAAGTTGAAGCTAATATATTGGAGAATCTCCATTTCCAATTTTATAACACTCACTAAATAAGAAGTGTGTCTAAAATTGGTCCCTAAAAGTGCCCTCGAGCAAAATAAATTTTCCATTCAAATTCTCTCGAAACTGAAAAAATTCACGCTTTCAAAAAATAAATTTTTGAATTTTTAAAAATAAAAATTTTAATTAAAATTTTGTACAAGAATGACTATGAAACATATTTTCATTTCAAAATTACAATTAGAAAGCATTTGAGACATTTTCTCGAAAATACAATTCCACCTATAACATATCTGGGGGATTTTTCAATGAATTATTATTCAAAAAGTAAAATTTTCAAAATTTTGTCCCTTTTGTAAAATTGAAGGTAATATATAGGAGATTCTCCATTTACAATTTTATAACACTCACTAAATAAGAAGTATGTCTAAAGTTGGTCCAGAAATCTGCACTCGAGTTAAAAGAAATTTTATATTCAAATACACTCGAGATTGAAAAATTTCACGATTATCGAAAAATGGAATGTTTGATATTTAGAATTCTTTTTTTTTATTAAAGTTTGGTATAATAATGCATATAAAACATATTTAAATCTCAAAATCACAATTTGAAAGCATTTGAACCATTTCCCCGAAAATACAATTCTCCTTTAAAAGCAAATGGGGGACTATCCAATGAATTATTGTTCAAAAAATAAAATTTTCAAAATTTTTTTCTGTTTGTAAAATTGAAGTTAATATATAGGAGAATCTCAATTTCCAATTTTATAATATTCACTAAATAAGAAGTGGGTCTAAAGTTCGTCCCAAAAAGTGCACTCCAGAAAATGAAATTTTCCATTTAAATACACTCGAAACTGAAAAATTTCACGATTTTCAAAAAATAAAATATTCGATTTTTAGAAAACATTGTGTTAATTAAAATTTGGGAAAAGAATGCCTATGAATATAATTCCATCTCAAAATCACAATTTGAAAGCATTTGAGCCATTTCCCCGAAAATACAATTCCGCTTTAAAAACAAATGGGGGACTATCCAATGAATTATTGATTAAAAAGTAAAATTCAAATATTTTTCTATCGTTTCTAAAATTGAAGGTAATATATACTAGAACTTCCATTTCCAATTTAATAACACTCACTAAATAAGAAGTGAGTCTAAATTTGGTCCCAAATAGTGCACTTGAGCAAAAAGCAATTTTCCATACAAATACAAACGAAACTGAAAAATTTCACGATTTTCGAAAAATAAAATATTTGATTTTTTGAAAACATTGTGTTAATTAAAATTTGGTAAAAGAATGACTGTGAAAAATATTTCAGACATTAAAATCACAATTTGAAAGCATTTCAGAAAGTTTCTCGAAAATACAATTCCCTCATTAACAAACACATGGGGGACTATTCAATAAATTATTGTTTAAAAAGTAAAATTAAAAAAATTTTCTATCGTTTCTAAAATTGAAGCTAATATATAGGAGAATTTCCATTTCCAATTTAATAACACTCACTAAATAAGAAGTGAGTCTAAATTTGGTCCCAAATAGTACTCTTGAGCAAAAATATATTTTCCATACATATACAAACGAAACTGAAATATTTCACGATTTTCGAAAGATAAAATTTTTTGATTTATAGAAAACATTTTTTTTAATTAAAATTTATTACAAGAATGACTATGAAAAATATTTTCATTTCAAAATCACAATTAGAAAGCATATGAGCCATTTTCTCGAAAATACAATTTCCTCTATAACATATTTGGGGAATTATTCAATGAATTATTATTCAAAAAGTAAAATTTTCAAAATTTTGTCCCTTTTGTAAAATTGAAGGTAATATATAGGAGAATTTCCTTTTCCAATTTAATAACACTCAATAAATAAGAAGTGAGTCTAAATTTGGTCCCAAAAAGTGCACTCGAGCAAAAAGAAATTTTCCATTCAAATACACTTGAAACTAAAAAATATCATGATTTTCGAAAATAAAATATTTGACTTTTAGAAAACATTCTGTTAATTAAAATTTGGTACAAGAATGACTATGAAAATTATTTTTATTTCAAAATCACAATTAGAAAGCATATGAGCCATTTTCTCGAAAATACAATTTCCCCTATAACATATTTGGGGAATTATTCAATGAATTATTATTCAAAAAGTAAAATTTTCAAAATTTTGTCCCTTTTGTAAAATTGAAGGTAATATATAGGAGAATTTCCTTTTCCAATTTAATAACACTCAATAAATAAGAAGTGAGTCTAAATTTGGTCCCAAAAAGTGCATTCGTGAAAAATGAAATTTTCCATTCAAATACACTCGAAACTGAAAAATTTCACGATTTTCAAAAAATGGTATGTTTGATATTAAGAATACTTTGTTTAATTAAAGTTTTGTATAAGAATGCTTATAAAACATATATCCAATTTCAAATCACTATTTGAAAGTGTTTGAGCTATTTTCTCGAATATGCAATTCCCCCATTAAAAACACATGGATTCTATTCAATGAATTATTGTTCAAAAAGTAAAATTTTAAAAGAATGTTCTCGTTTGTAAAGTTGAAGCTAATATATTGGAGAATCTGCATTTCCAATTTTATAACACTCACTAAATAAGAAGTGTGTCTAAAATTGGTCCCTAAAAGTGCCCTCGAGGTAAATAAATTTTCCACTCAAATTCTCTCGAAACTGAAAAAATTCACGCTTTCAAAAAATAAATTTTTGAATTGAAAAAAAAAAAAATTTTTAATTAAAATTTAGTACAAGAATGACTATGAAACATATTTTCATTTCAAAATCACAATTAGAAAGCATTTGAAACATTTTCTCGAAAATACAATTCCACCTATAACATATTTGGGGGATTATTCAATGAATTATTATTCAAAAAGTAAAATTTTGAAAATTTTGTCCCTTTTGTAGAATTGAAGGTAATATATAGGAGAATTTCAATTTCCAATTTAATAACACTCACTAAATAAGAAGTGAGTCTAAATTTGGTCCCAAAATCTGCACTCGAGCTAAAAGAAATTTTCCATTCAAATTTACTCGAAACTGAAAAATCTCACGCTTTCGAAAAATAAATTTTCGTATTTTTAAAAACATTTTTTTTTTATTAAAGTTTGGTATAAGAATGCCTATAAAACATATTTAAATCTCAAAATCACAATTTGAAAACATTTGAACCATTTCCCCGAAAATACAATTCCACTTTAAAAACAAATGGGGGACTATCCAATGAATTATTGTTCAAAAAGTAAAATTTTCAAAAAAAATTTCCTTCTGTAAAATTGAAGTTAATATATATTAGAATCTCAATTTCCAATTTTATAATATTCACTAAATAAGAAGTGGGTCTAAATTTGGTCGCAAAAAGTGCACTCCAGCAAAATGAAATTTTCCATTCAAATTCTCTCGAAACAAAAAAAATTCACGCTTTCAAAAAATAAATTTTTGAATTTTAAAAAAAATAAATTTTAATTAAAATTTAGTACAAGGATGACTATGAAAAATATTTTCATTTCAAAATCACAATTAGAAAGCATATGAGACATTTTCTCGAAAATACAATTTCCCCTATAACATATTTGGGGAATTATTCAATGAATTATTATTCAAAGAGTAAAATTTTCAAAATTTTGTCCCTTTTGTAAAATTGAAGGTAATATATAGAAGAATTTCCATTTCCAATTTATTAACACTCACTAAATAAGAAGTGAGTCTAAATTTGGTCCCAAAAAGTGCACTCGAGCAAAATGAAATTTTCCATTCAAATACACTTGAAACTAAAAAATATCACGATTTTCAAAAAATAAAATATATGATTTTTAGAAAACATTGTGTTAATTAAAATTTGGTACAAGAATGACTATGAAAAATATTTTCATTTCAAAACCACAATTAGAAAGCATTTGAGCCATTTTCTTGAAAATACTATTTCCACTATAACATATTTGGGGAATTATTCAATGAATTACTATTCAAAAAGTAAAATTTTAAAATTTTTGTCCCTTTTGTAAAATTGAAGGTAATATATAGGAGAATCTCCATTTAGAATTTTATAACACTCACTAAATAAGAAGTATGTCTAAAGTTGGTTACAAAATCTGCACTCGAGCTAAAAGAAATTTTCCATTCAAATTTACTCGAAACTGAAAAATCTCACGCTTTCGAAAAGTAAATTTTCGTATTTTTAAAAACATTTTTTTTTAAGTAAAATTTGGTAAAAAATGACTATAAAACATATTTCCATCTGAAAATCACAATTTGAAAGCATTTGAACCATTTCCCCTAAAATACAATTCCAATTTAAAAACAAATGGGGGACTATCCATTGAATTATTGTTCAAAAAGTAAAATTTTCAAAATTTTTTTCCGTTTGTAAAATTGAAGGTAATATATAGGAGAATCTCAATTTCCAATTTTATAATATTCACTAAATAAGAAGTGGGTCTAAAGTTGGTCCTAAAAGGTGCCCTCGAGATAAATAAATTTTCCATTCAAATTCCCTCGAAACTGAAAAATTTCACAATTTTCAAAAAATGGAATGTTTGATATTAAGAATACTTTTTTTAATTAGAGTTTTGTATAAGAATGCTTATAAAACATATATCCAATTTCAAATCACAATTTGAAAGTGTTTGAGCTAATTTCTCAAATATACAATTCCCCCATTAAAAACAAATGGATTCTATTCAATGAATTATTGTTCAAAAAGTAAAATTTTAAAAGAATTTTCTCGTTTGTAAAGTTGAAGCTAATATATTGGAGAATCTCAATTTCCAATTTTATAACACTCACTAAATAAGAAGTGTGTCTAAAGTTGGTCCCAAAAAGTGCCCTCGAGCTAACTAAATTTTCCATTCAAATTCTCTCGAAACTGAAAAAATTCAAGCTTTCAAAAAATAAAATATTTGTATTTAGAAAACATTGTATTAATTAAAATTTGGTAAAAGTATGAATATGAAATATATTTCAATCTCAAAATCACAATTTGAAAGCATTTGAGACATTTCCCCGAAAATACAAATCCCCTTTAAAAACAAATGGGGGACTATCCAATGAATTATTGTTCAAAAAGTAAAATTTAAAACGAATTTTCTCGTTTGTAAAATTGAAGCTAATATATTGGAGAATCTCCATTTCCAATTTTATAACACTCACTAAATAAGAAGTGTGTCTAAAGTTGGTCCCAAAAAGTGCCCTCGAGCTAATTAAATTTTCCATTCAAATTCTCTCGAAACTGAAAAAATTCACGCTTTCAAAAAATAAAATATTTGTATTTAGAAAACATTGTGTTAATTAAAATATGGTAAAAGAAAGTCTATGAAACATACTTCCATCTCAAAATCACAATTTGAAATCGTTTGAGCTATTTTCTCAAATATTCAATATCCCCATTGAAAACACATGGATTGTATTCAATGAATTATTGTTCAAAAAGTAAAATTTAAAACGAATTTTCTCGTTTGTAAAATTGAAGCTAATATATTGGAGAATCTCCATTTCAAATTTTATAACACTCACTAAATAAGAAGTGTGTCTAAAGTTGGTCCCAAAAAAGTGCCCTCGAGCTAAATAAATTTTCCATTCAAATTCTCTCGAAACTGAAAAAATTCACGATTATCGAAAAATGGAATGTTTGATATTTAGAATTCTTTTATTTTTTATTAAAGTTTGGTATAAGAATGCCTATAAAACATATTTAAATCTCAAAATCACAGTTTGAAAGAATTTGAACCATTTCCCCTAAAATACAATTCCCCTTTAAAAACAAAAGGGGGACTATCCATTGAATTATTGTTCAAAAAGTAAAATTTTCAAAATTTTTTTCCGTTTGTAAAATTGAAGGTCACTAAATAAGAAGTGGGTCTAAAGTTGGTCCTAAAAAGTGCCCTCGAGCTAAATAAATTTTCCATTCAAATTCCCTCGAAACTGAAAAATTTCACAATTTTCAAAAAATGGAATGTTTGATATTAAGAATACTTTTTTTAATTAGAGTTATGTATAAGAATGCTTATAAAACATATATCCAATTTCAAATCACAATTTGAAAGTGTTTTAGCTAATTTCTCAAATATACAATTCCCCCATTAAAAACATATGGATTCTATTCAATGAATTATTGTTCAAAAAGTAAAATTTTAAAAGAATTTTCTCGTTTGTAAAGTTGAAGCTAATATATTGGAGAATCTCAATTCCAATTTTATAACACTCACTAAATAAGAAGTGTGTCTAAAGTTGGTCCCAAAAAGTGCCCTCGAGCTAATTAAATTTTCCATTCAAATTCTCTCGAAACTGAAAAAATTCACGCTTTCAAAAAATAAAATATTTGTATTTAGAAAACATTGTGTTAATTAAAATATGGTAAAAGAAAGTCTATGAAACATACTTCCATCTCAAAATCACAATTTGAAATCGTTTGAGCTATTTTCTCAAATATTCAATATCCCCATTGAAAACACATGGATTGTATTCAATGAATTATTGTTCAAAAAGTAAAATTTAAAACGAATTTTCTCGTTTGTAAAATTGAAGCTAATATATTGGAGAATCTCCATTTCCAATTTTATAACACTCACTAAATAAGAAGTGTGTCTATAGTTGGTAAAAAAAATTGCACTCGAGCAAAATGAAATTTTACATTCAAATACACACGAGACTGAAAAATTTCAAAATTATCGAAAAATGGAATGTTTGATATTTAGAATTCTTTTTTTTTAATTAAAGTTTGGTATAAGAATGCCTATAAAACATATTTCCATCTCAAAATCACAATTGAAAGCATTTGAACCATTTTTTCGAAAATACAATTCCCCATTAAAAACACATGGATTCTATTCAATGAATTATTGTTCAAAAAGTAAAATTTTAAAAGAATTTTCTCGTTTGCAAAGTTGAAGTTAATATATTGGAGAATCTCCATTTCAAATTTTATAACACTCACTAAATAAGAAGTGTGTCTAAAGTTGGTCCCAAAAAAGTGCCCTCGAGCTAAATAAATTTTCCATTCAAATTCTCTCGAAACTGAAAAAATTCACGATTATCGAAAAATGGAATGTTTGATATTTAGAATTCTTTTATTTTTTATTAAAGTTTGGTATAAGAATGCCTATAAAACATATTTAAATCTCAAAATCACAGTTTGAAAGAATTTGAACCATTTCCCCTAAAATACAATTCCCCTTTAAAAACAAAAGGGGGACTATCCATTGAATTATTGTTCAAAAAGTAAAATTTTCAAAATTTTTTTCCGTTTGTAAAATTGAAGGTCACTAAATAAGAAGTGGGTCTAAAGTTGGTCCTAAAAAGTGCCCTCGAGCTAAATAAATTTTCCATTCAAATTCCCTCGAAACTGAAAAATTTCCAATTTTCAAAAAATGGAATGTTTGATATTAAGAATACTTTTTTTAATTAGAGTTATGTATAAGAATGCTTATAAAACATATATCCAATTTCAAATCACAATTTGAAAGTGTTTTAGCTAATTTCTCAAATATACAATTCCCCCATTAAAAACATATGGATTCTATTCAATGAATTATTGTTCAAAAAGTAAAATTTTAAAAGAATTTTCTCGTTTGTAAAGTTGAAGCTAATATATTGGAGAATCTCAATTCCAATTTTATAACACTCACTAAATAAGAAGTGTGTCTAAAGTTGGTCCCAAAAAGTGCCCTCGAGCTAACTAAATTTTCCATTCAAATTCTCTCGAAACTGAAAAAATTCACGCTTTCAAAAAATAAAATATTTGTATTTAGAAAACATTGTGTTAATTAAAATATGGTAAAAGAAAGTCTATGAAACATACTTCCATCTCAAAATCACAATTTGAAATCGTTTGAGCTATTTTCTCAAATATTCAATATCCCCATTGAAAACACATGGATTGTATTCAATAAATTATTGTTCAAAAAGTAAAATTTAAAACGAATTTTCTCGTTTGTAAAATTGAAGCTAATATATTGGAGAATCTCCATTTCCAATTTTATAACACTCACTAAATAAGAAGTGTGTCTATAGTTGGTAAAAAAAATTGCACTCGAGCAAAATGAAATTTTACATTCAAATACACACGAGACTGAAAAATTTCAAAATTATCGAAAAATGGAATGTTTGATATTTAGAATTCTTTTTTTTTAATTAAAGTTTGGTATAAGAATGCCTATAAAACATATTTCCATCTCAAAATCACAATTGAAAGCATTTGAACCATTTTTTCGAAAATACAATTCCCCATTAAAAACACATGGATTCTATTCAATGAATTATTGTTCAAAAAGTAAAATTTTAAAAGAATTTTCTCGTTTGCAAAGTTGAAGTTAATATATTGGAGAATCTCCATTTCAAATTTTATAACACTCACTAAATAAGAAGTGTGTCTAAAGTTGGTCCCAAAAAAGTGCCCTCGAGCTAAATAAATTTTCCATTCAAATTCTCTCGAAACTGAAAAAATTCACGATTATCGAAAAATGGAATGTTTGATATTTAGAATTCTTTTATTTTTTATTAAAGTTTGGTATAAGAATGCCTATAAAACATATTTAAATCTCAAAATCACAGTTTGAAAGAATTTGAACCATTTCCCCTAAAATACAATTCCCCTTTAAAAACAAAGGGGGACTATCCATTGAATTATTGTTCAAAAAGTAAAATTTTCAAAATTTTTTTCCGTTTGTAAAATTGAAGGTCACTAAATAAGAAGTGGGTCTAAAGTTGGTCCTAAAAAGTGCCCTCGAGCTAAATAAATGTTCCATTCAAATTCCCTCGAAACTGAAAAATTTCACAATTTTCAAAAAATGGAATGTTTGATATTAAGAATACTTTTTTTAATTAGAGTTTTGTATAAGAATGCTTATAAAACATATATCCAATTTCAAATCACAATTTGAAAGTGTTTTAGCTAATTTCTCAAATATACAATTCCCCCATTAAAAACATATGGATTCTATTCAATGAATTATTGTTCAAAAAGTAAAATTTTAAAAGAATTTTCTCGTTTGTAAAGTTGAAGCTAATATATTGGAGAATCTCCATTTCCAATTTTATAACACTCACTAAATAAGAAGTGTGTCTAAAGTTGGTCCCAAAAAGTGCCCTCGAGCTAACTAAATTTTCCATTCAAATTCTCTCGAAACTGAAAAAATTCAAGCTTTCAAAAAATAAAATATTTGTATTTAGAAAACATTGTATTAATTAAAATTTGGTAAAAGTATGAATATGAAATGTATTTCAATCTCAAAATCACAATTTGAAAGCATTTGAGACATTTCCCCGAAAATACAAATCCCCTTTAAAAACAAATGGGGGACTATCCAATGAATTATTGTTCAAAAAGTAAAATTTTAAAAGAATTTTCTCGTTTGTAAAGTTGAAGCTAATATATTGGAGAATCTCCATTTCCAATTTTATATCACTCACTAAATAAGAAGTGTGTCTAAAGTTGGTCCCAAAAAGTGCCCTCGAGCTAACTAAATTTTCCATTCAAATTCTCTCGAAACTGAAAAAATTCACGCTTTCAAAAAATAAAATATTTGTATTTAGAAAACATTGTGTTAATTAAAATTTGGTAAAAGAAAGACTATGAAACATACTTCCATCTCAAAATCACAATTTGAAATCGTTTGAGCTATTTTCTCAAATATTCAATATCCCCATTGAAAACACATGGATTGTATTCAATGAATTATTGTTCAAAAAGTAAAATTTAAAACGAATTTTCTCGTTTGTAAAATTGAAGCTAATATATTGGAGAATCTCCATTTCCAATTTTATAACACTCACTAAATAAGAAGTGTGTCTATAGTTGGTAAAAAAAATTGCACTCGAGCAAAATGAAATTTTACATTCAAATACACACGAGACTGAAAAATTTCAAAATTATCGAAAAATGGAATGTTTGATATTTAGAATTCTTTTTTTTTAATTAAAGTTTGGTATAAGAATGCCTATAAAACATATTTCCATCTCAAAATCACAATTGAAAGCATTTGAACCATTTTTTCGAAAATACAATTCCCCATTAAAAACACATGGATTCTATTCAATGAATTATTGTTCAAAAAGTAAAAATTAAAACGAATTTTCTCGTTTGTAAAATTGAAGCTAATATATTGGAGAATCTCCATTTCCAATTTTATAACACTCACTAAATAAGAAGTATGTCTAAAGTTGGTCCTAAAATCTGCACTCGAGCTAAAAGAAATTTTCCATTCAAATTTACTCGAAACTGAAAAATCTCACGCTTTCGAAAAATAAATTTTCGTATTTTTAAAAACATTTTTTTTTAATTAAAATTTGGTAAAAGAATGACTATGAAACATATTTCCGTCCAAAATCAAAATTTGAAAGCATTTGAGCCATTTCCCCGAAAATACAATTCCCCTTTAAAAATAAATGGGGGACTATCCAATGAATTATTGTTCAAAAAGTAAAATTTTCAAAAAAATTGAATTGTAAAATTGAAGATAATATATAGGAGAATTTCTATTTCCAATTTTATAACACTAACTAAATAAGAAGTAGGTCTAAATTTGTTCCCAAAAAGTGCACTCGTGAAAAATTAAATTTTCCATTCAAATACACTCGAAACTGAAAAATGTCACGATTTTCAAAAAATGGAATGTTTGATATAAAGAATAATTTTTTTAATTAAAGTTTAGTATAAGAATGCTTACAATACATATATCCAATTTCCAATCAGAATTTGAAAATGAGCTATTTTCTCGAATATACAATTCCCCCATTAAAAACACATGGATTCTATTCAATGAATTATTGTTCAAAAAGTAAAATTTTAAAAGAATTTTCTCGTTTGTAAAGTTGAAGCTAATATATTGGAGAATCTCCATTTCCAATTTTATAACACTCACTAAATAAGAAGTGTGTCTAAAATTGGTCCCTAAAAGTGTCCTCGAGCAAAATAAATTTTCCATTCAAATTCTCTCGAAACTGAAAAAATTTACGCTATCAAAAAATAAATTTTTGAATTTTTAAAAAAAAAAAATTTAATTAAAATTTTGTACAAGAATGACTATGAAAAATATTTTCATTTCAAAATCACAATTAGAAAGCATATGAGCCATTTTCTCGAAAATACAATTTCCCCTATAACATATTTGGGGAATTATTCAATGAATTATTATTCGAAGAGTAAAATTTTCAAAATTTTGTCCCTTTTGTAAAATTGAAGGTAATATATAGGAGAATTTCCATTTCCAATTTAATAACACTCACTAAATAAGAAGTGAGTCTAAATTTGGTCCCAAAAAGTGCACTCGAGCAAAAAGAAATTTTCCATTCAAATACACTTGAAACTAAAAAATATCACTATTTTCAAAAAATAAAATATACGATTTTTAGAAAACATTGTGTTAATTAAAATTTGGTACAAGAATGACTATGAAAAATATTTTCATTTCAAAATCATAATTAGAAAGCATTTGAGCCATTTTCTGGAAAATACAATTTCCACTATAACATATTTGGTGAATTATTCAATGAATTATTATTCAAAAAGTAAAATTTTAAAATTTTTGTCCCTTTTGTAAAATTGAAGGTAATATATAGGAGAATCTCCATTTAGAATTTTATAACACTCACTAAATAAGAAGTATGTCTAAAGTTGGTCCCAAAATCTGCACTCGAGCTAAAAGAAATTTTCCATTCAAATTTACTCGAAACTGAAAAATCTCATGCTTTCGAAAAGTAAATTTTCGTATTTTTAAAAACATTTTTTTTAAGGAAAATTTGGTAAAAGAATGACTATAAAACATATTTCCATCTCAAAATCACAATTTGAAAGCATTTTAGCCATTTCCCCGAAAATACAATTCCCCTTTAAAAACAAATGGGGGACTATCCATTGAATTATTGTTCAAAAAGTAAAATTTTCAAAATTTTTTTCCATTTGTAAAATTGAAGGTAATATATAGGAGAATCTCAATTTCCAATTTTATAATATTCACTAAATAAGAAGTGGGTCTAAATTTGTTCCCCGAAAGTGCACTCGTGAAAAATGAAATTTTCCATTCAAATATACTCGAAACTGAAAAATTTCACGATTTTCAAAAAATGGAATGTTTGATATTAAGAATACTTTTTTAATTAAAGTTTTGTATAAGAATGCTTATAAAACATATATCCAATTTTAAATCACAATTTGAAAGTGTTTGAGCTATTTTCTCGAATATACAATTCCCACTTTAAAAACAAATGGGGGACTATCCAATGAATTATTGTTCAAAAAGTAAAATTTTCAAAATTTTTTTCCATTTGTAAAATTGGTCCCAAAAAGGATACTCGAGCAAAATGAATTTTTCCATTCAAATACACTTGAAACTAAAAAATTTCACGATTTTCAAAAAATAAAATATTTAATTTTTAGAAAACATTGTGTTAATTAAAATTTGGTACAAGAATGACTATGAAACCTATTTTCTTTTCAAAATCACAATTAGAAAGCATTTGAGCCATTTTCTCGAAAATACAATTCCCCCTATAACATATTTGGGGGATTTTTCAATGAATTATTATTCAAAAAGTAAAATTTTCAAAATTTTGACCCTTTTGTAAAATTGAAGATAATATATAGGAGAATCTCCATTTCCAATTTTATAACACTCTCTAAATAAGAAATATGTCTAAAGTTGGTGCCAAAAATTGCACTCGAGCAAAATGAAATTTTACATTCAAATACACTCGAGGCTGAAAAATTTCACGATTATCGAAAAATGGAATGTTTGATATTTAGAATTCTTTTTTTTTTAAATTATAGTTTGGTATAAGAATGCCTATAAAACATATTTAAATCTCAAAATCACAGTTTGAAAGCATTTGAACCATTTCCCCTAAAATACAATTCCAATTTAAAAACAAATGGGGGACTATCCATTGAAATATTGTTCAAAAAGTAAAATTTTCAAATTTTTTTTCCGTTTGTAAAATTGAAGGTAATATATAGGAGAATCTCAATTTCCAATTTTATAATATTCACTAAATAAGAAGTGGGTCTAAAGTTGGTCCCAAAAAGTGCCCTCGAGCTAATTAAATTTTCCATTCAAATTCTCTCGAAACTGAAAAAATTCACGCTTTCAAAAAATAAAATATTTGTATATAGAAAACATTGTGTTAATTAAAATTTGGTAAAAGAAAGTCTATGAAACATACTTCCATCTCAAAATCACAATTTGAAATCGTTTGAGCTATTTTCTCAAATATTCAATATCCCCATTGAAAACACATGGATTGTATTCAATGAATTATTGTTCAAAAAGTAAAATTTAAAACGAATTTTCTCGTTTGTAAAATTGAAGCTAATATATTGGAGAATCTCCATTTCCAATTTTATAACACTCACTAAATAAGAAGTGTGTCTATAGTTGGTAAAAAAAATTGCACTCGAGCAAAATGAAATTTTACATTCAAATACACACGAGACTGAAAAATTTCAAAATTATCGAAAAATGGAATGTTTGATATTTAGAATTCTTTTTTTTAATAAAAGTTTGGTATAAGAATGCCTATAAAACATATTTCCATCTCAAAATCACAATTGAAAGCATTTGAACCATTTTTTCGAAAATACAATTCCCCATTAAAAACACATGGATTCTATTCAATGAATTATTGTTCAAAAAGTAAAATTTTAAAAGAATTTTCTCGTTTGCAAAGTTGAAACTAATATATTGGAGAATCTCCATTTCAAATTTTATAACACTCACTAAATAAGAAGTGTGTCTAAAGTTGGTCCCAAAAAAGTGCCCTCGAGCTAAATAAATTTTCCATTCAAATTCTCTCGAAACTGAAAAAATTCACGATTATCGAAAAATGGAATGTTTGATATTTAGAATTCTTTTTTTTTTTATTAAAGTTTGGTATAAGAATGCCTATAAAACATATTTAAATCTCAAAATCACAGTTTGAAAGAATTTGAACCATTTCCCCTAAAATACAATTCCCCTTTAAAAACAAATGGGGGACTATCCATTGAATTATTGTTCAAAAAGTAAAATTTTGAGTGTGTCTAAAGTTGGTCCCAAAAAGTGCCCTCGAGCTAACTAAATTTTCCATTTAAATTCTCTCGAAACTGAAAAAATTCACGCTTTCAAAAAATAAAATATTTGTATTTAGAAAACATTGTATTAATTAAAATTTGGTAAAAGTATGAATATGAAATATATTTCAATCTCAAAATCACAATTTGAAAGCATTTGAGACATTTCCCCGAAAATACAAATCCCCTTTAAAAACAAATGGGGGACTATTCAATGAATTATTGTTCAAAAAGTAAAATTTTCAAAAAACTTTTCCGTTTGTAAAATTGAAGTCAATATACAGGAGAATCTCAATTCCAATTTTATAACTCTCACTAAATAAGAAGTGTGTCTAAAGTTGGTCCCAAACAGTGCCCTCGAGCTAAATAAATTTTCCATTCAAATTCTCTCGAAACTGAAAAAATTTACGATTATCGAAAAATGGAATGTTTGATATTTAGAATTCTTTTTTTTTCAATTAAAATTTGGTAAAAGAATGAATATGAAATATATTTCCATCTCAAAATCACAATTTGAAAGCATTTGATACATTTCCCCGAAAATACAATTCCCCTTTAAAAACAAATGGGGGACTATAAAATGAATTATTGTTCAAAAAGTAAAATTTTCAAAAAAAATTTCCGTTTGTAAAATTGAAGTCAATATATAGGAGAATCTCAATTCCCAATTTTATAATATTCACTAAATAAGAAGTGGGTCTGAATTTGGTCCCAAAAAGTACACTCGAGCAAAATGAAATTTTCCATTCAAATACACTTGAAACTAAAAAATTTCACGATTTTAAAAAAATAAAATATTTGATTTTTAGAAAACATTGTGTTAATTAAAATTTGGTACAAGAATGACTATGAAAAATATTTTCATTTGAAAATCACAATTTGAAAGCATTTGAGCCATTTTCTCGAAAATACAATTTCCACTATAACATATTTGGGGAATTATTCAATGAATTATTATTCAAAAAGTAAAATTTTCAAAATTTTGTCTCTTTTGTAAAATTGAAGATAATATATAGGAGAATCTCCATTTACAATTTTATAACACTCACTAAAGAAGTATGTCTAAAGTTGGTCCCAAAATCTGCACTCGAGCTAAAAGAAATTTTCCATTCAAATTTACTCGAAACTGAAAAATCTCACGCTTTCGAAAAATAAATTTTCGTATTTTTAAAAACATTTTTTTTTAATTAAAATTTGGTAAAAGAATGACTATGAAACATATTTCCGTCCAAAATCAAAATTTGAAAGCATTTGAGCCATTTCCCCGAAAATACAATTCCCCTTTAAAAATAAATGGGGGACTATCCCCCATTTATTTTTTATTGAATTATTGTTCAAAAATTAAAATTTTCAAAAATATGGAATTGTAAAATTGAAGATAATATATAGGAGAATTTCTATTTCCAATTTTATAACACTAACTAATAAAGAAGTGGGTCTAAATTTGTTCCCAAAAAGTACACTCGTGAAAAATGAAATTTTCCATTCAAATACACACGAAACTGAAAAATGTCACGATTTTCAAAAAATGGAATGTTTGATATAAAGAATAATTTTTTTAATTAAAGTTTAGTATAAGAATGCTTACAATACATATATCCAATTTCAAATCACAATTTGAAACTGTTTGAGCTATTTTCTCGAATATACAATTCCCCCATTAAAAACACATGGATTCTATTCAATGAATTATTGTTCAAAAAGTAAAATTTTAAAAGAATTTTCTCGTTTGTAAAGTTGAAGCTAATATATTGGAGAATCTCCATTTCCAATTTTATAACACTCACTAAATAAGAAGTGTGTCTAAAATTGGTCCCAAAAAGTGTCCTCGAGCTAACTAAATTTTCCATTCAAATTCTCTCGAAACTGAAAAAATTCACGCTTTCAAAAAATAAAATATTTGTATTTAGAAAACATTGTATTAATTAAAATTTGGTAAAAGTATGAATATGAAATATATTTCAATCTCAAAATCACAATTTGAAAGCATTTGAGACATTTCCCCGAAAATACAAATCCCCTTTAAAAACAAATGGGGGACTATCCAATGAATTATTGTTCAAAAAGTAAAATTTTCAAAAAACTTTTCCGTTTGTAAAATTGAAGTCAATATACAGGAGAATCTCAATTCCAATTTTATAACACTCACTAAATAAGAAGTGTGTCTAAAGTTGGTCCCAAAAAGTGCCCTCGAGCTAACTAAATTTTCCATTTAAATTCACTCGAAACTGAAAAAATTCACGCTTTCAAAAAATAAAATATTTGTATTTAGAAAACATTGTGCTAATTAAAATTTGGTAAAAGAAAGTCTATGAAACATACTTCCATCTCAAAATCACAATTTGAAATCGTTTGAGCTATTTTCTCAAATATTCAATATCCCCATTGAAAACACATGGATTCTATTCAATGAATTATTGTTCAAAAAGTAAAATTTTAAAAGAATTTTCTCGTTTGTAAAGTTGAAGCTAATATATTGGAGAATCTCCATTTCCAATTTTATAACACTCACTAAATAAGAAGTGTGTCTAAAGTTGGTCCCAAAAAGTGCCCTCGAGCTAACTAAATTTTCCATTCAAATTCTCTCGAAACTGAAAAAATTCACGATTATCGAAAAATGGAATGTTTGATATTTAGAATTCTTTTTTTTCAATTAAAATTTGGTAAAAGAATGAATATGAAATATATTTCCATCTCAAAATCACAATTTGAAAGCATTTGAGACATTTCCCCGAAAATACAATTCCCCTTTAAAAACAAATGGGGGACTATAAAATGAATTATTGTTCAAAAAGTAAAATTTTCAAAATTTTTTTCCGTTAGTAAAATTGAAGTCAATATACAGGAGAATCTCAATTCCAATTTTATAACACTCACTAAATAAGAAGTGTGTCTAAAGTTGGTCCCAAAAAGTGCCCGCGAGCTAACTAAATTTTCCATTTAAATTCTCTCGAAAATGAAAAAATTCACGCTTTCAAAAAATAAAATATTTGTATTTAGAAAACATTGTGTTAATTAAAATTTGGTAAAAGAAAGTCTATGAAACATACTTCCATCTCAAAATCACAATTTGAAATCGTTTGAGCTATTTTCTCAAATATTCAATATCCCCATTGAAAACACATGGATTGTATTCAATGAATTATTGTTCAAAAAGTAAAATTTAAAACGAATTTTCTCGTTTGTAAAATTGAAGCTAATATATTGGAGAATCTCCATTTCCAATTTTATAACACTCACTAAATAAGAAGTGTGTCTATAGTTGGTAAAAAAAATTGCACTCGAGCAAAATGAAATTTTACATTCAAATACACACGAGACTGAAAAATTTCAAAATTATCGAAAAATGGAATGTTTGATATTTAGAATTCTTTTTTTTAATTAAAGTTTGGTATAAGAATGCCTATAAAACATATTTCCATCTCAAAATCACAATTGAAAGCATTTGAACCATTTTTTCGAAAATACAATTCCCCATTAAAAAAACATGGATTCTATTCAATGAATTATTGTTCAAAAAGTAAAATTTTAAAAGAATTTTCTCGTTTGCAAAGTTGAAGCTAATATATTGGAGAATCTCCATTTCCTATTTTATAACACTCACTAAATAAGAAGTGTGTCTAAAGTTGGTCCCAAAAAAGTGCCCTCGAGCTAAATAAATTTTCCATTCAAATTCTCTCGAAACTGAAAAAATTCACGATTATCGAAAAATGGAATGTTTGATATTTAGAATTCTTTTTTTTTTTATTAAAGTTTGGTATAAGAATGCCTATAAAACATATTTAAATCTCAAAATCACAGTTTGAAAGAATTTGAACCATTTCCCCTAAAATACAATTCCCCTTTAAAAACAAATGGGGGACTATCCATTGAATTATTGTTCAAAAAGTAAAATTTTCAAAAATTTTTTCCGTTTGTAAAATTGAAGGTCACTAAATAAGAAGTGGGTCTAAAGTTGGTCCTAAAAAGTGCCCTCGAGCTAAATAAATTTTCCATTCAAATTCCCTCGAAACTGAAAAATTTCACAATTTTCAAAAAATGGAATGTTTGATATTAAGAATACTTTTTTTAATTAGAGTTTTGTATAAGAATGCTTATAAAACATATATCCAATTTCAAATCACAATTTGAAAGTGTTTGAGCTAATTTCTCAAATATACAATTCCCCCATTAAAAACATATGGATTCTATTCAATGAATTATTGTTCAAAAAGTAAAATTTTAAAAGAATTTTCTCGTTTGTAAAGTTGAAGCTAATATATTGGAGAATCTCCAATTCCAATTTTATAACACTCACTAAATAAGAAGTGTGTCTAAAGTTGGTCCCAAAAAGTGCCCTCGAGCTAACTAAATTTTCCATTCAAATTCTCTCGAAACTGAAAAAATTCACGCTTTCAAAAAATAAAATATTTGTATTTAGAAAACATTGTATTAATTAAAATTTGGTAAAAGTATGAATATGAAATATATTTCAATCTCAAAATCACAATTTGAAAGCATTTGAGACATTTCCCCGAAAATACAAATCCCCTTTAAAAACAAATGGGGGACTATTCAATGAATTATTGTTCAAAAAGTAAAAGTTTCAAAAAACTTTTCCGTTTGTAAAATTGAAGTCAATATACAGGAGAATCTCAATTCCAATTTTATAACACTCACTAAATAAGAAGTGTGTCTAAAGTTGGTCCCAAAAAGTGCCCTCGAGCTAACTAAATTTTCCATTTAAATTCTCTCGAAACTGAAAAAATTCACGCTTTCAAAAAAATAAAATATTTGTATTTAGAAAACATTGTGTTAATTAAAATTTGGTAAAAGAAAGACTATGAAACATACTTCCATCTCAAAATCACTATCCGAAATCGTTTGAGCTATTTTCTCAAATATTCAATATCCCCATTGAAAACACATGGATTGTATTCAATAAATTATTGTTCAAAAAGTAAAATTTAAAACGAATTTTCTCGTTTGTAAAATTGAAGCTAATATATTGGAGAATCTCCATTTCCAAATTTATAACACTCACTAAATAAGAAGTGTGTCTATAGTTGGTAAAAAAATTGCACTAAAGCAAAATAAAATTTTACATTCAAACACACACGAGACTGAAAAATTTCAAAATTATCGAAAAATGGAATGTTTGATATTTAGAATTCTTTTTTTTAATTAAAGTTTGGTATAAGAATGCCTATAAAATATATTTCCATCTCAAAATCACAATTGAAAGCATTTGAACCATTTTTTCGAAAATACAATTCCCCATTAAAAATACATGGATTCTATTCAATGAATTATTGTTCAAAAAGTAAAATTTTAAAAGAATTTTCTCGTTTGCAAAGTTGAAGCTAATATATTGGAGAATCTCCATTTCCAATTTTATAACACTCACTAAATAAGAAGTGTGTCTAAAGTTGGTCCCAAACAGTGCCCTCGAGCTAAATAAATTTTCCATTCAAATTCTCTCGAAACTGAAAAAATTCACGATTATCGAAAAATAGAATGTTTGATATTTAGAATTCTTTTTTTTTTCAATTAAAATTTGATAAAAGAATGAATATGAAATATATTTCCATCTCAAAATCACAATTTGAAAGCATTTGAGACATTTCCCCGAAAATACAATTCCCCTTTAAAAACAAATGGGGGACTATAAAATGAATTATTGTTCAAAAAGTAAAATTTTCAAAAAAAATTTCCGTTTGTAAAATATAAGTCAATATATAGGAGAATCTCAATTCCCAATTTTATAATATTCACTAAATAAGAAGTGGGTCTGAATTTGGTCCCAAAAAGTACACTCGAGCAAAATGAAATTTTCCATTCAAATACACTTGAAACTAAAAAATTTCACGATTTTCAAAAAATAAAATATTTGATTTTTAGAAAACATTGTGTTAATTAAAATTTGGTACAAGAATGACTATGAAAAATATTTTCATTTGAAAATCACAATTTGAAAGCATTTGAGCCATTTTCTCGAAAATACAATTTTCACTATAACATATTTGGGGAATTATTCAATGAATTATTATTCTAAAAGTAAAATTTTCAAAATGTTGTCTCTTTTGTAAAATTGAAGATAATATATAGGAGAATCTCCATTTACAATTTTATAACACTCACTAAAGAAGTATGTCTAAAGTTGGTCCCAAAATCTGCACACGAGCTAAAAGAAATTTTCCATTCAAATTTACTCGAAACTGAAAAATCTCACGCTTTCGAAAAATAAATTTTCGTATTTTTAAAAACATTTTTTTTTAATTAAAATTGGGTAAAAGAATGACTATGAAACATATTTCCGTCCAAAATCAAAATTTGAAAGCATTTGAGCCATTTCCCCGAAAATACAGTTCCCCTTTAAAAATAAATGGGGGACTATCCAATGAATTATTGTTCAAAAAGTAAAATTTTCAAAAAAATGGAATTGTAAAATTGAAGATAATATATAGGAGAATTTCTATTTCCAATTTTATAACACTAACTAAATAAGAAGTGGGTCTAAATTTGTTCCCAAAAAGTACACTCGTGAAAAATGAAATTTTCCATTCAAATACACTCGAAACTGAAAAATGTCACGATTTTCAAAAAATGGAATGTTTGATATAAAGAATAATTTTTTTAATTAAAGTTTAGTATAAGAATGCTTACAATACATATATCCAATTTCAAATCACAATTTGAAACTGTTTGAGCTATTTTCTCGAATATACAATTCCCCCATTAGAAACACATGGATTCTATTCAATGAATTATTGTTCAAAAAGTAAAATTTTAAAAGAATTTTCTCGTTTGTAAAGTTGAAGCTAATATATTGGAGAATCTCCATTTCCAATTTTATAACACTCACTAAATAAGAAGTGTGTCTAAAATTGGTCCCTAAAAGTGCCCTCGAGCAAAATAAATTTTCCATTCAAATTCTCTCGAAACTGAAAAAATTCACGCTTTCAAAAAATAAATTTTTGAATTTTTAAAAATAAAAATTTTAATTAAAATTTTGTACAAGAATGACTATGAAACATATTTTCATTTCAAAATCACAATTAGAAAGCATTTGAGACATTTTCTCGAAAATACAATTCCACCTATAACATATCTGGGGGATTTTTCAATGAATTATTATTCAAAAAGTAAAATTTTCAAAATTTTGTCCCTTTTGTAAAATTGAAGGTAATATATAGGAGATTATCCATTTACAATTTTATAACACTCACTAAATAAGAAGTATGTCTAAAGTTGGTCCAGAAATCTGCACTCGAGTTAAAAGAAATTTTATATTCAAATACACTCGAGATTGAAAAATTTCACGATTATCGAAAAATGGAATGTTTGATATTTAGAATTCTTTTTTTTTATTAAAGTTTGGTATAATAATGCATATAAAACATATTTAAATCTCAAAATCACAATTTGAAAGCATTTGAACCATTTCCCCGAAAATACAATTCTCCTTTAAAAGCAAATGGGGGACTATCCAATGAATTATTGTTCAAAAAATAAAATTTTCAAAATTTTTTTCTGTTTGTAAAATTGAAGTTAATATATAGGAGAATCTCAATTTCCAATTTTATAATATTCACTAAATAAGAAGTGGGTCTAAAGTTGGTCCCAAAAAGTGCACTCCAGAAAATGAAATTTTCCATTTAAATACACTCGAAACTGAAAATTTTCACGATTTTCAAAAAATAAAATATTCGATTTTTAGAAAACATTGTGTTAGTTAAAATTTGGGAAAAGAATGCCTATGAATATAATTCCATCTCAAAATCACAATTTGAAAGCATTTGAGCCATTTCCCCGAAAATACAATTCCGCTTTAAAAACAAATGGGGGACTATCCAATGAATTATTGATTAAAAAGTAAAATTCAAATATTTTTCTATCGTTTCTAAAATTGAAGGTAATATATACTAGAACTTCCATTTCCAATTTTATAACACTCACTAAATAAGAAGTGTGTCTAAAATTGGTCCCAAAAAGTGTCCTCGAGCTAACTAAATTTTCCATGCAAATTCTCTCGAAACTGAAAAAATTCACGCTTTCAAAAAATAAAATATTTGTATTTAGAAAACATTGTATTAATTAAAATTTGGTAAAAGTATGAATATGAAATATATTTCAATCTCAAAATCACAATTTGAAAGCGTTTGAGACATTTCCCCGAAAATACAAATCCCCTTTAAAAACAAATGGGGGACTATCCAATGAATTATTGTTCAAAAAGTAAAATTTTCAAAAAACTTTTCCGTTTGTAAAATTGAAGTCAATATACAGGAGAATCTCAATTCCAATTTTATAACACTCACTAAATAAGAAGTGTGTCTAAAGTTGGTCCCAAAAAGTGCCCTCGAGCTAACTAAATTTTCCATTTAAATTCACTCGAAACTGAAAAAATTCACGCTTTCAAAAAATAAAATATTTGTATTTAGAAAACATTGTGCTAATTAAAATTTGGTAAAAGAAAGTCTATGAAACATACTTCCATCTCAAAATCACAATTTGAAATCGTTTGAGCTATTTTCTCAAATATTCAATATCCCCATTGAAAACACATGGATTCTATTCAATGAATTATTGTTCAAAAAGTAAAATTTTAAAAGAATTTTCTCGTTTGTAAAGTTGAAGCTAATATATTGGAGAATCTCCATTTCCAATTTTATAACACTCACTAAATAAGAAGTGTGTCTAAAGTTGGTCCCAAAAAGTGCCCTCGAGCTAACTAAATTTTCCATTTAAATTCTCTCGAAACTGAAAAAATTCACGCTTTCAAAAAATAAAATATTTGTATTTAGAAAACATTGTGTTAATTAAAATTTGGTAAAATAAAGTCTATGAAACATACTTCCATCTCAAAATCACAATTTGAAATCGTTTGAGCTATTTTCTCAAATATTCAATATCCCCATTGAAAACACATGGATTGTATTCAATGAATTATTGTTCAAAAAGTAAAATTTAAAACGAATTTTCTCGTTTGTAAAATTGAAGCTAATATATTGGAGAATCTCCATTTCCAATTTTATAACACTCACTAAATAAGAAGTGTGTCTATAGTTGGTAAAAAAAATTGCACTCGAGCAAAATGAAATTTTACATTCAAATACACACGAGACTGAAAAATTTCAAAATTATCGAAAAATGGAATGTTTGATATTTAGAATTCTTTTTTTTAATTAAAGTTTGGTACAAGAATGCCTATAAAACATATTTCCATCTCAAAATCACAATTGAAAGCATTTGAACCATTTTTTCGAAAATACAATTCCCCATTAAAAACACATAGATTCTATTCAATGAATTATTGTTCAAAAAGTAAAATTTTAAAAGAATTTTCTCGTTTGCAAAGTTGAAGCTAATATATTGGAGAATCTCCGTTTCCAATTTTATAACACTCACTAAATAAGAAGTGTGTCTAAAGTTGGTCCCAAAAAAGTGCCCTCGAGCTAAATAAATTTTCCATTCAAATTCTCTCGAAACTGAAAAAATTCACGATTATCGAAAAATGGAATGTTTGATATTTAGAATTCTTTTTTTTTTTATTAAAGTTTGGTATAAGAATGACTATAAAACATATTTAAATCTCAAAATCATAGTTTGAAAGCATTTGATTCATTTCCCCTAAAATACAATTCCACTTTAAAAACAAATGAGGGACTATCCATTGAATTATTGTTCAAAAAGTAAAATTTTCAAAAATTTTTTCCGTTTGTAAAATTGAAGGTCACTAAATAAGAAGTGGGTCTAAAGTTGGTCCTAAAAAGTGCCCTCGAGCTAAATAAATTTTCCATTCAAATTCCCTCGAAACTGAAAAATTTCACAATTTTCAAAAAATGGAATGTTTGATATTAAGAATACTTTTTTTAATTAGAGTTTTGTATAAGAATGCTTATAAAACATATATCCAATTTCAAATCACAATTTGAAAGTGTTTGAGCTAATTTCTCAAATATACAATTCCCCCATTAAAAACACATGGATTCTATTCAATGAATGATTGTTCAAAAAGTAAAATTTTAAAAGAATTTTCTCTTTTGTAAAGTTGAAGCTAATATATTGGAGAATCTCCATTTCAAATTTTATAACACTCACTAAATAAGAAGTGTGTCTAAAGTTGGTTCCAAAAAGTGCCCTCGAGCTAACTAAATTTTCCATTCAAATTCTCTCGAAACTGAAAAAATTTACGCTTTCAAAAAATAAAATATTTGTATTTAGAAAACATTGTATTAATTAAAATTTGGTAAAAGTATGAATATGAAATATATTTCAATCTCAAAATCACAATTTGAAAGCATTTGAGACATTTCCCCGAAAATACAAATCCCCTTTAAAAACAAATGGGGGACTATTCAATGAATTATTGTTCAAAAAGTAAAATTTTCAAAAAACTTTTCCGTTTGTAAAATTGAAGTCAATATACAGGAGAATCTCAATTCCAATTTTATAACACTCACTAAATAAGAAGTGTGTCTAAAGTTGGTCCCAAAAAGTGCCATCGAGCTAACTAAATTTTCAATTTAAATTCTCTCGAAACTGAAAAAATTCACGCTTTCAAAAAATTAAATATTTGTATTTAGAAAACATTGTGTTAATTAAAATTTGGTAAAAGAAAGACTATGAAACATACTTCCATCTCAAAATCACAATTTGAAATCGTTTGAGCTATTTTCTCAAATATTCAATATCTCCATTGAAAACACATGGATTTTATTCAATGAATTATTGTTCAAAAAGTAAAATTTAAAACGAATTTTCTCGTTTGTAAAATTGAAGCTAATATATTGGAGAATCTCCATTTCCAATTTTATAACACTCACTAAATAAGAAGTGTGTCTAAAACTGGTCCCAAACAGTGCCCTCGAGCTAAATAAATTTTCCATTCAAATTCTCTCGAAACTGAAAAAATTCACGATTATCGAAAAATGGAATGTTTGATATTTAGAATTCTTTTTTTTCAATTAAAATTTGGTAAAAGAATGAATATGAAATATATTTCCATCTCAAAATCACAATTTGAAATCGTTTGAGCTATTTTCTCAAATATTCAATATCCAAATTGAAAACACATGGATTGTATTCAATGAATTATTGTTCAAAAAGTAAAATTTAAAACGAATTTTCTCGTTTGTAAAATTGAAGCTAATATATTGGAGAATCTCCATTTCCAATTTTATAACACTCACTAAATAAGAAGTGTGTCTATAGTTGGTAAAAAAAATTGCACTCGAGCAAAATGAAATTTTACATTCAAATACACACGAGACTGAAAAATTTCAAAATTATCGAAAAATGGAATGTTTGATATTTAGAATTCTTTTTTTTAATTAAAGTTTGGTATAAGAATGCCTATAAAACATATTTCCATCTCAAAATCACAATTGAAAGCATTTGAACCATTTTTTCGAAAATACAATTCCCCATTAAAAAAACATGGATTCTATTCAATGAATTATCGTTCAAAAAGTAAAATTTTAAAAGAATTTTCTCGTTTGCAAAGTTGAAGCTGCTAATATATTGGAGAATCTCCATTTCCTATTTTATAACACTCACTAAATAAGAAGTGTGTCTAAAGTTGGTCCCAAAAAAGTGCCCTCGAGCTAAATAAATTTTCCATTCAAATTCTCTCGAAACTGAAAAAATTCACGATTATCGAAAAATGGAATGTTTGATATTTAGAATTCTTTTTTTTTTTATTAAAGTTTGGTATAAGAATGCCTATAAAACATATTTAAATCTCAAAATCACAGTTTGAAAGAATTTGAACCATTTCCCCTAAAATACAATTCCCCTTTAAAAACAAATGGGGGACTATCCATTGAATTATTGTTCAAAAAGTAAAATTTTCAAAATTTTTTTCCGTTTGTAAAATTGAAGGTCACTAAATAAGAAGTGGGTCTAAAGTTGGTCCTAAAAAGTGCCCTCGAGCTAAATAAATTTTCCATTCAAATTCCCTCGAAACTGAAAAATTTCACAATTTCCAAAAAATGGAATGTTTGATATTAAGAATACTTTTTTTAATTCGAGTTTTGTATAAGAATGCTTATAAAACATATATCCAATTTCAAATCACAATTTGAAAGTGTTTGAGCTAATTTCTCAAATATACAATTCCCCCATTAAAAACATATGGATTCTATTCAATGAATTATTGTTCAAAAAGTAAAATTTTAAAAGAATTTTCTCGTATGTAAAGTTGAAGCTAATATATTGGAGAATCTCCAATTCCAATTTTATAACACTCACTAAATAAGAAGTGTGTCTAAAGTTGGTCCCAAAAAGTGCCCTCGAGCTAACAAAATTTTCCATTCAAATTCTCTCGAAACTGAAAAAATTCACGCTTTCAAAAAATAAAATATTTGTATTTAGAAAACATTGTATTAATTAAAATTTGGTAAAAGTATGAATATGAAATATATTTCAATCTCAAAATCACAATTTGAAAGCATTTGAGACATTTCCCCGAAAATACAAATCCCCTTTAAAAACAAATGGGGGACTATTCAATGAATTATTGTTCAAAAAGTAAAATTTTCAAAAAACTTTTCCGTTTGTAAAATTGAAGTCAATATACAGGAGAATCTCAATTCCAATTTTATAACACTCACTAAATAAGAAGTGTGTCTAAAGTTGGTCCCAAAAAGTGCCCTCGAGCTAACTAAATTTTCCATTTAAATTCTCTCGAAACTGAAAAAATTCACGCTTTCAAAAAAATAAAATATTTGTATTTAGAAAACATTGTGTTAATTAAAATTTGGTAAAAGAAAGACTATGAAACATACTTCCATCTCAAAATCACTATCCGAAATCGTTTGAGCTATTTTCTCAAATATTCAATATCCCCATTGAAAACACATGGATTGTATTCAATAAATTATTGTTCAAAAAGTAAAATTTAAAACGAATTTTCTCGTTTGTAAAATTGAAGCTAATATATTGGAGAATCTCCATTTCCAATTTTATAACACTCACTAAATAAGAAGTGTGTCTATAGTTGGTAAAAAAATTGCACTAAAGCAAAATAAAATTTTACATTCAAATACACACGAGACTGAAAAATTTCAAAATTATCGAAAAATGGAATGTTTGATATTTAGAATTCTTTTTTTTAATTAAAGTTTGGTATAAGAATGCCTATAAAATATATTTCCATCTCAAAATCACAATTGAAAGCATTTGAACCATTTTTTCGAAAATACAATTCCCCATTAAAAATACATGGATTCTATTCAATGAATTATTGTTCAAAAAGTAAAATTTTAAAAGAATTTTCTCGTTTGCAAAGTTGAAGCTAATATATTGGAGAATCTCAAAATCACAATTGAAAGCATTTGAACCATTTTTTCGAAAATACAATTCCCCATTAAAAACACATGGATTCTATTCAATGAATTATTGTTCAAAAAGTAAAATTTTAAAAGAATTTTCTCGTTTGCAAAGTTGAAGCTAATATATTGGAGAATCTCCATTTCCAATTTTATAACACTCACTAAATAAGAAGTGTGTCTAAAGTTGGTCCCAAACAGTGCCCTCGAGCTAAATAAATTTTCCATTCAAATTCTCTCGAAACTGAAAAAATTCACGATTATCGAAAAATGGAATGTTTGATATTTAGAATTCTTTTTTTTCAATTTAAATTTGGTAAAAGAATGAATATGAAATATATTTCCATCTCAAAATCACAATTTGAAAGCAATTGATACATTTCCCCGAAAATACAATTCCCCTTTAAAAACAAATGGGGGACTATAAAATGAATTATTGTTCAAAAAGTAAAATTTTCAAAAAAATTTTCCGTTTGTAAAATTGAAGTCAATATATAGGAGAATCTCAATTCCCAATTTTATAATATTCACTAAATAAGAAGTGGGTCTGAATTTGGTACCAAAAAGTACACTCGAGCAAAATGAAATTTTCCATTCAAATACACTTGAAACTAAAAAATTTCACGATTTTCAAAAAATAAAATATTTGATTTTTAGAAAACATTGTGTTAATTAAAATTTGGTACAAGAATGACTATGAAAAATATTTTCATTTGAAAATCACAATTTGAAAGCATTTGAGCCATTTTCTCGAAAATACAATTTCCACTATAACATATTTGGGGAATTATTCAATGAATTATTATTCAAAAAGTAAAATCTTCAAAATTTTGTCTTTTTTGTAAAATTGAAGATAATATATAGGAGAATCTCCATTTACAATTTTATAAAACTCACTAAAGAAGTATGTCTAAAGTTGGTCCCAAAATCTGCACTCGAGCTAAAAGAAATTTTCCATTCAAATTTACTCGAAACTGAAAAATCTCACGCTTTCGAAAAATAAATTTTCGTATTTTTAAAAACATTTTTTTTAATTAAAATTTGGTAAAAGAATGACTATGAAACATATTTCCGTCCAAAATCAAAATTTGAAAGCATTTGAGCCATTTCCCCGAAAATACAATTCCCCTTTAAAAATAAATAGGGGACTATCCAATGAATTATTGTTCAAAAAGTAAAATTTTCAAAAAAATTGAATTGTAAAATGGAAGATAATATATAGGAGAATTTCTATTTCCAATTTTATAACACTAACTAAATAAGAAGTGGGTCTAAATTTGTTCCCAAAAAGTGCTTTCGTGAAAAATGAAATTTTCCATTCAAATACACTCGAAACTGAAAAATTTCACGATTTTCAAAAAATGGAATGTTTGATATTAAGAATAATTTTTTTAATTAAAGTTTAGTATAAGAATGCTTACAATACATATATCCAATTTCAAATCACAATTTGAAACTGTTTGAGCTATTTTCTCGAATATACAATTCCCCCATTAAAAACACATGGATTCTATTCAATGAATTATTGTTCAAAAAGTAAAATTTTAAAAGAATTTTCTCGTTTGTAAAGTTGAAGCTAATATATTGGAGAATCTCCATTTCCAATTTTATAACACTCACTAAATAAGAAGTGTGTCTAAAATTGGTCCCTAAAAGTGCCCTCGAGCAAAATAAATTTTCCATTCAAATTCTCTCGAAACTGAAAAAATTCACGCTTTCAAAAAATAAATATTTGAATTTTTAAAAAAAAAAAATTTTAATTAAAATTTTGTACAAGAATGACTATGAAACATATTTTCATTTCAAAATCACAATTAGAAAGCATTTGAGACATTTTCTCGAAAATACAATTCCACCTATAACATATCTGGGGGATTTTTCAATGAATTATTATTCAAAAAGTAAAATTTTCAAAATTTTGTCCCTTTTGTAAAATTGAAGGTAATATATAGGAGATTCTCCATTTACAATTTTATAACACTCACTAAATAAGAAGTATGTCTAAAGTAGGTCCCAAAATCTGCACTCGAGCTAAAAGAAATTTTCCATTCAAGTTTACTCGAAACTGAACTTTTTTAATTAAAATTTGGTACAAGAATGACTATGAAACATATTTCCATCTCAAAATCACAATTTGAAAGCATTTGAGCCATTTTTCCGAAAATACTATCTCCTTTAAAAACAAATGGGGAACTATGCAATGAATTATTGTTTAAAAAGTAAAATTCAAATATTTTTCTATCGTTTCTAAAATTGAAGGTAATATATACTATAACTTCCATTTCCAATTTAATAACACTCACTAAATAAGAAGTGAGTCGAAATTTGGTCCCAAATAGTGCACTTGAGCAAAAAGCAATTTTCCATACAAATACAAACGAAACTGAAAAATTTCACGATTTTCGAAAAATAAAATATTTGATTTTTTGAAAACATTGTGTTAATTAAAATTTGGTAAAAGAATGACTGTGAAACATATTTCAGACATTAAAATCACAATTTGAAAGCATTTCAGAAAGTTTCTCGAAAATACAATTCCCTCATTAACAAACACATGGGGGACTATTCAATAAATTATTGTTTAAAAAGTAAAATTTAAAAAATTTTCTATCGTTTCTAAAATTGAAGCTAATATATAGGAGAATTTCCATTTCCAATTTAATAACACTCACTAAATAAGAAGTGAGTCTAAATTTGGTCCCAAATAGTACTCTTGAGCAAAAATATATTTTCCATACATATACAAACGAAACTGAAATATTTCACGATTTTCGAAAGATAAAATTTTTTGATTTATAGAAAACATTTTTTTTAATTAAAATTTATTACAAGAATGACTATGAAAAATATTTTCATTTCAAAATCACAATTAGAAAGCATATGAGCCATTTTCTCGAAAATACAATTTCCCCTATAACATATTTGGGGAATTATTCAATGAATTATTATTCAAAAAGTAAAATTTTCAAAATTTTGTCCCTTTTGTAAAATTGAAGGTAATATATAGGAGAATTTCTTTTTCCAATTTAATAACACTCAATAAATAAGAAGTGAGTCTAAATTTGGTCCCAAAAAGTGCACTCGAGCAAAAAGAAATTTTCCATTCAAATACACTTGAAACTAAAAAATATCACGATTTTCAAAAAATAAAATATTTGATTTTTAGAAAACATTCTGTTAATTAAAATTTGGTACAAGAATGACTATGAAAATTATTTTTATTTCAAAATCACAATTAGAAAGCATTTGAGCCATTTTCTCGAAAATACAATTTCCACTATAACATATTTGGGGAATAATTCAATGAATTATTATTCAATTGTAAAATTTTCAAAATTTTGTCCCTTTTGTAAAGTTGAAGCTAATATATTGGAGAATCTGCATTTCCAATATTATAACACTCACTAAATAAGAAGTATTTCTAAAGTTGGTCGCAAAAAGTGCACTCCAGCAAAATGAAATTTTCCATTCAAATTCTCTCGAAACTGAAAAAATTCACGCTTTCAAAAAATAAATTTTTGAATTTTAAAAAAAAATAAATTTTAATTAAAATTTAGTACAAGAATGACTATGAAAAATATTTTCATTTCAAAATCACAATTAGAAACATATGAGCCATTTTCTCGAAAATACAATTTCCCCTATAACATATTTGGGGAATTATTCAATGAATTATTATTCAAAGAGTAAAATTTTCAAAATTTTGTCCCTTTTGTAAAATTGAAGATAATATATAGGAGAATCTCCATTTCCAATTTTATAACACTCACTAAATAAGAAGTATTTCTAAAGTTGGTCCCAAAAAGTGCACTCGTGAAAAATGAAATTTTCCATTCAAATACACTCGAAACTGAAAAATTTAATTAAAGTTTTGTATAAGAATGCTTATAAAACATATATCCAATTTCAAATCACTATTTGAAAGTGTTTGAGCTATTTTCTCGAATATGCAATTCCCCCATTAAAAACACATGGATTCTATTCAATGAATTATTGTTCAAAAAGTAAAATTTTAAAAGAATTTTCTCGTTTGTAAAGTTGAAGCTAATATATTGGAGAATCTGCATTTCCAATTTTATAACACTCACTAAATAAGAAGTGTGTCTAAAATGGTCCCTAAAAGTGCCCTCGAGGTAAATAAATTTTCCATTCAAATTCTCTCGAAACTGAAAAAATTCACGCTTTCAAAAAATAAATTTTTGAATTTAAAAAAAAAAAAATTTTAATTAAAATTTAGTACAAGAATGACTATGAAAAATATTTTCATTTCAAAATCACAATTAGAAAGCATATGAGCCATTTTCTCGAAAATACAATTTCCCCTATAACATATTTGGGGAATTATTCAATGAATTATTATTCAAAAAGTAAAATTTTCAAAATTTTGTCCCTTTTGTAAAATTGAAGGTAATATATAGGAGAATTTCCTTTTAAAATTTAATAACATTCAATAAATAAGAAGTGAGTCTAAATTTGGTCCCAAAAAGTGCACTCGAGCAAAAAGAAATTTTCCATTCAAATACACTTGAAACTAAAAAATATCACGATTTTCAAAAAATAAAATATTTGATTTTTAGAAAACATTCTGTTAATTAAAATTTGGTACAAGAATGACTATGAAAATTATTTTTATTTCAAAATCACAATTAGAAAGCATTTGAGCCATTTTCTCGAAAATACAATTTCCACTATAACATATTTGGGGAATTATTCAATGAATTATTATTCAAAAAGTAAAATTTTCAAAATGTTGTCCCTTTTGTAAAATTGAAGGTAATATATAGGAGAATCTCCATTTCCAATTTTATAACACTCACTAAATAAGAAGTATTTCTAAAGTTGGTCCCAAAAAGTGCACTCGTGAAAAATGAAATTTTCCATTCAAATACACTCGAAACTGAAAAATTTCACGATTTTCAAAAAATGGAATGTTTGATATTAAAAATACTTTGTTTGATTAAAGTTTTGTATAAGAATGCTTATAAAACATATATCCAATTTCTAATCACTATTTGAAAGTGTTTGAGCTATTTTCTCGAATATGCAATTCCCCCATTAAAAACACATGGATTCTATTCAATGAATTATTGTTCAAAAAGTAAAATTTTAAAAGAATTTTCTCGTTTGTAAAGTTGAAGCTAATATATTGGAGAATCTGCATTTCCAATTTTATAACACTCACTAAATAAGAAGTGTGTCTAAAATTGGTCCCTAAAAGTGCCCTCGAGGTAAATAAATTTTCCATTCAAATTCTCTCGAAACTGAAAAAATTCACGCTTTCAAAAAATAAATTTTTGAATTTAAAAAAAAAAAAAAATTTAATTTAAATTTAGTACAAGAATGACTATGAAGCATATTTTCATTTCAAAATCACAATTAGAAAGCATTTGAGCCATTTTCTCGAAAATGCAATTCCACCTATAACATATTTGGGGGATTATTCAATGAATTATTATTCAAAAAGTAAAATTTTGAAAATGTTGTCCCTTTTGTAAAATTGAAGGTAATATATAGGAGAATTTCAATTTCCAATTTAATAACACTCACTAAATAGGAAGTGAGTCTAAATTTGGTCCCAAATAGTACTCTTGACCAAAAAGCAATTTTCCATACAAATACAAACGAAACTGAAATATTTCACGATTTTCGAAAGATAAAATTTTTTGATTTTTAGAAAAAAAAAATTTTAATTAAAATTTATTACAAGAATGACTATGAAAAATATTTTCATTTCAAAATCACAATTAGAAAGCATATGAGCCATTTTCTCGAAAATACAATTTCCCCTATAACATATTTGGGGAATTATTCAATGAATTATTATTCAAAGAGTAAAATTTTCAAAATTTTGTCCCTTTTGTAAAATTGAAGGTAATATATAGGAGAATTTCCATTTCCAATTTAATAACACTCACTAAATAAGAAGTGAGTCGAAATTTGGTCCCAAAAAGTGCACTCGAGCAAAATGAAATTTTCCATTCAAATACACTTGAAACTAAAAAATATCACGATTTTCAAAAAGTAAAATATATGATTTTTAGAAAACATTGTGTTAATTAAAATTTGGTTCAAGAATGACTATGAAAAATATTTTTATTTCAAAATCACAATTAGAAAGCATTTGAGCCATTTTCTCGAAAATACAATTTCCACTATAACATATTTGGGGAATTATTCAATGAATTATTATTCAAAAAGTAAAATTTTCAAAATTTTGTCCCTTTTGTAAAGTTGAAGGTAATATATAGGAGAATCTCCATTTACAATTTTATAACACTCACTAAATAAGAAGTATTTCTAAAGTTGGTCCCAAAATCTGCACTCGAGCTAAAAGAAATTTTCCATTCAAATTTACTCGAAACTGAAAAATCTCACGCTTTCGAAAAATAAATTTTCGTATTTTTAAAAACATTTTTTTTTAATTAAAATTTGGTAAAAGAATGACTATTGTAAAGGTTTATCTAAGCGAGTGGCAACAGCCGAAGTCTGTAAAGATTTATCTAAGCGAGTGGCAACAGCCGAAGTGTTACCCGGAGAACGAGACCAGAGAAGAACAAGATTTTTGGCATGAAAAAAATATGATAGTCTCAATAATATTAAATTTAAACAACTTCTTTTAAAAAATTAATAAAAGCGCTACCTTTGAAATTCGTCGTCGTTATTTCGAGAAATCGTCACAGTCTAAATTGGTGGCAAGCGTTGGAATCCGAACTGGTGAAGAAATTCAGTGCCGAAGAATATTCGAATTTAACAAGACTGACAGCCATTTTGAAGTAACGGAAGAAAAGTGATCTTGGGTTATGTATCCTTTCCTTGCCGTTGGTTCAGTGCTTAATTATTTTAGGTTATAAGGAATTATTAAAAAAAAAAAAAAAAAAAATCTTTTTTGCAAAAATATATTTTGTTTAAAGTTTAAGTTTTACTGTGACTTACTTATCAATATATAGAATTCTTTTATATCTGTACTAGAAATCACTGTAATGTTGTTGAAGGCTATGCTGGTTGTTTAAATTTGTTATGGAATTAATTTAGGAATATTATTTGAGAAGTTGTATAAATGAAACTTTAGCTTGGCGATATTTTGAGTGTGCTGGTATTTTCTTTTTGTGTATTGATAGAACTTTTGTTGGCGATAAATTGGGTTTATTAGTCTTTGATTTGTTTCACTTTATAGAATATGAGTGAAATAGGTTTTTTTAATTTTGTCGAACACGAAGTAAAATTTGAAACGTTAGTTCGAAAAGTATGGTTTCTGTGGTAGTATTTTGAGAAGTTATGTGTATACTTCTGTAATCGCCTGAACAAAAGTTTTCATCATATTATTGGAATATTGTATTTGAGTGATTTCAAGAATATCGTTTGCAGTTTGGAATTAAATTTGAAGTTTAGAATTTTAATTTTAAGTGGCGTTGGTTTTCTTTTTTTAAAAAAAAAAAAAAAGAGAATTAACGATTGGCATTTTGATTGATTTCCCTTGTGAAAGAAAATGAGTTATTTAGGGAAAGGTAAGAAGCAAGATTTGCTTCAAATATGTGAGGAATTGGGCGAAGAGGTGGATGCTAAAACTAAAATACCTGAGATTAAGAGAATAATTTTAGGAAGTGAATATTATAATGAGGAGGAGGTTAGGTTGATATTTGATCGTGTGATTGAAGAAAGACTGAGAAAAGAAGAAAGAGAAAGGGAAAGGGAAAGAGAGAGGGAAGAAAGAGAAATGGAAAGAGAAAGGGAAGAAAGAGAAATGGAAAGAGAAAGGGAAGAAAGAGAAATAGAAAGGGAAGATAATTTGGCGCGGGAAATGAGACAGCATGAGTTAGAATTAAAAAAGCTAGAAATTTCCCAAACCGAATCCCTACCTCGAATAAACCATGTATCTGAAAACGGAGTTCCCAAGATTCAATTGACGCATATAATGCCTAAATTTGAAGAAAAGAGGGATGAAATGGGGTTATATTTAATTAACTTCGAAAGAAAGGCAGAAATGGCCAAAGTTCCAAAAAGAGATTGGACTGCTTATCTGTTGGGTGTACTTCCTGCAGAAGTTTCAAACATGCTGGCTAGAGAATCGCCTGAAAACGCAAATGACTATGAACATGTGAAAACTCTTCTTCTGAAAAGGTATAAAATGAACAGCGAAAAATTGAAGCAGTGTTTCTACAGACACCAGAAAACGCCAGATAAAAATTGGAGAAACTATTACCACGAGCTGCGGAGTTATTTTACCGAATGGATTGAAGATATGAAAGTTGAAACTTTTGAGCAACTGAAAGATCTGATTATTGCTGAACAAGTAAAATTTCGTGTGCCTCCAGAAATCAGAGAACACTTTTTAGACAATTGGATTAATATTAAAGATCCAGAGTATTTAGCAGAGAAATTGGATGACTATGAAAGCGTCAGAGACAGTTTCAAAAGAAAAGAAAAGCCACCTAGAAATAATTCCAAACCTCAGGAAGGACAATACCCTAAGGACAAATTTAATTTCAAGAGAAATGCTCCATGGAAGGAAGATAAATGGATGAAGGTGAAAGAGAGAAAAGATTTGAGAGGAGGAAGCAGCCTAGTTGTTACGAGTGTGGGTCATTTTCTCATTTGAAGGCTCAATGCGATAAACTACGAAGATGTTACGAGTGCGGATCTACCTCGCATTTAAGACCTAACTGTGATAAACTCAAGAAAAGCGTTGAAACAGTAGCTGCTAACTTGGTTCCGAAAGAAAATTTTAAAGATGTTCTTGAACCATATATCAGTCAAGGAAAAATAAATGGCATAGAAATGCCGATACTTCGTGATTCCGGAGCATCAATTGACCTGATCTGCAGAAAGTATGTAAAACCCTCAATGTTAACTACAGAAACGGTATGGATTAAAACCCCATTAGAAGAAAGCCCCATTTGTCTGCCTTTAGCTGAGGTTGAGATAGACTGCGCTTATGGGCACATTGTGACAATAGCAGCTGTCATCAGAGATTCTTTAGATCAAGGAAGGTACCTATTAGGAAACCGAACAATGGAATTATTTACTGAAGTTAACCAGAATAAAAATTTCGGAATGGATACAATTAATGTCATACAAACTCGATCTTCCAGTAAGAAGATGGTAGAATCAGAGATGCCAAATTCGGAACCAGAAGCAAGCGATTCAAGGGAAAATGAACAATTTGGAAAAGAAATTGGTAATGATAATATTTTACCTGTGGCAGATCTTTCAAGTGCAGAATTGGAACTTATGAAATTAACCCCAGAAGAATTTTTAGACGCTCAATTGCAAAGTGAGGATCTGAAGCCCCTATTCAAAGAAGCAAAATATGACACAGACCCTGAAAAGCATAGGTATCTGACAAAAAATCAAAAGCTGTTTTTCGTGAAGAAAGATAAAAAAGGAACAGAACGACTTTTGCTTGTGGTGCCGGAGAAGTACCGAAAACAGATTATGGAATTTTGCCATGAAAGAACGGCATCTCATCTGGGAATAGCAAAGACTAAAGATGCTTTATTTAAAACGTTCTACTGGCCAAACTGTTACAAAGAGGTCGAAACTTTTGTGAAATCATGTGATCTATGTCAAAGGGTAGGAAACCCACAAGATAAGAAGAAGGCACCACTCAAGATAGTTCCAGTTATTACTGAAATCTTTTCAAAAATAAATGTTGATGCTGTGGGACCTTTACCTCAAACCCCATCAGGGAATCAATACCTCATTACTGCATTGTGCATGTCTTCAAAATATCCCGATGCAGTCCCTGTGGAAAATCTGAAATCGCCCACAGTAATTGACGCCCTACTCCAGATTTTCAGCCGAATGGGCTTCCCAAAAGAACTACAGACTGATCAAGGAACGTCATTTATGAGTGCACTTACTTGCGAATTTTTAGAAAGATTTGGAATTAAGGTTGTTAGAAGCTCTGTACACCATCCGCAAAGTAACCCAGTCGAAAGAATGCACAGAACTCTGAAAAGAATTCTTCGTGTCCTCTGTCTAGAATCTAGTTCCGAATGGGAAAAGATTTTGCCTCAAGCTCTGTTCGCGTTAAGGACTGTGACTCATGATAGTACAGGCTTTACACCAGCTGAGTTAGTTCACGGAAGAAATCTGAAGACTCCGCTTGTATTGCTCTATGACAAGTTAACAGAAGAACACCAAGAAGAGGATTGTGTTGTAAACTATGTGTTTAAATTAATAAATCGTATGGAAAATTGCCAAGAATTAGCAATACGGAATATGGTAAGCGCCAAGGAAAAACAAAAACTTTGGTATGATAAGAAAGCGGTAGAACGACAGTTCGAAGCGGGCGATCTCGTATTAGTTGTAGCTTCTTCAAAACCCAACAAGTTATCGGTGCAATGGATTGGACCTGGGGAAGTAGTTCGACGGTTATCGGATACCAACTATGTGATACGGTTTCCCGATAAGAACAAAGATCACGTTTACCATATTAATATGCTAAAGCCCTATGTTAAAAGAGTAGAACACTTAAATCTTTTAGGCCTAGAAGAAATAAAAGGCAAAAGGGAAGATGAAGAAGAGGAGATACCAGATCTTGGCCTTGCTGATAGATCTAACGGGTCAGCGTTGAATGAACTTTTAAAGGACATAAGATCAAAATCTAAACTTTCAGGTGCACAACAGAATCAAATTGAGGAACTTTTAAACAAGTACTCTGAACTCTTTTCAAATAAACCTGGTTGTACAGATCTGGCTGAACATGATATCGAGTTGGAAGTAGAAAAGCCAATTATCGCAAAGCCATATCGAATGTCTCCAAGACAAACAGAAATTTTGAAGGCCGAAGTCAATAAAATGTTAGAACTCAAAGTAATTGAACGAGGAGATTCGGATTTTACTTCTCCTTTAATACTTGTTGAGGTTCCTGGAAAAGATCCTAGACCTTGTATTGACTATCGTCGTTTGAACAAAGTGACCAGGACACAGTATTTCCCTATACCAAATATAGAACAACTTGTAGAGAAAGTGTCATCAGCGAAATATATCACTGTTCTCGATTTAACCCGTGGTTACTGGCAAATACCATTGAGTGAACGGGCCCAGCGATATGCTGCCTTTGTGACCAGCTTTGGTACCTTTAAACCATTAAGGTTACCATTTGGGCTCAAGAATGCTCCTTATTATTTTAGTAGAATGATGGCTGGGTTGTTGCAAGACTGCGACGAATTTGCTGTACCTTACTTAGACGACGTTGCAATTTTTTCGAATACTTGGGAAGAGCATGTGAAACACTTAGAAGAAATTTTAATAAAGATGAAAACAGCTCATCTCCACATAAAGCCTTCGAAGTGTCAGTTTGCTCGGGAACATGTCAAGTATTTGGGCCACATAGTTGGACAAGGTGAGCGAACACCTGGAGAACTTAAAGTACAAGCCGTTAAAGATTTCCCCAGACCCTTGAACAAAACCCAAATTAGATCATTTTTAGGTCTTGCTGGTTATTATCGCCGATATATTCCCGATTTTTCTGTAATTGCAGCACCATTAACAGATCTACTAAAAGGGAAGAAAGTTAAATCATCTGTGGATTGGAGCAGTGCTTGTGAAGATGCTTTCGAAGAATTAAAGAATCGACTTTCGGAAAAGCCCGTATTATTTAGCCCCGATTTCACCATTCCATTTGTCATTCAATGTGATGCTTCGAACCTTGGACTAGGCGTGGTGTTGTCTCAGGTGAACCAAGATGGTGAAGAACATCCTATTATGTACTTGAGTCGGAAATTTTCTCCAGCAGAACAAAAATATAGTACCACCGAGAGGGAATGTGCTGCCATTGTTTATGCAATTCAGAAATTACGATGTTATCTTGATGGGCAGCTAAAGTTCATCATTCAAACAGATCATAATCCGCTGGTCTGGTTAGAGAAAAATACAGGGACTAATCCGCGTCTGTTGAGATGGGCCCTCACATTACAACCATTCAATTATGAAGTTGTCCATCGTAAGGGAAGTCTCCATCGAAATGCCGATACCCTGAGTAGAGTTCCTTAAACATTGATGTAAGACATTGACTTTGTACATATTTTTATTTATTCTTCTTCTTAGAACCTTAGTATTATGGGTAGGCTTATTTACTTAAACTTGTAATACTCTACTTAAATATTATAATTTGGCAGTAAAATACTAATTTAAATTAGTGCACTGAATCTAACTGGCGGTATGAACTCTTAAGACTAAAAGACTTTAAATTCTAAGACTTTTTCTCTTCAATAAAAAGTCTTCTCTTGGAGGGGAGGAGTCTGTAAAGATTTATCTAAGCGAGTGGCAACAGCCGAAGTCTGTAAAGATTTATCTAAGCGAGTGGCAAAAGCCGAAGTGTTACCCGGAGAACGAGACCAGAGAAGAACAAGATTTTTGGCATGAAAAAAATATGATAGTCTCAATAATATTAAATTTAAACAACTTCTTTTAAAAAATTAATAAAAGCGCTACCTTTGAAATTCGTCGTCGTTATTTCGAGAAATCGTCACACTATGAAACATATTTCCATCTCAAAATCAAAATTTGAAAGCATTTGAGCCATTTCCCCGAAAATACAATTCCACTTTAAAAACAAATGGGGGACTATCCAATGAATTATTGTTCAAAAAGTAAAATTTAAAAAAAAAAATTCCGTTTGTAAAATTGAAGTTAATATAAAGGAGAATCTCAATTTTCAATTTTATAATATTCACTAAATAAGAAGTGGGTCTAAATTTGTTCCCAAAAAGTGCACTCGTGAAAAATGAAATTTTCCATTCAAATACACTCGAAACTAAAAAAATTTCACGATTTTCAAAAAATGGAATGTTTGATATTAAAAATACTTTGTTTAATTAAAGTTTTGTATAAGAATGCTTATAAAACATATATCCAATTTCTAATCACTATTTGAAAGTGTTTGAGCTATTTTCTCGAATATGCAATTCCCCCATTAAAAACACATGGATTCTATTCAATGAATTATTGTTCAAAAAGTAAAATTTTAAAAGAATTTTCTCGTTTGTAAAGTTGAAGCTAATATATTGGAGAATCTGCATTTCCAATTTTATAACACTCACTAAATAAGAAGTGTGTCTAAAATTGGTCCCTAAAAGTGACCTCGAGGTAAATAAATTTTCCATTCAAATTCTCTCGAAAGTGAAAAAATTCACGCTTTCAAAAAATAAATTTTTGAATTTAAAAAAAAAAAAATTTAATTAAAATTTAGTACAAGAATGACTATGAAACATATTTTCATTTCAAAATCACAATTAGAAAGCATTTGAGAATTTTCTCGAAAATACAATTCCACCTATAACATATTTGGGGGATTATTCAATGAATTATTATTCAAAAAGTAAAATTTTCAAAATTTTGTCCCTTTTGTAAAATTGAAGGTAATATATAGGAGAATTTCAATTTCCAATTTAATAACACTCACTAAATAAGAAGTGAGTCTAAATTTGGTCCCAAATAGTACTCTTGAGCAAAAAGAGATTTTCCATTCAAATTTACTCGAAACTGAAAAATCTCACGCTTTCAAAAAATAAATTTTCGTATTTTTAAAAACATTTTTTTTTAATTAAAATTTGGTAAAAGAATGACTATGAAACATATTTAAATCTCAAAATCAAAATTTGAAAGCATTTGAGCCATTTCCCCGAAAATACAATTCCCCTTTAAAAACAAATGGGGGACTATCCAATGAATTATTGTTAAAAAAGTAAAATTTTCAAAAAAAATTTCCGTTTGTAAAATTGAAGTTAATATAAAGGAGAATCTCAATTTTCAATTTTATAATATTCACTAAATAAGAAGTGGGTCTAACTTTGTTCCCAAAAAGTGCACTCGTGAAAAATGAAATTTTCCATTCAAATACACTCGAAACTGAAAAATTTCACGATTTTCAAAAAATGGAATGTTTGATATTAAGAATACTTTGTTTAATTAAAGTTTTGTATAAGAATGCTTATAAAACATATATCCAATTTCAAATCACTATTTGAAAGTGTTTGAGCTATTTTCTCGAATATACAATTCCCACATTATAAACACATGGATTCTATTCAATGAATTATTGTTCAAAAATTAAAATTTTAAAAGAATTTTCTCGTTTTTAAAGTTGAAGTTAATATATTGGAGAATCTCCATTTCCAATTTTATAACACTCACTAAATAAGAAGTGTGTCTAAAATTGGTCAGTAAAAGTGCCCTCGAGCTAAATAAATTTTCCATTCAAATTCTCTCGAAACTGAAAAAATTCACGTTTTCAAAAAATAAATTTTTGAATTTAAAAAAAAAAAAAATTTAATTAAAATTTAGTACAAGAATGACTATGAAACATATTTACATTTCAAAATCACAATTAGAAAGCATTTGAGACAATTTCTCAAAAATACAATTCCACCTATAAGATATTTGGGGGATTATTCAATGAATTATTATTCAAAAAGGGAAATTTTCAAAATTTTGTCCCTTTTGTAAAATTGAAGGTAATATATAGGAGATTCTCCATTTACAATTTTATAACACTCACTAAATAAGAAGTTTGTCTAAAGTTGGTCCCAAAATCTGCACTCGAGCTAAAAGAAATTTTATATTCAAATACACTCGAGACTGAAAAATTTCACGATTATCGAAAAATGGAATGTTTAATATTTAGAATTCTTTTTTTTTATTAAAGTTTGGTATAAGAATGCCTATAAAACATATTTAAATCTCAAAATCAAAATTTGAAAGCATTTGAGCCATTTCCCCGAAAACACAATTCCCCTTTAAAAACAAATGGGGGACTATCCAATGAATTATTGTTAAAAAAGTAAAATTTTCAAAAAAAATTTCCGTTTGTAAAATTGAAGTTAATATATAGGAGAATCTCAATTTCCAATTTTATAATATTCACTAAATAAGAAGTGGGTCTAAAGTTGGTCCCAAAAAGTGCACTCGAGCAAAATGAAATTTTCCATTTAAATACACTCGAAACTGAAAAATTTCACGATTTTCGAAAAATAAAATATTTGATTTTTACAAAACATTGTGTTATTTAAAATTTGGTAAAAGAATGACTATGAAACATATTTCCAACATTAAAATCACAATTTGAAAGCATTTCAAAAAGTTTATCGAAAATTTAATTCCCCCATTAACAAACACATGGGGGACTATTCAATAAATTATTGTTTAAAAAGTAAAATTTTAAAATTTTTCTATCGTTTCTAAAAATTAAGCTAATATATAGGAGAATTTCCATTTCCAATTTAATAACACTCACTAAATAAGACGTGAGTCTAAATTTTTTCCAAATAGTATACTTTAGCAAAAAGCAATTTTCCATACAAATACAAACGAAACTGAAAAAATACGATTTTCGAAAAATAAAATTTTTTGATTTTTAGAAAACATTTTTTTTAATTAAAATTTGGTACAAGAATGACTATGAAACATATTTTCATTTCAAAATCACAATTAGAAAGCATTTGAGCCATATTCTCGAAAATACAATTCCCCCTATAACATATTTGGAGGATTATTCAATGAATTATTATTCAAAAAGAAAAAAATTTCAAAATTTTGTCGCTTTTGTAAAATTGAAGGTAATATATAGGAGAATCTCCATTTCCAATTTTAAAACACTCACTAAATAAGAAGTATTCCTAAAGTTGGTCCCAAAAATTGCACTCGAGCTAAAAGAAATTTTCCATTCAAATTTACTCGAAACTGAAAAAAATTTCATGCTTTCGAAAAATAATTTTTTGTATTTTTAAAAACATTTTTTTTTAATTAAAATTTGGTAAAAGAATGACTATGAAACGTATTTTCATCTCAAAATCACAATTTGAAAGCATTTGAGCCATTTCCCCGAAAATACAATCCCCTTTAAAAACAAATGGGGAACTATCCACTGAATTATTGTTTAAAAAGTAAAATTTAAATATGTTTCTATCGTTTCTAAAATTGAAGGTAAAATATATAGGAGAATTTCCATTTCCAATTTAATAACACTCACTAAATAAGAAGTGAGTCTAAATTTTTGCAAATATTGCCCTTTAGCAAAAAGCAATTTTCCATACAAATACAAACAAAACTGAAAAAATACGATTTTCGAAAAATAAAATTTTTTTGATTTTTAGAAAACATTTTTTTAATTAAAATTTGGTACAAGAATGACTATGAAACATATTTTCATTTCAAAATCACAATTAGAAAGCATTTGAGCCATATTCTCGAAAATACAATTCACCCTGTAACATATTTGGAGGATTATTCAATGAATTATTATTCAAAAAGTAAAAATTTCAAAATTTTGTCGCATTTGTAAAATTGAAGGTAATATATAGGAGAATCTCCATTTCCAATTTTATAACACTCACTAAATAAGAAGTATTTAAAAGTAACTAAAAAACTAAAGTTGGTCCCAAAAATTGCACTCGAGCTAAAAGAAATTTTCCATTCAAATTTACTCGAAACTGAAAAATTTCACTCTTTCGAAAAATAATTTTTTGTATTTTTAAAAACATTCTTTTTAATTAAATTTTGGTAAAAGAATGACTATGAAACGTATTTCCATCTCAAAATCAAAATTTGAAAGCATTTGAGCCATTTCCCTGAAAATACAATTCCCCTTTAAAAACAAATAGGGGTCTATGCAATGTATTATTGTTCAAAAAGTAAAATTTAAAAAAAAATTCCCGTTTTTAAAATTGAAGCTAATATATTGGAGAATATCCATTTCCACTTTTATAACACTCTCACTAAATAAGAAGTGTGTCTAAAGTTCGTCCCAAAAAGTGCCCTCGAGCTAAAAGAAATTTTCCATTCAAATTCACTCAAAACTGAAAAAATTCACGCTTCTGAAAAGTAAATTTTTAAATTTAAAAAAAAAAAAAATTATCCAATTTCAAATCACAATTTGAAAGCGTTTGAGCTAGTTTCTCGAATATACGATTCCCCTATTGAAAACACATGGGGGTCTATTCAATGTATTATTGGTCAAAAAGTAAAATTTAAAAAAAAAATTTCCCGTTTGTAAAATTGTAGCTAATATATTGGAGAATCTCCATTTCCAATTTTATAACACACACTAAATAAGAAGTGTGTCTAAAGTTGGTCCCAAAAAGTGCCCTTTAGCTAAAAGAAATTTTCCATTCAAATTCACTCGAAACTGAAAAAATTCCCGCTTTCGAAAAATAAATTTATGAATTTAAAAAAAAAAAAATTTTATTCAAATTTGGTGAAAGAATGACTATGAAACATATTTCCATCCCAAAATCACAATTTGAAAGCATTTGAGCCATTTTTCCGAAAATACAATTCCCCATTAAAAACAAATGGGGGACTATCCAATGAATTATTATTCAAAAAGTAAAATTTTGAAAATTTTTTCCCGTTTGTAAAATTGAAGCTAATATATAGGAGAATCTCCATTTCCAATTTTATACTACTCACTAAATAAGAAGTGTGTCTAAAATTTATCTAAAAAGTGCAATCGAGCTAAAAGAGATTTTCCATTCAAATACACTCGAAACTGAAAAAATTCACGATTTTCGAAAAATAAAATATTTGATTTCTAGAAAACATTGTGTTACTTAAAATTTGGTAAAAGAATGACTATGAAACATATTTCCAACATTAAAATCACAATTTGAAAGCATTTCAAAAAGTTTCTCGAAAATACAATTCCCCCTTTAACAAACACATGGGGGACTATTCAATGTATTATTCTTTAAAAAGTTAAATTTTTAAAAAATTTCTTTCGTTTCTAAAATTGAAGCTTTTAGTTTCTAAAAAAACAATTTCCATTTCCAATTTATTAACACTCACTAAATAAGAAGTGGGTCTAAATTTGGTCCCAAATAGTGCACTCGAGCAAAAAGCAATTTTCCATACAAATGCAATCGAAACTGAAAAATTTCACGATTTTCCAAAAATAAAATTTTTTGATTTTAGAAAACATTTTTTTTAGTTAAAATTTGGTACAAGAATGACTATGAAACATATTTTCTTTACAAATTCACAATTAGAAAGCATTTGAGCCATTTTCTCTAAAATACAATTCCCCCTATAACATATTTGGGGGATTATTCAATTAGTCCGGGGAATAGAGACTGATAAAGGCGTCTTACCTTGCAAAAGGTTATGTAGTTCTGATTTTTTAATATGTTGTAAAGGTCGGTCCCGTGGTTTATAAACCAAGTTTTCGACCTCCTAACCCTTGTGCGTTCTCCGTGGTGCACCAAAAACTGAGCCGTTTCTCAGTTTATACGTCATAACTCTTTGCCAATGCATCTTAGAAACACACATTATATTAAAATGTTGTAGAATATTAAATTATCTACAACTTTTGTATACTAAGTGTTTTTGTAGATTTATTATGTAAATAGTTATGTCGCATCAAAGTCAAAACTTTTTCATAAAAATGTTACTTTTTTAAGATTTGTGTCAAGTTTTTTGATTACATCTTCATAATGGTACGTTTTAGAGAAAAAGTTTGTAATAAAAGTTGTAGATCAATAAATTTCCTACAAGTTTTCTATATAAACTTATTTTCTAGGACTAATAACAAAGGAGTTACTCTGCTTTGTATATTTTCCGTGGTGCACCACAAACAAATACGTTTTTCAGTTTATAGATCATAACTCTTTCGTAATGCATTTTAAAAACAAACATTAAGTTTAAAAGTTGTAGAATATTAAATTTTCTACAACTTTTGTGAACAATTTTCTTTTGTAAAGCTATTATGTAAAGAGTTACGTAGCATCAAAGTAAACACTTTTTCGTAAAAATGCTGCTTTTTTAAGTTTTTTGCCGAGTTTTTCAATTTTATCTTCATAACAATAAGTTGTAGGGAAAAATATATTATACAAAAGTTGTAGATCTATAAATTTGCTATAAGTTTTATACAAAAAAGTTACTATCTAGGACTAATAACTAAGGAGCTACTCTTCTTTGAAGGTTTACGAGATGATAACCTATAATATTTTATGTATAGGTAGGGGTTTAAAAATAGCTTCTTACTGCATAGTCTGACAATTTTAATAAAAAATTCAAACAATCTATGTTTAATACTAATGATAATGTAAAATAAAAAGTGGAAATATATTAAATAATGTATATATCTATAGATAATAATAGTAATATAAAATTTACCATTTTACCGTGATGCACCAAAAATTTCTGTATTCAGAAATAAAAATGAGAAATAGACTGCATTCAAGTGGCTGATTCTAAACTACGTGGGATACAGATCTTTTGAGATAGAATAGAAAAATCACAAGTCGGGGGGCATTAGTGACATGTAAAGGAATTCTTTTAAGGACTCAGTTTCCGCGAAAACACTATATACTGTTGATTGAGATTAGCCACTGCCGAATTCAGGGTAGAAGATTAGAAGAACCGAAAAACCATTCTCAACCCTCCCCACCACTAACAATCCCGACAGAATATCAACCACTCAGTGTAGTTACTTACACTGTTAAAAAATTCAGTTCAACGTTGAACCAAATTTTGGTGCAATTTCATGGCTGACAGGCAGTTGCACCACTTTTTGGTGCAACTTCCATCAACGAAAAATACTGATGAGGAGGTTGCACGAAAATATGGTGCAACCTCGGATCACCGCAACCGTAACTTCGATTGAAATCGACAACAACCGCATTAAGACCGAAAGCAATGTCTAGCACAGAGTATTTAAATCATTAATCGAATATCAAGGTAAGTAAAATGCTTTATTTTACATATATGGTAAATGTTTTTTGCTTACTGTAAATTATTTATCGATGCAGAAACTGATTTGCCCTGTGTTCAGTTAGGCTTAAGTGATGTTGACAAATTCGCAGCAATGCATTACCAGTGAAATTACCTTAAAATTTCTGATTTTGCGATGTTTTATCGCACTCTTGCTACAAAAGTGACACAATCCAAAATTCTTTTTTTTTAAGTTAAAGTGTATACATAATCATAGATTATATGGGCTGGAAGGACGCTTAAGTCTGTTTCAACTTGAATTTAATATGAAAACAATCTTGTGCCATTCAACTAGCTTCAAGTACATGCAGTCTCGGATTTTTTACTCAAAATGATAAATTTTGACTTATGTCATTTTTGTAGAAAGGGTGCAATATATGTATGAATAAAAAATTATTTTATTCAATAATTATCAGCATTATCCTAAAGTTTATAAGCTTTAACTGTTGTATGCAGTTTCAGACCCGAGTCATTTTTCATGAAATGTTTCCACCCTTGAAAGTAAACAATGGTCCCTCCTCTTTTCAAATAAATAATAGTACTTAAATAATATTTATTAATTTTCCGTCAACTTTTAATCACGCTTATGGAAGAATGGTTTGAGAGGCCGCTCATATGAATTATGTAACAGTTTATGCCACTGCAGTTGAAAGTTTAATCATACAAAATATTCAAAAGTTCAATTTAATCAATTTCTCGAACAATTCAATGCATTTTCATCTAAACATGTTTTCTGAAAAAGAATGTTTAAGGCCCCTTTCGTTCAAATTATACCTTTTCAATTAATGCTATTTTGAATGTATTTTTTTCATGCGTAGTTTATTGTCTTTTTATATATCCTTTATTTCAATTCTACCTGTATCACTAATAGACTAAGAGACGACTGCATGTTGAGGTACATCATCGAACATCATTCTGTATTTTTTATAGAATGCGAAGAATGTAAATCCCCTCGTCTGCTGTGGCAAAAATGGCCAAAACTGGTCGAAAATTTACATTTAATGACTTGAACTAAATCCGACTGCCAAATATGTCGTAACTTGCTAGTATATTAACCCACTTTTTCTTCTGGTCAGTCAACGCACTTTGATTTTCAATGAAGAAGGACGCAAATGATTTCTGATTTCTGGGTCAGAAAACTAGCATGTTTCAAAAGTGAGCTTAATTGGCAACATCAGTTACGTCATTAGGGACATAATATATATTGTGTACTTGATTCATTTTTAAAAGATACAAGTAAGCCGTCGCCTGATATCTGAACCGTCTGCAGCCTTTAATTGAAAATTAAAGAACTAAGGGTTATAAAATAAAAAAAGAATGCTCATTATTTGGCAATCGGATTTAGTTCAACTCATTCCACGTCGATTTTTGACCAGTTTCGGCCATTTTTAACACGGCAGACCAATGGACTCATAATCTAACTTTTCTCCACATTCTGTAAAAAAAATTATAATGATGTCCGATGGAGTACCTTAACATGCAGCCCTCCTTCGGACTATAAGAGTTTAATTGAGAAATAAATTGCATAAATAATAAATCGTCTCGGATAGTTATCGATTAAATAACAAAAAAAATTATTCTGTGTAGAGCGACCAGTGATATTTCAATGAAATTGCAGTAAAGTAAACACAATTTTATACGTAATAAAAATAATAATAAACTCGGGACTTAATCATGCTCTTTTGTATATTTCAGTTTCCCGATGATGATGCTCAGCTCAGCTCACAAATCCATAGGAGTGCGAGGTGGTGGAGATCTCTTCTGATCATCACGTTGCAAGGCATCCCAGATATACTAATATTCCTGTCTGGGGGTTTAGGTGGTCAACGAAGATGTCCAAAGTCAAAAGAGTGTCCCTGGAGCCAGTTTGTAGCTACTCGTGGCATGTGGAGTGTCCCATTGTCCTGCTAGAATTGCCCAAGTCCAGCCGAATGCGTCATGGACATGAATAAGTGCAGGTGATGGGAGAAGATGCTTACATACCTGTCAGAGTCGTCTCTAGACTAATCAGGTGTCACATATCGCTCCAACAGCATATGTCACATATCATCGCAGAGGCTCCACTAAGTTAAACAGTTCCCTGTAGACATGTAGGATCCTTGGATTCATAAGGTTGTCTCCAAACCCTGCTTGTCCATCTGCCCAATACAATTGTAAAGGAGACTCATCAGACCAGGCAACAGTTTCTTGTCATCAACGGTTCAATAGCGATATTGGTGGGCCCAGGCGAATCGTAAATCCTTGTGTCATGTAGTCAACAACGTCATGTGTGGGATTCCGCCTCACATCATTGATGGTTCTTTGAACTGTTTGCACATTGACACTTGTTGATGCCCCAGCATTGAAATTTGTGGCAATTTGTAGAAGTGGTGCACTTCCACCTTGTTTAAGGATTCTCCTTAGTTGTTGATGGTCCCTGTCTTTCAAGGTATTTTCCTAACCGCATCGATTTCTCTGAGATTTGATCTTTTACCGGGTAATAGATACACACGGTACAGTTTATTTACCACGGTACGGTTTATTTACCACCTCGGAGATACTATGTCCATCTTTCAAGCGCTGACTATAATGCCACGTTCAAAGTCCATTAAATTTTGATAACCTATCATTGTAGCAGCAGGAATGGATCTAAGTCAAATGAGTACACAATTGAAGACTATGCTGCACCAGAACGTGGTTCGTATATGATCTGGATAAGTAACCTGATGCTCCGTTCAAGAAGACTAGAACTTATTACAAGTTTTATTCTAAAAAAACCTTAAATAATCTAGTACATGTTTTATATTTAATTTATGTATAAACAATGTTTCTACTAGGTCTTGCTCTTTAAGAAATCCTTACTTTTAGTTTTCATTTATAAAAACCTTTAATAATTCTTATTTTTCTCTAATGGTAAGTAGTTAGAAATTGGGCATCCGAAGCCATGGCGCAGCGCGCAGAAGGACGAGGGACGATGACGTCACCGGAAGTGGGCGTGACCGGATATGACGTCACCGGAAGTGGGCGTGACCGGATATGACGTCACCGGAAATCACGTGACCGGAAGTGGAGTGGAGTTGTTTCCTTCCTGCTGCTGTTTTAGTTTCGGTTTCGTTATAAGCTGTTTGTGTATGACGTCACAGTGTGAATGACGTCATAATGTGTTTTACATCAAAGTTTTTGAGCGGTGCCAACACTTTTTAGTTTCGGTTTATCTAGCAGACGGAGTTGAGTTGTTCTAGGACTGCTTCTTAGCGAATAAGTTAGAGTGATAGGCTTTTATTGCGTGACGTCACAGTAGGTATGACGTCATAATGTGTTTTATATCAAAGTTTAGAGCGATGGCAACACTTTTTAGTTTCGATTTACCTTTAAGATAGAGTTGAGTTGTTCTAGGACTGCTTGTAAATGAATAAGTTAGAGTGATAGGTTTTTATTGCGTGACGTCACAGTAGGTATGACGTCATAATGTGTTTTATATCAAAGTTTAGAGCGATGGCAACACTTTTTAGTTTCAATTTACCTTTAAGATGGAGCTGAGTTGTTTTAGGGCTGCTTCTAAACGAATAAGTTAAGAGTGATAGATATTTTTACTAGTGACGTCACAGCGGGTATGATGTCATTATATGTTAAAATTTACGTTTTAAGTGATGATAACACTAGATATATACCAAATTTAGTTTTCAGGTGTTGGCAACGAGTTCTGATCGGTCAGCTAAATGCTCGCTTGTGACTGATAAGTTTTAAACATGTGACTAAAAGTTAACTTCTGATTGACTGTTTGGTTTTCTAGCGAGTTACTTACATATCCTTTAATCAAGTTAAAATACCTGCAACAAAGTTACACAAATAAAAAAAATAAAAAAAATGTTACATTTGAAAAGTTAATAAAAGTGAAGGCCATTTGCTAAGGGTCAAAAAGAACCCTAACCCCGAGCTACACGTGACATTTCAATATTTTACCAAACAATTGTTAAAATATCGACTATCGGACGTTGCCTTCATGGTAACTCATCTACCCACCCCCCTTCCCTAACTAATTTTGAATAAGTTAAGACTTTAGAATTACAATTAATAAATTTTGAAAAATTATTTATTAAAGGTGAGGACCCACTTCCAGCCCGATACCTCTTTTAGGAAGAATTGGTACCGCCTCACTCCACCCTAACAAAACAAAAAAAATCTTATTCCAAAGAACGTATATTTCTTTGAAACTTGAGGTCACTAATCAACCATCCGATGATATCCTTTAAGAAGATATCTTCACCTCTTAACAATTTTAAAGTTTTAGTCTAAAAGATTAATGTTGGACACAAACTATTTCTAGAATAGAGTTACATTAAAAATTAAATTTAAGAGTGTCCAGTTTTTTGAAGAAGACTTGGGGGAACGTATATTTCCCAAAATTAAATTTAATGGTCACTAATAAAATCCTGAAAATATACTAATTTTAGTTTTTATAAAAATTAAGTTAATGTAATATTTTAGTAAAAATAATGACTATAGTTAATGAATTGCGAAAAATTAAGTTAGAAGAATTAAATTTAAGGAATTTTGTAGTGACCATAGGCATAGCTGGTTATGCCATCTTCCAGCAGATACCGCTTGTCGTCATAGGCCGACAAGGCTCTCTTGGTTTGTTGGAGTGAGAAGACGTTTAAAAATTCACTTACCGAATAATCGAAACGAAATCTGCGAAGCTAAAATAACTGTGAATAACTACACAAGTACGAACAAAATCGCGATGAGAAAAAAAAACACGAAGTATTAAACACGTCTTTCACACTCAGGTATCTAAGTAGAAATGGCGAGACGGCAACCGGTAGCGTCTATATATGAGGGGTGATCACGTGACTTCACCGACCAATCAGGTTTCACGGTAGAGGGTGCTACTGACTATCGACCCGTCAGAAGGGAGGGGAGCGAGACTAGGGATGTTTCAACACGCTTCAACGCGTTTGCGAGTTGAGTTGTTGTGTAACGATCTTGCTTGAAACAGTTAAAGTGATAGATAATTTGTTCGTGACGTCATAGTGTAGCGAATGGGTTTTTAGCGTAGACAGTTGTTGCAATTGGAGTAATTATGAGATTTATTAAATATAAAGATAATATTTAGTAATAATTATCAGATTCTATTATTATTATTATAAAAAATAAACTTATAAAAAAAGTGAACGTGAAAATTTACTTTACGAATAAAAATCATGTCTTTAAAATGTGTACGAATATCACTAAATAAGAGAAAAAAGTAACATACTTAAACTCTTTAAAATAAATAACTTTAACATTAACGTAAAAAATTTACTTTTCACATAAAAATCACTTTAAAATGAGTAAAAATATCGCTAAATAAGAGGAAAAAAAGTAACTTACTTAAAATTTCTAAGATAAATATTTAACCTTTACTCGAAAATTCCCTTCATATATAAAAATCACGACTTTAAAATATGACATGCAAGAGAAAAGTAACGTACTTAAACTTTCTACGACAAATAACTTTAACATTAACGTAACATTTTACTTTACACATAAAAATCCCGACTTTAAAATATGTAGAAATATCGCTAAATAAAAGAAGAAAAAAAAAGTAACATACTTAAACTTTGTACGACAAATAACTTTGACATTAACGTAAAAAATTTTCTTCACATATAAAAATTACGACTTTAAAATGTGACGTGTAAGAAGAATTAGCATACTTAAAATTTCTACGACAAATAAATTTAACCTTTACGCGAAAATTTACCATATACATAAAAATCATGTCTTTAAAATATGTAAAAATATTGCTAAATAAAAGAAAAAAAAACTAACATACTTAAACTTTGCACGACAAATAACTTTAGCATTAACGTAAAAATTTACTTCACATATAAAAATCATGACATTAAAATGTGACATGTAAGAAGAATTAGCATACTTAAAATTTCTACGATAAATAATTTTAACATTTGAGTGAACATTTACTACATATATAAAAATCATGTATTTAAAATATCGCTGAATAAAAGAAAAAAGTAACATACTTAAACTTTCTACGACAAATAACTTTAACATTAACGCAAAAATTTACTTTACACATAAAAATCACGACTTTAAATTTGACATGCAGGAGGAAAGTATAACATACCTATAATTTCTACGACAAAGAATTCAAACATTGCCATTCATGTCTTTAAAATGTATAATGACAACTCTAACTTTTAGAAAAAAGAAACACTAAAAATTTACAAGGCAAAGAATTTAAAATTGAACGTGAAAATTAACTTCACATGTACAATCATACTCTTATATCAACGATAAATAAGATAAAAAAGAAGCTCTAAAAATTTATAAGGCAAATAATTTAAATAATACGCGAAAATTTACCACACATATAAAAATTATGTCTTTCAAATGTGTAAGAATAACGCTAAATTAGAGAAAAAGAAATACTAAAAATTTATAAGGTAAGGAATTGAAACAATATGCGAAAATTTATTTCACGCATAAAATTTTTATCTTTAAAATGTGTAAGAATAATGCTAAATTAGAGAAGAAAAAAAATAACATACTTAAACTTTCTTCGACAACAATTTAAACAATACGCGACATTTTCATACACAATTATTTTCTTAGGTTAATGTTAAATAATGGGAAATTTAACAGAATAAAAATTTCAAAGATAAAGAATTTTAACCTTTACACGAAAATTTACCTCACAAAAATATCATATCCTTAAACTTTAACGTGACAATTTACTCTTCATATACAATTAAACTCTTAGGTTAATGTTAAATAAGAAAAAAAATAATATACTTAAAATTTCTAAGATAAACATAACGTAAAAATTTCGTATCATGTGTTTAAAATGTAACATATAAGAGAAAAAAAACTAACATACTTGAACTTTCTATAGCAAAGAATTTAAGCATTAGCGTAAAAATTCACTTTACATATAAAATTCACATCTTTAAATGGGAAGATAAGCAGGTGACGGTAATTAGCCAATCAGGGTAGCGGTAGGTGATACGCCATTCGCCGGCATTTTTAGATCGGAGGATGAGTCACGCTAAAACTTGTTGGAACAGGTCGGGAGATTTGTACAGCAAGAACAACAGCATCGACGCGCAAGCAGCGGGTGATGCTGTGATGTGTCAGCAGGTCTTTGAGATTATCGTTTTCCTACTTTGCCGTTTTCATAATGAAATGTTTGTGAAAACTTGGAATGAATAAAGTGGATTTCAAAGACATATTAGTAAGTGAAGGTAGAATTCGCATGGACTTTCTTCCAAAAAGTATGATTCACTTGGAGAATTTAAGATCATTTCTACTTGAAAACTTTTCTATTATTTAAAACATTGAATATTGTTCAAACTCAGTGGGATTATATGCTACAATACGGGTAAAACTTAACAAAATTGTTACATAGAAGAAAAATAGTAAGAGATTTAAAATAAATATTAGTTATAGATACTCCAAAGAAAAAATTTCACCTCTACTTTTCAATCGGAAAATCAATACAAGTTGGAAATTTATGTTACTTCAAGAAAGACTTGGACAATTTACTTTGTAATAATATACGTTAAGGTGTCGTATTAACTCGTGCAATACATGCTGACTAAGGTTTATTTTACTTGAAAGGTGAAATGGGGAGAAATATTAAATAAATTGTAGATATTAAATACATTGTAGATATGCATTCAAGTTTTGAAAATCACCTGCAAGACTTTTAAAACATCTTAAGATAAATTGAAAGAAACTTTTTATACTATGAAAGGAAATCACAAGTAATTTAGTTAACTTTTTTCATGGTAACACTCATATTCAACGACATGTTTTTAAAATTTAACCTTCTTTACATGATAATAGTTATAAATTTTTTCAATCTCAGATGCGATATACTATTATTTCTAACATATATGTTACGAATTGTGTAAAGTTTTTAAAAGAGCATATGCAAATCACCAATCAGAAACATAAAAATCTAACATCAATCAAACACACTAAAATAATAAGATATTTTCCTTAGTGGAAATAGTTAACTACTCATGTGATGGAATGTACTTAGAAAATTTAAATACTGAAAAAAGTTTGCTAGGCAAACTTAAAGAATATATTTTTTTTTTCTTGTGAAAAACTAGCATAAATTTGAAAAATATAGAGTTTGTTACTACGTAAAATTGAACATCATCTGGACAAACTAAATTATACATGATTTTTTTTTTTATTTGAGAGGTGCTGACAATATATCATTAATACAGAGATTTTTAACTTCCACCCATAATTTCTAAATAACTTATACATAAATTTCAGAAAACTGAAACGGAATGTGTTTTACAAGACGCTTATTTTGTAAGATGAATATTCAATATTAATATAACTGAGCAAAGTTCATTACGGAAAAAACTTGTAAAAGATACTTATATTTTGAAAATAGTTTGAAATATCCTTTTAAATTTATGAATGCTCGCTTTCGAAAGACACAAATAAAACTGATATTACACATGATAATTAACACATGCATAACATTAATCAAACAAAGTGGAATTTTTATTGCTTGTGACCGATAACTTTTCAGTGAAGTAGAACTTACATAGGAAATTTGTGCAAACTCTTTCAACTTTTAAACCAAGTATTATGTAAAATTATAAATTACGATAGGAAATAGCACACTTCAGAATCGGAACAAGTCTTCTAGTTAAGCTAAATTTATTTCTCAAGGAATTGAAAGCATACCAGACAAGTCCTTATCATTTCGCATCTTTTCTCATGTTGCAAGAAGACATACTTTGTAAAAGATCGTCGTTGCACTTAACAAAAATCAGTAAAAATAAATGTATTTTCTATGGCAAAGATAAAACTTCACAACTTAATTACTGAAATTTAGCTAAGTTGCATATGGTTTATTCACATAACTCGCATATGCTTCGAATGTTGAAATATATTTGTCATTTGAAATCAAACTAATCGAAAATAAATGCTACCTACATTTTCAAGTCGGAAATTACTATTAAATAAACTTTACATTTAAAACATTGTCATGTTAAAAAGAAAAATCTACAAAAATGTAAATGATAATTTTACTGTTGGTACATAAATGATGAATAATTTATGATTTTATTCTAGGCAAACGTTTTATTGTCTAACAGAGAACTTAAACTTTAGCAGAAAAATAAAAAAATACAATTTTTATATCCTATCATGCTTGTCGAAAATTGAATTTATTAGCTGTTGTAATAGATTTTTATTGTCCAAATTTCTATAGTTTTTCTTCCCGGTGCAATAAAATTAAGTTCATGTGTAATGATTAGGTTTTTTTTTTATGAATCTTATAAATTTAATGAAATTATTATGACCTAAGAGATTGAGTGAACTGAATAAATCAATGATGTAAATTTAAACAGTGACTTGAACTGATACATACTATAACTGTAAAGAAGTATGACAAAGTGATAGATGAAGTAAAAATAGAAGTTGAATGAAATGTGTTGAAAAAAGTTGAAGACGACAAGAAATTCGTAATTGAGAATTATCATTGACTTATATTAACTTCGTTTTCTTGCTTATGACAAGAAAATACACTCTTTCTTATTAAGAACCAACTTGATATCTTATCATAGAATGACAATGATGAAATATCTATACATTAAAAAAAAAATACCAAACTTAGACATAGCAAATTTCTTGAAATTCATGTATAATGCGAGAAGTTTTACTGGAAATATAGAAGATACAACATTGAAAGATGTGAATGTTTCGAAGTACTTTATCAGAAATAAAAAAAAAAAATGCGCTGAGATTCGCTATAAACTTACTTAAACTTATAAACTTCGAAAAACTTATAAAAATTTCAATTTACACTTAAAGTTTTTTTTTTTTATATATATTTCAAAGAATTTTTTCAAATCAATATGTATATTTAAATACTGAAACTTATTCACTTCAATAAATGTATGTTTAAGTTATAAAACTCTTCGTATGTATTGAAAAATTGTAACTTTTCGTCTTCTTCGTATAAATCGATAACTTATACACTAGTTCTTCATCAATTAATCTTCTAAGTAAATCTTTCAAAGGTAAAAACATACTTATAGCTTTGCATTTGTAACAAGTTAAATTGTACATGTTTCATGTGAAAGTTACAAAATTTCAGATATTTTCATGGAAAACATATAAAATTTTAATTTCACGAGAAACATGTACAATTTAACATGTTACAAATGCAAAGCTATAAGTATGTTTTTAGCCTTGAAAGATTTACTTAGAAGATTAATTGATGAAGAACTAGTGTATAAGTTATCGATTTATACGAAGAAGACGAAAAGTTACAATTTTTCAATACATACGAAGAGTTTTATAACTTAAACATACATTTATTGAAGTGAATAAGTTTCAGTATTTAAATATACATATTGATTTGAAAAAATTCTTTGAAATATATATAAAAAAAAAAAAACTTTAAGTGTAAATTGAAATTTTTATAAGTTTTTCGAAGTTTATAAGTTTAAGTAAGTTTATAGCGAATCTCAGCGCATTTTTTTTTTTTATTTCTGATAAAGTACTTCGAAACATTCACATCTTTCAATGTTGTATCTTCTATATTTCCAGTAAAACTTCTCGCATTATACATGAATTTCAAGAAATTTGCTATGTCTAAGTTTGGTATTTTTTTTTTTAATGTATAGATATTTCATCATTGTCATTCTATGATAAGATATCAAGTTGGTTCTTAATAAGAAAGAGTGTATTTTCTTGTCATAAGCAAGAAAACGAAGTTAATATAAGTCAATGATAATTCTCAATTACGAATTTCTTGTCGTCTTCAACTTTTTTCAACACATTTCATTCAACTTCTATTTTTACTTCATCTATCACTTTGTCATACTTCTTTACAGTTATAGTATGTATCAGTTCAAGTCACTGTTTAAATTTACATCATTGATTTATTCAGTTCACTCAATCTCTTAGGTCATAATAATTTCATTAAATTTATAAGATTCATAAAAAAAAAACCTAATCATTACACATGAACTTAATTTTATTGCACCGGGAAGAAAAACTATAGAAATTTGGACAATAAAAATCTATTACAACAGCTAATAAATTCAATTTTCGACAAGCATGATAGGATATAAAAATTGTATTTTTTTATTTTTCTGCTAAAGTTTAAGTTCTCTGTTAGACAATAAAACGTTTGCCTAGAATAAAATCATAAATTATTCATCATTTATGTACCAACAGTAAAATTATCATTTACATTTTTGTAGATTTTTCTTTTTAACATGACAATGTTTTAAATGTAAAGTTTATTTAATAGTAATTTCCGACTTGAAAATGTAGGTAGCATTTATTTTCGATTAGTTTGATTTCAAATGACAAATATATTTCAACATTCGAAGCATATGCGAGTTATGTGAATAAACCATATGCAACTTAGCTAAATTTCAGTAATTAAGTTGTGAAGTTTTATCTTTGCCATAGAAAATACATTTATTTTTACTGATTTTTGTTAAGTGCAACGACGATCTTTTACAAAGTATGTCTTCTTGCAACATGAGAAAAGATGCGAAATGATAAGGACTTGTCTGGTATGCTTTCAATTCCTTGAGAAATAAATTTAGCTTAACTAGAAGACTTGTTCCGATTCTGAAGTGTGCTATTTCCTATCGTAATTTATAATTTTACATAATACTTGGTTTAAAAGTTGAAAGAGTTTGCACAAATTTCCTATGTAAGTTCTACTTCACTGAAAAGTTATCGGTCACAAGCAATAAAAATTCCACTTTGTTTGATTAATGTTATGCATGTGTTAATTATCATGTGTAATATCAGTTTTATTTGTGTCTTTCGAAAGCGAGCATTCATAAATTTAAAAGGATATTTCAAACTATTTTCAAAATATAAGTATCTTTTACAAGTTTTTTCCGTAATGAACTTTGCTCAGTTATATTAATATTGAATATTCATCTTACAAAATAAGCGTCTTGTAAAACACATTCCGTTTCAGTTTTCTGAAATTTATGTATAAGTTATTTAGAAATTATGGGTGGAAGTTAAAAATCTCTGTATTAATGATATATTGTCAGCACCTCTCAAATAAAAAAAAAAATCATGTATAATTTAGTTTGTCCAGATGATGTTCAATTTTACGTAGTAACAAACTCTATATTTTTCAAATTTATGCTAGTTTTTCACAAGAAAAAAAAAATATATTCTTTAAGTTTGCCTAGCAAACTTTTTTCAGTATTTAAATTTTCTAAGTACATTCCATCACATGAGTAGTTAACTATTTCCACTAAGGAAAATATCTTATTATTTTAGTGTGTTTGATTGATGTTAGATTTTTATGTTTCTGATTGGTGATTTGCATATGCTCTTTTAAAAACTTTACACAATTCGTAACATATATGTTAGAAATAATAGTATATCGCATCTGAGATTGAAAAAATTTATAACTATTATCATGTAAAGAAGGTTAAATTTTAAAAACATGTCGTTGAATATGAGTGTTACCATGAAAAAAGTTAACTAAATTACTTGTGATTTCCTTTCAGAGTATAAAAAGTTTCTTTCAATTTATCTTAAGATGTTTTAAAAGTCTTGCAGGTGATTTTCAAAACTTGAATGCATATCTACAATGTATTTAATATCTACAATTTATTTAATATTTCTCCCCATTTCACCTTTCAAGTAAAATAAACCTTAGTCAGCATGTATTGCACGAGTTAATACGACACCTTAACGTATATTATTACAAAGTAAATTGTCCAAGTCTTTCTTGAAGTAACATAAATTTCCAACTTGTATTGATTTTCCGATTGAAAAGTAGAGGTGAAATTTTTTCTTTGGAGTATCTATAACTAATATTTATTTTAAATCTCTTACTATTTTTCTTCTATGTAACAATTTTGTTAAGTTTTACCCGTATTGTAGCATATAATCCCACTGAGTTTGAACAATATTCAATGTTTTAAATAATAGAAAAGTTTTCAAGTAGAAATGATCTTAAATTCTCCAAGTGAATCATACTTTTTGGAAGAAAGTCCATGCGAATTCTACCTTCACTTACTAATATGTCTTTGAAATCCACTTTATTCATTCCAAGTTTTCACAAACATTTCATTATGAAAACGGCAAAGTAGGAAAACGATAATCTCAAAGACCTGCTGACACATCACAGCATCACCCGCTGCTTGCGCGTCGATGCTGTTGTTCTTGCTGTACAAATCTCCCGACCTGTTCCAACAAGTTTTAGCGTGACTCATCCTCCGATCTAAAAATGCCGGCGAATGGCGTATCACCTACCGCTACCCTGATTGGCTAATTACCGTCACCTGCTTATCTTCCCATTTAAAGATGTGAATTTTATATGTAAAGTGAATTTTTACGCTAATGCTTAAATTCTTTGCTATAGAAAGTTCAAGTATGTTAGTTTTTTTTCTCTTATATGTTACATTTTAAACACATGATACGAAATTTTTACGTTATGTTTATCTTAGAAATTTTAAGTATATTATTTTTTTTCTTATTTAACATTAACCTAAGAGTTTAATTGTATATGAAGAGTAAATTGTCACGTTAAAGTTTAAGGATATGATATTTTTGTGAGGTAAATTTTCGTGTAAAGGTTAAAATTCTTTATCTTTGAAATTTTTATTCTGTTAAATTTCCCATTATTTAACATTAACCTAAGAAAATAATTGTGTATGAAAATGTCGCGTATTGTTTAAATTGTTGTCGAAGAAAGTTTAAGTATGTTATTTTTTTTCTTCTCTAATTTAGCATTATTCTTACACATTTTAAAGATAAAAATTTTATGCGTGAAATAAATTTTCGCATATTGTTTCAATTCCTTACCTTATAAATTTTTAGTATTTCTTTTTCTCTAATTTAGCGTTATTCTTACACATTTGAAAGACATAATTTTTATATGTGTGGTAAATTTTCGCGTATTATTTAAATTATTTGCCTTATAAATTTTTAGAGCTTCTTTTTTATCTTATTTATCGTTGATATAAGAGTATGATTGTACATGTGAAGTTAATTTTCACGTTCAATTTTAAATTCTTTGCCTTGTAAATTTTTAGTGTTTCTTTTTTCTAAAAGTTAGAGTTGTCATTATACATTTTAAAGACATGAATGGCAATGTTTGAATTCTTTGTCGTAGAAATTATAGGTATGTTATACTTTCCTCCTGCATGTCAAATTTAAAGTCGTGATTTTTATGTGTAAAGTAAATTTTTGCGTTAATGTTAAAGTTATTTGTCGTAGAAAGTTTAAGTATGTTACTTTTTTCTTTTATTCAGCGATATTTTAAATACATGATTTTTATATATGTAGTAAATGTTCACTCAAATGTTAAAATTATTTATCGTAGAAATTTTAAGTATGCTAATTCTTCTTACATGTCACATTTTAATGTCATGATTTTTATATGTGAAGTAAATTTTTACGTTAATGCTAAAGTTATTTGTCGTGCAAAGTTTAAGTATGTTAGTTTTTTTTTCTTTTATTTAGCAATATTTTTACATATTTTAAAGACATGATTTTTATGTATATGGTAAATTTTCGCGTAAAGGTTAAATTTATTTGTCGTAGAAATTTTAAGTATGCTAATTCTTCTTACACGTCACATTTTAAAGTCGTAATTTTTATATGTGAAGAAAATTTTTTACGTTAATGTCAAAGTTATTTGTCGTACAAAGTTTAAGTATGTTACTTTTTTTTTCTTCTTTTATTTAGCGATATTTCTACATATTTTAAAGTCGGGATTTTTATGTGTAAAGTAAAATGTTACGTTAATGTTAAAGTTATTTGTCGTAGAAAGTTTAAGTACGTTACTTTTCTCTTGCATGTCATATTTTAAAGTCGTGATTTTTATATATGAAGGGAATTTTCGAGTAAATGTTAAATATTTATCTTAGAAATTTTAAGTAAGTTACTTTTTTTCCTCTTATTTAGCGATATTTTTACTCATTTTAAAGTGATTTTTATGTGAAAAGTAAATTTTTTACGTTAATGTTAAAGTTATTTATTTTAAAGAGTTTAAGTATGTTACTTTTTTCTCTTATTTAGTGATATTCGTACACATTTTAAAGACATGATTTTTATTCGTAAAGTAAATTTTCACGTTCACTTTTTTTATAAGTTTATTTTTTATAATAATAATAATAGAATCTGATAATTATTACTAAATATTATCTTTATATTTAATAAATCTCATAATTACTCCAATTGCAACAACTGTCTACGCTAAAAACCCATTCGCTACACTATGACGTCACGAACAAATTATCTATCACTTTAACTGTTTCAAGCAAGATCGTTACACAACAACTCAACTCGCAAACGCGTTGAAGCGTGTTGAAACATCCCTAGTCTCGCTCCCCTCCCTTCTGACGGGTCGATAGTCAGTAGCACCCTCTACCGTGAAACCTGATTGGTCGGTGAAGTCACGTGATCACCCCTCATATATAGACGCTACCGGTTGCCGTCTCGCCATTTCTACTTAGATACCTGAGTGTGAAAGACGTGTTTAATACTTCGTGTTTTTTTTTTCTCATCGCGATTTTGTTCGTACTTGTGTAGTTATTCACAGTTATTTTAGCTTCGCAGATTTCGTTTCGATTATTCGGTAAGTGAATTTTTAAACGTCTTCTCACTCCAACAAACCAAGAGAGCCTTGTCGGCCTATGACGACAAGCGGTATCTGCTGGAAGATGGCATAACCAGCTATGCCTATGGTCACTACAAAATTCCTTAAATTTAATTCTTCTAACTTAATTTTTCGCAATTCATTAACTATAGTCATTATTTTTACTAAAATATTACATTAACTTAATTTTTATAAAAACTAAAATTAGTATATTTTCAGGATTTTATTAGTGACCATTAAATTTAATTTTGGGAAATATACGTTCCCCCAAGTCTTCTTCAAAAAACTGGACACTCTTAAATTTAATTTTTAATGTAACTCTATTCTAGAAATAGTTTGTGTCCAACATTAATCTTTTAGACTAAAACTTTAAAATTGTTAAGAGGTGAAGATATCTTCTTAAAGGATATCATCGGATGGTTGATTAGTGACCTCAAGTTTCAAAGAAATATACGTTCTTTGGAATAAGATTTTTTTTGTTTTGTTAGGGTGGAGTGAGGCGGTACCAATTCTTCCTAAAAGAGGTATCGGGCTGGAAGTGGGTCCTCACCTTTAATAAATAATTTTTCAAAATTTATTAATTGTAATTCTAAAGTCTTAACTTATTCAAAATTAGTTAGGGAAGGGGGGTGGGTAGATGAGTTACCATGAAGGCAACGTCCGATAGTCGATATTTTAACAATTGTTTGGTAAAATATTGAAATGTCACGTGTAGCTCGGGGTTAGGGTTCTTTTTGACCCTTAGCAAATGGCCTTCACTTTTATTAACTTTTCAAATGTAACATTTTTTTTATTTTTTTTATTTGTGTAACTTTGTTGCAGGTATTTTAACTTGATTAAAGGATATGTAAGTAACTCGCTAGAAAACCAAACAGTCAATCAGAAGTTAACTTTTAGTCACATGTTTAAAACTTATCAGTCACAAGCGAGCATTTAGCTGACCGATCAGAACTCGTTGCCAACACCTGAAAACTAAATTTGGTATATATCTAGTGTTATCATCACTTAAAACGTAAATTTTAACATATAATGACATTATACCCGCTGTGACGTCACTAGTAAAAATATCTATCACTCTTAACTTATTCGTTTAGAAGCAGCCCTAAAACAACTCAGCTCCATCTTAAAGGTAAATTGAAACTAAAAAGTGTTGCCATCGCTCTAAACTTTGATATAAAACACATTATGACGTCATACCTACTGTGACGTCACGCAATAAAAACCTATCACTCTAACTTATTCATTTACAAGCAGTCCTAGAACAACTCAACTCTATCTTAAAGGTAAATCGAAACTAAAAAGTGTTGCCATCGCTCTAAACTTTGATATAAAACACATTATGACGTCATACCTACTGTGACGTCACGCAATAAAAGCCTATCACTCTAACTTATTCGCTAAGAAGCAGTCCTAGAACAACTCAACTCCGTCTGCTAGATAAACCGAAACTAAAAAGTGTTGGCACCGCTCAAAAACTTTGATGTAAAACACATTATGACGTCATTCACACTGTGACGTCATACACAAACAGCTTATAACGAAACCGAAACTAAAACAGCAGCAGGAAGGAAACAACTCCACTCCACTTCCGGTCACGTGATTTCCGGTGACGTCATATCCGGTCACGCCCACTTCCGGTGACGTCATCGTCCCTCGTCCTTCTGCGCGCTGCGCCATGGCTTCGGATGCCCAATTTCTAACTACTATGGTAATTTAAAATTCCAGCTTATTTATTACAGCTAACTAGATTTGACTCATTTTCGATATGTTTGTGGTATTAATGGTTTCAAATGTGTTGTTTATTTTTAAATAAGATAGCTTATGCTAATTATCATACAAAATCTTGTTCAGGTTTGATTTTTAATTCATGTATGCAAGTTAAGGTTAGTTCTTATGAAAAATATTAAAGGTGTTTAATAGCTTCTTATTGTATGAAAAGTGTGGGAACCCTGATTAAAAACAATGTTTTTGTGTGCTAAATAAAGTAGACTTTCAAAAGTTTCATTTCTACCCTGCTCGTAATAAACATAAACATGAGCTATCTTTTTCGGTATGTTTGTGGTATTATTGGTTGTCCCTCAGCTTTTTTTAATTATTCTTTATTAAGAATTCCCCTATTTCAACATGAAAAACTTGCATTTAGTACAAATAACAGTAAAATGACTTCCTCTGAAGGTGACTTTAAATAATTTTTTTAAAAATATATTCTATTTTAAGCTACATGGATACCATTGCATAATGAAAGGTTGCTGTAATATGATAAAAAAATATAATCTGCAAAGTAATAAGTTGATTTAGTGCTCAGTTACAGACTTTTAATCAACTAAATGTTTTAAACAGTCTCTTCAGTACTTTTCCGTTAAAGGAGGCCATTGGCAAAATCCAAGTGTGGTACGGATTCTGCGCCAAGATAATTTTTGCCAATAAATGGCAGCAGCTGCCATTTTTTAATAAGTTAACTGCCTATGGTTGCCATGATTTGGCTTGGTTTTACGTAAACAGTTCTTAACGCAGAATCCGTACTGTACTTGGATATTTTTTGCCAATAGCACCCTTTAAGGGAAAAGTACTGTCTCTTCTGTATTAAAAATGTATGTTTATAATATATTACTTTTTTACAAATATATTTAAACAGAATTTGTTTGATAGTATAATTTAGATACACATGTCCAACAGGGCAAAATATAATGGTATTCTGAAGCTGTGGTTGCCTTAACACAAGTTGCGGTGTAGAAAGTGGGATGCTAATTTTACCAACCGTATTGTTATTCATAAAATGTTTTGTAATTACATCTGTTCAGTTTGCTTTTTTGTAATGAGCAATTAATAAAATATTTTGATTTTGTATTTTCATTTATAATGTGAAGCTGCTATTTAAATTTGAATATATATATATGAAATTGAGGGTGTCATGTGACTAATTTTTATTGCATTTGAGATCTGATTGAATAAGTAAACAATGTTTTCCTGTTCAAGTATTCTGTGTGAAATATACAGGGCTATAAAAATAGTTTGCTAAAATATGAGAATTGTTGATCTGATCATAATTTTAATTATTTAAAAGGGTTATTGTTGGTAACAATAAATAAAGGTATTCAGTTCTTAAATAAATAGTAATGCTTATTAGAAATATAATTTTTTTTAATTATATTTTCTACTTAATATGTGGATATTTTATTTGTTGAAAAAAAAAATTACTTTAATATTGGTTGTTTCCAAATGGATATATTTTTAATTAATGCATGATTATACTACTTCATTGCCCTAGCTGAAGAACCTATGCAGTTATATCCTCATTGAATGTTGAAATGATAACTATTTTTTATTTATAATACATTAAAATAATTTATATACAAAATATTATTTAAAAAACTATATAATATATGAAAAAGTAATAATTTAAAACAAAAAAAATTATTTAATACAAACAATATTTAATTTAAAAATATATATTCTATCCACAGCTATAACAAGCAGGGGGGGAGGGGGAAAAACGCATTATTCAACATTTAATGCACCTTTAAGTTGAGGACAGAAATCATAAATATTGATTCATCCTTAACTTCAAAATGCGGTACAAAAAATATAAAAGGGGGTTTAAACTATCCCCATAAAATGGTATAACAAAAACGCAAATATTGGTTCAACGTTTCACCATAAAATGGAGTAGCGAAAACACTAATTTTGGTGCAACCATGCACCATAAAATGGGGTAGCGAAAACGGGAATCTTGGTGCAACTATGCACCATAAAATGGAGTAGCGAAAACACTAATTTTGGTGCAACCATGCACCATAAAATGGGGTAGCGAAAACGGGAATCTTGGTGCAACCATGCACCATAAAATGGTGTAGCGAAAACGCGAATTTTGGTGCAACCTATCACCATAATATGGTGTCCGAGGTAGCACCATTATTTCGTGAAACTAAGCACCAAATGTTGGTGGCAGCTAAATGGGCACCAAATTTTGGTGCAGGGTGGAACCAAATTTTTAACAGTGTAATATTGGAATACATGCGTTGTAATGTTGGCTGCTTCATCATATCCAATATTACAGGAATTTGCAAAGATCTTCCTAGATCCTAATGCCAGTGTTTCAAGCATCACTGAAGCAGTATCAAGCATTCTTGTTGCTCTCTTTGGTGGTCACAGGGCAACAACTTGAAATGCTTTGCGTTATAAGCAATTTTCCAAATCAACTACTGGGAGCAAGTTAAATCTGTCAAAGCTACCTCCGACCCAAGAAGCTGCTACGCACCATGTCTTTCGCACATACCATCAAGTAAAGACATGGATGGGCCAATTGAAAATCCTCTGGTCTGTGGGTGGAAGATGGACAGTAAAGGACTTCTTCCTATTACAACCACCAGGGATTCATCTCCTCAATCAATTCTGACCTACATTTTCTGCCAGCGCAACATAGGATGCACAAAGGCCAGCGGTTGTAGAAAGGCCGGTCTCAAGTGCTCCATAATATGTAAAAACTGTCATGGACAAACCTGTGACTATACAGCGAACATCATAATTGATGACAACGATGAAGACGACCCAACAGAACTCTTAATTCAAGAAGTAGCGGAGGAACTAGCCGAGCCTTCGTGGCTAAACGAAACTAAATTTAAGAATTTATAAGTTTTCTAAATTGTAAGTTTTATTGATATTACTATTATTATATATATATACATTTTTATAATATTTATATTTTTTTTATTTATAATACTATTATTTTAATACCTATATGTTTTATTTTTTATTAAACTTGTCAGGCTTTGAAGTAAGAAACTATTTTTAATATTAGATCTTACCAAGTAGCTCTTTGTTATTAGTCCTATAAAATAACTTTGTATATAAAACGTAGCAAATTTAGCGTTCTACAATTTTTATGATATACTTTTATGGATATCATCTAAAAACTCGAGAATCTTAAAATGGTATTTTTACGAAAGAGTTTTTGCTTTGATGCTTTTCATACAATTTGTTTTCCATACAATAGTTCTACAAAACAAATTTTGCACATACATTAGAGGTAGAAAATTTAATACTCTACAACCTAAAATATAATTCTCCCCTCCTCCCCCCCCCCCCTATAAAATGCAGTGGAAAAAGGATATGATCGGTATACTGAAAAAAATTCAAAATTTCAGAATTCAGAAGGTTTTTGGTGCACAATGGCGAAAATGGTAAATTGATATTACCGTTATTGTATATAGGTATATACATTATTTATTATATTTCCACTTTTTATTTTACATTATCATTAGTATTATGTAAATATTGTTTTATTTTTTTATTAAAATTGTCAGACTATGCAGTAAGAAGCTATTTTTAAACCCCTACCTATACATAATAGTAGTTAGAAAATGCCGATCCTGAGCCAGGGCGCAGTGCGCAATGGTATGGTATGGGGGCGTGACCGAAAGGGGGCGTGACCGGATATGACGTCACAGGAAGTGACGTCACCGGAAGTCACGTGACCGGGAGTTGAGTTGTCCCCCTCCTGCTGTTGTTTTAGTTTCATTATAAGCTGTTTGTGTATGACGTCACAGTAGGTATGACGTCATAATGTGTTTTATATTAAAGTTTTGAGTGGTGGCAACACTTTTTTTTTTTTTTAGTTTCGCTTTATCTAGCAGACGGAGTTGAGTTGTTCTAGGACTGCTTGTAAATGAATAAGCTAGAGTGATAGGTTTTTATTGCGTGACGTCACAGTAGATATGACGTCATAATGTGTTTTATATCAAAGTTTAGAGCGATGGCAACTCTTTTTAGTGTCGATTTACCTTTAAGATGGAGCTGAATTGTTCTAGGGCTGCTTCTAAACGAATAAGTTAGAGTGATAGGTATTTTTACTAATGACGTCACAGTGGATATGACGTCATTCTATGTTAAGATTTACGTTTTAAGTGGTGATAACATTGGATATATACCAAATTTAGTTTTCAGGTGTTGGCAACGAGTTCTGATCGGTCAGCTAAATGCTCGCTTGTGACTGATAAGTTTTAAACATGTGACCAAAAGTTAACTCCTGATTGACTGTTTGGTTTTCTAGCGAGTTACTTACATATCCTTTAGCCAAGTTAAAATACCTGCAACAAAGTTACACAAAAAAAAAAATGTTAAATTTGAAAAGTTAATAAAAGGAAGGCCATTTGCTAAGGGTCTAAAGAACCCTAACCCCGAGCTACACGTGACATTTCAATATTTTACCAAACAATTGTTAAAATATCGACTATCGGACGTTGCCTTCATGGTAACTCATCTACCCACCCCCCTTCCCTAACTAATTTTGAATAAGTTAAGACTTTAGAATTACAATTAATAAATTTTGAAAAATTATTTATTAAAGGTGAGGACCCACCTCCAGCCCGATACCTCTTTTAGGAAGAATTGGTACCGCCTCACTCCACCCTAACAAAAAAAAAAAAAAATCGTATTCCAAAGAACGTATATTTCTTTGAAACTTGAGGTCACTAATCAGCCATCTGATGATATCTTTTAAGAAGATATCTTCACCTCTTAACAATTTTAAAGCTTTAGTCTAAAAGATTAATGTTGGACATAAACTATTTCTAGAATAGAGTTACATTAAAAATTAAATTTAAGAGTGTCCAGTTTTTTTGAAGAAGACTTGGGGAAACGTATATTTCCCAAAATTAAATTTAATGGTCACTAACAAAATCCTGAAAATATACTAATTTTAGTTTTTATAAAAATTAAGTTAATGTAATATTTTAGTAAAAATAATGACTATAGTTAATGAATTGCGAAAAATTAAGTTAGAAGAATTAAATTTAAGGAATTTTGTAGTGACCATACGCATAACTAGTTATACCATCCTCCAACAGGTATCGCTTGTCATCAAATGCCGAGAGCGCTCGCTTTCTTTGCTGGATGGAGAAAATGTGATGTTTTTCACTACCGATCCGATGCTGAACCACAGACGAAGGTTGTCGATTGAGAAGACAGTCTCTATAGGTCTGATGTTTTAGCTGTCTTTGAGCTGCTCTTGCGATCCCCTTGGCCGTTTGTTTCTCACCACACTCGCTTAAAATGGAATACATTTTGGAACGAAGCCCTATAAACTCCAAAGCAGATTTTCCGTTAAGTTCATCCTTAAAGTAGCCGATCTTCTTCTTGTTAGACACATCGTGTAGAGGATGATCTGATGGGTAGTCAGAAAAGTCAAAAAATCCCTTTAACTGATGTAAGTCAGCAGTCAGATCTGGGGTGGTGAGTCCATAAGTGAGTGAATCAGTGTCGGTGAATAGTAGGCGGGCATTACTTCCATACTTCTTCATGATGACATTATAGTGGAAATCATACATTAAAACCTTGCTCAGTTCTAAGATGGCGAAACCAGCATAAATGGGTCTATTAAGTGTGAGAGTCTTCACTTTTCTTTGTACTGCTGCCAAGCTGTTATCAAACTCAGTGAAGGCATGGAAGGCAGGAGACGCGACCAGTTTCTTGGCTTTATGCGGGTTGTTCACCAACTGAACATCCACTCTATTCCTCAGATTTTCCATAGTTTTCCCGAACACCGCATTGTTGAGAAGTTTGAAGAAATCTTTTTCAAACGATGTTTTGGCCAGTTTTCTCTGCTCCGTATTAAATGCTATGTAGTCCTTCAGCCAAGGTTGTTGGTAGAATTTTAGAATTCTATGGACTTTAGTTAGTTTCAGTCCCAAGGAAATGTATAGCTTCAGATTACGATAGTGTATAACATAATTCTTCTTTGACTGAAGATTCGGAACGAGTTTCTCGCTGGAAGAAGCTGGCTTCATCTGCATTTCTTCCAAAATCTCGAGGGCGGTAGGAGACAGCATATTTGGCTTTATGATGAAGCGTTCGGGAGCCAGAGGATAATCATTATGGAGATCGTGGAGTTCAGCAGGATAGTCGAGATCCACTTCTAGGATGAAGCCCTCATCTGCATCATCTGCTTGGTCCAAGATGGTTTTAGTAGAGATGTTTTCAGGGTCCACCCACTGAAAATCACCAACAGGTAAGTATTGAGACATGGCCCAACCTGAAAGAAAAATTCAATTAAATCATTCAATATTAACATAGAAGCTAAATAAAAAAATGACAGTTTTAAAGTAAATTCATGCTTACCATAGAGGTTATTGGCATCCAGGTACAATATATGTTTCTTCTCCTCAGCAGCATTATATTCAGGACAGCCTGGATGGTTTGCCTGGCTATGACGATGGGTGATGACGGAGACACCTCCCCGAATACCCTTCTCTATGAAGAGGTGCATGTCAATGTCGGTGAATAAATCCAAACCGACATCTGACATCTTGAGAGCGGCTTGCCACGCTAACCCCGGAGACGTCATCATGTGAGCGGCGTCTAGCTGGTAAAAGTCTAGAGTTAGGCGGCGGAAATTCTCAAAAACGTCTGCGAGGAGGAGCACATCCGTCTTCACGTACAGGTCGTGATATTCGCCAAGGTCTTTGATGCCGAAAGCTTCCCAAACAACTTGAGCGTGGTAATAATCTGCATCGGTAATGGAGGAGTTTGTAAGGGTGCTATAGAAGGCTTGCTGAGGTGGCAGAGATGTTTCTTGAAATTTAGTGAACGAGTCCATGTACTCATAAGGGTACACTCCCTTCTTCACCAAGAGATCTAAGGAAAAAATAAAAATTAAATGATATTGTTAAGAGAACATTTATATAATATTAACATTGACTATATTACGTACCATGGTTAGATGCGATAGAACTCTTCAAAATGTGAAACTTGTCTCTCTCCAGATTATCGACAAGTTTCTGAAGCGATGCGTTCAGAAACTGGAGACTGTCAATAAACTGGAGAGTCACCGGGATCTTGTCAAGTTTCTTGGTGATGGAGAAGGAGATGTATTTCTCCATCGTTGTAGGGATGACTCCAATGTCATGATCAGCCACTTTCCCTAGCCCCTGCATGATCAAATGCGCATCATAATTCTTCAGGTTGTGGAAGACGCAGGGAATCATTTTCCGCAACCTGAAGGCAAGGTTGCATTCATTGTGGAGCACTTGACGGAACTGACCAGTCAAGTGATCGTGGTCGTTCACCCGATCAGTTCCTAGTCGGCCTTTGCAGAGGCCGCAATGAGTCGTTGCGTTGATAGTAATTTGATCCTGTGCAGTGATCTTCATAGGGATGATGGTGGTCAGCTTCACCGCCAGCTCGTCCTTTTCGTCAATAATGCTCTTGATGAAGTGGTCCACTGCATCTTCTCCCCTGTAGACAGAGATGGGTTTGGTCGGCTTACTATCTGGACCTACTATAACGTACGCATATCCACAAGGGACGTGGGTAGCTATCTTCATAGTGCTGGAGGGGGTGGTGTCATCCAACTTCTCTACAAGGGCCTCAAAGTCCGCGTATATTATATACGGGACTTTCTGGGTGAACTTGTACTGACTAAATTTCAGTACACAGTCCTTTGGAGTCGGCATCTTGATGTGTTGGGGTGAGTGCTCGTTACAGTAAGGGATATGTGCTTTGAGAGTTTCCTCCTTGGCAAAACGATGAAGACAGCTATAACAATAGTGGGTCTTGTGTCCATGCTTAGTGAGGTTGGTGAGAAGCCTGGACATACTCTTAATTAGACAGTAATGCTGCCTCTCTCCTTCTATGATGTAGAGGAGGTTGATAACCTCAGGATCCTCCCTCTTAGAGATGTATAGAGGTAATATCTCATCATCTTCATAGCCGTAGACGTTAATGCGAAGGTTGTTCAGTGCCTCCACAAAACGAACTTTGCAGGGTTGGACGGGACAGCTTACATTTCCCATTTTGAGCTCATGCTCGAATTCCAGATAGTGAGAAACTCTGTAGGGATGATCTGTATGAGCAATGGGATGAAGAGCAGCCAGGACAGACCAGATGAAACATTTACTGTCTTCGTTCTGGATGTTGAGGACGGCCTTCTTTGCTGCCAACTTGTTGGGCAACTTGAAGTGGCTGGCAGGGGCTAGAGGTTGGTACGTAGCAGTCTTCACCTCCAAATGGATGATTTCATCGAGAACCCATCCAGACCCCTTCTCGATGAATTCATCGAAGGAGGACTTGATTTTGGCGAAGGCTTGGTCAATGTGTTCAGGGAGGACGCTGTCATCCAGCTCCATGCTGACCTTGCTCCGGAAATAGGGTGTGGCATATTCCTCGTCTCCCTCATCACTCTTGCGAACGAACCGGATTTTAGACACAGCATACCACTTAATGGCCCTCTTCTCTCCCAACTCCTCCTGCAGCACATCCTGAACTTGGGGAGTGCTTTCCCTAATGAAGAGAAGCAGGTCTCCAACTGCCTCTTCACTCGGGAATAAATGGCGGGTGGCAAAGACATCAGATGTCTTCACTTCAACTCTCCTCCTTCTAGGTGCAGGGGATGCAGGTTGAATTCCTCCTACTTGGGCAACTCGAAGGTGGGTGAGAAGATGTTGTTGAAGATGATCCTTACGGCCGAAACTCTTCCCGCAGTCAGGACAGGCATGGGGGGTAGCAGATTGATGGGTCTTCATGTGTCTTGTCAGATCGGAATTTCGATTGAAAGATTTTTGACACGTTCCGCACACAAAGTCTTTCTTGTCAGTATGGACTTTCAGATGTTGTGTAAGGTTGTACTTCTCTGTGAATGTCTTGTTGCAGAGGGTACACACCTGTTGACAATAAAACTTTGATAAGTTTACAGAAATTATTTCACAGTAATAGTAGAAATATTTTACAAAAATATGAATTCTCCAAAAATTACTTAATTTGCAAAATATCTGAAAACATTTTTATTAAAAATACTTTATTTCTATAAACTATCAATGAAACATACTTTATTTTAAATCAAAGTATCTAAAAACTTTCTCTGCGAAACATAATTTAAAAAACTACTACTTACATGAGGTTCAACAATGGAATTCCTAACATTGTAAGATCCAGCAATTGAGAATGTAGCATGTGGTGAGGGTCCAGCAACAGGAGTCTAAAAGAAAAGAAAAAATTATTTAACATTTAAATAAGCTATTTTAACATATTCTTAACAGTAGTTTATCCTTTGAATGTAATACTTACAGTTTTCTGATGGATTTTCATGTGCCGGGTAAGAGTAAATTTCTGTGTAAAACCCTTCTGACAGATGGTACAGACCTGTTGAAAATAAAACTTTGAGTAATATGTTTCTTAAAGTTATTATTCTTTCACTTAAATGATAAAAATAATACTTACATGCAAGTCTTGTGAGGTGGATGCAGCATTAGAAGGTCCAACAGCAGTAGATTCAACAACAACCTCCTAAAGTAAGATATTGAGAAATTATTCTAAGTTTTTTACGTCAGAGAAAAATCGGGCGTGAATTTGGGGCGACTTTGAATAGTTACAACATTGAAAATTACTAAGCAATGAAAATTTTAGCTTGAATCTTATACTAATATTCAAGTGAATGACATTTAGAAAAAATACCAAGTACAAATTTTGGCGTGAATCTTATACTAATGAACAACATTTAGCAAAAGTTTTAAGGAATATATTATTGACATGAATTTTAAATATAATTGAGAAAGTTTTAAGTGAACAAATCAATTATGTGACGTTAAATAACACAGTTTAAAATTTATCTTAGACATTCATCAACTTAAAAGCACCAAGTTTAACCTTATTTAAAGAATATTCTTTTAGATACATAGTAAGTAATTTTGAAATAAATACAATCTATAAGCATTCAAACATAATTTAAAAATATATTACTAAAAGAACACTTACTTGGTCATTAACTTCCATAACGATATCCATGGGAGAAGGAGAACGTGATGATGACATTATAAATAACTGAAATTTAAAAAAATATATATAAATATCGAAAGAAAAACATACATTTTCAATACAAGTTGGAAATAATTTTTATGTAATACTTGAATCGACTACTTTAACATACTTAACACATTTTAATATATATATTACTTAAAAGATACTAACATTTCACAAATAATGAAAATTTACTTACCGAATAATTCAGATGAAATCAGAAAAAAGCTAAAGTAGCAGCAAAATATGATAAACAAGCACAATAAGCAAATACTAAGCAAACACGATAAACGTCTTTCGCCCTCAGAAATCTAAGTAGAAATGACGAGACGGCAACCGGTAGCGTCTATATATGAGGGGTGATCACGTAACTTCACCGATCAATCAGATTTCACGGTAGAGGGCGCTGCTTGGTTCTAACCGATCAGAGTGGGTGGGGAGCGAGACTAGGCATGTTTCAACACGCTTCAACGCGTTTGCGAGTTGAGTTGTTGATAACGATTGCAAAATATAAACTCATTGGCTTTTAACACATGACGTCATAATGATGATATGGCTGGAATCTAGCATTTAAACAGATAAGGTATTGGCGCTTATTTATTAAATGAATATTTATTTATAGAAAAATTATCACGTGGGTTTTTAACGTTGATACTTGTTGAAATGGAAAGATTTAAGTAATAGATGATGAATAATTATTAAATTATATTTTATAATTATTCATCATCTATTACTTAAATCTTTCCATTTCAACAAGTATCAACGTTAAAAACCCACGTGATAATTTTTCTATAAATAAATATTCATTTAATAAATAAGCGCCAATACCTTATCTGTTTAAATGCTAGATTCCAGCCATATCATCATTATGACGTCATGTGTTAAAAGCCAATGAGTTTATATTTTGCAATCGTTATCAACAACTCAACTCGCAAACGCGTTGAAGCGTGTTGAAACATGCCTAGTCTCGCTCCCCACCCACTCTGATCGGTTAGAACCAAGCAGCGCCCTCTACCGTGAAATCTGATTGATCGGTGAAGTTACGTGATCACCCCTCATATATAGACGCTACCGGTTGCCGTCTCGTCATTTCTACTTAGATTTCTGAGGGCGAAAGACGTTTATCGTGTTTGCTTAGTATTTGCTTATTGTGCTTGTTTATCATATTTTGCTGCTACTTTAGCTTTTTTCTGATTTCATCTGAATTATTCGGTAAGTAAATTTTCATTATTTGTGAAATGTTAGTATCTTTTAAGTAATATATATATTAAAATGTGTTAAGTATGTTAAAGTAGTCGATTCAAGTATTACATAAAAATTATTTCCAACTTGTATTGAAAATGTATGTTTTTCTTTCGATATTTATATATATTTTTTTAAATTTCAGTTATTTATAATGTCATCATCACGTTCTCCTTCTCCCATGGATATCGTTATGGAAGTTAATGACCAAGTAAGTGTTCTTTTAGTAATATATTTTTAAATTATGTTTGAATGCTTATAGATTGTATTTATTTCAAAATTACTTACTATGTATCTAAAAGAATATTCTTTAAATAAGGTTAAACTTGGTGCTTTTAAGTTGATGAATGTCTAAGATAAATTTTAAACTGTGTTATTTAACGTCGCATAATTGATTTGTTCACTTAAAACTTTCTCAATTATATTTAAAATTCATGTCAATAATATATTCCTTAAAACTTTTGCTAAATGTTGTTCATTAGTATAAGATTCACGCCAAAATTTGTACTTGGTATTTTTTCTAAATGTCATTCACTTGAATATTAGTATAAGATTCACGCTAAAATTTTCATTGCTTAGTAATTTTCAATGTTGTAACTATTCAAAGTCGCCCCAAATTCACGCCCGATTTTTCTCTGACGTAAAAAACTTAGAATAATTTCTCAATATCTTACTTTAGGAGGTTGTTGTTGAATCTACTGCTGTTGGACCTTCTAATGCTGCATCCACCTCACAAGACTTGCATGTAAGTATTATTTTTATCATTTAAGTGAAAGAATAATAACTTTAAGAAACATATTACTCAAAGTTTTATTTTCAACAGGTCTGTACCATCTGTCAGAAGGGTTTTACACAGAAATTTACTCTTACCCGGCACATGAAAATCCATCAGAAAACTGTAAGTATTACATTCAAAGGATAAACTACTGTTAAGAATATGTTAAAATAGCTTATTTAAATGTTAAATAATTTTTTCTTTTCTTTTAGACTCCTGTTGCTGGACCCTCACCACATGCTACATTCTCAATTGCTGGATCTTACAATGTTAGGAATTCCATTGTTGAACCTCATGTAAGTAGTAGTTTTTTAAATTATGTTTCGCAGAGAAAGTTTTTAGATACTTTGATTTAAAATAAAGTATGTTTCATTGATAGTTTATAGAAATAAAGTATTTTTAATAAAAATGTTTTCAGATATTTTGCAAATTAAGTAATTTTTGGAGAATTCATATTTTTGTAAAATATTTCTACTATTACTGTGAAATAATTTCTGTAAACTTATCAAAGTTTTATTGTCAACAGGTGTGTACCCTCTGCAACAAGACATTCACAGAGAAGTACAACCTTACACAACATCTGAAAGTCCATACTGACAAGAAAGACTTTGTGTGCGGAACGTGTCAAAAATCTTTCAATCGAAATTCCGATCTGACAAGACACATGAAGACCCATCAATCTGCTACCCCCCATGCCTGTCCTGACTGCGGGAAGAGTTTCGGCCGTAAGGATCATCTTCAACAACATCTTCTCACCCACCTTCGAGTTGCCCAAGTAGGAGGAATTCAACCTGCATCCCCTGCACCTAGAAGGAGGAGAGTTGAAGTGAAGACATCTGATGTCTTTGCCACCCGCCATTTATTCCCGAGTGAAGAGGCAGTTGGAGACCTGCTTCTCTTCATTAGGGAAAGCACTCCCCAAGTTCAGGATGTGCTGCAGGAGGAGTTGGGAGAGAAGAGGGCCATTAAGTGGTATGCTGTGTCTAAAATCCGGTTCGTTCGCAAGAGTGATGAGGGAGACGAGGAATATGCCACACCCTATTTCCGGAGCAAGGTCAGCATGGAGCTGGATGACAGCGTCCTCCCTGAACACATTGACCAAGCCTTCGCCAAAATCAAGTCCTCCTTCGATGAATTCATCGAGAAGGGGTCTGGATGGGTTCTCGATGAAATCATCCATTTGGAGGTGAAGACTGCTACGTACCAACCTCTAGCCCCTGCCAGCCACTTCAAGTTGCCCAACAAGTTGGCAGCAAAGAAGGCCGTCCTCAACATCCAGAACGAAGACAGTAAATGTTTCATCTGGTCTGTCCTGGCTGCTCTTCATCCCATTGCTCATACAGATCATCCCTACAGAGTTTCTCACTATCTGGAATTCGAGCATGAGCTCAAAATGGGAAATGTAAGCTGTCCCGTCCAACCCTGCAAAGTTCGTTTTGTGGAGGCACTGAACAACCTTCGCATTAACGTCTACGGCTATGAAGATGATGAGATATTACCTCTATACATCTCTAAGAGGGAGGATCCTGAGGTTATCAACCTCCTCTACATCATAGAAGGAGAGAGGCAGCATTACTGTCTAATTAAGAGTATGTCCAGGCTTCTCACCAACCTCACTAAGCATGGACACAAGACCCACTATTGTTATAGCTGTCTTCATCGTTTTGCCAAGGAGGAAACTCTCAAAGCACATATCCCTTACTGTAACGAGCACTCACCCCAACACATCAAGATGCCGACTCCAAAGGACTGTGTACTGAAATTTAGTCAGTACAAGTTCACCCAGAAAGTCCCGTATATAATATACGCGGACTTTGAGGCCCTTGTAGAGAAGTTGGATGACACCACCCCCTCCAGCACTATGAAGATAGCTACCCACGTCCCTTGTGGATATGCGTACGTTATAGTAGGTCCAGATAGTAAGCCGACCAAACCCATCTCTGTCTACAGGGGAGAAGATGCAGTGGACCACTTCATCAAGAGCATTATTGACGAAAAGGACGAGCTGGCGGTGAAGCTGACCACCATCATCCCTATGAAGATCACTGCACAGGATCAAATTACTATCAACGCAACGACTCATTGCGGCCTCTGCAAAGGCCGACTAGGAACTGATCGGGTGAACGACCACGATCACTTGACTGGTCAGTTCCGTCAAGTGCTCCACAATGAATGCAACCTTGCCTTCAGGTTGCGGAAAATGATTCCCTGCGTCTTCCACAACCTGAAGAATTATGATGCGCATTTGATCATGCAGGGGCTAGGGAAAGTGGCTGATCATGACATTGGAGTCATCCCTACAACGATGGAGAAATACATCTCCTTCTCCATCACCAAGAAACTTGACAAGATCCCGGTGACTCTCCAGTTTATTGACAGTCTCCAGTTTCTGAACGCATCGCTTCAGAAACTTGTCGATAATCTGGAGAGAGACAAGTTTCACATTTTGAAGAGTTCTATCGCATCTAACCATGGTACGTAATATAGTCAATGTTAATATTATATAAATGTTCTCTTAACAATATCATTTAATTTTTATTTTTTCCTTAGATCTCTTGGTGAAGAAGGGAGTGTACCCTTATGAGTACATGGACTCGTTCACTAAATTTCAAGAAACATCTCTGCCACCTCAGCAAGCCTTCTATAGCACCCTTACAAACTCCTCCATTACCGATGCAGATTATTACCACGCTCAAGTTGTTTGGGAAGCTTTCGGCATCAAAGACCTTGGCGAATATCACGACCTGTACGTGAAGACGGATGTGCTCCTCCTCGCAGACGTTTTTGAGAATTTCCGCCGCCTAACTCTAGACTTTTACCAGCTAGACGCCGCTCACATGATGACGTCTCCGGGGTTAGCGTGGCAAGCCGCTCTCAAGATGTCAGATGTCGGTTTGGATTTATTCACCGACATTGACATGCACCTCTTCATAGAGAAGGGTATTCGGGGAGGTGTCTCCGTCATCACCCATCGTCATAGCCAGGCAAACCATCCAGGCTGTCCTGAATATAATGCTGCTGAGGAGAAGAAACATATATTGTACCTGGATGCCAATAACCTCTATGGTAAGCATGAATTTACTTTAAAACTGTCATTTTTTTATTTAGCTTCTATGTTAATATTGAATGATTTAATTGAATTTTTCTTTCAGGTTGGGCCATGTCTCAATACTTACCTGTTGGTGATTTTCAGTGGGTGGACCCTGAAAACATCTCTACTAAAACCATCTTGGACCAAGCAGATGATGCAGATGAGGGCTTCATCCTAGAAGTGGATCTCGACTATCCTGCTGAACTCCACGATCTCCATAATGATTATCCTCTGGCTCCCGAACGCTTCATCATAAAGCCAAATATGCTGTCTCCTACCGCCCTCGAGATTTTGGAAGAAATGCAGATGAAGCCAGCTTCTTCCAGCGAGAAACTCGTTCCGAATCTTCAGTCAAAGAAGAATTATGTTATACACTATCGTAATCTGAAGCTATACATTTCCTTGGGACTGAAACTAACTAAAGTCCATAGAATTCTAAAATTCTACCAACAACCTTGGCTGAAGGACTACATAGCATTTAATACGGAGCAGAGAAAACTGGCCAAAACATCGTTTGAAAAAGATTTCTTCAAACTTCTCAACAATGCGGTGTTCGGGAAAACTATGGAAAATCTGAGGAATAGAGTGGATGTTCAGTTGGTGAACAACCCGCATAAAGCCAAGAAACTGGTCGCGTCTCCTGCCTTCCATGCCTTCACTGAGTTTGATAACAGCTTGGCAGCAGTACAAAGAAAAGTGAAGACTCTCACACTTAATAGACCCATTTATGCTGGTTTCGCCATCTTAGAACTGAGCAAGGTTTTAATGTATGATTTCCACTATAATGTCATCATGAAGAAGTATGGAAGTAATGCCCGCCTACTATTCACCGACACTGATTCACTCACTTATGGACTCACCACCCCAGATCTGACTGCTGACTTACATCAGTTAAAGGGATTTTTTGACTTTTCTGACTACCCATCAGATCATCCTCTACACGATGTGTCTAACAAGAAGAAGATCGGCTACTTTAAGGATGAACTTAACGGAAAATCTGCTTTGGAGTTTATAGGGCTTCGTTCCAAAATGTATTCCATTTTAAGCGAGTGTGGTGAGAAACAAACGGCCAAGGGGATCGCAAGAGCAGCTCAAAGACAGCTAAAACATCAGACCTATAGAGACTGTCTTCTCAATCGACAACCTTCGTCTGTGGTTCAGCATCGGATCGGTAGTGAAAAACATCACATTTTCTCCATCCAGCAAAGAAAGCGAGCGCTCTCGGCATTTGATGACAAGCGATACCTGTTGGAGGATGGTATAACTAGTTATGCGTATGGTCACTACAAAATTCCTTAAATTTAATTCTTCTAACTTAATTTTTCGCAATTCATTAACTATAGTCATTATTTTTACTAAAATATTACATTAACTTAATTTTTATAAAAACTAAAATTAGTATATTTTCAGGATTTTGTTAGTGACCATTAAATTTAATTTTGGGAAATATACGTTTCCCCAAGTCTTCTTCAAAAAAACTGGACACTCTTAAATTTAATTTTTAATGTAACTCTATTCTAGAAATAGTTTATGTCCAACATTAATCTTTTAGACTAAAGCTTTAAAATTGTTAAGAGGTGAAGATATCTTCTTAAAAGATATCATCAGATGGCTGATTAGTGACCTCAAGTTTCAAAGAAATATACGTTCTTTGGAATACGATTTTTTTTTTTTTTTGTTAGGGTGGAGTGAGGCGGTACCAATTCTTCCTAAAAGAGGTATCGGGCTGGAGGTGGGTCCTCACCTTTAATAAATAATTTTTCAAAATTTATTAATTGTAATTCTAAAGTCTTAACTTATTCAAAATTAGTTAGGGAAGGGGGGTGGGTAGATGAGTTACCATGAAGGCAACGTCCGATAGTCGATATTTTAACAATTGTTTGGTAAAATATTGAAATGTCACGTGTAGCTCGGGGTTAGGGTTCTTTAGACCCTTAGCAAATGGCCTTCCTTTTATTAACTTTTCAAATTTAAAATTTTTTTTTTTGTGTAACTTTGTTGCAGGTATTTTAACTTGGCTAAAGGATATGTAAGTAACTCGCTAGAAAACCAAACAGTCAATCAGGAGTTAACTTTTGGTCACATGTTTAAAACTTATCAGTCACAAGCGAGCATTTAGCTGACCGATCAGAACTCGTTGCCAACACCTGAAAACTAAATTTGGTATATATCCAATGTTATCACCACTTAAAACGTAAATCTTAACATAGAATGACGTCATATCCACTGTGACGTCATTAGTAAAAATACCTATCACTCTAACTTATTCGTTTAGAAGCAGCCCTAGAACAATTCAGCTCCATCTTAAAGGTAAATCGACACTAAAAAGAGTTGCCATCGCTCTAAACTTTGATATAAAACACATTATGACGTCATATCTACTGTGACGTCACGCAATAAAAACCTATCACTCTAGCTTATTCATTTACAAGCAGTCCTAGAACAACTCAACTCCGTCTGCTAGATAAAGCGAAACTAAAAAAAAAAAAAAGTGTTGCCACCACTCAAAACTTTAATATAAAACACATTATGACGTCATACCTACTGTGACGTCATACACAAACAGCTTATAATGAAACTAAAACAACAGCAGGAGGGGGACAACTCAACTCCCGGTCACGTGACTTCCGGTGACGTCACTTCCTGTGACGTCATATCCGGTCACGCCCCCTTTCGGTCACGCCCCCATACCATACCATTGCGCACTGCGCCCTGGCTCAGGATCGGCATTTTCTAACTACTCATAATATATTATAGGTTATCTTCTCGTAAACCTTCAAAGAAGAGTAGCTCCTTAGTTATTAGTCCTAGATAGTAACTTTTTTGTATAAAACTTCGAGAAAATTTATAGATCTACATTTTTTGTTTAATATATTTTTCATTACGACTTATTGTTATGAAGATATAATTGAATAACTCGGCAAAAAACTTAAAAAAGCAGCATTTTTAAGAAAAAGTTTTTACTTTGATACGACGTAACTCTTTACATAATAGCTTTACAAAAGCAAATTGTTCAAAAACGTTGTAAAAAATTTAATATTCTACAACTTTTAAACTTAATGTTTGTTTTTAAAATGCATTGCAAAAGAGTTATGATCTATAAAGTGAAAAACGTATTTTTTTGTGGTGCACCACGGAAAATACACAAATCAGAGTAACTCCTTTGTTATTAGTCCTAGAAAATAAGTTTATATAGAAAACTTGTAGGAAATTTATTGATCTACAACTTTTATTACAAACTTTTTCTCTAAAACGTACCATTATGAAGATATAATCTTAAAACTTGACACAAATCTTAAAAAAGTAGCATTTTTACGAAAAAGTTTTGACTTTGATGCGACATAACTATTTATATAATAGGTCTACAAAAAAACTTAGTGTACAAAAGTTGTAGATAATTTAATATTCTACAACTTTTGTTATAATCTGTGTTTCTAAGATGCATTGGCAAAGAGTTATGACGTATAAACTGAGAAACGGCTCAGTTTTTGGTGCACCACGGAGAACGCACAAGGGTTAGGAGGTCGAAAACTTGGTTTATAAACCACAGGACCGACCTTTACAACATATTAAAAAATCAGAACTACATAACCTTGTGCAAGGCAAAATGTCTCTATTACCTGAGTTAAATGAATTATTGTTCAAAATGTAAAATTTTCTTTGTCCCTTTTGTAAAATTGGGACAATATATAGGAATAAAACATATAGGAGAATCTCCATTTCCTATTTTATAACACTCACTAAATAAGAATTGTGTCTAAAGTTGGTCCCAAAAAGTGCCCTCGAGCTAAAAGAAATTTTCCATTCAAATTCACTCGAAACTGAAAAAATTCACGCTTTCGAAAAATAAATTTTTGAATTTAAAAAAAAAAAAATTATTCAAATTTGGTGAAAGAATGACTATGAAACATATTTCCATCTCAAAATCACAATTTGAAAGCATTTGAACCATTTTTCCGAAAATACAATTCCCCATTAAAAACAAATGGGGGACAATCCAATGAATTATTGTTCGAAAAGTAAAATTTTCAAAATTTTTTTTCCGTTTGTAAAATTGAAGCTAATTTATTGGAGAATCTCCATTTCCAATTTTATAACACTCACTAAATAAGAAGAGTGTCTAAAGTTGGTCCCAAAAAGTGCCCTCGAGCTAAAAGAAATTTTCCATTCAAATTCACTCGAAACTGAAAAAATTCTGGCTTTCGAAAAATAAATTTTTGAATTTCAAAAAAAAAAAAAATTATTCAAATTTGGTGAAAGAATGACTATGAAACATATTTCCATCTCAAAATCACAATTTGTAAGCATTTGAGATATTTTTCCGAAAACACAATTCCCATTAAAAACAAATGGGGGACAATCCAATGAATTATTGTTCGAAAAGTAAAATTTTCAAAATTTCTTCCCGTTTGTAAAATTGAAGCTAATATATAGGAGAATCTCCATTTCCAATTTTATAACACTCACTAAATAAGAAGCGTGTCTAAAATTTGTCTAAAAATTGCACTCGAGCTAAAAGAAATTTTCCATTCACATACACTCGAAACTGAAGAATTTCACGATTTTAGAAAAATAAAATATTTGATTTTTAGAAAACATTGTGTTAATTAAAATTTTGTAAAAGAATGACTATGAAACATATTTCCAACATTAAAATCACAATTTGAAAGCATTTCAGAAAGTTTCTCGAAAATACAATTCCCCCTTTAACAAACACATGGGGGACTATTCAATGAATTATTGTTTAAAAAGTAAAATTTAAAAATTTTTTATTGTTTCTAAAAGTGAAGCTAATATATAGGAGAATTTCCATTTCCAATTTAATAACACTCACTAAATAAGAAGTGGGTCTAAATTTGGTCCCAAATAGTGCACTCGAGCAAAAATCAATTTTCCATACAAATACAATCGAAACTGAAAAATTTCACGATTTTCCAAAAATAAAATTTTTTGATTTTAGAAAACATTTTTTTTAATTAAAATTTGGTACAAGAATGACTATGAAACCTATTTTCTTTTCAAAATCACAATTAGAAAGCATTTGAGCCATTTTCTCGAAAATACAATTCCCCCTAAAATATATTTGGGGGATTATTCAATGAATTATTGTTCAAAATGTAAAATTTTCAAAATTTTGTTCCTTTTGCAAAATTGAAGATAATATATAGGAGAATCTCCATTTCCAATTTTATAACACTCACTAAATAAGAAGTTTGTCTAAAGTTTGTCCCAAAAAGTGCAATCGAGCTAAAAGAAATTTTCCATTCCAATTCACTCGAAACTGAAAAATTTCAGTCTTTCGAAAAATAAATTTTTGTATTTTTAAAAATATTTTTTTTTAATTAAATTTGGTTAAAGAATGACTATGAAACATATTTCCATCTCAAAATCACAATTTCAAAGCATTTTATTCATTTTCCCGAAAATACAATTCCCCATTAAAAATGAATAGGGGTCTATCCAATGAATTATTGTTCAAAAAGTAAAATTTTCAAAATTTTGTCCCTTTTGTAAAATTGAAGATAATATATAGGAGAATCAACATTTCCACTTTTATAACACTCACTAAATTATAAGTGGGCCTAAAGTTGGTCCCAAAAAGTGTACTCGAGCAAAATGAAATTTTATATTCAAATACACTCGAGACTGAAAAATTTCACGATTATCGAAAAATTTAATGTGTGATATTTGGAATTCTTTTTTTTTTAATTAAAGTTTGGTATGAGAATGCCTATAAAACATATATCCAATTTAAAATCGCAATTTGAATGCATTTGAGCCATTTTCTCGAAAATACAATTCCCCAATTGAAAGCACGTGGGGGACTATTCAATGAATTATTGTTCAAAAAGTAAAATTTTCAAAATGTTTTCCCATTTGTGAAATGGAAGATAATAATAGGAGAATCTCCATTTCCAATTTATAACATTCACTAAATAAGAAGTGAGTCTAAAGTTGTTCCCAAAATGTGCACTCGAACAAAATGAAATTTTCAATTCAAATACACTCGGAACTGAAAAATTTCACGATGTTCAAAAAATGGAATGTTTGATTAATATTTGATTAATATTTTTTAAATTCAAGGAATTAATTTTTCAGTCACATTTAGACAGAACATGAATATGAAAAATATTTTAGGTCACCATTCAAAATTCTTAAGCATTTGAGCCACCATTTCAAAGGTTAGAAATATCACATTGAAAATACATGGGATTGAAAAAATTTGAATTTATACTCTAAAAGTAACAAGAGCACAATTTGTCAACTTTGCCACACTTAAGCTCCTCATATATAGGAGATTCTTAAAAACGAATATCTTAATAACCACTAAATATTAAGGTGGTCGAAAGTTGACAAAAGAAAAAAGGACAAATTTCTGGGTATTACAGAACGACAGTGCCTTCATTGGCCAATGATGACAGCAAATGAATATAATGGATACTTCTATGTAACAGCCAAAATTTTGAAACATTTCGGCTAATTCCCACCTGGTTTAGGCCAATTTCGAACAAATTTGGACTCCATTTCAGTATAAACAAATTACTTTGAAAATTTCCGAATTTTACCTACAGTTTGGGCTATAAACAGAATTAAGGGTAATTTTTCAGACAGATTTCATAAAAAGTGACAGTAAATCATTATTTTATATTAACACCAAAATGTGGAAGCATTTTGAGCCAATTTTTAGAAAAGTGATTTTTTCATAAAATTTCCTAATCCTTTGAAAAATTTCGAAAAATTGAAAAATTCAAAGAATTATTTTTTCAGTCATATTTAGACAGAATATGAATATAAAAAATATTTTAGGTCCCCATTCAAAATTCTTAAGCATTTGAGCCACATTTTCAAAAGTTCAAAATTTCCCATTGAAAATACATGGGATTGAAAAAATTTGAATTTATACTTGAAAAGTAACAAGAGCACAATGTTGAAACTTGGCCACATTTAAGCTCCTCATCTGTAGGAGATTCTTAAAAACGAAAATCTAACAACCACAAAATATTAAAGGGGTTGAAATTCGCAAAGTTTTTTTTTTCAGTAGTACCCAAACATAATTTTTACACACACAGTTTTAGGAGCACAATGTTGTCACTTGCAAAAATTTAAGTTCAAATATAGGAGATTCAAAAAAAGGAAAATCATAATATCCACTAAATATTAAGAGGGTCGAAAGTTGACCCCAAAACAGTGCAAATTTCTGGATTTTACAGAACTACAGGGCCGTCATTGGCCAATGATGACAGCAAATGAATATAACGCATACTTTTATGTAACAGCCAAAATTTTGAAACATTTCGGCCAATTCCTAGCTAATTTCAGCCAATTTAGACCATATTTGGACTCCATTTCAGAGTAAACAGATTACTTTGAAAATTTCTGAATTTTACCTACAGTTTGAGCTATAAACAGAGTTAAAGGTCCTTTTATGGTCAGTTTTAATAAAAAGTGACTGTAAAACATAATTCTATTTTAAAAACAAAATCTGGAAGCAATTTGAGCTAATTTTTGAAAAAGTGATTTTTTTTATAAAATTTCCTAAGACTAACACTTTAAAGAATTTTTGAAAAATATAAAATTTAAAAAAAAAAAAAAAAATTGAGCCAGATATGAACAGAATATGAATTTAAAACATATTTCAGGATCCCAACCAAAATTGGAAGCATTTGCGCCACTATTTCAAAAGTTCAAAATTTCCCTTTGAAAATATATGGGATTGTACATACTTCGAATTTATGATCAAAAAGTTAATGGAGCATTGATACATTTAAACTCATCTATTGGTGATTCTCAAAAACGAATATCATAACAACCACAAAATATTAAGGGGTTCGAAATATTTAAAGTTGTTTTTTTCAGTAGTGTACAAACATAATTTTTACACAGTTTTAGGAGCACAATATTGTAACTTGGCTACATTTAAGTTCATATATAGAAGATTCTTAAAAACGAAAATCTTAACAACCACAAAATATTTAGGGGGTCGAAAGTTGACCCAAAAAAGGGCAAATTTCTGGATTTTACAGAACTACAGTGTCCTTATTGGCCAATGATGACAGAAAATGAATATAAAGCATACTTCTATGTTACAGCCAAAATTTGAAAACATTTCGGCCAATTCCCAGCTAGTTTCAGCCGATTTCGACCAAATTTGGACTCCATTTTAGAGTAAACACATTACTTTGAAAATTTCTGAATTTTACCTACAGTTTGGGCTATAAACAGAATTAAGAGTCATTTTTTGGACACATTTGATAAAAAGTGACAGTAAATCATTATTTTATATTAACACCAAAATGTGGAAGCATTTTGAGCCAATTTTTAGAAAAGTGATTTTTTTCATAAAATTTCCTAATCCTTTGAAAAATTTCGAAAAATTGAAAAATTCAAAGAATTATTTTTTCAGTCACATTTAGACAGAATATGAATATGACAAATATTTTAGGTCCCCAATAAAAATTCTTAAGCATTTGAGCCACATTTTCAAAAGTTCAAAATTTCCCATTGAAAATATATGGGATTGAACAAATTTGAATTTATACTCTAAAATTAACAAGAGCACATTGTTGAAACTTGGCCACATTTAAGCTCCTCATCTGTAGGAGATTCTTAAAAACGAAAATCTAACAACCACAAAATATTAAAGGGGTTGAAATTTGCAAAGTTTTTTTTTTTCAGTAGTACCCAAACATAATTTTTACACACACAGTTTTAGGAGCACAATGTTGTCACTTGCAAAAATTTAAGTTCAAATATAGGAGATTCAAAAAAAGGAAAATCATAATATCCACTAAATATTAAGAGGGTCGAAAGTTGACCCCAAAACAGTGCAAATTTCTGGATTTTACAGAACTACAGGGCCGTCATTGGCCAATGATGACAGCAAATGAATATAACGCATACTTCTATGTAACAGCCAAAATTTTGAAACATTTCGGCCAATTCCTAGCTAATTTCAGCCAATTTAGACCATATTTGGACTCCATTTCAGAGTAAACAGATTACTTTGAAAATTTCTGAATTTTACCTACAGTTTGGGCTATAAACAGAGTTAAAGGTCCTTTTATGGTCAGTTTTAATAAAAAGTGACTGTAAAACATAATTCTATTTTAAAAACAAAATCTGGAAGCAATTTGAGCTAATTTTTGAAAAAGTGATTTTTTTTTATAAAATTTCCTAAGACTAACACTTTAAAGAATTTTTGAAAAATATAAAATTTAAAAAAAAAAAAAAAAAATTGAGCCAGATATGAACAGAATATGAATTTAAAACATATTTCAGGATCCCAACCAAAATTGGAAGCATTTGCGCCACTATTTCAAAAGTTCAAAATTTCCCTTTGAAAATATATGGGATTGTACATACTTCGAATTTATGATCAAAAAGTTAATGGAGCATTGATACATTTAAACTCATCTATTGGTGATTCTCAAAAACGAATATCATAACAACCACAAAATATTAAGGGGTTCGAAATATTTAAAGTTGTTTTTTTCAGTAGTGTACAAACATAATTTTTACACAGTTTTAGGAGCACAATATTGTAACTTGGCTACATTTAAGTTCATATATAGAAGATTCTTAAAAACGAAAATCTTAACAACCACAAAATATTTAGGGGGTCGAAAGTTGACCCAAAAAAGGGCAAATTTCTGGATTTTACAGAACTACAGTGTCCTTATTGGCCAATGATGACAGAAAATGAATATAAAGCATACTTCTATGTTACAGCCAAAATTTGAAAACATTTCGGCCAATTCCCAGCTAGTTTCAGCCGATTTCGACCAAATTTGGACTCCATTTCAGAGTAAACACATTACTTTGAAAATTTCTGAATTTTACCTACAGTTTGGGCTATAAACAGAATTAAGAGTCATTTTTTGGACACATTTGATAAAAAGTGACAGTAAATCATTATTTTATATTAACACCAAAATGTGGAAGCATTTTGAGCCAATTTTTGTAAAAATTATTTTTTCATAAAATGTTGAAAAATTTCGAAAAATTGAAAAATTAAAATATTATTTTTTTAGTCACTTTTGGACTAATGGAATATAAATATGAATATGAAACATATTTTAGGTCCCCTGTCAAAATTTTTAAACATTTGAGCCACTATTTCAAAATTTTTAAACATTTGAGCCACTATTTCAAAATTTTTAAACATTTGAGCCACTATTTCAAAATTTCTAAATTTCTCATTGAAAATACATGGGATTGAACAAATTTGAATTTATACTCTAAAAGTAAATAGAGCACGATGTTACAATTTGGCCACATTTAATCTCCTCATCTACAGGAGATCCTTAAAAACGAAAGTCAAACAACCACGAAATATTAAGGGGGTCGAAATTTGCAAAATTATTTTTTTCAGCAGTACACAAAAATAATTGTTACACAGAAAGTTTTAGGAGCGCAATGCTGTAACTTATCCACATCGAAGTTCATATATAGGAAAATTTTAAAATCGAATATCTTAACAACCACGAAATACTAAAGGGTCGAAAGATCATGATAAAAAAGGGAAAATTTCTGAATTTTACAGAACTACAACCCTCATTGGCCAATGATGTCAGCAAATGAATATATAGCATATTTCTGTGTTACAGCCGAAATTTAGAAACATTTCGGCCAATTCCCTGTTAGTTTCAGCCGATTTCGACCAAATTTGGACTTCATTTCAGAGTAAACTTATTACTTTCAAAATTTCTGAATTTTACCTACAGTTTGGGCTATAAACAGAATTAATGGTCCTTTTATGGTCAGTTTTAATAAAAAGTAACTGTGAAACATATTTCTATTTTAAAAAATAAAAATCTGGAAGCATTTTGAGATAATTTTTGGAAATGTGATTTGTTCATAAAGTATCCTAAGCCTAACCATTTTGAAAAAATTCGAAAAATTGAAAAATTTAAATTTCTTTTTTTGAGCCACGTTTGAATAGAATATAAATATAAAACATATTTCATGTCCCCAACCAAAATTTAGAAGCATTTGTGTCACTATTTCAAAAGTTCAAAATTTCCCAATGAAAATACATGGGATGGTAACTACTTTGAATTTATGCTCAATAAGTAACTAGAGCACAAAGTTGTAACTTGACGATATTTAAAAACGAAAATCAAAACAACCACAAAATGTTAAGAAGGTCGAGATTTGCAAAATTGTTTTTTTCAGTAGTACATAAAAATAATTGTAACACAGAAAGTTTTAGGAGCACAATGTTGTTAATTAGCCACATTTAAGTTCATAGATAGGAGATTTTTAAAACCGAAAATCTTAAACACCAAGAAAGATTAAGGGAGTCGAAAGTTGACCCAAAAAATGGACAAATTTCTGAATTTTACAGAACTGCCCATCCCTCATTGGCCAATGGTGACAGAAAATGAATATAAAGCATACTTCTGTGTCAAAGCCAAAATTTGGAAACATTTCCGCCAATTCCCAGCTAGTTTCAGCCTATTTCGACCAAATTTGGACTCCTTTTTAGAGTAAACACATTACTTTGAATATTTCTTAATTTTACCTACAGTTTGGGTTATTAACAGATTGACTGTTTTGATAAAAAGTTGCTGTAAATCGTATTTCTATTTGAAAACCAAAATCTGGAAGCATTTTGAGACAATTTTTCAAAAAGTGACTTTTTCATAAAATGTCCTAATGCAAACCCCTTTGAAAAATTTCGAAAAATTGAAAACTTAAAAAAAAAAAAATAATAATAATAATAATAATTCTAAGCCATATTTGAATAGAATATGAATATAAAACATATTTCAGAAATCCAACCAAAATTTGGAAGCATTGGAGCCACTATTTCAAAAGTTCAAAGTTCATGGAATTTTATCTACTTTGAATTTATACTTGAAGTTGGAAATATCGATCAAAACAAATATCGATAGTATATCGTTGCATCGGAAAAAACATCGATAAAATATCTTTATATCGATAAATGATTTTTTTTATTGGTTTTCAATTTTGCCAGAAACGAAGTTTTTCGGGGCAAATTTCTACTTTTCATGAAATCATGCCAAAATGGTTTTAATAAATAAATTATAAAATTGGTTTAGTATATAAATTATAAAAATTGTATTGTAAATTAATTATAAAAATTGTTTTAATTAATAAAGTATAAAAATTATTTTAATAAATAAATTAATTTTTTTTTTTTAATAACTAAATTATATTATCAATCAGAATAGATAAAAATACATTTAGATGTCAACGCATAAACTCCCATTTATTCTTAAAGAAGAAATTTTAAAAAGTATTTTACCTCATATTTTGATGATAGAGATGTTTTTAACATTTTGAAATTAGAAGCAAATTCCAGGCACACGTTGGCAACAGAAACGGCGCTGTGTTAATGACTACTTTAAATGATCTTATCTTTCCATTACATTATGTTTTCTTTTTAGTTAGGGGGCCATTTTAACTGTCTCTCAGCCAAGTCCAAACTTTATTTTTGAAGGTTTTGAAAAGGGAATAAAGAAAGTCGAAAAAACACATAGAACTACAAAACAATCATCAAAAAACTAAAAATGTTTGAAAATATCGATATATCGGTGACTTGTATCGATATTTTTAGTATCGATTTTTATTTTTTATTTTTTTTTTAAATATCGATAAAAAAAATATCGTTGTATCGGTATATCGCTAACCTCTAGTTCTCTGACCTTGTTAAGCTGGGTGGCAGCTGCTTTTGGCTGCTTGGTGGCGATACACCAGGCGATGAATAAAGCCACCTCCTCCGGTCTTCTTTCCATTATTCTGGCGTATGCGTAATCCCTCCGACGACTGCTGCATCCGCAAGAACCTCGAGTTCTGTCTCCTCCTCAATAGCTGCAAGTGAAGGATGGTATTTGCGCCTAGTTACTCCTTCGATGGGAAACTCCATTTTATAAATCGCTTCAAAATCAGAGCTTTTTCTACTACAAATAACAGTTATTTCAAGACAAATCTCGATTACGGTTCTATTATCAGCTTTAATTTGTCTCATATGAATCAAACCTCTGTTATAATTAACTATAGTACGTTTCATTGTTACCTCTTAGTTTAGAAAATCTATTGTTTGAAAGGGATAACGATACTTGTAGAAAGCATTGTTATTGTCCCTACAATATATCAGCAATTACATACATTATTCTAGTGAAAATCTGCAATAAGTTTCCATTTCATTAATGACAATTTTACTTGGTGTACAATAATGTCTTCGGGTTATTTGGAAAAAATTAAAGCAACGTAGTTAAAATTATGATATAAAATTCAACCAGTATCATACCAGATCCAGTACGCTACCGGTTCGAATACCATACTGGAACCAGTATCATACCAGATCCAGTATCATACCAGATCCAGTATCATACCGGAACCGGTGTTTCAAAAGCCGGTATATTTTTTTTTATACCGGAAAGAATTCTTTCAATTTTTTCAATTTGTTGTATGCGTTAAAAATGTACTCGCGATATTTATGTTAAAAAAATTAAAATTAAAATCAATAAAAGTTCATAGTTGGTTGAAGAAATATAACAAGCGCTAAATAATAGAATTTATGTCCCGAAAACAACTAGACGTTGTAAGAAAACAAGGTAACATTGTCGTCCAAAATGTTTTTATGAAATTCGACGGCTGATACCAAGCAGCAGCGTTTTATATCTTCGAGGTACTTAATCCACAATAAACTGAATTGGGTTATTGGAAAGATTTCTTACAGATGATCAGTACTTTTCGAGCTGGGTGCTTAGACCAAAAGTATAGATTGAGATTGCATTGAAAAAACTCTAGTCTGTCAAGTATTAATTGCTTATTTTAGTACTTCCTCAAAATACCAATTTAGTTCATTTGTACTTGATTGCAACTAATAGATTCCATAACTTTTTCTGGTTGACCATTTGAATTGACAATTTTTTACCCTATTTTTTATAAGATTAAAGGCATGTTGAAATTGTTAAATATCATGTATTCTTTGAATGAGTCAAGTCCTCAATGCCCGCGTTATATAGCTGTGTGGTTAGCACTTTGGCCTCTCATACCAAGGGTGCCGGGTTTGAATCCCGAGTCAGCATGAATATTCTTTGTGGATCGGAATCCACGTTATGCTGTAGGTCCTGGCCTGATTAGCCGTCATTGTGCATACAAATATGCCGTTGAACGTACAAATTCATCAACCAATTTTTCAATGTCATTGCTAATATGTTTAAGATTCAATATCAAGTAAATTTGTTATTGTTCTGAAAGTTGTGCTGACTATAGTCGAAAGTAGATGCAATTGAGCAAAACCAAGCATGTAAACAAACAAGCCAGGAAGAGGAGGCGTGGCTAACGCAGTGGTTTGGCAACGACCTATTTTTATGAACAATAACGGCTAATCAGGCCGGGATCTACAGCTTAACGGAGATTCCGAACCACAACGAACATCCATGCCTAACCCAGAATTCGAACCCGGCACCCTTGGCATGCGAAGCCAGAGCGCTAACCCCCACAGCCATCAGGTTGGCGCTAACACAGTGTCGGACAATTAGAAGTTGTACTTAGTTGGTTAGCTGTTTTCAGATTATCTGGCGCCGTCAGCAACACGAGTGCTATAATGCGCCGAAACATTCGTCATTTGACAAGCCAACATACATTTAAAAACACCCATGCCTAACACGAGACTCGAACCCGCAACCTCACGGTCTAGAAGCTAGCACGCTAACTACTATACCGTTTGATCGGCGAGCAACACAGGGGCTATAATGCGCCGAAACATTCGTCATTTGACAAGCCAACATATATTTACAAGCACCCATGCCTTACACGTGACTTGAACCCGCAACCTTGTGGTCTAGCACTTAGTATGTTAACCACTATACCGTTTGGTCGGCGAAGTTGTACTTAGTTAAGAGCTTTTGCAAAGGCGTAAGAAGACGATTTTCTTTAGTTATTAAGATGTCCTGTTATCCATATTGCAAAAGGATGCACTTTTGAAATCTCAGAGAATATCCATATCCTCAGAGATGTAAACAGTTGGAGATGAGACAGAAGAACCACACAACTCCATCATCGGTATTCATATTGACCGGAGTGGATAGGTTGGTTGTATTCAGATTATCTGATGGCGCCGTCAGTAACACGAGGGCAATAATGCGCCGAAACATTCGTTATTAGAAATGCCAACATACATTTACAAACACCCATGCCTATAACACGAGACTCGAACCCGCAACCTCACGGTCTAGAAGCTAGCACGCTTACCACTACACCGATTGGTCGGTTTCTTGATCAGTCATGGTTGCCGTGTTTACCATGATTTTAGGGCCTGAACAAAAACTGGCCTGTGATGCGACACTTGCATATGTTGGTTCAATTCCTTTGACCGCAAGTGGTCTCGGGAGAAACACTGTAGAGATATGGTTTTTTAGTGGAAGAATAAGAGGCATTGTTTAGGTCCGCTCACCTTGCCTTTGAGAGATTCAATATAGATTTTTATATAAAGCAGAGTTTTCAAAGAGAGGACGAGATTTCGATCTGAAATGACGATTTAATTTTTTGTCTCTTTAAATAGTGTCAAGGCAGAAATTTAATCCAGCTAACCAGAAATTTAATAGCTAAATTTAATCTGGCTTATCGAAATGCCTCGAAATTTTCCGAATGATTTAGATATCGTCACCTTTTTCTAACTTGTATTATCGCTGTTTACAAATTAAATAAAATAGAACATTAAAAGAAATGAGTCACTATTTACAATCGCATACAGAATAAAATGAGATAAAATAGAAATTCAAAATAAATTCATCAATATTTACAGCGTAATACAGACGATTTTTGTAACAATATTGAGAAAGCTAACTTACATAATTATTGTAACCATGACTTTGAATAACTGATGGTTATATCCCCCGTAATGTGTTCAAAATGTAAAGTTCATCAAAAATATGCAATTGAATCGCTTAAGATACGTATCATTTGATTCCATGCAAATTTCAGTCAAAATGTGGCCACAAAATGCTGCAAGTCTCAAGTTCCTAAAATGCCTTCAGCTATATAGAAGTTCCCCAGTACTGAAGGTTGGTTGTTTTCAGATTAACTGGCGCCGTCAACAACACGAGGGCTATAATGCCCCGAAACATTCGTCAATAGACAAGCCAACGTCATTAGACAATACATTTACAAACACCCATGCCTTACACGGGACTCGAACCCGCAAACTCGCGGTCTAGAAGCTAGCACGCTAACCACTATACCGTTTGATCGGCCCCAGTACTGAAGGAAAGGAACTGTTAAGTAAAAGCTGTTCATGGCCAAATGTTAGGTGGCTGAGTGGAAAAGCCTTTAATTGGTTTGTAAATTTGGTAAGTTGCAATTTGAACTAATTTGCACTAATGATTATATAGGGAATAAATATATCTCATTTACAATAAAATGCCGTGATCTAATTCGTAATAATATAATAATAATCCCCAATAATATTTTTGATAGTGGTAGTACATGACTGAATGTGACTGAAATCTGATAGAGGATAAAGCTGTAACAAAACAAACACATTAAACTCCCAATAATTTACAACAATGGAATAATAATTATTGATTAACTAAATTGGAACACTATTATCATAACATTATAATAATCAATTCTTACATTCAATATTAAATTTATTTTCTTATATATTTAGTTATTTAATTTATATCTCCTATCTCCTCTTCAACTATTAAACTAAACTAACTCACCCAAATACATGGAAGGCTCGAGATCGCCCAATTAATAATCCATATGCGTACATGATTATTTTGCGTAAAACACTCACACATTTAGAATTAAAACGCTAATTCTTCTGACAAAACGCACATCCAAAGGAAGCACAGAATTGCACACACACTCATTCGATGAAACTCTGGAACTTGCAGAAGGTCGGTTGAAGTTTAACGGTGCAAGAGCAACATGTGGGCCCTACTGCACCTAGAACTTGCAGTAGAAAACCCATAGTCGAACTACGAACGGACTCAGGCCGACCAAACGGTATAGTGGTTAGCGTGCTGGCTTCTAGACCGCGAGGTTGCGGGTTCGAGTCCCGCGTAGGCATGGGTGTTTGTAAATGTATGTTGGCTTGTCTAATGACGAAAGTTTCGGCGCATTATAGCCCTCGTATTGCTGACGGCGCCAGATAATCTGAATACAACCAACCAACGAACGGACTCAGTACAATCGTCAAATCGCCGGGCCGTTGCACTGCTCATATCAAGTCGACACAGCCAACAAAATATATGGCCGGGCAAATAACCCAAAGGTCTACATTTTGGTATTTGAAAACTCACGCTTCTCAAAGTAAAAATTTTGAGCAAGGGTTTTTAAAAACTATATTTCTATACAAATTCAACTTAGCGATTCGCAAAAAAAGCTCCGCCCAAAAGTTCCTGAAGTTCCTTTCTACTAGAGTTTAAGAGGCTAAATTCAGTCCACCTACAAACGTTTATTTAGCCAAAGGGTGCTTATAAGAGCAGACTTATAAATTTTGTAGCAGATTCATTGTGTTAAAAGGTCCATAAGACCAAACAACGCCTCGGCGCCAAAAGATCGTTTTATAGAGACTGCAAAATCGAATTATTTTGAAACCCTTAAATTTATTGCGAAGGAAGAGAAAGTATATTCGAATGAGGCCTACATCAAAAAGCTTCGCGAGACACGCTAAATTCTCAGGTGTTCAGTACTATTCTCCAAAACTGACCAGCTGCATTCTCTCGAACAAACCCTATTCCTGAAAAAGGAAGGTCAGTAAACTACCACAAAGAACAATTTCTTTTCACTTCCAATTTCATTTGAAGTCTAAAAAAAAGTAGCTATTTTAATCCTGTTAAAATAATATCATAAATCCTTCATTTGAAGTAAGACTGTAAACATTATTAGATTTTGATGTTTAAAATTCTCGATAACGTGTAAATTGTATGTGTTTAGAGTCATTATTTTAGTTGCAATGCAAGATCCAAATTGTACAGAAAGCAATAAATACTATTAATGGGAAGTTACATTATTTAATTGTTTTTGTATCAATTGGGGTTTTTTCGTAGTATGGATATATTTTTCCAAATAAGCGATATTTCCTTTTGCAAAAATACTCAATTTATGAAAACACAGAAAAATGCATTTTTTAGGTTGGGTGCCTAGTTTATTGCGAAACATAATTTCACTAGAAAAGCTTTAACCAAATTGCACATTACTGGATTACTTCTTTTAGAAAGTTTTTAGGGTTGAGTTATACAAAGAAGTTAACTTGTTAACAAAATATGCTTCTTGATATTTTATATTATAAGTATTCTCTTTTGATGGGAGCTAGAGTAGGTTTTTAGTTGGTGATGTTTCCATGTTCTTTATGCTTAGATCAAGTCTTTGAACATAGCGAGTCTTTAATGTTCTTGATATATTTTGTGTGAATAAGTTTTCTTTCTAAATGATGAGTTGGTGGAACTGTGCAGCCATTGAAACTTGATAAATTGCAAACTTATGTTTTATTTTTGAAGTCTGTATTTGTATGGGCTCTTCAAGACTATTGATGCTTTAGTAGGAAACAGTTATCCACTTGACGGAGCAATATTCTCGTAAATGCTTGGATAGCTACAAAGAGTATTAGGCACTTTTCATACTTGTATTTGAGGCAGATATTCAATATTCTTGAACCATTTGGTGGGAAGCAGTTAACCTTTTGATGGAGTTATGTTTCCTCAGAAGCTTGGATAGTTTCGAAGAATTTTAAACACTTTTCATATTGTATTTGAGGTAGGTATTCATGATTCTTGAACTATTTGGTGAGACGCAGTTAACCCTTTAACGGAGCTATATTCTCACAAAAGACTGGATAGTTGCAAAGTTCTTGGCTCTTTTGAGGTTTGTATTTGAGGCAAGGATTCAAGATTCTTGAAATATTTAGTGGGAAGCATCTTACCCTTTGACGGAGCTTTTTTCTATCAGAAGCTAGGTTGTGTACAAAGCTATTGTAATTTGTGGGATGTGTATCGATCTGAACAGGTCTTCATGGTTATTACGGTTCTTGAAAACTTCAAATAATGTATTGGTGATCTATTGTTTAAATAATAGGCTCGTGTGGCCAGTTTTTAGGGAATATTGGGTAATGTGGCTCTGCCTCCCAAAGCAGAGTGTTCCACACCCAGTTGTTGATGTCGACCTGTCTGTGACGGAGCTCGAAGCACCGCTCCCTGCCTCTTCGGTCCCACCGCTTTACTTGGCGCCATCTGAAAGAAGGACATTGTTAAATATTCAACATTACTTGACTATGGGCAATACTTTAGTTCAGAATTTTGTCTGTTAAAGGAGAGGAGGGGAAGCGCAGGGATTTGTAGAGAAGTTCTAACAGGAAGTCGAACCAGGGACTCCTAGACCAGCAGACAAGCCCGTTAACCACTAGGCAAAAGTGACCACTGCCCTAACAGCACACATCCTCCCAGGGAGGTCTCTGGGAAGTCATTCGTAGTCCCGGGGATGACTGGAGACTTCCTAGGGACCTCCCTGGGAGGATGTGTGCTATTAGGGTGGTGCCTAGGTGTTGCATCTGTCATTTGTATACGACACCACCACTGATTCTTAATATATATGTGCAAATTTTCTCATTTTTATGCACCATTAGAAAATGCCCTACGTCACTTGATGTATTTTTATGGCTTTAGATTTGGGATCTTTTGCCTTGTAAATATTGTCTGTTATTTAATAAAGTTAGATTTACTTTCGAAAATTCTTATCTAGCACATTAAGGGTCTAGAGATCGAGTTTCGACGGGAAATTTGAAGTATGTTTTAAAAGTGAATAGACACGATGAAAATTGTGACAAATAGTGGGTTACCGTATGATAGCTCGGTACGAATAAACGACCCCGATGCAAATTCATCCTTGAAAGCTTGTACGCCGTTTGCCGTTTGAATGTCCTTAAAAAATTCGATTTCAAATACTATAAAAATCAGTCAAAATTTGTTTTTTCTAAGGACGAACCAAAAAAACGTTTGCACTTATCTGTGTTTGAAAACTTGGACTTAATTTATTTTTAAAAGTTAGAAATGTCCATACTTGAATGAAGTAACATTAAAAATGTCAAATTTTTATTTTTTTAAAGTAATTATTCAAATTACCATTAACTGATCTTAAATATTAACTACGATTTTGCTTGTTTCATTTTATTCAACATATTTCAGTTTAAAAGAGTTCCTGTATGCCAATTTATTGACAGAACTTGAAAAGAATTCATTTGTTAAAACTCAATGAAATTAAGTATATTTATAAAGAAAAACATTGTACAAAAATATACTATTCTTTTTGATGCTTGAAATTTGACTCAAGTTTTCTGATTATAAAGAAAATTGAGTAAATTTTCTGAACTTAAAATAGATTTGTATTGATTTATATTTATATAATCTTTAATTTCTAATAAATTTTATTACGCCTTAGTAACTTTTTGTAAATATATTTTCAGTAAAAGTTTACAATATGATTACACAGGATTACAAAACTTTTCTTATCAATGTGAGTTTCACATGTAGAACATTTTATAAGGTCAGAGTCAAGTAAAAAAAAACTAAGTCTAGTTAAACTCGATTAAAGTATTACTATCACAGTACACTAACAGATGGTCTGTAACTTCAATTGAAAATGTTAATGTATGGTATGTTAAATATAAGGGATTTTTCGCATAAACTTGTATTTTTCCTCTATTTTGGGATCCCTTTATAATGTTGCTCATCAATGAGCTACTTAATTATGCTAAATTAAGCTTAATTATGCTTAATTAAGCTTAATTATGCTTAATTTTCCTTAATGAAGCTTAATTATACTTAACTAAACAATTTAATTAATAGTTGTGTTTTCTAAATATATGGTCCATCAAGTATATTGCTCTTAACGGAAGATTATGATGCCAAATAAAAATGAAAAATAGTAATAACTTTACAACTAAGATTACATTACTTGTGGTTGTATGTGGGGTATATTGCGCCCAAATCAGTTTGGAATTAACTTAAAAATATATTAAAAAAAGTTGACTTACAACATGGCCAAGCAAATTGTGAAACACATTCTGAAAAAATCCAATCAAATATTCAGCGCTAAATTCTTTCAAAAAGGACTCGAATTTCAATATTCAAACAAATCTCAATAGTACTCAAATCAACAGCTAAAGTATACAAGCAATAATAAAAAACTCAAATGAATGAGAACACTTATGGACAGCCAATAATAAATTAAAACAAGAGTGTAAATTATTGTTGTGAAGATCTATATGCATATATTGTTACTAGCTTTTGGATAGCACATTGTTGAAATAATAAGATAGTAATAGAATAAAAAGATTTGAAGCATTTAAAAAAAAATTCTTGCTTTAATTTCTTTTGAAAATGCGTCGCAACTACTGAAACATATTTTTGGTGTATTTTTAACACTTTTGGAGAAATAGAATTAAAAAAAAAAAAAAAAAAAAAAAAAAAAAAAAAAAAAACACGAAGAACATTTTATTTCTGCCTTTAATAAATAATTTTTAATTTCTCCAAATACTCATAGAATACTGTAGGAATATTAGGCTTGGATAATGAACAAAAGCTTTTTTTTTTTAACATTTACAGTTTTCAGTTGATTAATAACGTATTAATTTTATATTATTATTGGCTGAATAATAAAAAAAATCACTATAGTAATCGACTATAGAACTGACTTTGAGTCACCTCAAAGAAGTGTCAGTCTGCTAACACATAATTATACAATTTAAAAGCAAAAAACGTTTCCATTTAACTATACAAAATTTGATTGATACAACTATTGTACAGTACCCAAAAAAAAAAAAAAAAAAAAAAAAAGAACGATGGCTATATCTTCGGTTCTAATTATCGTAGAATCTTACGGTTTGCACCAAAATGTTTTGCTTACGATTTTCTATATATCTGATGCAATTTTTTTTTCTTGAGGGACCGTTCCGTTTACTAAGTAAAAGTAACGCTATCTTCGAAAATTTCAATACGAACCCTTATTTTTTATCATTCCATTCGATTCAGAATACATCATTTACCCTATATACCAAATTTCAATGCATTATGTTGAAAAACACGTCACTTATGAGCGAAAATATTTCGACCATTTTTTGACCGATCTTCAGGGAGAATTTCCATAAAAAGAAAGGTATTTTTAAGGTTCTTCACAGCGGGAGAAATAGAACGGTCAATGTGGCGCGTTTCACGACGTTAAAAAATATAAGTATTAGTCTAAAATTGCATAGAAACTACTTGGATTTATAGTGTCATGTTTAAGATTAATACAAAAATAGCAAGTAAACGCAAAAGTAACATAATTTATTTACAACATTAAAGATGTGCATTCTTCACACGAAATAAATAAAATATCGAAAACTGTAATTGCAGAAATATAACGAATACTACTGATAATTAGAAAATTAATAAATATTAAATATAGGCATTAGTAAACAGTATTTAGCAAAGCATGAATATTTTACAGAAATATTTCACTATAAATACAAATGTAACTAGATCGTTGAAATTATTTATAAAATGAAAAAGTCACATGATTCAGTAAAATTTTTAAAGGATAACTTATTGAAATTGCTTAAAAAATGTTGTTTTAAATAAATGGAATTTAAGAAAGCAAATTAAATAAAAAAAAATTGATAGTTTACAGAAAAAATAATTAATAATTTAAAAAACTAAAAAACACGCTTTAATAGAAAATCAAACTAAAAAGTAGAAAATAATCAATAGATTAAAAAACTAAGAAACACGTTTTAATAGAAAAGTGAACTAAAAAGTAGAAGATAATTTTAAATAAGTTTGAAATAATAATAGAGTGATTAACAAGAAATATTTATTTTATCGTAAAAAAGCGTGGGGTGCTTTTTAAGATATTTTCATAATGGCTCTACTTTTACTAATATCTGTCATTAAATATTTACAAAAATTGACATCAAGCACCCCACACTTTTTTACGATAAAATAAATATTTCTTGTTAATCACTCTATTCTTATTTCAAACTTATTTAAAATTATTTTCTACTTTTTAGTTCACTTTCCTATTAAAGCGTGTTTCTTAGTTTTTTAAACTATTGGTTATACGATAATTGAACGTTATGCGATTTTCCACACCTCTAGTTTACCTTGAATTAATCTTTGATAGTTTTCAAAAGTCGTCTGCTATACGGTCCCTTAAAGTGAGCGTTTTTTACATTTTCTCTAAAAAATCGAGAACTAATAGTCAAAATGGAAAGACAAAAATTATGGGGGTTTTTAGAACATGGTAAATCTAATAAAAGCAAAAAAATATATATGTTTCTATTAAAAAAAAAAAAAATAATAATAATTGCTTTATTAATTAATAATTAATTATTAAAAAATAAATTGATTCAAAAGCTGATTGCTATTTATGTTTGGCCATTTACAAACTACCTTTTGAAAAAAAAATTACTGAAATATATTAATTATTTAAGTATTTATGGCCAAAAAACCAACTTTTTTATTTAACTTTAGTTTATCATTTTCTTTTTATCATTTAAATTACAAACCATTCATTAGAAAATTACGAATTTTTGTATTTCGCATTCTTTTTTAATGCTGAATCCAAATATGGAATAATATTATGAGGTTGCTATTGAACTTTTTAAAGTTTGGTTCTGTTTTAATATGTAGATGACCCCTCATGATAAAAAAAAGATAATTAAAAAAAAAAAACTGCATACAATTATTAAAAACCTTTCACGATTTACAACGGTACCTTTTGTTTGTTATTTCAACAATTAGAACAAAAGATATAGCCATCGTTCTGTTTTTTTTTGGGGGGGGAGGGTACTGTACAATAGCTCAACTGTTCCGGAATAAAATAAAAGTCGTGACGCTTCAATTTTTTTTTTATGAACTCTTTATAAATCTCGTATCCTTGATGTTGATTCTGTGATCGTGAAAAAAAATATGTTCAGCTAATGACACACTTAGGGTCATTCATAGGGTCATGACATGTGCTTAACTACATAATCTATTTTAAATTAAAGTATTGGAATAAATTTAAAATTCTTATACTTTTAGGGAATAAATTTTTAAAATTAATTTGTTCAAAATTAATTTATTCAAAAGCTTGTTGTTTCAAAACTGATTAGTGGTTACACTGAACTAATTTCAGTTTAATTTTTCTTAAAAACTAATATACAAAAAAATATATATATAATTTTTTTAAAAAATGATTTAAATAATCTTTTACTTCAATAAATAATCTTTTACTTAAAACCAGAAATTCCTTTAACGAAGAAATTGAACATTTCCCCACAAATTCTTCCTTTTAAGAGACTAATTATATAAAAATATATTTTGATATTTAAGAAACTTCTCTTATCTAGATTTAAAGCAAAAAATAGTTTATATAATTTAGTGCGTAATTAAACAAATTATATTTTTATAATTCAATGACATTTTCACAAAACTTTTTAAGAGTACTACGAAGTAAATTAAATTCATTTTAATTTTTTAGAAATTGGTTGCTTTTCCATGAACAGAGTTCTAGAATGATAAAGAATATCTCATCTACAAAAGTTTGTACTGACACATTGTTTCAAATAGCCAATTCAATCAGTATACCTCTTTATCCATACCTCCTCATGATATGCTATGGATGCTTGTTCTTGAAGACAAAAAAAGCAATTCAGCTGGGTGTCTTTGTATGTAGACTGCGCAGCAAGAATTACTCATTTAGTTTTTATATGGCTAAAATTATGGTGAAATAGAAATTGAATTAAGAAAAAGAAAGTTTTCAAAATAGCCATCTTAAGCTTAAACAAAAATATTTCCTGTATGAAATTGTATTTTATAAGAAATCGTAAATGTAAAAAAAAAAAAAAAAAAAAAAAAAAAAAAAAACTTATAATACTTAATATAATTGAAACTATCATGTTCAAACAATAGACATTTCCAAGAATCTAGGAAAGATGCCTTCTGGGCGGACTTTTAAAGGGAAGCTGCCTCACATTTGTGCCTTGATTTTGGAAGAAACCCAGAAAACTGCCACGGCAGCTCGACAATCGACGCAAAAATGTCTCGATATGCTGTCGTGTCTGTTTCGGAAATCAAAAATTGCATAGCGCTAACAAAAGAAATCAAACTCATCGATACCAGGACTTAATTTTAAAGTAGGTTAGTTAAAATATATATATACTAGCTAAATACCCGTGCTTCACTACGAAATTTTAACATGTGCAATATTTTAGCTAGCTGTGAGACCTCGCATTGCGAAAATCTGTCATTCGTGTATAGGACCCAGTTTTTGCCGCTTCGCTCGCAGGAAGGTTCATCGCTTCGCAAAATCGAGTTCGTTTCGTTCGCTGAAAAGTTCATCGACACATAAACACAGGCCTATTTCACTAGTTAAAAGGTTCATTGCTATGCAAGCATAAGCTCGCTTCACTCACTAAAATCTAATTGCTACGTAAAGACTTAATATTGGAAGCCTCTCTTTTGACAAGAAAAAAAAAATTCCTCCTTAATACAATAATACAACACCCCTTTAATATTATTTTAACACGTGTTTGTGGAAAACAAAAATAGAGGCTAAAACTACTTATGTTGAAACTTTCAGAGATATAGGCCTATTCGAAGTCGCTTTTTGTGAAAAAATTAATTGAAAAACAAATTAAAATTTTAACATTCTTTTTGTCAGTCCAGTTAGAAGGCCAAAACTACTTGTGTTGAAAATTTCAAAAATGTAGCCCAATTACAAATCGTTTTGTAAAATATTTGTTAATTAATTAAAAAAAAAAAAATCTTTTTTTAAATTCTGTTTTTTAAAAATCCATTTAGAAGGCCACAACTACTTATGTTGAAAATTTCAAAGCTGTAGTCCTATTTGAAATCGTTTGGTAATATATATATTAATTAATTAAAGAGTTAATTAATAATGGAACTCTATTTTTGCTCTATTTTTGCTTTCCACAAACACGTGTTAAAATAATATTAAAGGGATGTTGTATTATTGTATTAACGAGGAATTTTTTTTTTTCTTGTCAAAAGAGAGGCTTCCAATATTAAGTCTTTACGTAGCAATTAGATTTTAGTGAGTGAAGCGAGCTTATTTTTAAAATTTTTAAATTCTGTTTTTCTTAAGTCCAATTAGAAGGCCAAAACTACTAATTTTGAAAATTTTCGAGCTGTGGCTCTATTAGAAATTGTTTTGTAAAATATTAATTAATTAATTAATTAATTAATTAATTAATTAATTAAAAAATTATTAAATACAAACTAAATAAAAATTTAAAATTCTGTTTTTCAAAAGTCCAATTAGAAGGTCAATGCTACTTATGTTGAAAATTTCAGAGCTATAGCCCTATTAGATATCGTTTTGTAACATATTTATTAATTAAATAAAAAAATTAATTAAAAAATAACTAATTAAAATTTTAACATTCTGTTTGAGAAGTATAGAATTAGAAGGCCAAAACTACTTATACTGAAAATTTCAGAGCTCTACTTCAATTTTAAGTAGGTTTCTATAGATCCACAGAGCCACAGACAGCTTATTTTATTATTATCTATAATAATAAAACAAGCTGTTTGTCTGTCAGCCTGTCTGTCTGTGGCTCTGTGGATCTATAGAAACCTACTTAAAATTGGAGTAGAGCTATGAAATTTTCAACATAAGAAGTTTTGGCTTTCTAATTTTATGTATGTCAAATAGAGTGTGAAAGTTTTAATTAGTTCTTTTTTAATTAATTTATTTTTTACAAAGTGACTTCAAATAGAGATACAGCTCTGAAATTTTCAACATAAGTAGTTTTAGCCTTCTAATTGGACTTTTGAAAAACAGAATGTTAAAATTTTAATTAATTTTTTTAATTAATTTTTTTAAAAATTTACAAAACGACTTCTAATTGGGGTACTGTTCTGAAATTTTCAACTTAAGTAGTTTTGGCCTTCTATTTAGTCTTTTAAAAAACAGAATTTCAAATTTTTATTTAGTACTTTTTTAATTAATTAATAAGTATTTTACAAAACGATATCTAATAGGGCTACAGCTCTGAAATTTTCAACATAAGTAGTTTTAGCCTATTATTGGACTTTTGAAAAACAGAATATTAAATTTTTATTTAGTTCTTTTTTAATTAATTTTTTTTAATTAATTAATAAATATTTTACAAAATGATTTCTAATAGGGCTACAGCTCTGAAAATTTCAACAAAAGTAGTTTTAGCCTTTTAATTGGACTTTTGAAAAACGGAATTTTAAATTTTTATTTAGTTCCTTTTTAATTAATTTTTTTTATTAATTAATATATATTTTACAAAACAATTTCTAATATGGTCAACAGCTCTGAAATTTTCAACTAATGAGTTTTAGCCTTTTAATTGGACTTTTGAAAACAGAATAATAAATTTTTATTTAGTTCTAATTTAATTGATTTTTTTAATTAATTAATAAATATTTTAATGATTTCTAATAAGGCTACAGCTCTAAAATTTTCAATAGAAGTAGTTTTGACCTTCAAATTGGACCTTTGAAAAACAGAATTTTGACATTCTATTTGTTTTTTAATTAATTAATTAACAAATATTTTACAAAACGATTTCTAACTGGGCTACATTTCTGAAATTTTCAACACAAATAGTTTTTGGCCTTCTAATTGGACTTTTGACAAAAAGAACTTTAAAATTTTAATTTGTTTTTTAATGAATTTTTAATTAATATTTTCACAAAAAGCGACTTCTAATATTCCTAGAGCTCTGAAAGTTTCAACATAAGTAGCGTTGACTTTCTAATTTTGCTTTTTACAAACATCACGTGTTAAAATATTCTTAAAGGGGTGTTGTATTATAGTTATTAAAGGGGAATTTTTTTATTGTTTCTCGACAAGGTAGGGGCTTCTAATATTAAGGTTTTACGTAGCAATTAGTTTTTAGAGTGTGAAGCGACCTTATGCTTACGCAGCAATAAACCTTTCATCGAGCAAAGCGAGCTCATGTTTGCATAGCAATGAATCTTTCAACGAGTTAAGTAAGCCTGTGCTTATGTGTCAATGACTTTTTCAGCGAGCGAAGCGAGCTCAATTTTGCGTTGCGAACCTTCCTGCGAGCGAAGCGCCAAAAATTGGGGCCTATACACCAATGACGGATTTCCTCAACTCAGGACTTCACAGCTGGCTAAAATATTTCACATGGTAAAATTTCGTGGCGAAGCACTGGTATTCAGCTAGTAGATATATATAATCATACAGAAAGAGTGGCTAGTTTTCTTTCCATACTTTGAGATTTCACTTTATCATTATGAATTTTGACATAATTTTTTAAATGTATGTTAATGCTAAACTTGAAATTTTCCAAAGTAATTGTATTAGAAGAATTCTTAAAATCTTTTGGCCTATTAAAATTATTATTAACGAAGCAATTTTAGAAAGGGCAGACATTACTTCAATCGAAGAAGAAATCGGCAAGAGAAGGTGGTGATGGACTGGTCATGTATAACGAATGCCAAAAGAGAATATAAAACTCACGTTTCTCTCTCCTGGGCTACTGATGGCAAGGAGAAAAGAGGAAGGCCTAGGACAACTTGGCAAAGTCAAATGCAATCAGACCTAAAAAAGGATCACTTAAATGGTCAAGAGCAGCGTTCGCCACTAACTTTTAGAAGCGGGCCGTATGACCTATATTGGAGTTTTTCGCGGGCCAGATACACCAAAATATGTATTTTTAATTATTATCGATTTAACAATAGATAACATTTCTGAAAACTGGAGAAAAAAAATTCCTAATAAAATTACAATTGATATTTGATTTTTTTTCCAAATAATTAAAAAAATAATAGTTTTCATTATTAGTAAATCAAATTCTAAAAAGAAGTGAATCTATTGTTTCAAAGTGATTGAACTTTTAATAAAAGTATTTATACTATACTTTCAGGTTACTCCGTTTTAGTCGATACCAATTGTGAGACGACAGCGCTGCTGTCGAAATCATTCAGTTTATTTTATGGTAGAGTCGATGTCTTTCGGAGTATTTGTTGCAATCAATTTAATAAATTGTACAAATGAGATTAAGTTAAGTTATTCCTGAAATTAGTCTTGATAAAAACCACCTTGCTAAAAGCTTCTTCATTTAGTTTCTTCGGGTACGTAGTGGAGAACTCTGTTCTACATAGTTAACACATATTATTTCGCATAGATTACAATTATGTGTGAAAAAAAGGTCCATACCGTGAAATTTGAGGTTTTTTAAATATCTTTTGTGGTGCCGGCGGGCCGCAGAAAAATCTGTGGCGGGCCAAATTCGGCCCGCGGGCCGCGTAGTGGCTAACACTGGTCTAGAGGAAGCAAGATCCCTGCCAAAAGATCGGAAGGTATGGAGAGGTATGCTGGATAAACGGCGTGAAGAGCCTAATTAGTTGGTTGGTTGGTTGTTTTCAGATTATCTGGCGCCGTCAGCAACACGAGGGCTATAATGCGCCGAAACATTCGTCATTAGACAAGCCAACATACATTTACAAACACCCATGCCAACACGGGACTCGAACCCGCAACCTCGCGGTCTAGAAGCCAGCACGCTAACCACTATACCGTTTGGTCGGCAAAGAGCCTAATTAAGTAAATATGTAATGCTCACTGACAAACAAGATTCTATTTAAATTTTGATCTTCGTTCCAAAATCACATTTTCTATCAGGAATGTCAGGAAAAAAATCCATCATTTTCAAAGCTAGTTAATTCAAAAGTTGTTTCTTATTTTTGAATTTCAAAAAATGTTCTTCATGTTTAACTCCGGCAACTTTTTGAAATTTCCAGAAAATATGAATAAAAACTAACCAGTATTCTTCAACATTTCTAATACTTTTAGAATATGCGAATACAAATCATCATGCGTTTGGTTTCTTATAGGAAAATTTGTTATTTAGTATTCAGTACTTATACTATCATTATACATATATACAAATTTATAGTACAGAATCACACCTTATTCACCAAGCCAACATTTAAGTGGAGTGAAGGCTTAAACTTGTGATCCTCAGGACAAATGTGAATTTTAACTCTAGCTGCTTGACAAACTCTGCCAGACAATGTCAACAAACAGTACTGTTTTTTTAAGATTCAACGAAGCGTTTAGTCAGACGTTACTTAAACGAGTTATCCATAGAAAGATCGCTTAACAATCCTTGGTACAGATGTAGACATTTCTTTAGTGTGATTTGATTTGGTATTTTTTTCTTTTCTTTTTTTTTTTTTTTTTTTTTTTTTCTTCTTCTCCGGTAAATGTTGTTTTTGGCGACAGATTTTAATTTAAGTTATATTTTAATTCAGTTAACTATTTATATTTTAATCTTCTTTCAATTACTACGTTTTTAATTTTGGCGAATTTTCTAAACGCCAAAAGGGAAAAAAATGCTAAATGTCCTGTACTACATCTGTTTCTAATCCTTACAAAACTACACTTACATCAAGAATGTCATGAACAATAACGAGAAAATTTCCCCAAAACTAGGTTAGATTCCTCAGTTCAAATATGAAAATCATTAATAAATTGCCACCTAATAAAATCTGACATGAAAATAGCTTAGCCTTAATATATACATATTTAATGAAGTATGCATTAAAGATTTCAAAGACCATTTTTTAAAAATGGCTTTTGAAATAGAATGCGACCGAATCGCATTTGTTGCTTTATACTTTTTTATTAACATTTAAAAAAAATTTACTCACCGAAAATAATGTAAATAATAATATCCGTAAGAAAAAAGTTAACCATTTACAAGTGCAAACAACATCAGCAGAACATCAACACAAAATATCATGGTTTTTTGCTTTGTCGTTTATAAATTCAGGATTATGGCCTTGTAGACTGAGCATCTAGCAAGATACTTGGTTTTTCGCACACAGCCTCATTTTAATCAAAATCGCTCTGGAAATGCCTTTTAAGGTTTTTTATACAGCCCCTAAATGCGAAATTTCCATAGAAATTCGATAAAGGCATAAAGAATTGAAAAATAAAGGTCTTTAACATAGATTTCTCTTTTCTTGAGCATCATGCATCGACGACTTTTATCCTCTGTTTCACTTGCAAGAAAGGATAATGCAATATTCATCGAAAAACATTTTCCCAATATCCCCATTTTGGTGGTGTTTCTTCTAATGAATGTAATAATTACCTCCAAAAAAAAGGCCAAACTGGCCATTTTTTTAAGTGAATTAAGATATGAAAACGAAAATGGTAAATTACTCCAATTCATGGCAAATTTAAATGCAGTGATCAGTTTTAAGTGCAATTGAAAGTTGGACGATGTTCCGAAGTCCTATACTAAACTTCAACTTAACTAGACATCACTTAGACGATAGATCGTCACAGTGCTCATAGGTATTTAATCCATTTTGGCGGAGTGAAGACATAATTCTCGCCAAACCTTATAGCCTTTTGATCTCTATAGGGTTGTGGTTTGGCGAACATTATGCTTTCACGCCGCCAAAATGGATTAAATACCTATGAGCACTGTGACGATCTACCGTCTAAGTGATGTCTAGTTTAATTGAAGTTTAGTATAGTTGTTTTTGCTTCCAAAGCTTGATAGAATTGTCACCGATAATGAATCAATCTATCCATTTTCAGCTCGATTGGATGAAGACAAGTGGGTTAGTAGTCCTCTAAAGTATTAAAAAAAAAAAAAAAAAAAAAACGTGTGTAAAAGCGGCATTTTAATGTCATACCCCAAAACTTCATAGAATCGAGGCCGTGCGCGAAAAACCAAGTATCTTGCTAGATGCTCAGTTTCACGAGCGGAGTGTTATAGTTGTATCAGGCCCGAAACAACCAGATCGTGACGTCACAGCGCAAACCCATCACAAATCACTACTTAGATAAGATTGCATACGAAGATGGATAAAGAAGCATCAAAGTTGGAATATTTACAATGCCTAACTACATAATCTATTATTCTAAATTAAAGTATAGGAATAAATTTAAAATTCTTATAATTTTAGGGAATAAATTTAAAAAATTAATTTGTTCAAAATTAATTTATTTAAAAGCTTGTTGTTTCAAAACTGATTGATGGTTACACTGAAATAATTTCAGTTTAATTTTTCTTAAAAACTAAAATACAAAAACATTATTATTTAAATAATCTTGTACTTCAATAAATAATCTTTTATTTAAAACCAGAAATTTCTTTACGAAGACATTGAATTTGAGATGTCACTTTGTCATTATGAATGTTGACATGATTTTTTAAATGTATGTTAATGCTAAACTTGAAATTTTCTAAAATAATTGTATTAGAAGAATCCTTAAAATCTTTTCGCCTGTTAAAATGATTAACGAAGTAATTTTAGAAAGGGCAGACATTATTTCAATCGAAGAAGAAATCGGTAAGAGAAGGTGAGGATGGACGGGTCAGGTATAAAGAATGCCAAAAGAGATTCTAACAAGCGTTTCTCTCTCCTGGGCAAGAGGAAAAGAGGAAGGGGACAACTTGGCAAAGTCAAATGCAATCAGACCGAAAAAGGGATAGCTTAAATGGTATAGAGGAAGCAAAATCCCTGATAAAAGATCGGAAGATATGGAGAGGTAGGCTGGAAACCTTAACAGTGTGAAGAGCCGAATTAAGAAAATAAGTAATGCTCACTGACAAACAAGATTCTATTCCAATTTTCGTCTTCGTTCCACAATCACATTGTAGGTCAGGAATGTCAAGAAGAAGATCCATCTTTTTCAAAACTAGTTCCTTCAAAAGTTGTTTCTAATTTTTGAATTTAAAAAAAATTTCTTCATGTTTAACTCCGATAACTTTTTAAAATTTCTAGAAAATATGAATAAAAACTAACCAGTATTCTTCAACATTTCTAATACTTTTAGAATATACGAATACAAATCATCATGCGTTTGGTTTCTTATAGGAAAATTTGTCATTCAGTATTCGGTAATTATATACTATCATTATACATACATACAAAATTTATAGTACAGAATCACACCTTATTCTATAAGCCAACATTTAAGTGGAGTGATGGCTTAAACTTGTGATCCTCAGGACAAATGTAAATTTTAACTCTAGCTGCTTGACAAACACTGCCATACAATGTCAACAATCAGTATTGTTTTTTTAAGATTCAAAGAAGCATTTAGTCAGACGTTGCTTAAACGGTAACGAAGATAAGTATCCATAGAAAGACCTCAAAACAATCCTTGGTACAGATGTAGTATAGGACATTTCTTTGGCGCAATTTTTTTTCAGATAAATGTTGTTTCTGGCGACGGATTTTATTTTAAGTTATAAATAATTAACTGAATTAAAATATATTTTAATCTTCTTTCAGTTACTGTGTTTTTAATTTTGGCGGATTTTCTAAACGCCAAAAGACGAAAAAAAAAAAAAAAAAAAAAATCGTAAATGTCATATACCACATCTGTTTTCAATCCTTACAAAAATACACTTACATTAAGAATGTCATGAACAATAACTAGAAAATTACCCCAAAACTTGTTTAGATTCCTCAGTTCAAATATTGAAAATCATTAATAAATGGTTACCTAATAAAATTTGACAGGAAAACAGCTTAGGCTTAATATATACATATTTAATGCAGTATACTTTAAAGATTTCAGAGACCATTTTTTAGAAATGGCTTTTGAAAGAGAATGCAACCGAATCGCATTTGGTGAGTTATACTTTTATAATAACATTTTGAAAAAAATGTACTCACCGAAAATATAAATAATATTTAATATCCATAAGAAAAAAGTGAACCATTTAAAAGTGCAAACAAAATCAACAGAACAACAACTCAAAATTTCATAGCTTTTTGCTGTGACGTCAAATTCGGTTAAAAGTTCAGAATTATGGCCTTGTAGACTGAGCATCTAGCAAGATACTTGGTTTTTCGCGCACGGCCTCGATAGAATGTATTGTCATCGACAGCAAGTTTATACGCCAAACTTTAGCTCGATCAGATAACGGCAAATGGTATAAATAGTCCTCCATAGAATGTTTGCCACACACACAAAATCAAACTTAATATTAAAAGATTTAAAAAATTTGTATTAGAGTTTTTAATTTCTGGAAATGAAAATAAAAGTTGACATTTGTTCCAGTTTGCGGTCACTTTGCAGAATCTAAATGAATGACATTGTATTTTACATTATGATTTGGTGAAAAAGATAGACAATAAGAGCCAGACTATTTTTCAGTCTAAAATGGCCAGTCTTATCAAAGGACCAATCTGTCAATTTTGTCGCAGACTAATATTCTCCACCAAAACTACGAGTATTTTACAAGCACGTGCGAAATGTGAAATGAGAGGTATCCTATGGAATAAAACTTCCTCACCAAAGTTCAATCGAAAGTTATAACCTCAAATCGCGATTGGATTTTTGACTGGGAGTTCTTCTCGGTCTGACCTTTAATTTCATACATCTTACATACCTGTAATATTTGTGATCTTCTTTTGAATACCGGTAGGCCTTAACAAGACTTTTGAGCAAGCTTCCAATGATAGTCTCAAAACTTACTGGAATGTGTTTAAAGTATGTAAGAGTGAGTTATCAATCAAGCAAAAATAATGTCATTACTTCAGTGAATGAGTTCTTACAAACCTGTGCTGTTTACCAATGATTACAACGTTATATATACCTATTCGTCGATTGATTTTTTATTGAGTTCTATATAAGGAAGTGTTTATTTTCCATTGCTATTGGACGCCATATACTATCATTTGTTGACCAATGAAGACATCTCGATCGTTAAACCAGGAAATTAATTTGAAAATTTCGACGGGATCCATTTTTTAACTTTCAAAGTGAGATGATTTTACACACGAGAAGGTCGTGCATGGCAACGGCTGCATTCTACAAAGAAAAAGAGAAAAAACACTTTTTTAAAGTTAGTTTTTTAAGTTTGGCATTTATTCCATGCAAAATTCACAACCTTCTGTTGACGGAAATTACGTTCAAAAAAAATTTTGAATACAAAAAATAAAGATGGATCCCGATCAAAGCCCAAGTCCGAAAAAAACTAGTGCTTGTGGTAAAGATGCGAAAAGTGACGCTAGTAAAGATTAGTAGAAAGACATTAAAAAATGGGGACAAAATGCAGTAGAGAAGAGAAAAGCGACGATGAAGATGTGAAAAAAGAAGATAAGCATGCGAGTGATGATGATGAAGAGAAAAAAGACAGTAAAATTGGGGGAAAGGATGGTAAAGAAGAAGAAAGTGGTGGTAAAGATTCCTCCAGTGGAAAAGAAAATGAATATGATATCGACGGCTTACGGGAGACATTTAACCAGTATTCCAAGTCTAGTGTCATGGGCAGTGGCGGTTCGGGCCTCAGGAATAAAGATGTTAAAAAATGGTTTGAGGCAGCGGGTCTTCTTGGAGAGGAGACCGGAATTTATGAAAGAGACTTTGATGATGCATTTGATAAACAATCAAAAGGACTGAACGCTATCAACTTGCACGGCTTTAAAAAACTTGTCAATCACCTCAGCAAGGAAAAGGGAAAAGAACCGAAAGGGTTTTTCGAAAAACTTGCTTCTGCTGAAGCACCAGAAGATGGCAAATGATAACTTGTGAGGGTTATGACAGGATCAGTTGAGGATGATATGCCAGATTTTTGAGAAATAGACTATAACCTGGCAGGTAACATCAATTTAATTAAACGCTTTAGAATTTCTGATGCTGATAAACATGGATTCGGTCATTGTCTCAAAATGTTTCAAAATAAAAGATCGGGGAGAATTGTGCTATGGTTTTCTTTCATTTGTTAAATTTTTTTTTCTTTTTCTTTTTTTGCAATAAGAAAATTTTAAATGTATTTTACTAGTTATCTATAAAAATTTTGAAATTTGTTTTAAATTTTCTTTTAATAAGTTGCAGGGCTATAAATTATAGTACAATAATAATAATATAATCCAAAACATCTGATAACAGTTTTGGAACATAACGTCAGATTGTTGACCCCATTGCCATAAAAAGTTGTAATGCTTTCGTGCATAATGTAAAACGGACATCGTTCTCTCATGCGTTGTGAAAATACATTGTAACAGCATTAAAAGAGTATGCTATGGTGCAATTTGTTAAAAGAATTTAATATTTTGTCGATACCTCTCCATTGAGTAAAAATTTCATGTCCGATATATAGATTGTGTGCTGAGAACTGCTTGCATAAAACCGCGCCAAATTATGGCAAACATAGGCAGCGGGGCTGCCATTTTTTAGCGAAAATCACCTCGGTGCATAGTTCGTACTGGACTTGGAGTTTTAAACCAAATGGCAACAGCCACCATTTTTTAAATAACAGAGAGGGGTTTACACTAAAAGATTTCGATGTCGTCTAGATGCTCAAAATTATGAGACATGTGTATGGCTGTGTTACATAAACAGACAGTTGGAACTTCCAAACCTAACCAAAATTGAATTTTTCAAAATTTAAATATTTAATTTATTCACAATTACATCGAAATCTAAAAAAATTTGAAACACAGTTTTTAATCATTTGTGACTCTTTTAAAGACTTACTTTCTTATAAAGATGTGATTTATTAAGATTACTTATTTATTTTATTATTTTTTGACATTTTAATTTTTTGTTCGCTGTTATAAAAAGAAAATATTCTAGCACTGGTACTCAACTTGTTCAATGATGATTCCTTTTATGACCTCACTAGTATAAAGCTTATATTAAGCTTTCAGAAAGAAAAGAAAAATCGTATCTATTTGAATCGTTATCTTCGTATTATTAGTTTCAGTTCCGGATTTGAAATTGGTTTTTATTTTGGAGATTGAGATTGGCACCAGGTATTTTTGAAGTTACTTTTTTAGATAAAAATTATACTGAATTAAAGTTTTCTTAATCTTTCAGTCCAAACAGTACACGTTCATATTCTTTTCGAAACTTATCGTCTAAAATTATGTATGATATTTTGTTTATCAATTGTGGCGGTGTTGGGACTCCTAGTAGACTATATAATTAAGGCGAAATTGTTATTACAAATCCCCTGAAGTTCAAATGCTGCCGTTTACCTTATTACACTATTCATCTTTTACACTAATTATTTTTTCAACATGTAATGTTTTGTTTCTATTCAATTTTGTAAAAAGATAACACAAATAAGATGATGTACCTGCTAATATTTTGTTTTTGTTTATATTTTGCTAATATTTTGTTGCTGTTGTTGCCTTATTTATAAGATAAACAATTTGCTTTTTCAACCTGGAAATGTCAAGGAGCATTCTGATTTTGGAAAAAATCCGGGTAATGTCGGGGAATTTTTTTTTTTTTTTTTTTTTTAAATTTTAAGAAAATCGGGTAAATTTTCTGTAAGTTTGTTATGTTTGGAAGGTACGTTTCCCCCTTCATCCATATTTTGGAGCCGTTACCTGGAGAATTGTGGTGGTGTTAATGGTTAAAAGTTTAATGTTACGGAATAGGTTTAAAATTTTGGGTTAAATTTCTAGATCCGGTACGGATTTTAAGCCAAGGTGATTTTCGCCAAAAAATGGCAACACTGCCATTTTTTATTATGGTTGCCATAATTTGACTCAGTTTTATGTAAACAATTCTTAGCGCGAAATCCTTACCGGATTTGGAATTTTAACCAAATTTTCATTACTGCCAAAACTGTTTTAAAAAAGATTAGCGTATTTCCTCTTTAACACACTTGTTCTAATTTATCAAAGGGAAATATATCAGAGGAACTTTTTTTCCTGAATTTTGTGACCACCCTGTTATTAAAATGTTTATTTGTTATGTTGTAATAAAATTTACTTATTTGTTAAGGTATTTTGTTATTTTTTATTTATTTATGATCTTTTTAGTATCTTGCAATGAATATGGCAGCCTACGAGTTATTTTCCGAGGCTGATTGTAAGTATACATTTTAAATAGTATTTCTAAATGGCAAGTTATTATTGGAAAGCAGTGTTAAAAAAATCTATTCCTGACGTGGGATGTATTTTTTTCTGTATGCCCATCTGGACTAGTGTTTAATAAATAAAAAAAATTTGACCTTATCTAAACAAGTTGTTGTTAGTGGAACTTGTTTAATTCAAGCGTGTCTAATTCAAAATTGTCACTAATTAGTAGGATTCTCTTGGTACTTTGAATTCTGTATTAAATCAGTGTAAATAAAACACGGATAATTTAAAGCTTAATTTCCGTAATCGAAAACTTTTGTGACAAAATAGCAGTAAAAAGTTCATCTAAATGCTGGAGTTTTGAGAGTAAAATTTTGGCCCTCTGGGACAATGTAACTGAAAGTATTCCAGGGCAATGTAGAAGAAATCTTCTTAGGAATATTTAGAAGAGCCAACATAAGTGTTGTTGTTTTCCATTCACTAAACATACTTGAAGATTTTGTCAACTTTAAACGACTAAACTTGACAAGAAAAAAATCTCGTGTAAAATTTTTGTAAATTTGGTAATCTGTTAGTTGGGTACCGTATAAAAATTGCTAAATTGCAAACCTAACTCATCCAAACTAACATTTTTCAAAACATTTATAATTCCTATAACAAACTGTAATGAGGCTTCAGTAACAACTCTATAACAAAACATAAATATTTGGTTTGGCGATACATTTTTGTACGTGACACAAGCTTAACATTGGTGTAAACATTTAAGCTTGGCACCAACTGGTACCCAGTTGACGGAAGAGTACCAATAATTGTAATTTGCTTTATTCAATGACATGTATGCATTAAATCTTTTTTATTTGCATACATACAGTCTTTAATTCTTTAGAGTTACAATGATCTTTCTCGATAAATATTTACTTAAACACAGAATGACTTTTTCAGTCATTCAGTGGGTCAAATACCAAGCTAAAAGATGTAACTTCTGTAATTCAAAGTTTTGGATAATTCAACTAAGCTAGAGATCTTTTAGTGAAACTAAACAAGGTTTAGGGATTATGTGAATTATGAATGTAAGATGTATGTATTTTTTGTATATAGTAATAGGTAAGAAACTTGTTATGTCAATATCAGACAACAACAAAAAATCTAATGAAACAATTATACATTAATTTAGATAAATGTAATGCTATAAATTTGATAAACAAAATAACTCTTGTTGTAATTTAACATTAATAAATTTCAATATTTTCTGATTTCTGTATTAGTTGTTTAAAATTTAAATTAATGATAAAAGTTAATTGTTAGGAAAGAAAATTTCTTCAATATATGTTTTGTTCCCTTTCAGTGGAACAGTGTCCTTGTGAATTTTGTGGTGAACCTTTTCCATTTGAAATTTTAGTTGAACATCAGGTATGCTATTTCAACAATTTAAAAAAAATTCAGAAATATTTCCTGTCCAAAATACAGACAGATGTTAAACGCATTGATTAATTTAAATATTTTTACATTTTTTTTATTTAAACAAAAAATTAACTTTTTATCACCCCTTTCCCTAATTCTCGCCTTTGTACAATAGTGACTGTAAATCGTGCATTGGTTGTCAGACAGTATTCTCATATTTGTAGTTTAAAAAGGTATTCCATTTTTAATTTAGAATCGTACCTTAAGGATTTTTGATACAATCCTCATGTAGGTCTTGCATTGTGAAATATGCAATCAAACCACTCAATACTGATACTCTATGAACTTCCTAGTTAGACCAGTGAAATGTGCTTAGTGGTTTCGTAAAATGTCTTTGGACAATTGTTAAAAATGAGGAACTTGCACGTTTTTTGGTTTTATTTTTTAATAAAAGTAAAGAAAAAATCATGAAATACAATACCATTCTTTCAAAAATTTGAGCTCGGATAGATATTTAAAAAAAATATTTAATTTTTCACTTTGCAATTTGGCGGGAAAAAGCTACTTTTGCATGTGACATCAACGTGCTGATAATGAACCAGTCTAAAACCTGTGTCAGACCAGTTTCCTCCTTTTATTTTTGACGGAATCTATGCGTACGTTTTTTTTATGCGTTTTTGGTCACGTGACTTTTGCTTTGATTTCAAATTCGATTTTTGATTAATTGAAAGCATGGAGATAAAAAATAATTGCACTGCTCAAATATATTCTTTGGATAACACTAGAAAGTACAAAAAATATTAATTTTCCTTACTTGTGCAAGTTCCTCATTAGTGATTTTGTCCAAAATATTAATACTAAATTACTAAAAAAAATCCTCTAATGAAAAAACTATAGTGATTGTCACTTTTATGGTTAAACTACATTAAAAGATATCCATAATATTAATCTATAAAAGATTGAGTGTGATCTTGATTTAAAAGTTTAACAAATGAAATTGCTAATGTTCAACAATGTTGTGCAACATTCAAATTGGCAAAATAATAAATGCCCTGACTGATTCATTCATCAATAACTGTCACAAATTGAGCTGAAATTTGACACAGGTATTACTTGGAATTTTGTATGCATAGATTCCTTGAAACAGTGTTGCAATTGAAGGGGTGAAATTGAGAACTGGGGAAATGCTCACAACTCTAGCTTCACTTGACCAATTTGAACAGGGTTTTATCCTTAGTGTATTTTAACTCATCCAGATTATTGGGAATGCAATATTTTTGTTAAATCAATGTATTCACATATAACTACTTATTGCTAGTTTAGTGTATAAACTTTTATTAGTTTTCAAAGCAAATCGTCTCTTTTAGAAACACTACTTTATTTAATTTATTAAAATTAAGTTTCCATCAAATATTTCTCTACTACTGGCAACCTGGCTAAGCCTGACTCCTGTAACTACTACCAGAATGAAACATGAAATTTGGCACGGGTATTACTTAGAACTTTGAATATATAGACTCCTTAAAATAGTAAATTTTGTGATAAAGGGATGAATTTGAGCTTTATTGGACTAATTTGTACAGGGGGGGGGGGTTTCTCCTTAGGGTATTTTAACTCATCCAGATAGCAATGCCTGACATATGTAGCTACTACCAGAATGAATCAACCATTAGTGTGTAACAATTTTATTGTACATGTTTAAATTTCTTCTTTAAATTTCTGATATGGCTAGTTTCTTAAATCAGAACTTCAGTATGTTGTAAATGAAGCAAACTTGGCTTGAAGACCCAAATTTTCCTCTGTCTTGCAGGAGAATTTGGTTGCAATCAATCCGTAGACCTGTTGCAATCTCTGATTTCAAAATAGGCATTACAATGAATGTGATAATCTCCTGTCCTTTGACGAACTGCCTTGTGAGAGTTTTTTTCCCCCATATATTAGCCAGTGCTGTGAAGTTTCTCTTTGAAGTTAACAGATTGAGAACAAATTGAAAATTCGATTCACAGAATTTTATGTTTTTACAATATCATCTTCTTGATTTCTGTGTGCTTGATACGTCATGCACGTGGTTTCTCGATTATTATTTTTTATTTAAACTTATCCTAAACAAATAATAATTTGAAAATGGGAATCTACTTTTATTTGGTTTAAAGTGCCAACAAAATGTATCTCGTTAAGTAGGGTTTGCATACAATGCCAGGGGTCTATGCAGAAGGAATTTTGGGTCCTTTTAAGAAACTTTCACAAAATTCCATAATCAACAAAAGGACCCTTCACAAAATTCCACAACCAACAAACAGACCTTTCACAAATTCCATGTAAAATGTACATCTAAAATTGAGATAGTATTTAAATCATCTAGGAGTAGAAGGATATCATTGTAAATATTTATAAGTATCAACTCAACATTAAAAATTTTAAATTGTTATTATTGCATGAAAGTTTTGCAAAAATATATCATATTAGAAATTCTTCACGCAATTGATTTTTTTTCACAAAGTTTAATTTTTTTTTTTCACCAAAAAAGCACCCTGTAAAAAAAATCTGGATAGACTCCTGAATGCAGAGATATGCATTTATTGAAAGGTTATTGGATTTAAATTTTTTTTTTTTTTTTTTATTATAATCATTACTATGAACCTTTTATTTTGATTAAAATGTCCTTTAAAACTCCTTATCTATACCTTTTTTAAAATCTGTACGACCATGTCCCCAATATAACTATGGCTCCCCTTACCCCTTGGACATATAAAGAATTAGCAATATGTTTTTCAGTAAGGAAATTATTAAAATGTCTGACAAACAAAAACAAAAAAAAAGCTTTAAAACACTTTGAAAGTACTATTATAGAAAGTTATTAATCAGCAGTAAAAATAATTTAGGAAGGTTGTTTTACCGAACCTTTATCGGATTTGTACAATAGGGTGGTTCGAGAAAAAAAATTGTTTTTGAAATTCATGAGGTGAAAAAAGTTGATACCATCTTGATAACAAAAACTAAACAAATTTGAAAAAAATAATATCTTCTGATCACGCATTCACCTCAAAGTTTGGAGAAAATACAAAAAATAACTATTTTTCCTAAATTTATTTAAATTTTGAATAAATATTAAAAATACTCTTTTTCCATCAATTTGTAGAATACATCAATCACTAAATTATCGAGGTACATTAGTTTCTATTGTGTAGAATGAAGTAGATAGAAATTAGAAAAAAATCAAATTATTAATTATTCTATAATAATCGTTCGCGCATAACCTTTGAAACATTGATAAAAACTGTGTTTTGGCGGGTTTCAATCTGGATGGCCTTTTTCGTGGTGTCTTCTCTTCCTTTGAAGATCATAAACTTACTTATTCATTGGATCATAATGTGTGTGGCTGTGATTGGGACTGCCATGAATACTGGCTGAAAATAACCTGACAGATCAAATTGCACTTTGGTAGACCACTACATTGGGATATATGCCTTCTATACTCCAATAAACTACCATTCAGACGCTTATTTAAACACGTAGATAGTACTACAACAAGACAACATCTTTCAGTGAGATAAAAAATTGAAGAACAGTGAAAAATTTCCCTCTACTGATTTTTTACATTTTGAATATTCAATTCCTCAAGTTAAGATGAAAGTACTGAGCACAGATCAGTTATATCTTCTTGATAATTTTGCAGCAATTAGATCAGGCCAATGACTTGACAGCTCACAAACCCAATCTCCTTTCACACTCCAGATGGCTAACAACAGAAAGCAGAGTACTTAGAGTATATGCGAGTGAATGCAAACCATCGAATGAACTCAAGCAAGTGGTATTCTTCATTTTAAATTGTTACATGCCACATTAATTTCGAATTAAAAAAAAAAGTTTATTTTCTGAAGGACCTAAGAACATATATGTGGCAATTTGATTGTCTCGATACCTCCCTGAATATTTACTGAAAGTTTTAAACTCAGTTATTGGACGAAATGCTTTCTTCCTTCACCCAAAAAGTATGATTTTGTACTCAAAGAGAGATGTAAGAGAACTGAGGCGTCGGGTTTTGAAATCTTGAGAACTTTCCTAGAGAAAGACTATCGGGCATTTCAAGACAACTAAACTTAACTTTATTGCCACTGATTACGTGGACATAATCAATTGGAATGCTTGTAATAGGCCTCCTCCTTTGTTAAGAGTAACAAACAAACATTAGTTGGTAAAGACTGGCACATACGAGGTAGCACAGCTGTATTGGAGGAAACAGGGAAAGACTGGAAGATTGGCTAGTCTGACCGAGCATAGTTCCAAAATACACGATCTTTCAACAAACAAACAATTCAAAACCACCACATAGTTTTTTCCTCATAAATACAATATCCCAAGTTTAAAACTGTACATCAGCGTATAAAAACCTCTTCAATTTTTTATCCAGAATTAGGCAAGATTGGCTAATTCCAACGACCGATTCACAACGTTCCACATCTGGATTGGCGTATGTCTGGCAATATTGGCCAGCGTATCTGTCCTGCTATGGACCATTGAAATCAGACTTAACTCGTTTCCTTGTCACTCACAAGCTGTGGAACACTTATGTAGAGAGACAAGACAAAAAGTGGGTGGCGCTGACTCAAACAACGTTAGGACAACACTTTTTTTTTTTAATGATCCATAATGTCCGACTTTTCTACGAAAGTTTCCTTCAAAGTGCATCACTGGGATAGGAAGCTAGAGAAAAAAGTGAACCAAATGAATAATAGCATGTTTTTTAAAAAAATGTAAGAATAAATAACATTAGTATCCATTTTACAGAAAAATCATTATTTTTTACAAAAAATTTTACTTTTGAGTATTTTTAATTAGTAATATTTGTCTTAAAAATACATAAAATAGTGTTTTCCTGTGTTATACCACCTTTTCACAACACATTTCAAACTATTGCCTTTCAAATATATAACGTTTCGAAATTTAAAAAAATTTAGTTAAAATTAGTTATTTTTTGTATTTTCTTCAAACTTTGAGGTGAATGCACGATCGGAAGATATTTTTTTTTCAAAATTTTTTGTACAGTTTTTCTTATCAAGATGTGTATCAACTTTTTTCACCTAATGCGTTTCAAAAATAAAAAATAAAAATTTTAGAACCACCCTAATGTACAAAAGCGTTATGAAGTACAAATTTGTTTATTGCAACACAAATGTGCTGAACAATTTTTTACCTATTTTTTTCCTCATTAATATTGAAATATTAATTACAAGGTTGAATAACAGGTTTTGTTGCATATTAAAAACCCAGCTATAAAATCTGATCATCCTATAACATAGTTATGAGGATTGCTTGCATTTTATTTCAACAGCTCAAATTAATGAAATTTTTGTTAAGTCATTGTAAAACTGCATAACCCTATAATTTTTACCGTATCATCATTATAAAAAATGTAACTTGTACAATTTCTTTCTATTTTTTTGCCCTTTTTCTTTTCTTGCATTTCCTTAAATAATTTTGATCTAATATATTTATTTTTATTTTAGTCTGGTTGTAGACCAGATATAGCTCGCTACAATTTTGACAAAGTCGTTGATAGTGACGAAAGTAGTGATGAAGACATCAACATTCAGGAGGTAATTGCTGAAGTTTCACCTCCAAAACAAGTGCAACCTATTGAAACTGACAAAAGTAGTACCCAGATGACGGAACCAAAAGCGACAGATTTCAAAGATTTGGTTAAGGTGGCAAAAGAATCCATTAAAGAATCTGTGAAAATAAATGAAGAGGTAAAAACTCTTTTAATGAAATATATCTATATTAACTCATCGTATTCACAGGTGAGATTTCTCTCTACCTAGTGCAGTTAAAACTTAAATATATTAGCCTGTTGTTGGTCTTCAAATTTGTATTTGCAACCGGATTTTTATTGGGTTGACAAGAAATTAATGTCAATTTTTTAGTGTAAAAAAAACTCAATTTTTTGCTTTCAATTACCCATATGTATATGGTTTAATTATATGTACATTAAATTATATTTTTAATTCAAATATATAATTTTTTTTTATTCATTTGCTTTAGATAGGTATAAACTATCATTCTAATTAAAATGTTTTATTTTAAAAGTGTTGTTTATTGCTGGAAAAACTGAGGACCAAATGACGCTTATATATGTGCATGATCGCCTGTGGTTTAAAAAAAAAGTGGAAATTAATAATTTTTTTGATAAGTCATTAGGAGATGCTCCGTCATTAGTTTTATTGCTTATTTCAAATTTTGGATAAAGCTGGACTAAAACTGTTTATAATAATGATTTGGGCTGTACGCTACTGAACAAGCCATTTAGGAATGTTATTGTGTGTTGCTCGTGTCTTGGGAGAGTCATAATTTGTTGCTGGTATGGAATATTATCCTCTTACATTTTACAAGCAATATTTTCAGATTTTTTTATTGTTTTCCATAGCTCAAGGAAAAATTGGCCTAATCAAGTCCTGGAAAAAAGACAAATTAAAACAAAATGTTTACGCAATTTTATTTTATGCTGTGTAGATTTATTGCAGGCTGTGTTATAGATGTGCAATAAATCTACAGGTATCCCTAAGCGAGAAAGCTTGGATCTTGTACTTGATTTTTTTTGTTTGACATTTTATTAAACACAATTAACTGAAGTAATATGTTTTTTTGATTCATATATGTAATATTTTGGTGCAAAATTTACCATTATTTTCTTTTACATTTTTTGTATCATAACGTTGGCATAAGTGCAAGTTCCAATCGGGAATTTTCTGTAAATCAGGGAAATGTCATAGAATTTTGTTTCTCAATATTTTTAATGTTATTTCTTGAGTCATGGATTTGGGACATTTTATTTTAGCAGAAACCCTGTACATGATATGTTTGTTTAATAGCTTTGCAATCAATCTTGAAATATAAAACCCTTGTTAATTTTTTTTCTTTATTTGTTGATATATATTCCAAACATATTGTTATCTTTATATTTGTTTGTTTAATGTTTAACTAGAATTATTAATTCCTTAAAATAGAAACAAAAGTCTCCACCTTCTAAAGAATTCAAAAAGTTATCTGTTGAAGATCCAATTATGCAGGTATTTATTTAATTTAGTATTTCAATTTAATAAGATTTCTCCACAGAGCTTCCATATGGAATGGGAACTTTATTTTCAATTGATTAAGGGCTTCATTTTATAATAATTTAATTTGTAAACGAGGCTAATTATTTAAAGTTATCTTTGAAATAAAAAAAATAAAAAATTTCTAAACGATGTTCTTCAAAAGTTATTATTTTGTTTGACTAAAAGAAATTGATACTTAAATAGTTCAAAAACATATAATTAATATTACCTAGGAATCATTTCAAGATTTTTTCAGTTATCTTAAAAAAAAAGATGAAATAATAAAAAGTCATGTAAAATAAGAAATTTAGAATAAACTACTCAATTGCTGCCAAAAAAAAAAGAGAAGGAAATGTTTAAAAACTGCAATGGCATTATGAAAGAAAACTTAATTTATATAAAAGGAAAGTGATTTTAGTGATACATTTAGGTTATTTTAATTATCTGTACCTCGGAGACAAACAAACTCTAGTCCAAATTTGGTGGGGGGTTTTTTGCAGATCTTTTAAAAGTTTTTTACTGAGCCATAACTTCCAGCTTTATGTAGAGTCGAATCAGAGATGGATTCAGTTATTGCACTTTTCTGTAAAAATGCCAATGACTTAGTTTCTAAGGCACAGATTGTGAAAAGCATCTGAAACAGGCTCAAACTATTTTTTTTTTTTTTAAGTGATAGTTATCACACACAATCATTCAGACATCAGCTGAAATATTGTTTTCAAGTATAAACAAGTTAGAATAAAAAAATGACTAAATGAATTTTATGTGTAGCTTTTTTTATTAAACTTAACAATTTATTTCTTTATCAAAATCATAGCTTCAAATATTGGGGGAAAATTGAAAAATCTTTATTGAATTAAATTTTCTTTTGAATAAACAAAAGTTTGATTGTCTACATTTTGTGTTTTCTTTTCTTGCGACTCAATTTTCAAATTAAAAATCTACGATGTATTTTTGATATTTACCGAAAATTAGCTCATTACCAACAATTAGGAAAATTAGGTCACTATATTAGGTCCATGAGCTTGTAAAATACTGGAGATTTTAAAATATACTAATTCGAAATGGCTATCTGTACTTTCACTAGTTTCTTATTCAATGTTTTCTAATTTTTTCTATTCTGAAGTACTCTTATTAAGTTTCTTTAATAGGGTGAGTTTATATTTTTAGTAAGTTTTAAATGCTGAAAATTTTTTAATGTATTTTTTCGCTCAGGAGACTGGTATAAAATTAATGACTTATGGATCCAATACAAATAAGAGTAAACAAATTGAAAATGAAAAACCAAGCTTTAAGGTTCCATCAATAGCACTCCTTAACAATGCAGACCAAAAAGAAGTTGATGAAGGTTGCAACAGCATTTCAGATGATGAAGAAGGAGAGAGCTTGGAAGATTTTTGGAAGAGAGCAGAGATTGTCAATTACCAAAGACTAAAAAAAATGAAGGCAGTAAATGCTGTTTAGATAACTTGCTTACTGTTTATCTTGATTATTGTTAATGAAAGATGTATATAGTATATATTAATTTTTATACAACTGTAAGCGTGTTTGGAAATAAATTTAAAATGTTTTTATTGATGCCGATATGTTTATTTTTTTCGGACCTTGACAAAATGGAGATCTGAGTTAGAGACGCAAGTGATTTTTTCTTAAATTTGCAACTTTTGTATAAAATATCTTGCATTTATCTTGCAGCTGCTAAGAAAACCACCCTTAGAAAGTCTTGATCTCTCACGAAATAAATGGATGCTGTGAAAAAAAAGTTGTATAAATTTGTCAGCCAGAAAAAGTTATGAAATCTAACAGTTGCCACCAAGCATGTATGTTTCATTTCTTTAAACTAGAAAAATAAAAACCAACATTGGCAATCAGTACTTGGTAGGCTAAGAGTTATTTTGAAGTGATCTCATTTCATATGTTTGAAGTACTTTGTACTCAGTGCACTGAATTGAGTTTAATTCCATGAAAACTCTAGCTGACCAAGTACTGATTGCCTATAGTAGTTCCTCTAAATAATCTCAACTTCAATAATTTTTACAAATATCCCAAAGAAATTAAACGCAGCTGCTTGCGACAACCATTAGATTTCATAACTTTTCTGGCTGACCATTTTATTTAGCATTTTTCTCTCGCAACTTCTAGGAGAGATTAATTTTTTTGTTGTATCAGTTCATTATGAGCAAGATAGCATAGATCCATCAACCCTATCTATTGAAATATTAATAGTACTTAAGAAAGGCTCTATTTCAAAATATTGGTGTGGTATTAAAAATACGTCTGGCAAAACTGATAATGAAAGCTAAGTTGTGAAAGTTCAAAAAGCGGCTTAAGCTCGGTCAACATTTACACTTGCTTGTTCTGCAGCTTTGGCATCAGATTAAACGGCAGAACACTGTTGTGTTCCTCGATTAGAGGGGTTTTATTACGTTTAAGACAGTGCAATAAAGTTAGTTGGATCATGGTCCATTTAGCCAGCTGGGGTAATTCAAATTTTTCTACTAGTCTTAAAGAAGATGCGTAACATGCAATGAAACTGTATGATTAAGTTTAGACACAATGATTTTACACTTGTAAGTCACTAAAGCAAAGTGAATTTGGTGAGATGGTTGAAAAGAATTATACTTTATTTTGATGTTGGCCTTTTTATTCAAGCAATATAATCACTTTCTGCAAATCAATCCAAACTCATGGCGGCAGAATGTCAATCTAATAGAGGTCATATTTTTACATAAATGTGCATGCATTTTTCATTGAATTAATTGTTCATTTTACATGTAGTTCTTACACTTGCAAAATAAATTTTCAATAAATATTTCATTTCAACATCTTTATTGGAAGTCTTCTAATACTTAATAATTAAGAATACATTTACATGTCAAACAAAATAAATAATTTTAAGTAACACAATCAAATATCTCAAATTTGTGTACATAATCTTGGTTCATATATTAAGATTTTAATTGATTTCTAGGTCAAAACAATAATAATACAAATGGAAGTCTCAAGAAGGGTAGTACCAGAGCAAAAAAAGATAAATACTTTAAGTTTTTACCAAGTAGATATTGGTTAGAAGCTTTGTTGAATAAGACAGAGGCTTAGGCTCTTTAATTTATCTCGTGAAAGAAATTCATCAATTGCTTCATGAATGTGATCGAGATAACCATACAATCTAGCTTTTTTAGCACTTATATGGCTATTATCTGTTGATTAGAAAACATTCATGGCTACATGTTTGAAGCAAGATAAGATGTACAAGAACATCAAATTATGTATATATACAAAATTATGGAATGTGTATTCAGTATACATGTGAATAACTGGCATTGCAGAACTTGAAACAGCAATTTTTGTCTAATTACAGTTCTACATTCTTTAGGTTTGAGCTAGATGATGAAGGGAATTCCATGCTCTCAGGAATAAGTTTCCCAATCGGTTTCTTTGATTTCTGAAAAATAAAATGTGTATTTCTTTAGCTTTCTAAAAACAAATACTAAAATTAAAACATTAACTTGAAAAGAGTTAATCTGAGTTGCTACTAACCACTAACTTTTCTAGGTTTTCCAAATAATTTTTTTAAATTTAAGACAAGATATGTAAATATCTTGATGTTCTTTGAAATTAAGATAATTAGTTTAATGTACTTCACAGGTTTTGGAAGTGCAGAAAATCCTTTTTTTTATTTTCTATTTGTTATGAATTTTTACTTCTGGAGAGAAATAAGATTTTGTTCTTCACTGCACAATCAGTACAATATGCATTTAACTCTTAATGAGAAAGAAAAATCCATATTTTTCCAAAGAATTAAGACTAATTGTCAATTACCTTGGAATTTTTACATGAGGCTATTTTCATACGGTTTTTAACTCAAGATCTCTAAAATAAACCGCAATTGCACGTAAAAGTTGGCAATCCATATAAAGGACTTAAATTAAATATATTGATTTTGTGGGTTAATTTACATTTAGTATTTGAAAACAAGCATCTGAATCTACAGTCAGCATTAAAAGTGAACATATATTGTAAAACATATTTCCCAAAATGTAAATATTACTTAAAAAAACTTACATAAAAATCTAAATGTAATGTATTCCCTTTGGAACCTTCAATTTCCCATTTAGAATTCTCTAGTATTTTCCGGTGTTAGCAAGAGGAGCCTTGAATAATCGAGCGTCACTAGTAAACCTATAAATGCTCCGTATTTCGGTTTACCACGCCTTTTGACATAATCAACTCTTGGAGCTAACCAAACGTTATCCCGTCTCTTCCCCTCTCTTGGAAATAAACTTTTGTTTTCACACATCCACGATTGTTTACTTATAACGATCAACGTCCAAGGTACTGTTACATATATATTTGAAAACATTTGTTTTATCAAGGAGAAAAATTATAAAGCTAGTCACTGTACAGTGAAATTCTTTTAACTTTGGCAAACATTATTAGCATGAAATTGAACAATTAATATTTTTTTGGCCCACCATATGCCTTTATGACTGTTTTGGGTATGGAAAGAGCTAATATTTGGATTTCTATTGCCTAAATGAATTCCCAAAGCAGTTTTAATATATTTTGAAATTGTTCCTTGCTTGTAACAGTATCATTTCTCAATTTTCTTCATTGTTCCTCAGACATGTTCACTGGACTGGGGTGGTGGATTCAGTTGCATAGCTTTACTATTGCACATGTAAGCTTGGGGTTGTTGTTCTGCTGTAAAACCCAGGAGTTTCGTAAACTCAGCTCCTTTATACTTTTGCTAACATTCTGTTTCAGTATATCTAAGTAGACAAAACGATCCATTTAAGATTCTACAAAAGCAAAAACCCTGACACTACTATGCACCCCCAAACCCTTTGGTATCATTCACTATACTTCTCTGTCGACACTATATTTCTTTGCTGTAGTTCAGAATTTGCAGTTCTACAATTTTTTTTTTTTTCATGTGTTAATGCCTCCACTTTAGATTCACCATGAACCAAAACATTCACCCAACACAGTAAGTGGTCTTTGAAGCCTTTGATAGTAGACGTTTACGAAGATTTTCCTCATTGTTGACTTTTTACTTAGGACTCCACCTTTATATCCAACAGAATTCAATGCTCTGATAATGCTTGCACTAACTGGTGATCGTTTTGCATTGGAAATGTCTTTCTCAATTTTGACAGCACTAATGCTAGAGCACTGGTTTAATTTTGCAAAGATCTGTGTGTGCCTCCATATTTGATCATTTCTTTGGTTGCTCTGAAAGTGGCCCCATCTGAATAGTTCAGTCCCACAATGTCTTGGGATGATACCTTGGACAGCCGAGTGATTTTTTTCAAGGATTTACCTTAATTTTTTTGCACAAGTTTATGTACTTCTTCACTAGTCTCTTTACGACGTGTTTCCATAATTATCAATTATACAATATTTTATTTAATATTAGATAATCTAAATCTTCAGAAACTCTAATTTATTGAACAATCAAAATGAATAATAATATGTGTACTGTACGATCACTTTTGATTCGCAGATTTCGACATGCAAGTGGCCTTTGTACATATTTCAGGATTAGATATGCTTTAGTGGTTACTTCAACATAATTTTGGCATCGGTTCTACAATAATTTTGATTTAATGTTTCCTTTTTCTAGATGCATTTGTTTAAAAACAGAAGGTGCATCTTCACTTTTGACTCTGACTGTATCAATTTCATTTAAATAACTATCAATAGCTTTCTTGAGAGGTCCTCAAATTACAATTTTTTAAGGATTATCTGAAAACTACTATCTTTAAAGGAACTCGGTAAATAAGCAATTAATATTTTTTTACAAATGAAAATTGCATTTTAAGAAACCGATAGAGGCAAATATTGGAAATACATTTAAAGTTATTTGTTGGGAACGAAAATTGTCCTTTAAGAATTTTTCAATGAAAACTAAACTCACCACTTTTTCTCTGTATTTTAACATTTCATCTTTTAATTTGCACAAAATGGACATATTTGGCTTATTAGCAGTAGCTTTACTTTGTAGTTCTGTAATCTGCTGCTCTTCTTCCTGCAAACACAAGGTTAATAAGAAATTAGTGAAATTTCAATAAAATCTCTGATGTAACAAGGCAATTTTTTACTATTTAAAAGAAAACTATCTTGAATTAAAATAAAAAAAACTCAGACTTTCAATATCTTAAACTTAAAAAGCAAGAAGAAATTTCTAATATTGTCCAATACAATTATATCAAAGTGTTTAAATATGACATTTTGATCCCAAGAATGATGGATTAAGCAATTTTCTTGATACATGTGTGCCAAGTTCAAATTCAATTTTTTAACAAGTTCAAAATTCAAATGCACCAAAACATGAACCATTTTAATATTTTTATAATAATTTTTACAGATAAGTCAAGTATAAGGCATTAACAGAAGTATACCACAACAGTAACAGAAAACAAACCATTGAATAGTTAGGAGACATGGATAATGTCAGGGAGAGCCAAGGATGCCTACATGCACCCTCTGACTTAGAAATTAAAAACAAAGTGAAGAAAAGGGGAGAAATTCACAAGAAAAGAAAGTATCGCATGGGTTTTATATTACTAATTTTACAGAAAATGAATTAAAAGCTATTAATATTTCAGAAGAATATTTAAATATTTTTTTAATATCTATATGCAATCTGAATACCCCTGTAAATAATCCTACTGGAATGCACTTTACAGGGCACCCAGCAGTCCTACTTTTCCTACTTTTTAGTAGGAAAGTAGGAAACGTCCTACTTTTGGAAAAAAAGTCCTACTTTTCCTACTTTTTCAAAGTTTCTTTTATATAATTTATACTACGTGACAATCGCGCACCATTTTTTTTTTTTGCTTGTGGTTTCCCTGAGAGCTGCGTTTTACAATCTACACACAGTAAATATTGGATTTTGCAATCTACACATGGTCCACAATGTCTTCAGAAAAGCAGTAAATGATTTCATTGTAGACTTGCACTACTTCTTTAAACAGTCCCCTGCCAGAGTTGAGGAATTAAAAGATTTGCAAGTTGAACTTGGATTCAAGAATCTTAAGCTTGTTGAAAGAAGGTGGCTGAATCTTGGTCCTGCGTTAGACAGGCTTGTCTTTTTGGCCCGTGGTTTCTGAATATTTTTTAAAAAGGTTGCCCAAAAGAGACCTAAAGATTTCTGAAAACACTTGTTATTTGAGGATTGTGATTTGTCTGAAAAGGCCCAATGCTACTTTGGTGAAAGTACACTTCCTTCTCTCCTTGGCTAATACTCTGCAACCTTTATTAGCTCTTTTACAATGAGAAGGACCTTTGATACATCTTGTGTATGAAAGGATGGATTCCTCAGTAAGAAAGTTGTATGGCCATTTCTTAAAGATAATGAAATTTAAAAAAAAAATGAGTCTACAAGAACTGTAGCTGTTAAAGTTTCCGGCAATAGACTTTGAACTTGACGAGGATGAACTTGAAATTGGTGTTCAATCTCAAAAGTATTTGACAAAGGTTAAGGAAACTCTTTAAAAAGAGTTGACGGTATTAATGCGAAAATGTCTAAAAAATGTAGCTCAAGAATTTCTAAAGAAAACCCTTTCACTTAATATTGTGATAAAAGAAGCAAGGTGTCTGAAGCCAGAAAATATATCCAAGTCCTGGTCTTTAAAAGCAGTTAAAAATCTTTCATCCAATGTTCACCTAAGCCCTCCGTTAAATGTTGACTTAATAGGTGATGAGTGGAGGGTTTTGCAATACGAGAACATTCCAAAAGACTGGTACACGTGCGAAATTGAAGATGAAGTATTTCTTAGATGGATTGATTACTTCTTTAATAACATATCTTCTCTCTTAGGAATGATCTAGGACTGGAAAATATCCTGAGCTTACAAGATTGGTTAAGGTTATCCTCGTGCTTTCGCATGGAAATGCAGATATGAAACGAGGGTTTTCTCAAACATCAAACTTCTTGAAAGACTCCAGAACGGGTCTCACTCAAGCTTTAATAAGTGCACTACAAACGACAAAAGATGGATTAACGGTATACAATAAGTGTCATTTAGTCCGAATTCCTAGAGAATTTATAAAAAAGGGTGCATCAGCATATAAGTCATGTATGGGAAAAATTGAAGAAGATTAGAGGATTGCATCTGAACTAAAACAACAAAAGGAAGGAGACCAGAAAGAGCTTGAAAGAAAGAAGGTAGATATGGAGAAGAAAACACTAACTGCTAAGGAAGCAATTCGTAAAGAAAGGTCATTAGAAAAAGTAAAAAAGGAATCAACAATTGCGATGGACACTTACAAAACATTAGTTGATGAAGTGAATGAAAGAATAACTAGGGGTATGGAACATCGCACAACTTTCAATTACACTATATTACTGATGTGAATTTGTGTCATTTACTGTTTTTATATGTCCATCATTCGTTTAGAAAAAACAGCCAATTTGGAGATATACTTTTTGATAATTCTTAAATTATCCTTTCTTATAAGGGAAACTGAAAAGAGGAGAAAAAACGATCATTCATAAGCTGTGTTCTAGCAAAGAGAAATCTGTGTTAAAAGCATTCATTTTTCCACTTTTTACGCCATTGAAGCATTTTTAAGGGAATTTAGGAGGTGGGGATGTTTATGACACCTTAAGAGGCATTAGCACAGCAATTTTTATCGAAATCGTTTGAGCCGTTTTTTAGCAATCATTGAAAAACAAGATTTTTTCAATGGCAGCTACCTTATGCGCATGCACGATTTTGACGAAAACTTTAATGGTAGGTCATTGGGCCTTCACCAACCTGTTCACCAAATTTGAACATTGTTGGTCAATTTGTTCGGGAGTTATGCTGACCATGTGCACAGACATTTTTTCTAGATCACTTTTTTGTCTAGTCAAAGTTAAAAACTAGTCACTAGTCAAAGTTAAAAACAAAAGAAGTAAAAATAACATTTTTATTGCATTGCTAGCTGAATACCCGTGCTTCGCTACGAAATTTTAACGTCTGAAATATTTTAGCTAGCTATGAGACCTCGCGTTGCGGAAATCCATTATTGGTGTATAGGACCCAGTTTTTGGCGCTTCGCTCGCTGGAAGGTTCATTGCAAAGCAAAATCGAGCTCGGTTCATTCGCTGAAATTTCATTGACACATAAGTACAGGCTTACTTCACTCGCTGAAAGGTTCATTACTATGCAAGAATAGGCTTGCTTCTCTCGCTGAAAGGTTTCGTTGTTGCATAAGCAAAAGCTCACTTCACTCACTAAAATCTATAATTGCTACGTAAATCCTTAATATTAGAAGCCTCTCCCTTGTCGAGACACATAAAAAAATCCCCCCGTTAATACAACCCTTTAAGATTATTTTAACACGTGTTTGTGAAAAGCCAAATTAGAAGGCCAAAACTACTTATGTTGAAACTTTCAGTGTTCTAGGCCTGTTAGAAGTCGCTTTTTGTGAAAATATTAATTAAAAAAATTAATCAAATTAAAATTAATTTTTTTTTTTTTTTTTTGTCAATAGTTCAATTAGAATGCCAAAACTACTTGTGTTGAAAATATCAGAACTGTAGCCCAAGTAGAAATCGTTTTGTAAAATATTTGTTAATTAAAAAAGAACTGAATAAAAATTTGAAATTCTGTTTTTCAAAAGTCCAATTAGAAGCCAAAACTACTTATGTTGAAAATTTCAGTGCTGTATTTCTATTTGAAATCACTTGGTAAAAAAAAAAACTAATTAAAGTATTATTTAAATATGAACTAATTAAAATTTGAACATTCTGTTTGACATACATAAAATTGAAGGCCAAAACTTCTTGTGTTGAAAATTTCAGAGCTCTACTCCAATTTTAAGTAGGTTTCTACAGAGCCACAGACAGACAGACACACAGCTTGTTTTAATATTATAGATTACTAAGGGTTTGCTTTGCGCTAAATGTTCCTTCAAAGTCATCCATGCCTGTTTTTTATTTTTAAGCTTAATTTTATATTTAACTAGTATAATCTATCCAACTGGTACCAAACAGGCGCTTTTGGACTTGCTTTTAATTCTTTTTTAAATATTATATTTAATATACATTTCACTTGATCTCTAGAATGTTCATTTTAAAATAAAAATATTGTCAACAAATTAGTATGCATTTGAAATAGACGTTTTTGTTTGTTTCCTACTTTAAGGAAAACAAATCCTACTTTTCCTACTTTTCAGCAAAAATTTCCTACTTTTCCTACTTTTTAAACTTCAAAATCCACTGGGAGGCTTGACTTTAAGATAAGTTATACAAAACCAATAATGGGATAAAATATTTACCTTCTTTTCTTTCATAGTTTTGCACGATCCTTTTCCATACATACGTAACAATGAGCCCCATGAATTAATATGAGGATGCAATTTCTAGAAAAGATAAAACATATGCATTACCAAAATAAAATACAGAAATTATTATAGTATTGGATTACGATTCAAACTTCCTAATAAAATACATTATTATAGTATTGGATTACGATTCGAAGTTCTTTAAGAAATTAATATTGAATGGCTTAGGAAGCAATGATTGTCTAATTTTCCATAAAATGTGTCGAAAGGCTTCTTGGAGAGCACATTTCTATGTAAAGTCGCTTAACTGTTCTGTAAATAGCTAGTGAAATTAATATAGAGGAATAGATCAATACAACTAATTAAATATTGACAAGCTGAATCCTGAAAACTCAATTTCGAACATTTTGTTATTTGCAAAAAGCTATTTTGTTGGGGATTACATATAATTGCCTGTTAATTTTGATGAATTTAATTTCACAGCTTTTTATCTGTATGGCAATATTTCATACAATAAATATCTAAAATATGTTGGTAAATATAAGAAGAAACAATTTCTCAATTTTTGTTAACAATAGACTTGGATGGAAATACAAATATGCTTGAAATCTGACTGTACATAATGCTTGTATAAGCATCAAAATACACACAAGTATCTTAAGTATACAACTAAATAAAATTTACTATATGTTATTTTTAAATATATAGTAACATAACTGCAATATAAAAGAATATAGGAGGAAATTACAAGACAAAGTAAAACAATTCTTCTATTTAAATTTGGACTTGCTATCTTATGTTTTGTCGTTTTTTATTTTATAATCATAACTTATATTAAGTCCTTTCATGTTTGATAAAAACCCAAGATAACTGCAATTAGTGCTTACAATCAGCGGTTAATTATTCAAAAATACAACATGTACAACAACTCTTTAGTATTTTCAATCCTCCATATGATATATGAAAATGAATTGATTCCAGAAAATAACTTACCTGAAGAATAGCTTGAGAAGCTCTGTGTTTTCCATCTCTCTTGTTTTTACAAACCACCTAAATATATAGACATGTTTAAATAAATATTGTGAGCTGAAAACAATTCAGCAAAATAACTTATTGGATTATGAAAGTAAGTATTGCTAAAAGTTTGCTTCTTTTTATCAGGTTCTTATACCTAGCATGTAAAGTACAATTGGGCAAGATTTAAGGACAGAAATATTGCCCTCTTAAAGTTGAGAAAAAATAGCAAAAACCCTGTCAATTTGAATTTTTTATTTAAAAAAAAGTTCAGCTAGTTTTGCAAAAACTACCATGGTTCGTACACTTGAAGGAGAAAAAAATTCAAGGACTTTTCAAGGATGAGATATCAACACAAATAAATTAAAAAAAAAAAAAAAATAACTGTCAAACATATTCAAATCTATAAATACAAAATATATATTACACACAATCTGAAAACTATTTTTTTTAAATTTTTTTATCTAAATACTGACATTTTGTTGAAAACGGTAAAATTTTTTGTTATTGAGTGGAAGACTAGCTTCACAGAAAGCAGTTTGTCTTCATGCAAGCAATATGGTTGGGCGTTCTCTTTTATCCAAAGATATAATGTATTTTTTAATACTTGAAATAAGATTTATAGCAGTTTCACAAGGGGGGGAGAGGGGCAGGCATATTTTCATGCCATCTGTGTTGTACAAATTTTGTAGGTAATTCTCCTGACACTTTCAGAAAATCTTCTCTGTGTGCAGGTAAACTTTTAAATAAATTAAAAGTTTACCTGCAAGTCAGTTAAAAAAATCTCAATTCCCCACATGCTTGCAACACAACCAGTTTTAAAGCATTATTCTTTAAATAAAGTTCACAACTCTCAATATTAATCAAGGATTTATGGCAATCAGAAAAATAATGAGTTAGTAACATATCGTAAAATTCTTAATTAACATTGGGACCGTCCGTGGAAATTTTTGCGACTTCATGCGATGAAATAATTTATCAAAGTTTTCATTTGATTTATAAGAGTCGTGAAAAATATTTCAGCATCTAAAACTTTGTTTTTGACCACATGCGCATCCATCATGCTCGCTTAAGATATCGACGACAATGTTGATTGTTGCGGACAATAATTGTTTTTGGAGTATGTTTTTATCATTAGAAATGGTACTAACAATGCTCATAAAACTTCTTATAGAAACTAAATCCATATGTTTTTTGCTATTTGCATGGCTTTTTTAAGCACTTTCTTCTATCGATGATATGCAGAAATTCAGGGTGGCTACAGAATTTGAGAAATAAAATTCCCTGACTTCCAGAAGATATCTTCAAAAATTCCCTGATGTGCGCTATAATTCAAAACACCAAATAATGAAGAATTAAAAAAAAAAAAAAAAATTTAATAAGTAAATTTAATTCTAAATAGAGTATAATTGCGCCATAACAAATTTACGGCAAAAATCAAAATAAACATCTTTAGAGCTAGAGCATGAAAAAGAATGGAAAACATTAATTAAAAAATACAAAATTCACCAACTACAGCCATACTTGCTAACTTCAGGGTAAAGCAAAACCAGTACAATACTTTTCTTTTTAATTTCAAAAATAACACAAATAAAACATGTTATTTTCTGTAATATATTTTACATGCTGTTTAATCTTCATAGCATAATAGCAGCGCTGCTAAGTTATAGGATCATCAGAAATCTAGAAGAAATAATTGTTCCAGGCATAATAATGATCCCAGATAATAAGAAAAAAAGAAAAAGCGGAACATCAACAGGCGGTTGTGGGCGGGATGTCGATGGTTTGGCTTAGTTGCTGAGAGTAGAAAAAGTTAGGAATCGTCATTCTCCCAAATCGGCCAAAAAGCCAGATATTGAGGGCTTTTTAGACGGACTTAAAAAAGTACATGAAAAAAAACTGTATTCAACACGATGACATCACAGCATCCACTTCAATTGACGCGATCAGAGGTAGACATTGGCACGGGGCATAAGAGAAGGGAAACTCAAAAATTTCAAAATTCCCTGATTAAAGGGTAATTTTACGAAATTCCTTGACATTTCCATGATTTTTTCAGAAGAGTGAAATTCCCTGACATTTCCATGATTTCCCCGATTTCCAGGTTCTCTAGCCACCCTGAAATTTTATTCAGACAAAGTACATCACGCAGAATGCAGATCCAACACGTAAGCTTGCAACCACGAATTATATTCTGGCTTTTCTAACCAACTTGAACAAAAAAATTGCATTGACCTGGCATTTTTAAACAGCACACAAAAAATAAGGCAACAACACACACCAAACAAAAGATCACATGATTTAATCAGAGTAAACCAAATTTCCACCCAAGTTGCGCCAGTGCGGTACAGTGCAGCTCAGACATCCAAGAGAAGTGGTGGGGAGAATGACGTAATTTCGTATGTTCAACCGCGCTGTTTTCCTGGTTGCTGATTGGCATTTCAAGGATTTTGCACATTTTTCTGACCAAATTTATTTTTAGAGGCCATATATTTTGGAAAATAAGATAAATTTCAAGCACTCTTAACCTTTTAACTGTTCTGCCCGAGGTAATCTCGGGCACAGCACTGGTGTTCCAAAATGTCACGCCCGAGTATTACTCGGGGTAATTTTTTTTTGATTGCTTCGTGTTGTTATACCCGAATATATCTCGGGAGGAATTTATTTGCGCTCAATGCAATAGATGGCAGCACTATACTGCAAGTTTCAAAGGTTAGATGCCAAAGGGTAGAGGCCAAAGGTCAAAGTCAAAGTGCGCGGCATTTTTTTGTTGCAAAATGGCATCCCGTAAACGTTATATAGATATTACAAAATTATATATAGATATTATAGTTATATACAAAACTGAACTACTAATAGGTATTCATTTTTATTTATTTATTTATTTATTTAGAAAATAATTAAATTGATTTTTTTTTTTTTTTAATTTTTAGAAAATAATGCTCTACTGGATGCGAACTTTACCACTGCCACGCTGAGTGGCAGCCGCCACAAAACCTTAAAAATTTTATGTATATAATTAAAAATATTAATTTTTAACTGCTAAGTATATTTTATTTTGTATTAAACATTTGTTTTTTGCAATAAAAAAAGTGAACAATTTAGGTACCCAAATCATCTAAATAACTGAACAGCTAAAAGGTTAAACACATCTTTTAAAAATTTAAAGTTTTTAAGCACTTGAAAATGAAAGGTGTTTTTTTTTCATTGTTCAAGGTTTTTAAAAAATGTATGAAATATGACTACTTTTTACTGAATGCCCAAGTTTCAACTGGGTATTTATATTTGACCCAGATGTTCAGTCATTAATGAAAGCACTCTTCTGGTCCAATTTATAAGCACTTCTGGTATCCAGTTAAATTTAACGTGATTCTACTAATATTAACAAGAACTTTAAGTAGATACGACACATTATAGAATTAACAGTTAAGGATTAATAAATTGCAAATTGACTTTCGGTTCAATTTTTGCACTACAAATGTCGCATATGCCTGCAGTATTAGTTTTGTTTAGAAACGTTGAATTCAAATGTGTGGTCAGAGCCTTTGTATAATGCTTCTGATTACGCTAGTATAGAGTAGGAGATTAAAAAAAAATTAAATCCCATGATGAATCCCTATGTTTATCTGATGTCTTTGGAAAGCAGTATATCCTGACCTTCTATATTTTAATAATGCCAATTAATTATTTCTTACGAAAATAGTTAAAAATTAGTCCAAATATATCTTTTGACAGCAGCAAGGTTTCAAGCTTAAATAATGAAAAACAAAATGATAAAAAGACATAGAAACATAGTTTTATACATAAAAGGATATAGAATAATTGGTACTTACAGATGCTTTATGTTTTCCACATGTCATATGGAATTCATTCTTTTGGTGTTTGATATTCGTCATCGTTACTGAAATTGTTGTTTCCCCCATACCATAGTTTCTACAAAGCACAACAAAAACAGATATTACCAAAATACAGTTTTTTTTTAAGTACTATAAATAACATTTTTCTTTTCCACTTCAGTAGAGATGCAATTAGAATTAAAGAAGATTGTAAATTTTTTTAAGTGATTGAATGTTATGATAGTCGGGGAAAAAAATCACTTCCTAATTTGTATTTGTAAACAAGAATTACTTATAAAAGAAATTGAATTCTGCATTCAAATATTTAAAAACAGGGAATTACATGCTAATTGAATTGTGACTCTCATTTGAATTCCGCTTCAACACATGGTCTACTTTCTGTAGTTCTTTCAGAACAAAAATTTTGTATCCGATACATGAATGCTACATGAGCGACAAAGTTGCAAATAATTTCAAGCAGTATTTGTTAAGCTATTTGTAAAATAGAAAAAGCTTTTACTGTGTTTAAAATTGTGGAAGTATAAGAAACACCAGATAAATTCTTGTTGATTTATAACAAAATGTTGCAAATTAGTAATAAAAAAAAATTGCCACAAACTGGGCTTTAATAGAAAGTTAATAATTACACATTAGCAAATAAATTTACAATTCTTAACACTAATATATTTGTATTTACTAAATGTATAAGTATAATTTAAACAATTCAGTGAAAATTTTACTTCGAAAGGCAGGCACACAAAGTATACAAAATGAATGCAAAGTATCATAAATAGAGCAAATTTTACCTTTTTATACATTCCAATAAAATCTGATACGGATAAGGTTGTCCAGCTTTCACTGAAAGGTCACAAATCCTAGGATCTTCTATACGAACTTGATCAAAAAACTAAAAATGGATAAATAAATAGGTTATTAGGTATTTATCAAAAGACATTTAAGGCAAAGCAAAAGCTAATACTCAAATGCAGATTCTCTTAAAAATATTCAAGAATCCTCAGTATTCCAATCAAGAAGGGGAGGACTTATTACATTTTTAAGTATTGCAACTGCACCTGTGCCATTTTTCATACTCCAATGGATAATTCTTGCATTTTTAAAACTTTTTTTATTCAGTTCTAAATGCTTCGAAAAAGCCATAAACACAACAATTTATGCTCACTGTGCTTTTTCTTTTTTTTAATTTGCAACCTAAGTTCAGCAGATAGATTTGGCGAGAAAGACGATACATTTAGCTCGAAGCTAATGTGACAAAAAAAGATCTGAAATAACTTGGCTTGAAACGCAGCAGCGGAAACCATTTTTGCAAGTTTCTCACAAATCGCATCAACCGGCGCTGTACACAGCAATTGTCTAAAAAACTCACACCAACTATTTGGCAGAAACCTTACGAAAACCATGGAAATGATAGGATATCTTGACGTCACAGCTATAAAGTAGTGTTTTAATCGGAAAGCGATCCTACAAGGTTTTCGGACATTTTCTTTTCTTAATATTTAAATATCTAATTTTTTTAAAGAACTTTTGTTTGAATATCTGGCATCAGAAAGAAATTCTTCATAAATATAAACTAATTTCACTCATTTTAAAAAAATGTGGGAATTGTCCATTGCAGTCAAATCCCATTAGTGTGAAATCGCTTATACGAAATCCACTTTTATGAAAAATAAAAGCTGTTTTCCATACAATAAAGCTTAAAATTAGCGTTACTTTATTCGATTAACACAAAATCTTGCATATGAAATCCCTCTTAAGATGGGAAAAAAAATGCTCTTTAAAACACTTTTTTTAGATGAAAACTTGCAATATTTCCTAATGCAACAGTTGGTTGGTTTGTAAGCTCCACAACCTATTTTTATGCTCAATGACAGCTAATTAAGCAGATACCTATGGCTTAACGTGGATTCGGAACCACAAAAACATTCATGCGAGGCCAGAGCGCTAACCTCAAAGCCATCAGGTGGGCCCTTAAAGCAGCAGGACAATGCCAAATGTGTTTTAAATTATATTGATGAGGTAGACATATTTTTAAAAAGACGTTTATTAAAAACTCAAAACAAAAATCAATCACAGACTTTTTTATTGGTAAATACATTTACCTTTTTCTGTTCCTAATGTATATCTTGTTAAACTATTATACTAAATATAAGCCTTGCAACGTAAATGTTCTAAAAAACAGCAGTATAAAATACACATAAAGCTATTAGTTTAAATCTGCAATAGTTAGATGCAAAAGATTTTATACAGTTAACACGAAACACGGTTAACGCAAAAAATACCGGCAGCCCCACCGACTTCGTGTTAACGGGGTTTGATAGTAAATGGTTAAAAAAATTCACTCAACCAACTGTTGTAAACTATTTTTGAAACTCAATTTTATTCACGAGTAGGATTCTGAGAAACAAATATTTCTTTTAAAAATTGAATTATATTCAAATAACAATAGTCAACAAAGAATAAGGAGAAATTCTTGGAGAAACATGTTTTCATCTACATGTTCAAATTAAACTCTTACAAGCATTCCTTGGCTTTTTTAAAAGGACAGCTTCAAAATAGCTGAAGTAGGATTAGCTGCTAACATTTAATGAGCCTTTATCAAAATTCAAAATTTTTAAATATAGCGATAAATTGTAGCTTTAAATATCTAGAACCTATATAAAAGACTAGTTCTTATAGACTTTTATACATCCTACTCATGTTTCATCTCTTAAAATAATTTATAAAAGCTGAATATGCAATCCAATACAGAACATTTCAAATAAAATCTGTCTGTAAATAGAATTTAATACTATTGCATTCTTAAATGAAAAACATGGACAAACAGGAGAAAAGTGCATGCAGAGTTAGGGAAAGCTGTGGTGTAAACTAATTTTCATTGAAGAAAAATAAAACGAAGCAAGAGCACTTAACCCACTGACGGTCATGGGAATGGGCAAAATTCCCCAGTTGTTTTCCCTGCAATAATTTTTAAATTGTATTTCTAATTCAAATACTTAATTTTTTTTAATTTTTTTTTATTTATTTTGTTTTAGATTGGTTATTATAGATTATCATCTTAATAAACATATCTAAAAAATATTTTATTTTAAATTTTATTTATAAATTTAAAAATGTTGTGTATCGCTGGAAAAACTGGAGATCGTATGACGTATATATACGTGCATGACCGTCAATGGGTTAAGAATGAATTTTACACTATAACAGAATACTAATGTGAAATTTAAAAAGAAAACGAACAAATCAAAATAGAAAACAAAACTATAAGAACAATTTAGAAACAGGAGACATACTTCAACATCTTGTTCTTCCTTGTCCTCCTTTGTTAAAATTTTCATCTTGGGAATAAGGATCTCAAGTGCTGATCTCGCTACATAAAAACAAAATTATTTAAATTCACAACAGAAACACAGTGTAGCTTAATTACAAAAGCCGCTGAGGAAATCTTTAATATCAGAAACTGAAAATATACACTGTACATTTATATGCTGGAACAATAAACTAAGATGCAATACTAGGGAGAAAAGTTGAATTTCTCTGATAATTTAGCAAGTACTTTTTTTTAATATTTTAACAATTATACTATTTTACAAACATGCAAATCTAATTCGACCCACCTATTTAATTTTTAAGCAATATTCAAAGTACAAAAAGAATATTGCTTCAACTTTTAAACGTCAACTAATTAATGAGTTAACCTACAACTTAAAATTGATTGTCGATAATTGGCATTTTAATAATTAAAATTTTAAAGACTAGATCAAAACATCATTAAAAATCAGGTCCATAGCAGATTTTACAAGCAACTACCATCGGCAAAAATGAACATCTTTCTAACATAAATCTTGGCAATAGTGCCCACAATACCAATATAAATCTCCGCAATAACAGTTATAACATAAACGTAACCTTTGGTGAAATTACCCATCACACACCAACGCAAATATTGTCAATGGCAGGTATGGCAGTTAAGGAAACAGAAGCAAAAACAATAATATTACTAAAAGGTTTCGTGAAGTCTGAATAAATACAGGTCCGTTATTTGTTTTATATGCTCACTGGCCTACTTTTGTATACAATAATGATTAATCATGCTGGGACCTACAGCTTAACTTGAATTCTGAGCCACAACAAACATTCATGCTTATTCCAAGATTCAAACGCGGTACCTTTGGCTCTACTATAGAAGCTATAGACCTTTGGCTCTACTGCAGAATACTAACAACACAGCTATCGTGTGGGTTGATGATTTTATGGTTCTCAGACTTGTAAGCTTGTTCAAAAGGCATAATTTTACCATGTTTGATGAACTACCAGAAATATCAATTTTAAGCTGCTCTTCAAAATTCTTTGCTAAAGCCTATGAGGCAAGACAAATACAACATTCTTCTATTACAATTACATTTCAGTTTAAACTTCGCAATCCAGGAATAAATCTTTAAAAATTTTCACAGTTTCCGAGTACAATATGAATACCACATTTCTTCAATCACTGTCATTGATAATAGAGCTTCCGTATTAACAACTTTTAGACAGCGACTGGAAACATAATTGTAAAAAAAAAAAATTTTTTTTTGGGGGGGGGGGGGGGGAGTTGATTTAATCTTAAATTGCAGACTTGAATTTATTGGAAAATATAATTTTCCTCTATATTATTCTCTTCCTGTCAAAGCAGTGTTTATATATTTATATTGAACATAGCTTGTAAATATGAAATCGCACAAATAAAATTTTAAGACTAAATAAAAGGGTGAATAACAGATTTTTTTTTTTATTACCTGCATCAGATTTGGCCGACTTCTTGCTACTGCCGAATCCACAGCCATACTCAATGCCGTTTATCACCACAACAGCTCCATAGGGAGTACTGGCATTTTCTAAATTTGAAACATTATTAATAATAATTATTTTGTCTAGTGATGAATATGGTATACAATTACGTACAGAATAAGTCATAATGCCAGCTTACACATTAGCAAACAGAAGTAAAGTAAAACTAAAAGGTCAATTTTAATAATAAAAAAATAGGCCAAAGTAATTCTATTGGAAGACTCAATAAAATTTTTTACCTTTGAAATTATAACTAAGAAACTAAGTCTAAATTTTTTATTTTTTTTATTTATTTTCTAAAGAAATTTAAATTTTTGAAAAGTTTAAGGCAGAGTCCAATTTTTTTTTAAAAGATTTCATAGTTTAAATGACAAAATAAAAGATTTATTTCTTTAAAAATATACGTCAGTCTTTCGCAGATTTGTAGAGAAAAATGTTAAGTAGATACAAATACAATATTTACCAAATAGAATTTCAAGAGGTTATATGATGCCTATCTTTTTTATTATTAAAAAGTTATAACAATTGTTAAGAGGCAAACAATTTAAAAGTACATTGTGAAACATGTAATAATTTTCAATGGATACCACATTTGTATAACATAATAAAACATATTCGATTGGTATTAAAATTAAATGCACCAGTAAGTCTAGTAAATATTCTTTAAAACACCTAGTTAAAAACCAATTTAATGAGTTTATAAAAATATGGCATTAAAAGTGTTGGGGAATAAAGACTGTAGAACACTCTTATCGATCTAATACAATCATGCATAATAACATGTTAAAAATATAAAATACAAAAGAATAAATATACATACCTAATTCCTTAAAAACATATTTAGGTTGCAGCCTTAAAGTATGTTGAACATACTCATGCAAAATACACACAGGAGACTTTCCACTAGGGTTCATAATAAATTCTACAAATCAAAATAAAGATGCATTTAGGAAAAAATTTCAAGATACTACATCTGTATTTCCAAAAATACAATCAATAACCTTCATATAATATAAAAAGAAAACTTTTTTTTTATGATCATACAATGGCATATTAAATAAAATTTGAAACACTTTCATCTAACTATTAGAAATAAAAGATAATATATAATAATCAATATAGAATTTCAATTCTTCTGAAAATGCTGGACAGTTTTCATCTTAAACCTAGATAACCAAACATTTATCTATTAACTAGAGAGTTGCAATCAAAATGAAAAACAAAATTCCTTGACTTTTCCAGAAATGTTTATTAATTTTCCAGGTTTCATTTCAACTCGAAGTAAAAAAAAAAAAATTACATACAATTGCTATTTTAAAGAAGGATTATACAGAAAAAATGTAGGTTATTTCAATGCGCATTTTTATAATTAATCAAAATTTTTGTTAAAAAAAAGCAGAAATCCACTTTTTTGAGGAACCGTAAAATATTTGCAATTTGTGTCACCACACTGATGTACTTGCATACAAAAATAAATAGATTAGATGATCTCCCTTTAAATTTCTCTGGGATGAAAACAGTAAAAAAAACAAAAAAAGAGGAAAATATATTTGTAGCGTTATTTTAAACTACAAAAATAGCTTAATAAGAATATGTTTGTGTATTAATGTGTGTACAGAACAGTGGCGCAGTTAGAAATTTTTTTGGGTGTGATTTAGGCAAGTTTAGTCTAATAAAACCCTATAAAGTCCATTAAAAATAATAAAATTGTAGAAACAGTGAAAATTCTCAGAAAAAAAAAATAATCGTTGCAAAAGCGAAAGATTTTTACCCGTATTTCATTCAATTTTGCTTTCAACTTGTGCCTTTTATACGTTGTTACAAGAAATATTCTATGAAATATCAAATTTTCAGAATGCAGATGTGCATTTTGAAAAAAATTACTGAAATTCTTGGAAGAAAGCTTGAATCAGAAAGAATTTCCCTGACTTTTCCAGAAAATATTACATTTTTTAGTTTTCCCTGGCCTTTTTTAGGCGTTTTCGTTTTCCCTGATATTTCCAGGTTTTCCGTTTTCCAGGTGCGTGGCGCAATCCTATATCTAATACTAATAGATTTCCAGTTTAATAGATTAAAAATGTTCCCATAGCACCAACTTGTTCTTACTCACTGAATTGTTCATTTGTGCACATTTCTATTTATTAATTAAAACTTTATAATGCTTTGCTTAAGATACACTAATTTGCTTGACATTAAATAAAAGAAATATAAAAATATGCTTGTTTTTCATTTGAAGTCTATGAGATAAATAATTAGAGTAAAACACTGATTTAAGTTTAGTTACCTAGGGTTAAAACCAAACTGTAACTTGTCTGATTTTTCCACTTCATCATCCAATTACCCATTGAGAATGTTGGTAATTTAGACTAGCTACATGAATCCACCACAACTTAGAATTACAATTATTCTTATACAATTATGTAGTCTAATTGTTTGAACATTATCTGAAAAATGTGAACTTCTCTGACACATACCTCTTTTTGGGAGTGGTACTCCTGTAGCTGTAGTTTTTTCCAATTGTCCATACAAAGGACAAGTGATAAGCTTTGTGTTATCAGGCTAAAAAAAAAAAAATAGGTTTTACATGTTATTATTGAACACATGTAAAAGGTATCTGAGCTAACAACTATCAGTAACCTGAAGCTATTAGTACATAGATTGTATTATATAGGCATAATAAAAAAAAATTAAATAATAAGTTTTTATAAGTATAAAGCATAATTTATAAAATTATATAAAAAATGGTTACTGAAATATAATGCTCTCTTACAAATAAAACTTTAAAATAGTAGTTTAAACTTTGTCAAATATCTTATTAACATTTTATAAATGCTAATTATTAAATTTATAACTATAAATTCATGTGTTACACTTGGGATGAATATTATGATTTATATCACAAATACAAGTTCAACTCACTTTGTGAGATATTTTAGATTGCAAGTTTTTTTTTATTCCATCAACCATGCAAAGCCCAATGATTTGTTTATTTGCAAAAACAAACTGCATTAAGTAGCACATGAATTGCCATAATATTTTTGAACTTTAAAAGGCCCATGTTTAAATATTATTTTTAAGATATTAGAGATAATTGAGATATATTCGAGAAAGTTATTTATTTTAGGTAAACAAAATAAAACTAGTCATAAGGATTTTCTTCATCAAATTTCTTGAAACTAGGTCTGGGAAAAGTTTTTTAACAGGACTTTACATAAAAAATAGCTACTGAAGAAAATAAATATTTGGTGATACTAAATGATCAATAAAGATATAAGGAGTATGAAAACAAAAAATAATAATAAAAACAAAGTTAAACAGGAACGCTGTTTTTAAATTTTACTTCAAAGCCAGTAAAACTCAGGTAATTAACTGTGTAAGCAACAGAGTGATTGTACCAAGCTAAAGAAAATATTGGGATCGTATTGTTGTGCAAATTTTCTGTTTATAGTTATAAATAGTGGTGTATTAATTAAAATTCTTTTGTAATTTATTTTATCCTATTTTATTTATTAACAGCGATAATACATGTTAGAAAAAGGTGGCAACACCTAAAGCAATCGGGAAATTTTGAGATGTTTCTTTTTTCGACGAATAGGTTGGATATTTCGAGAATGTTCTCACGTGCCTGTATAAATTGGACCGCAGCTAAAATCGATGGACAGTTTGACTTCGGAACTCGATGAAAGCTGAACACTTTGAGTGTGCTTGACCTGAAGTATCGCTGGATTCGAAGTTGTTGTTATTGAAGCTTGATAGTGATTGCACTGTTCTTCGATGAAATTTTGTGTGCCTTTGAAGAACGAATAAATAATAGTTTTTATCTAATGAAAACTATTCCATCATTGCCTCTGTGAAAAATTCATAACAGTATCTTACCAAAAATGGTCTTTGGCTATGTTTTTGTTGTCGTATGTGCTTTCTTCTGCCTGACCATGTCCTGCAAGAATAAAAGGTTTACATATAAAGGTTACACATTATTGTTGTTAATGTACAAATGTACATTTATAAATTTTTTAGTCATGAGTTAAAATGTGTTTTCAAATTAAACTCCTGGAAAATACAAACTGATACTAACTGTGTTTGAAAATAACAAAAATCTATTTAGAAACCTTAGAAAAACTTACCTATCATACACGCAAGTTCAAAGCACCAAATATATTAAGGAATTAAGTTTGTTATATAGTATTAATTAAAATAGATTTCCCCCATCAACCTCCTATCCAGTGTACAGCTCCTTCCTACCATATAGGCACCTGAGGAGTCCAGTCGTCTTTTAGGGGGATGCCCATGAAGATTCAGAAAAATGGCTATAGAAATTCAAGCGTGTAGCTATCTACAATCAATGGGATGATATGACATGCCTGGCTAACGCTTACTATTCCTCGCTGGAATGGCTCGTCAAAGGTACAAAAATAATAAAGAAAAGATTCAATCATGGTCTGATTTCCAGAATAAGTTGAAGTTTGCATTTGGAGATAACCAGCGATACCGTCGTCATGCCAAAGACCAGCTTAAAATCAGGACGTAGAATCCTGATGAAATTACACAATAGTACATCCAGGAAGTACTAGGGCTTTGCCAACAAGTAAATCCAGATGAGAAAGTAGCTCATCTTATGAAAGGAGTAGCCAAAAGTATGTATCAAACTCTACTTATTAAAACTATTGCTTCGACCAATGACTTTATAACTTCTTGCCAACACATAGAATCTTTGCATCAAAAGAGAATTGGTCTTAGACGTTTTCAACGGTTATCGAATGTTGTACCAATATTCTTCCGGGAGGAACAGCAAAATCTGAATTCATATAGCTATCATGTCAGATAGTTGAAGAGGAAGGACAAAGAGTTCTACAGCCAACGAGCACCTATGAACCGAATCACAGACCCCTGGAAGGTATTATAAGATATGAGGTAGCAAGATCGATAGCACCCCTGTCGAAAGAAATGCCGATTGAATTTAACGACAATGTTGTTTATCAATAGTACGCTGCAGCTCGATGGTATCAGTTAGCGTATTCGAATTTGCCGAGATGCCAAATTTTTGACACTACAATGGACGGAACCAATTATCTCAACAATTTCAAGGACATCAAACTTATTCTGATGAGTACGATCGAAATCAACTCTCCGAGAGGAGCACGTCACCCAACTCGAGATATGACAGAGGTTATTTTCTGGTCAATCGAAACAGATTGCCACCGCCATATCAAAGAACTAGTAGTCGCCCTCCAAGTAACCGAAATGAGGAAAACTGAACGGATCAACCTTGTATGTAGGTAAGGCCGTTATCAGTGAAAACCCTCCTTGGACAACTGTCACCAGAATGTCGGGAAACCATGTCGCAACTACAGTTCACGCCGCACCCATGTTCCAGGACATCAAAAAACTATATGAAACTATACAATAACGTTACAGGAGATAAAAAAGACTGTGGGACGTTATCTTCTTAAAGGGGGAGTAATGACACATTGGGCTTCTCTAAAATTACTCATTGTAGCACTTGAGTACAATAAGTAGTTCTAGCCAAGAGGTGGAGGGCTTGCAGCAGTGAAACCCAACTTATATTTTACCATATTTAATTAATCTCAGGCGACTTTTATTTTTACTTAGGGCTCATTTATGTGTTTTATACGATCAACTGCTAATAGATAGAGCATGATTTTTAATGAGGTGAGCGCATAAACGGCCTCATCAAATATCACACCACAAAATCTGAAATTAGAGCGGATAAAATCGACTGGGAACCAATGGATTGCTGCAGAACTTCCCATTCATTAAGGTACACATATACATTAGGAATTGCAAAATTTGACTCATGTCTGCATTTTTATTTTTTTGTTTTAAAATATTCCCGAATTCATTACCTTTAAAATGATAGCCTTTTTTTCCTGATACTCAAATTACTCTTTAAATTACAGTAGGTTTTGTGAACCTGTTTTGAAACACATTAATTAGAGTAGTAAACTTTAAACGCGTTTTCTGAAAGAATAACATTTTGGTGTTGTATGACTTTACGCCAAAGGTCATTACTTCCTTATAAATCGTCCGATTTACAAAATTCTAATTTTGTTTTGTAGACAAAGGTTGTGAATATGTTTCCTACTAGAATCTAATACATATTGTTATAAACACAGTTTTTAAATATATTTTAATCTTAATTTTTTGTTGAAAACTATGTATTTTTTTAAACTATTTATTTAAAAACTTATATTTGAATAAATATTGAAGCCAAATCCACAATTCTTTATGGACACATGCGTCAATATATCTTTTATTTGCAATAAAAATCATACCTCTAAGTTAATTACAAGTTTATTTATGTCCATTCTAATAACGTCCTAATTAGTAATTTTAATTGCAATTAGCTAATTATACTGTCAAAAAGTGTGAAATTATAACATAAAAATTAAAGAAAATCATTCTTAATTGTATATGTATACCTTAAATGCTTTTAAAGACCCACACTTATTAAACAAATGGAAATATTTTCTTTATTTGTAACCAGGGGTGGCATGCTTTAAATCAAGAGGTTTTTTTTTCTATTTAAAAAAAAAAAAAAAAAAAAATGGCTTTAAAAAAAAAAAAAATTTAATTGTATATTTATTTATAGACATTTCAAATTATTTGATGCTGTAAACAGGTTTGGCATGGTTTAAACCAAATGGTTTTTTTTCTAAAAAAAAAAAAACAGTTGGTTTTTCAAAGGATAATTTAAAATCGTATTTTTATTTATTTACAATTCGATTTTTCAAATTACTTGATGTTGTACATAACTTCTACTTTTAACCAAAATTTTCAATTTCAAGGATATCTTTTTCAAATGGATTTTTGCTGTCTGCATGGCTTTTAAAGCACTTTCTCTCATCATGACATTTTTGACACACATAGTACCAATGGCGGATTCAGCCAGGGGGCGCGGGGGGCGCGCGCCCCCTCCTCAGATTATTATTATTATTATTCTTTTTTTTTTTATAATTGGCACACACAAAATTAAAAAAAATTTTTTTTAATAAATTCACTTAACGAGTATATTTCGACCTTCGTCTAATTTCCGAAAAAAGCCCCCCCCCCCCTCCCCCAAAAAAGAGTTTATTTTTGGTTCAAGGTTCTTTTTATAGCCCTCTCCCTTCCCATTCAAACGGACGTTAGAAGACTGTACAAGTAATCAAACCTCCACCCCCTTGACTTCGAAGACATCTCCACAACACTTTACCATAGGAGTTGGAGTTGAGTTAGGTAAAAACTCTTTTACAAAATAATAATTGTTTACTTTTATTTTGTAACAATAAGGAGCCGAAACCAAAGCGAATTTTCCTCTCTGAACTTCTAACTTTTAGACGATCACAAGAGGGGGAAGGGAGGGGGAATACACCGGATGTCATCTTTCTCTCCTGATTTCGCACAAGGGATGGACGTGGGGAGGAATATCACTGGACACTGAATGAGATAACATCTCTACCCTTCTGGGTCTTTGTCCTTGAAGCCCTCTTTTAAATGGTTGTGGTGTGGTTTACTAGTTAGCACAAGGAGAAGAAATTTTTGAACGCGTGGTGAGAGTGTTGAGACTTATATTCGGTTTACAAACTGTACACTTCCGAAGTTAACCAAAGAGTAGGGTAGGTTGTAATACATAAATGCATCCAAGCGACAAAAAGTGGGAACACGTTTTTTTAGCGTTTCTTTTTCTATTCTGAAATTATAAATACTATTTATTTGATTTAAAAATGAAAGCAATCGTTACGAGAAGTCAGAAAGAACGCCTTACTGGCGTGGAGGACTTTTTAAAAAGAATTGCTTTGTGTTTGGCACTCAAAAAATAGTTTAAAAAAGTTATTCTATAGCGATTTTTGGAAATGCACCTGTCATTACCCATTTTTGTCATATGCTTGGGAATACTTTTCTTCGAGAAAAGTAAGTTAATCTTTGTTGTTAGTGGCTTAATTTTTAAACCCTTTTTTAAATTAACTTCGATTTTGTGTGTCTGTGAGGAATAAATCCGTGGAGGACTAATTAATCCTCTTGTTATCAAATCTAACTAAAATAACTTGTTGTCAATAACAATAACCATGTTTTCGGACAAAAAAAAATTAATAATAAAAAATTAAAAAAAATAAAAAAAGAATTAGTCAAAGAGACGGAATTGATGATTTTCTTCGCAGTGGTCATCAAACACCATGAAAATTGAATCTCAGATCAAAATAGCTTAAGTAAATTGCAATTGTACATAAAAATTGGCAAGGAATATAAAGGATACCATAAAAACTTTGTATTTATGGATTCATTTTTTTAAAATGAACTATTTGACCTACCACACTGGATCCCACTGACTTGCATTCCTTTAACTTAAAAAATTAACATAAAATTTTGTTACTCCTGGTTTCTATCGTTTGCTTTTTACTTTATCCTTTATATCTACTTTTGATTTTGTTTATTTGTGGCGGGAAAATCTGTGGAAGGATAACTAACCCACTAGCTGCCATCCAATCAAGCTGAAACTTGGCAGATAGTCAACGAGAATTCATTCTATCAAGTTTCGGAGATTTTCACTAAAAGAAACTTTTACTCATGTTTCTATTAACACTATAAATCTTGGGTATGTATTAAATGATTTATATAAAAATTTTACTTTTATGAATAAATTATTTATACACGTAGGTGGCACATTTTTTTTTCACTGGACTACATAAGTGTAACATTGTATCTATGTAAAAAATGCTCTGATTGGCTGAAAAAAAGCCAGGAATTGGAAAAAAAGGATTTTGTATCAGAAAAGTTGAAAATAAAATAAAATTTTGAAGAACAAGAGTAGAAAATATGAAAATGAACTGTCAACAAGTGAGATTTATCAAGAAATATAAAACAATTTATATTCGATGCTATAGAGAACTTCTACCTATTAAAAAAATATTAGACTTTGACATATTTAAGCTAAATAATAAAGCAAGATTCGGCTCTTCTAATACACTAACATTTACATCGTGTAGTGTTTTTTCTTTCTTTATTAACTACTCTATTATAATTATCCATAGATGGATAAGTATAAGATAACTAAGTATAGTTTGCTAAATCAAAAAAAAAGGAAGACTGGAATTTGTTTTGTGCTAATTATTCAATGTTTAAATTGTATTTTTTTTGCAATTGCCTTCTTAAAAATAATACTTATAATTATTAGTAAAACGTTCTCTTTGAAACACAATTTTTCCCCTGATTACTTTAGATTACTTGTGTAGCAATGGATTATCCAGTAAAACAAGGTATTTTTACTTACTAAGCTCACTGCATAAATATGTTATGAATATGTTAAATTTTGATGTACAATTACTGATTTCCCTGTTTGATGTAAGTATAGTATAGGATTTATACTTAGTCAGTTAGTCACAAATAATAGTAGCAAGTTCCTACTTTCATTGGAATTTCTTCAGTATAATCTATACCTCTGGGGATGTAGCTTACAAAAATATTTAAAATGCACGATACATTTTTAATACAATTTGTTTTTAAAATAAAACAGATAATGAAAAAACAAAAGGGTAGTGTTAACGCGATAAGATACCTAACCGCTACCACGCTAACCTTACGCTAAAATAACAAGTCAGAAATGTGACGAAAGAGGTTGGGGGTCAATCAATGGCTATGGATATTAACTTAAAGCATATTTTTTGAACATTGCCTAGCTTTTTTTTTTTTTTTTTTTTTTTTTTTTATAAATATTCAATTCTGTCCTGGCTAAGGCACAATCTTGCGCCCCCCCCCTCAGGAAAATCCTAGATCCGCCACTGCATAGTACATCGTTCAAAGTGCGAATCCAAAACATCACACATCAAACCATGATATTATATTCTGGCTTTTCTAATCAGCTTGAATCAAAAATGCATTTCCCGCAATTTTTAATCGGTGAGCAAAAAATTAGCACATACGATACAAAAACGAAACTAGAGATCACGCGACTTGACTTGATTGGATATTCCAGATATGTTGCGTATGCGCAGTGCTGCACTCCTCAAATGGGGGAATGACTAAATCTTTGTATGTTCAACTACACTGTTTTCCTGGTTGCTGATTGGCTTAACTGAATTCGAAAGATTTTGGTAACTTCGTTGAGTAATTTTTTATTTTTTTTAAGATGAAATATTTTTAGAAAATAAAATGAAATTCAAGCACTTTAAACGTATTTTTACAGATTTCAAGGTTTTCAGACACTTGAAAATAAAAGATTTTTTTTCAAGCACTTTTCCAGGTTTTTAAAAAATGTACCAACCATGTAATTAACGATTATTGAAAAGTAAGTTTTTATATTAATCTAATAGATATATTAATGTTTTATAATTATTCAAAATTACAAATTAAACTTAAATTATAGGCTGCATTCTAAACTTGTTTCTCAAACAGAGGTTTTGTGTTTAAACAACTTATTTCTAAATCTTAAAAATATCTTTTTGAACAATTAATCACCATTAATTATGAATCTAAGAGCAATTTCATGTATTATGTAATAAAATTACCATTATGATATACTATATACATTGAATTTACAAAATAATAACTCTAAATAAAATATTAAAAATTTTAATATGATTTGAATGTTCACATAAGTAGTAACAATTATTTACTTAGTTTAAATTATTTTCAAAAAGAATATCAATTGTTATTTGAATATTAATGTCTAATTTTTTTATAAGTATAAACGTAAGGCTTTTTTAAAAAAAACTTTTTTTTTTCCCTTTTAAATCTGTTTTTTTTTCCCACCCTGTTTGTAACAACCATGTAATCCTTGAGTACACTGCAAAGCAAAAGTTTAGAAAATGACGTAATTCGGCTTTAAAATTTAGAATTGTGATAGTAATTCTACTATCACAATTATAGGCTGAGATTATGGGCAAAAGTCTATAAATATATTCAAAAACTCAAAATACTATAATCAAAATTAAGTTTTTTGATTAACTATAATACTATTTTTTATTTTTTTTTTGGCTAAAAACAGAAATGTGCTTGTGACAAAAGAATAGACACGATCACAAGTTTCTGTTTTTATATGCGAAGATTTTTTGTTTCTATATGCAAATTTAAGAGAGATGATGTCACAGACATCGAGTATCAAGGTTCTGCAAATGATAACACTTCGTAGTCAAGATGCCACAAGCTAAAGAAATTTAAAAGGAATAAGCTAAAGCAAATTTGGCAAATGACAGCTGAAAGTAGTCTCCTTTCGTGAATTTCAACCATTATTAATCGATCAGAAGACTTCTATTTATCGAGTTTTATCTAATGGATGCAAATACAAAGAAAACCTCAGATCTGACAGGCTGCGTGTGACAAACATACCCGATAAACGTCCGATCCAAAGACTGCCGATTGCCCAACAAATTACTGCTTAGGAATTTCTAAGGTCATTAGGATATTCGGGATTCGTAGACGAATTTCGGAAACAGGAAAAATGGTTTTATTGCAAAATGGAAAAGATACCAGCTTGAAGCCACGTAATAAGTCACAAAGAATATTCAGGGTTCCCACTCAAATCACAGAATGAAAATCAATGGCTTTTAAGCACCTAATCAATGTTTTTAAGGACCTTTGAAAATTTGTTTTCAGACATGTCAATAAATAAATTTTGAATAAAGTATATTCTGCCCAAAAAGTTACTAAGTGGTGGATGCATAGTACAAGTATGTCGGAAAATTCTGATACGGTGCAAATGCATGGCGGTCACACGGGGATAGCAAGTCCGAGTTGTATTTTTATAAATTTTGCAGTTGGTCACACAACATCTGCAAAAATTAGACTTTTAAGGATCTCTGAGCATTTTCAAGGACTTATAAGCACCTCAAAGCATTTTCAAGCACTTTCAAGACCTTGAAAACAAGTTCAAAAATATTAAGCACACCCTGATATTGTGGTCTCGAAATCATTTGTCATATGGGCCAAAATGGCAATCCAGCGGTATTTAGAGATGAAAAAATGGAATTTAGTTGGCTTAGATGGCTGGGCATTGTACTGGCATGACTGGCAGAAAGAACCTCAGCATTTTTTTTTTTTTTAGTCCCAGACGAGATGGTGGCTCGGTGATGGTATGGACAGCCTTTTTGCTACAATGGACAAGAGTCTCTGCATTTTAGCAGTGGTCACCAAACATCTCAGCATTACACTAAGACATTGGAGGATAACCTGATGCCATTTTCTAAGCTTTAAGGTGGCCCTTCGTGGACATTTCGGCAAGATATTGCTTCAATTCAAAGGTCTGATTTAATTCTCAAAATTTAAAAGTTCTCGACTAGCCAGCGTATACCACTGATAATAATACAATAATCTTTGTCGCAAAGTTTACAGCAATCTTAGACAATGATCTTCTATAAATGAACCCAAGAATCTATAGAAGATATGTGGTACCAAATTATGCCTCAAACCATGCAAAATTTAGTTTCTTCAACAGAAACTTGTACTTACAAACTAATTAACAGGAATGGATAAACAATCAAGTTTTAAATCAAGTTTATTTTAATTTCATTTTTGTCAAAACTTTTGAGACAATGCTAATTTGTTTTGTTAGAAATAATTAACTGACAAAATGTGCAGTTAACTTTTATAGATATAAATATTGTAAAGTTTGCATTGCATATTACACTGAAGCTGCATTATGAAAAGTGATTAAATTTATTTTGAAATCTGTGTGAATTTGTTCATTGTGCAAACTTTTGCATTGCAATGTATAAGAAATCTCTAATGTTATATATATTTTAGTGAATATATTTAATACAAAAAAAAAAACTATGCATATCAAGACCTGTTTAAAATTATGCAATGGGGAAATGAAAAGTCACACCATATGACAATATTTAATTTAGAAATACCATGAGGAATAATTTGCTTACCTGAAACGCTTTACAGTGATCCTTGTGAAGTCGAATCGTTTTGAGCAATACTCCCTGACAGCTAAGCAATCTGTTGAAAAGTAGATTTATCACAAATGTATTAGTAGAAAGAACTAAATATCTTTAAAAAGCAATACAGGCTGCTAAAGAAAGCAATACAGCATTTCGATTTTAAGAAAAGTTATAGCTTTAAAAATGATAAATAATTAAAAAATTAACTAAACACTAGAATTTTTTTTTAAATTTAATGATATTCAGCAATGGTAAATGGGTAAATTAGTAATTTTCAAAATATATTCTTCTAGAAAATTCTTAGAAATGATGAAGGACAATGTGCATATTCTGAACTTACCAAGTGATCCAGATTCCTTAGTATCCTTAGCACTTTCCAAGTTAGCAGAGGGAAAGATGCTAGAAACTGAAAAGATTGAATAACATTAGTATAAGAATGAACTTGTTTAAAGTTGTAGAAATAATTAGAATGCATAGGCATTTCAACTGGAACTCAATAAGAAATGTAAAGTCTGAGCAATGCTTAAGCAAAAAAGAGCATCTATAACATTTAATTTAAAATAAATAAGTTATGTGTTGTTTTTTATAAATATTTTATTTATTGTTTGTAATTAAATATATGTCTAATCTATGATTTTGTATTGTTGTTTATCTTATAAAATTTAAAAACTGAATTCAAAATGGCAGTTTCAAAGCCCAACACATGAACGTCTAAACCTACAGCCAACAACGATTGAAGTAATAAAAATATGTACAGATAATCTTTTTGAGTTTCCCCATGAATCTACCAGCACTTACAAAATCATCTACGTGAAAGAAAAAAAATTCTTCACTGGTGATTCATTGGTTTGATGCAAAGGCAATATACTGCGCCAAACAAATTGGTGAACATTGGTTTAAAATCTAACAAACATCAGGGATGAGTTAGGCAAAAAATTAAAAAGCTGAAAGCAAAAATCTAAAAATCTATGCATGAAACACATTTTAAACTATACTTTAGTCAAACAACTTTAAACAATTATACCATATTGACAAACAGGCCAAATTTAATTAAACCGAATTTTCTAAATTTTTAAGCTACAAGTACTAAAAACCTAAATTTTTATTCATATCGTCAATAGGGTGGTTAAAAAAACTTTTTTTTCAGCTACAGACCAAGACACCCCCTATTTTTTTTACATTTACCCATAGTATTATTCTCCTAAAATTTTAGCTTCCTACTCCTATAAGAAGACGGCGCTCAATGACCATTCCTTTTTGTACTTTTTTGTAATTTCGCATAATTTTCTAGTTTTATGCTGACAAGAACGCATGGCTACATTTAAAAAAAAAAGTTTTTATGGGTTTTAAATACATGTAATATAGTTTGGCAACAGTTATCTACTGTATCTGGCAACATCCATATTATCAAAAACAATGTATGATCGTGCATTTCGTTTGATTGTTCCAGTAGTTGCAGCTTTGGGGCATGTTCCTCGAGCGTTTCCACTTTAAAGAGGGGTAAAAAAACCTAGAAAAGAATACGCTGATTTAAGCAATGGGTAAATTCAAATCTGACTGTCCTGTAGCCCTTCATTGGAACGGCAAACTTCTGCTAAAATCTTTTGGATTAAGAAAGATTGACCGTTTGTCTTTATATGTTTCGAGAGATGGTATTGAAAAACTTCTTAGTGTTTCAAAGTTGAGTGGTGGAAGAACAGCGAAATATATTTCCAAAAACTGTTTTTATGCTAGAAAATAGCAAGTTGAGAATTAAATTTGGACAAAGTTTTGATACTACAAGTATGACTATTGCTTGTGTATAAGAGGCATGCATTAATTTGGAGAAAAAATCGGACGTGAACTATTGTGGCTAACCTGTTGACACCATGTCATGTAATTAATATTGGCAAAGTTATTTTAGTTGTGCTATGGACCATCATGTTTCACAGAGGTTTCTCTCTTCAACAGATTTAAAATCGTTTGAAAAAGAATTGCACAAACAAACTTTCAGGATTTATAACTGAAAAAAGACGTTAAAAAGTTTAAAGTTTCAACTGTAGCCTTTCTTTCATCTGTGTATAAATATATAATAGTTAGAGATGATTATAAAGAAGTAATCGAGTTGACAGTAAACGTTTTGGGCAATATAAATCGTTTGGCCAGAGAAAATCAATTGCAGAGCAGTTTCATCAATTCATCACGCACAGTGGATAGCTAAACTCCTGTACATTTTTAAATCCTTCTATTCAGAGACCAGCAAGAGGGTTTCCGTATAACTAATAGAGAGAAGAAATGCAGCTCCAGCTATTTGTACAGTTCAATGCTTTTTGTACAGTAAAGACATGGATAGAAGCCCCACTTGCTTCTGGTGGTGACCTGAACTTGTGGAAAAACGTTAAAAAGTATAAGATAATGGATTTTAAAATTGGAATAGCCGCTGGAAAAGCTTATGTGGTATCTTTCAAATGAATTGGTTGGTTAAGCCATATTTTCACTTAGAATTACAGCAAAGGAAAAATTAAAAAGTATTTTAGATATGAATAACACAAAAGATTCCAGAAATATAAAAGGGTGAGAGCTATTAAAAATGTTGAAAGATAACGCCAGTCTTGGAGAATTTGTAACAAAAAGAACTCTTGATATTTACTTTTTACTTACAAAAAGAACTCTTGATATGGTAATTTATCAATGTTTCGTTATCGAACATGTCTCTACAATGACAGTGGGTAACGATAATCTGAATGGCACCATCTACACGATTTAAGTTGTTTACAATTTCCATACCCAACCCATAATTTTTAGATGTTATTAACTATTCATTCGATTGATTTCAATTAGATGTTGTTCTTGGTAGGAGATTGAGTGTCGTTTGAAAATGTTCATTAAGTACAGCTATACATTTAGAAACTTTGAATAGAGCTGAAAGTTAGAAACTATTTATACTCGCTAGTCCACTATTTATTGAGTGATAATTTTATGATTTGAAATTATATTTTGGTATTTAGATAATTTCCGATCAACCATTTTCGGCTTACAAGAAATGTAGCCAAGTGTTACTGTAATGCTTGGTTAAATGATGAAATAAACACCACTACTGATCTACATAACACCACACTAATTATTCATTTCGTATTTAGGTGTATTAATAGCTTATTTTGAATGCTTTTCAGGATTTTATACCGCCTAATTTATAGGGGCAATTTTATCAGAATTTAAAAAGATAATGGAGTAGCACGGGGGATAAACGAGCGTTTGTGAGCAGGGGTAGAGCCCTCTACAGTTTAATTATTTCATAAACTTTTACTAACTTATTTTTAAAAAAAATTAATTATGGTATAAATAAAAACTTTCTTTAAGAAAATTGCTTTCAATTATACTTATTACCAAATCCACTACAAATACCCAAAAATGCACAAAATACGAAATTTTACTGTTCATTGAGCGCCATCTTTTAATTGGAGTAGGATTCTGAAATTTTGCTAGAATATTTGTATGGGTAGATGTAAAAAAATGAGGGGGTGTCTTGGTCTCAAGGTAAAAAAAAAATTTTACCCATATATTTTTGAACCACCCTAATCGTCAAGCTTGTTCAATAAAATAAAAAGCAACAAATAATTTTACATACAATTGCAGTTAAAATAACAATTTTAAACACAGATTATTTAGAAAAATTACAATTGGAACTAATTTTCAGAATATTTTGATATAGTTTTTATACAAAATGATATAAAAATTTGAGAAATTCTGCATAGATTCAAATCAAACAAAAAAATTTAACTGTAAACAGGCACTAATCACGAATACTGCGGCTATAGCAATGCCATAGGTTTTCCGCTCTTCCCGATCGGGCGGAAGGGAAGCCGCTTTGCGATTCAGCCTTAGAAAAAAGGTTTTTCTGTGGGATAAAAAAAAAATCAGGAAAAAACTGACTTTTTTCCCGGAATTAGAAAAGCGGAACTTTCTTTGAAAAAGCAGAATTATTTTTTTCTAAAAAATTAAAAAAGCGGAATTACGCCATAGGACGGGAAAAACTCATCCCTGACACATAGAATAGGTTTAAAAAAATAGTTAAGCTTTCTCTCATATATTGCGAGTTAATATGCATAGAAACTTTTGATTAATTTTATTCAAAATGTAACTGTATATAATTTCAAAACATTAAAAAAAAGCTTATTATAATCTTTCTTTTCATGAAAATTTAATTGAAATTTTATTTATTTTACATGAAAACAATGTTTGAGTTTGTTGCATTTATAATACTTCTGAGTTTTATGTAGTACAAAATCTGCTTAAAAACTGATTATTACAATCAAATAAATTTCTGGTTGATACTGCAAAGGTAACATGCAAGAAATACCAAAAAATTTTATATTACCTGAATTTAAAGGAGCATTATCACTATTACTCATTTCTTCTGTAGCATTGTCACATGGAGTAGTTGGAGTGTTCAATTCACCATTTGTAGTTGGAGTATCCATTTCACCATTTGTAGTTGGAGTGTCCACTGCACCATTTGTAGATGAAGTGACCACTTCACCATTTGTAGTTGGAGTGTCCACTTCATCATTTGTAGTTGGAGTGTCCACTTCACCATTTGTAGTTGGAGTGTCCACTTCACCATTTGTAGTTGGAGTGCCCACTTCACCATTTGTAGTTAGAGTGTCCAGTGCACCATTTGTAACTGAAGTGTCTACTGCACCATTTGTAATTGTAGTGTCAATTGCGCCATTTGTAATTGAAGTATCCACTGCACCATTTGTATTTGAAGTACCCACTGCACCATTTGTAGATGAAGTGTCCACAACATTGTTTGCAGTATTTTGAGGATTTCCAACAGTATCTCTATTTAATTTTTCTTTTTCTTTCTCTTTTAAATAATGTAAGCATGGAATAGCTGACACCGGTATTTGATGTTTCTAGAACATATAAACAAAGAAATTTGAACAATATACGATTTTTTTCAAAATGGCACCCATAATTTTAATTTTTTTTTTAACTGTGTATTGTTAACATAATGTCAACATTAGTGGTTCAAGCTGATACTTTTTAAATAAAGTTTCTTTTAAATTTTTGTGATTAAAAAGTTATTATTTCACAATAAATTCTGCATTTTGTTTGGAAAAAAAAATACAAAAGCCTTATTACTGCCACTATGGAAAGTGATTAAACAGAAACAATTTACATCCAAGCAGGATTTGGCACAAAAAAAAGTAGTCTATATTCATATCTTTTTGAAAACAGTATAACTCCCCAAGTCAACTTCCAGTTTCCGCCACAATTTCAATGCTTGCATCACAAAGCAAACACCATACAACACAATATTATAGCATAACTGTCAACATAGATCAAATATCTTCATAAAATAACGAACAAGGGTGCCGAAGCATATACAAATGCTAAACTTGACACATTAAATTAAGAAACCTTGGTGGATCAATATATGTACATACTCTGCCTTTTATTTTTAGAAATATAAAATACTAAATCTTACCCGCGTACTGCCAGGTCCAAGGAAATAAGGTTTTGACATAGAACATACTCTAGACATCTTATGCAAATAAATTGGCATCCCACTATTGTGGGTGACTTCTATCCATCCTTCAGGTAAGACATCAAAGTGATTCCTTCCTCTAGCTACAAAAATATTTATTTATTGCTCTAAATTAATCGTATAAAATGAATCTTGAAAAATGAACTTATAACAACTCAACTAAAAAGAAATGAGCTAATTTGAAATTACACATGAAAAATTTATCTAAAATTTTGTATTGTAAATTCAAATATAGAGAATTTTAACAATCAGGACCCATGAGGAACATAGATTAGTGTATTACTTGATTGCATTAGAATCTAAATTTAAAAAATTATAGGATAGTTCAATATCACAAACAATTTCAAGATTCACATGTAAACATAGCAACAGTAAGAGGTTTCGCTGGTGCTATAAATTCTTAATGATTATTAAAAAAAATAAAGATTATTTGTGCTAGTACTAGCTCATACTAGTTTATTAAAAAGGAATTGTAAAATGTAGATATTATGAACATGGACTCACTTATACAGCTTACAGATTTGGATTTATAAATAATGTTACATAAACTTATTTTGTCCTACAGAATTGACAAAAGAAATTTGACACTATTTATTACCTTTAAGAACTATTTTTTCCTTCTCTTCATGTTCAGTATCATTAGCACCCAATTTATTTTTATTATTCTGCATACGTTCCTGCAATTGCTCATCCAGCATAGCATCGATTTCGTCAAGATCAAATCCATCATCTGATGAGGTATCAGTATCACTGTTTTCGTCAGGGTCATTACCATCACTTTCAAACTCATCCAAAATATCAAATTCCATGAGGCCATTCTGATCACTATATTTGTAAACAATTCAATATAAATCGCAATACAACTCACAAAAACTCAAAACACAAGGGACAACAATTTTATATGAATAAGAAATACTGTTAGAATATAGAGTTCCCATCTGAGTCGTCCAATAGCAAAACTCGCTGACTGCTGAAACTTTGAAAATTTAAGACTAAAGTTCGTCCAGAAACCAGAGATCATCCTAGGCATTTTTCGGACCTTTTTTCAAATTCCGCTTTCCCAGTCACATTTCTTTGAAAATAGTGCCCTTCAAATCCGTTTCTGAAAAACTGCAAAATTTCCGGTTTTTTTCTCTTTTTTTTTTCAATGGAATGCAATATCCGGATCACCTTAAGGCTAAAACAGCTATGTTCTAATTCCCAAACAAGATACCTTATAGGTTGAAGTCACTCACAAATACAGAGGACTCAGGAATGGGACAAAAGTGAAAGCGTAACCAGATTTATTCAAGAAGTATAATAATAAACAGTTTTAAGTTTTCAAAGCATTATTATGCATAATTTAATTATGCATTCATTTAGAATGAGACTGAAATAGACTTAAAACTGGTTTCACTCTGCTAACGCAAGTTGTGTTCATAGCATACATCCACTTAGCAAATACGAAATTGCTTCCGAGCTAATATCCTTTACATAAAGTTACCCACAAAGCAGTCACCAGGTTCTCCTAGGAGCCAATCACAACAGTCTAAGTGATCAGTGGTGACACACTGTTTTTTGTTACTGTAGGAAGGATTTATCAAGTTTTGAAGAGTATGAGACCAGTATAGTTCCTATTCTTTAAAAAAAAGCAACAGAATTTTATAAAATACAATAAGAGGAATTTACAAAATTTTGCCTAAGAAATGGATTTTGAAGTTTATTTTCAAGTACTTAAAAGTGTTTTGCGACTGCCTGAGCTAAGGAACTTTACAAAATGCGGACAAACATCTCGAATTTTAATGTTGTAAATTAAACAAATTTTGCACGCTGGCAACTCAATTACAAAGTTAATAAAAAACTTAATTTTTTAGCTGAACAATGCAATGTTTTCGATATTTGTTTATGGTCCGTATTCAAATTATTAACACCAAGGTCAAAAGGAGGAGGAATTTATAGAGTGGGTAATTGTCAAAATACAAAACGACTAATCAAACTGATTTTTGGGCCATTATAGCATATTGAATATTATTTCATTCTAACAAAATAGTATGTGAAAATATCCATAGACTAAGGCTATAAATGTGGTTAAAAAAGTGTAACAAATACTTATTGGTAAAAAACTGGAAACTATACCAGTTGTGACAGAATGATAACTATGGACACTAGTTCATAGTGTTTGTAAAAACTTGAAAGGCTATGAATTAGTTTGTGTTACAGTTGAAAGACTTTTTTTTTTTACTAAAAAAGGATTTGATGTGATATTTAAAATAAAAAGTTTTAAATTTAGGCAAGAAAGTAATAAAAAAGTGTTTGCACTATGACAGACATAACATGTCTAAAATTTTATTCAAAATTAATACTAGGTTAAGAAAAACACTCATATCAATTATTTACGAACAAAAAATATAATTTACTCCTGTTTTAATGGTAATTTCAGAACTGTAAAAAAAATTATAAAAGCTTCAATTTTTATATCAGCTATCAAATTGGCCATTGCATGGAAGTACCCCATTATACAGTTAATACAAAAAGGGCAAATGTTTTACATTTATAAGCATGTAAATATTTTCAAAATATTTTGTATAAACTCAGATTAGTAACAGAATTCTACAAAATAAAACTTTTTAAAATTGTTGATCTTCATTGAAATACATTATAACTCAAGTATGCAACTCATTGTAATACAAGCAGCTTAAAGTTGAATCCAGTATCTAAGTAGAAAAAAGATTAATGTCAAATAAAAACTAAAATAATTACAATAAACAGATGTACAATTGCAAAAGAAAATATCATTTATTAATACATTTTTGATTAAAAGATATATAAATTTTCTTAAAATATAATTTTTCCTATAAGAGAGACCTAAGGTCAAATCAGATCTCACAATACGAAATTTACCTTAAGGAAAGAACACAAACAATACCAATTTATAAAAACAAAATAAACCTTCATACCTGCAGTTCTTTTGGTACACCTCTAAATTAAAATGGTCAAAAATTTAACTATGTCTAAAAATTACATCAAGCAAAGAAAAAATATGTTCCCCTCAGCAGTATTGTGTAACAAAAAGTTAGAACGCTGTTAACAAATATAAAAAACTAATCAGAAATCTGACATTGAATAACTTGATTAACCTTCTAACAAAGTGGAACACTGCTCCACCGTGTTTTGATTTTCTTCCACAACACACTGTGATTATTTGACCAAATAAACATGCAAAACCACTATTTTTGCCAAATGCCATCTCTTCTTATTCCAAAAGACTTTCAGCCATTAAAAGTTATTAAGATAATCAAAATGGATGAAGTATGATCAAAGATAAGTTCCAGCTTATTAGCACATAGATGATAGGGCGAGTGGGCTTCAGACTTCATTAGTCAATTGAATAAAGCCAATATTTAGCCCACTATTCTCTAGACTTGAAAAGTGGCATTAATTATAATAGCTTCCACTATAAAGTAAAAACCACTAATAAAGTAGCTTTATCCCAATATGTGGAGTTCCCAGAGGCCAAGTAAAAAGTAGAGGCTGAGTAAAAACTCTCTTAGAAACAATGCCAAAATAAGAAAGAGTTGTAATACTAAAGTGGCAAATTAGGATGACACTACCAGTTGTTGATCAAATAAAGTCAGTGCTGCTGATTTTTATTACAACTTCTCTACTTTAAGTTTTAGAATTAAACTGACATATTTACCACAATTCTTAATGATTTTTCGTCATGAGGAAGAATGAAAACTGCTGAAAATAAAACAAAATTGTGCCAACTTTTTTTCTTTTATATTTTCCCCAGTACTTGATCACATCAGGCCAATTTTTACTTTCAATTACCCATATGTTTACATAGAGTAATGAAAGCATAGCATTCAGTCAAAAAAAAAAATTTGCATGTCTCCATGCTTGGAACACCCGATTTTAAAAAAGTGGTTTAGATAAAATGTCTGTCCATGTGTCTGTAGTCAGCATAACTCCCAAACAAATTGACCTATGATGTTCAAATCTTATGTGTGTGTTAGTAGTGGCCAGAGTTTGCCAAAATGCGTGAACACGCATTGAAAATCAATTTCACCCCATAGAATTAACCTCATGCGTGAATCCACGTATTGGCACATCATGGTTAAATTTTTAAAAATAATTCTCTATTTTATAAAATCAGAGATCATCCTATCTGTTTTTCGAATAGCAGCGCTACCTCCCTGCCCTTTTTCTTGAAAATAACGCCCTTCCTGTCCTTTCCAGAAAAAACGCAAAATTTGTGGTTATTTTACAATGGAATGCAATCACCCCTTCCGAAATCGCCTGTCATGCATGGGCATTCATGTTTAAAAGTGCCTCACACAGATCAGTGACTGACTGAAGTCATGCTACTTAGCACGAATGGCCATTTTGTATGTTACTTGATTAAGTGTACTTCTCCGGCTTTTTACCACGTCTAAGCTTTTTTTATTTGCGCCGGTAAGATAAGATTGGTCCAGAAGTTCTGATCATTTCACCTATTACCGGTGATTTTTCGAGGTTTTTAGGCAATCGCAATTTATCAAGTGTTACTTCACCGTTATTTACACGATAGCTTTCAAGGTGCCGCTGTTATTTGAAGTGTCATCTGCATTTGCCTGAGAGTTTTTGCTGAACACCAACATGGTGTCACCAGACGGCATAATACTAATAGTAGTTTAAGGTTTATAACCACCAAGTGTTTTTAGGAAGCATATAAAAGGCATATTTTCGCTCTGATGCGCGGAATCGTGATAGTGCATCACTGTTATTGTTGTAGTAATGAATTTTGTCAAACAATTTATTTTGTTTTAGTTTTAAAAAAATGTATATAACAATATACCCTTTGGATTTTAAAAATAACCCTTAAAATTTAGAGAGGGGCTGAAATTACCCTTTGAAAATATTTTACTGTCAAATACTGGTAGTGCACATGGCTCCTACCATTAAAGTTTTCGTTAAAATTGTGCATGTACATAAGGTTGAAATCATGAAAAATCATGTTTTTTAGCAATCGAGGATTAAAAATAGAAAACAACCTAAGTACCAAAAAAAAAAAAAAAAAAATCGAAAATCTTTTTTTTACGGAAAAATGTCCTAAATATCCTAAACAAAGTGGAGAACGCCCCAAGTGGGAACTCCATTAGCAATAGTTCAAATTCAATCTGAAGTATGTATACTTAACCATTGCCTTAAGTACCAGATGCGATCATATTTTGGCTCTCTTGAAAAATTTTCTTTCTTGAACTTGGGTCGTTTTCTATTTCTAATCCTCAATTGTTAAAAACCAGCTCTAACGATTTTGATTAAAATCTCTATGCTAATGCCTCATAAGGTTCTAATCGCTCCCACCATCGAAATTCCCGCAGAAATGCGAGAAAAGCGTAAAAAGTTGAAAAACAAGTGCCTTTAATACAGAGCTCTCGGCGCTTGGGCATCACCATCAACGATTGATTTTTTTTTCACACGCAAGAAAGGACTATGTAATTAATGCCAGTGGAATAACACAGCCAATTTCTGCACCTCAAAGGGTGTTTTTTTTCCCATATAAAAATTATTGCGAAAAATAACGCCAAACTGGCCACTTTTATTTAAATGAGTGAAAATATTAAAATGGTAAATAACACCATAAATCTTATTGCAATGTAATTATAATGTAATTCAAAGTTGTGCAATGTTCAACAATCCTAGTACCACACTCCTTCAAACAGTAAAAATACTGAAAATATTGTTTGCAAGAAGCAAGGACAATTTTCCTGTGATGTACTTACTAGCAACTAATTGCAACATTCCGAAGGCAGAATAAAATTCCTCAATGGCTCATTCAGAAGCTGACAGCACAAATCAATAAGAAAACAGTAGTAACAACATTCAAAGAAAATATTATGTCAAATGCCACTCACTCTTTTTCATGTGTTTATGGCATATTTTTTCTAAAATTTTATAAACTACTGAAAAGGTATCAACCACTGGCAAAATCACTCCACTTATTTCAACCTTGCTATAGTTAACAAATGTTAGCGAATCACATATTATTAAAAAAAAAAAATACTTCAAATTGAAAATAAAAGTTAACTTATAAAACAATGTAATACCAGAATCAGAGTATCTAATTAGAAAAATTGTTGCATATATATTAAATTGTTATTATAGAACAAATGGTCTTTACGACGGCAAGATCACCAGAAATGTATGCACACAGTGCAATTACGAAAGTGGACATCTTAGTGTTTATTGTGGGGATTGTAGACTCCACTACTATTAGTTTACCAATCACACCTATTTTCTATGGGTATTTTCTTTTTTTTTTATTGAGTATTATTTTATTTTCACATTTTGGAAAATTATTTTGCATTTTACGAAAAATACAACCCGAGAGCAAACTTTGCAATGAGAATACAATATTTAATCATAAATAATTTCTTTAAATCAATATTAAATGGTACAGAAAATTGAAATGCTACTTTTCACTTGTGCCAATTAGGCCTGGGCGATGTTAACATTTCTGCATCGTGATATATCAGGAAGCAAACATCATGATGTCACGATACATCGCGATGCTAACTATGTGTATATTTTTTTAACAAAATACTACAAAACAACATTTTCATAACACGCTATATAGCCGAAAGTTATGCTTACTTAGCATTGTAAAATTTTATTAAATTCATTTGAATTTTTTATAGTTTTAGAAGTTTATTTTATATAACATGAGCAGCGACCGAATTATTTTTAGAGAGATACACAAAGCACCCAAGGGGGTATAAGCCAGTTATTATTATTATTATTTTGGTTTAATCCGGATTTTTCAATTTCTCTATCTTAATGAAATTTTACTGTTATTTTCCAGGGAAGGAGGGGGGTGAAGGACAAGTGCACTTCCTGGCGGTGCACATGTTATTTTAGTTATTGGATATTCTTAATTATTAAATCAAAAACATACTTTATAATGAATATTTTATTACTTACAATATACAATATAATTATTATGCATTAATTTTATTTTTATTGTTTAACATTTAAAATTCTAATGATCTTTATTTTGTGCCAAAAAAATCTGCATTTCCGCATTTTTAAGAAGCAATATTGGATTGAAACTTAAAGGAAATAAACTTTATTCAAATTGTACAAACTGAAAAAAAAATTATAAAACATTTATTTACTTACAAGACCGAAGAGGAAATCCTTAAAGTGGATGGGAAAAAATCGTTTATAAGTATTTAAGCAATCAAATTAGAGAAACAACTGTGATTAGTCCATGCACTAGTTCACATTGATTTTGGCAGATATAACAAACAGCTCATAGTAATAAATAACCAGATTATCTTAACTGAGTAAGAACTAGACAGAAATTACCACGCCAGAATACTGCAATCCCCTTGCGTTAATAAATAAAGCAAAATAAAATAATAGCAAGATTAAAAAAAATCTTGAAGTTAATATAAAAGATTTCAAAATACAAAAGTGTAATACTTTATTTCTTTCAAGTTACAGAAATAATGAAAAAAAAAATCAAAAATGAAACACAAAAAGTGTAGGAAATGCCCAAAAATAGATATCAAGGTCTTATATCTGATGACTATTAAATCAAAATCAAAATGTTTTCCAAGAGTTGAAAGAACAACATAAATAATGTTCAATCATTAAAGGAATACTTCTTTTATCGAATCTCCAGTATTACTAGACTGCTGGCACCACCTGTCAAACGGCCCAATGTCGACGGTTTCCCTATGTTTCTATACAATATTGAGAACATTGCGCATATGCAGGGCAGGGTGGATAGGATTATCACGATGTGAGCTTGCTGATGAAGTACCGCGCAAAAGCAAATGAAACTCGTTTCAAACGGCGCGGTGTCGACGGTTCCAGTACATTTCTATAGTACCTTAGGAACACCGCGCATGAATAGTGGCGCGGTTCTTCGTCCTTGAAGTGCTAGGCTAGTATTGTTAGAAAATATTGTGATGTATCGGTTTTGAGAAAATAATGACAACGATTTGACGATGTTAATTTCACACCAGTTTTTGCCGATGTATCAATGCATCGCCCAAGCCCATTGCCAATTAGTTGCACTGCCACAAACCATTGTGGGCTAGAATTTCTGCTGCTAATTAAAAAAAATATAATTTATGCACCCTGAATTCAGTACTACAATTCAGTTGGAAGTTCTGATACCGGAAGAATTGTCTGCAAAAGCTGCCGAAGAATTACACAGAAATCTACTTATATTGAAGAAAAACCCTTTAGCCATAATTTTTCGATCAATTTACAATGATTTTCGGTCTTCACATTTTCTGAAACACGTTGTATAGATATTACACAAATGCAAACAATTGGCAGAGCTAGATAGACTTCATTTGTTGAATATACCAAAATGTAATTACCTTTATATGGTCTGCAAATTTAAAAGCTAAGAAAATGTTTGTTCTAAAATGATAATCGAATTGAAGGTACATTAGAACTCAAACTATGCGAAAATGGATCAACTGAAACCTTTCCAGTTGGTAAATTCAAACTTTTGGACTTTTTCAAAACTTAAGAGCTCCTTTAATTTAGTATTACTTGAAATAAAATTATTTGTAAAAATGTATGATACAAAATATATAGTTTTGTGCTTAATATCCCTGTTTCATATTGCTCCTATGACAGTGGTATGTTTTTTGTTAACAATGGGTTATCCAAAAACTCACACCAACTTCTTTCGGATAATCAGTGCTTTAATGTCATGATTTAAATTTAAAATTTAACTAATTATAATAAATTTATATATGACCAATAGTGTTATTGTTTTAATACTTTTAATAGATTTAATCAATTCAAAAATCCACCAATTAATGGTAAAGGCTTGATTGATTTATATAAATAAACTTTCTTAAAACAATAACAATTGAATCCAACCAGATCAACGTCCTCAATGGACAATTCCCACATTTTTTAAAAACGAGTGAAATTAGTTTATATTTATGAAGAATTTATTTTCAATTCCAAATACCCAAAATAAAATTAAAAAATTTATGACTTTTCATGACTTTCCAAGACTAAGGCAAATAATCTTTCATGACTCAAGTAATCAAATAAAATAAAAAAATAATAATAATAATAGTAACCTATATGAATTTTACTAGCGCGAACATAGTAAGTAAATTAATGTACCATGAAATGATTTTTATAAAGTTTTATTTTAAATTAAGTAAAAAATCCTTGTTTCAGTAACTTCCAAATCAGAAGAAAAAGGGGGAAATAATTTTCCATTCTTTGATATTTCAGTGTTAAAAAAGCTAATCAATCTTTAATAATAAAGAAATATTTGAAGAAGTCAATAATAATAAATTATATCATTAAAAATCAAATGTTTTGATACCAACAATGCAATACAGAAGAAAGAAGAAGGGGGGAAAAAAATTTAAATGTAAACACAAGCTTATCAAAACTGTTCATTTCAGTTCTCATAATACGAAATATTTTTTCACCTACGAGATCTTACTCGTAAGATGTCACAAATTTGGAGTTCACAAATCTTTTTATTAGCCGCACTTTTTAACTGCGACCATTGTTTCCATCAAAACGTAAATAAAAACATAGATGAATTTTCTAGTACTAGAATTTACTTATTATTTCACTTGATTATTATTTTAATAATGTTTTGCAATCATTATATTAAAAAAAATAACTTTTATGCATCAAGAATATTAGTAATTCCCATATAATCATTTAATTTATTATATGCTATAATATATTATTGCCAGGGCAAAAGATTTTTTTTTGCGAATTTTCCATTTGTATAAAAAAAATAGGATGAGCAATTTTTCCGATAGCAGAGAAGTGCCAACGGTGATAAAACTGTTTAATGGCAGTCGTAAAACTCAGCTTAAGTGAAAACTTCGAATGCCATTCTAGCAAATATTTGTCGCCGTTACAATCTAATGAAAGATTGCTGCAAGCGGTAAGGTGGAAACTAGAGTGGGATATTATGTTCTTCCGATAAGGTCTTTCAGTTACAATGTACTTGTAAATTTATACTAAATAAAACAACTATGTGAACTTGTCGATCTGAGGAGACTGTAGAAAGTAACTTCCAATGCACAAAGAACTCTGAAATTTTGATAAGTAGTTTTTGCCATCTAATTTTGCTCAATACAGTTAGAAAGTTAAAATTCTAATGAATTTATTTTAATTATTTTTTTAAAAAGTCTTTTTTGTAGGATAATATTAAGGCATTGGAAAGATAGTTATAAAATCTCCCATCAGATGGCAGCCCTACAACCTTGGTTATTGATGTTTTTTTACTATCATGGATGTTTCATTTGTATTTTATTCTAACAGATTTTTTGTGATTTTATGATGCAATGTCAACTTGGGGAATTTCGTTATAGAATTTCACAACAGGAGGGTCGTGTTAATAGGGGTTTCCATAGCAGTGAAACTTGTAGCAAGCCTGGGTTTGCATAGTAAGGAACCTTTTATAGAGCAAAAAGATGTCTGCACATTCATAAGGTTTCCGCAACAAGTATAAAACAAAGGGTTTCACTAAATTCTGTTCATTTCTACTCTTCTAAAAAGGAAGGAGTAGATAACTACCAAAATAAGTGGGTTGGCTCATACTTATGAGAGAGGCCTGGTCTAGAATGTTGGTCGACCACCCTCTAAGGCAGCGTTCGCCACTAACTTTTAAAGGCGGGCCGTACGAATTATGTTGGAGCTTTTTGCGGGCCGGATACACCAATATACGTATCTTTAATTATTATTTAACTGAACAAAACTTTTTTTTTTATCTTAATAAAATTGTAACTAATATTTGATTTTTTTTTGTTTCAAACACATCATTAGTACATCAAAGACTAAAAGGGAAGTGAATCTTTTGTTTCAACGTTACAATGCTGCTTGATCTAACTTTTAATAAAAGTATTTAAGCTATACTTCCAGATTACTCCGTTTTAGTTGATATAAATGTGAGACAATAGCGGTCGAAATCGTTCAGTTTATTTTATGATAGAGTTGATGGCTGTCGCGAAATTTATTGTAGCTCTGATTTACTCCAATCGTACTAAATTGTGCAAATGATATTCAATTAAGTTATTCCCGTATTTATTTGTGATAAAAATCATCTTCCTGGGAGCTTCTTCATATATCTTCAGGCACGCAGTGGAGAACTCTGTTCTACATAGTTAACACATACTTTTTCGGATAAATTACAATTATGTAATAAAAAAGTCCATACCGCGAAATTATTATTATTTTTAAACTTCTCTGGTGCCGGCGGGCCGCAGAAAAATCTGTCGCGGGCCAAATCTGGCCCGCAGGCCGCGTAGTGGCTAACGCTGCTCTAAGGTGATCCAGACCAGGCCTACATACCAGAAATAAATTTCTGAATCATTCGTTTACTAGTAAAAAGTAGAAGGTGCTAGCTAATGAAAGTGAAAGACTATCGGGAGAAAAGAAATGATTTTTCAGAATGAAGCATCTACCATTTATTTTCTTCTAATCAGGAGACAGAGTTAAAGACAAAGGAAATTCACATTTCTAGGAACAAGTTCTACACACTTAACTTAAAAATGTGGAAAAAAGATTTAGGTCTCAAAGTGGTGTCTAGCCAACCACAATTGAGTTGAGATTTTCATTAATTTGGGATGCTGTGTTTGTATCTATTACCATCTGTGGCAATAGGTTTCAATTTCACTAATCACTACCTTACCGCCAACTTGTAGGTCGACATACATGATGGATACAAGCTCAATTTAGCAACCCTATAGTGATCAGGGCTTTACGATGTACATCAAAGTAGCTAAGGGGGGAAAGATTTCACTTGGAGAAAATTTATTCAGCATTTTAAAATTTTTTAGGAAGTAGTGAATTTTAGGAAAAAGCAAACATTTAAAGAATTTTAGGACGAATGCGACCCCTGCATTTATAAAAGAAAAATTTTCAAATCAACAGTTGGTGTTTGCATTAACTTGCCAGCCATTAAGTGGAAACCCTTCTATATAAATATGTAAAAATAGGTACTTACATAATTCTTAACTTGACAATTGTCAATGTAATTAAATACTAAAAAAGATAGTTGATATTTTTTTATACAGTTTAATGCTATACTTCAGTACCAATCAGACTCTACACTTCTGAGGCTCAGCATCTCTAGAACATTCGAGCACTATTTTATACCTAAAAGTATATGTGAACAAATTATAAGTACTTTTAAAAAATATAAATTATAGCTAATTTATGTTGTTGGATTAGGTTTACAGCATTTTTACACAGCAACTAAGAATAATGTAAAGACAAACAGCAGAGTTCATCCTAGGCATTTTTCGAGGGGCGGCGCGCCTTGTCTGCCCTTTTTCTATAAAAATAGCGCCCTTCTTGCCCTTATTTTTATAAAAATAGCGCCCTTCTTGCCCTTTTTTTTATAAAAATAGCGCCCTTCCTGCCCTTTTTCAGAAAAAATTTCATCCTGAAAGAATTCGAAAAACTTTCGGTTTTTTTCCCCTCCCAACAGTACACAATGTGTGGATCACCCCTACTAAAATCGGCTGTCGCGCATGCGCATTCATGTTCAAACGCGCAAAGTATTTATCAGGGATTGAAACCATTGAGTAGATGTCTATATAATGTACTTCATTAGTAGGTGGATTGTAGGGAGCCGTCTTACTATTTCCAAGTGCACATTAGTTAACTCCAATGGCCATTTCGTACGTGTTTTGATTAAATGTATTTCGCTGGATTTTTACCATGCCTCCTTCAAAATAGTGAAGAAAGGAATTTGAAAGACTTGAATAACTTAGTTAAAGGTTTATAACTATCAAATGTTTACACTAAGAATTTAAAAAGAATGTTTCTGTTTGGACACGCGTAATCGCGATGTCCTCCTGTTAAATTTAGGGGGTGTTTTTGGTAATTTGCCTGTTACCAATTAATTTCTAAACATCCGTTTCATATTTAAAATTAAACATAACAGGAATGCAAACAAAATCCCAGATTGTTTCCGATTTTTAAAAAAATAAAACTTCTATTATAGCTTACATAATAGCGGCATGCACGGCAAAAAAAATCGCCGTTTTGACGCTAAATTTGATCCGATTTTGAAAATAAAAAAAATGCAAAATTTCAGGACATAGTCCAAGTTCTTTAGTCGGAAAACTCCTTGTGATATCCCACAATGAATAATGTTAAATTTGGAGAAACTCTATTCTCTATCTGACAATAGCAAAACTAGAGATGAAGTTTAAGGTTGATTCTTTCAAACTTTAGAAAATTTTGAAAGAGTGAAAAGTTCTTATCTTAACACATTTTCATTGTACTAAAACATTCTTATCTTAATTTTACTGTATTATAAATTGATAATTTTATAAAAATTACTATTTGATGAAAATTTTACTGTGTATATTGCACTTTAATTTTAATAATTTTCTCAGTCTCATTCCAGCAGAATTAGGACTGAAGCATTTTATCAGTATTTTGATATCTTTTAAGTTTCTGAGCGAGTTTTTGATTCACGGATTTTTGCATTATTTTTTTTTCTTCAGAATATTGAAAATTATTTATCGTGGTAGAAAAGTATAACAATATTAAAATTGTGGCAGAAAACGCATATTTCTGCAATTTGCCATAAAAGTGCCCTCGTAAACAGGAAGTGCCCTTTTTTTGGAAAATAGCACCCTGCCCTTTTTCATTTCTAGGATGAACTCTGCAAACAGCATAACAATGTTTTAAAACCAGCACATTTACCGTGAAAGTTCAGAGAAACTATCTTGTACTTTTCTCATAAAGGCATTCTGAAATAATCTTAGCGGTCATAGATAAAAAGCAACATTCCGTCAGATAATCCTAGAAGCTTGTAAAAAATCCTTTGAAGCTTGTAATTAAAATTATTAAATTAAAAGAAACAATTTTTTAAAACAAAATTTGTAAAAGTAATTGAAATCGAAATAAATGGCATATTTAATGCAATAAAGGCTTATACTAAAAAATTTAAAATAGGATATTCTTTCGAACTAATTAACCTAAAAGCTTAAGAACTAATATAAGATGTACCTAAGTGTCCAATGTCTTCTATCACATGACTACTGGGCCATTAAAAATACTTTTGTTTATGAAGGAAAGGGTTTTGTATAAAGTAAACAATTTTTACTTTCACTGTTTCTAAAGTTTTATTTTATATTTTTATGAAGAATGACAAAATATTTTTTAATGTGTATGAAAATTCATAGTAACAACTAATATGAATATATTGAGCCATTTCTTAACAGATTGCAATAAATTGCCTATACTAAACTTCAACTTAACTTGACATCACTAGACAATAGATCTTCACCGTGCTCATAGGCAATTAATCCATTTTAGCGGAGTGAAGACATATTCTTGCCAAACCTTATAGCCTTTTGTTCTCTACAGGGTTGTGGTTTGGCGAAAATTATGCTTTCACGCCGCCAAAATGGATTAAATACCTATGAACACTGTGGCGATCTACCGTCTAGTGATGTCAAGTTAAGTTGCAGTTTAGTATAGTAATGTGTTCGCCACTAACTTTTAGAGACGGGACGTTCGACTTATGTTGGGGCTTTTCGCAGGCTGCAGATATTGAATGTGCCAATAGTACATGCATCTTCAATTATTATTGAATTAAGAATACAATAAAACATTTTTGAAAACTTACGTGACAATGTAACTTGATCTAACCTTTAATAAACATATTTAAACCATACCTCCACATTCTCCTGTTTTAGTCGATACCAATTGTGAGACAATGACAGTTAAAATGTTTCAATTTATTTTATGATAGTCACTGTCTCTCGGTGTATTTGTTGCAGCTTATCTTAATTCTTCAAAATGAATGTCAGTTAGGTTATTCATAAATTTTTTCTCGATGAAAACCATTTTCCTGAGTTTCTTCATACAGTTTCTCTGGGCCACGTAGTGGAGAACTCTGTTCTACATAGTACAACCATACTATTCTGGACAAACTGGACAAATTAAAATTATGTAGAAAAAGTTCATACCGTGGCATTTGGTTTTTGTTCCTCTGTGCTGCTGGCGGGTCGTAGATATATCTGTGCGGGCCGTATCTGGCCTTCAGGCCGTGATGTGGCTAATGCTGGTCTAGAAGCTTCATCAATAATAAGTAAGAACATGAAAAGGTTTTTTAAAAAAAAAAAAAGCTCTTTTCCAACATTTTTGGCCATTTAAGTTTTTGATTTTAAAAAAGTTACTTTTGTTCCTGCTGAATTCAAGCAAAGAAATTAAGTCTAGATGTTTAAATAGTAGCATTATCAAACAAAATATTGCCACATTCAGACCTTCAATCTATAATTCTATTTAGGTTAAGCTTATTATCTTTTCAAATTATGAAATAGCATTTATTTTTAAATTCATAAAAATTTATTGTAGTTAAATTTTGAGCATTTTAAAAATAAGGTAAGTGACGATCACATTTTTCAATGTTTGTGGAACTATTGGTTATGTGCTGCAATGGTACAAAGTAAAAATTTCTTTCCAGTATGATGTTTTTACCGGAAAAAGACAAAAGTCTTGGAAAAGTTGCAACACTATTTATTCAATTGCAGTGCGGTGAAGGGCCATAAGGGCCATTCTACGGAAAATCAGGAATTTGTGTAACTGGTGTTTATTACAAAAAGTATACTAATAAAAATTCTTGTTTAGGTATAAACAGCCTTAGTATGACCAATATAATTAATTGCAATTTCAATTTGCAATAAAATATTTTTATTATAAGTCCAATTTTACTCACAAATAATGAAATGTCACATCCATGAAAACACCACTTACTATTTTGACTTTTTCCAGAGTATTATTTTATAAATTAAAACCATTTAAAATTATTTGCATTGCATTTTTATATTAAGAAAATGTTTTAAAACACATTTCTAATACTTATAAGTCTAGTTTAAGTTTATGCTTGATTTTATTTCAAGGGGGTTTTTTTTTCGGTTTTTTTTTTGCCAGTAACCACAGCAATTGATCCTATTTGTGGACACCTAAAAACGTATCATTAAATCCTTACAGTTTGCAATAATATATTGTTTTGATAAGGAAATCAGATGTTAGGCATATGTTTTGTTCAGATGTAAAGAACAAGTTAAAGACTAAGTTATTTTATGAAGTTATGGACTTGACAGAAAACTGGTTGAGATGAACATGTCACCATCCGTGGAATCAAATATAAAATAACTATAGGAATCTGTAATATATAACGAAATACAATTCTTTTGCGTGTCCCCCAAATTCGGCTGTATTTCTGTGAGCAGAATGACAACTACTTCAAATATCCAATCACAAATATTCTAAATGCACTTTATGCCAAAATCAGCAATCCAGTCAATTACAATATATCTATTGAAATTCAACTAATAGTACATCCGACAACAACCAACAACTTGGATTCGTTATATTTTATTTTCCTTATTACTGACACAAATTATTGCCATTTAAAAGGTATTGATTTAATATTTACGATGCAAGATCAATTACAAAACTCTTGTACAATTAAAACAAGCCACATTTGTTTAGATTCAGCAAATAACCACAACACAAGTGAACGTTTCCCGAATATATGCCGATAAAAATTGAGCCCGGAATTTCCATCGAGCATATTAAGGTTTCTATGCTGAAAATTCACAGCATTCAATAAGAACTTCAGCATTCCGTTAAATGTAATTTAAGAAAAAAAACTTTTATAATAATATATTCATTTTTAATCAGTACAAATTCAGCTATTTCGCCATTACAAATTAAAAACCATCAAAATAAAGAATAAAAACCCTACTTAACTTCAAAATCTCAAATGAAATTAGCATCAAATTTCTCGCCAAACTTGATTTTCAAAAAATTCCGGTTGATTGAGCTTTCCGCTTGATTGAATGTGTATAATTTAGCTTTTATTGTATTATTATTTATTTTTTGTATTCTCAAAACATTGATTTTCCATCTTTTGGTACGCTGGTATAAAAAACTATGCAAGATATAAAATTAAAAATTTTCATGGCGATTAAATAACATATTAAAACAAAAATATGATTAAAATCTGTCATTCACTTTTTTTAATTATTAATTTAACAGGGTTCCCACTCAAATTACAGAAGGAAAATTAATGACTTTTAAGAACCTAAATAATATTTTTAAGGACCTTTGAAAATTTGTTTTCAGGCCTGTCTATATATAATTTTTTAATAAAGCATATTCTACCAAAAAAGTTACAAGTTGGTGCATGCGTAATACAAATATGTCGGAGAATTCTGATACAGTGCAGATAAGGGGCGGTCACGTGGGGATAGCAAGTCTGAGTTGTATTTTTATAACTTTTGCAGTTGGGCACGCAACATCTGCAAAAATTAAGGACTTTTAAGCACCTCTAAGCATTTTCAAGGCCTTGAAAACAATTTTAAAAATATTAAGCACTTTTAATGACCTTGGGAACCCTGTTTAAAAAAATATCAAATTATCATACATTCAACAAATTACTGAGAAAAAAAACTTTTTTTGAATTATTTTGTCAAATATGATATTAAATACATTATATAGACATGTCTAAGCAATATAGGGGAAGACGGGACACAGTGGGCCTAGGGGCAGAGTGGTCAACCCTTGTTAATTTACTTATTTTTAACAATTTAAGCTTCAAATTAAGGCTTATAGATGGTAGCATGATTTATATAGGCCTAAAAAGCACATGTTTATAGCAAAATTAACCATTTTATTAAAGTTTAATGTTTTGTGCTCTTAAAGTAATTTTTCGAGCTTCAAGTTTTCTTCACATTTTGAGAAAAGAAACAGCAGACAAATAGTATTGAACAGTTGTTTTATAAAAGTAAGATATTCTTATTTTTGATATCTAAAGAAAATTTGCAAATATGCAATCTATGTATGATTTTAGCATGATTATTTCTTCTTCTTCAGCAAGGGGCACAGTGGACCATGCACTTGTGGGGCACAGTGGTCCATGGTCAACTGTGGTTCTGAGACAAAATTTTCAGCATGATTAAAAAAAATCTTTAAAAAAAAAAAATCATTCAGCTTTAAATAAAAAAAAACGGAACAAAATATATTGGTTTAATTGTTCCATAATTCTGTGATTAGCCAAATAACAGGAATATGACTGTACAGTGAAATTATTTTTGAAGACCATGAATTGTAAATGACCAACTGTCATTTCAAGAAACTGTCAAAGATATTCAGAGACCAAGTAGTAGCAATCAATTTGAAGTACTTCAAATAAATGAAGTCAGTACTATCCAAACTTCGGAAAGTTTGTCCATTCCATACAGCTAGAGTTCAGAAATCGAAACAAAAGGGGTGTTCATAAACATTAACAAATACCCAATTAAAAATACATTAGAAAAAGAAGCCATGAAAAAGGCCATTATAAAAGACATAAAACAAGAGAATGCCATTACAGATTCTTAAAATTCCATTTTCAAAATTTAATGTTCACTGATTTCGTTTACATTTTCATAATTGTAATTTTTTGATAATTATAATTTTTTTTATTTATAATCTGATAACTTTTTGTTAGATTTAAACAAATGCATTTGTCATCTTGCATAATTAAGAAATATATACGAATTAAAAAATTCCATTTATGCTGTTTAATTAAAGGTTGATCCACTATGCCCCAAGAGGTGGACCAGTGTACTTCGAAAATGGGGTAAATTGGTCCACTGCACGGTCACACATGATTTTTTTTTTTTTTTTTCAAATACGTGAATTGAAAACTATGTTCTTACAAAATTACGAGATGAGAAGAAAAGTTTGAAGAGATTATTTTCAGGGGAATTGACTTTTCCATATAAGTAGAAAGAGCTCGGGGTGTGGAACATCACACAACTTTCAATTACACTATAATATCGGTCACTGCATTATAATTTAAATTTATGGTGTAATTTACCATTTTCAATCATTTAAATAAAAATGTGGCCAGTTTGGCAATAATTTTTACAAAAAAAAACACGCTCAGATGGCGATGTTATTCGATAAACATTACATTGGCCCTTCTGACGCATGTAACAGAAGAAAATCAATCGTTGATGGGCGGCGTTCAAGAGCAGAGAACTCTGTGTTGAAGACAGTCGTTTTTCAACTTTTCACGCCATTATAGCATTGTAACTGGAATTTCGGAGGTGGGGATGTTTAGAACACCATAAGTTTTTAAAAAAAAGTGATTTTTAATAAATTATTAATTCATTATTATGAAAAAAAATTTCTAACATAATTTTAAAACATTTGAACAACATATGTATAAAAAATTTCTTCTATTTAATCAATATTCAATAGGTTACATAAGTTATTTTGTTGCATTGATTTTCCTGATTTTATCTGCCCAGTTCCCCAAATGCTGGTTATATATTAAATATACACAGATGTAATTAAAAGGAACACACAAGATCACTGATGCAATAAAATCCAAGAACAGAATAAATTTTATCTAGATTATAACAAATCATGCTAAATATATTTTCAAAATCATTACTTAATAAGCAACAAAACTAATAAAAATGTAAAAAACAGAAAACTTATTATTGACTATAGAGAAAAATTACTTCACATTTGTAAAGGTTAAAAAACAAACTACTATAGAATTCTGCGAATGCTGTTTTGAAATAGATCAATTAAAATGTACTATAATAAAAACACTGAAAATAAGTATATCATTGAATAACTTAGCTGCAATATTGTACCCCATTGCCGACTGATTGGTTGGCGTCTCAAACACAGCGCCAATGCAATTAAGTTGAAAAAGGGGTGGAAAGTGCAACTTTCTGGTTAAATGAATCTCATAAAAAGATTAAGAAAACGATTTACCTAACTAAATCGTAGGCTTCTTGTTAAGAGCAATAATCAAGGATCTGCATTTCGCTTTTCAACAACAAACGCTTTCAAACAATTCTTAAGCACACATTGACAACATATGCAAAGAAAAGGTGGCGTATATTGAACAAATATCAGCAAACGATTATAGGAGATGGTCTATCCAAAGAACTTAAAACTATAAGAAGGTAAGCTTCGCCGATACGTAAGTGCTGCCATCTCGCGGATTTTCCAAGTTGAGAGCACAAAACTTTCGCCAAATTGCTACGATTTCCAGACATTCGCAGAGCTTTGCTCTTACTTTGGCGATCGTGCTTTTTAAACAAACAAATAAGAACATCAGATTTATTTCATCGAATTCGTGGGAGATTTAAATAGCAGAACAAAAATGAAGGATTCTACTTTGCAAAGTAACATATTATTTATTCAAGTTTGTTAAAATTGTTTGCTTTTGTGCACAATAAATTTCGGTAGTGTTCTGAAGATTATAGAAATTTCGTAAGAGAATTTTAACAGGACATTTTTTGCAGTGTTGATGGTTGTAATGAAACTTGATGGTTAGTGTTCTTAATCGTTTGTTTTTATTTTTTCGTCTCATTTAGCAGGCTAGTTTTTATGTTAAATATAGTTGTTTATTTCATGAATTTTTCTTTTTTTATTACTTTGGCATCACTTCAAAGAATGTTTATCATTTGTTAGTTGCATAAATGCATGCAATTATTATGTGTTTATTATGATTTTTTGAAATTTGACGCCAATCTCAATTACCATTGCGGTTTTTTATTTTATGAATTAATAAAGCTAAATGATTATTGTCAACTATTAGTAAATTCTTCTAAACTAGTACATGCTAAATGATAATGGTTTTTGTAGTTGAAAGTCATTTTTAAGTTCTTGCACTCAATAACTAGATTTTTTTTAGTTTCCTAATGTACTGCTTCGAAGAATGCATGGAAACTTTATCGAAATCATTTTCTTCCAGAATATGTTTCAATAATTTTGTAATTAGTAATTTTGTTAATTCTTGATGTTCATATTTCTTACGAAAACTTACTAAAAGTTCACCAATATTGGAATATGCTGTAAAAACTCCAAATCTAATATTAGGATTCGTACTGCATTACAGGATGGAACTTTTGCTGTAGTGGTTCAATATAATATTAATATTGTTTAAAAAAGTATTCAATTATTTTAGTTAAAAATATAAATTAACAAATTTGGTTGGGTGTGTAAATTTTTTAAGTGAAAGTTTAATGAGCTAGGCAGATTTGTTATTTTAAAGATTTCTGGGAAACCATAAAATGTAATCGCCAAGTGAAACCAAAAAGTGCGATAAGCTTGCCAATGTAGAAACCCTGCAATGACGTCATGTGCCCTTAAGTATTTTTACATTATCTCCATGGAAGCTTGCCATCTTTAACCCGAAGGGTAATTATAGTATCTTTGGTCTATCTATACCAGTTAGCAATCTACGTTACAGTGAGACGCGCATGCGACTTGAAATACAAACATTTCAACAAAAAAATCATGTAACAGCTTTTTACACAGTGGATGCGCCAATCGTTCTCCCAAAAGCGTATTTCATTGGATGACACACATTTGGAAGTTTCGCTATATAGACACATACTACAAAACAGGGTTGCCATATTGGCCTTCTTAAGACCAAATTTGGAAAATTTGGCCTTTTTTAGAAGTGCCGGGCCTTAAGAATCCACGTTTGGCCTTTTCTTTAATTTGGCTTTTTTTTTCCACAACTTCCGAAGTCAGAAAAAAATACCAATTAAAACAAACTTTCCTTTTTTTCAAACATTTTGAGTGAGAAGATACGCTTTTCGACTGAAGTTAAGTGCGATACCTTCCTTAATCTCGTTTTTTAGCCTCAGGAGCTGACCAGTGATGACAAGAGTTCACAAGAAGAGGGGTAGGGGGTCGAATGCCCAGTAACAGAAACTTTTCTGCATGTCTGCGACACTAATTTGGATATTAGAAAATAATCTGCAGCGTAATGATCATTTATTTTTAAGTTAGCATAAAATACTTAAGCACCTAATCCATCAATTTTACCAAAAATTCCTGTTTTACATAAATATAGAAATTTAGCAAAATAAATTAAATATTAAAACGGAAATGCTTAAAATTTTTGTATCTTAAATTAAAATTCTAATCATTCCATATAAATTCAAACCAAACGACGAAAGCGATTTTCACACTAATCACGGACATAACGACCGTCATATCAGCTCACGCCTACGCGGATGACATCAAAACGGCATCGCAATTCTAACAATCCGCAAAAAGGACCATTATATCAACGTAAGTATCAGCTTTAGCGCCTAATATACCGGTAAAAATCTGGAAATTTATGCAATAGGGACGATTACACTATCGACGTAACACTCTGCGAAGTTGACTACCACAACCACGTAAATCTCGACAATGGTGACAATTATTGAGGCGCAAACCTTCGAAATAGTGGTTATTATATCGGCGTAACACTCGCCGAAAAGGAACATCGCAACGATGTAATATCGGCGATATCTTCCGTCTTAGCTCCGTAACAGCGGTCCTCACATTAGCGTAACTTTTAGCGAAGTTTCTATACAATCTCCTTAAAATCACGCATGGAGAGCACAACGATTCCGATTCCTCTTTTATGAAATCAAGTATCGCGCATGTGCGTTGACTCAAATCACCCAACTTAGAAATCGGACTAAAAAAAAAAAAAAATTTTTTTTTTTTTAAAGTTAAATTTGTAAAATGATCTGCAGGCTACTGAAAAATCTGCGACGTCCGTCTCCAAGCTCCACAATTCACGTTTTCTAAATATTCATTCGTATAAAAATCAAATTCATGTAACAATTTAACGTTTTATTTGGATTTGATGTCATTTACACACTCATCAGATGTCTCTTCTACCTAAATAGAGACAAAAGGGCATTGTTTGTACTTAACTGAGAAAAAGAATGAAACTGAAGAAAAAAATATTATAAAATTTCAAGCATTTTTTTTTAAGTTACACTTTAATATTTCAAAAAATTTAAAATATTTTTCTTTAAATGTTTGATAACTAAATAATCTAAAACGTATACATTTTGAGACTAAAAGGTATCTAGAAAAATTCTTAATTTTTATGCTCATCTTTAATTAGAGATATTGCAAAAATTTTGGCCCTCCCTCTCCCCACCTGTTTCCCTTTAACTTATGCATTCATGTATTTCACATTATTAACAAGGAGTTCAAATTGCACACACAAATTCCGTGGGTATGATTTTATCAATCCATTATCCATTGTACCTTGTATGAAAAGTATTCATAGTTTTCTATGTTCAACGAATTATGTGTCCAAAGGGTGGTAAATTTTTAAAAAGAATTATTTATTTTTTTTAGCATTTATGTGATACCAAACACAAATATTTTAAACAAAAAATGTTCTTGAACAATTTTTAAAATTAATAAATTTTTAATTAAAAAATTCAAATTTTAAAATGTTTGTTGTTAAGGACGACCAAAGAGACAACCTAGTGAATCTAGAGTACTATTTTTTAAACCTTTATCATACAGAACACTAAAATCATGCATTTTTTCTCATTTGGCATCAATTTCTCGATGATGTCACAGTTTAGCCTTCAGGCCTTAGTTTGACAGCAAATTGGCATTATTTTACTTTTTTCATCTGGCAACACTGGTACAAGAGTGAATGAAGATATCTAAGACATCAAACATGTCTTGCGTCATATCTGAATGCCAAAATGTCATAATTTGAGCATTCTTTTACCTATTTAAGACACTTATCATAACTAAATGGAAATTCAGAAATGTTCAGACCCGTGTGATGTCCGATATTGAATGTTTTACCAAATAAATCACCCAATGTGTCAAACTAACTTTCAGGCACTTTTGGAGTCTAAATTTACGGCATTAGCATGTACAGTGTGGAGACGATTAGAACACCGCAAGAGGCATTAGCACAGAGATTTTAATCAGAATCGTTAGAAACGTTTTTTTAACAATTGCTGAAAAACATGACTTTTTAAAGATTTAAACCTTATGTGCATGTATGATTTTGACGAAAACCTTAATGGTAGGTCCCATGGCCACCATTAACCCTCACACCAAATTTGTAGGTCACATCGTATGTCCATTTGTTTGGGCGTTATGCTGGCTAAGTACATACAGACAGACAGACACTTTTTCTCTAGACCACTTTTTTGCAATCAGGATGTTACAAAACATGGAGAAATGGGAAAAAAAAGAATTTTTTTTTTGACCCAATGCTATACTTTCATTAACCTATGTAAACATTTAGGTAATTGAAAGCAATAAGTCCTTGGTCATGTAACTTGATATTTTGAAAAAAAGTTAAGCAAATATAGAAGTCACTTCAAACTTTTAATTTCCTTATTTATTACAGAAAGTGTTTCGTCAATTAGGTCTTCACCCTTTCATATACACGATCTGTTAAGAGTGAACGTTGTTTCTACAATTTCAAGAATGTACAAATTTTATTTGACATTTTCAAATTGCTTTTACAATTTATATTTTAAAGGATTTTATACTAAATGTTCATGAAGATTTCTTCCTGCAACAATAACTAGGTTGACCTTTACTACATTTTACTAGACTATTTCGGGAAGCAATAGATGTTTCAAAAATTCTGTGCAACGTTTATCTTTAACAGATCATTATACAACAGTATGGTTCTAGTAAAATTGATTAATTTGAGAAGGAAGAATTTTTTTACGATCTGTATACATTCTTCTGTCAAAAGTGGAGGGGGAATGAGGGAAGGATATGGATTTTTGTAAAAATGTTTGTAATAGATTGACATTTTTACGAATTTGTGACAAGAGAAATATTGCTCCATCCATAATAGTTAATATTGTGAAGCCAATGACTGTTGAAATAAATTTTAAGCATTATTTTAAAGAAATTCCACAACTAAACACATAAATGAGGCTGAGGTTAAAAAAAGTGAGGGGACCGGGGCCCTACCTGGCACCCTGCACCAGCCGCCACTACTGGTATTACAGGGAATTATTAAAATTTGATACAAATATTTTTTTAAAACATGCATTTTCAATATTTTATTTCGTAAAAGTGATGAAAACAACGACATGCAATTATTTTTAAGATTCACCTACTATTTTCTATAATTGTAGATTATACAAATTTGTTAATAATTAAATGACATTAAATAAAATAATTTGTAATTGTACTGCCAATTGTATGAACTAGACACTATATATTTTATCGAAATTTTTTTCTCCTAAAATGGTTGTTTTCCTGCATCAAAACTTTAAAAAAATTAAATAAAAAAACTCAATAAAATTTTAACATTATGGCTGCCAGAAGCAAAATTAACGATTGAATACCAATTATGTTTAAAATTTCATTCCCCATATACTGGAAGTTACTTTCCATACAATCACAAACTTTGTATCATTTCTAATTAGTAAATATTTGTGCAAAATAAAAATATAAGCAGCAAAAATGATTTACCAATGGCAAGAAATCATAATCTGATAGAAAAGTATTGTAAGACAGCATTTTTAAATTTTTTTAGTATTTGTTAATTTTTATTTTGGCCTTCTGCCAAAATAATTAAATTAGATAACTTGTGTCTATAATGTTTCTATATTTTACATAAGAAATACACTATATTTTAAATAAGAATACAGTATTATACAAGAAATATAGTAAACTATACTTTAAAAAGGAAATTAAAGAATTACTGTAAATAAAAAGTTACATTAAATTTTTTAAAAGAAACAAACCATATATTAAGTTTTCAATATTTACTGTAATTTATCGGATTAGCTTTATTCAAATATAATATTAGTTATACCCCACAGCAAGATTTTAGTGTTCAACAGCTTGTCCCACAAAGCACCAAACAAGTACAAGGGATTGTAGCAACTTTTATATTATAATACTTACGCAGATTAGAACCTTTTCATAAAATGAAATGAGAACACCACTGGTTTTAATCAAATACTATTTAAATGCTGATAATTAAAAAAATATATCACCAAGGTTTTTTTTGTTTTTTTTTAAATTTAAACCCTAGTGAGAAGAGCATATTTCTTCACATTTCATAGAAGATCCTCAGCAAATTTAACTTATTCATCACAAAACTATAACAGAATTTTCGGAAAGATGACACAGGTACATTTTTACCAATTAAAAGAAGTGCATAATAAGTAACAGAGATAAAATGAAAGTTAATTTGTGAAAAAGAATTTTAATTTAATTTCTTTACCCAACTCACCAAGAAAAAGCCAACATAACATCAACAAATTGCAAGACAGAGTATAGAATAAATCAAGTAATGCTAGAGTACCAATTGATACAGTAAGCTTGATAATCGGGTACTTACAGGAATTTTACATTACTGGTTGAAAGAAATTTGAAATTTTTATAATTTATTTTTCTTATGAAATTTTATTATGACCATCACTTGCCAGCTTGATTCTGATGAAGGAATATTCTAAATTGGTATTGGTGACTAAATTTCTATTAGTGATGGTTGAAAATAAGTTGATATAAAACTTTCAAGGGAGGTGGGACAAGTCAAAGTCTATTTATTCAACCATAAAAAAACTGAGAATTTTTAGAAAAAACATGACACTTCCAATGTCATGTCTTTCTTTTAAGATTTAATCTCAACAAAGCAAAAGATGGTATCTAGTTTTATTGCCTCTTAATTAGTGTCTAGTTAACGAACCAGATTAGATTTTAGGAGATTAGCATTTCTAGGTACATACATATTAGAACTAGGCAAATATGATACTGTAAATAAACTTACCTGTCTTGATCATCCAAACCCGGGTTGCTGGATGAATCCTCACATTGAATCAATGGCTGTTCATCTCTAGAGAGTTGATCATCTAAAGTTTGAAAATCTTGAGAGCTTTGTTGGGGGTCGCAATTGTCCACATTTTCAAAATCGTCATCAGCAGAGGCAAGCTTTAGTTTTTTCCTTGGACGCAACTCATCTACATCCAAATCAGTTGTCTCACTTCCACCTCCACCATGCCTATTGTCCAACCCATAATTAAAAAGGAGATTGGACGATTGCATGACAAGGGGTGGTTTATCAGTTACAGGAACCTGTTCTGCCTCATTGGGAACTTGATCATTGTGTTTGTTCTTACTGGAAGATTTATCCTTTTCTAAGTTGTGTTTTCTCATAACATTTGAAAGATCGGCTTTCTCCAGGGTCTCAGGAACTTGCTTTTCAATAGGTTCAGATTGTTTTGAAGTTCCACCATTTGTTGAATATCCTTTCTTCGGAGATGGTTCATTTTTCTTTGATGCAGATGCTGTAATAGGACACTCTTTCGAGACAAGACCAGAATTAATATCTAATTCACCATCTGGAGTTGCGCAGCTTTTTTCAGTTGTTCCTGAAGACATACAACCTTTTTCTAACACAGATGTAGGCAAAGAATGTTTTTCCCCAAGCTCAGATTGAATGCTAGTAAGCATTTGAGGTACTTTAACTTTGATTGGTTCAATTCCATTGGTAGAATCAAGAGTATCACTACTATCCTCATTATCTTGTGAAAGCTGCTGCCTAAGCAATTCTCTGATTTTTTCAAGTTCAGTAATTTCCAAATCGCTCACATCATCCTCAGTTATCACTTGATCATTCCAAGAGAGATCTGGTAATTCTACAGCAATTGGGTCTTCTGAATTCTCAACTAATTCAGCATCTTTCTTTTGTTCAACTGTTACTGGATCAGGGCTGCTAGAAGCATGTGTCCTATACTGTCTTTTCTTTATTTTATTTTCAACAGCATTTCCTCTAATTTTAAATTTATCTGTCTCTGCAGGATTACCAACATCTAGATTTCTTTCAAAGGAAAAAGGAGTTTTTAGAGAATCTACATAAGAAACTTGACGACTTAATTCTTCTTGGCAATTTTCAAAATCTTCAAACTCATTATTGTAAATTGTTTTGCTCACAGACGGAGGCGACACAATTTGCAACAAATGCTTACTTAGCACATCTTTTGACACATTTTTATTGTTTTCTAAATTATCATATTTACTCTTTTCTTTTGGAGATTGAGTATTCACATTTACCTCCTCATGTAATACAAAACTGCCATCAAGTTTTGTGTCTAAGTTCTTATTAGAAATCCTATTAAAAGTATGAGAACTTGAAAACTCCATAGTTTCAATATTTTCAGATGATGTGTGTGCGAACCATTGGGAAGCCAAAGTCTCCTTAGAATCTTCTACATCGGTACTTACTTCTATCTCATGAATCGTTTCAGCACTAATTTCATATGGCAACTCTTTTCTGTGAATTTCTCCACATAAATCAACTTCTTGAGTAATCTGACATGGCTGTTGATCAAGTGAAAATGATTCTACTATGACTTTAGAAGCTTCGGTTTCATGATCTGAACTTTCCTTTTTAAATACTTGAACAGTTTCTTCCTTCTTACTTATTTTTAAGTTTCCCTTCTTATTCAACTCAATTTCATTTAATTCATCACTGTTTTTCTCCACTTTAATGTTTGATAAAGATATAATATTACGATCAATATCACCTTGAGAAAGCTTTTTACATGATATGATTGGTAAAATTGGTTCATCAACTTTCAGAGAAGCAGGGGAAAGTTGTGAAATAGATGGATCAAGACATTCATTTGGTTCTTCTTTAATGGACTCCATAAGTGGAATTGAATATGACACATTAGAAGAATTACTTACATTTCTATCTTCACATTTTAAAGGTATTTCATCAACTTCTACTGTAGTTAATTTAGTATTTATGCCATCTTTAATATCAACTGCAATTTCAGAAGACAAATTGGTTGAATGTTCCTCAAGTGGCAAAGGCTGAATACATTGCTGTGTAACCTTGGTAGGTTTTACATTACACATCACCTTCTGTTGATCTCCTTTATCAACAACTATACTTATCTTATTACATCTGAGGGAACTAGAAGCAACTGCCTCATGAATATTTACTGTTGGTAACTCTGTGGATGTTTTCTTGTTCCGTTTTTTGGAAGGAGATTTCATAAGCTTACTCTTAAACTCTGATGACTCGCAACTAAATTCTGCCTCAGATGCTTTTGCAACACTTGTACTGACTAACTTGCCTTTTTCTGCATTTGAATACAATATAGTTGATTGTTTGCTAACTGGTTTAGTGACTGAATGTAAAACGGATATATCTAATTTTTTGGTTTGTGCCACAGGACAGCTTGGATTTTTTTTTCTTTGCTTTACACGACTTTTAAAGTCTGGTGCATCAGAGGTCTCCAAGTTAGAATCTAGTTGCAAAGCCGTGCCTGAATCCTTTCTTAGCCCCACTTCATTTTTTCCACACTTGACAGAGCTCTTTTCAACAAACTTAGGACATACTGTATTTTTAGAGGATTTCACATGTGCAACATTGATTATTTCTGACTTTTCATTTTGCTGTCTTTTTAAGCCACGCCTACAAGTAGTTAGCAGGGGACATTCAGAAACATTTGATGAGCTATCAATTTTAGTGCCAACTACTGTAGATGGTTTATTGCTAAGGGGTTTAGTGACAGAATTCAAAGTAGGTATATCTAGTTCTTTGGTTTGAGCTACAGGACATTTTAAAAGCTTTTTTCCTTGTTTTATATAGCTTTTAAATTCTGATGAGGCAGAAGTCTCCAAGTTAAAATCTAACTTCGAAGACATGTCCGCAATCTTTCTTTGCAACATTTCCTTGCTTCCAGTGCTGTCGGAGTTTTTTTCAACATCACTGGGATATTTGGCATTTTTATTGGATTTCACGTCTGTGTTAATATTAATTATCCCTGATTTATCAGTTTGCTTTCTTTTCAAACCATGCCTAGATGTATCAGCAGGAAGACATTCAGGAATACTTTGTGCACTATCAGTTGTAGTGTTGATTGCAGCAGTACCTTGCTTTATAGGTGATGTACTAAACAAGCGTATTATCATGGGAGATGTTTTTGAGATAGGCGAATTAGAACTCATTTTGAAAACTTTCTGAGAAGTTAGTAATTACAGAAAATAAAAAAAAAGAATACAACTTTCAGCAATGGAAGATGTGCATGTCAAACAAAGTTGAGACACTTCTTGTCAGTAATAACAATGTTCCTTTAAATAAAAAGTCAGCAAAAGACTGTTATATTAACTTTAAAGATCTTTAACAGAACTGGAAATCATTTCAATGTTGAAATGTAGCTAAGTTAATTTTAGTAGAAGTTGTAGGATGGCTCTGAAATGAAAAAAAGTATAGCATATGAAATAAAAAAAAAGTCTAATATGTTTATGATCTATATTAATACAATCTACTAGGCATACAAGAATTTGGCACACTTCATAATTTAAAAAGATAATTAAAAAGAAGATGGAGTTCAACTAAATCTCATCTTTAAGAATGAAATTAAACTAGGTTGAGCTATATTATTTTAAAATGTTGAAGTTTTAATGACTTCAGTTAGTGGGAAAAGTTGGAAAAATATTTTGCATAACACAGCAATTACTTTTTTTTTACTGTGCAAGAAGAAATAAGTTTTAGATATGTAAATCAACATATCTTAATGTCTGAACAGGTGGAAAAAGGGAAACCTGTTACAATCATTGTCATTAGAATTGCACACGTCTTTTAATAACTAAGGATTAATTATACCTAATACAGTTTTATTGCAGTTTACTATTTCTAAAGTAGCTTGTTCGTGCATTTTTTTTTCCGCACATTTTTTTTAAACTCGATGTTTACTTTCTGCAGCAGCAATATAATTATATTAAAAGAAAATGGTAAACCCTTTAATTTAAACTAAAAAAAATATCCACAATTTTATAATAATTTATCTTGTTTCCAAGATATCAAAAATCATCCGGTACCTACTGTGCAGCTATACTGTATATTTAACAATAAACACATTAAAATTGCATTTAAAATGCTAAAATTCCTTGATTTATTCTATAACTATTTACAATCTACTTCAAGCAACCTGATAGGATTTGAAGAGAACAATAACTCAGAGTATACAAGCTGAATAAAATTTTACTTGTCCACTAGAAGCTAGGAAGGAAATCTCCATTTAATTTCTTTACCTAATCATTTCTTCAGTATGTGCAATTTTAAATACCTTTATGGAATAGTTTGCTCTTTATTTATTAGGTAAGTATTGTTAAGTAACTTCATTGGATACTCTTCCACTAGACAGGTACCAGATGAAAAGTGTCCAAATTGCAGTAATAACTCATTCAAACTAACAACCTTCAAATCTTTATAATTTCAAACAAACAACATTAAGCTTGCTGTTATATTTATGCGTCCTTTAAACGTGTAAAGAACAGTATAGCAGCAACTGTGCCAAATGGCACCACTCTGAAGGAAGAGTACCCTTCATTGTTACACTTAATATTAAATATGTTGGACCACTTGCATCCAACTGGGATTTAAAAAACAAAATAAAGTTGAGGCAAATAGTAAAATTCAGAGGAAAAAAATATAATAAGTTTTAAATAATTTATTAGTACAAAAAAATGCATAACTAGTAAAAAATTAATGCTAACTTCAGTTGGAAATTTAATTACTTTTGAAAAATCATCCTTATAAGCAATCTGTACTCATTATCAAAAAATCCTATAGGAATCCCCACGCATGTCAAAATCCTTTTAAATTCATTTACAAAATTATGTGCGATTTATCAATTAAATCATTAGTGATTACCCAAGTTGAAATCCCGAAACAGTTTGATTGTTTTTTGATAAAAATACTAAGAACATTTAAATTCCCTGTTTAAAATAACTACCTTTTATTACATAAAAACTTCATCGATTTTTAAATTTCTTAAGGGGGTCCAGTACCGAAATTTTTTCAAAAATCCCAAATTTTTTTTCTGATTTTAAAAAATAGTTCATACATTCCTGAAGAGAATGTTGTTTTTATCTTATTCATCCGGTGATTAGAACGCCACAAAATTACCTGTTATTTAAACATCACTAATGGGCGTAAATGAAGCGTCTGCTAAAAAGTGCGTTTTTCGAACACTAGTGTTTTTCACAGATGTTGCATATTCAAATCGATATATCTCCAGAACCATTAATAATTGGCTATTCAAATTTTTGGAGCATTTAATTTATATAGTTTTAAATATTTTGTCTTCACAGAATTTTATTTTTTTAATTCTGTTTTGAAATATAACATTTAGGGTAAAAGATAACATAAAAAAAAGCAAAAATTTCAATATTTTAACTTTGAGAATTTTTTTAATTTTTTTTAATTCACCTATCAAAATTCTGTGAAGACAAAATTTTCTTTATATAATTATGTATAACAGAAAGCTTTCACTTTGAAAAAAAAATTATTTTTTCTTGACTTATATCAAAATACGCAAACATCAATTATTAGGGATTTTTCTTGGTTTTTAATATTTATTTAAATAACTAAACACAATAATTAAAAAAACATTTTCTCAAAGATATATAAATAGTATCTCATACATAAAATAAATTTTTGACATAAAAATGTACATAAATAAAGTTTTTTTTATTTTCGGTACCGGACCCCCTTAAAGTGTGAAAAATTAAAATGTATTTATGAAAGTGTACTGTTAATTTAATAGAAAAAAATTATTGGTATGGTATTATAGAAATTATGGTTAAATTTATTAGCTAAAAAAAGAAAACATAGCAATGGTTACTTAATTTACAGTTGGTGGATTGCTGCATACAGTTTTAAAAAGTGAAAGTATCAAAAGATTACTTACATAATAGAGGAAAATAAAATTTGCGTTCACCATAGAGAGAATAGTAAGATTAAAGAAGATTTTAGGATATTACTAAAAAAAAAGAGACGGAGACTAGCACTATTTATGATTGCAATAAAACTCTTTCGAAAGGGAGAATATAAGGCTAAAACAAGAAATTACTTACGATTTTTACAAACTTACCAAAAATCAATAACATTTAGTGCAGCTGAAGCAATTTTAAATTTGTTCATAAGAGCACAATGACTCAAGCCTCATATTGATTAAACAATGGTATAACATTTCACACAAGGGCAGAAAGTTAAAAGCTTATTTTTTTGTTTTGTTACCTAAACAGCAAAATGTATGTTAAATGATGAAAGAATTGCATTCCAAACGTAATAATACTGATTTCGAATTATATTTTAATTCTTAAAACACTTTATCTGTTTATTTGATGCAAGATGCGAATTTAAGAAAGTGAAGGCCCAAACTTAAAGACATTCTTCGCTTCACTTCAACGCATCGCTATAGAGCTTGCACGTAGATACGTCATAATCAATTGAGTATTTTCAATAAAAAACAATATTTGATTTGTAATTGGATAATGGAATGTAAAAATTCGGTTTTTCTTATAAAATAAAGTTATGATTGGACACATGCAAGACCCAAGTGTTGCCATGCGAAAGAACCAAACTAAAAACTTTGCATAAAATTTCTTTTAAATAAACATTATGTATGTTGACGTCATATTTACAATGCTTCCTCAAAAAGATAAAATGCTCAATTTTGATTAGCTGATATTTATTGTTTTCTTTGTAAAAGTCTATTGTAATTGGTTGTAATTAGATAAATTGATTGGAGTTGCCAAAAGACACCCGATTACTTCTAGTCTAGAAAACGTCACAATCAACTACTATCTGACATACCACAATCATGTCGATTTGTATTGTTTTCCTTAGAGTCCATGAGGAACTTTCAAGTAATTTTGTTTAGAATTTGTGTTTGTAAAAAAAAATTATGCTCTTAATTATATCCTTTACATTAGCTTCGATTAAGTATGTGTGGGGATCTGAGGCGAGCAAACTTGAGGAGAGCTAATACCCAATTTACCCACTTGCCGTCATCCAATCAAGCTGAAACTTGGCAGGTACATTCGTTGTCTATGATAATGCTTTCTATCGAGTATTATAGACTATCACTAAAATGCCGCTTTTACATACGCTATTTTTATCGTTTTGGGGGACTAATTTATCCCTTTGGCGTCAACCAATCAATCTGAAATCTGTTATGGATAAGCTTGAGGGACTGTCAATAAAATAGCACTTTTACACACGCTACTTTATTTACGCTTCGAAGGAGTAATTCAAGGTTCTTACAGCTTTTAAAAAAATAAGTAGCCTTTAAGGAACATTTAACAATGACCTAGCAATAAAAAACACTGCATTCATAGTGGCGGCCATATAAAGAAAGAAAAGCTTATTGTTTCCAAACCCATGAAAAAAAAAATTCAAAATACTACATTATACGAATCAAAATTGACAATAATCAATTCAATAATACAATTTTTTCCAAATTTGTTGATGCCCGTAACATAGAGATGGACTCGTAACTCACCAATTTATCTCCATTATATAGTCCTACCTCTACAATCTAAATCCCAAAAGAAAAATTCACTAAGTCAGCAATAAATGAAATTATCAGAGAAAGTGTTGTTGCAACCTCACGATTTTCTTGAACACTTTTGCTAGTATACTGCTTTGTATGCTGATTGAGTCTACCCTCTATCATAAACAAATTTTGCTATAGGCAATTAGCTTACAAATTCAAATTTTGTAAAAAAAAAAGATATTAAATCTGCCAAAAATGGAAGAGCAAAAAATGCAGTTCTGCAGTGACCATGCAATAAGGAAATTGTTTTTGAAAAAAAAAAAATATCAAGCCGAGTTTTGAACCGACATCAGTAGCGTTTAACAAATGCTATTAATTAGCAAAAACGAAAAAAATTATTGTTTAAGATCATTGTGGTGTTTAGTGGCTGTAAATATGTTTACCTGTAAGAAGCATAAAATTTACTTGGAGATTTGTAAAACTGCACAGTGTTTGAAACCCTTACATTGTATGGCTAATCCATTCCAGTTGGAAGGTACTGAAAATATATTAAATAGATTTAAAGTTTCCTTTCAAATAAACTTTCACGGAGGATTTTTCAATCATAATAATATTTATTGCGTCAACTGCATTTGAATGTTTTTTTATGTCATCACAATCTTTCCCAAAGGAATCATACATAACACAAGTCGAAACGCATACGCAATATCAACTAACTAGAACAGCAGACGCCATTACAATTTGCAATACCAATCAACCAAAAACATTTCCACACTTGAAGAGAAAAGAAAAAAGGCTAGGTTTCCTGGAAATCAGAAATTCCAAGCAACCCAGTTGAAGATAAAATTATTCCAATAATAAAAGATGGATCCAAACCAGTAGAATTGGATTGGAAAATGGCAACAAGATTGGTAAAATAGGGCGGATTAACTTTAAAATGGCGGACATTAAGTTAAGAAAAAAAAGTCGCAATAAAAAATTAAGAACCTACAATGAAAAATATGAACATTAAGAGCCCTTTTATAAGGACCTACCAAAAACAGGTAGTCCTACCAAAAACAGGCAAACCCTGTAATTAATCCACTTGTCATCATCCAATCAAGTTGAAATTTGATAGAAAGATTTGTTGTCGATGAGATTGCAATCTATCAAGTTTTGAGAATGTCACTAAAAAGTAATTTTTACACAAGCTACTATTGCCTCTTTCGAGGACTATTTAACCGACTTGAAGTCATTCAATCGAGCTGAAAGTTGGCATATAGATTTGTTGTCAGTGAAACAGTATTCCATCAATTTTTTTTTCAGGGGAGGGTATAGTCACTAAAAGCCCACTTTAACACACGTTTCTATTGCAAATACCATACTTGCCAGCTTTTACTCACATTTTATTATCCTGATACCAAGTTTAATTCAAACAAGTGCAATTTGGCGAAATTTAACAATTGAAATCTTCACCTATTACGGTTAACGTATAAAAACCTTAGGAGGGCTAATTAACCCACTTGCTGTCATCCTCCAATCGATTTGAAACTTGGCTGATGTACTGGATGTGGATGACAATGTATTTAATCATGTTTTAGGGATAAAGAAAAAGTTAGTCAACTGTTCAGATTGGATGTTCTCTTTGAAGTAGTCCAACACTATAAAAACTTGGATACGAACTCAATAAGTTGCAACTGCACAAAAAAATTAAGAATGCATAATAAAGAATTTATATAAACAACTTTGTTTTTAAACATTATATTTTTTTTATTGCTCACGTCTGAAGCAATTTGGAAATATGCCCAAAATGATCGTAAAAATTTCCTATCAAGAAACCACCCTAGTAGCAATTACTGATTGATGGTTCCTCGGCCAATCATCGAAATTCATGGTTACTAATTGTAATTGAACTTATTTGTAATATCTGCCGATGGTAGAAAAATTCATCAAGAAAAGTCACACATAAGTCAACTTACCCGATGAGTTTTTGAAACTGGCAATACAGCATCAGCAAAAGTTTCTATGCGCTGTCATTCACAACACATAAATTGTAGCAGCAAAGCAAGGTGCTGGTGGTCTAGCAAGTAAGAGTATTGAGCTGATGATCGGAAAAGAAGATCTAGGGATTGGTTCTGTCTTGCCGAGTATACGATAATGGTGCTGGTGACCGCAATACGTGCAAGAATCTGCCAGTCTCAATGAATGTAAGAAACACATAACTAATTGTATATTGAATAATCTGTTATAGATTTATAGGATATAGCTCTAATCGGCATTTTCCTGGAATTCTGATGAGAATTCATCGGGTAACAATGATCCATGGAAGACCCTCTAAGCCAGCGTTAGCCACTATGCGGCCCACAGGCCAGATTTGGCCCGCGACAAATTTTTCTGTACCACGCCGCCACCACAGAAGATAAAAAAAATTCAAATTTCAAGGTACAGACTTTTTCTTTACATAATTGTAATTTATATGAAATAGTATGTGTTAAATATGTAGAATAAAGTTCTCCACTATGTGCTCGAAGAAGCTTTCAGCAAGGTGGTTTTCACCAAGAATAAATACAGGAAAAATTTAATTGAATCTCATTTAGACAATTTATTAAGATTGGCTGCAATAAGTACTACAACAGACAACAATCTCTATCATAAAATCAAATGAACGTCTTCGACCATCATCGTCTCACATATTATATCAACTAAAACGAAGTAATCTGGAAGTACAGTTTAAATAATTTTATTAAAAGTTAGATCAAGTCGCATTAACACGTTGAAACAAATAATTTACTATTTTTGTTCGACTTTAATTTACTAATAATAAAAATAATTATTTTTTAATTATTTGATAAAAAGAATCAAATAATAATTTTAATCTTATTAAGATAAAAAAAATCAATATTTTTTTCAGTTTATCAATTTTTCAATAACAATTAAAGATACATAATTAATTGCATTAATATGTACTTAATTAATACAACCCGTCTCAAAAAGTTAGTGGCGAACGTTGCTCTAAGCAGTAGCGGATGAGTAGTGAGTAGCCAACAGTGATGTTCAGCCACTCACAGTGTCATCCAGAGATGATGGGAGGAGTATTAATAACAAAAAATATTTGACATTTTAAGTAACAGAACTTTTTTTAAGTGCAGTTTGTGTAGCAATGAATCTTTTAGCAAACGAATGAGCCCAAATTTGCTTGGAGACGAATCTTTTAGTAAGTGAAGCGAGTCTGTCTTAGCGTAACAATAAGCCATTTATCGATCAAGCTAACCTAGTTCGCAAAGGATGAAAGGATAGGATCTATTTGCACTGGCATTACTCCACAACACAGCTCAAATTGTGTAAAATTAAATTAATATTTTTACAAGTCTCATGTAGTTTTGGTAGAGCTTTATAACACAGCTATTTGCCATCACAAACTATCATGCATATTATCATAATTCATTTTAAATTGAAATTAAGCTGAGCAATATATTATTAATTTTCAAATAGAAAAAATACGGCTTAGTAAATAAGGAATATTAATAAAAATTGAGATACAGGCACAATTACAATATTGTAAAAATCAAAAACATTCTATTCCAAGTTTTTATTTCAAAAATAGTATAAAAATTGTACATTCCATAATTATCTTAATATTATATATAATTTTTTATGGATACAATTCAATAAAAAAAATAATAGATGATAAATTCCTCAACAAGAGTAACTATGAAATTACTTTCATACATGAAACTTGAGAAGTATACATTCCTTTCATTTCCATCAATTCAAAAATTTACATTTCAAATTCCAAATAACTTTTGCAAGTTGCATTAAAATATATATGTAATAATTTTCAAGTATCAAAATACTTGTGTTGCACATATTAATTATTCTATAACCAACTTTGAATATTTATTCATAACAAGAACATTAAAATAAAATAGACAGACTGAGAAACAGTTTTTCTAACAGAATACATAAAATTGCATATCAGAATTTGAAATGAAAGCTCAAAGTATAAGTAAACAAACATGTTTATAAAATTTTATAATTAATTTATATGAAAAATATTTCATTTATATTTTTCAAAAGAAGTTACTTAGATATTGTGAAAAGGAACATACAAAAAGTATTAGAAAGATGCAAGGTACAGTTAACTTGTAGAAATACAATAATAAACTAAATTTGGAAATTAATAAAAAAGGCAAGGAAAAAGAAAATTGATTCTATTTGTTAGGCTCAAAATTAAGTATAAAAAAAAATACCATTACGTAAACAATTTAGAAATATCTTAAATAGCATATCTTAAAAACTTTAAGTAAGCTATACAACAAAATAATTAAAAAAAATTTAGTATTGTAATTATCTCATTATGGTATTCACATACCACAACCTTATTTTTGGTATTTGAATTCCAAACTACCGAACATTCAGTCACTGTCTGTCTCAACATGCCTGGATTGTCGCCACTAAAAGAAAATAACTAAATTTACTATACCAAAATAATACCTTACATGCACCAATATAAATTCAAACGTTAGCATATTTTCTTAATTTTAAGAAACTATTTTTCCTTACTTTAAGATTTAATTTAGAAATAAAGATTTAAAAAATAAGCATAAACTTCAGGAAATCCCAACACATGTATTTAAGTAAGATGGGGTGTTCCAAGTTATTAAATGTAGTTTATGTGTATGACTTTAATAAACATTATGTATACATCATAAATTGCCCCAAAAAGAAAATTTTAATACTTAAAATTACATTATGCTAAAATGAAAATAATCGTGTTTCTCAAATAACCAATTTAATATTTGAATTGGTTATTTGAGAAACACTATAAGTTTCTTTTCGTCAAAATTTAACTTTAAGTTCTTTTCTTCTTTTTTAGGACTAGTTAATATACACATGGCACACATTAATCCCACATATATAAACAAAACTACAACTCTAATTAGCTAATTCAGTTTATAGAACGTAAGGTGTGAGTTAAAGTAGTCATGCAACTAGTTTTATGATTGGTTTTGCAGCGGTAAGTGTTGCACTGTTTATGTATAGCAATAATATTTGTCAACTTAACAATAGACTAGAGAAGGATGAGCTTCTTAGTATCTGGATTTTAAATATACTTTTTTTTTTTAGCAACATTGTAATGAGAGTTTTCAATGCATTAGTTTTAAATCTAGAAATTATTTTTACAATTTTTTTTTCTAAAGTGACATACCTAAGTGACATGCGGTACTCATTTTATTTCAACTTTATATAAAAGTTTGCTTCCTTACCTGGCCAGACTTTTTACAGATACGAGTTACACTTTACACACTTCTGTTGCAAAAAAGGTTCACTATTGAAAATAATCTACTAAATTTTTTAAAAAAGCAATCTTACACTGAGAAAATATTATCATAAAATGTTGAACAAATTTATTTTTATATTTGTCATACAAATAATCACTATGTTGAGAGTTTTAGTCACTTATTTCAAATGCGAGAATTACAATATTTTGGATTTATTTTCTATATTGACAATGCATGTTACCTAAACAGCAATAGATATATGTAGTTCAATGATTGAAATTAACTTTTTAAATCAGGTACAGAAGTACATCAGTCTTGTAACTTAAGTGCACCAAATACCAGTTAGGTGCACATATTAACTAACAGAATAGAAAGTAAATTTCAAAAATAGATAAAATGTAAGTTAAAAAAATTCGACTTTTCAAAATAACTGATCATTTGTTTGTAATAAAAAAAAGAGTGCAAAGTGTTTTTTCAAAAAATCATAGTAAAATTAGAATGATTTTGAATAGTCAGGTGCACTGTGTACACGAATGAAATTTTACATGTATAATGCACCCACTAATTCCGAACCATGATTTAGTTATTACTATCGGAGCTCATTTTAACAATGTACAAATAAGCACAAAATTATTAACATATTGAGAATCACATTATAATTGCTATTTTTACTAATTAAAATTATATAGGAGAATGTTACGTTTGTTCTTGTGTAGCAAAAATAAAAATTTCATTCAAACTGCTTTTATTTCTGTTGACAAATTACAGCTTAATGGAAACACTGAAATGCTCTGACAAAACAATTACATCATCAGTATTTCATTGATTGGTTGTTTTCAGATTATCTGGCGCCATCAGCAACACGAGGGCTATAATGCGCCGAACATTCGTCATTAGACAAGCCAACATACATTTACAAACACCCATGCCTAACACGGGACTCGAACCCGTAACCTTGCTGTCTAGAAGCTAGCACGCTAACCACTATACCGTTTGGTTGGCAGTATTTAATTGAAAGTTATCATAAAACAGTAAGTAAATTATTGTATAAAATACTGACTTCATTCCATGTGGCTGAACGCTTTCCAACTTCCGCACTATGACTATTCAATTGTCCTTCATTGCTCAAGTCGTTTCTGTAAAAAGAGGGCAAAAACATATCACAGTTAGATTATGATGCAAATGAATTTCAGAATGTAGTTAACTTGCAATGTAGAGTAAAAAAAAATTGTATATAAAAATACTGATATAGACTTGTATAAATTTTCTTTTCAAAATATATATTTATAAAACATGACAACTATTCGCATTAAACACCTATATAAATAATTATTCAGATAAAACATTTTGTAGTATTGAATAAAAATAATTGAGTATAATATGTTGTGATTACCCTCTTGGACACTGTGAGTTAGTGTTAACATTTCTAAAGGCACCATAAGTATCCAAGTCTCTTTGAAGGCAAACAGAAGGAGTGGCTCCTTTTGCAGAAGTGCCTGAAAAAAAAAATATCAATGTAAACCCTTGCAAGGTCTTAAGTTTCTTTAGAAATATACATTTTATATATAAATTTATGCTATTAAAATAAGTAAAATTAAAATTATGAATACAACTAATTTTTATAAAAACTTACATATTGAATTATCCTTGCAATGAAAATAGTCTTAATTTTTGTAACTTTTTTTTCTTTTGCTCTCTTCTATTATACTTTGATAACGAGTTATATTTTTTAACTTAACATTTTCCAACCATGATTTAAAGAACAGCTGGTTATCAGAATGAGCTAGGCAATACTGTGAAACAAGATAGAATTTAACAAGCTTCCTATATTCGCAGATTGGCAATTGAAGTTTTTCCTACAACCTTCTCGGCTCAAAGCTAATCTGATGCAAGTTAGGTTTGAATCCTAGATCAATTTCAATCTTTGTTCAAAAGTTATATCTACTCAAACTGTGAGACCTAAATGAAAGTTACCTACTGTTAGTAAAGTTATCTGAAGTTACGTACTGTTACAATATTTTCCTTAATTTTATTTATAGTTTTATCATTTTAGTTTTAACTGCATTATCCCTTTAGCGACCACAAAACTAAATTCTCCTTGCATATTGAAAAAGTTCCATGAGAAATCTGTGAGTTATAATTCTGTTACTGCTGTTATACTCAACATAAACATACCTTTGAAATTCTCTGCTCCTTTCTGCGTATAATTATTATTTTCAAGAGAAGCTGGCTGATTGATTATGGCACAATAACATATTTCATTGCCGCATTCACAAACAGATGCACTTTTAACTTCGGGTGTTGGTGGTCTCTCATTTTTCACATCATTAAGCCCAATCAGCTCATCCTTGCCTTTCTTTAAAAACTGAAAATAAACCTCCAAGTTGCTATCTTTGTTAGGAGAACTGGAGGCACTATCATTATCTTCGACGCTGGGTATTTTAAAATCATCTTCTGCATCGTAAAAGTGCTCTCCTGAATCTGAAAAATTATCATCCATGTGTGGCAAATTAAACTTTTCTTCGAAGTTTGTGCAATCATTTCCAAATGTTTCTGCATTTTTGGCGTCATCTTCTACGCAATCATTTTCCCATGGCTTAGTAACGTTTGCATGAAAATCTGAGTTTTCAAGCCTACCTAGAAGACGAGTAGCACAAGTTGTTCTTACCTGAAATAAGGAAATGTCTTTAAAAAATTGTTCAAATTAACATTTTATATACTATTCTACAAAATTACACGTTATAGTACAGTGGTATAATATACATGTTGAATGGACCCTGGAGCTAGAATACAATTTTCAAAATGAAATTTTTTTTCAATATTGAATAATTTTTGCATTTGTAAATTATAAAGAAATACTTTTGGAAGTTCAACGCCTTTATGAACTTTTAATTCGGTTATTTGAAGCAAGAGCAAACAACGTAAACAAAAAATTCAATTGAGTTGTATTCATGTTGAAAGCTGTATTTTTAATGTCAAAACAACCAAAGTTATATACTTTCAAAATTATTTAGCATACAGAACAAATGATTACATACGTTTTGTGATTGTTTCCGAATTTGAAGCTCTTGTTTTAAAGTACAAATTAACGATTGGGAGTAAGTTATAAGGAACGAAAAACTGTTTATTATTAACCGATACAGTCAAATGTGTATATATAAGGTTACTTCCTAAAACAATAAACCCGTATAATACAATATTACCCTTGGTACCAGAATAATCCCTTTCTACTCAATGTATTTTGAATCTGCTCACAGCGATAATCACTTTTTAGATGCACTTGCCTATAACGATAGTTTTACTCTCTAAAGAAAGCAGGTAGTAGATACATAAATCCCGATTTCTTTTTCTTCTACTTTTAGCCAAAAAATTTCTATTCCAAAAATATCTTTTTAAAAGGAATTTTACTGCAAAAGCAACTACAGCAAATGTTGAGAGAATTTTTTTTCTTTTGGAGTTGTATAATCAATATTGTGTAACATTCTGGGTTTAGAAAAAGCTGCAAAACTTGTTTTTTCTTGTTCAAAATATTAAATCTTAAACTAGTTTTTAAATGGAATAATAATAATAATAAAAAGCATTTAGTTTTTCTTTCCATTGATTTTTAAGAAAATAATTCACTAAATGAAAGATCTACATTCTTGGTATTACATGAGGGAAGATTTTGTAAATGAAAAATTATACGAATATTATTGATAAAATAAATTCTTAAGTATTTTAAAATAAATCTTGTAATTAAAGACTATTGAAGTTTTTATAAGTACCAACAATAAGTTTTTATATTAACCTAATGGATAAATTAATATTTTATGATTATTCAATGTTATTAATTAAAAATAAATTATAGGCTGCATTTTAAATTTGTTTCTAAAATATAGGTTTTGTGTTTTAATAACTTATTTCTAAACCTTAAACATATCATTTTGAACAACTTATCACCATAACTGACGAGTCTAAGAGTAATATTCCACGTATTATGCAGTGAACAATTACTATTGTATTAGATTGTATACATCAAATTTAAAAAATTGTATCTCAAAATATAATATTAAAATTGAATATGATTTGAATGTCAACATAGGTAACAATTGTTTATTTACTTAGTTTAAATTATTCACAGAAGGAATATTATTTGTTATTTTAACATTAATTATTCTAGCTAACCTCAAATTTTATACATAAATAGGTATACAATTTTATACATAAATAGGTATACATGCAATTAGAAAAGGATTTTGAAAAATAAACCTGGTTTAAACCTAAAAAAAAACCTGGTTTAAACCTAAAAAAAAAATGTGTTTTTTTTTTCCCCTTTTTAAAGAATAATTTGAAATTGTATTTTTTTTTTTTTTTTATTTATTTACAATTAGATTTTTCAAATTATTTGATGTTGTAAATAACTTCTACTTTTAACCAAAAGTTTTCAATTTCAAAAGGAACTTATTGAAAATGTAACAGTTATAGAATGATGGCAAATGCCAGAAAATGATATAAAAAAAGTTTAATGCAGACGTATTGAAGGAAGTTTATGTATTTCTTACTGCAAAAACAACTACAGCAAATGTTGAGATATATTTTTATTTTTTTTTTAAATTGTACAATTGTTGCGTAACAGACAGGTTTTAGAAAAAGTTGCAAAACTTGTTTTTTTATTCAAAATCTTAAATCGAAAATTTGTTTTAAATGGAATACAGAAATAAGAATTTAGTTTTATTTTTTAAGAAAATAATTCACTAAATGAAATATCTACATTCTTGGTACTATATAGCATGATTGTGTGATATTTTTTGTTAATAAAAAATTATACAGATAGGTAATATTGAACAATAAGTTTTAATATTAATCTAATAGATATATTAATGTTTTATAATTATTAAACTTAAATTATAGATTTAATTTTTTTTTTTTTTATAAGTTTTATAGTTTAGTTTTGCAGTTTAAATTGTTTTTAAAATAAAGGTTTTGTGCTTTAACCAATATTCCATGTATTATGTAGTAAACAATTAGCATTGTATTATACTGTATATATTAATTTAAAAAAATATTATCTCTAAATAAAGTATTAAAATTATGATTTGAATGTCCACATAAGGAACAACAATTGTTTATTTACTTAGTTTAAATCTCTCCCCCCCCCCCAACCCTGCAGGAACACTTTTTTTAATAGATATTTGGTCCCTACAGAGAGGATAAAAATAAAAATGTTGAAATTCAAATATATTACCTATGATAACAGGGTTCCCACTCAAATCACAGAATGAAAAGGACTTATAATGTATGAATGACTTTTAAGCACCTAAATAATGTTTTTAAGGAAAATTGAAAATTTGTTTTCAGGCACCATGTCTATACATGAATTTTTAATAAAGAATATTCCACCAAAAAAGTTACAAAAGTTGGTGAATGTGTAAAACAAATATGTCGGTGCGGATAAGTGGCGTCACTCAGGAATAGCAAGTCCAAGTTGAATTTTTAAAAAAATTCAGTTGGATACACAACAAAGGCAAAAATTCAGGACCTCTAAGCATTTCCAAGCACTTTCAAGGCCTTGAAAATAAGTTTGAAAATATTAAGCACTTTTAATGACTTTTCATGACAGTGGGAACCCAGGAAAATTACACTAATCTCTTTAGGATTCCTTACTTTATTTTGAATACTTTTGTAATTTACACTGATTGCCTGTACCTAATAGATAAAGAAAGAAATCGTATAATAACCTTTTGAGAATATACCTGTATAATATTGTGATACCACAGAGCAAAAAACAAATACTTTGAGCCAAGAAGCAAGGCCTTAAATAATATGTATCAGACAGGTGGCACTGTTATAGTGTATTCCTACAATATTAAACAATATAAATTAAATCTTTCGATTTGCTTTATCCTCCTTTTACCTTTTCCGATTCAATTATTTTAGAAGTTTCTTCTCCAAAACGCACATTAAGCTTTTCCTGTGAATTATTATTTTCATATTTTTTATCTGAATTCTGGGATGTTTTGAGGAGCTGAATAGACGGGGAAAGCTGAAAATGAAAAAAACATAAAAATATATATATACTAATATAAAAAAATTTTTGATAAAAGTATAGCTGAAATATGTTTTAATCAAAATAAATGACACGTAAAAATGGTAAGAATTAGTAAAAATATGAATAAAATGTTGAAAGCTTATACAGTTTTAAATAAAACACTAGTGTGATTTCTTACTCTTATTTTTACCAAAATTACTTAAAATACATAAATGAAAAGGAAAAAAAAAGAAAGAAAAAAAAATAGTTTACCATTAATATAGTAATATAGCAAATATAATAAGAAAATTGCTTGACATATGCAATAATTTAATCAATGAATGAAGAAAAGTGACATATATATTTTATTAAAATTTTTATCAGCATTTCCAATATGCACATTGTATATGTTAAAAAGTTGGAAATTTTTTATTTTGAAACCTAACTATATTTTGAAATGAATAATGAGTTCACATTTAAAATTCGGCAAGCAGCCTAAGAAGAATCAACAGCCTTTTCCAGCTCCATAGACCTAATGCTAGATTTGATTTTTTTTTGCCCCCAAAATTTGCTAATGCATTTCAATAAAACATTTTATTCGAGTAGTAATAAATTATTATCATTTGAAGTAAAAAAAACAAAAGGTGGTTCTTTTTTTTTATCTAAAACAAAATTTATGAACTAGTTTGTATAATAAAAAAAAAAGATAACACTAAATATTTTAATTTCCTACGTTTTTTAATCTGTTATTATTTTTTAAATACTGGGTAATTTTTTTTATATGTTTTGAAGCAATACTTCTGAAGATATTGTGACCCGAAAATGAAGCATTAGGTCTATGGGAAAGTGAAACCTTGATAATCCCTCTTAAAGAAATACAAGATGTTTCGTACATTTCTTCACATAATTACCTTTTAAGTGAAAACACTCTTTACGTACAATAGATATGCTTAAAATTATAATGAACCCTTCTTTCACAAAAAAATAACTAGAAAAAGTATAGAAACTCAACAACTATGGTTGGGCACAAACTAACCTAACATTGGAGAATACGCTGTAGAATGGATCCTTCTACATAAAGATATAGCTCCGGGAAAATCATAAATAGTACAGTAATAATATATACGCAAATAGTTTTGCATTAAACTTTAAAATATGTTGAAAACAAAAAAGGAAATAAATGCTTTTGAGTTTAAATTTTAATTCATACTTTTTTTTTCTGTTTCAGAATATTACAAGAGCTTTAACAAATTGTATGGCTTTGACCAAGCTATTTCCTTGACAACCATCACTTGGTGAAACATAGTTGGCTCGCATATATTCCCTTTGTCAATGTTAAGCATTTTATGTGAAAAGTGCATGCTAACTATGAAAACAATATGATTCTCACAGCAACCAAAATAACAAGGAATGTGAATAATGATGCAAACTTATCCACTGTGCATTGGAACCAGAAAAAGGATACTTAAAGATTTGGATTTTGTATTTCTTTTAAACGATGGCCTGGCACCGAGGTGGAGCTAAAAAATCTTTTTAGATCGGATCATCCTGGTCTAAAATTACTATGGGTCCCTATTGAGTCCACAAAACATCAAGAGAATCCGAGAAGAGATTGCTCTGTGAACCACAGTGTCGCCCTTTGAACCACAATAGACATGAGCTAGGAAGTGTCATCTCAGAATCATACCAAACTGTGCAGCAGTGCTAACTGCTAACCAAATGGTCACAGTTAAAGAAAAGTCCATCACACTCATGACTGAATATAAGAACAATTGCTAATTTGCAATGTCTTTCTCATATATTCTATTATGTTGTAGTTTGTTGCTTTCATCCATTACTTAGTATAATATGTTAATTGATTATCCATTTGTTCTAACATGGGTGATCTTCTTGTTCATAGCATATATTTGTATTTGTGCTTACATAGACCCTGCATGAATATCCACTTAAAATATTGTGTGTTTTTTGTGTGTGTGTTAGCTTTTGATAGAAATGTTTTTTAATGCCATCACATTTTAGCTCTTGCGAATATAGTTGTGTTGCCTCCAGGACTGAATTTAAGTGCAATTGCTTCTTTGCAATGTCTTCATAAATTTTATCACTGTGTTCTGTAGTTTACTGCCTTCCTTCCTTCCTTGCATTTGTATAATATGTTAATCATTCCATTGTGTTCATTACTACCTTATTGTTAGTAGCACATATTGAATTAATGTTTACACAGGTACATCAGAAAAGAGCCCATAAAATCTACCAAAAAAAAGCAAAGAATCTTGTTTTGTCGCTAGTTACCAAATAAATCATTTTAATTCAGCAATATAAACTCTAAAAATCTCTCTCTCTCTCATATCCAAGTTCAATCATAACTTTTCTTTAACACATGTAGTTGTCAGAAAATTCTGTATTATAGTTTTAATAACTTACTTCTGAGTATGATCAGATCTTGCTAATGTTTGTAAATTATAATAATAAAACAGTTTGTTTGTAAATCTATCCATGTGGCTTTATAGAAAGTGACTTCAAATATGAGCAGAACTTTGAAATTTTAAACTTAAGAAGTTTCAATTTTTTAAATGTGCTTTTGATGAACAGAATGTTAAAATTCTAAAGGGGAGATGGGGATATATGAAAGTAACATTCAATTGAGTATGGAATGTAATCTTTATATATTTTAATATTGAATTCAAATTTAATTTTGGAAATCGGAAATTAACATAATCACAACTCCATAGTAAGTGTATCTCTCTCTCAGAAAGCCAATCTTAAGTTACTATCCAACATTTTAACACTTCTCTGGATTTTGTGTTTAAAGTGAGCCTTTACATTTTATACTCTGTTGTTTACCCTTCAGTTTACTACGTATTGATTTTGTATTATTTTCCCCTATGTACTTACTCCCTGTTTGATTTATGAATTTCTGCTCCAGATGCATATTCTGTAAAATTATGCAAAATATGATACTCAACCTGGTCTGTAAAACTATATGTATAGAAATCTATTTTCAAAAGCATGTATTTGGTTTACATGCATATTATTCTGCTGTTGTAAAGACAGCATTAAGACACTATGGTAAAAATAAATATTTAATGGGTTTCAATAAATGTAAATATTTCTAGATCATTTTCATCTTTTAAATGGTTATCTAATATCAAATAGTCTATAATATAGTACATAGCCATCATTTACAGTTTCTGTGACAGATTAAAATATGTCAAGGAACTTTGCATGGATAGTCAAAATAATTTTTGTTAGAGTTAAGATTGTAACAAATTAATACTCCAATGAGAGAATCCTTATTTGGGCTAGGGCTATTAGATTTTGCTGTAGGAAAACTAACAAAGTTTGACTATCACATAATCAAACAAATTTGGAATATATTCCTTAATTTTTAACCAAGTAATCATCTTATTTTGTTCAATTTTCCTACATATATTATGTGCAAATTTTTTATTTAACACAGTTAGTACATATGTAGAGTTTTGTGTGTAAAATATTAACATAAAATTTTACTGAGAATTACCCAAATCCTTTATAAACGGGACTAGGAAAGACTTATGGCTATTTTTTTTTTTTTTTTTTTAAATCCCGAGAGCAAATTTAAATTACAAGTATTTTTGATAAAAATGAATTTGGCTCAATACTTGTCAATTAGGCAATCATCTTCAGAATTTTCAATGTCATCAAATTCTAAAAGTTTGCACTCGTCTAGTAATGACAAATGTTTGCATCAAATGGGAGTCCTACACATCAAGTGATATAATGTCCAACCCCAGAGGAGCAATCTGTAACAACTCACTGGATTGCAATTTGAAATTTTCCCACTCTAAACATTTTAGATCGGATAAAACATTTCTTGATATGTATTTTAAGTTAGCCTTTTAAAAGTATGTATATATACATAATGTTCCAGTATTACTACAAAAATGTGTTTGATCTTTTCCTTTCTATGTTGATAATTTATTGCTTAGATTAGAGATGCATTTTATCTCTGATAATGGCAATATATCTATTTCCTTGACAATAATAAAACTCAAATTATCATCTTCTGTAATTTAAAAACTCTGTCCATGAGATTTATAAGTAATTTTTTTAAGAACAAAAGCGCAAAACTTCGCCCAAAAAAGCGAATACTCGCGGCACTGTACCAATGACCGTAATTTACAGAAAGTTTTTTTTTCAATAACATTTTAGTAGAACCAATACAACTTCAATGCTGGTCTAAACCAAACATCCTTGGATGCCAGGCAGTTCGAACTTTTTTTCACAAGCAAAAATTTGGCAGCAATCAACGAGATAATATGTAGTATAAGTACCAGAAAATTTCAAAAATAATCGTACTGCCATAAACTAAAAAAGTTATTTATAAACTAAAACTCATTAGTTAATTTACTATGAAACCTCCACCAGATAGATGAGTAAACACAAATTAAAACTAATCCTAAGGTGATTTTAACAAATGGAAAGTCGCTTCCCTCTTAAATACTATAAGTATACTTTTTAATAGAACACAGAGCCCTTAGCAGTCCATCTTGAAGAACAGCCTTATTTGAAAACCTTGAAATTATATGAAGAATTCCTATGTTTATAAATCGATTGGTAAACTTCTCAATTAAATAAAGTTAATTTTAAAATGTTGATATCAAGATTTTTAGAATAGTATAATAATTAAACAAAAAGAAACCGTACTCATAAGTCCCTGAAAAACGAACTTCAAGAACCAAAGTAATATAAATACTGATTCATTTTAAGATCAAAATGAATAAACGATGAATCACTTGCATTTGGTCTAAAAAAAGTAGATAATCCAAAAAATATAACCCATAAAAACAAAGTTTTTAATATAAATCTTTTATATGCATTGCCAATTTTTATATTCATTAACACAGTGCCGATTCTGTAAACAGCGTATACTTGGTGTTTACATCTAATTTTAAATATTAAAAACACTTCCATCAGCAAAATGTGCGGCAAACTACGTTTCAAAATTAACTTATTAAAAATTAATGTGAAATTATGCACTCACATGCAAATACCTTTTTTTTTTAATAAAACAATTTTATTATTTATTTATTGATTAAAAAAATTTTGGCATCAGGAAAGAGTTTCTTCACTGGTCGGTTAAATACTATTTTAGTGGGATTGGATGACGGTAAGTTGGTTTATCAGTATTCCGTAAAAGCGACCTTTCAGTGGCAGTAACAGCCCCAAAATTTGATAGAATGCATTGTCATCAACTTTGAATCTATCAGCTAAGTTTCAGATCGATTGAAGGACAGCAAGGGGTTAATTAGGCCTCCACAGATTTGCCCGTCATCAACCACACACAAAATAAAAGTTAATATAAAGGATTTAAAAATATTAAAATATTTAATTCAGGATCTTCAAACACTAAGCATGAATGCGCCTTCTGACTATTAAAAGCGAAACTGATCTGATGAAACTGTAAAGAAATATTTGAAAATATAAAAATAATGCTCACTGTATCACAAAATTATGAATTCCTAATACATGGTTTCTATTGGTGCCCTTCCCCCTTCTTCTTTGACAATTTAAGAATCACGAAAAGAAAAAAAAGGAGGAAATAGTAAGCGCTGGCCATGTGGTACAAATAATTTTTTTTCTTTTTTAGAAAGAGGGACTTTAAGGAACAAACCTTTAGAAAAAAGGGGAAAAAAGGGACTTCAAGGGACAAAGTGCTAAAGCCTAACATAAATTGCATGTCTCTGAAACTAAATCTGTATTAGAGATATTGATTTCTTTTTGCCTAATTTTGCAAAAAAATTCTTACAACACTACTGAGAAAAATAAACAATTAAGAATATCATACAACCTTGAACCAAACCTTGAATAAATACAACTTCATCAAAAAAAAAAAAAAAAAAAAATGCAGCAATTTTAATTTAATTTAAATTTTCATCAACATAAATGCGACATTAAACTTATACACACTTTAAATAATAACACATAGCATTAAACACAAATTACAACCAAAAACTTGAATTAATCACCTGATTTCTTGTGTTATGTTCAACATAAACCTCATCAGATACAGCATCAAAATCCTGATTTCTTCTATCATGGTTGACAGAAACTTCACTAAATACACCATGAGAATCAATGGAAGTATCTCGCGAAATTTGAATAATCCCTTTCTTTTCAGCTCTTTCAGCACCGACAGCTTTCTGTTCAGTGCTTTCATCTTCAGAGAATCTTTGTCTTGTAGAGTTATAGACATCCTTATGAAACTCGTACTTTGATACTCTTGGCAGAGGGGATAAATCCTAAATAGTCAAAAAAGTCTTTATTTAAAATAATTTTTTCAGCAGAAGATAAAACCTATGGCTATTACTTGTTAATAGATATTTCTGAATGTTAAGCAAATTATTCATTATCATAATGTAAATGTAACTAATTTTAATGGCTGTGTTAAACCTAAAGCATTGGCACTTATTGGGTGATTAGGTTTTTAAAAGTAATTTTGATAAATGTTTCTTGCAATTAATAAATTTTTATGAATCTACTAAACATTAAGTACTTTTCTTTTGGTTTATGTATTTGACTTATACATGAATTAATTAAAAGAACAGTCAATTAATGCAGAAAATTTCAGATATGGGCTTTTATTAAGTGAAAAGTTGTTTGAATAGAAGCTAGCATACAAATGGGAATTTTATGCTTAAAGGGAAGGTTGAATTTATTAATGTAATACCTAAACAGCAAAATCCATATAGTTAATAAAACATTAACATGAAAATAAATAAAATGTGATACTTAAGTAAATACTGAAATATTAAAAAAAAAAAAAATTTGAATTAAAGAATTTTCAAATTTAAAACTTCATTCCAATTGATTAATAAAAAAACTGATACTAAACTAAACAACCTATACCTATACTAAAACAATACAAAGTAAGACACTATTTAATTGAAATAATTTCTACCTGACTATCTGAATTTCTATTTCTAAAGCTATTGGACGATGCACTGAAGTTAAATATTGCTGTCTTAGTATTTTTCACAGACATTTTTTGGGCTCCAGATTCTTGAACAGCATGACTATCCTTTTCCTCAACTTGGGTCAGGTGTAACTTTTTACTTTGCTTGCTGGCATTGTCATCCATTAGATACGAGTGCTCAGGAACACCAGAACGGTAATGAAAGTAATCAAGTCCAGTGACAGGCTGAATACAAAATTATAAGTATACATTTCAAAATAATTTAAGTGTAACATCAATTTTTCATATTCTTCAGAGTGACCACAAAATTCAGGAAAAAAAGTTCTATGATTTCCCTTACAGATTTATAAAAAATTCCGATTTCACAGCAAATTTTTTTCAAATTTCCCCAACTTTAAGGTTTTCCAGATGTGTGTATGCTAAAGAGATAACATGCTATATTTTATATTTTTTAAATAGTTTTGGTGGGAATGAAAAGTTTAAATTATTCTGTAACATTAAAATTCGATAGATTACCACCACAAATCTCAGGGTAAATGGCGCTAAAATAGGGATGAATGGGAAAACATCCATAAAAAAATTTCTTGAAATTTAAAAAAAATTCCCTGACGATTCCTTGATTTTCTACAGAATCAGTAAGCTCCCTGACATTTCCCTGATTTCCAGGTTCTGTGGCCTCTCTGTTCTTTAAAAAATAATTATTCATATTTTGATCAAGAATGACAAATGCTCAGTTAAGCAGACTGCAAGAAAATTAAATATTTAATTCCTAGTTTTAAAACAAAACAAATTAGTTTTATGTCATTCATTAAGGATTAATAGACTTACCTCTTTAGTTTGACTTATTTTTTTAGATAAGTACTCTCCAGGTGCAACATCTGAGCTGATTCGAGAGATCTGATACCGTTTGGGTTTGGCCCCAGTGTTTTCAACACCTTTATAAGCATTCATATTACATTCAACGTCTACTTTTGCATTTCGGTCCTGATATGCTTCATGAGTATTTGAATTCTGCAGTTTGTTATGGTGGATTGTTTCATTTTGGGGCATACTAGTTAAATCAGGACGACAACCAGACTGAAATAAAAGACATTTAATATTAAAAACCAAAGGAATGAAAAAGTTACCATAAGAGAGAAATATCACCCACAATTAAGGAAGATAATGGGTCCAAAAACTTAAAACACATTATATCAAATTTTAATTTAAATCACTATAAACTTATTTAATACAATAAAAAAAAGAACTATACTTTCACAAAAAAAAGACAACAACTTTAAGTTGTAAGTGCACTATGTTAAAAAGGAACAAATTAAATATTATGTGTTTATCACAAAATATCTTATTACAAAAGCTTGAACAATTTGGAGAGGTTTGTTTTTTCATAAGGCAATGAGGATGCCTTATGAAAAAACTAAAGTTTATATGTGGCTTATAGGCAGCAAAAGTAACAGGGTGACTACAGAATTTGAGAAACAAAATTCCCTGATTTCCAGAAGATTTCTTCAAAAATTCCCTGATGTGTGCTATAATTTAAAAAACCAAATAATGGAGAATTTAAAAAAACAAAAATTTAATAAATAAATTTAATTCTAAATAGTCAAAGTATAATTGCACCATAATAAATTTAAGGTAAAAATCAAAGCAAACATCTTTAGAGCTAAAGTATGAAAAAGAATGGAAAACATTAATTAAAACATACAAAATTCACCAATTACAGCCGTACTTGCTAACTTCAAGGTAAAGTAAAACCAGTACAGTACTTTTCTTTTCAATTTCAAAAATAACAACAACAATAAAAACATGTTATATCACATGCTGTTTCCAGTTCATAGCATAATTGCCACGCTGCTAAGTTATAGGATCATCAGAAATCTAACAGAAATAATGATTCCAGGTATAATAATGATCCCAGATAATAGTTAAAAAAAAAAAGAAAAAAGAAGCAGATCATCAACAGGTGGTTGTGGGCGGGATAGCGATGGTATGGCTTAGTTGCCGAGAGTAGAAAAGTTCGGAATCGCCATTCTCCCAAATCGGCCAAGTAGCCAGATATTGAGGGCTTTTTAGACGGACTTAAAAAAGTACATGAAAAAAACTGTATTCAACGCGATGACATCACAGCATCCATAATTTTACAAAATTTCCTGACATTTCCCTGATTTTTCCAGAAGAGTGAAATTCCCTGACATTTCCCTGAATTACAGGTTTTATAGCCACCCTGAATAAACACTATATTAATTGAAAATTTCACTTTTCAATTAATTTAATATGTTATGAATAACCAGAAGTGTTACATACAAAAACAAAAAGCTGAAATTAGTTTAGCGTTTAACAAAACAAATTTATATAAACTGCACTTTTTATGAAAATTTTTGAAATATATGCAGATATTTTTGGATTTGCATCTCTAAGAATAAAGTTGGTAAATCTAAGAAGATCCCAATACAAGTTCCTGAATTGGGTGTTAGAAAATTTTTATGTGGTTAAAACACCTTGGTTGATTCTTACCAACTCTATATTTTTTTCTTTTGAAATACTGAATTGCTAGGAGTCACAAGCGTAAACTTTTAATGAACCTAAGGGACTGAGTCTCCTTTCTAATCCTAATACAGTAGAGCATTTATTATCTGAAACACTGGTTAAATTAAAAGTTCCAGTTGACAAATTCAAAATATTGGACTTCTTTACCAAAATGTTAAGGCTACTTTAAACTAGTATTTCTTTAAATAGGGTTACTTGTAAGTCTTACAATACAAAATACAGTCAAACCCTGTTAACGCGAATTCGATAGGGGATGCCAAAATAATTCGCTAAACGAATTTTGTGTTAAACGAATAAATTAACACTAAGTTTTAAGTACGGAGAACTGCTTTTACTTCGTGTTAAACAGAATTTCATGTTAAGCGATTTCACGTTAACAGGGTTTGATAGTATATACAGTTTTATGCTTAATAACCCTATTTGTTTCATATTGCTCCTATGATTTTGGTACAATATTTAATTGTAAATAATATTCCATTCAAGAGTTTTTAAAGATCGGTAAAAAGTATGATATTTTGGCAAGCAATAATAAGAGATGTTTAACCATTTAATTTTCCTTTATTTTGTTTCTAGAACTATTTTTTAAAAAGTTTAATTTTAAAGATGAAAAAGTGGAAATACGAATTCATTTCTGAAACAATAGAAACAATAAGTACCTGGTGATCAATAATAAGGTCTGCTGGAAATAATTCATCACAAAACTCACAAGGCAATAGGACTACTTGAGGAAACTGAGATACAACTGTTTGTGGAATTGGAGGAGCATAATCTGAAAGGTATAAGTTTTGTCCTTTGTAAAAAAATTTAACTTTATCATGTGAAAAGCAATTAACAATAAATTTTCAGATTTTGTTTTAAATAATTTGCAGGTACATTTTGCAAATGGATATTTTACTTCGAATTACAAATTGCACTAATTTGAGAAATAATTAAAATCTTACGATGCAAGAGAATAGCCAAAAACACAGACTAATTTTTATTATCGTTATTCAGAGTACTTAATGACCACATAAGTAATTAATGAAAGTAAGAGATTGAAAAAACATTTTTGATCCTCCTGGATTAATTTTTCATTCAAACCTCATGAAAAATGTTTTAACTAATTATTGGCTATACTTTTAAAAAAATGACAAAAATACCTTTTTTAGGATTTGAATCTTTTCCCCATGGCATAAATGCAGAGAAAAAACTACTTTTCGAAGGAGGCGATTCAATTTGTTGCTGCTTCTTTTTCTGTAAGATCAAAGGCAGAATAAATGAAAATCCATTTACAAGTTTATTAGGAATAAACAACAAGCATAAATAATAGTAAACAGTACTTTTTAAAAAAAGTAATTCTTATGAAAATGTTCGGAAAACTATAAACTAATGACGATTGGTCAGAAAATGTGTCAATCGGCATTTGAGTTTTTGTCTTTGCTAATAAATTGCAATCAAGGTTCCAATTTTTTTTTTTTTTTTTTTTTTTTTTTTTTAAATTACACAAATAACGTTCCAAAAAATTTGAAAAATTCAAAATATACTTTAAATAATCTAAATAAACAAGGTATAGGATTATTAGTCATTGTTTTTAACCAATTTTAAGTCGTCTTTAATGGGTTAATAGGGACAACCAATACTGTTGATTCATACTGCTGAGATTTTAAAAAGAAACCCCTTGAACTTTGCTTTTTTATTTTTGTCTCGAAAACACAAATATACAAAAGTGTGGTTTATTCCTATGCACATCCTCCCCCCCTCATTTAGCATGAAAATAATTTGTTCAGCTATTTCCCCATTAAATACTATTCTCTCTCAGCCTTAACCACCTCAGAGACAGAATGCATTTTAACCTTTATGAATACACCCCCTCCATTTTCGAGATTTTGATTTAAAACCTTTGTCCTGTTATATAAATTCCCTTGAAAGGAAAACCAAAAAAGAAAAAACGCTTCCGTAAACATGGGGGAAAATTGTTTACACAACCCAAAGAAACTCACAAAACAAATTAAAAAGTGTACTGTGTCCAGAACCACACACACACAAAAAGCATCCAAACCAATTGTACCAGGAACATGCTGCCACTATCTGATGGGAATTATGAGAGCTGCTTTCCGTTGCCGTAATGTTAAAACTTAAAAAATTAATAAAACAATACTAATCAAAATTTTAGCTTCTGGTAGTCATATTGTAAATTAGAGGCTAAAACCAACATGGTTAAAAGTTCAGAGTCATCCGAATACTGGAAGTTATTTTTTATTGAGAACAGGGATGGCAGTAGTAGCATAAAATAGTCTTTAAATAAACTCACTTTATTCCTTTTGGTCCTGCTATTCCCTAGAAAGGAGAAAACAAAATGTATATTGCAAAAAATTTAACATTTTTAATTATTATGCAGTAATAGACTTGGAAAAATAACTACTAAACTAGAATACAAACATATAAATTTAATAAAGCACTCGCAAATTTAATGAACCGCATGTAAATTGGTTTGGTAAGTTTAATAAAAAGTTGTATGGGTAATTAAAGACTTAAGTAAAACATAAATAAAAAAATTATATTATGTTGTATGAAATAACTATTCCCAAAGATAATATAAAATATTTACTAATTAACAAATGATGTTTACTGGTATCATTGATAGAAATAGGTTTATTCATAAAAAATAAAATAATAATATGTTATGAAAAGTGATTAAAATGGCATTTATCTTTTACAGGATTCAGATACAATAGCATAATTTATACACTTCCCCATAACTCTGAAAAATGCTTACATTCGTAAATACAGCTTCCACATTTGAAAAAGCTAACAGATACTTTGGAGATTGTTAAAAAAAAAAAAAAAAAAAAAACTTTAAATACTAATGCATAATAAACATACTAAAATAACCTCAAATAAAAATATTTACTAACTAAGTTGGCATAATTAATTTAATATATTAGAAACATTTTAAGATATAGGATTACAAAATTTTAAAATACTAACTTAAACTACAGAAATTATTTTAGATATTTTTGTAAAAAAATTAAATATGAAATCTATTATGTATTTCTTGTTAATGTAACTATAGGAAACATTGCAATACCTTGTTGAATATAAAAAAAAAGTGTTTTAACTTGTAATTCACTAAAGAATACAAAAACATTGTAACATTGTTACCTCCATATTGGAACTCTGCCTCTTTTGGAGTTTGACAAACTGGCTCTTCGACAACATGTCTTGCACCGATGCAATTCTGCAAATGTATAATTTCACTTTCTATGGGAATTTCTGCACCACAGAATCGACACAAAGTTTTTCTCTCAGAACATCGCTGTACATGTTCTGCTATACTAAGTGAAGGTATTTTACACTGGCAATAAGGACAACTTTGATGATTAAATTCAAGAGAATCCTAAAAAAAAAAGGAAGTTGAAATAGATTGCCAACTATAAAAAAAAAATCAAGTTATACATAATTAGTTAACAATAAATTTTTGTTGAAATAGATTGTAAATTGAATATGAGATTTAATACTTTTAGTCATTATTTTATTAACATAAATAAGTATTTTAAAAGGGAACATTATTTTAATGTTTTATAATATTAGGCTTTGAAAGCGTAATACAAATACTTACAAACAATATGCAAAGCAGAATATTAAAGACTTTTTATAGTTAGAAAATCTTACAAAGAACAATCTCCTTACATAAAAGCAGTTTTTATCGGACAAGCAAAAAATACAAAAATTTTTAGCCATTGAAATAAAATAATAAAGGTTCATTGATATGTTTTGGAAACAATGCTTAAAAATTCAAGTGATCAAAATATGACAAAGAGAAAGCAGAAAAAAATTACCCACCAACAGTATATCTAAATAACGCTTAATTCATTAAAAAAAAAAATATTAAAAAACAATTCAACAACTGATTAATTTTTTTCCCTATAATTACTAATTAAGAAAAATAACTTTACCATAGTAAGATGCAATGTTGCAGAAACCTACAAACCGATTGTAGAAACGGTACTACATTGACTTTTAAAAGGTGCAACAATACATTCTCTACCTTAAATTTGATAAGTTTTGCATCCCTTAATTGACAGCATAAAATGTCATGCATTTATAACTTTTTAGGAGGATTAAGAAGATACTTAAACAAAGTACTGCAACAAGTCCATCATACTATAATTTTAAGTAGAATTCCATACTCCAATGTTTTTGAAGTTTACTGTAACAAGCAGTTCTACTCAAATTCTTGCTGTAAAGATTAGCGTTCAGTCAATTCTTTCATCAATATTATTATGTTTCAATAACATTAAGCAAAAAAATCAGAGTAATATGCCCAAGGTGACGCCCAAGAAATCAAATGAGTGCAGAGCAAAAACCACTTAAAGTTGAAAACGAAATAAACAAGTATGAGCTTTATTAAGAAATAACTTTTTCAGATACAATAAAATGCAAAAAACATTAATTGGTGGCCTAACTTTTCCAATAGAAACAAAAATATAGATAAAAAAAGTGCTGTTCCAGGTGTTCCTTACCAGTCATTCAATTAATTGAACAAAATAAAATCAGAAGATATTAAATAAAAATTTATTTTTGTAATAGGGAATCAAGTTTCGACTATCACAGTTAACCACAAATAAACTGTAACAGAAATGCTTAGGTTTTTACCAGTCAACTTTACAGCATTACATAAATACGAAATACATTATTGCAAAATATATTATCTTTTCTATGCTAAAACACAATACAAACATACATAGTTATTATATCAAAACTTTAGTCTGTAGATTACCTTTTCAAACTGTTTCGAATAAGCAGGCGTATCTTTTGCATACACTTTTTCAGAAACTACATCTCTTGAATATACTCTTTCAGAACCTAAGACACACAAAAAGATGAGTAATGAAATCTACACTTAAGTGAGGTTGCTTTTATTGGATTTTTTATGTCACACACGCACACTACGAGCTCTACTTCATATACAAGACAACTTATACATGAGAGGTAAGCAAGACTAATAAATTTTTTCAGCAAAATCATTTGACATTTACTCAATTCCTTTTTTAAAAAATTAAGTATAAAAATATGAATCTTAATATTTACAGATAAAAACCCCATTAATTCCATTTTTCCAACTATAGCATACAACTTAATTAACAAGCCATAACTTTTACACAATTGTGCAAAATATAATGGAGAGTGAAGATGAACTGAATCAACCCTAATTAAGTCAGTTGACCTTCACTCTTGATTGCAATTTATCAGTGCAGACTAAAATTCTTTTTTTAAAATAAACCAACAGTAATCAGTGCATCTACATTATACCTATATTATAAAGTAAATGTAACATGTATCAAACCCATAAAATGTAATAAAAGTAACTCACGATAATGAGGATAAGACTGAAAAAATTAAATGGCATAGCAATAATGTCGATGACATAACAAACTTATAAATGGTTAAATGTTGTAATTTTGATAATATGAAACTAAAGTTTAAAGAAACAACTTTATTAGTGAATGCGCCATTTTTCAAACTCAAACTGCAATCTTCAAATCTATAGAACACAACTCCCAAGGTAAAGCACGAGGAGATATCCATCCTGCTATAGATGCACAAGGATGTATTAATTCCGCTATAACGTGTATACACTACAAGAAAAAAAAAGCAAGAGGGGATTTAATCCAGTTGTTTAAAATTATTACACAGGGGTAAGTTATGAGTTTAGAATTTGTCACTGACAATACAACATGAGGAAATGGGTGAAAATAGTTCAAATCTCAATTTAATAGGGAAGGGTGAAAATACTATTTTTACAATAGGATAATCAAAGATTGGAATCATTTATCTGCAAATGTAAATTCTGGGAGCGTAGAGTTTTAAGTATTATAAATGCACTAGGGGATCATCAATGGACAATGATAAGGTGACAGGGGCTTAGTAAACAACTTATACTTTGTGCTGCAAAATTTGTATGTATTCCACATTTGAGTTATTTAGTGTTAAAAAGGGTATTTATTTTTACATATTGTTGAATTCTATAAACGTTTTCAGCTTGCAGTATGTATTGTATTTTTCTAGTATGAATCTTTATCAAACACTGGGTCAACTTTTTATATTGTATTATTCCTGTATGATGCTGTAAATTTTTTGTATTTTAAATTATTTGTGGTGTTATGTTAATTTTGTAAAATTAACTATATAATTTGTTTTTGCATAATATACAATTTTGGTGATATATATACATGTATATATATAACAAAATACAAAAATATAAAAAGTGAAGTTACAAATGAAAAACATGAAGACAAAAGAGATACAATCAATTTGGGACAATCGAAAGATTGTCTACAGAAAAAGCTCTTGGTTTTAAACGGTTTTGGAAATTTGGGCCAACCTGTGGACAAAATCTCAAATGTCTGCTGTTTTCCATTTTTTTGTTGTTGTCTTATTAATATATATATATATTAATTACTCAACCAACCCTGTTGGGCCTCGAACCTGTTGTTGGTCTTCAAATTTGTATTTGTATACAGGGTTTCTGCCAATCTTAAATGTCCCAAATCCCTGACTTTTCATGACTTTCCATGACTGAAGCAAATGATTTTCCATGACTCAAGAAATCACATTAAAAACATTGAACCTGACTCAAGAATTTTATTATTTTACTAACGTAACATAGTAAATTTTACTAACGCAACATAGTAAATAAATTATTGTACATGATTGTAAAATGATTACTATAAGTTTTATATTGAGTAAAAAATCCTCATTTCATGTAAGTAAACTAAGCATAGAAAAATAATACAGTAAAGGTGTTTAAAACAGAGCGAGGTGTGTAGCAGAGCTATTAAGGGTAAATAAAACCGGAAAAAAATTTGATGGAATCAATTTGAAATATTAAGGAATTTAGGATTCTAATATATTCTGTTAACAGAAAACACAAGGCAAGAAGAAAAATATTCATGTTTGTAAAGGATGCAGTTAGATTGAAGTTGAAGAATTTCTTTTTAACAATAAGGATGCGAGCTACCGCGCTGCTAAGTTATAGAATAACTAAAAATCTGACAGAAATAATACGTAAATAATTAGGGTTCTCATACATTGTGTTGACAAAAAACAAGTTTAAAAATAACCATGCTAGTAAAGGATTCAGTCAGATTGAAGTTATACGAACGGCAAGCGTAAGCGACTGTCGGCAGAACAATGGAGAGGCACCGCTTGCGTTAAGGTGTACATTGATTACAACGGAAGAATGGGTCCTGCCGGCAATGATGAACATGAGCGTCTGGACGAAACAATTTGCCGCTTCATCTTACCGCTTCCCCCAGACATTAATTTTCGTTCACCGTCCATTACAAGATTTTCGTGACTTTGATTTCAGAAGTTCAATACATTCCATGTTTATGGAATGACAAATATAATGATTTTAAAAATATCGTTTTGATTTTACATTAATTCAAAAATGTTTTATTTGGACGTATAATTTGAGAATTTTGGTTTTAGATATATCATCTTGTAGATGATAATCACTTAAAATGAAGCGGCGTAGCTAGTTCAAATTTTACGCAATTCCTTTATTTTTCCAGAATAGTGAAATTCCCTGTTCTGTCGCCACCCTAGATATCTACAAGATACTTTTCCAATAAATGCAGAGGAATAGGTACTCACCTTATATTCAGTAACGAAGATACGTCGAAACCAAAAGAAACAGCGAAAAATAATTTTCTATTCTTAGATATTTCAGGTGTTAAAAAAGCTAATCAATCTTTAATAATAAGTAAATATTTGAAGAAGGAATAAGAAAATATAAGTAAATTAAATAATCAAAAATAAAATGTTTTGGTATCAAGAATGGGGATCCCCAATAATGTAAACCAGTAGTCCCCCCCCCCCCCCATCCCCCATACGGATTTAAAAACCAAAAGCAAAGATTATCAAATTAATTTATTTCAGTTCTTACGTTAATTTTTTTTTTCACCGGAAACTATTTGTGTGATGTCACAAGTTTGGAGTTCAGAAATTCTTTTCATTGGCCGAAGTTTTTAACTGTAACCGTTGTTTCTATCAATAAAGTAAATAAAAAAGCAGATGAATGATGAATCGTCGAAGTAACAACGAATCGCGATCATGGCGTTATGACATCATAGTCACATGATTTTGTGTAAGATTTTTAGGAATCCATGATATTCACTGTTTTTCCATGACTTATAGGCTTTTTTTGTTCAAAATCCATGACTTTCCATGACAAAATTTACCCAATGTCTAAATTCATGACTTTCCATGATTTTCCCTGACTTTCCATAAGCGCGGAAACCCTGTGTATAAGACAAACATCAGTTTGTCATGGCAGCAGTTGAGATCGATGTTGAAGAGGGTCGAGGCAACAGAGATGCAACTGAAGGGAGTTCATCACTGACCAGTTCAGCTGGATCCGAGGCATCTCTTCAGTTGCATCTCTGTTGCCTCGATCCTCTTCAACATCGATTTCAACTGCTGCCAAGACACCCTTTATACCGATAAAGTCGGAGATGTGGCCAGGACTGTGCTCAATGCCTTTGGTCCCACCTTTGGACTTGTCCTATCACCTTTTTTCTGCACTTGTCACACGACAACAACAACAACAACAACATCAGTTTGTAAAAATATGTATTTTAATACAAGCTTTTCCCAAAATCAATACGTAAATTCCAATAACTTACATATTAATGAGAAAATCAATAATGAGAATGACAATAATAATAAGTGAGAAAGAGACTGGATAAGTCTACAGTAAAATGTATAAAAATATCATTCCACTAAAATAAAGTACAAAAATGCAAAATTTCTGAAACCATATAAAATTAGCATAGCATAATTATTGCCCAAATAATTAATTCTACCAGACTTTTAATAAAGTCGCAACCGTCATGAGGAAAATTTAATTTGTATAATCACAAGACATTTCAAGAGATTTTTTTTTTATGTCTCTACATTATTTGAAATCAATATTAGAATGCTTTACACATAAATCAACATTAGGATGGTTGATAAACTTTATTAAGCAATACAATGTTTTAACTAACCTAATTTAAAAATTGAAAGCTTACCTGAAAATTGCTTTTGTATTTTGTCTATGGATTTGCATTCAAATTTATCATGGTAACTTTTATTTTTGAAAGGTATAAAATGGTTGCACAAACTACATTTACAAGGACGTTCATAACAAGTTTCCAAATGACCACTGAACATTACTTCTGAGAAATTCTCTTCACAATATGGACAGTCTTTCATTTTCTAAAGAATAAAATAATAACTAATATTTAAAGTAACATATTTCACAACTTCGTTATAAGTTTTTTTGTGACAGCAAATATAATTCATGGTAATCAAATATTCCTGTGGTGCTATCTAAATATTAATTTATGCTCACTTTGATAGCATACAATTTCACACATTTAAAATTTTTGAAAAAAAAGTGTGAGCTTAACAAAAGTGATACTGGAGATCTATTGTACTATAATGTTATGTGTTACGAATAAATTTGTTATATTTCTAAAGAAATTTTATGTTATTGGATTAATTAGATCTAGATCAAGTCACAAGATTCCAGTCATTTTTTAGACAAAATATTTTAATGACAATGCAATGAGCAGAAATTTATTCAAGATTTTTTAAACTGTCAACTTTTGCACACTACATTAGCATGGAAGATATTATTGTAAAATGGTTTTGTCTCCATTTTGTTATACAAGTAAAAAATATTTAATTAGATAAAATGTATCTGTGAATTACCTTTTCCAACTGTCTAGGATAAACAGGTGCCTCGAATGAATATCCTCTATCGGAACCTAAGTGGCAAAAGGAAAAAAAAATAGTAAATTTTAAATTATATACAAGAGGAGCTTGGTAGTTTTTATGGAGAAAGAGACCAAACTTTGGTCTTGTAACAGATTCCAAACAAAAAGGGACAGTTATCTTTGAGGGTAAAAAGGGGGGGAAAGACTTTTAGGGACTCAAATTTTTATGACTATGACTAATTTTAAACAAAACTGTGTCATTACAAAATGCTTATTTGCCACTAGCTTCAAAATTAAACTTTGCACCAAATACTTTTTTCAAAAGAAAACAAACTAATGAACTAACATCTTACAACCATACAAGCAGAAAAAAGCTGAACTTCATGTGAAAGTTTTAACCTTAAAAAAAATTAAAATTAAACCAGTCAAACAACTTTAAAAAATTATATCACATTGAAAAACAAGTGAATCTATTTAAAATAACCCAGTTTTCTAATTGCTTTTTTCAAAGGGTACAGTGAGTTTTCTAAAAAATTAAGATAGGAATTTTAGGCATAATGTAAAAAATTTTAGGAACATTTTAGTGCTAATTTAAAAATATTTTAGAGATAATCCCACCAAAAAAATTAGGTATTTGTTTTCATGAATGTAAGAAATTTCAAGGTTTATTTTCTGGAAAGTATTAAAACTTGAAGCAGTGGAGTACTTACACTGCAAATCTCTTAAAAATTCCTTACATACATTTCTATTAGTTTTCACTATTTGAAGTCATACTTAACTATTTTAGAGTCAAAGAGCATTGACATCAAAATGTGAATAAAATCCAGTTATAATTTTATGAATAAAATTCAGCTCGTGAAACATGGGCTGCTAAATTTAAAAAAAAAAAAAAATGCTATTTGAAAGTAATTTATGTGAAAATCAGTAATAATATTTAAAATATAAGCAGCTAAGTTAAAGAACATATTGACTAGAAAAAAAAATACATTACAGAGAAATAAGATATATTTAAATAAAGCTCCTTCCACAGATAAAAAAGAATTGAAAATGCAATAGATATTACAAAGTTCTCTCATGAAAATAACTCTTAAAAGTAATTTGTAGGTTAATACTGACAGTGGTACATTTTAAATAATACAACATTTTAAATATATTCATATCAAGAAATCTTACCTGATTTATTTGAATTTTGCTGTCTTATTTTATGCATATATTTGCATTCTTTTATATCATGGTTTGTTTTCTCTTTTAAGGGCATTGCTTTTAAACATAAGTTACACTGGTAAGGACGTTCATCACATATTTCCTGGTGTTCTTTAAAAATCAATTCTGGGAATTTTTTCTTACAGTATGGACAATCCTTCAACTTCTAAGATTAAAAAATGAAAACTATCATTAATGCCATTCTTAAACATATATTAATACTATTTTAAGGGAACACTGTGACTACATTTATATATATGCAAAGTATTATTCACATTGTGAATAAATTGTCTTTAACAAACTTTTACAGGGACTACAGACGAGAAAGCAATTTAAATTTTTCAAACAACTGAAAATCACACTTACTTTTACAATACATATCTAAATAAATTAAAAACAAAATTTACTCCACAAAAAATTCTTCATAAATTTTCTAAAAACACTGAAATAATTGACAAAAAAAGTAAATTATTTCTCTTGTGAAATCTTAAATTTTCTCTTTTTTAATGAACGAAGAAAAGAAACAAATTTCCTGTTTTTATACAATTTTTTAAAAATTTCTTGATATTTCTAGAATTGTAAATTTCCGTTTTGAAAATTTCCACACAGTGTTTAAATGGAAAGCATAAATATATATTCATAAATTTCCTCATAATTGAGCACGAGTGTGCCAGTTTTCAAACATTTTAATACAAAGAAATAAATTCCCATTTCCGATTAATTCAATTAGGGTGTTGTCAATTTCTGATATCACAACAATGTAATCCAAGCTCATTTTATTAACCAAAGGCCTTCTTCAAAAGATATAAAGTAACTAAGACATAAGAATTAACTTTTAAATCTTTTTAACTACAGCAATATTTGAAATAGCTCAAATCAATCGAAATTACATAAAAAGCCTTTACCTAAAAACCCGTTTTCTATGTGATACAGTTGATTTTAACGTATTTATACCTTAACTATGTATATGAAACAAAAGGCGACTCTAAGACCAAATTGTATCGAAGCAATGTCTGAACTATGTACAGCAGTTCAAAATTCATAGAAGGAGTGCCTTTCATAAGGATATTTTTCAGCAAAATTGTCTACTTAAAGTGTTGAATGTTAGCTACGTGGCGACAGTATTTCTTTCCTTTCAAAATTTTTTGCAACCAATAAACTAAACAAGGATCATTTTAATAACCTCTCCGAGAAGTTAATGTTCTTTGTCTTAATCCTAGTCAGTTTTTGTGAGGAACTGGTTTACTATAAAATAACCTATCCAATACTGCAGAAACACAAATATTTTGACACAAATTAGTTTATCTTTTCAACTATAGCCCAAGGCTCACCTAGATCTAAAATAATTATATAAAGAAGAGAGTGAACTCAGACGTAAACTTAACGTCTCAACTTCATTCCACAAAGAACATTCCTGGAACACTGAAACTGCCGAAAAAAGAATAAAAAGTCAGATGACAATTTTCTTGTTGCCATACCAAGAAAAGTCATATCTTTCATCTCGTGATGAAATGGATTTCGCATTGTGACATCATGGTTTTACTGGAAGCTAAGTAGCTCAGTAAAAGAATAGATGCTTAACCACCATTTGTGATTCTATAACTTTTTTAGTTAAATCAGTTTGGAAATTATATTCAACCTACGCAAAAAGAGCAAAAAACAATCTTAGGTCAACAAAAAATAAATATTTACCTTTTCATAACTTTTAGTGTAACCAGAAGCAGCATAACAGTTATCATTACCTACACAAGAAAATTGGTAATGAAAAAATTGAAAGAACATATGCTTTTATAATTTTTAAGTACAGAAAGTAATCTTAATACAAATAACTAAAATATAAGTAAAAAAAAAAAAAAATCAACAGAAAATTCACTAATAAATTGACTTAACACCAAGTATCGAAATTTCTGCAGGTGATCTTGCATAATATTTCTAGTGTATTTTCCAAGCAAAGGAAAATGCAACTCCTGGGGTTAGTAAACTGAGTCAGGCTGAGTGGTTGCCATCTTTTTTTAGCTAGCAGCACATTTACACTTAGAAAATCATTGCCGATTTCATGAATTTATTAGTTTTGATTACATTAAGCTTTCTCTTTCTCAAGCAAGCCAAACTGAAGACATTCTAAAAAAAGTTAAACACAGCTCCTACTCCATTGGAGAGTTAAAAATATTGAGGTTTTTTGGGGGGAGGGCGGGAATTGTGAATTCCTCTAAAAGTCAGGATAATTTGGGGATATTTACAAAAATTACACACATTTTTTGAGAAATCATTAGTCTGATAAAAATGTTCCATAACATTTTTTTAATTATTCAAACTCCCATCTTTAACAAATTAATAAAAATATAGATTTCTTAACCTTGGTATGCTTTGATTTAGGTTACGTTAAGTGTTCCTTGGTATTTAATTTAGACGTGTTCCCCCCCCCCCCCCATCAAAGGGATTTTTGTGGTTCCTTTTTTTTGCGTCTAGGAAAGTAGCATAAAAGGATATCCCTTAAGGACAATTCTTGCATATATGCAAAATACCTTACAGGCCCCCATTATAAAATTTAATTCTCATATTTTTGGAAAAAGTAGATAATATATAACTTTATCATTATTAAAAGGACTCTTATATTCTATATTTTTATATAACTACTCTACCTTCACTCGATATTTTTGAGAATATATACTGTTTACTCCTTAACCTTATTCTGTTAGGATATAATTAAAATTTATGAGATTCACAGTCAATGCTTTCCCAAACTGATGGAACCTAAATAACAGGGTTAGTACAGATTTTTTGAAAACAAATTCAAGGACTTTTCAAGAACCTTCCAAACAAAAAAAATAAGGACCTTAATATTAAATTTTAAAAAATCTTTAAAAAAATAATAGTAATGTTCGACCACGGAAATATAGCATATAATTTGTGAAAAATATTGCATTTTATTTCTTGCTCGAGATACTAGACAAAAGTTCATTAGAGCTTTAAATTTTTAAGAAAATAGAAAAAATGTGATTGGAGCATTCAGTATCATTTAAATTCGAAGATGTTATTTTCATTAAAATTTAATCATTTTGTCAGTTACATCAAATATTACAACTTTAGTTACTGTACGTTATACAACGATAATTTTATTGAATTGTGTCACAGGACGGTTTCAGTTCCTGCATTTTTTTAAATAAGCAAAATGGGTTACATCCAAGATGCGTAAATCGCATCTAAATAATTTGTTAATCACTGATTCACTGAAATGCATCCAGTAACCACGGAGCTGATCAGGTTAAAAGTGCAAATTCTGACATAATAGTCTTTCTAACGATAATTCTTTTTAGTTTCTAACCTTGCTTGACAATAAGGGTTCGAGAGTGGAACTTATGTTCCATGGTGTGTTTGAAAATCAATAATCCAATATATATATTGCCTTTCTAACTATCTAAATGCAAAGTTAGTTTTGAATTTAGAAATCTAAAATAGTAGGATATACGACGCTAATTACTGCAAAAACTTTTCAATAAATACTATTGCTTCGATTTAATAGTTAACTTCTCATCATGTGATGTACAGCTTAACAATGTAAAAAAAAAATCTTCTCTAAAGTCAACCTCATCTGATCCAGACGGGATAAAGTTGGAATCCTCACATTGAACCTTTCGTAAGTCGCCCGCACCTCACAGGTGCATCCCTACAATTTTTCCTCCTCAACCTTTATTTTTATTGAATTACTTGTGATACGATATTTTAATAAATTTTACAATTTAAATAGATTGTTTAATACTTCATCTCTCCAATGAATCTTAAATCGGTAACTATCAACTATTTAAACTAAAATAAATTTCATTTGGCTTTCAAAAAATCGGAAACATCTCATAGGTGCAACGCGACTAACCATATCGGAAAGCGGGACGCGACTAACAGAAGGTTAAAATCGTGCAAACATAAGTGTGACGTATCACGTCATGGCTAAATAAGAAAACATCCTGAAATGAAAATACTTCTAGTATATCGTAAAAATTATTGTATTCGGATGTAGTTTCCACATTTCTTTTTAATCATTCTGTACCTTGAAGCAAGAGCTACCAATGTTTTTTGTTTTTTTTAAATTTATTCAAATGTTAAGTATATAAGTAGGGATATCTTTCTTTATATTATTAATGGTTAGAAAACAGCAAAGTTAAGTGTATTTTAAATAGATGCATCACTTTACGATATTATGTGAACTATTAAGCAATAACGCTGAAGTGATTGGGCTAAGAAGGAATTGAATGGTTGAGCGTACAAACAAACCAACCTTAAAGGCAAAGAAAGGGGCAGTGTATAAGAGATAATAAAAATCTCCAAATCACAATTGAAAGTGATTCAAAATTTAATTCCATGTCATGTAATTTGAGGCAATCCTTTATACAGAAGGTCTGTAAAAGCTGCGCCAAAATCACATTATCGAGGGTTTTCTGCTACGAGGAATCATTAAGCATTGAAAACAATTACAAAGAAATTACTAAATAAAAATACATTTCCCAACTTAGCAGAAAGATAATGCGTTGCAAGTAAAAACAAATATATCATGAACTTTAACAATATTTAACTTGAACGACTTCGTTACTTTACTAAACAACGACCTTAGCACAATAACGCCAACCAGGTCGGTTCCGTGGCAGGGGGGGAGGGGATAAACCTTAACACTTTTAACGTGCTAAACCATCACAGAGCAAGTCTAACAACCATCAAATAGGCAGCTTATCCACAAATTCCAAAAAATTTTAGTAGTAATAAAGCGTAAACTAGCTTTCACGGGCGACGGGCCTCGAACCAGGGACCATTGTGTCTCGAGACAGATGCTTTACCGCTGTGCAAAAGAGTACTCCAGTGCACAGAAGTTTTATCTGTAATTTGATGTCGCCACATATAGCCCCCTTCCAGTGACGAAGGAGCGATACCGTTGATCAACGTCTGATCGAAGTTGGAGGTTTGGGATGCTTGTTGCATCGTTGTGTCCGCTTGTTGCAGTGTTGCACGCGAGTTGCGTATGAGGTTGCTTGTTGTGGTTTGTTGCGTAAGTGATCGCTTGTTGCGAAGAAGTGTCTCCTTTCAGAAGCGCCGATAGATGGCAGCATGATTTGTTTTTAGTCTAGTCACCAATAAAGCGTAAACTAGCTTTCACGGGCGACGGGCCTTGAACCAGGGACCATTATGTCTCGAGACAGATGCTTTACCGCTGTGCAAAAGAGTACTCCAGTGTACAGAAGTTTTATCTATTATTTGATGTCGCCACAGTTAGCTTGAAATTAATACCCTTCATAACCACTGGATTAAACAAGATCGTAATGAATCTCATTTTGTTATTGAAATATGGGAAACACGGTTTTGTTGGTTGGTAAGCTGAACTACATCTTTATGCACAATAGCGGTTTATCAGGACGGATCTACAACTTAGGTGGATTCCGAACCACAATGAACATACGCGCCTAACCCAGGATTCGAATCTGCCGCCTTTGTCATGCAAGGTCAGAGAGCTAACCAAACAGCCATCAGATGGGCGAAATACGATTTGGACACGCTATATAGTTCGGTTGAGTTACTATACTATGGTATGGTGTATTCTCGTCACCTGAAGTGTTAAAAAATATCGTTACTATTAAAAATTGAAGAACCAAATTGCATTAAGCATTGTAATTGTGAGACAACCTTTCGATTTAAAAGACAGTCTTTATCTTGCTATTAAAGTACAAACTTCGGGTTAAATCCTTAATTTTCAATCATTCCCCTGTGCACTTGACTCTCCGTCAAACTCACCCGATCATACAATGTGGCGCAGTATGGCCCTCGTGTTGCAATTGTGCTGTTAAACTTAAACCAACCCGATCATACAATATTCCCTGCCCATATCAACTCTTTTAAATGCCATTAATATTTGGATGCAGGTTAGTTTATTAACGATTATTTCACAAATAAAAAAATTAAAAAACACCTCAAAAAAAAAAAAAGAAAAAAAAAGGATTTTGCTGACAACTAACCCTAATACTAAGTTACATCAAAGATAAGAGAAGAATACTAACAACTGAAGAATTTAGTGTAATTTTACGTCAAAAGCAGAAATACCAATACGATCAAATGACTTCTGTTCACATTAGTTAAGACAGGAACAAACACCTTACTTCTCCAATTCAGTTTTCAAACCATATTTGAAGTTTAAAATAAGATGGCAATAAAATAACTTATAAAAACAAAGTTTGCATTATAAATCCTTTATATGCAGCCAATCAAACGGTATAGTGGTTAGCGTGCTAGCTTCTAGACCGCGAGGTTGCAGGTTCGAGTCCCGTGTAAGGCATGGGTGTTTGTAAATGTATGTTGGCTTGTCAAATGACGAATGTTTCCGCGCATTATAGCCCTCGTGTTGCTGACGGAGCCAGATAATCTAAAAACAACCAACCAACCTTTATATGCATTGCCAATTTTTATATTCATTAACACAGGCGCCGATTCTGTAAACAGCGTGTGCTTGGTATTTGCATCTAATTTTAAATATCAAAAGCACTTCTATCAGCAAAATGTGTGGCAAACTAAGTTTCAAAATTTATTTATGAAAATGTGCATTTATGCTCTCGTATCCAAATATCACTTATTTATTCTTTTTAAAGTAATTTTTTATTTATTAAAAAAAATCGGCAACAGGAAAGAGTTTCAACAATAGTCGGTTCAATGTTTTGGGGGTTGGTTTAGGGGGTTAATTAGGCATCCACAGATATGCCCTTCATCGACAAACCTACAAAATCGAAGTTAACATAAAGGATTCAAAAATAAAAATTAAAAGTCGTAAGTTTGGATGCATTTGGCAGCAAGAGTCCCAATATGGTTAGTAGCGCAGAAAATTATAAATAGACTAAAAAATACAAAATCAGTGAGTACTTACAAAAAGAGATCCTAATGCAATTGTTTTAACGCTTCACCTTTTATAATTCGTATTGTCCGAACAACCGTATTGGAACGGTGTTACTGTTTCATGTTGCAGAAATATTTTGAATTATTAGTTTTTTGTTTTAATTTTGGCTGATCTATATTTTTGTACAATGAACTAGGTTGCAACAAGAAAAAAAGTTTCAACAAATCGAAATTTAAGTTGACAACAGTAACCTTCACTTACAGTCATGAAATCCTATACAAGGGCAGAAGGCTCATACATTTTAATACTCAAAATAGACATGCCCAGGAAAATCAGTTTAATAAATGCTCATTTCATCATGAATAATTTATTATTATGATGATCCTCACAATTCAGAATTACATTATTTATTATAAATACTTTTCAACTACGGAAAAAGAAATAAAATATTAAAGTTTTTTTTTTTTTTTTTTTTTTTAAATTAGGAGATCGGAATATTTTTCTATGAAAGTTTCTGAAATACACATGCAAAGAAAAAGAAAAAGGAATAACAAATGTCAGTTATTTTCAAGAACTTTTCAAGAGCCCTCAAAACATTACAAAACTTTCAAGGACCTTCAGGTTAAAAATAAGAAGTTTTCAAGAACTTTTCAAGAGCCCTTGGAGACATTAAGTAAAAATAAGGAGTTCTTAAGGACTTTCAAGAACTGTACAAACCCTGAATAAATTAGATCTGAACATTATATCCACAACTCTTAGTTGAAAATATCTGCAATGAAAGTAGTGATGAGTATTCACTTCTTCCACTAAAGTGTAGCAGATTCACTTCTTCCACTAAAGTGATCCATGTAAGATCAGAGGATGTATTACATGCTATTAGCCTGTCTATAGAAACCTATTAAATCAAATAAATATGCTTTTTTTTCTATTTTTGCAAATACCTTTGCAATGGCAATAATAATAAGCTTTTTTGCATTTCATTACAATAAAACAAATTCTAACTATTTCATAAACTTACAATAAATTAATATTTTTTGCAGTGATGATTTACCCAAAATTAGATGAAAATTAAAATTCAGTTTTCCAAAGGAACAAAAATAATAACTTGCATTAAAACCTTGATTTTCAATCTGAACTAAACATTTTAACACAACTGTCTTGAATATTCTGGAAAATTATAAAACAATTTCCTCAAAATAAAATGTTTTACCTGATATCATAGGGCAAATGTTATTTTCATGGTTCATTTTATTCTTGAATGGGAATATCATCAGGCATAATTCACATGTGTAAGGACGCTCCTTACATGTTTCTAAATGAGATGTAATAATCAAATCTGGAAATCTCTCTTTACAGTATTCACACTGTTTCATTTTCTAAGAAAAATAAGATACAAAATTAATTAAGCTAAAAAAAAGTTTAGCAGATAAAATTATAGTTTATTTCTTATTCTACAACATTCAAGAAAATGTCACTTTCATTCAAAGAAACAAATACATTTGAACCACTAAAATAAAACAGCAATTAACAATACTTTGGTTTAAGAACTCTACACCCTTTTTGTGAAAGACGATATTACAGTAAAAAAAAAATCTTAAAGAGTTTTTTTTTAAACTTATAAAAATCTTAACAAAAACAAACACTGCCAAAGAAACATATTTATTTTAAACCTTTGGTTAGTTAAATATCTCTAACTTATATCCAAGACTCTAAGCCCAAAAAACTTTTGACACATAACACTAATTGATATCTGGTGAGCGCCCCTCCCCACTCCCAAAGGTATGAAACAAAATTCACATTTAATCTGAGAAGATATTTCTAGAAATAACTCTAAATGAGGACAGACAAATTTATTTACTTAAGTAAGCCAAAGAAATTTGGGGCAATTCTTTACGAGACAGTGTGTGAGTAGGGAGGGGGGATAGGCATATACGTGGGAGTCAACAAAAATTACCATAAATGTACAATTTCTCTAGAGAGAGAGAGAAATTACAAAGTCTTTGTGATACCGAAGTATTCCTTATCGCATCACATAACTATAGATCTCACATTGTTAGTAATAATAAAATTGTTTCCAAAATATTCAAAATTATTACGACTACTTGGTTTACAATGATGAGTAAAGATGACACAAATAGAATTTCGGATGGCACTCTAAGAAACTAACAGAAAAACAGTTCTTATGGAACAACTTGTGACCAAAAGTGCTGGAAGTTCTTTGTTCCTTTATCCTCTATAAGACTTCCGAGAAGGCGTGTTCAGTATACGCCCAAAAGCTAAAATTGTGTGCTTAGTAATCTCGACATGATACTTTTACACTTAAAGAATAATTTCTATAAGGTGTAAAAATATCCTTATCAATATCAAGACTTGATTATTTAAGACTAATGCCCTTTGAAAAATCATACTTTTTTGCCAATTGTTCATAATATTTATCTCAACTTTTCATGCTGAAAAATTCAATTTAGCCTTATGCTCAACTTTTTTTTAGACAAAAAAAAAATTCTTCCTAAACTTAGGGAGTGGGCATATACAAGGATAAACTTAAATGTGATTATAATACAGTAATTTATTTTATTAAAAAGTTAGAATACTTTAAATATCCCTATTGTTTAATATCCCTATATATTTTTAAAATCTTTGAAATCTATAGAATATCCATAAATCTACATCAATTTGTGACAGAGAGAAAAAAGGAAATCAATATAAAATTTAACTGATTCTATGCCACAAAATTTAATTCTGGCTAAGCAACATTTTTGAAAATAGTTTGTCTGACAAAATTTTGCTTCAGAACTTAGAAAATTTCTGCCTAGATAGGTAAGTCGTTAAAAAATTAACATAATTACTAACATGAATAGTTGAGTTATCTTCAATTTTCTTTGGAAGTCTTGAATCTAAGTAAACAGAAAAAAAAAACACTGTTTACAATTCATTGATAAATATTAATACTTATTAAACAGTAGACTTATAAAAGTGTAAGAGCCTGAAAATATTTCTATATTAATAGCGTTTTGTATAAATAAATATTTAGTGGTAATTGAACAGACAATTTAAAAAAGTTTTAGTCAGTCATATTTCTATAAAATTTTTATTAATCTAATTAAATTAACAAACCACACAACTTTAAAAAACATACGAGAATCTTCATTCTATTGTGGTAGTTTGTGGTCCAAATACAATTCTGTCAAACCTTGGATGCTAAATAAATTGAAAAGCCACAGATAGATTTTTTTTTTAATCTTTTTATTTCAAAATGGTTTTTGTTTCTTCTGTAAAAAGTCTTTTCTAAGTTTTTCTTTTTTTATAATGTTGGAGAAAAGAGATCATTTTATATTATCTAATTATTAAACAACTTATGCATCAGCATTTGTACTTAACTACTTCAATCAAAATTCAAACTAAAGTAAAAAGTAAATTTTTAAGAAAAGTATTCTTTCTAAAATTACCTATTTAATCGAAAGTGCATGGGGTGCAATGAGTTAACTAAACAATTTAGGTAGGAGTTTTAGGGATATTTTTTTCTTAAAGCTGACATAGGGTTCTTAAGACTAGACACATCAAACCATAACTTTACCATGTTTGACAAACTATTTCAACTATTGATTTTAAGCTGCTCTTGGAAAATCTTTGCTAGAGCCTATGAGAATGCAACTTTTTTCTTTTTCAAATCATTTCTGTGTAGGATATTGTGCAGGGATCATACTACCGTTGAAAAACTCTCATTTTCATAGAGTTTCCACTTTAGTAATTTTAGGATCTTGATTGGAGGCATATTTTTACTTCTAGTTTATTTAGCGAGGGCATTGACAATTGGTATAAATTTAAATTGCGGACTTAATTTATTGGAACGGTTCTTGCCCTTACGGTGGAGCCTTACTTAGGCATAAACAGTAGTATCAACTTCCTTGTATAACTATAGAGCTTAAAATTTCGTATTTACATTCTGTATATTTCAAATCAAAAAATTAAAAGTATTATCACTGGCAGAAACGCACGTTACATGAATTAAGTCTAAAAACATGCACATTTGTCTAGTCTATAAACATGTAAATGTAGTACCTGTACTTAAAATAAATTATGAAAGCTGGTTGGTTTTTGGTTTGTTTTTAAATCAAAAGTAGAAAGTGCAAAATTATTGGGAGAAAAATGACGTAACAGATAGAAAATATCAACCTTTTACTTTTGCTCAAAGTTTTGAAGGCAGAGTTGACAGGCAAATGTAAATCAAATTTCTAGAAACGAGTTCTACACCCTGAAGTTAAAATATCGATTGAAGAATGCTCAAAGTGACGCAAAACCTTCCACAAGGTTGCGCTGAGTCTCACTCAGATTGGCCTTCACTGTCTGCTGTGTTTCTATCTATACTGCAACATCTTTGGCGTTTGGTTTTTATTTCGTCAAAAGCTGCCAACTTCCAAGTTAATATATACGAAGGAGAAACGAGGTAAGCTTAATCTAGCAACCCTAAAGAGATTTGCGGTTCTATCATGCACATCAATATACATGAGGGCTTATGGAGACTCTAGAGAAATATCAGGGGGGTTTGAAAAAAAATCAGAGAATTTTTGGGGATTTTAATTTTTTTTATGAATTACTACTAGAAAAATATAAGTACAATTTTAGGGAGAAATAAACATTTAAGGAGTATTAGGAAGAAGGCAACCCCTGCAAGTGTAATTTATAGTAAATTTTTATTATAAATATGGAAAATAGTACCTGATTGCCAACCCTTTTTTTGTGCTATTGGATGCCCATGATCAGTATTACTTTTAGTGATATCTTCATCATCAGATTGGTAGATAGATAAAGCACAGTAAGATTCGTGTTCACGCATATCAATCCATGGTACAATTTCCTGGCAGTAAGTGCATTTCCCTTGACTTTTGGAAGTACTTTGCTAAAATTATCAATGTATGAATTTTATAAACCAAAGCTAAAAAACACTATAATTTTTTTTTTTAACACTTTAGATTTTTTATGAATAACTTGATATTTTATTAAACTTAAAAATGTCCATTAATTGTTTGATGACTACTGCACATTCAGTAGTAGAAAAAATTCTTGAGCAGTCTGTGACAAGATTTTGAGAAGTACAATTTGTCTCTAGCACAATTCTTGGGGTACAATTAATACACAGTAAAAAAAATTCGATGACGATGTCCTTTATTATTATTTAATCCAGCACAATATAAATTAAATAAAAATATGAATTAGGCTTGTGTGATTGTAGAATATGTTTGCAACAAATATAAATTAGGGACTGGTGCACAGCAATTTTATGCAAGCCTGAGATTGTCCAAAAATGTCCGATTTCAAAACTTGTTAGCAAAAAGGACAGAATTGGGATTACCAAGTTGTTCAATTATTGGGATTACCAAGGCATTAAAATTAGTTGGTGGATCAGTGTAGTCACATGGTAGCACAGATCTTAAAAATCACAATATGGTCATTCAAAATGGTCACAAAATTCAGGAAAAAAAGTACCCTGATAAATCCCAGATAAATTTCTAAAATATTCCCTGATTTTACGGCAAACTTTTCAAATTTCCCCAATTTTTCCAAATACGTAGATCAAATAGAACATGCATGCCAAAGAGATAGTACGCCAATTTTTTAAAAAAAATTGGTATATTATCTGTTTGGTATAAAAAAATTTAAAAATAGTTTTGGTGGTAATGAAAAGATCAAATTATACTGTAACATGAAATTTCTAGCAATTACCACAATTCTCTGGGAAAATGGCGGCAAAATAAAGATGAACAGGAAAAAGTACCTTAAAAAAAATAGAAAAGATCCCTCAATTTTTGCAAAATTTTTAAAAATTCCCCGACATTTCCCTGATTTTTTCGAGAAAGCTCCCTTAATACTTCTCTGATTTCCAGGTACTGTGGCCACTCTGTCATTGATTTTAACCAGATTGGTCTACTAAGTACAATGCTGACAACTATAGGCATCGCCAGGATCACAAATGTTAGGTAAAAAAAGGTGCCAGCTAACTTGCAACCTGTTCAGTCTGGGGACAAGAATAGTTATCTGGTCAAAAATAAGCGCTTGGAGATTTTTAAAGTATTGGATTTTCTTTTTAAAAACATATAGTAATTAAGGGTATGGTACGTAATAATGGATCCTCACTTAAAAAAGACATATAGTTCACTTATTAGCAACGAATACAGTATCCAACAATTAAAAAAATATACAATTTTGTGATATTACATATTTTGAATGCTGAATTAAAAATTTATTCATTTACAAAATCATAATAAGAAAAAAATCATTGCTGTTGTCCAAAAAATTATCATTATAAAATATGTATAACGCCAATTAATATAAATCAAAATATTTGCTATAACTACTTTGCTGTTAACTCTTTTAAAATACATAGCGCATCAATTCATCTATTTTAAACCTTAAATTTAAAGAAAAGTTTTATAAGTGATCTTATCCTAGAAAAAATATAAGTTTTCTTACATTTCGACAGGTTTCGCGGTGCCTATCCATGTCTTTCAGCATAATATATTCGTTACAGATTGGACACTTTTCAGTACGTGCTCCACACATGTCAATGTGTTCCTCCAGTTCACTGAGTGGCAATTGCAGTTTACAAAAGCTGCAATCAACAAGTCTCTTGATACACACTTCCTACCCAGAAAAAAGTAAAATACACTGTGGTTAAAGCTGGAAGTTTTGTTAAATTCATGAAATGGAGTCAATGAATTTTGGTACAAATTTTGCTCTCTTACAACAGATTTCAACTTTGTTCTGCAGAAAAATAAGGTGAAAAAAACCCAACCGAAACAAATAATTGAAAGGAAAGGGACATAACACCTGTAATCAATAATAAACTTGAATTTTTTGTTGGAACATTACATGTAGAAACCTTACATAACATATAGTTTAGATAAGGCATTTCTAAATGTTAAAAATTTTAAAAATAAAGATACAAACTTGGCTGTTTTGCATAAAATTATAGAAAAGCTACACAAGATCCTTGTTGCACCAAAATTATAATTTGCCCCCAGGTAACTTTACCCCCGTATATTCAGTAAAAAACTTCCGAGTTATTTAGCAAAATGTGACTATTCGACCATCTGGAATTTCCTAGTTTTGCTTAACACTCTTCAAGAACATGCAAAGTGTACGAGTAAAACTTTTTAGTTCTACAATAGAATAAAATGTGCCAAATAGAATTTCACAAAAATACAATAACGCCAAAGTACATATGACCACAGCGATTTTTGGTTGTCACATGCAAGACCACCTTGCGGTAGGTCATTTCAAGGGAAACTGCATGGAATGCACTTCACAAATTGAAAACGGAAAACTATCATAAGGCAACCAATGTGACACCATTTTATTCTGATCTTAGTCAAGTTTTGAAACCCGCCTAATGGCTACAGAGTTATAACTCTGACCATGCATATTAAAAGCGCCGGGTTCAAATCCTGGGTGAAGCATGAATGTTCGTTGTGGTTCGGAATCTACGTTAAGCTATAAGTACCAATCTCATTAACCATAAATAAGTCGTTAAAGATACAAACTAACTAGTTTTCGATGCAAGTTTTGATTTTGTTTGTGAAATGTCTACAAGCTAGAAATCGAATTCGATTCTTTTTGTAGAGGACTATTCGGTCGACGAGTCACATATTTGATATTAACAAGCAGATCAAAGACTATAAATTAGCATATTTTGATTATGAATGCACATCCAACTATGTTGGTTGGATTGGGCATTTTATGCTTAAGAGCAATACAGTGTCAGAATATCACAAATTGATTATCTGTATGAAAGGGAGAATGCCTTCTGGAAGGATTTTCAAGGTTAACTGCTCTACATTTGCATCTAGAATGGAAGAAAACAAGGAAATTTCCCAACAGAAAGTTTGACAAATGAATAGACAGGGTTCCCACTCAAATCACCGAATGAAAATCAATGACTTTTAAGGACCTAAATAATGTTTTTAAGGACCGTTGAAAATTTGTTTTTAGGCCTCATGTCTATAAATAAATTTTTAATAAAGTACTATAAAAAAACTTATAAGTTAATGGATGAGTAATACAAATATGTCGGAGAATTCTAATATGGTGCAGAAAAGTGGCGGTCATGCGGGGATAGCAAGTCCGAGTTGTATTTTTATAAATTTTGCAGTTGGCCAAACAGCTGCAAAAATTAAGTACTTTTAAGGACTTCTAAGCATTTTCAAGGACTTTTAAGCACCTCTAAGCATTTTCAAGCACTTTCAAGGCCTTGAAAACAAGTTAAAAAATATTAAGCACTTTTAATGACTTTCAATGACCATGGGAACCCTGATAGAGGTGGTCACAATCGCTGCCTTGTCTACTTCAGACACTGTACAGTTTCGATGCTAAAAAAGGCGAGTTTCATTCAAGAGCTTTTAAATTTAAGCTGATATTTATATTTTTAGTTAAAATGTGAAACTATTTGTCAAGGTAACAAAAAAAATTACATACAATTAGAATTAAAATTATAATTTTAAACTAGGAACAATTGGGACTTATTTTTTTGTACAAAACTATATTAAAATTTTAGTTATGCTGTATCGTTTAAAAATAATGGCGAAATCCGTATTCACAATGGAACTAATCATAGACAAACTTAAGAGAATGCTACCAAAACAATGTCCCAAATCTTGACCCTAGCTACTATCACATCCGCATAAGCTTAGACACAGATGACAATTTTAATAACAGTGATAGCATCCACCATATCTTTTCAAATCTCATTAACATCAGATATTACAATACCGTAGAATTCAGCAAAAATTACTATCACAAATGTAAATATCAACATTAGCATCCAATTTACCAGTGAAAAACTCGACAATAGTGGTCATTACATTAGCAAAAACGTACATCACACACCAACATAAATAACAACCATAGAGGCTAGAAACTTTCGAGGAAGCTGTGGCAAAAGGACCTTAATCTCTATCCTCATAGGTACACAAAACAGGGTTACTTGCAATTTTCCTGGCATTTATAAAACAATAAAATTCACAGGAAAAAGAGATGTATAATACATATTTTAAATTATTCATAGACAAAACATATAATACACAGCTATCATGTCTCCAGCAACATTGGCGGCAATTTTTGTGCAATGAAGTTTCTGATGTGTCCACCCACATTTTTTATGTATTGTAAACCTAATTTTAATTTACATGAGGTTGGGTGTTGTTTCACTAACATAATGATTAATTAAAATTTAATTTTGAAATTAAAAGTAATTGCATATCATGTATTTATTTTTATTGTTTGCATATTTGTGATGTCATCAGTCGTTTTGTCTTAACTGTCACTGAATCGACCATCATCTTGACTTGGCGACAGATGGGATAATGTTTCATTTAGGTCTTCGTACTAATTAGGCCCTTAATTTAAAAATAAAAAATTCAGGAAAAATTAGGCAAAAAAAAAAAATTAATGAGTAATTTTAGTATTTTCCTTAGAAGGGTATCAGATAAAAACCGCCAAATTGCAATAATTACTTTTACAAATTAACAACCTTCAAATCATTTATAATTCCTATAACAAACTGTTATAGGGTTTCTAGAGCAACTCTATTACAAATCGTGAACATTTAGGCTTGGTAATCATCCAAACGTGTAAACATTTGGGCTTGGCGACAACTGGAATAACGGAAGAATACCATAAATATTTCAGAATATTTAGTTAGTTAAGAAAAAAGTTTTAAATTTTCATATAAAATTTCAAATATGATCACTGTATACAAAACACAATGATTGTGTAATAGAAAGTAACAAATGTTGGGGGGAGATTTTTCATAACACTGTTAAAAACCGTAAAATTTTAAAAAGGATCCCCCTCAACACTGATAAGACAATAAGCATTAAACAAATCTAATAGTTTCTCAATTAAAAGAATCATATCAATTATCAACTAAAGGAATCATATCAATTATCAATTAAAAGATTGACACAATAGCCTTTAAAGTATATTAACTAAACTGCAAAATTCTTATATGGTTACAATGGAGAATATTTTATAAATTTTCATTTCATTTCAGAAGAAAAATATCAATAACTCTCAAAAATAAACAAGAAGCCCCCAACAACATACTTCGTGTTTGGCCATCAGCCATTTTTCCTTCCTTGTGTTACACAACTTGCATGTTTCAATGGAGTGGTATTCTTCCAGATGCTGTTCCTTTTCACGTTTAGGAAATGGTTCGTTACACAAGTTACACAGCTGGATATATTTTTCGCAGTGAACAATGTGTAAGACATAGTTATTAGCAGCTATATTTTTGTTGCTAAAATATAAAGTTTTCGTTATCCATATCGTTACAATACACAGAAAGAAACAACAACAAAAACACAAATACGATTTTAAATATGTCTACTTACCAGTTTTGACAAAACTGAGACTGGTTTGCCATTTTAAATGACGGGAGGGTTAAAATTTAAGTGAATCCTAATACCCCTCAGATTAACAGGGAATTTACCCGTCTGTTCCACCCATGAACACAAAAACAAATTACATAACAGTCAAGATAAATCCACAAATACACGTGCCAAAAAGTAACATTATTTTCACTTCTCCATCAAATTTAACTAATTTCAAAAGCTAAAAAAAAATAACTATTTCAATGTTGTTGTTTAAAGCTGTTGCACATTGATAAGTTCAAATAGAAACCGAAACTTTGTATCAGTCACAGTTTCGATCACATGATAAAAAAAAAATCACCATTACATAATAACTGTTAGGTAACAGGCGTTCCAGATCCAAGAACATATTGTCAAGTAAACTTGAAACAGAATCAAATTTAAATTTCTGTTATTTAATTTAAAAGCTTTTATGAGACTTGAAATCATTTTGAGTGCCTCTGAAAGCGAATTCTTAAACTTAATATTTTTCCTTTTGTAATTGAAATTGAAACCGAGCCGTCCCTGGTCTCTATTTATGTTTTGGACTTCGGCCCTCTGCTACTTCTAAGCTAAGCCTTACAGCTAGTGTTTTCTATCTATTATCCTTGTAAAAATATTTAGATTTCTATTCTACAGTGGAAATGCCGATTTTTACGATTAATACAAATGTTGGCCAGGACAAAATAAAAGCGGATTTTTTGAAAACTACCGTCACATTAGTTGCAGAATTATTACATAAGCCGGCTTCTGTAAGTTATTGCCCACAACTATTGCATAATTTTTGCACACCTAAAAATAAAAAAAAATTCCGTGTTGAACTGTAAACTTTCATTGGAACATGTTGTATTTTTTATACTATGCAGCAGAAATATTTACTTTTTATTACGACCTAAGCCAGTGGCAGATCCATATATTTTTTCAAGGAGAGAGGGGTGGGGGAAGGGTCGTTTTCATTTAAATAAAATCTTGCTATGATTTTACTATTGATAATATCATCTTGTCTTTTAGTATGTTGTTGTTCGTGTAAACCCTGGCCAAATGATGTCATGGGCTGGATCATCTGACCCATGTGCAGTTGCACAACTGGAAAGCATCGGCAGTTTAGGAGTAACGGAAAACAAGAAGATTTCTGAAAAGTTATTCGAGCATGTTAAGGAAAATCTGGGCATTAATCCTGACAGGTTTGTAGATGTTCTTTAAAAGTTTACTCAACAGATGTAAAAGATTTTAATGAATTGCAGGCTTATTGAAGTAAAAACAATTATTAAAACTAACCTTCCCTACACGAAATTGAATAGAGTATCCTCCCCCCCCCCCCCTTTCTTTTTTCTCTTTCTTTTTAAAAAGGATGATTCCCCCTCCCCCCCCTATCCAAATTTAAAGAAGTTAAAGGAATCATTTTTAAAACTTTCATTGATGGTTCTAAAAGATTCGAATCACTAACGAACAAATTCATTGACTCATACCTTTCCAAGGAACCCTCTGCCTTACAAAAAAATAAACAAATGAAAACTAAAAGGTGCTACGTTTGACAGTTCTTGTAACGGCTTGTGTCCTTGGTTGCTATATACAAGTCATAAGTACACACATATTTAAATTTAAAAAAATATATAAAAAAACAGTTATTCTTTTGTATTAATTTTAACAGCTTTTAAGTTGATAACTGAGTTAGAATTTTCTGCCTGTTACATTGAGTTTTGTTGCATACTTTGTATTGCCACATGGGTTGGTCTAAGTTTGAAAAACAATTTACTGTTGTGTCTTTCTGTAAAGTAATTTTATTCTTTGCCTGCTTTTTTTTTTATTTTTCAATATCATCAATGGTACAGGATAACAAATCAATTATATCAAATAAATATAAGCATCCTACCTACAAAGCTTTTGTTGAATACAAAATAATTTTGTTAGTGTATAATCTCAAATTTAACTTGAACAAAAGCAAATTTGAATGGAGAAACTTTTTAGCTTTTTTTGTAGGCTTTTTTAGTTAATATCTATACAATGGTTTGTTTATCTTCTATATCTAGCGTTGGCTAAAGTGCCCTGCCTATATAATTAGTTAAATAAGCTCAATTTTTTTTTTACCAAAATGTGTTTTTGTTGAATTAAGTAATTTTTATAATTTTATTTCAATTTTAATATAAAAAAAAAATTATACTAAGAAATATGTTAAGTTTTTATATTTAATGAAAATATAATTTTTAATCCATTTTATATTTCTCTTTGCAGAATGTACATATCATACATTGATTTGAAGCGACCTAATGTCGGATATATGGGAACTACATTTGCTGATTTGTAAATCAAGACCATTCTTTGATTTGCCCTTATTAAGTTTATACTTTTCAATTTGGCAATCTCATAATTATGTTATAATTAAGATAGTATTGCCACTCTTAATAGTTTTGTTATACACTTTTATATTCTTCAGGGTTCCCACGGTCATTGGAAGTCATTAAAAGTGCTTAATATTTTTGAACTTGTTTTCAAGGCCTTGAAAGTGCTTGAAAATGACCAAAAGTGCTTAAAAGTCCTTGAAAATGCTTAAGGCCCTTAAAAGTCCTTAATTTTTACAGATGTTGTCCAGCTGCAAAATTTATAAAAATACAACTTGGACTTGCTATCCCCGCGTGACCGCCACTAATCTGCACCGTATCAAAATTTTCCGACATATTTGTATTGCGCATCCACCAACTTTTACTTTTTTGGTAGAATATACTTTATTAAAAATTTATATATAGATATGATGCCTGAAAACGAATTTTCATAGGTCCTTAAAAACATTAATTAGGTCCTTAAAAGTCATTGATTTTCATTCTGTGATTTGAGTGGGAACCCTGTTCTTTCTTTTGATACCAACACAATTTATCACAAAATGATTCCAATAAGTTTAGTTATGTTTGCCGAAAGTTGAAAAACAATTAGAAGTTTTCTTTGTACTACTTACCTTAATGAAAATAAACTATATTTTTTTTTACATATCTGTATTTTTAGAGACAGTAAAATTTCTTCAAGTATATAAGCTTCCTCATGTTACAGAAAAATGTTACATAAGAAAAGCAGGAATCAAAAGTTAAAATTATTCTTAAATCTTAGGTTATTTGTTATGTTTCCTGTAATTTATTTTACACGTATTCCGACATCGTCCCATGTCTAATTGTCAATCAAATACCTCTTGGGAAAAATCAAACTTGATCTTTGTTGCATACAACTAAAATTGCGTTTTTATTCTCAAACTTGTATCTTAGCTTTTTATCATCTGAATAAGTACTAATCATACCTCTTGGGCTCCACATGATATTGTCTCAACCATCATGTATGCTATTTCATCCTCATCAATGCCCTCCACCTCGCCAGCCTTTCCTATACGTATATAGGATTAAAGAAGATCCACCAAGGTTTGTTTTGTGAAAAACCTTAAGTTTAACCAATTAAAGATGACTTTGAAATGGATAAACAGTCATTGTTTCTAATTTTTACTTTCTTTATTTAGATCATTTAAGATATATTTTGAATTTTTCAGATTTTTTGGATTTTTTTTTTTATGATTTTTAAAAAACACTAAGTAGAACTACAATCGCAATTTATTACAGAGTTCCCACGGTCATTAAAAGTGCTTAATATTTTTGAACTTATTTTAAAGGCCTTGAAAATGCTTAGAGGTGCGTAAGAGTCCTTGAAAATGCTTAGAGGTCCTTAAATGTCCTTAATTTTTGTGGATTTTGTGTGCCCAGCTGTAAAAGTTATAAAAATACAACTCAGACTTGCTATCCCCGTGACCGCCACTTATCTGCTCTGTATTGGAATTCTCTGATATATTTGTATTACGCATCCACCAACTTGTAACTTTTTTGGTAGAATATACTTCATTAAAAGTTTATCTATTAAGATGAAGCCTGAAAACAAATTTTCAAAGGTCCTTAAAAATATTATTTAGGTCCTTAACCCACTGACGGTCATGCATGTATGTATACGTCATTTGATTCCCAGTTTTTCCAGCAATACACAACATTTTTAAATTTATAAATAAAATATTTTTTAATTTTTATTAGGATGATATTTTATAACCTATCTAAAACAAAATAATTAAAAAAAAATTATGTATTTGAATTATAAATATAATTTAAAAACTATTGCAGGGAAAACAACTGTAGAATTTGTCATTCCCATGACTGTCAATGGGTTAAAAGTCATTGATTTTCATTCTATGATTTGAGTGGGAACCCTGTAGCTAAGAAAAAAACTGAAATTTCGATTGGCAAGTTTTCTTGACAACCATTATTTACAATTTAGCTGACTCTTGACTTAGATTTGCAACTGTTTGTTGTTTCCAAAAGTGACCCACATTAATTTTTTCCTGAATGAATATACCTACCATTTGATACTACTCTGTGTATTTAGCCGTCATTGTCAGCTTAATTTCTGGGAATGGTTTACTTTGTTCTTCTCCTGGTTTTATGTATTCCTGGAGAAAGAAATATCAAAATTTTTTAATTTGCATCTAAAGGAATAGTCATTTTTCAATGGCTGTGTGCAATCCAATAGGGTGGAGCAAAAGTGAGTTTTTGCCTTTACCTTATTGTGAAAGTTTTGGAATATATCTCTTATGGCTTGTATACTCTGCAAGGGTCGCATTCATCCCAAAATTCCTTGCGATTTTGTTTCTTCTTAAAATTATTTTTAAATTTTTTGATAATTCCTACAAAAATCCCAAAAATGTCTAGATTTTCTTCCAAAACCCACAGAAAAAAAAACCCTTATTTTTTTTCCAGAAGGGAAAATCATCGCATATCTGTAAAAATTGTATAATTGTTTAAATATATAGCTAGTTTTTGCTAAAGGGTCATTCTCCTGAAACGGAAAATTACGTGCCCCAACATTATACCACTTTAAGAACAAGTATAAAAAAAATCAATGGCCTTTTAATAACATTTCCATGTTCCAGGCGTTATTTTTACTTGTAAATTATTTGAAAATTGGCAGTATTGTGGCTTTGGAAAGATTGTTAGGAGCCTCCATCAGCTTTATGAAGAAAAATACCCCTAAAATTTAGAAATTTTTTTCTTACATTTTTTAAATTATCACTGCAATTTTTGGAACTATCTCTAAAATTTATACCTAAACTTTTTAGAAATATCACTGCGCCCCCTGATGTAGTCCTCCGGCTCATACTTGTCTTCAGCCGATGAGTTAAATTGTTGGAACCATATGTTTATTAGATGTTAAAATATGTTTATTAGGAAATATACGAAACCACTAGCATGGTGTACCATTGTCCAGCTTCAAGTGGGGGGAACATGTATTGATTGAAAAAGAGTTCAATGATTGGTTATAATTTTTATTTACTACAAGCACGAGGAAGATTAAAAGTTTAAAGGTAGACCTTGTTTTCTGAAAAAGTAGGTAGCAAAATTTTTTTTTTTTTTACGCATCTCTCCTAAATGTTTGCAATTTTTACTTTCAATTACATTAACCATATGTTAACATAGGGTAATGAAAGTATTGTTTTTAGTCCAAAAAAATTGTTGATTTTTTTTTTTTTTTTTTACATTTCTTTACGTTTTGGAACATTCTAACTTAAAAAAATTGGTCTAGAAAAAAGCCTGTGTGTACGTGGTTAGCATAGCTCACGAACAAATTTGTTATACAGGTTAGTGGTGGCCATGAGATCAACCATTACGGTTTTCGTCAAAATTGCTCTTGCGTCTCAGCATAACTCTCAAACAAATTGACCTACGATGTTCAAATTTTGTGTGCATGTTATTGGAGGCCATGGGATCTACCATTAAGGTTTTCAGCAAAATAATGCATGCACATAAGGTTGAAATAATGAAAAAGCAGGTTTATCAGCAATTGCTAAAAATAGGCTCTAACGATTTTGATTAAAATCTCGTGCTAATGCCTGCCAAGGTGTTATAAACGTCCCCACCTCCGAAATTCCCTTTGAAATGCATAAAAAGTTGAAAAACAAGCGCCTTTAATACTGAGCTCTCTGCTCTTGAGCATCACCCATCAGCGATTGATTTTTTTTCTGTTTTGCGTGCAAGAAAGGACAGTGTAATATCTATCGAAAACTCGACGGGTGGTGGTTTTTTTTGTTTTTTACCCTTGTAAAAAAAATATCGCCAAACTGGCATGTTTATTTAAATGAGTGAAAATATGAAAACGGTAAATAACACTATACATTTTAATGCAATAGGATAAATGTGTCTGACACACAGTGTAGTTGAAAGTTGCGTGATGTTTCGCACCTCTAGTTTTCTATTTAGTTTATAATTCTATAAACTTGTTCTCTACAAGACAGTGTTGCATGATGTCCCAAATACCCAAGTATAGGTAGATTGCTTTGATAGCTGTTTCAGACACATTTACAGGGTTCCCACGGTCATTGAAAGTCATTAAAAGTGCTTAATATTTTTGAACTTGTTTTCAAGGCCTTGAAAATGCTTAGAGGTGCTTAAAAGTCCTTGAAAATGCTTGGAGGTCCTTAAAAGTCCTTAATTTTTACAGATGTTGTCCAACTGCAAAATTTATAAAAATGCAACTCGGACTTGCTATCCCCGCGTGACCGCCACTTATCTGCACCGTATCAAAATTTTCCGACATATTTGTACTGCGCATCCACCAACTTTAACTTTTTTGGTAGAATATACTTTATTAAAAATTTAAATATAGATATGATGCCTGAAAACGAATTTTCATAGGTCCTTAAAAACGTTAATTAGGTCCTTAAAAGTCATTGATTTTCATTCTGTGATTTGAGTGGGAACCCTGCATTTATCCTATTACATTTTTGCCCTTCCTTAAAAGCGTCATACTCAAATTGTAATTATGGTTTATATGGCATTTTATGTTAATATGGGATGTCCCCCCCCCCCTCTTCTCCCTTCCCCCAATCACTGGTGCACATAGAATTCATATTTCAATTACTTTTCCTTACCAGCCCTAGTATTTCCTTTCCTCTGATAACCTGACTTTTATATTTCTTTTTCTGAAGGAAACGAGTCGTCTGCTACTGACATCATTGGGGGAGGGAAATTCGCTCATAGACTTTTAGTTCAGTTGTTCTAGTCGGAGACCCCAAAAATTTTTTATAAAACTAACAAAAATGTAAAGAAGTTAAAGATAAATTTATTAATTAACCAATTCTTTTAATCATTTTTTTTAACTTCTACTAAATAAAAAGCATTGCTTAAAACTGAAAAAAGAAGTACGTTTTTTATTTTTACAGAATTAGATCTTATATTTGATTTTTTTTTTTAATTCAAATAGTTAAAAACTAATTTTTATTATTACGTTTTTTAAAGTCTACAAAAAGAAACGAATCTTTTGTTACAACCTGACAATGTAAGTTAACCTAACTTTTAATATAGATATTTAAACCATACCTCCAGATTCGGCTGTTTTAGTTGATATCAGTTTTAAGAATAAGACGATGACTGTCAAAATCTTTCACCTTATTTTATGATAAAAGTTAATTACTATCTGTCGTAGTATTTGTCGCAACCAATCTTAATAACTCATCCTTCAGTTAAGTTATTCCTGTATTTATACTTGATAGAAACCATCTTGCTGAAAGAGTTTCTTCACGTACTGGAGAACTTCGTTCTTCATAGTAAACACATACTATTTTGGATAAAAAAAAATCCATACCGTGAAGATTGATTTTTGTTCCTCTATGATGCCGGGGGGCCGCAGAAAAATCTTTTAACGGGCCGTATTCGAGTTCCGTAGTGGCTAAAATGTATGCTAAGAAAACAAACTGTTTTCCTTGCCATGTGCCAGTCAAAGCACAAAGCATCTAACTTTCAGTAATTGGAGAACTCTGAAATTTTTAACACAGTAGTATCTGAACTCTAATTTTTCTTCTGCGAGCCAGAATGTTAAAACTATAATTAGTTTCTTTTAAACGGATTTTTTTAGTTGTTTGCGCAGGAAAAGCAACCAATCCCGCCATTGGTTCCCAAAACTCCCATCAGATGGTAGCACGATCTGATAGATGTTCACGCAAAATATTACTATTCAAGTGATCACATGGTATTCAACAAGTAAACACACGAGTAATAGCTGAAACATGCATACAGGGTCGGTCGCCCTTCCACTTTCCCTCCTCCGTACATCTGATTTAAAATTGGATATCAAGAAAAGTTATAAAAAGTTGTTTCTCGAAGGGGTGGGAGAAAGATGTGGCAGTGACGGCCCGTGGTCGAAAATGTTAGTATAGCCGGAAACATGTGACTGCCCAACATCCCCTCCCCAACCACGCACACACTTTCCACAGTCATGTTATACAATCATACTTGAACTTTTTTTTTAATGATTATTTTATAATTCGGATTTTTTTTTTTCACTTAAAAGTACATAATTAGTAAATATGTTTAAATGAAGAAAATTTCAATTTTATTCCAAATTCTTTAACATTTAGCTCGTTATAATTAGCATATTTTTGAATAGTAATTACTTGAGTTTTATGGGACCACGAAAAGAAATTATGGTTGGAAATTGTTCGTAATATCCCTCTTAATGTTATGAACCTCCGTCTAGTTTCTAGAATATATAGTTTTTTTTAATAGATTTTTTTCTAACATTGAAAGTAGAAAAAATCGCAATTTTTCTAAACACTTTTGCATTTAAAAATCTAGCAAAATTCATTTTCTTTTCCAATTAATTTGACTGAGATTCAAAACATCTAATCGCTAATGCTAATCGTACCAAAAATACAATTTTTTGGATAATGAGTTTAAAATATTCAAATTTATTTTCAAAACAAAATAGTATACCTAAAACTAATAAAATAACTCTCTAGCCTTCAGATGATACCATTACCTTGCAAAAATTCTATCTAGAGATCATTTTAAAGCAGAAATTCTCAAGGGCAGCCGAAGTTAAAAAATTGCTGATCTGATGGATGCCTCGCTATAGATTACGTGGAGAGAAGGCTCTATTGGATTCCATTGGTTACTAACCTATGGCAACGTCGCTGCCAAAACGCGTTTCAGGAACACATGGTTGCTGTTAGGAGGAAAATCACCTTGATTGGGAGCTGTTTTCTTCCCCCCTCGTGAATTGAGCATTGAGGCAAGAAGTTTGCTGTTTATCAGATAATTTTTTACACTTACCGTAGAAATTGGATCTTGGTTTTAGAAAATTGCAAAATATATCTTTTTAGTTTTCAACTAATAAATTTAGATGCAGCCCGGCTGTAGTGCACGAACCGCCACTGAGATGTGGGGGTATTATTTGTATTAGCGGAGAATCAATGACAATTTTATTGAGTGAATGTGTTTACTTAGCAATGAACTTTTTAACGCTCGCAGCTATTCTGGTTCGCAAAGCGTCAAAAGTTCAAATCTATGCACAACACATTGACGGATCTATACAACGCAGGGCCACGCAGCTCATGCATATAATTTTAAAATTTCTAAATTACTCAAGTAATAATGCATTTTAAATTTTAATGTTTGTTTTTCTGTTATTGAAAAACATTACCATACGAGATTATCACATTTAGAATATCTTCTTATATAGGTGTTTAAGTTAGTGTTGATTTTTATTGTAGTCAATACTTTCTGCAGTTTTTGTTTTAACCAAATTCGTTGCTTTTTTGTAGTCAAAGGCGTACATGACCAATTATTATTTTGTTTTGAAAACAATAAAATATATTTTCAGAATAAAGGTGAGGAAAGCTTTCAATAAAAATGATTTTCTATTGAATTGGTTATAATAACTTAAGTAATAGTTTTTGTGTATAATAGAGCATCCATTAAGGTTTCTGTGTCTTTAAAGTAAATTCTCTTGTTGAAGTTAACCAACATGCATTTTTAGCTTCTACCCTACACTCACTATGCAGAGAGAAGCTTATACAAAGTCTCTGTCTGTCCAAGATCAACATTCCCAGACAAAACAACAAATGCTATTGACATGAACGATATGCCAAATGAAAAGTCGCTCCAAAACATGTACCCATACCAAAATTCAACCAGAAGCTTACGATTAGAAGCCAATTTACGATTCCTTAAGCTTAATTACTACAAACAAGCGTCATATACCAGTTGGAAGGTCCCGACAAGCTTATTGTAGGATTACATTAAAATCAGTGGCGGCTGGTGCAGGGAGGGGGGGGGCGGGCTCCTTCACTTTTTGGGACCCTGGTCCCACTTATATATACTTGATAATGTTGTTTTGGAATTTCTGTAAAATATTTTTAAAATGCAAGTCGAAAGAAAGCAGTTATTAACCTCACAATATTAACTATTGTGCGTGGAGCAATAGCTCTGTTGCCACAAACTCGTGAAAATGTCAATCAACCGCAACCATTTTAATAAAAACCCACTCCTTCCATCTCTTCTCTTAAATATTCCATTATAATGACCTTGAAGTCTACCCGCGGGGACGCAATTCTTGAGGGATAAATGACCCTTTCTTGGTGACTTTGAAAAGAACATAGATTAAAGCTTGTAGCCAGGTCCTTCCCTTTTTTTTTTTTTTTTTTTTTGCGGGGGGGGGGGGGTGGATGCTCTTTTTTCTACATGGGTATCAATTTACTGCAATTCTATAAGGAATGGTCCACTCTGTGTGTTGGACAAATATAGTCGAGCTCGAGCTTGAACTGTCGAAAGTAGTGTTGGGATTTTCTACAGAGCAAGTACAAGGTAATGACGGTGAATTAAATTGGGAGAGCCAGAAAAAATAGACACAGAATATTAGCTATTTTTAATTCATTCAGTTTCTTGAAATATCCATTTATAAGGGCAACAAATAAACGAATTTTTTCAGGTACGTTCCACAAGGGACAAAATGGCTCTCACTGAACAGTATATAAACAACCAAAATTTTTAAAAAGTAAAAATATAAGATTGAAAATATTTTTCTGTTGAGTAATGAAATTTTGAACTGAAATATTAATGAATCAATGTGCATTCATTTTATGTTTAAATGAATAATTTAAAATTCATACTTTTTCTGAAAATCTCACCGCTTTTCTTCTTTTCATTTTTAAATTTTTGAAATTCATGAGCCATAAAGTTCAAAAGCCATGGGACATGGAGTTAATTTTCATAAGCCATTGGCTCAAACGAAATGCTGCAGTGTTGAATTTGTTATAATCATTCATTTTATAAAAACATATATTTTATTAAAATTTATTTGGATAATTTGTATAGCTGCTCTTATAGCTTTGTTTTATGTGCATTTGAATAACATTTAATTGCTTGAAAATCATATATTTTGAAATTTGCACTCACTCCCCCCCCCCCCCCACCCCCTTCAAAAAACCATGCCATTGTTAATTTGGGCCCCCTCACTTTTACTACTCACTATCCGCCACTGATTAAAATTCAACCAGACATACCAACCGAAAGTGTTTATACAAAATACAACAAATTGACAGGACTTTTATAGAATTATGTCAACTTTAACAGTTTTTAGTTTCAGTCAGGAAGTTTTCAGTCATTAAATGTTAGAAAATTTCACAAGCTTGATAAGTGTTATTGATGTTCCGTAAAGAAACGTGTGCAGAATCTATCTTGTTATGTTAGTAACAGTTGCTGTCACAATTCAACTTGTTTGAATATTTTAAGTTTTTTAGTTAGTGTTATTTTCCGTTGTCGATGCTTTTCTACCTTTATCCACCAAATTTGTAGTTTTCGTGGGATAAAAGGCGTGCATGGCCAATTACCCTTCTGTTTAGAAAAATATGTTGTATTCTTTTTTTCTGAATTCGGCTTAAAAATTGCTTTCAATAGAAAATTTCAGTAGAGAATTTTAAATAATGATCTAATTAATGTTGTTGTTTTTCAATGGGGGGGGGGGGGGTCGAATGACTCTCTACTGTCGAATCTCTACTGAATGTTAATACTTCAAAACAAATTCTTACACAAACTCGGTTTTTGAAGTTTGACCAACATGCACTGTTAAATAAACATGCATGTTGTTAAAATAAACACAGTAACTTTTAGCTTTGTTTTCAGAATTTTGAGCGAAAGGAAATTCACAAGCACACACACACCAATTATTAAATAATGATCTTCAAAATACAAAGGAATTCTCATTTTCACAAGATTTTAATAATAATTTTTGCTGTCCAAAATTATGAATTAAATAATGCGTATTTATTTATAAATTTTAATGCTTTGCAGGTCTTATCACCCTTCTAATCCCTAATGTCACAGCCCAATTCCCACCTCACATTACTTGAATTTCTATGTAGGAAACAAAACTTAACCATTCTTAGATAATCAGCTGAAAGTCAATTTCAGGATAAAAACAACTCTTCTCTAACAGACCAAACAGCATCCGCCCACCCAGTCCTTCAAATGGTTTACAGGAATGTAAACATTGGCCTTAACAAATCTCAAGGGGGGGGGGGGGGATGTGGACTGCTCGCTACAAAACTTTCGTCACCAAGATCCTAGAAGGGGTGGAGAAGGGGAGAGGGGGAGCAGAGAAACAGGTGAAGTCATGACCACCCGCACTACCAGAACTTTATGGACTTCAGGGTTGTAATGTATACTTTTGCGTGGTCCAGGACTGTCAGATTTGGTGAAAGAAGTTTTGCTGAACATTGAATTTAGTGAAGAAAAATTATTATTGTTTTTTAGTTCTTCAGTGTTCATTGCAAATAAGACCTTGAATTGTTTTCTGCGGTGTAGTATGAAATAAAAGTACGGGGGAACGCTTGGTCGGGTCGTTAGGTTGAAAATCAATACTCAAAATCACAACTTGAATGATACTATACTTAAAATCTCAAGGTAGAAAGTAAATACTACAAGAATTAAATATAAAAAAAATTATGTCCTTATTTTCCTTATTTTATTTATATAAAATTTTAACCTATTAATTTACATGGATTTTTATACTAATTCTTTTTTTTCTTCAATTTTAAACAGCTTATCTACAACAATTTTAACCATATTATTTAATTTAGAAAAAAAAAAATATATATATTTGACTTTGCATTTTGTGTAAAAAAAAAAATCATCCGAATTTTGAAACTTTTTAGCATAGGTAGCACCGTTTCTTTTTTCTAAAAAGGGAAGAGAATTTGATTCCCCTGCTTTCCCTTAACACAGTTTAGCCAATCTTGGCTCTTGTGCAATTGAAATCCATACAACCAACCAACGAACCTGCTTTCCCATTGCATTTCACTTTTGATTGTTTCGTATAGCTCTCCAAGTTTCAGTTGCTGCAAATATAATATTTCCTTTAATTTATGTATGGGTCCTCAACAGTAGCGGCTCGTGCACTTCAGCCAGTGCAGCCGGGCTGCATCTAAATTTATTAGTTCGAAACTAAAATTATACATTACAATTTTTGAAAATGATTATTCAATTTCGATGGTAAGTGTATGAAAATACAATAAACAGCAAACTTCTTGCCTCAATACTCAATTCACAAGGGAAAAAAGCTTTCCAATTAAGGTGATCTTTCTCTGAACAGCAGCCATGTGTTCCTGAAACGCGTTTCGGTTGTGACTTTGCCATGGTATGGTAACCAATGGAATATAATAGAGCCTTCCCCCCACGTAATGTGTAGCTTGGCAGCCAGATCAGCGATTTTCCGACTTCGGCTGCTCTTGAGAATTTCTGTTTTAAAATAATCTCTAGATGGAAATTTTTTGCATGATAATGGTATCATCTGAAAGCTAGAGAATTATTTGATTAGTTTGGAAGTACTATTTTGTTCTGAAAATAAATTTGAATATTTTGAACTCATTATCTAAAAAAATCGTGTTTTTGGTACGTGAAACTTCATTTAAACAGGGATAACTGAAGTTTGATGTAATCTTTTTGAAAAATGATTTGAGAATTCAAATCTGCATTAACTATTAGATGTTTTGAACGTCAATGCTATGGAGTAAAAGAGTTAACAACTGCTCCCAATTTTAATCTTTTCTTTCACTCTTTGAATTTCACAACAAAAATAAGCACGGGACCGTGCGTCAGACGATATAAATGCATATTTGAACTAGTTTAAATAATTATTTTTCCATATAACTTTGTCACTAAGTAATATGATATAAAATTAAAACATAACTATTAGATTCCACTTGATTTTATAATTCTTATTTGTTTTCGAGTAGAAAAAAAGAGCCCAAATGTCCCGTGCGTCAGAGAATTGTCCAGTTATTGTACTAGATGCTGAATAAATCAATTAAAGGCTTTTCTTACAAAACCATTATCGCACTTGGTTGGTTGTAGTGGATATTTTTAAAGCTATACAAGAGCTACACTGTATCAGAATAGCGTTTTTCCAAGTTCTGGATAAAATAAATCTATTATTATTGCTATTATTTATTATCATTACTATTGTTATTATAATTTTCATTATTATATTCTTTTTATTATTAGTATTATTATCATCATTTTCACCATCATCATTATTATTATTTATTATTATTATTATCATTATCATCATTGTTGTTGCTGTTGTTATTATTATTGTTGTTATTATTACTATTATTATAAAAAAATTATTATTATTATTTCTTTTCATAATTAATAATAATAATAACAACAATAGTATTAAACAATGATATTTTAAACATAGTAACAATGTGTGAGTTTAGAGAAAACTGATCTACAAAACAAAAATGGAGAAATGAATCTTAAAAAAAAAAAAAAAAAAAAAAAAAAAAAAATCTCATTCCCATGTTGTTGTTTTTTTGTTTTTTTTTCAAAAATGACTTTTGCTCTTCCTCTCCTTTTTAATTCCGACCAGCTGCAATACGCCAAATTTGGCGACAATCTTAAGCCAACTCACGTCTGCAATGAAGCCAAACTAAAATTACCAACCTTTCCCCCCCCCCCCACCCCCACCCAAAAAAAAGAAGGGGATGGGGCAATGAAGTGTTCTAGGGAAGAGATGGGGGGGAAGGAGATTCCGGAATATCGCATTTCGCTTCTTCAGTGACCCCCATCCATTTCATTCAGGGACATAAAGGTGACAACATTGGATGCGGATGAGCGACCCCCTTGTCATCTGTCATCTTCTGTTGTTTCCATGGAGACAGACTAATGACAGGATCCCTTCGTTTTTTAGATATCTGGGAGAAAAACATGAGTAAATGCTTGAAGTTGACTGCGGATGCAAGTTTTTATTGGAAGGTACTTCATAGGGATGAGGTTCTATGACTTGCTGCACATGTTCAAGACTTGATGAACAATATCAGTTTCAAAACATTGCATACTGTTTTCTCCCCATCATTCAGGTACTATAGATCTAAATAAAAAAATTAACCTATAAAAACAAAGTTTTTATTATAAATTCTCTATATGCATTGTCAACTTTTGGTATAGACTGAGAAGCGACTGCAATTTTTGGACTTCATCGAACATCATTCTGAATTTTTTATAGAAATTGGAGAAAAGTGAGTAGATTACGAATTCACGTTTCTGCCGTGGCAAAAATGGCCGAAACTGGTCAAAAATCGACTTTTAATAAGTTGAACTAAATCCAATTGCCAAATGCGCCATAACTTGCCAAATAATGAGCATTTTTTTTTTATTTGGTAACCCTCACTCTTTAATTTTCAATTAAGAAGGATGCAGACGATTTAGATACCTGGCGACGGTTTTCTTGCATCTTTTAAAAATGAGCCAAGTTGGCAATAAACATTACGTCACTGATGACGTAACTGATGTCGCCAATTTGGCTTACTTTTAAAAGATACAAGTTTTCCGAGCCAGATATCAGAAATCGTTTATGCTTTTTCTCACTGAAAATTAAAATGCAGTGGGTTGCCAGACCAAAAAGTTTGTTCTCTTTTTGACAAGTTATGGCATATTTGGCAATCGGATTTTAGTTCAACTCATTCCAAGTCGATTTTTGATCAGTTTCGGCCATTTTTGCCACGGCAGACCAGTGGATTTGTAATCTACTCACTTTTCTCCAATTTCTATAAAAAATTCAGAATGATGTTCGATGAAGTCCAAAAATTGCAGTCGCCTCCCTATCTAGTATAATATTGAATCAAGTTGGTTACATCAAGTGGGGTAATTAGTCCTCCGCAAATTTACAAGCCATAAAGAATCAAACAAAATCGAAGTTCATAAAAAGAATTTAATAAAAATATTAGCTTTTAAACCCGTGTAATTTTTAATCTGTTTTTTTTTTTTTCTTTCTTTTTTTTTTTTCCTTCTTTTTTTTTTTTTTTTTTTCTTCTTCCCTTTCTTTACAAATATTGCGAATAATGATGTTTTTACTTTCAACTACCTTATATGCAATGTAGTAAGGTGCATGTTTGGAATGTACTGAGTTCAAAAAAGCTGATCTAGAAAAATGTATGTGTGTGTGTCTCTGATCAGCATAACTCCCGAACATATTGACCTAGGATGTTTAACTTTTGTATATACGGGTTAGTGGTGGCCATGGGATTCATTATTGGTGGTTATGGGATTTATTAAGGTCAAATTTGCGAATGCGCATAAGATAACTGCCATAGAAAAATTTATATTTTCAACTATTGCCAAAAAACAATTTAAAATTTTTTGATTAAAATTGTTGGGGAAATGCATTTTAAGGTGTCCGAAACATTCCAACCTCTAAAATTTCTGTAAAATTCGATAAAAGCTTAAAAAGTTGAAAAACGCAAAACTTTATCTTACTTAGAGCATTGTCCATAAATTACCACTATCTGCTCCTCCAGTGTTTCATTTACCTGAAACGGATTATAGAATAATTTTCGCCAAAAAGATCGACAATTTGGCGGTATTTTTTTTTTCTTCTTCTTTTGACCAGCATATTATACCCAAAACAATCATCAGTCCGACAATTTTTTTTAATTACTTAAACTATGTACACGAAAACGGTAAATTACACCAATGCATGTAAAATTCAAATACAATGACCAGTATTATTGTGGTTGGTTGTTTTCAGATTATCTGGCGCCGTCAGCAACACGAGGGCTATAATGCGCCGAAACATTCGTAATTAGACAAGCCAACATACATTTACAAACACCCATGCCTAACACGGGACTCGAACCCGCAACCTCGCAGTCTAGAAGCTAACACGCTAATCAATATACCGTTTGGTCGGCCCAGTATTATTGTGTTGACCAAGCCTTATAGCTTGAGTTCAACATACGCAACGCTACGAATACCTTGGACACAGGTGGCTGATGACCGTGAAGGAAAGAGGGTCCGTTCATACAGAAAAGGTGATTTTAGATAAAAAGACGTATTGTATACCCACGATGGGCCAGACACATAAATTCGAGCCAACTCTTAGAACTTGAGAAAAGCATGACAGTTCTTAAACTCCTGGCGCCCCATAAAATAAGTTGGAATCTTAAAAACTGACAAGGGGTTACAATAGGTACCATTTCGGAAGTAGCGCTGGCCCAGGTGTCAGGATGTGGGGGAGAGTTTTGAGAGATTTAATAGCCAGGGGGGCTTGCAACCAATGGTAAGAAATAGGTGGGTTTAAAATTTAAATTTAGGCGGAGTTCGGAACTCTATTGGTCCGGCAAACGGATAGGGAATTAGCTTGGCTTCCTGAGAGATTGGTTACATTTGGGGCCGCCCCCAGGTCTTGTAAAAACGGTAAATATTGGGACTTAGAGGAAAAAAGGGTGATTAGAGGGAGATTGAGATTAGATTCGAGAGGAGTGCTGAATTAAGTTGGATTATTCGAGTGAGCAGAGTGATGGCGAGAAATGACCAGGCGAACGGAAGGTTTTCCAGCCGATACATAAAAAAACAGTAAGTGATGTTTCATGATTTTCCGATCACCCTCTGTACTCTCAGATAATTGTTAAGTTGTTAGAATTGAGAATTATGACTATCGACATTATTTAATCCAGTATAATTGTTAATCTTAGTTAATTAATTGATATGGAGTTTTATGGACTACTGTATGTTGTAGAATATTGTGAGGAATTTAATAAATTAATATGTTAGTTAACGGTCAGTGTTATACTTTTTGTGTTGTTGTTAATTAATCAGGTTCTGGGTTCCACTATTACGAAGGCCAAAATAAGTTAATCTGACTTATTGAAATTAAGTTAATTAAACTATTCATTTTTATTACGATGTTACGGAAGAGTATGGAGCTAATCCTTACTCAACAACCTCACTCAACAATTGTGTAATTTAAAGTTCGGCGATGTTCCTCACTCTTTGTTTTTACAGAATTTCATGCGTTTTATTTTACGTTGTAATACTGACACGTATGGTTCGTAATAAAATTCGTTCATAAAATACGAAAAGAAAGTAGGGAAGAAAGTTGGGTGGGTGATAGTTTCCTTTTCTCTATTCGAATCTTTAGTGATTTTGCCTACAAAATCGTATCAATATTCTCAATTTGTCCTCTCACTTGAGATACGTAATCGATGTCGCTTAAAGTAAGAATGAATAGCATTCAAATAATAAATAAATAAGAAATAAACAATTGGTAAAAAAAAAGGTATAATCAACAAATTCCAATTCCAAATATGCCAATTACTTGGATGTAAAAATTGTAAATCACAATAATAATATTGTCACTGGAATTTTTGACAAAAGATCGGATTTTAAATTCGAGGTAATTTCTTTTACCAATTTCCAGAGTAATTTGGCCCATCAAACGGTATAGTGGTTAGCGTGCTAGCTTCTAGACCGCGAGGTTGCGGGTTCGAGTCCCGTGTAAGGCATGGGTGTTTGTAAATGTATGTTGGCTTGTCTAATGACGAATGTTTCGGCGCATTATAGCCCTCGTGTTGCTCACGGCACCAGATAATCTGAAAACAACCAACCAACCAGAGTAATTTGAACAAAAAGATTTTTCAAAACATCTTCTTTAATCAATTTAATAGAATTAAAAGGATTTGAATCAATTCGAAAGATTTCAGAGAGGGATGCAACAATTCTAGGATTAGTCTGATTAGGAAGAATTTCGGGGTGAATTTGTTTAATATTGACAAAACTAACTGAGGCTAACATTTCAAATCGTCAGATGGTGCAGGGTGTTATCGAACAATTTTTGTTAGATTTTAAGATACGATTCATAATTGATTTAGTTAGCCATTTTGAAGGGCGGTAAGTTTGAATCTTTTAAAAAAAAATTCTTGTTCGGATTGAAATTTTTTTTGTGTTTCAATTTGCCTTTCTCATTGTTATTTTAATGTTTCTGACTTTCAAACCTGGTGGAACGAGAATTTTGGGATCACATATGTTATTTAGGCTTTTGCCATATATACAGAAAAATTCTCGCATTTTGGCGTCGATTGCGGTAGTGACCCCCTGACGAAGTTGCTGTAATCGACAAATATGCCTTTTTTCCAATTGTTTATTTCTTAGTTATTTATTTATTACTTGCATAACTACTAATGTTGTTGTGTGGCTTTAGCGCCGATAACTTAGTTGGTTTCTTACCTTAATTTGTTTTACAGGGTCATGTTTATTTTTCATTCTCTCAACTTAAATTGTCGTCTTAATGATTAGCATTCAGTAATAGTTTATTGGCAATCAGACCTGGCTAGACTCCAAGCGACGATCATTAAAAATATTTAAAATATTAATTTATTTTTATGTATTCTAATACCCCTCGCCCCCCCCCCCCTCCCACACACACGCAGTTTATTTCAGTTGTTTTTATAGAAGAAAGACTCGTGGTGAGTTCCGGAGGTCATGCGGGTTGGACCTCATGATCAGAAAATTGTGGGTACGGCCCTGCTTCGTCGTATACCGGTGTCTACGATAATAGGTGCTGGAGCACATTAAATATACCATAGCCTCAATGTCCTCACATTGGTGTAGTGGAATTGGATCGAGATGTGCTCGATAAGGTATCGACTTTGTTATCAGATCAAAAACTTACAAGGCGTATTCTGCTGCGATAGGCACTTTATAAGTGTCAGGAATAGGCAGCCGGAACCATGCAAAATCAAATCAAAAGATTCATGACAATCACTCTAATCTCTAACTACAAATTCCATCAATATAGATAAACAACTAGATAGACTGCTCTGATGACAATGCAAGGGGAAAAAAAGGGCGGTGGGTGATGATGATGGGTGGGTGATTAACCAATCACAGTTCACTTTTATAGTTGGGTGGGAAAGTGAGAAACTTTGTTAAGTGCTAGAGTAGATATTGGTTTGCACATTATTGCTAACTAAGGTCTACTATTGACAGTTTCTGCTGTGTGCAACCCAAGACTTTATTTTCAATCCTCGGCAATCCTTATTTTTTTGTCCACCCAGCGATCTGGCAACCGCTTCATTTTCCCAGAGTTGAGCAGTCTATCTAGTTGTTTATCTATATCCATGACAAATTCTGGATAGCTTATTAGCATTTACTGCACTGGAAGCAGACGAAGCCAATTGAATACCCCTCCCCCATCTAATGCTACGTCTAGATTGTCCATGTCCCCTGCTAACATAGATATGTATAGTGAATGTTAAGCCTTCTCCGGTTTCAAGTCAATAACCAAGCATGGACTGTGTGGAGAGGCAAAGTTCCAAAGATTTTTGGGTGATCGAGTGAAGTGTAACTGTCCTGATCGATTAATCATAGCCATCTCCCATCTTCAAATTCGCCACACACTGAAAAAAGTTATAAAAATCTAATTTTGGACTGTGAGAAATCAAGACACATGATGGACGGAGGGGAAAAAACCGGATTCTCAGCGTCCGTTTTGATAATTAATGGTGTTCTTGAACAGGGAAGAAAGCGCAAGGAAAGAGGAGATTCCTCGGCTTTTCATCGTACCTTGCAATTTATGTGTACGGACATGAGTCACTTCTTGTTTTTATAGAGGTTCTATTTTCAACAACTTCCCTGCGCAAATTCATTATTCATTCAATTCAAGAGCTTCGTCACTTCTAATGTGGTTGTCTGCGTTCTGTAGTGAGATGTTCCAAGATTCTCCTAGGAGACAAAACTTATCACATTGTCGTTTTTAATTTATTATCCTTGATTATTCTTTTTGTTGTGAAGTTGGTGGTTCATAGCAATAAATTGTACTGCACAAAATTAGTTTATAGTGTTCACTTTTTCTTAGAGAAAATTTTTTTTGTCTTGAATCTTGAGGTGTTATTTATGCAATGTATAATGTGGATGTGTAGTATCAGTCAGGCTGCAATTGGTTGGTGTATTCAGATTATCTGGCGCCGTCAGCAACACGAGGGCTATAATGAGCCGAAACATTCGTCATTAGACAAGCCAACATACATTTACAAACACCCATGCCTAACACGGGACTCGAACCCGCAAACTCGCGGTCTAGAAGCCAGCACGCTAACCACTATACCGCTTGGTCGGCCAGGCTGCAATTGGAAATTCACATTTTCTTAAGTATAGGTCCATTGATATTAAGAAAGTTTGTCACTCATGTTGCGCAGAATATGATTCATTCATTTTCCAGAGGAATTCAGCTTTTAAATTTTTTCCTACAAAAAATTGTATATTTGTAAAAAATTGGGTAAAATTCTACCCTTTTTAAAGTATATAAAACAATCACAATTTTTCCCGAAATAAACTATTTTTCTTCTTGCTAAAGGAGCAAATATGGTATATTTTTTATTTAAGGACTTTATTGTCTAATTGACCGGAAAGGGTTTTATTTTCAATTAGTATAGTTAACTAATAAAGTGTAAAGCACTAGATACTGCAGATTAGTTTGAGCTTTTGTTTAAAAATCAGAAAAAGTCCAACTAAAAAAGTATAATCAAACAATTGTTCGAAAGTGCAATCAGCATGGAAAAATTTGAATGAGAAACTTTTAACGAACAGCAGACTTGATCTTTGTTTTAGAATTGATTGTATAAGTAACTTAAAAACTTGCAGATTATAAACGAATCGTTTTGTTACCCATTTGTAAAATAACATCAATCACCTGATTCAACATACAAAGCATGATGTCTTTTCATTTTAAGTTCAATTATCCCTTATATAAAGTTTATGTAATCGTTTTCCATCTATACATTTACGATTATTTTATATTGATGCTAAATAATGAGTTTTGTTAACAATCATGCGAATGAACGCTGATGCCAGATGTTTTTCATGCCGGCATAGAAAAACTCTCATAGCATTTTTATTACCTTGTTCAAAATGTTTCTCTAGAATGTAAATATGTTTAATGGAAGTTCAAAAAAATATATTCAGACTAAATTTCAGAAATATGAGACCCGAAAAGTTAATTCTATGTTTCCTGAAAGTATTATGTACAAAATTAAATAATGTATAGGCAAATCAGCTAAATCTAAAGTTTTTTTTTTTTGAAGGAGGGGCGAGGGAGGGGGGGGGGAGGAATACATACCCCCCCCCCCCCGTAAAACTCCTGGCTAAAAGCTTTAGAAATAAAATAACTCAACTAAAACAAAAGCGCCCTGCCTCGAATATTAACAGCAAATGACAGTGAATTGAGGTTTTTATGATAAAAACTTTGTTGATGTTGAACGAACTGAAGATTTTCATTGTGAGTGTGCTAATCTTTACCGAACCGAGGTATTCATTTTTGACGCTACTATAACATGTAAACTATTAACGCATAAAATGAACTTGTTTTTTGTAAATAGAGATTACCAATATAATTTTGAATGAAAAACTGCAACTTGAAGTCCCGAATTTTTACACTAATACATATAAAGTATGCTTAACTGATGTCAGTGCATTTAAAAGAAAACTCATCCAAAAACATAAAAAGGAATAAAATATAGATATTAAATCCATTTATTGCGTCTGAAAGAAGCAATAATACATATTTTACAAGTGAAGTTGTGACTGAAATTTTATTATTAGCAAAGCTTGCAGTTTAAAAGTATACTTCATATCGTCCACTTATTTGTAGAATAGGCCCTTCTATTTTGCGTGGTTGACCCTCATCCTTTTTCTTTAATAGGGTTCGTCAAAGTTCTTCACAGACCAAAGATAGACTTCATTTTTTGGGCTACATTATCCTCCAAGGAATTGCTTTAAGATATGAATGTTTACTCCAAGTAAAGCAACACCTAATAAAGGAACATTAACAAAAATTTAAACGAAAATAACTTGTGCTTTTCTAAGCTACTAATTTTTTTAAAACGTTTTATTATTTACCTTATAAAATCTTTTAAAAGTATTAAAAAGCATATTAAATTATTTTCTCTTCAATTTTTTTGATATTTTTTTTTTATATGTTTAAAAAGATTACTTTGGCAGGTATTATGGATCAAAAAATGATGTCTTTGGTATATGGAAAAGAGGAAGGTCCTTCTTAAATAAAGACATCCCAACATTATTTCCAGCTTGTTCTTCGAAAGGCAAAGCGAGCGGTCAAAGTTGACTATCTCTTCTCCCAAACATCGGAATAAATCTCTCTAGCAAGATGGGGATCGTGTAGAAGTTGAAGAAATTCGATATCCTGGCAGCCTTCTGTTCCAACAGGATCCATAAACCATCCCCTCTCCCTTTTCCGTTTCCCATATACTCCACAACCTTCTCTACAAGTATCAGCTGATATGCGACGAAAGACAAGCCCCGATCCGTGTTTCTGATGATTTCGAAAAAAAAAAGAAAAAAAAAAAAAAAAAGATAAGGTGGACGAATGGCACTTACAGCATTGATGAACAGCCATGTTTGTTACCCGGAATGTTTCCGGTGCTGTGTCCTGTAATCTATGCAATCTATGTCCTTAAATCTTGTAGCATAGTACTCTCAAATAGGGATACTACTTAGAAGCAGGACCATAAAATCGCCCCCGTGATTTCAGATTTGATGCCGGCCCACATTTTCAATGTAATAATTGATTAAAATTTAATAATTATTGTTGATAATAAAATAATTCCATTAATGAATTAAATGATTAATTTTAATATTTAAATAGTTTTAACAATATCTTTTATTGCTTAGATATTTATATTTAAAGATTAATTTCAATAATTGAACAGATTTTTTGTATCAATTAATTTTAATAATTTAATTTTTTTAATAATTAAATAAAATTTTCTCTGTATACTATTTATACCTCCCTTGAGTAAACTTGGTTTCCATAAATCATTGAGAATTTGTTGCAAAACCTAAAACAAAGAAATCTAAATTGCAAAATAAAAAAATGTCTAGGTATATAATTAGTATGTTTATAAAAAAAAATGACATCCGAAATTAATATATATATATAACCTTAAAGTTGGAAAGAAGGAAAAATCTTTATACGATAATATAAATCTTTGAAAACATCAATGAAGACAATTATTTCTATTGGGAGAGGGGGGGGGGGGGGAGCCTTCCGTATCGAATCGGCCCATTTTTTACAGGCACTGACTAGCCCAGTGATTGCAACTGTGTGCTTGGAAGTAAGCAAGATATATTCATTTTCAAGGTACGTTCTGTGTTAGTAAATAGTTGAGCATTTGTCTTTAAAATTTGAAAACTACCCGTTTTTCCACCAGTTATCCTCGTGCGAAAAATGACTTATACCTTTTAAGTAGAGAATAAACTTAGTTCTTTGAAAAATTTGCAAAGATTATTATTTATATAGAAATAATATGAATTTTTTGCTTTTAAGTAAAGCGAGTTTTGATTTTCAGTAGATCATCGCTTTCCAAAAACATATTCTAAATACACAAATAGTAATTTTATGGGTAAAAGGGCTGTATTAATGGAACTTAGATGAGGATTCTTATAAGATCTGTAGCCTTGACTAGTTTCTCGAATAAAAATAATAAGCACAATTTTTTGTAAATAAATGCTTAGTGAGATGAAACTAGGGCATGAGAAGTAAAGGGGGCCAAAGTGATTTTTCTTAACTTTTGAGAAAATACACTTTAAAGTTTCTTATTTATATTAAATTCTAAGAAAACTGGTGATATCTTCATTTCAGAGGATAATATTTGAACAACAAATAATTTTCATACAAATTAATTATAAATAAGAAACTTTAAAGTGTATTTTCTCAAAAGTTAAGAAAAATCACTTGACCCCTTTGCTTCGCAGGCCCTCGAATAGTTGATGAAAAAGAATGTGAGATTCTTTTCAGTGGAGTAAAATAAAGAGAAATAATAATTATAGTAAATAAAATTATAAAACATACAATAATAAAAAGAAATATAATAATAAATATGATAATTTTAAATAAAAAAAAAGAGAGGAAGAACCTATATTTTCCATAGAATGCATTATAACGATTTCTAACCTGTGCTCTGGTCTATTCTAACAAGCTAGTTATTTTTAGAATGTCGTAAAGTAAATCGATTCTAAATCACGTTTCGATCTAATTTATGATACAACTTAATCGTCAAATGATGAAAGAACAAATAGAATTCTATTGGTTTTAGTAGACTGTGCACCATGTTTTTTAAGTTTTAGTGAAGCACTTACTTCAACGTTCTATTTCTATTTTGAAAACAGAAAGACAGATATTAGGGTCACTCAAATACTCATAAATTCAATTAATACATTTATACACTAATTAAATTGATTATTTATAATTAGTTACTCAGTTAACGTTACTCGAATTAATTAAATATGTAACTGTGCTTGAATAGTTTGTGATAAACATCAAGCCGATTAAAAGTATTGTTGCGTGGATGGGTTTGAAAGAATTGTAGCCAAAGCAGATCAAAACTTGCAGAAATTTATTCCAATATAACTTCACAGATTCTCTTACAAACCCAGAACTTCTCGTTCTAGTAGACTCAATTCAGCTCTTTTCACAACAATAGAGCACAAAACAGCAGTTAAAAACTTGACAACACAACTGCTAAAATCGCTGCAAAAGACAATGCAATACAGTTCGCTTTAGAACTACTCTGAATGCTCACTGAGACACAGTATCTCAACTCAGTAATTCCAATCAACTAACGGACTCAACTCACTCACTGACTAACTCTCTCGGGCTTATATAGGGGAGGCGAACCTCCTTGAAACTTCTAGAGGTAGATATTTGGAGAACTTTCCAGATCCTAGTCGAAAAGTTCTATACATGTACATGGGGACCGAAAATGTTGCCAAATGGTCGCCAAGTTTGACGACAAAAATTAGTCGCCAAAACCGTCGCCAACTTGGCTCTATCTCGCTAATTTGGCGAGATCGCCATTATCATAATGTTAAATGCCCTGCTCCTTGTAAAACTCGCTTCTCAGCGTTATCTCTGTAAAACTCGTTATCAAGCATTAAGACCCATATTGAAGGGAAGCCAAGCTAAGACGAACTATTGCACCGTCTTATGCGAGATGTACATAAATTTTCCTATTTACAAAATTAACACTACGAAATATTTACAAATATACAAAAATTCGTAACAGTATATATTTGTCTTTTAATTTTCTTTAATATTTCTTATAGGTTTTTTAAGAGGCCTATTTAAAGCCGTTAAAAGTACATATGTATGTGTCTCTGTTCATTTTCTTTAGAGTTTCTTATCTATTTTCTTTAACAAATTGCTTTCTTAGACTTTTTAATATGCATACTGTTTTAATGGTCCTCCACATGGATGGTTCCAGTGTAAGATTTTTAAGAATTATTATTTTTTGAAACTTTTGTAATGCACCGTTATTTCAATATGTGATGAAAGTATAGTAAAATGTCCTACTCCCTATTTCAAAAAATAAATTATTAAACGATGGCTATATTTTTGGTTTCTTCTCTCAATATTTCACATTTCTAAAGAATAAATAATTCTTGCCTATTTTGTCTATTTTATTTTGAAAAATTTTACTGAAAAACATTCAGTCTGAAGTCAAAACATTTCATAAATAATATCTTATCATGAACCGAATGATTTTTCTTTGACAAAACGCTCTGTTTGTAAATACAGTATATAATTACGTAATAAAGTATATAAACAGCCATGAAGTTTTAATATTTTTTTGTATTTCATTCACATTTTTTAAAAAAAAACTAGTATTTTTATTATTTTTACTGAGCTTTTACTTGGAAACAATTAATAGAAAAATTTACATGAATTTTATTAAACGACATATGAAAATGACAAGTTTTCATATCAGAAGCGTTTTTAATAATGTTATAGGCTTCTTTCTTCATTTGGGCATCTAATTTTAAACTTGTAAATGTTTTGAAGGATATGTCACAATTCCCGAAGAAACCAGAATACTTTCTGTGAAAGAAAACTTGACCGGACTTATAAAGAGCTTAGTCAAAATTGGTGTATACTCATATTGGGGAGGAGAAAAAAAAAAAAGAAAAAAAAAAAAAAGAAAAAAAGTCATTTAAAGGTGCAGTATGAACCTTTTAAAACTGAGTTGTCTGTACGTCTGAACCTTACACAAATCCACAGTTTTGCACCTAGAGGTACAAAATTTGATACATATATTTAGTACATGGAGATTGTAGAGAACAACTTTTAAATTTGATTAAAAGTTGCTTTCATTAAAATTTAATGACATTAAAAAATTCTTGGAATGGCAACGATATTTTTTATTACATCAGAATAAGACCAAAAGTTATTTTAATGTGTCCTGATTATTTTTCCGATTATTTTTATGAATTACCATCGTCTCTACAATAAGCAGTTTAAATTTTATTGTAATATTTCAATATATTTACTGTCAGTCGATACCGTTAGCAACTTCCGCGCATGTGCGGTTTTTCTACTTTTTAAATTCATCCTGTTTTTGTTTGCATTCATTGTTGTCATCAAAGATGTATTGTGCTCAGCAGGTATTGACATTTTGATTTTATTTAATGAGTATTAATAACATTTAAACAAAATAAACTTGTTAATTTTCTTTGTATTTTATTAGCAAATATCTTCTGCATTACATCAGTTATCATATATCTACCATCTAAAAGTTCGTTTCCCAACATAATTTACCACTATACGTTCGTGCCGTTATGGGATGTTTTCAGTCGGATTTTTGTCAACTTAGTAAATCTATTATATCTTTTTTACAGGATGTATCCATTACAAGATCAAATGTAAGAAGGCCATCTAATGTGAAACACCTACTTATATGATTAGGTGTGTTGTATGGCAGCGCGTTAACTAATATTGGTACTATATCCTAGTCACTTGGCGATAATTTTTTGGTTGGCAAACAATTTAGTAGATAACGTTATCGTTTCAATACCTGCTAATTTTTCTCTTAGAACAGATTTTGTTTTATTTTGAAACAAAAAATAAGAACTTGGTACAATATATATATATATTTTTTTATTATTTTTTTAAACAGAGGCTAAAGCTGCACTATAGACACCTGGCATATTTTGTTGAGTATGTTTATCACTGTTTTGTACATGTTAAAAAACTGTACAAAATTTTAAATGGACAAATTTTTTAGCTAGATTAATATAAATTATGTATCTAACTTCATTTGATGAGAGTGAGTCAAAATATACATAGAATCTAGCATAGCAATGAATTATTTAGACTCAATTTTTACTTCATCACTTCCAGCCTCAATTGAAGATTCGCTGAAGAATATTGAAATTAACTGAAAACTTTCAAATCATTTCGACATTTGCTAATATGCCGCCAAAGAGAAGAACGAATATAAATGCTAAGTATATGGAGCATCTGTTGCTAAGAGAGCTAGGGCATCACCGCTGCAAAAACAGCATCGACTGGAGAATAACTGAGCGTGCTATTATAAAATGAACGAAACATGTATCGGTTATAGTATATTGATAGCTGATCACAAACAAAAATTAATCCAAAGGAATTCTGAGTTCATGTAACACAGAACTGATAGATGTCCTTTAACGGGTCCCCAGCAACGCGGGGCCACATAAATAGTATTTACTGTTTATGAGAGATGTATCAGTTGCAATCATAACATTCTTTTGTAATTTATTTTTAAGCTGCTACGCCGAGAAAGCTGTTTACTTATAGAAAAAATTGAAGGCCGTTTTGACATAAATAATAGTCTCTTTAGAGAAAGTTGTTTATAAATTGAGAGGGTTGATATATAAGTTGTTTATGTTATTTGAAAACGTCGCAATAAGATCATAACTCCACAGATTGTACACAATTGATAACTTCTAGATAAGTCAAATGAATTTTTTTTATAGATTTAGACATCATCGTGAAGACTCCTATGTTTTTAGTTGTTTTTTGCTTGTTTTATACTTCTAATATTCAAATTTCACATCTAAATACTATTAAGAACAGAAAGTGCTTTTATAACATATGCAAACAAATTGTTAAAGGTGTTAAAATTGAATTATTAATCCTGTTAAAAATATTTTCAATTTTAATTATAAGTTGGTTTAGCACATGTACAGTTTTATACATGTGCTAATTTTCGAATATGTTATTTAATTTTTCAAAGATTGTGTTAAAGTTAAAAATTGTTTAAAATCATTACTAGAGATATGGATGTGAATTAGTATTTAGTAATTTTGTACTGGAGAGTTAAAACTGTAAGCTATATTTTAATTATTTCTCACTCTTTTCCATGTTTAAAATGTCCATTAAACGTCATCACCTTTGTAATTTTTTTAAAGACATTTCTCTAAAAGGTTCTCAAGAAATGCATTATTTATATTCATATCCTGAAAATGTATTAAAATGCAATTAACATGCTTTTACTTAAAAAGTGGAATTAAAATGTTCCTCAGATTGATGAACCAAATACAAATTTGTTAGGAAAAAAAGTTAAATTTTTTTTTCAAGATAATGAAGAATTACACGTTTTCTCCCTTTTCAAAATTTATCTCAGTCAAACCTTCCGTAGACAACCAATCAAATCGACAACAGTTTTCAAGAAAACATCGATTAGAAAAGGTGAAGACATTTGTTACCTGATTGGTTCTTCCAAAATCCATAACTTCTTCCATCTACTTTCAAAACTCATCCAGTCCCTCTTCCACAGAAATTACCTGAGCAAATAGGCCAATCCCTTTACACCATTCCCGCTGATCGTCAACTCACCAATCGCAACAGTTACAGCAGGAAAAGAATACCGTTATGGGCGTTCCGTTATATTGTAGGCGGAGTATTTTTTACTCCACCCTCTTTTTTCGGTATCCTCGAGTAGCCCGAGGCGATGTCTCAGTTCGGATGTCAACAGCTTAGGGTAGGGTGTTGTTTTTGGCAGTTCCTGATGTCGGACCACACCAACGAATACATGCCGCAATTGATGACAGTAGGGGGTCAGCGAACTATAGGGGCCATGGATTGTTGTTATGATTGGCCTCAGGTCACTTCGAATTGTTTCTCTGGGAATACCATGAAGGACATGGAAGGTAAGCATTCTTGGATAAATCTTTTCCACAAACATAGCATGTTGACGTATTGTTGAACTTCTATTGATACTTCAAATTGATACGAATCGCAATGTGTTTTACTCTTTTTAGCTTGAAATTGCTCCTAGCTCAACTACAAAAACAATGTCTCTCTTTGAAATTTTATTTTTTTAGTTGTGAAGTTCAAAAACAGTTTGGCCATTGGTTCTGTATAGTTAAAATTCTCTGTATCTTGACTTGACAGTGAATTATTAAGAGAGAAAACAGTTTTCAGAATGAGCAAAGAGCCCAAAATAGAAGATCTTGTTCCATTTGCATCATAAAATAGTAAAAATTCGGTATGTTATCTGACAAAAAGCAATATTTGTATTTACAGGGTCAGGTGAAGGAAAATGGGGTTATGGGGGAAAATGGGACGTATATTAAAAAATTAACTTTTATTGTCACAAATTAAACTGTTTTTAAAGTTTTGTTGCTGAAATATATTTTAAAATTATGTCAAATAATTTGTAATTAGGTTTTGTGATACTGAAACATCCTTAAAATGCTCATATTCATTTGTTTATGTACACTGCATGGTGGCGATTAACATGTGTCGTTGATAAACGTTCTTATATTTTCCTTTATTAATAAACGGAATCGTTATATTTTGTTAAAAAGAGAATTTTGAGAACAAAGCTATATAAAAAAAGTTAAAAATAAATTAATAATTTCTATTTTTTGTTAATTTGATTTTTTTATGCGGTGGGATAAAATGGGGGTATGGTCTGCCACCGAAGTCTGCTTTCCGCAATTTGGTGTTTATCAAGAAACAGTATATTTATTAATATTCGATTGCTGTAGGACTACTAGGAACATTTTATAGTTGAAGCGATTCTGAAATCTGAATGAATGTTAGTTTTGTTTAATGGAACTTTTATATTGAGAGATTCGGTATGGAGACTCAATGCGTTGCATGCAAATTACAAACTGTTTATAAATCATCATTTCCATAAATAATCCTAATGAGTCTTACCATATAAACTATGACCAAGTCAATACGGAATACAGCGAGGGGCAGAATCGTACAGAGTTAAATAGAAGAAGAAAAAAAAAAAAAAAAAAAAAAATACGACAAAGAGTATTTTAAGTGTTGTTTATCATGACTGTAGTAAACAAAAGGCTAACACGCCATCCAAAACTAACCGATATATTTAATAATTTAATTGATATCTATATAATAAGTGAATGAACACTTGAAAGATTTGAAATAAAAATAAAACCAATGTATATATTGTTTCTGACGCTAACGTTGTAACACGAGCTTCTCTCAGGCTATGGATGCAGTCAATCAATATTTGATGAATCCGTACTAGATATCTTTGATATAAATATAACTCATAAATCCTTATGCATGTATTGTGACATAAGTTGGTGAGAAATTACACTCATGTCCATAAATTAAGGATAATTAAGTTTTTCTCTAATAACTTCTCTGAAGAGTAGCATAGCCATATGAAATTCACATAAAAAAGAGACATCTTTATGTATAACATATCTATAAATAAAACAACTCGGTCGCAAATTGAAATGCAAAGTGTACAGTCGGGGCATATGCAAAAGAATGGAGTACCATTAGTGTGCAGTTGTACAGATGCATCCACATTAAAAATCACTCAACCTTAGGAGTTGAGCTTTAGAGTGAGATATGATCGCCCTTGACATCAATGTTTACTAGGCACTGTATTCTCATACTTAATTTAAGTTTCTTGATGAATTCTAGTGGCTAAATTGCCCGTCCAATCTTTTGAACTGTTTGCAAGTGATGGAAAGTTTCCAATACATTAAATCTTTCCAAAATGTATATTGTAGAAGCGTCCCACATATGCTTGATGAAATTTGGATTAGAGGAGTGATCTGGTTTACTTACAGGGGCGATATTCATATTTTTAATCATTTATCCATAGCAAAAGTGGGATAAAATTTGCCATAAGTATCAATAAACATGATTTAGAAACTGATATTTCACAATTAAATGCTTGTTTAGACCAAGTTAACTTAATTACAGTGAAAAAGTGGAATTGAATTATCTTTTGCGAGTTTGGGGAGCTTATTAAACTACTTCAACATATTGAACCTAAAGACCAAAACTCTTTTCTCACCAACTCGTTATCTTGAATTGGCATTTACCATAAAATATCATGTTCCCCCTTTCTACAGATATTCTGATGTCCAATATTACTCATGAGACTGAAAAAAATATTTTCAGCAAACAGTGTCTGATGTTAAAAAGATATGGTCTTTGGGTGCAATATGTTGAATTGATTTAATAAACTCCCTAAGACCACAAAAGATAATTAAATTCGACTTTTTCACTGTAATTATTTTAACTTGATCTAGACAAGTCTTTAATTGCAAAATATGGGTTTTTAAATCGTGTTTATTGATACTTATGGCAAATTTTATTCTACTTTTGCTTTGGATAAACGATTGAAAAATATGAATATCTCCCCTTTAAGCAATCCAGACCCTTCCTCTAATCCAAATTTCATCAAGCATGTATGGGACACTTCTACGAAATGCATTGTGTAACGATTTTACGCATTGGGAACTTTCCATCACTTGAAAACAGTTCAAAAGGTTTTACTAATAGATATGTTACATAAAGATGTCTCTTTGATGTGAATTTTATGTGTCAATCTGTCAATGGTGCTACACTGAGAAGTTATTTGGGAAAAATTGAATTATCCTTAATGGATATGAGTGTACAAACGTAAATTAAGAATATCTAGGCATAAAATGTTGTGAATTTGCATTTTATCCCTGCCATACCTGCTGGGATTACTGCCACTATCGGAAAGTTAGCGTACCGGTGAAATTTTTTTAGAACGTAGTTTTTCGTCATTCAGCTCCATAAAACTTGGCTTCGAACGCGGAGGACAGAAGAGAGACATTCAGGACTAACGCTACATTCATAGAGACATTTATATTGGTGTAAATAATGTGATTGATAAATTTTCAAAGAAACCAAGATGGCTTGATTTTTCACTTCACACTTTACAAAAGAAGTTGCTTGTTATAAAAAAATTAAAATAATTATTACGTTTTTGTAATTTAGATATAAACTTGTTCTGCATTGAAAATTATTGTTTTTGAACTTGTTCAATAGTACAGTGATATAACTCAAGAATGATTAATTTTATACTAACTACTGCAGATCCCAAAACTGAAGAAAATTTCAGCCCCCTCCGTAATAAAACTTTGGATCCGCCTTTGGACAAAGTCAATTTTGGGAAAATATTATATTTCTTTGACATTGATAATAAAGATAAATACGGTGTTCATGGGCATTTGTCACACATAGAATGAGAGCCTAAGTTGTATAGTCATGGAGAAATTATTTTTTTATTTAAATATTTTAGTAATAATATATATTTTTATTTAAATATTTTAGTAATAATACATATTTTTATTTAAATATTTTAGTAATAATATATATTTTTATTTAAAAACATACGTCGAATTTAGAATTATTCCATTTTCTCCCACCATATTGGGAAATGGTGGTATCAATATTTGAATAATAAATATTAAAATTATTAAAAGGCACTTGGTCATAAATTAAAAGTAATGTTATATCCTCAATTTATATTCTTCAAAAATATATGTAATATGCATCAAAAGTTTTATTAAAATCAATTTAATAGTTTGATTTCAAACTTTTTTTATAATGCTATATTTTCCCCCCATTTTCCCTCACCTTAGCATTAGAAATTGAAAAAAAAAAAAAAAATTCTCTATGAACGGTTTGTACAATAAAAACGGGAAATCATTAAAAAAAAAAAAAAAAAAAAGCTACATAGCAAGAGCGCGATATAATGAGAGGTTATTGTATATTGTATTATATAAAGCTTATTTTCTATATTATATATTAAGAAGACAACATTTTATTCACTCAACTGAAATCTGTATTATTTAGGAGTACACAATATGGATTAGGTCTTTAATGACCTTTTTAAAGTAGAGAACTGAATAATAACAATTATACTTTAAAAATGTATAGAAAAATTCTTTCATTGAAAAGAATTATCCAACACTTTATTTATTGTTATGTAATTCCAGTAGTTAAATAATATTGACAATCAATTTTCGATTTAATTATTTAGAGATTACCTTGGCTTTTCGGAGTGAGGGGGGATTCTAAATTCAAATTTCGTTTAGCTATTAATAGAATTTCGATATTTTCATTCTTAACCTTAGACACCCCGAGAATTATCCTCGGGGAAAGGGGGAAGGGGGCACATCGTACACAAGAAGGGGCAATCTGATTAAATTTCATTCAAACCTTGTTTTTTAATTAGAAAACTTTTGCACTTATCTAACGGTGCCCATGCCTACAACATGGAAAAATTATGTTTGTATTTGTTATTCAATCGAAAAGAGAATTTTAGAATCGGTGTTTGAAACACAAAAACTTTTCTCGTTGAAACTTAGTTTTTTTTTTTTTTTTTTTTTTTTTTTAAATAAGACGCATTTAAATTTCTTATAGAAACACTAAAACATAAACAACAAACCCACAATTGGTACTTCTTTGAATCTCACAAAGACCTTCTATTTAACAAAGGAATAACAACTCGGAATCATTTCAAGTTGTTCGAGTGGCATATGAACGAATTTTCAAATGAAATTATTAGTAGGCATTTTTTTTTTCCTTTCTTTTTTCTACAATAACACGGGAGGCCAATGTGATAGGGCATCACAAATACCACTACCTTGCACAGGTTTTTCTTACTTTTGGATCTTTTAAAAAAGAGAAGCTGATTTGGTAAATTCCTCATATGTAAACTTAATCCCGATAACTGCTTTGATTGGTTGAACTTTAATTTTTAATAGAGTCTTTATTGTATTTAAAACGAGTATCTTAAATTTATAGCGAAAGGACTAGTTTTGGAAATACTGCAAGTATTTTCTCTAATTTTTCTAGAAAGAACTTTTAGACGGCGGTCGCAATCCCTCCATTTTCGTGACAAGAGCTCTCTATTTTGAAGAAAAATTATTTAAAAGAAACCATTTTTGGAAATTTACCACCCAAAATCAGATTTTTACTAATAGTAAAGAAGATCACGTGGATAGTTTCAAAAAGATGCATTCATAATTTTGATCCGAAAGTCATTAGGGTGTAAAAAATACTGAACTGCATTACATACTTCAAATTTCCTCTCCAGTGACATATGGTTAATGAGTACTTGTTACTTGCATTAAAACCTATTAAACTCTATGTTGAGTTAACTGAACAGGTTTTCAATACTTAATTGCTTTTAGGTTTTAAGTGAAATCTAAAAGCAATTGAGAGCAAAAAAGAGCTAACTTCAAACATAATTCTAACAAGTGCAATCATATGTAATTACTATGGTAAGTACGCATACGACTTCAAATAAATAAATAAATAAATAAATAAATAAATAAATAAATAAATAAATAAATAAATAAATAAATAAATAAATAAATAAATAAATAAATAAATAAATAAATAAATAAATAAATAAATAAATAAATAAATAAATAAATAAATAAATAAATAAATAAATAAATAAATAAATAAATAAATAAATAAATAAATAAATAAATAAATAAACGTTGCCTTTGCAAGAAAAGTTTATCTTTAAAAAAAAAAAAAAAAAAATCCATCACAAGACTGCGTAAGAGAATAAAATTTTCTCTCTCTTTACAGCCATACAGTTCTTTAATAAGAAATAAAGTATTACAATAAAAAATACCTTTCCGTTCGAACCCAACGAATGTTGTGTTAAAGTAACACTTTTGTTATTTCCCAAATCCGGTCTCGGGTTATGTTCTTTATTTTTACTTGTCATATTTTTGCACATTACCCTATACTTCACTGAAAGAAAAGTGAGTGGAAGGTAATTTTACTATTAGAGTTTTTGTCATTTTGCCACTTTAGCTTTTTTTTTTAATAAAAAGAATTTAGAGTTTTTGTCATTTTGGGCATTTATTAAAAATGCACATATTTTATTCAACGCATTGGCATTGTCATGCCTTCTTTTTCCATGAGACTTGTGGCCATCAGCTACACTAATTGATATTTTCATCTTCAAAGTTTCAAAATAGCTTTTTAGCTTTTGTAAAAAACTAAGAAATCATCACGTTAAATCTTTAATGTTTAAAATATAATTAGATTGGTACATTGATTACACAGTACGTAGCATAAATTCGTTAATGTACTGCGGTGAGGAAGACAAAACTATTTAAATACACAAATTCAAGCATTAAGTGACTTCAAGTTAGTGTAATTTTCTTTATTTCTAGTACTTAATCACTACATTTATCGATTTTTGTAATCTGTTATGGTAAAAACAAGAGTCGATATAATTTCAACTGATCAAACAATTTAAACATTCTGAACATTTCAAAGTTTTGTATTTAAAAAGTTCAAGATTTTAATTTAAAATTAAAAAAAAAATTAAATTTAGGTTAAGTTATATAGTTCTACAATTTTTATTTTTTATTTTGTAAGCAGACACTCTCCAGATTTAATTTCTTCAAAAATGATATTGTGCAGGTGATATAGAAACGATTTTTACGGAAACAAATTTTTTTTGTGTAGTTGTTTTCTTTTTAAAGCATTGTTCTAATATTTGTTCAAAGTTAAAAAAAAAAAGTTTAAAAAAATTCTATTTTGTCTCAATTTACTGAAAAAAATGAAAGCCTGCTGCCAACTGCTATTTCGAATCTAAGTTAAACAATTATTTCTAATAAATATTTAACACGAGAATTCTTAAATTCATTCTGCTAACCAGTCCATTGAACTTCGAAGTGCCGTAAAAGCATCTCTTAGCTTCGAGTTAAGTGCAATTGTCAGTTTATTATTGGTCCTGACACATTTTTTCTGTCAATAAATTAATCAAATACAAAAGATGAATATCAATTATAAACAAAATAAGTGTTTTTTTCCGAAATATTTATAGTAAGCGATCAAATATTTCTTTATTTGGCTTTAAAAAAAAAAAAAAAAAGTATGTTTATCTCCTTGACGGATAAATGCTTAGTTTTCAAGCGAAATTGTCCATCAGTATTTCTTTGCAAAATACTAGCCTCTGTGAAGTAAATTAAAAATGTGGTTATTATAGTAAGTAAATCGATTGGGTTCAACAATTGATATTGAAACTGTATGATGATTTTAACACCGATCACCGACTAAAACCTGTCTTATATTTCATTTTACATTTCAATAGGCTATGGTTGAATTTTAAACAATATTTACCTTTATAGATACAAATAAATAATTTCATTCTATTAGCACCAATTAGCTGTGAAAGTTAACTTTCAACACACGCAAATAGATTGACTGTAGCTAACATTCTTTTAACTATTATTTATTTGAGTTATTGTTTTATTTTTTTATTCTGAAGCTATATTTCCACTATGTAGCAAAACTTTGTTGCGGAACGCAACATTATACGTTGTACGCAAATCACATGGTATAAAGTACAGCACAGTTTTTCGAAATTGTTCCCAAGTGCATTCTGATTTTAAATTATTTAATCAGCAAAAGTTAGTTTTTTTGTTTCACAAAATTTATTATAAAAACTTAAGAGCGTGTCTCAAAACTTTGAAAACAGATTAAATATGCTTATAAAATGAAAAAGGAAAAAATATATTTAAAAATAAGCAAATAAAATCAAGTGCATTACTAATTAAGTAAAGATAATCTTTTTTATTAATTGCTGTGAAATTCAAAAAAAAAAAAAAAAAAAAAAAAAAAAAAAAAAAAAAATGAGCACTTTTTGTAAATATCAAGAATTGTTGGATTAATAACTTAATATTAAAAAATTTTATGAAATGCAGGAACTCAACTTAAAATGGAATCGTATATATTAAATTCTTAAACGAAGTTAATAAAACTCTTCAAGAACATAAGGAAGCGTTGTTATTATACATTAACAGAAATTATTTTACAAAACTTTTCGTCAGCTTCTTTTGATCTTAAGCACTCTGTATACAAACCCTTACACAATGAACACCATATTTGTTCAACGTACAAAAGTTTTCGTTTTTTTTTTTTTTTTTTTTTTTTTTTTTTTTTTTTTTTGCAAACATGATTTTTTAATAAACTTTTCAAAACTATTTTTAAAGTTGTTTTAACTTTCACGCAAAATACAACCAGTTATTATAATAAACTCATTACAGTTTTGCACAATTTAGAATTTTTTTTCTTTCATTATAAAGGCACCACAAAATTAAGTGCAAAATCTTTTTTATTCCCCAAACATTTCTGTATGTACAACTTTGTGGAGCTCAACTCTTTGCTCAATTTTTATCCCTCAAATTTGCTGAACAAAATCATGCTATAAGTTCAGTAGCGTAACGCAAACACTTTATATCATCCTTAAAAAAAAACATCTCTTTACAGCATGCCTTCTATCAGCAGCAAAAGAGCGGCCGAGTTTGGTGGACACTTACCGCAGCACCTATGGCTCTTACCTATCTGGGGATGATGATGACCTTTCATCTCCCTCCAAAGCCGACTGCTCCTCCCCCGGAACGGTGGAGGAGGGAATGGAGGCGAAGAAGCCCCTCCATCACAAACTCACCAACGTGAATGGTAGCCTAGAAACCAAATCGTTGTGGGATGAGTTCAACGAGTTGGGAACGGAGATGATAGTCACTAAAGCAGGGAGGTGAGTCTTTTTTGCTATTTGTTGGTACGCTCAAATACATACAAATGCAATGAAATACAAAAATGACGACCAAATACAGGTCCATCAAGTTTGGTCCAATTTAACTTTTCTGAACAATCCCCCAGTATAAATTCAGCTGTCTTTTGAAACTGTTGACTCCGGTACAATTTACGATATGGTCCGGCAGATTACTCCACTTATCAATTACTCTTTTGTAAACATACTGCTTTCCTATTCTCAAAGTTAAAATGCGATTTAAATAGCTTATATGCATGATCTCTTGACTGGTCCCTTGTATTGAATTCTAAACCCTTGAAATCCCCCTGTTTGATAAATTTAAACAGCTGAATCAAACCACTTCAGGACCTTCTTTCTTCCAATGTATACATATTAAGGTTCCTATAAGATTGCTAAGAAAGATTGTCGACTTAAATTTGATTTACAGGTTGCCAGTAGCTGAAATTCCAACTAGTAAGTTGACTGGAAGGAAACTTGATTGGGAATGTCAGCCTTCCGTTTACAAAGTGCAAACAACTGAAATAAACCAACTATTGATTAGTGTTTTAAGTGGCCAGTCACTCGTGTCTCTGGGAGAACACGCAGTGATACGCTCCAGCAAGTAGAAAACGTTGATCTGCGAAGTACTGGCATGTCAGCCAAAAACTTACTTATAAACTGGCATGAAGCGTTTACTCGGTGCTAGTCATTGGCACGCTGACTGGATCTCAATTGGCACGCTGACAGGTCAGGCGCGCATACAGGGGGAGGTTTTTTAGGGTCAGAACTCCCCCCACCCTAGGATCCCTAAAATTCCGGTGTTTTGTTATGATAGAGTGAGTAAGAAAAACTTAGCAATCGTAAGTAATTTCAAAATAATACGTTTTAAATCTACCATTATTCAGGCAGTGTTATCGTACTAAAGTAACTGTTAATATGTCCAAGAACTTTGAAACAAATAACGGATTTGCAAATCTACTAGCATCAAAAAATCATTATGCATTACTTTAGTTTACTTAAGTCTAATACAAAGCGTCATTTAAACCACATCTAAAAATATGGATGATCCGTTTTTCAAATGTTGTAAGATAATTTCAGTGCTACATGGCTCTTGTCTTTAAAGGCTTATAAATATGAGTTCTGAAAATATGAGTAATACGGAATCTAGATAAAATATTGTCTCAAGTTGGGTTGATTTGTATACCTCAAAAACTGGATAAAAACCATATTAATATTTTCTCAAATGTAGGTGACAAATTAAACAACTTCAAAAATATGGATGGCATGTGACAAATATGGGATGAGAAAGTACTTCAGGGAAGTTGTTTTTTATTCAGAGAAATAGTGTAGCAAATTTAGACTTTGATGAAAACTCCTCCCACAGAATTTTTCTGGTTGCGCCTCTGTGATGAGAAAAGTGTTAATCAGTCTTCAGGAGAACGAATATATGATATTCGCGTACTTCTCAAAATAATAATTTGCTTTTACGAGAAAACGTTAACTTTTGTTGAGCAAGTGCAGGAATGAAAGGTTTCAAACCACACTTATGACAAGCTGTTGTTTTCTTGTTCTGGTTCGGTACTGATCTGGTTTTGACATATAAGTGTGAAAATAGATCTATTTTATACTGTTTCTGTCGAGACCCTTTTACTATTTCAAACAAATATGTTCTTCCAAAAAGATTATACTGATTTCTATATTTAAATAATTTTAGAACGAGTGAGGCTGTACTATTCTAAATATTATAATTTATAAAAATATTCGTATCTAAATTTAATGTTTATTTCCTGTAAATATTTATTCAAAATAATAAACAAAACTACTGCCAATGATAATTTTAGCATATTTTTAAAATATTATTCTTAAATATTTGGTTTTCAAATATTAAAAAATTAACGATATTTTGTTTTATATGATATATTGATATTTTGTTTAAATTTTTTTTAATTCTAAATATTTAATCGACACTAAGATTCTTTTTTATATTGCTTTTGACGTATGTGGCATTCATCGAGTATTAGTTATTAAAAAAGTAGCCTACGCATAGTATGTCATGGATTGATGACGGAGTCAAGTTGAGGTAAAATATTTAAAATTCAGAGAAGGAAATAATCTTATTAATAAACCCTCTACATTAATTCATATCTTATACCCTTTACTTTATACAACACCGTTTTTATCTAATAACACAAATTTATAGACGGAACAAATAAGATCATTTTGATAGAGAAAAAAATAGTGAACAAAAACCAAAAACAGGGGGGCTACTTCACTACGTCAGTTTCGATACCTTGGGCTTATAGAAAAGTAAGTTTACAGTGGACAAGGCACATCTGTGTATTTCTTTCGGCATCCTTTCTCACCAGGTTTCGAGTCTCATCTGCTCTCCCTTTTCACCAGAGAAGAAGGCTGTCATCTGCTGAGAGCAGTGCCGTTCGACATTCTAATCTAGCATCGTCGTCACCATGATTAAAGGGTCCATTTAGCCAAGGAGTGATCCTTTTTCCGTAGGGATCTGGTCGGCCATCCATCCAAACTCAGCTACAAGACACTCGCGTGCCTACCCTGATAAGCCCTGTCAGAATCCATAGATAGGAAGACTTCTACCGCGTCCATTATTCCGCATGCGATATACGTGTGGTAGAGATTGTTTGCTTGCTGGTGGAAGGCGTCTTCACTATAGTTTGTGAGTTGTTTTGCAGATTAGTGGCACAGGAAGTTTGTGTCAGTTGTTTATTCACCGGTCAACTGTAGAGCGTGTTATATGATGGTTTGGAACAAGAGATGATAACTGCTTAAATTTTGTTTGCATGTGATGTATGTTTCGTGTCTGTAGAGTTGCTTGATGGAAGGTCTTTTCACTGCAGATGGGGGGATTGTTGTGCAGATTTTTTTTTTAATCAGGACATTTATTTACCAACTGTTTAAAAGCTTGTCGTGAGATAGCTTAAAATCTCAAATAACATTATAAGTGATGATGAGAGGCAAACTGCTGTATGTGTCTTCAAGTTTTTTTTACTTTGTGTACAATTTAATAAATATTTACTTTGTTAAATTGTAACTACTCACAATTTAATTTCACTAAGATTATGAATTATTCCTATGGTTAGTTCCTTATTAATTTGTTTGTAAGGAGAGGAGAGACCTAACGGGTCTTGCTATTACACATGATAAGTGCCCTTATCCACCTACTAGAATGAAATAAATTTGCATAAGTGATGCAACGGAGCATTTTTTTACGGTTTTTTCCCTGAGCAACAAAAAGATCAAAAAAGGCAATTGTTCCTTTCCTTATGGAAACTGATTTTTTTACGATTCGATTTTTTTGAAAACAGAAATTGAGTTTAGTGGATGGGAAATAATGGATTTTAAAATTTTGTGTCGCCTAATTGGAATTTTTATAACCCAACAGAAAAACACAATGGCCATTCTGCTCCAAAAACCACATCCGGACCAATATATCCTATTATATAGAGCTGAGACTGGCAACAAGTAACCACGTCTTGTGTCGAGATTTCAATATTTCTTTCACCAAAAAGAAAAAAATTTCGAATATCTTTAAAATCAAAATACAGATGTTTGATTTTTTCAAATGTATGAAAATAGCAAATCCCTAATGAATAAAAGAAATTTCTGTTTGTAAAAATGTGATCCTATATGTCTCAATTAGAAGTGTTTTGAAAAACAACAGCCATTTGCCATTAGCTGTCCGAATAGATTGGTTACAATCACTTAATAAATTATAAATCACTATAGTGGTTTAGAATTTTCAAAAGCGATTGGCATATTTTTAATTACTTGCCATCTTTCTTCTATATGCAGACCATCGATATAGATGAACAACTGGATAGACTGCTTAACGCTGGCAAAATGAAGCCATTGCCAGATGCCGTTGGTGGGATAAAAAATATGGACTGACGATAGGAATAAAATAAAATTTTGGGTTGTACACAGCAGAAATGTCAATAGTATACCTTAATTAGTAATAATGTACAAAAAATATCTACTCGCACTTTACAAGTTTTTTCGCATTTCCATTCAACTATAAAAGGGAACTGAGATTGGTGTGCACCAGCGCCATCAACCACCGGCGCGTTTTTCTTCTTGCATTGACATCATCGGAGCAGTCCATCCAGTTGCTTATCTATATCGATGATACAGACATGGCACAGTTCAGCGGAAAAAGGGATTTCAGCTTTTTTGACCGAAATTTCAGTACATTGAATGTAGCTTATAAAATAGAAAACTGGGTTTAATTAGACTATATCATGACGTCATTCACTTGACGAATCGCTATTGGCTAACAGGGCGAACCCTGTCTCCTCTCAGTTCAAGACGTCACATGTAAGATTTTCGGGCAACCAATCAGCGCGTATTAAAACCGGATCTCACATCACTGCAGCGTATTTCAATGAGGTCAGGACAAGTTGTCGTAAACTATAGTTAGGGAAGAGGAGTTGCTAATTTAGATTTTTATGATGATTGCTAATCCTTCTTCAGATTGAAGTCAATAACCAAGCATATGCTATTCAGAAGTTGCGGTTAAAGACCAAGTGTTTAAGGCTAATAATTTTTCGAGTGTACGATTTTGTATTCATAACTTGAGAGAAAATGTCCTCCCTAAAATAAAAGTTCAGGTAATAAAAGGATTTGCTGCAACAATCTCGCCGCCAGCTGAACAATCCCAGACAAAAGGAGGGAACGTAAAAGCAGCGAAGGCCGTAAAAACGTGTGGGATGCGCTCGACAAGCAACGCGTGTGCTCTGTCTGTCGTCAGGTTCACTCCCCGACACGCCTCCCGAGCTATCCCTGATTTAGAGACATGGTTTCTTTTTTGGAACAAAATAGTTTCGGCTTTTTTCGGGGGGGGGGAAGCTTTCTGAAATGTTGTTGCAGCGCGAAATCTGCCGGCCGTTTATAATACTACAAGGATAAGATTGTCGTTTTTGAGGTTTATGCAAAATAAATGTTTTTAGTATAAAGTTAAGCACAAAGCTTAAATAACTTATTCACGAACAAAAACAACTTTTACTTCAGTATCTATTTTAGCCACCGAATTTCTCATTATAACTACTGGATACCTTATAAGCAGTTTCTGCTCTGAAAGCAGATGGAATCCAATTGAATACTCTACCCCTGTTATGTAATAGGTTGTTCAATGTCCGTGATTAAAAGACAGATTCTAACTAGTTTATATATCTATCTCTATGGTGATTATTAATATCACATAAATTGTGTCATGCGACCACTTCACACCCAATAGTGAAAACTATTTTAGGTTATTAGGACATGAAATTCGATTTAAAATTTGGTTAATATAGGCCGATGCAGTTTTATTATATGATTTTTGAGGATAATTCGCTCCTGTACTTGAAAATTGAACTTCTTAAATTGTAAATTAACTTGACTACTGAAACTAAAAGTCGTATTGCACACAATGAATTTTTGCTTACATTTTATATCTCTCCCTCCTCCTAAATATATTTCTAGTGAATCTTTTTGATCATGAATTCCTGGTTAGAATATTGCATCGCATAATTGTTGCTTCATTGGGATTCGTTCATAATTTTGTCTTCGTAACCAGCAAAGGACTTGTTCAAATTGTGAGCTACCGTATTTTACTAAAACGTGTTGTGGTTTTGCATAACGTATAACTAGTTGCTTTTAGTTTATTTTAAAATATTACTATAAAAATACTAATTTAGTTTAGAATGCTTCGGGGCAAATATTTGGAAGAAAAGATCAGGACTATACTTGTAGTAAAAGCGAACAACATCTTCGATAATAAGTACGTATATGGATTACATAAAATATAATGGTAGGTGTTTTGTTTTGTTTTAGTTGATATTGCTTTAATTCTGTCAGTATTGTTATTGCATGATTTGCGATGGATAAAATGTGTCTGATACTGACGGAAATAAAGTTGAAAGTTAGTGTTTTCAAATATGATAACTTCAAAATTATAGTTATTTTCTTAAAAGTTTGGTTACATACAAAAATATTCTTATTACAAGAAATATTGTAACTTAACAAATTGCGTCCAAATAAATTCCATACCATGAAGAATTTCATTACTTGGCAATTTTCAAAGCTAATATTTTAATTTCACTGTTATTTTTTAATCTCAACAAGTCAATACGTAATATGTAAGATGGTTCCAACTATATACCCAGGGGGATATAAAAAATAAAAAATAAGGATTTCTAATTTGTAAAGACATAATCTGGACTATAATTTTCCAAATGGAGAAGAGACAAAACAGATCCCTAAGTCCCCAAGCAAGTGATTTTCTGGGTGCTCCTTATGCTTCGATATCCTGCAGTGGTAGAAGTGGTAAAAAAAAAAGTGGGGGGACGCCCAAAATTTGGTATCAAGTGCATCCCCCCCCTCCCTTCCCTTTTTCCCAAATTCAACGATAAATTTTATAAATTCGTAACTTATAATAAAAATATTAACTAGTAAAGGGATAATTTATACTGCCTAGCATTAACATTATACGAGGGTCCAAAATTTGTTATTTTAATGAATATTCGGTGACTTAGTTTTTTTACTTGGAAGTAAGAGATAAAGTTAAGTAATAATTCAATGTTACATACATAACTGTTTATTTAGATTTAAATAATACTTATGAATGTGCATACTTTCATGAAATTAAATTAAAAGAGAATTCTAATCTTTTTTAAAAATAGTTTGTCTTTATATGAAGCAAGAATAAAAAATTAACTTAAAAGAAAGTTCCTCCTAAGTTAAAAGTTGACCAAATGTAACGGTATTTGTTAATAAAAATATTAATATCTTTATACAAAGTAGTACAATACATTTTTATAATAATATGATATATATACCATAAATAGTTTTAAAGTTTTCAAATGTAAAAATAAATCACTTTTTCACAGTGTCACTACATTTAAAGGTTAATATTATGTTTCATTAGTTGTTTTTAGGTGGACTGAGTGTTTTTAAAAGTGGGGGGATAGATTTCAGTGGTTTTAGAAGTGGGGAGACGCGTGGGTATTTTCTTGAAAAGTGGGAGGAATCGTCTCCCCGCGACTACCCACACTTCTAGCACTGGATATCCTCCATATTAAACTTGCATGTAAGGAATTTCATACTTCAAGTGGACCCTTGAGTAATATAAATCTCTAGTAGCTTAGTAACAGTAACTCCTACAACTGTACCTCTCACTTCTTGTTGAGTCATGAAGTACATATTTTTTTCTTCCTCACGCCCTATTCGATGATCCTTTATTTTTTTTTGTAATACGTCTTAATTAAATGTTTGTATTTTATGTAAGTTGAACTGATTGACTGATTGCTGAGGGTAGGCGTTTCATTTACGTAGGCATTCAGTTTCTTCTACAGAACTGATTGGTCTGTTGTGGATTGGTTTATTTGCTGCTTTGCACGCTTGTCTGAAATGTTGAGTTTGACCAGATGTATTTTTTTTGTTGATTTATGTGCTTTGTAGAAATGATATTTTGTTTATAATTCAGCATAGCTGATTGATTATGTCGTACTTTTGTTTTCTTTTCACGAAAGAAGAGTTTTTATATGCGTAACACTAGACTAATTAGTTTATTTTTACGCAAGCTAGAATTGAGGAGTTTGAGGTATTGTGTGTGTTCTTGGAAAGGTGGAATGAGGTAATTTAATTGCAATTACGAAAATAAAATCTGGTGGAGCATGTTTAAATTATACATTTCTCTTACATTCATTATTATTATTATTATTTTGGAGTGGGGGGGGGGGGGGGTGTCCATTCAAATTTTGTCTTTTCATTGAACTTATATTTTCTTCATATCATGTACGTGATTTATTCGTTAATACGGTAATGAATAATTGAATTGAATTTTTAAACTTTGCTACTGATTGATAAAAATGAATTAAGTTTTCTCAAAGTAAAAAAACAAAACTGTTTCATCTCACCAGGAACCCATATCTGCTTTAGAATTTATGACTTGTGAATTGGCTTCGTATCAACTATTCTCAGTCAGTTAGAACTGATGTGGTGCTATTTTATCAAGAGTAAGTTAATTTCAAAAAATAAGAAAATAAAAACTAAATATTAATTCGGGTCTTTACCCTACATAATTTAAACAATTTTTCAATGCAACAATTTTCGCCATGAGCTAAAAAAAATTTTTTTTTTTTTTTTTTTTGTTTGGCTACTATATTAAGTCCTATTTATTTCAAATGTAGCTATTGGGAAAAAATACTTCGTGGGTTTTTAATTTGAACTAAAACTCACAATTTCTTCGATTGGCACAGGATTTAAAAATATTTCTTTTCTGAAAAGCTCCCGACATCTCACAAATAAATAAATCCCCTCCTCCCCAAAAAGAAAACGAGCCTCGTAGTGAAACATTCCGTTGTCACTTAATCCCTTCTTGATTTGGTCGTCAGAGCCAAGAACGCTTTCTGTCGCCGCTCCAGCAAATAAGTCCATATCATCACCAACTCATCTTCGCCGCATGCCTCAACCTATTCTTGGCGTGTTTAAGTGCGGAAATGAAGTCGTTCGCTTTCAAAGACAAGACATCAAACACGTAGGAGACATGCTGTGCTTTCGCCGTAGAGGTCGGCGATATATCGATACGACGATATTTTGATCGATATTTCTTAAAAAAATATCGATATTAAAAATATTGATAAAAGTAACCGATATATCGATATATTCAAACGTTTTTACTTTTTTGATGATCGTTTTGTAGATCCATGTGTTTTTTCGATTTTATTTATTCCCTTTTCAAAAACTTCAAAACTAAATTTTGAACTTGGCTGAGAGATAGTTAAAACAGCACCAATATTCAATATTCGCCATACACTTAAAAGCTATTGAAAATTATCTAAATTTTTCTTAAAATCACTGCACCAATTAAGCAAGAATATAATTTTTTTGTAATTTTTTGTGTGTGTAATAGATCCATTTTAGTTGAAAAAATAGTCACCTTACAAAAAAGCAATCATGAAAACTAGAAATTTTCCCGGAAAAACTTTGTTTCTGACAAAATTGAAAATCAAATAAAAAATAAATAAAAAACCTGTATCGATATATCGATATTTTTTTCTATGCAACGATATAATATCGATATTTATTTTGATCGATATTTTCGATCTCTATTTCGCCGTGCAACGAAATCGATGAGTCTGTCCAACGGTGTTTGTTACAATTTTATATACATCAGAGTTTAAAAGCTCTTATTTCAAAGTGCTCAGCAGCAATGCTCGATGAAAATGTGGGGTTATATTGTAGAAGGAAATATTTCATAACAGTGTTAAACAACTTTTTTTTTTACTACCTACTTTGATTTACGGTAAACGTTTGGGAACATTGAGCTGCCACAGATGCGTCCTCTTCATCAGTTGGCATTTCGGGTTTTTAATAATAGTGGGTAAAAGGAAAGGTACCTAAAGGGTAATAAGGTCATATTTTTGATTTTTCCTTTAAAATGTGAGCTTTTTGCCAAACACTTACTATTTAAGGTAATATTACCACTTTTCTATTTCTAACAAAGACTTTAATTATGCTTTTTTACTTGAATTAATCAAGAAGGACAATGAAAAAAGACGTAGCATCATTATTATAGTGTATTTTAATTTGAAATAAATTGAATATAAGTATTTAAAAAATTAAATTAAACATTCAAAAGCGTTGGCAAAGAATCAAACGATCAAAAAGTTTCAAACCACCACCTGAACTTCGAATAACAGTCTCTTGGACTTTTCGAAATTTGCAATCTTATACACAAATATTGTCAAGTTACTTTGTAAAACTCACACATGTTTGTATTCATATAAGCTCTTTTACAGGGTTTCTGAAAAATCTTGCACTTCATGCGCGAATCATAAAGAATTTGAAATAATCATCAAGTACAATCGAAAAACATTAAATGAAATTATTCAACAATGTATTGTATTTTTTCTTTTCAATAACTACACGAAAAGATGTAAATTCATCAGATCAAGACAACAATGACCGTCTTGGAAGCCAAGTAAATACATATTATTGTCCTCAGAGGGTTGTTAAAAAAACCTCTCTCGGTGTGTGGCTATGTCTTTTTTTTTTTTTTTTTTAGCTTACTTTTCCGGTTAGTCAGGGACTTACTGTGGGACATAAAATCAGCCCGCGGAATTTAGATTTATGCCAGCTCCCAAATTTTCGATATAATCATTAGACATAATTTAATAATTATTGTTAATAATAAAATAATTTATTAAATAACTCATTTAATAATTGAATAGTTTTAATAATTAGCAAATTTTATTATTTAAACATTTATAGTTAACAATTAATTTCAATAATCAAATAGTTTATGGAAAGTTAGACCTAACTTCGATGTGATTTTTATTACGGCTTTATTTATGAATTAATTTTTATAATTGAGTTGTTTTAATAATAAGTTTAATTAAATAACTTTTTTTTCTCTCTCTCTCTATTATTTATATCTCTTTTGAGCGAACTTGGTTTCTATAAACCATTGATAGTTTGTAGCATGTAGCAAACTAAAAAGTTGCAAAAATTATCCAGGTATATTATTACTATGTTTTTTATTTTTACCTTACTTCCTACCCGACTGACCCACTTCTTACATACACTGGCTGGCCCGGTAATTGCACCATATATCCCAATGACCAGTATGCTCCTGCAGTAGTAGAGCCATTTTTTAGTAAAAGTTTAAACTAATGCTGAAATCATTAGTTTAATATATCGCTAATGTTGGCTATACTACCATAAGGTACCAAATGTTTAATTTGGAAATGTGCAGTAATCAGTAATGTCTTAACGCTCTTGAGCCGACCAAACGGTATAGTGGTTAGCGTGCTAGCTTCTAGACCGCGAGGTTGCGGGTTCGAGTCCCGTGTTTGACATGGGTGTTTGTAAATGTATGTTAGCTTGTCTAATGACGAATGTTTCGGCGCATTATAGCTCTCGTGTTGCTGACGGCGCCAGATAATCTGAATACAACCAATCAACTTAATGCTCTTGTCTTAAAGACAAAAGAAATTTGAACTTATTGGGCTATTGAGAATAGCCTTGGTTCCTTATTTTTAAACACATTTTTGCTTTTTAAAAAAAGTCTGGATTTCTTAGGATTTTGTTTTCTCAAATTTAAGAGAAGCACGAAATAAGCGAAGACTTATCTAAAATATTTCTGATTTTTTTCCCCCTTGTGACAAATAGAAAGGCAAATGTTAGAATTCCGGAGAGTGAAAAGATTTCGATGTCTTTCATAAAATACTAGACACTAATTGCTTGAAAGTAGAAAGAACGGATTTGAGTTACTGTTACGTAATTTGAAAAACAGAACATTTAATATCCTTGTGTTGGATATCAGTGGATGCTCCAAACGACAACAGAAAGCGAGGCACGTGCAGAAACGGCCTTTTTGTGACCGTCACCTTTCAACTTGTTTGTATTTCGGGGGAAACACTGACATAGGTGTAGTCCCGATTTCTTAATCTTGATGACAGGGGCGGCTCGTAGGGTACAGCTAGTACAGCCGGGCTGCATCTAAATTATTAATTTAAGATTAAAATTTACTAATTGCTGGTCAGTTTTGATTATTTTACTAATTTCCTTAAATGTAGATTAGAATCATAATTGAAGTTGGAATTTCTACGACAAGTAAACCAAGTCCCTGATAAATAGCAAACCTGTTGCGCAGTGCACAATCAAGGAAGAAACCCCGCTCCAATCAACTAAATCTGACGATCATTGAGTGAGGTACAGCCACAGAGGGAGTTCCAAATAAGCTGCACCGTTGCCATGGTATCATCTGCTAGTGTAGAATTCTCCACGCTAACTGTGTTGGTGTTGTGGTGACATGCAGTCCTTTACGAATTTCGCAAGTTCGGCAGTTGTTGTAAATTCGATTACCTGATTGGTTCGTGTGCGAGTAAATCGGGATGTGTTGGTGAGAAAGAAACGAACATATCTTAGAATTTTCTCCACCAATCGGAAATAGTTTCCGTGCTAAGTACCATTTTGAAACATGGTGCCTTGTTATAAGTTTGATAAAATAAGTTATTTTTTCTATTTTCTTTCTTTCTCGATTAAAGAATTTCCATTCATGAATGATTGTGGGAAGTTGAGTCGGAGGGGGGGGGGGGGTATAGTTCCGGATGCACTAACATTTTTGAACACGGTCCGCCACTGCTTGAAGATGACGAAATGCTGGAAGAAAAAAAAAACACGTTCAAGAATGTAAGAATGTATGGAACGCAAAATGATGATATCTTAACAAGAGAGAAGAATGCGTAAGTCACGAAGAACTGCTTACTCACCATGCATAATATCTTTTTCTTTTGCAGCAAAAGCTCTTTAGATGCGAACGCTGACGTAAACAAAGTGTGTGTTTAAGAACTTTGACGTTCCCTAAGAGAAAAGAGAAAGAGAGAGAAAAAAAAATAAGAAACTTTTGCGAACGAAAATAAAATTGTGAAAATAATCCCCACGCGCACAAATCACGTTTTTTTGCTAATTGATGTTCTGCACCAATCTGCATCTGTCTTCTTCACCAACAAACTAGCTTTAAATACATATAGAGAGAAAAAGAAAATTCAAGTTGAAGGCGAAAGGAAAGTGAAATAAAGATAAAAATGAAAAAAAGAAAGAGAGAAAAGAATTAAAAAACAAAAACTCTTCCTCTTAGCTTCCGCCATTCTTGGCCCATGTTCTAAGATTTTTAGGAGTTTTTTTTATTTTTATTTATTATTATTATTACACTTTTGGACGTCGGAGAAAATTTTTGTTAGTTTAACTCCGTTCTGTATCAGCTAAACAGAAAGATGTTTATATTCCTATGGTGAAGAGGCCCACAAACAAAAGATGCGCGGGTACAGTTTCGAAAATGATGGGCCTCGCGTTGAAAAGGCCGGAGATTTGTTCGAAAACGTTAAAAAGGTCTCTTTTTGTTTTTTTTCTTTCCTTGCATTAATGCTCACCCATTCAGGGCTGTTGAAAAATTAAGTGTTGAGAGATCGGGTGAAGCAACTTGATTTGAAGACTTCAAGCTAAGAAGACTGCGCGTAAAAGAAAATAGAAAGACGTGAATGAAGTTTTTGCTTTTACGTCTTAATATTTTAGGAAATACCCCAATTTATTTTTTTGTAAAAGGACATCAAAGGTTGCTCTACTTTTAAAGTTTGTTAAGTTACAAAATTTGTTTTAATCATTTAAAAAAGGCCCGAGGACGTCTTAGTCAACTGAGCTGATGGTAAATGGAATGCGCATTGGTGATTGGCTATTAGAAGAATTTAAATTTGTTTGCAATATTTTTTTGGTTGGTTACTAGCATGTCATACATGGTAATCGATGAACTCTCACTTATAATAATAGTCCACACTCAAATTTTTAATCATCAAATCAATTACAAAATTAAAATATCAGATATCAATGTAATTTCTACGTCATAATCTGTCTTATTAAACAAAAGATACTTAATTCAATCAAAACTTTTTTTTGAGTATTTATAATGTAATTAAGAGCGCTAAAACTCACTAATAATAAACTAATAAAGAACAGTTTCATTTGCAAGTGAATCAATGGACAATAAAAGCATAAATATAACTCTGAATATTCGGTGTATAGTATGTCAACTGTTTAACCATAAAATATTATACAAGTCTATTAAAATGACCGTAACATATATACGACGATGATTACTTTTAAGTTCTTAATTAACAAGCATTCAATTATATGAGATCAAAAGCTGAAATCAAATATCTAAACTAAATGAAATAGTTCCTTGAAAATAACATTTTAGAGGTCTTTCAGAAATTCAAATATTCTGGACATACTCAAGCCTATGTTATCACACAAATTCTAAATAATTTTAAACTTATTTATAAGTTGTTTGTTAATGTTTAACAATGTTTGAAGTATTTCTATATATTTACTCTCTGTAAGATAGAAAATTAAATTCATTTAGAAAAAAATATTCAACTTTTATAATTTTAATAAATGTAAGTAATTGTTCAATGAGGAACTTGCACAAATCAGGAAAATGAATATTTTTTGTATTTTCTAGTGTTATCCAATGAATATATTTGAGCAGTGCAATTATTTTTTATCTTTATGCTTTCAATTAATCAAAAATCGAGTTTGAAATCAGCCGAAATCAAAGCAAAAGTCACGTGACCAAAAACGCATAAAAAAACCGTGACGTGTTTACGCAGAGAAAAAGTGACAAAACGAAGGAAAAACCTATCTCGTTCCTATTTAAAACAGGTTTTAGACTGGTTCATTATCTGCGCGTTGACGTTCCACGTAAAAGTGGCTTTTTCCCGCCAAATCGCTAAGTGAATATACGATTCGATACGATTTATTTTCGAAGTACAAAGTACTTTTATTTGTAAAAAAAAATAAATTATCTCGCTTTTTTTAATTCTTTTCGTTTCTCAACTTACACACTCGAGCATTAAAAATAATATTTACGACACACTTTCAAAAATAAAAGCAAAAGTGTGGTACATCATTCCAAAAAAAGGGCAGGAAATTAAACGCTTGTCCGCTGTTGTCGCAGACGACAAACGATCTTGTATCATTCCGCGATTCTCAGCCGTAAAAGCGACGGAATTTACGACACGCGAAGTCGCAGTCAAAACAGAAGGTCACAAAAATCCACGGAAAAAAAACAACAGTAAAAGGAGTGGAGTTGTGAGGTTTGGAGTTATCTTCTGACTCTAGACAATTAATGTGAGAGAATCCATGGAAGAATCACCATATATCATTCCCCCTCCATCAACGAGGCACCAGGCGCTTGACGGTGTCGTCTTACACCGGGGATCGCCATCGCAAATGCTTTTCTTCCCTTTCTTGGCTATTTTTAGGAAGGATTTGGCGAGAGAATCAACCTCTGTCCGTATCTTTATGTGTATCTTACCTTAGTGGAAGAAACGGACCAATGTTTACAATGTCCTATATAAATACGTATACCCCTTACCAATTATACTATACTATAAGAAACATTGGAAGCAGAAGTTATGAAATAATAAATATTTGATCATCGGACTTGAAGGAGCAGGAAGAAAACTTTAATTTTGTGGGATAGGAGAAATTAGAGAATAGAAAAACTGATCGTTGAACGGAAAAAGGAAAATTGATTTTGGTGTGAGAAATGGACTTTGTCTTAAATTTTTATGGTTTTGGAAAAAACAAATATCGTTAAACTTGAATGATAGTATTTCTAATTTCTTATTTCATTAGTTCTTGGTTTTTGAACTTGTATTATTTTCGTAGATAGTTTTATTATTATTTTTTTTTTTTTTAAACTGTAATCTTATTTTTATCATTTTTCTCATTCACTTAAGAGAATAAATTTAAATATTTTGTTGATTTAGATATTTTTCGAACATTTGTTAATTTTCAAAGACCACGGATGCACAAAAAAGTAATTGGGTGGGCTTCCTCACTGTGACGTTATTGAAGAAAATAACGAACATCGTATCCTGCTGAAAAGAATCCTCAAAGTCGCAATACAATTTATTCAACATATTTTTTTGATTTACTTTCTCTCATTAGAATTATTACTTTTATACGATAATAATGCATTTATAATCTTTAAATATGTTTGAGAATTATTCTAAAATAGTTTGAAAATTAATTTAAGTCTTGAGAAGGTTTTAAAGTGTTTCCGAAAGAAATAGCAGAAAAATCTTTTATTTATTTATAAATTTTCAAATTAGTGTTTGCCTTAAATGAAAGTTTCATTTATTATTTACTTATTAAAATACTTGTGATTCATGCTGGAGTTAAAAAAAAATTTGAAATGGTGATGTGAGAACTTCAAGGGGCATTCTTCGTAAAATTCCAATAAAAAATATCAGTGATTCAAGTATTTATTAATTAAATATTTATTCGTATTTTTAAGTCCAAACAGTGGATTTGTAAGTCTGTGATCCATGAATTTGATGAATGCTTTCGCCTTGATGATTTTGGTGAGGTCTTTATGAAAGTGAACTTTCCTCTCTATATATTTAAAACAATTCCTTCTTTTAGATAGGAGAATACTTAGGAGTCATTTTTCGCAAACTTTTACTACAGTTTAGACTATATCCTGTTAATTTGCTTTAATTTAGAAATAATTATATTTCATTAAAATTAAATATTTTCTTAGAATCCGAACCAGAGCATTAATAAAGTTAATAATTGTGAAGTGAGAATAATTAGTTGCATTCTTTGTAAACTTTCAATTACAAAATATTAGTGACTCAAGTATTCATTAAATATTTATTTTCTTACCAATTTTTTGAGGCTAAAAAGTCGTGTGTATTTTGCCTACCCAGCTACATGAATCGATTTTTTTCAAAGTTTTTATAAACTAGCTTATGAAACTTTAAAAAAAAAAAAAAAAAAAAAAAAAAAAAAAACTTATTTTTGTTTCAAATTTTGTTAATTAATTTGCATTATTGTTGTTATAAATTATTTAATAATTTATATGTTTTAATGCAATGTTTTGACAGATATTGTGGGCAAAAAAATTAAGCTATGCGCAGGGACATTCTGACGGTCCTCTTAAGAAAAAGGAATACTTAGAAGTATAAAGAGGTCATTTTCGCAAGTTTTTTTTTTTACTAGTTGATGTCTTAAATAATGACCAGATTCCAGTAACCCTTCACAAACTTATTTCTTTCAAGAATCGTCACAAACAATTAATCCTTCTGAGGATGTTACACGGCAAAAGTTATTAGCACTTCAATAACTGTAAATGTGGGGTTGGTCTGATTTATGTAAGTTTTCTGAGACCGCACCCCAATTATCGTTACTTTATTGAATTTTTTCTATCAAAGAATATATTATCTGCCTCCTTAATTTCTTATGCCACAAGACGGAAGCGGGTTACTTATGGAAGATGGGTAAAATTTAAAACATGGTTAGTGTGTTTGCGTTGACGTAACTTAAGAAGTTTTAGGAAACAGACTTTTCTTTGTTTCTGGGAACAGTTCTGTTGGCATAAAAATATTTTAGCCGAACAGATGTTTCTACAAATTTTAATTTGGTATCTTTGAAATGTCAGTAAAATGCAGAAATATGCTATAAATTACCCAGAATTAAAACAATATTCAACAATAATAAATATTTCTCGAGTAAAAATCTAGCGATCGGCTTCATCTATTTATAAGATATCCAGAAGTTGTAGTCAAAGCCAGTATTTTTTTTTTTTTTTTTAATACTTGTTTTGTGATGGAAGGATAGTACTTACTTTGCTATATGCACACAGAATGGTGCAATTTCAATTAAGAAATCCCAATAGGACGTCATCAAATTTCTGACACGAAAATCTTATATAACAAGTCGTGCTTTATTTATCACAAATCTTAATTTCACAGTTAAGTCAGCATATGATAGCAATCAGTAGTGAACACATATCCAAACAACTGCGCATCCACATGCGCAACTCAACGACTGAAAAAGGGGTCAAGTGGTTAAAACGGACCACACGCGACGAGAGTAAAGCCATGTCATCTTGTGGGGGTAGGGAGGAGTTTGCACCTCAGACAACCTCCCCCCTCTTCCTACACCCTCTAGCTGGTGTGGGTGGAACGTTGGTAATAAACTGTGTCCTTCTCATTTGTTGTTTTCTGATAATGTTGCAATGGTTGAGTTGGTGATAAGAGATGTATACATGAGCAGGCTTGGAAGAGGAGGTGGGAATAAACAATACTTCGGGACAACATTTCTTGAGCCTTGAGTATACGCTGTAAGATAGATCCTTCCGCGTCAAGATATAGCTCTGGACAAATCACAACTTCTATACTAATATTGATAACCTGCGTACATTGCTTTGTATGAAACTTAAATATATGCTGATAACAAAAAGAAAATAAGCGCTTTTAATTTAAAATTTTAATTAATATTTTATTTTTCCAACCACGGATACTATAAGAGTTTTGACGAATCGGCCACTCATCGTTCCAATCAGCCAATCAGAGCGTAGTAAAACCGGTTCACTTGTAGCGTATTCAATGAGCTCAAGTAAGCTTGTCCTAATGTATAGTGAAAGAGATTTTATGGGGACTACAGTTACAGCAAGTCAGTTGAATTTTGGCAAGTTCTTTGACTGGTATTTCACAAAAATCGCTGCATAAAGTTATTTGTTTTCGTAATCTTTGGTTGCGTTATGACACTAAATTCAATAAAAATTAAAACGAAAAAACAGTTTCTTACAAATAAAAATTTTCAAATAAAATGATAGTCCATGTGAACATTTACAGTGGTAGTGGAAATATCGTAATTAGTAGCCAGAATCTTTCTTAATTGAATGTGTAAATTGATATGTTTTTGGTATTTTAGGTGGCTAGTGGCTTTAGTAAATAACAAAAATTCTTTTTTAAAAAAAAAGACGAAAACTATATGTAGATTTTTAATTCTTAAAGAAAATTATAGTTTATGTACACGTACATCCAAAATCAATGAGGCGGTCAAATTGTAGTAATATACACTTTTAGAATCATTAGTGGAGAATATTTGTTTTTCTTAAAATAAGTGATATTTAAAAATTAGTAAATTAGATTTTTCGGTAATAGTCATTAAAGTCAAATTTATTTAGGGTTTAGATTCATTTAAAAAATGAAAAAAATTAATAAACTGATTATATTGGCACTTTAGTCTAATTGTACCTCTTCCGATACCACGTTGCGAAGAAACACAAATGTGTCAACGCTGTAAATATTTATTAATTGCGAAAAAAACATTCATTTACAGTGCCAAAACGTTATTGAAATAACGAAAGAAAAAAAATATAATTAAAACACTTTAAAGCAGACGCTAAAAAAACATAATAACTTTAAACAATCCCCTAGACATAAATAAAAAAAAAGCAAGACTAAAATATTGAAAAAGAAACTAAGAGAAATACAATTAATAAATTCTTTTTTTAAATTTGAATAGTGACATATAGAACAAATCAACATTATTGGAAAATCTATTATACAAATTATAAAAAAGTACATAGTAAATTTACGGCAATTTTTACTATTATAACTTAAATAAAAAAAAAGGTTTCTTTTAGGTAAATTGCGATTCGGAAATTGAAATTCAATAGTTTACCAAAAACTAAAAATACTTTTACAATATTTCAAGTATTTAATTTAAAATTTCTCCGAAAGTCTCACCACATTATAAAATTATCTTACCTGATTTGAGGATACGAAAATGTTCGGAATATGCTCCGCTACCTCTGTACAAGTACTTTTCCAACGCAGGTAGTCTATCCGCTAAGAAACAGTGTGCGATCACCTTGCGCGCTAGGTGTCGCACAAGGCTTAATATTTGCTTATATCATCAGGATATTTCTTCTATAAACCTACTGTTAAGAAAAAAATTTCTTCCCAGAAGTGCTATTACTTAATAAAAGTTTTCAAAAATGACAGTAAGATTTAAAAGTTGCCTAAATGCTGGCGAAAATTAAGGATGTTATGTGACATACATTTACATGGCTTGATGATAAAAGATGACTTTTGCGTTTCACAAATAAAACATTTTTTTTTTCTTTTTTTATATAAATATTAAGGCGGAAGCATCAATACAATTTAAAAGAAGATTTTGTGTGTCTTTCATTAGAGGTGTGCTAGTTTTTTAAAGTTTCCATTTGATGTTGATCTCTCCTAAGAAGTTGGAAATTTTTTTCCTTCTCCTGCAAAATCTTGAATCTGTTAGAAGTCCCCTCTTACATCAAGTCATTCATTTGAGGAAGTATGCAAATCGGGAAAAACACATAATATAGAATAATATAAAAGGGTGCAAGAGAATTTCCTCTAGACAACAACAACAACAAAGTTTATTTTTTATTATTGTTGTTATTATTATTAATGATTATAATCTCCTATATGAGATTTGTATTTCTATAATATAAATAAATATAATCATACTAATACAATATTATTTTTATGAGTGCAGCAAAGTTTATTTTATTTCTTTTTTCAACATATTTTTAGTCAGCATATAAATTCCTCGGAAGTTTTTTCAACTGGTATTTGAAAACAATTTTTGGATTTCATTTCAATGAGATCAATTATTTATTCTCTACAAGACAACACAGCTAATTTATATTGAAACAAGTCCTCCACAGAAATTTCGACTCACGTTACTTATGCAATTTTATTATTCACTTATTAGTTAAAAAAAAAAGGAAAATCGTACGATCAGTTTAACAATTATTATTCCATTTTATTCCATATATTTATTATGAATGTTAACATTCATGTGATGCAACTGGTACAACTTAATCATATTTCCAGTTACACTCTTGAAAAGAGCAAGGTTTCTTTAGTTATCTATGTTTAATCGTAATAAGTTTAGAGGAAGGAACTTATCAATTTTGTATTATGTATCTCATTATTCTAAAGTAGGCAATTCATCAAAATGTTCCTTTTGAACACTGAACCCTCTTTTTTTATTAAGTTTGATTAGAAGTAGTTGTTCTAAATCAAAGAACCGAGTTTGAATGGTCATTCGAACCATTTGTTACGTTGATCCCAAATTTACCAATTTAAATTATGTATTTCTAAAATAGGTAACTCATCAAATTCTTACTTCTGGACAAAGGGCATTTCTTTTGCTTATTATTAATCGTTATTCCAAATCAAATAACCAAATGCTATTAGACTTTCAAAAAAAAAAAAATATTTACTATGCCCAGTCTAATTAATTATATATTATACATTTCATTGTTCTAAATTAGGTAATTTATCGAATTCATACTTTTGGACTTTGGACCTTCTTTTCTTTAATATTATTACTCATTGTCCTAAATGAAAGAAACACATTTGAGTGTTTTTTTTTCGAAAAACTTTTTACGCTGCGTGCAAATTTATCTAATTATCAATTTTTATGCGTATCAATTTTCTATTATTATCTCATTATCAGACGTGCAGTGGGGTCAGCACACACCTGTACGGCGTACTGGTACTTTTTTGAGAACTGGTACGGCGCACCATCATTTTTTTTTTTAAATTAATTTATAATAACTCATATAACGTTCGGAGCCTTTTTTTTAAAAAACCTTATTAATGAAACTTTTTATTGCATTAAAATGTTCATATTAAAGTAAAAACTGGAAATTGACAAAAAAATTAATTTTTAAATTTTTTTTTTTTAAAAAGGAGCTTTTTGATCAAAATTGACCTATATTTTGTCAAAACGGCTAATGTTGTAAAAAAAAAGGTCTTAAAATATATTTTGTTTTACTTTTTACTACATAATTCTATGTATTCATGAGTATAATAACCTAAATTCTAAGTTATATTTTCAAAAATAAAAAATAGATAGGTTGTTGTATGAGACAACACATAAATTTCCATATTTTCGCAACATATTATGTATATATAGCAATAACTTTTCGAAAAAAACAGGTACAATCAAGTTTTTAGGCCATTATACTCAACATAGTATAACGAACAACTGTACAAAAAAATTATAACTATCATAAATACATTTTGAGATAGAACAAAAGCCGTATTTCAGTATTAGCGAAAAATCTATTCTGTAGAAAACCCGATTTTGGAATCTCTCTGCATGGATTTTCGTATTAACGACTGTAACTAAACTTCTATTTAAAGTACAAGAAAATCACAAACTGATTAGAATAGAAAAAAATAATAATAATTTTCATTTCATATGAAACGAAATAACAAAAAATTAAAAAAATTTAAATTTTCATTGGTTTTGCCATTTTAAACGTAGTCGGGCACCTTAATGCACTCATTGTGATATAAGTTATTAGTGAGAAAATAAATACGTAAATTAAGAATATTTTTTTTTTGTATAGTAAATTATGCGAAATATTTTGAATTTGTATTTTATAATTAAAAAATCCCAGCTGCAGTTACGGTTACCGCCATAATCGAGAAGCTTGTATACCGGTAAAAACTTTTTTAGCCCTACAACTCTGCTCATTATTCCAAAGCAGGTAATTTATCGAATTCTTCCTTTCGGACATTGGATCCTCTTTTCTGCATTATTATTAATCATCAATTCACATCCAGTAAGCAAATTTGAATGGCACTTCTGTCGATTTCTTACGTTACGTGGAAACATTCCAATAGTGCTACAGATCTCACAAAGTTCAGTGTACTTCAAGCGGATATGTTTACACGAGTAATCCAAACAATTCCTAACGAAGTCCTGTAAACAAAGGCTGAAAGTTAGGAGCAGCAAAAAATTCTATCTTAAGTTTGCAACCCAGCATATGGCTACTATTAAGACCCCTGCACCATTTGTCAGGTATAGCTTCTATGCTGACAACTTTAGCAGACAAGCCGCACGTGCGCTGGAGCCAGCCTCAGCCGTTTCATGCCCATCGATCATGCGAATGTTATAATAAAGGCAGTCGGGGATCTGGCATCAAGCGGAGTTGTATCAATTCGAACACATGGTTCTCCATATTGGAAGAAAAACAATGGAAAGAAGTTTTTTTTTGGTGTGGTAACAAATGATTCTTTTAGAGTTTTCTTTTCGCCGGATTTTTCTCGTCTTCCTTTTATTATTTACTTTTCTTATTTAGTTTCCTTTTTTTTTTTTTATTATCGTAGAATTATATTTTTGCTAAAGAGTGCTAATTAGGTTTGTGCCGGTTTATATTTGATTTTGTGTTCAATGTAAAATCTGTCAAATATGCGTATTCCAAGGTTTATGTTTATAATTCATCTTCGTTGGATGATGCTTGACAAACGGGTTTTTTCAGAGAATTGACGTATGATAAAAATATAACTTTAAAAAAAAAAAAAAAAAAAAAAAACTTCTTTTTGAGTTATTGAAGATCAAAGGTCAAATTATTTACCATCAAATGAATATTTTCGGAAATAGATGTAAAACTAAATTGTGTAACTTTAAAAAAGCTGAAGTAGAATCAGCATAATCATTGGTGGTAATTAGAGAAGGAAGTTTCCCCCAAACTTTTATTTGTTTTTTGAGGGAACTATCGCCAACAATTTTGAGTTTGCTCTGGTCCAACTTTTGGTATCTGTTTGGCTCATAGTCACCTCCACTTATCATAGTTGAATCATGTTGTCAATTCATGCAAATTTCATTTGGAGAAAAGGTGGACACTCCTCTTAAAAATATTAACAGAGATAAAAAAAAAAAATCTGCGACGAATTCTCTGTTAACACTATACTGCTGGTCAGAAACCAAAGCTTGACATTCTATTTTAACAATTCATAACTGATGACGCTCATGTCATTTTCTTTTAGCACATTGATTCTACAATTAATTTTTTAAAAACCATTTTTAAAATTATAATTTATTCTAAATATTTTTGATTACTTTCTTTATGTTTAAACGTCTGAAAAGTTTTGAACCAAAAATAAATTAATTTCATAAGGGTTTTCCCTACTACAGTTGAGGTATGAATTATCTATACAGAATTTATTTTTAATCTTACACTTTGTTTAGTAGATTAGTTTGTATCACATATCGCATACTATCCAAGCATTACTGATAAGGTATGGAACATCTTTTATAGAATGAGCAGGAACTGCCACGTATTTATTAAAAATCAATTTTAGTACTAAGTCACAATCTTATTTGGCTCGTCACTTTTCAAATTTCTACAGCAGCAATTCCGAGACTGTGGATCATAAGCTAAATTTCGCTGGGCCATAAAATTTTATTAAATTGTGAATTTTTAAAAAAAAATTCAAAGTTATTAATTATTTAAAAAGTAAAATCCACAAATTAGGAAATTGGTTAGATTCAACATCGTACATAGCAGCTGTCCGAGGCGGTAGTTGCAAAATAGATGGCAGTTTTAATATTAATATTGTTCCTTTTTTTTTTTTTTTTTAAAGAAACAGTTTCGAATGTTTGGTGGTTAAGAAAATCAATTTAAAGTATCATCGGAGAATTAAAAATGTGCTAACGTGTGTTATAGTCCGAGAGGCAACTATAAGTTAGGTACCTCATCGAATAATTTTTTTATAGAATGAAGAGAAATGTTAGTAGGTCATGAATCTATGGTTCTGCCGGGACAAAAATGGCCGAAACTATTAAAAATTCGACTTTGAATTAGTTGAAATAAATTCAATTGACAAATGTGTCATACCTTTTCAAATAATTATAATTCTCTTTTATGTGGTAACCTATTGCTCTTTAATTTTCAATGAGGAAAATTGCAGACGATATTTATTCAAAAAATACTTCCTGGCAAAAAATACTTCCAGTTTTTAAGGAAGAGCTAAGTTGGCGATAACTAATGCTTCACTGATGATGTAATATTTATTGCCAACTTGGCTGACTTTTAAAAGATGAGAGATCTTGAAGGCAGGAAAGACAATTGTCTGCAATCTTCTTAATTGAAAATTAAGGAGTGATGGATTACCAGATAATAAGGATGCTAATTTTTTGACAAGTTATGACACATTTGGCAATATGATTTAGTTCAAATCATTCAAAGTCAATTTTTGAATAGTTTCGGCCATTTTTTCTACGCCAGAGCCGTAGATTCATGATCTACTAACATTCATCTACATTCTATGAAAAATTCAGAATGATATTCGATGAGGTACCTAAATTTTCAGTCGCCTCTCAGTCTGTAACCTCAACGTGAACTTAGCACTTTTATGTATCCATCATTTACCTGAAATTTATTTCATTGTTTAAGTTGGAGCTGTTACTAATCAATAGGTCTTCTCTTCCCATTGTATCAAATATACCAAAAAGCGATTGCAGATCACAAGTGGAGTTGGCACCTTTTCAATCTAAACCGACAATATGCTATTTCTTTGTTCGTTCAGACCATGAGAAACAGGACAGATTGAGACGGTCCCCTCCCATTATGGGCGCAGTCACAAGCTTGATCTCTTATAAAAAGGCTTATCAGTTCCTAATTTGCGAAATAAAAACCAACTCTGGTAAATATACCATTCCCATGTCAAGGACCCCTCGAGATTAAAGTGCAGGTCGCTGGAGAAACACATAAGCAGATCGCGCAAAGTCATTTAGGCTATCCTAAAAACTTTTATCGCAGTCAGTTGGTTTACAGAAGACTGCTCTGTATCAGGGGAAGAAAAGGACTAAAAATTGACCCTTGCATAACCTCCGCGCTTGATAAGGGATACCCGTGTTTATTTGATAAGGTCCGTTGTAATCTCCAAGAAATGTAATGATAATGAGGGTTTCTTGCGGACGCTTATTAAATGTTATTAGAACTGGTGGCCTTTTGTGAGGGGAATTTGATTTATTGCTTTGTTTAGGTTATAATTTAGCCCGTTGCAGCCGTTTTCCAAACACTGCGTAACGTTTTTTGGCGCAAATCAATCGGGAATATAAACAAATCGTTAAAAATATCAAGCTGAAACTCAGTATGGGTTGAAATATTAAAATATATGTATATAAAAGCACCAGCTTTTTAATGCTTACGACGTTCCTTTGATATGAAAGTGCTGAACCAGCTGCATAAATTGAAAAATTATGACTTTGATAATGGAAAGAAACTTTGTAGTTTAAGAGACAACTGCGAATTTGGGTGTATTGAATACATTCTTATAGAACATAGAGCAGTGGTGTGTGAACTACTTTCTTTTCCGACCCTCCATTTTATGTATTATTTTATCGCGACCCCTGGATGGACAATAGACGCATATTAATAATCGTCCATGTTTTTAAAGGTGAATTCTTTTTGGGATTTACGCTTAAGTTGCTGCCTTAGAAGAGGCCTGAATAACATACATAGTTCTATGAAGTAATGGTTTTATTTTTCCATATGGGTATAAATATTTTTGAAAGCAAGATACTTAAACAAAACAAAACATTACAGATTTCCAAGTGAGGTATGCGCTCATACTTGTTTAGATCTGTATTGTAAATCACAAGTCTAAGTCATCATCGGGATCTAATCAAGATCGATATTTTGTTTTAATGGCAGCTAATTTTCAAACGCAATCTGGTTAGACAAAAGTAGGCAGGTGCAAATGAATCAAAATAGTAATTGCCTTTTTTTCCTTTCGATTCGGCAATTTGTTTCCAATCAAACGTTTTTGGCAAGTCAGAGACATAGAATGAATGCTCAGCAGGTGTGTAGTGGGGCCCGTACGGAGTTCCGCCCATATTTTTTTCATCTAATTAATAATTCATAAATCTTTATGCCCATGTTGTGATTTGGGAGAAAATAAATACGTAAATTAAGAGTATATAGCCTCTTTTTAGTATAGTAAACTATGCAAAATATTGTGAATTTGCATTTTATAATTAAAAAATCCTAACTACAGTTGGGGTAACCACCATGATCGAGACGCTTGCTTACCGGTAAAAATTATTTTAGCACTACGACCCTGATGCTCAGTGTTTCTTCGCTTGAGACATCAATTAACGGTTGTTTTTCATTTAAAGATCTATTGTATTTCAAAGTATGACACAAAAGTGGTTCACGTATCCAAGCTAATTCCTTATCTGGAAATCTTTCGAACCTTTCTGAAAAGTGTAATCCTAATCTTATCATATGACGGGAAAAGACATTTTTAATTAACAAGAAGTATACATCATTTTCTTTAGTAAATTCTGAATGTGTTGTTTGTTCCATGTCAAAGTATAAGTTTATTCATAAAATCACCAATTTTACTGCTCAATGTGTAAATATTTGTACTCTCTCCTTAAAGACGTAAATTCAAATCGTTATTTTTCAAAAATTTCAAGCATGCATTTGAGTTTTCTTAGCCAATTATCTTTCTCACACAAATAATTAATTGAGAGAGTTTAGTAACGAAGAAAGTTTTGTCAAGTTTTAGAGAAAATGCAAGAGAGTTCAGTAATCGATTTACCTTTTAAGCAATTCTATACTACGTGGTATGATGGGAATTTGGCAAGAAACGGTACATCTTCCTAATGGTATTGTTTTTAATTGCTACCGTATTTTTCTTCATTCATAATTAGAATCATTTCAATTGCTGAAGAAAAAATGAGTGATTTTTTAAAGCTATTTTAATTTTTTTTTTTTTTTAAACTTCAGATTTCTTTGTTGATTCCTTTATGTTTTGTTTCCTAGTGTTTTATTTTAATTTAGCTTTAATTTGATGATTGATCCCTGAAAGCAACACACAAAGGATGTTCTTTCCCATTAACATCGTACTATATAAATCCATATTTAATAAATTTTTCTTGATATTAACTAGATGTTTTATTATAAGTAACATACATTGGTCAGCAAAATTAAAGGATAACCAATTTTTCCCCTAATAAATTTTCAATGAAGCAATATAAACACATGAAATTCGCATCAAAGAGTCATCTTTATGTATCATAACGATAAGTAAAACAACTCACACGCAAATTGAAATGCAAAGCGTACAAAGGGGAAATATGCAAAAGAATGGAGTACCATTAGTACCAGTTGTACTGATGGATCCATATTAAAAATCACACAATTCAAAGAGTTGACTTTTACTGCGAAGTATGATCTCCAGTGTCATCAGTGTTTACTAGGCACTGTACATAACATGAGTTTCTTGATGAATTCTAATGGCTAAATTGCTCGTCCCACCTTTTGAGCAATTTGAACTGTTTGTAAATGATGGAGAGTTCCCATTACATTAAACCTTTCCACCATACATATTGTAAAAATGTCTCACACAAGTTGGATGAAATTTGGATTAGAGAAGTGATCTGGATTACGTATAGCGGCGATATTAATTTTTTTAATCGTTTGTCCAAAGCAAACGTGGGAGAAAATACATAACATGAGATACATAACATGAGTTTCTTGATGAATTCTAATGGCTAAATTGCTCGTCCCACCTTTTGAGCAATTTGAACTGTTTGTAAATGATGGAGAGTTCCCATTAATTTAAACCTTTCCACCATACATATTGTAAAAATGTCTCACACAAGTTGGATGAAATTTGGATTAGAGAAGTGATCTGGATTACGTATAACGGCGATATTAATTTTTTTAATCGTTTGTCCAAAGCAAACGTGGGAGAAAATATTCCATAATTATCAATATTCACTATTAAAAAACCGATATTTCACCATTAAAGACTTGTCAAGATCAAGTTAACGTAATTACAGTAAAAAAGTCGAATTTAATTATTTTTAGCGCTCCTTGGGAGCTTAATAAAGCAATTGAACATTTTGCATCCAAGACCAAAATTCATAAATATCAGATGCTTTTTACTGAAAATAATTTTTTTCAGTCTCATGAGTAATATCGGGCATCAGAGGATATGTATAAAGGTGGAAATATAATATTATGTGGTAAATACCAATTCAAGATAATGATTTGTTGGAAAAAGGAAAAAAAGTTTATCCATTCGAATTTATCCAACACCAAATTAATACTCAAAGCCTGGACTATTAATAAGTGAATCTTAACTTAATACTTTAAAGTATAAGTAAGTTTAACTTATACTTTAATTGCCTTTAAAAAATAAGAGAAGAAATCATTGCTTTAATTAATATGTCCTTAACATTTTTGCACAATCTCTATTTTTAAAACTAAAACTATACATTAAAGAGGTGAATATTTTTAGTGAATCTTAGCTCCCAAAGATTTGCAGCTTCCGCAACAAGTTTTTTAAGTTAGGATTATTTGTAATGTAATATTAAAAAAAAAAAAAAAAAAAAAAAAAAAAAAAAAAACTACGAAATACTTTCTTTAATAAACGCTTTTTTACATCTTTATTGAATGTGTACTTTTGTAAACTTTCTGCAATCGAGCGTTCTATATCTCTGCATGATTTTTCCCCTGGTTGCACTATAATTGGCTCAGGATTAAAATATACAGGAAAATTCACAAACATGATGCGAACCTCATCGGATACTGGAAGTTTAATTTTTAATGGTGCAGAAATAAGAGCTCAAGTTTTCCTGTCACATGCAGAGGTTATTTGTACGAAATTCCTCTCTATGAAATGTAGTTAAGAAACCTAAAAGTAATTTATAATGAAATAAAATGTGGCATAAATACTATATAAATACACCGTTTTACCAATTTGAACTAGTTTTATATATTATTTGATATTTTCCTTATTTCATGAGCGTAACAAACTATGTATTTTCTTATGAACGTATACTAACATATATTAAAAACACAGTGTGCCAATATCATTCTTAAAATGTTAAAATGCCTACGGATCTATTACAAGTCAGTTTTTAAGTACATTTAATTACAAATGAATGATTTGATAAGAGTTAATGCGATGTTTTTGTAGAATTTTTAATAATGCCATGACGTAACGAACTTCGTAACGAAATAGATTAAGTTTCAAATAAGCTTAGTCTAAAATTAAATAATTTTCCACATAATTTCACAAATTATGAATTCCACTTTGTAAATAAATTGCTTCGAAATAAATTTCATTTATTAATTCTTTATTTAAATCAATTGACTGAAAATATTACCTATACTTATAGAGGATTAGAACTTTTGTAAAAGGTAAACATAATTTTATATGCAGTGCCGGAACTGTAATTAACACTAAAATCTTTTATTTGGAAGGCTTCGTTCCATTTAGAAGTACTGATTAACCGAGTTTTTCCTTTCCGATTAATAATATTGCTTATTTTGCACCGAGTCACTTTCATGCTATGCGTTTTATAAAGTTTAATCACGGCATAAGACTATTTGTAATCCGAAAAGGAAAAACGTATCATATTTTTTTTCTTTTATTGGTGGGGGGAAGGTGCTGGATCTTGCTTCCCAGAAGAGGGTACTTTTCCAGACATTGTTCATTGAGATTAAAAAGAGGTTATCGATCTCTATGAAAGAAACGTATCATTTCATTCACAACCCGGCTTATTTACATGTACCCTTTTGAAAGTATCAGACGATAGTTTTAATTTGAAATAATACGTTTTTGCCAGGAATTTTCTTCTCGAAAATATTTGCATTTTTAATCTTTTAACGAAATTATTCTAAAATTGTGTAAGATTCCTCTGTATTTGCCTATTCTATGACACGATTTAGAGACAAAATTTGCTCACAGCACTATTTTTGTGAAGTAATTGTTTAAAATCATTAAAGAAGACAATAATTAGAAATTTGTGAGCATTTAAATTTCAATTAGGCCTACTGCTATGGATGCGTTTGACATTAGAATTTGACATTAAATGCGTGAATTTTTAAACACCGATTCCTTACCAAAAATAGTGCAATAGTAAAAATTCCTGGCAAAAACGTATTATTTCAAGTTAAAACTATCGTCTGATACTTTCAAATTTATTCTTTTTTCAAAATGGTATATGTAAACAAGCTGTGATGCGAATTAAATGATACGTTTCTTTCATAGATATCGATAACCTCTTTTTAATCTCAATGAATAACGTCTGGAAAAGCACCCTCTTCTGGGAAGCAAAATCCAGCAAACCCCCTCCCCCCCAAAAAAAAAAAATTATACTTTTTTGCATTTCCTGATTAGAAATATTCTTATGCCGTAATTAAACTTTATAAAACGCAAAGCATAACGGTGACTGGATGCAAAATAAGCACTATTGTTAATTGGAAAGGAAAAACCCGTTAGTCACTATTTCTAAATGAAAAGAAGACTTAAAAATAAAAGATTTTAGTGTTAATTGTAATTCCAGCACTGCATATAAAATTGTGTTTTCCTTTTATAAAAGTTCTATTCCTCTATGAGTACGTTACATTTTAAGCCAATTTATTTAAATAGAGAATTAATAAATGAAACTTATAATTTCAAGCAATTTATTTATAAAAGTTCTATTCCTCTATGGGTACGTTACATTTTAAGCCAATTTATTTAAATAGAGAATTAATAAATGAAACTTATAATTTCAAGCAATTTATTTACAAAGTGAAATATATACTCTTTATCATTTGTGAAATGATGTGGAGAATTATTTAATTTTAGATTGAGCTTATTTGAAATTTTATCTATTTCGTTATGACGTTCGTTACGTCATGGCATTCTTAAAAATTCTACAAAAATATCTAATTTAAATATACTTAAAAACTGGCTTACAATGTATCCGTAGGTATTTGAACATTTTAAGAATTAATTTTGGCTCCACAGCTAGTAAAGGGGATGTCAATTAAATTTTAACTGGCATATGGTAAAATAATACTGTGTTTTTAATATCTTAGCATATGTTCATAAAATTACATAGTTTATTACGTTCATGAAATGAGGAAAATGTCGAATAAAATATATAAAACCAGTGCAATTTGGCAAAATGGTGTATTTATATAGTATTTATGCCACATTTTATTTTTTGTTCTTTGATATAAGTGGTTTTCATTAATAAATTACTTTTAGGTCTATGAACTACATTTCACAGAGAGGAATTTTGAACACAAAACCTCTGAATATGACCCAAAAACTGGAGCTCTTATTTCTGCACCATTAAAAATTAAACATCCAGTATCCATCCGATGCAGTTCTAATCATGTTTGTGGATTTTCTTACATATTTTAATCCGGGGCCAATTCTAGTGCCTCCAGAGAGAAACATGCAGAGAGAGAAAGCTTGATTACAGAAAGTTTACAAAAGTACATATTCAATAAAGATGTAAAAAAAAATATTTATTTGTTTATTAAAGAATGTATTTCGTAGTTTTTTTTAAAATATTATTTTAAAAATAATCCTAACTTAAAAAACTTATTGCAGAAGTTGATTATTCTTTACCAAATCTTTGGAAACTAAGATGCACTAAAAATGTTCCACTCCTTGATGTATAATTTTAGTTTTAAAAATAAAAATTGTGCAAAAATGTTTGGACATATTAAAGAAATGATTCATTGTCTTAGTTTTAAAAGGAGTTTAAAGTGTAAGTTAAATTTGTAATTCAATTATTATAATAGGGTGAATTTTATGTGCTCTATAAAATTATTTTGGTTCAACCGAGATGCGTAACGCAACGATTCTGTGCCCAGGCTTTGAGTAATATGTTGGTGTTGCCTTACCTCCATTCGTTAAATAATATTTTCTATCATTAGGAGGGAGAATTTATCGAATTCCGTTGACGTAGTCAGTAAGACAATAAGTTACTGATAACTTTATAAGAGAGCTTTATATATTTTCACTAGAAAGTTTTAAGGTTGAAAAATGATGAATATAACAAACATTTCTTCTTTTAATGTTTCGCAAATGAACTGAAATGAAAAAGAAATTGTTCTTATTGAAAACTACATCAGGGAAATTGAGTGCATCGTTTGGATTTTTTACTGACAACAGAATCGACGCTATAATAGATTTGAGAGTCTCAATCCAATCACCAATCCAGCCACCAATCAAATCATTTTTATTTCATTTCATCAACATAGCATCGATTCTGTTGTAAGTGTGTGCTTGGCGTTTGCATCTAATTTTAAATAATAAAAACATCCCTAACAGCAGAGTGTGCGGCAAAGTACGGATTCTGATTAAAACAATTTTGACAGCAGGAAAGAGTTTCAACAATGATCTGCTAAAATTCTTTCACTTACAGCTTTATTACACAACGCAGCTTTGAATTGACTGAACCACAGTCTATAATGAATGTATGCATTAACGTTCAATTATCTTTTATTTATTCTGAATAAAATAATTTTGGCAATAGGAAAGAATTTAAACAAAGATCGGTCAAAATTTAACTTACAAGGTTACAAAATGAGGCAGTGATCAAGGTATAACTCTTAAGTAATTTAATTAAAATAGCGCGTGTCTAACACAAAATGCACTGTGATAAATATCAAATTAACTTGAAAATTAATACATATGCTTATTTTCTAAGTTCTTTGTTGTTTCCAGAGTGTATATCTTTCTAAGAAATGGTTTCTTTAGTTTCGGTCTTTTCTTATCTTAAGTTGTAGTTTATAATTATAATTATCTTCTAGGAGGATGTTTCCAACGTTTCAAGTCAAAATTTACGGCATGGATCCCATGACAGATTATATAGTGATGATGGATTTTGTTCCTGTAGATGACAAAAGATATCGATACGCATTTCACAGGTAGGCAGCTTTTGATTTTAATTCTATAAATCTAGAAGAATCATATATTCGATAAACGACGGAAAAAAAAAAAAAATATATATATATATATATATATATATATATATAATTAGTCTACATTCCAGATAGTCTAATCACCTGCACACTTCTGTATGACCTTTATTTATAAGAGAATATGCGAGTGGGACATTATAGTTATTGGTTTTTAAACAAGACTAAAAATAAGTAGGGTAGCAAACGGCCACTCTAACGGCCGTTCTTCTTAGTAGTCGCCATCTTTCTTTAACCATTTTAAAGAGATTGAAAAACTAAAACTAATAAGTAGTAACAGGTGCCATGGGCACCGGTAGGATTATTTTGTGTAAGGTTGCAAGGTGATTAAAGCTTTTGTGCAAATATTAATATTTAAAAAAAAAAAAAAAAAAAAAAAAAAATTGAATTTCCTGATCAAATGTTCAGATGAATAATTTAAAATCGGTACAGCCTCTTTTCTTTTTCCTATGAACTGTATTGTTTTTCTCCACGTTTTTGTAATTTTTTCAGATTCCAAAGTGGTGTAAGTGCACCTTCCTGGCTGCCCATATTATGCAGGGTCGCAAACAGGGGGAGGGAATTTAGTATCAACCCCCCCCCCCCCCGAAGACCACAATATTCCGATGTTTTCTGATGAATGAATAACAAACACTTAGTAGTCGTAAATTATTTCAAAAGAATGCGTTTTAAATTTACCATCATTCAGATAGAGTAAGCTTACAGTATTGCTCTCAAGTATCTATTAGAACTAAAAACTTTGAAACGAATAACCTATTTTTAAATCTCACAGCATCAAAAAATCACTATAGTATATTTTTGGTCTTCTTAGGTCTAATATAAACTAAAATAATAATAATAATATTAATAATAAAAGGAAAAGGATTAAAATAACTGGGTGTTTTCGTTTTTCAAATATTGTAATAGTGTTTTAGTGCAACATGACATTTGTATTTCAAGCACCATAAATATCCAAAAAAAAAAAAAAAAAAAAAATCATTTGAATATGATATTGGTGTTTGTAATTTCACCTAAAAATATTACTCCTCTAATTGAATACAAACAAACAAAATTGTCAGGTAGAAAATAACAGAATTATACAAAAGTTTTATTTGATTTAACATTCATAAAAAAAATATTAATCTAGAAAAAATATTACAGAAATTTGATTAGAATAATTTGTATTACAATGATTAGCACTGGACCTTCCTAGCTTTAGCATCCGAAAATGTTTTTATTACTACATTATTATATAATGATGATAAAATATCACTTTCAATCAACAATATTGCAAGGTTGGTGAGTCTTTCTTGGGACAGAGTAAACCTTATGCAGGTTAGGCTAATTTTCATTCAAAATTACATAAAAAATTTAAATTGTTATCATATTATTTTTAAATATTTTTTATCATTTCGGCGTTCCTCTCAAAATCGCAAGTGTGCGATGGCATACGTCGGACATGTCTTATGCCGGTCCTGGAGATTAGTGAGATGATAGGAAAGATTCAAGAAAATATAAAAATATGCAACTATTTTTGAGAATAGGTCCGATGCGGTACTTCTTTCTGATTCTTTCTTAAATATTGTGCTTGTGCTCAAATTTTTAATTACAAAACCTTTTCTCAGAGCTTGTAAAATATTTCCTGCTATTAGGACTATGCATTTGGGTTCACTGTAGTTAGGATATTAAAAATGAACTTTTAACTTGGATTCTAATAATGAAATATTTTTTTGTTCCTTAATGTGTTAGCACCTAAAATTCTCCATAAAATTATATCTTAACTGTCAATGTAGTGAACATTAAAATTTAATTTTCGTGATGAGTGAGTGATGATAAGTGCCCTTTAAAGTTTCTTCCTACCTGTTCAAATGTGGAAGGACTGTTTTCTGACAACGGTCTATATTGCAGTTCACAAAGAGAAGTTTGAAATGATTTTTTTTATAGTTTCGGATATCGTGAACTAATAAATGTGCGTTTTCAGCATTCTGTTTTTAGAATTCATGTTCACAAGGTGTATTTTCGTACTAAATAGAAGATGCTTTAAAACTTTATAATTACCTCTTCTTCTTTCTCGTAATTTTTTTTAGATAGGAATGATAACTCTGCCGTCTTCCAGCAGGCGGCGCTGTAAATAGTCTCATATAGTAGAGCATAGTCACTTTACTATTCGGGTGATTCGGAAAAAAAAAATATGTTTGAAACGCATGAGGTGAAAAAAATTGATACATATCTTGATAAGAAATACTGTAAAAAAAAATTTGGAAAAAAAATAAATAATAATAATAATATCTTTCGATCGTGCATTCACCTCGAAGTTCGGAGAAAATACAAAAAATAACTATTTTTCCTAAATTTTTAAAAATTTCTAAACGTTATATATTTGAAAGGACATAGTTTGCAATGTGTTGTGAAAAGGTGGTATAACACAGGAAAACACTATTTTATACAATTTTAAAACATATATTAATAATTAAAAATACTCAAAAGTAGTATTTTTTGTAAGAAATGATGATTTTTCTGTAAAAAATGGGTACATGCTATTTTAACATGCTATTATTTATTTGGTTCACTTTTTTTCTTGAGCTTTCTATCCCAGTGATGCACTTTGAAGGAAACTTATGTAGAAAAGGCGGATATTATGGATATTAAAAAAAAAAAAAAAAAATGTTGTCCTAACGTCTTTTGCGTCAGTGCCACCCACTTTTTGTCTTGTTTCTCTAAATAAGCGTTCCCCAGCATGTGAGTGACAAGGAAACGAGTTGAAGTCTGATTTCAATGGTCCCTAGTAGCACAGAAACGTTGGCAAATTTCGCCAGACATAGGTCAATCTCGAAGTGGAACGTTAGGAATCGGTCTTTGGAAACAATTTTAGCCAATCTCGCCAAATTCTGGATAAAATATAGAAGATGTTTTGATACGCCGATGTACAGTTTTAAACTAGGGATATTGTATTTATGAGAAACAAAACTATGTGGTGGTTTTGACTTGTTTTTTTGTTGAAAAATCGTGTATTTTTGGAACTATGCTCGGCCAGACTAGCCAATCTTCCAGTCTTCCCCTGTTTCTTCCAATACAGCTGTTTTACTTCGGATGCGCCAGTCTTTACTAACTAATGCTCGTTTGTTACTCTTAACAAAGGAGGAGTTCTATTACAAGCATTCCATTAATTAAGTCCACTTAATCAGTGGCTATAAAGTTAAGTTTGGTTGCCTTGAAATGCCTGATTGTCTTTCTCTAGGAAAGTTTTCGAAATTCATATTATTTTATTTCCTTTTTTTTTTTTTTACAGTTTTTCTCATCAAGATGTGTATCAACTTTTTTCACCTCATGCGTTTCAAAAATATTTTTTTCTTCTTCAAACCACCTATTTACTATACATAGACACCTCCTATATTATAACTATAGGTGCAGTGTTTTGGCAATTAACGATTTTAGAGAAATCAAAATAAAATTTTTAATAACTTTACAAAGGGCGTTTTTCATTTTCGTGTATATACAAAATATGAAGACAACTTCTAAATATGTGTGTATGTGTTTCAGTTCCAGTTGGGTAGTGGCGGGCAAGGCGGATCCCAACATGCCCCCGCGCATGCACGTCCATCCCGACTCCCCCGCCAAAGGGGGGCAGTGGATGAAACAAGTGGTCTCATTCGACAAGCTCAAACTCACCAACAACCAGATGGACGACAACGGACACGTGAGTATAACGCCATCCTTCATTTTGCTCATTTTATTTCAAATATGGATTACTTTCAAGTGCAATGTACCTTTGCTAAATGCTAGCCAATACCTTTTCGTCAAGTGCAGTGTTGATCTGCTTCCTTAAAAGACTTCCCCTATTGCGTTTCCAATTGTTGAAATTCTTTTCCTGTGGTCAAAATATTTTGGTCCAGTACCGGCATCGTTATTGTTCTATGAGCACTGTGTTGGGTGGACACTTGGTTTTAGTTAAGGATTTGCTTATTTAATTGTATTATTGTATCATTGTATTATTGGCCAGAAAATCGTATAATAATAGTACTTGCGAGAATAAATCTCACAATACCCATTTGCTTCTGACAAGGAAGGGAAACAACAGAATTTGAAATATTAAACATGGTTTATTACTACTTCCAAATTTCAAGTTAATTTGACAGAAGTCTTATAGTTAACAGAATTAGTAATTAATCACAAAACTAAAAATATCATAGAAATAAGCTTAAGCTCCTAATGATGAATATCAAGGCTAATGTCTTACCCCAACGAATCATGGACAACTGCATTTATGGTAATCCAAAATTTGTTGATTGACGAAGGATTCACTTAACTATCGTTGAAACTTCACAGAGCGGCACACTTCAAATCACACCATAAGAGGCTTCAGTTAATCCAGATTTTTAGATAAGTTGGTGTCTAAATTTTATCTCGCTTCTATATTTTTCTCTCGTGCACCAGATTATAAAAACTACGTTTTCCATTCAAAATTACTTCCAGCGAATCTGGAAACTAGGTCCGCCTACAATGCCTCCCAAAACTTCAACTACAAATTTAAATGGCCAGTTTTAATCCCGCCTTAAAAGTTCAAAGCCGCGCAATTGGTAAAATCAACCCCGCTACAGAAACTATTTTCCCCCAAAAAATATCCCGAAACCATAATTCTCGTTCGAACACAATTGTTCCGATATTGTCAACATTTCAAAAGACCCGGCGCATGAGTTTTAAGTTATATCATACCCTTTGTATCTTTAACTTCAGATTCGACAATAGTCATGTCAATTTCGCCGCCAGGCTGGCGCCGGCTTACAAATTGAAAATCAAAACTCTTTCATACCTTAAAAATTACGAGCCCCTGTTGAATGAAGCCGGACGACCCAAAAGGACCAAGGTAGAAATATGTAACAAAAAGCTTTTACAAAATCGGACCGCTTTTGCGTAGATCGCCGTAACATCAGACATAAAAAAGTACCGCCGTTGACCATTTCCCAGTAACTCAAAAGTACTATACGCCGACCAAACGGTATAGTGGTTAGCGTGCTGGCTTCTAGACCGCGAGGTTGCGGGTTCGAGTCCCGTGTAGGCATGGGTGTTTGTAAATGTATGTTGGTTTGTTAAATGACGAAATGTTTCGGCGCATTATAGCCCTCGTGTTGCTGACGGCGCCAGATAATCTGAATACAACCAAATCAAAAGTACTATACAAAGCGTTAAGGGGAAATAAACCCTATTGTTAATCGTTTCCTAGCAATCCACTGAATTCCTCTTCAACCACCTAACAACTGACAACCAATCTTTTTCAAATCCAAAATTCCGAAAAGAAGTTCCCTACATTTATTTCCTACTTCTTTTGACATAAACACACACATTTGGTTTTTAAACATCTTGTAACTTCCCCACAAAAGTCTACCTGCAAAGTATTTATAATTAAAATATTTATTATTCATCATCAAGTATAACAGTTTCAAATTCCAAACAAGGAGGTCAAAGAGTAGGTAGGCTTTAGCTTATGAGAATATTCATTTCTGCGATTTTTGACAATTTTTATAAAAACTTTGCTGGAATCTCTTGGCAGAAAAACTAACAAAACACTTTAAAGAGAAACCGCTAAAGCTAAAGTTTTAATTACAGAGATGATACTAAAATATTAAAAATAAAAAAAAGCGCTTTTTTAAACGATGCATTGGTAGTCTAATATAAAATACATTATTGTGTTTTTTTTTTTTTTTTTTTTTTTTTTTTAAAAACATTTGATAACCCTCTCTCGATTGTCTTGGAATTACTACAAGAATTTTTTTTTTTAAAAGAGGTTGCTATTCTGCACCTGTCGCTTATTTTAGTCGTCACCAACAACTTCTCTCTTAAGAATAAACAAAAAGAAGACGAATCGGAGAAGAAATATTCCATTCATCGCCGACATTAAAGACGGCATTTCTTTCTAATCCTCCTTTAACAGATCTCTTGCTGCGAGTTTATCAACTCATAAAGGGACTTCTATTGGCCCCCTGAGAGTTGAAGAATGTTCGGCGAGACTCAAAATTGCGTTGAAGTTTATGTTTATCACTGCTTTCGATATCAGCTTGTTTGTTTGTTTTGTTTAAATTTTTTCCCGACCGTTTTTAGGTAATGTCAGGATTAGAGCTGTGTCTCCATCTTTCAAGCGATTTTAAAGCCATTTTTAATGCAACTTTGTTGTATTGTTACAAAATTTTAATGGTCTTGATTTAAGATTTTTCAGAAGAATGTTCTATTGAATTTTGCTACGCAGCAAATGGCTTTGTGTTAGTTAAAAATTAAAGCACAAAGTTGCAAAACATCTCAGACCATCGTGTAATTCTGATCTGTAGAAAATGTTTTAAAACAACTGTTTATCGAGTGATTTTAGTTTAATATGAAAGGTTCAAGATGCTTGTTTCTTCTGACACAATAGAGTGCTTATTAGAGCCAAATATACCTTGTAACTTTCCTCTACGATAAGATAATGAGGTCGAAATCTTATCGCGCACACCTCACTCTACAACCCCAACACGTGATTTTAATCCTTGCTTCTCTGAGTGGAAAACATATTACAAAGTTTTAAGACACAAAATCAGTTGCATGGTTCAAATATTTATCTTGAAACTTTTTGGTATATGTTTTTTTTTATACAAGTTTCTTTCAAAAAGTTGATGAACAAGGTTATACGAGCCGTTTCCTCCCCCCCCCCCCTACCCCTTCTTCTTCTCTCTCTCTCTCTTCTTCTTCTTTTTTTGCTTAGTGGAAATGCATTATGAGGTTGTTCAATGTAACGGATCAATATGTAGCAAATGAAAAAGTCCATTTAATTAATTTTACGCCATTGCGTCTGCGAATTCCAAGTATTAAAAATAAACCACATTCGATTGCGGTTAAACAAATTTCTTTGTAAACATTTGTATTTTGCCATTTTATTTCAAAAGCGACATGCCGAACTATATTTTAGATTAAAATATTAACTATTTTTCGTTAGTAGAAATGTGACGTAAACTATAAAAATTCAAATGAACGCATGCATTTAATGCACCATTGCATCGAAAATGCATTTATCTTTGAAACTGATAATCGTAATATAAAACTATCCACCGTATGAGTATTGCCTTGTGGTATATTTGGTAGATAAGAAGCCTTAAATGATATCTGCTGCTGAATTTTTTTTTGTGTCCATAATAAATAAACTGGTAAGATTACTTGATAGTAGTTTAAATGCTCTTTTGAAAATTGGTTAATTAAGTAAATTTGTTTAGTTTCTTTCATTTTTATACATTTTTACTTATAACTCAGTTGTACCAGATTTCAAATTCAAAATTTTATGGTAAAAAATTATTCCCATTACAATTTAGGCATATTATATTTTGTAATATTTTAAGTAATTGTATATCAATGGTACTTCAAAAATAAAGATATACCACATTCTAAAATGAACTAAAAATCCTTTTTCCAAAATATTCGCTTGGCATTAAAAATAACTATGTTTGGCATCACTGTTTTTGCTGGTCACAAAGCACATAAAAGTTTATTCTTTCAAAAGTAAATGAGAATTTTGGGAACAGCTATTTTGAGCTGAGATCATCAAAAGAGAAATCTATGTGACTAGAGCCTTTTGAATAAAAACAACTATCCATTTTAGTAATAAGTTTTCCTAATTAATAAAAAATCATTACTGCCTTTATAAGGAAGTGCTGTATCTCAACTTTTATGCAAAATTTTGTTTTGGAGTGTTCCATTCCATTTGAACCCATCCCAGCATTAATTTCTTGCTTGTGGCCTCTAATATGGTATTCTCTCGCTTGCAGATTATCCTGAATTCCATGCATCGATACCAGCCTCGATTCCATGTGGTGTACGTCAACCAAAAGGGGGAGGATTCTAGTCAAACACAAAACTTCAAGACATTCGTCTTCCCAGAGACGAAATTCACAGCCGTCACAGCCTATCAGAATCATAGGGTGAGAATGGATCACATAAAATTTTCTTAATACATTGAAAGGACAGGTTATGGTAACCTGATGTATAAACATATTTTTGAAAATACGAACGTTTCATTTAACTATTATCATAATGTATACCAGCTACTATACTAACCGTAACACTGTACTAGTTAGGTTAGATGTGTATTAATCTGTTAATTCACGCGTATAACATGTTTATAATAACAATATGGTGCATACATTTGGACCAATTATCTTTTATTCTTTTGGTTTATGATGGTCTACAGGGGCTTACTAGGATATAAAATCGGACTGATAATTTTAGATGAACTTGCAATTTACACCTGCAATTTTCAAATTTACCTGTGCTTCAGACGCAAGTTTTCCATATAGTCATAAATTATATTAGACATTTATTATTAACTATTGTTAATAATAAAATAATACAGATAATTTTGTTTTATTTATTAAATAGTTTTTATAATTAATGTGTTTTTATTTATTTAAATATCTAAATTGAATTATTAATTTCAAAAACTAAGTGGTGATTGTAATTGGGATTTGAATGCATTTGGCCTTTAAAAAAAGGTCAAAGAAGGCAAATACTTATATTGATTTTTTTTACACCTTCCATATCAGATCGGCTCATTTTTTACAGACACTCACCGACCCCCCCCCCCCCACCTATGGCCAGTACGCCCCTTATTGTCTTAGCATAAAAATGGGGTTTGTTAGAAAAGTGTTTTAATCAATAAGCAGGTATTCTGCATAAAATGAGCGCAGAACAATTACGAAAAGTAAGTTTTACATAAGAACGCATAAGTGGGCAACATGAAAACTTCTCTCACTGACGGATAGCCCAAACTACATGATCCTCCCCCCCCCCCCATCACCTATATTCTAATCCAATTTCCCAATCCACCTTTTATTGAAACACATCAACCAGAAGCTGTCATCGCAAGTATCACACGTTACTATCTCAACAAGGGCGCAAACCAGATGACAACCGATCAGCATCGCTACAGCGAAAAAATGCAACAGTTCAAAGTGTCATAACCATGAAGTAAGGGGGAGGGGGGTCTCTTAACCCTCCCCCTTCCAAACTTCTTGACATTGACTGAGGGAGCAGACCACCCCGCTTGTGAGATTTGGCGTGGAATGCTATCCGAGATACTCGACACCACCCCTCTAAACTTTCTCGGGGGAACCCCCCTCAAACTCCCTGAAGTCGTCCTATAAATCAGTTTGCTTGAGTCCTTCTTGCTGAGATTTATCCTGATGGCAAAAGCCAGACGACATAACGACCGAGGGCTTGTGTTTATAACGTTGCAAAAGCGTTTCGGGTGTTTATGTTCGCGCGTCAAGCCGGAGTTTAGCTCCTTGCTGGGTGGTTATCACGTTCCTCGATGGGAGATACTAGCCATGCCATTCTGGATTACACATGGTGTTTTCCAGATCTTCTGTCGCGTGGGGCATTCTGTGAGTAATATCGTGTTTATGTTGGTGGGGTGTATTACGCATTACGAAATGATGGAAAGTAATATCGCTTTCTGAAAAAAACAATGGTCCAACTTCACAATTTAAATTTTGAAATGTGCCCCACCAACGTCCCAGATATTTTATTCCATGGACTATCTATCACCAATAAAATATGTACATATAAAATTGTTTCAAAATAAACTAGGAGTGTGGAACATCGTACAACTTTGAATTGCTCTTAATACTTGTCATTGATTTTAAATTTGAATGGATTGGTGTAATTTACCGTTTTTATATTTTCATTAATTAAAAAAAAAGCCAGTTTGGTGCTAATTATTACATTGGCAAGCAAAAAAAAAAAAATCTTAAGAAATTGGCGATATGTTTTTCATCGTCCTTTTTTAGGTACATTATACTTTCTCTATAAGTTACTTTATCCTTTCTCGCAAGTGAAACATAGGAGAAATAGTCATTGATGGACAATGCTCAAGAAAAGAGAACTTTGTGTGAAAGACATTCGTTTTTTAATTTTTTGTGCACCTCTATCGCACTTCTAAGTGAATTTCGGAGGTGGTGATGTTTAGAACACCTTAAAAGGCATGGCCACAGCGATTTTGATTAAATTATAAAAAACATCAATATTTCTATGGCATCTACCTATGCCCTTTCGTTCGGGAGTAATGCTGACCACCAGATGGAAACACAGGAGTTTTTTTTTTTTTTTTTTTTTTTTTTCTTTTTCTTTTTTTAACTCAGTACATTCCAAAACGTGTAAAAATGCAAAAAAAAAATTTTTTTTTTTAATGCAATACTTTCATTACCCTATGTTTAATTGAAAATAAAAAGTAGTAGAATGATTGATGAATATTAAAACTCCATTTAAAGTGTCTAAATATTTGTCAAATTATCTAGATGCAGCGGAATCCCTTTCCATTGCATTCCCTCTATACACCCCTCATTCTATAATCACATCCTAATACGCTATACAAATAAAATACCCCCGTTTCGTTCAGAATTATTTTTGTACAAACTAATAAAATATATTTTTTAAAACTCAAATTCTATAAATTGAAGAGCAAGTCAAAACTATTAATAATCTACTAGTCTTCCGCCTTCAAAGTCTTGAGCACTCCTTCATTCCAATGAAATATATATATATATATATATATATATATATATATATATATATATATATATATATATATATATATATATATATATATATATATATATATATATATATATATATATATATATATATATATATATATATATATATATATATATATATATATATATATATATATATATATATATATATATATATATATATATATATATATATATATATATATATATATATATATATATATATATATATATATATATATATATATATATATATATATATATATATATATATATATATATATATATATAAGAATTGATGTTTGGAGTATACAAAACATTTTGTGTGTTCCTAAATATTATTTTGGACAAATAAAATATTCTCTTTTGGTGTATACTTACGTAACTAAAAAGTCTACTTAGTGCTTTATAATAGTCTATAGTCTTAAAAAATTCTCTTGATTTAAAAGACTGTGTTAAATATCATTTATTATTATTATTATAATTGGAATGTTTGGATGTACATTGTTTTCTTAATGTTTGATTATTCTTTTGTTGGCTTGATATAAATTGATAATATCTTCATTTAGTATTTGAGAAGTTGTTACTAAGTTGTTTATTTTGTTTGCAGATAACCCAATTAAAAATAGCAAGCAATCCATTTGCTAAAGGCTTTCGAGACTGTGATGCAGAAGACTGGTAAGAATTTAAGACTTTAAACTAAAAATACACAAATGACTAATCTTAATAGTCTCGTACAGTTTTCCTTTTTATTTAGAACTATTAAATCTTCAATTTTGTTTTTGTGCTGGACAAAATAATCGGAGGGATACCCAACCCACTTGCCGTCATCTGATCGAGCTAAGACTTAGTAGATTGCCTCGTTGTTGATGGCAATGCATTCTATCACATTTGGTATCCGTCACTAAAAGGCCACTTTTACACAATCTTCTATCGATGTACGTCGAATCCAGACACCAACATAACAAATCCATATTCAAGCATGTAAAGTTTATATGACTGGGACTTTTCCCTGCTATAAAGTTGACAATATATGATAAAAACCTGCCATTTTGATGTTTTTAAATCCTTTATATTAACTAAGATTTTGTTTATGGCAGGCAAAATCTTCAGAGGAAAAGTTTTAAACCACTTACCGTCATGCAATCGCTCTGAAATTTGTCAGGTAGGCTCATTGTCAATAAAAATATGTTCTATCAAGTTTTGAAAGCAAAAAAAAAAAAAAAAAAAAAAAAAAAAAAAAAAAAAAATCAATGGCACAGAATAGATAATTTTCTTCGTAGTAATCAAACCCTATGGAAACTTGGTCCGGGCTCCAAATTGCTAACATGAGTTGCAATTGCATATAAAAGTTGGCTATCCATATAAAGGATCTATAGTAAAAAAATATTGTTTTAATGGGTGAAGTTTTTCATTGTGATTTTGAGAATGAATTGTATTGCTTTAAATGCATGAAAATAAAGAGTTGGGTGGGGAAAATTGCAAGATATCTTAAGAGGAAGATCTAGTAAGGATCATTCTTTATACTTGTTATCTTACAATCTTCTAGCTCGGTGCATTTAGAGACTATCTACTATAAAACCTTGAAATTTGGTGAGTAGGTTCGAAATAGGTCACCTAATGAAATGAAATAAATTGTTTTCATTTAATGTCTATCGATTATAAATGAAAATTAAAATGCCAAAAGACAAAACCAGGTGGAGGCATCACTGGATATGCATTGATGTAAGGATTTGAAATATAAAATGAAATATATTAGACGCTATTTTCGAGTTTTTAATTTATGTCATTTCATTAAGGGATCATGTTCGTACCTACTCACCGAATTTCAAGGTTATATGGAAGGTAGTTTCTAAATGCACTGGGCTAGAAGATTGTAACATAGCGAGTGTAGGGAATGGTCATTACTAAGGCTTCCTCTTAAACGCTTATCACTGGGAATGATCGGTTTGCTAGTCGGGGAAATATTGAGTAGCTAATAAAAAGGGTTTAAAATTAAGGCTATTATTTAAAATATTTTTGTACAATATTTTACAATTCTTTCATTGGGGGCTTTCTTTTAATTCCACACACCATAAAATGTCTACTATCGTTTTGCGAAAAGAGGATATTTCAATTAATTTTTTTATGTAATCTTTTAGTAGTATTTGTCTTGTGATTTCAAGCATGTCTAGGACGTTATATGACAGTGTTTCAAACAGACTGTCACGCGGATGATATAAGAGCGTTCTTTTTTGTGCTTTAGAACGTGGAACACTAGAAAACACTAAGTTCATCAGGTGGATTACAAACGAACAATGTTTTTTTTTTCTTTGTTTAAAGAAAACGAAAGTCACACGGAGTTCTCCATCTGGAGTATATCATGTGTTGCCAGATGCTGACATTTGAGGTCACATTTCAAGCTTCTGTGCACTTGATTCTACTAAGCTAACAATCTTTTTACGTTTTACCCTTTCTTCCAACAAAAATGGCTTCTCAAAAAAGCGTGGACTTTGACGACCAAATTAAAAAAAAATGTGTCGTAACTTGACTGCAGTTTTCGGTTTGTTTTGACATAATTACAAGATGTATGTGATAAAATTGTCCGAAAGCTCTTTCAATGAATAGAATCGCTCTTGTTTTTGAAAACTGGCCATTTAAAAAAAAAAATTAAAAAAAATTAATTTACAGATTTTATCTTTTCCTGCTCCAATTATACGAAATCATCATTAAGTAGCAAATTATCTTTCAAATTTTAAGTTTTTTGATGAATTTATTTGTTTGTTATTATTAATCTTTATGAGACTCAGTTTATAAAATACAATATTAGGGAAAGTTGCTTTTTTTTTTTGCAAAGGAAGAAGGGGGGAGGGGGGGGGGGGAGAGAGAAAGAACTTACGAAAAGTATTGAACTGTCAATGTTTAAATTTCTGCATATAAACTTTCTTTTTAAGGAAGTACCGAAGGAACTCACAGGTCTTAAATACGCACAACCCTGGTGTTATTTACATTTTTATATGTGTCAAAAGATTTTTAAATATAAGGAGAACAAAATTAATAAACAAATTTTTTATTAAAAATCTTTTAAATGTTTTTATGAGCAATTTTATTTTAACACTTATTTAAGCAATTTCGGGCTCGGATCGAGTTTTCGTAGTGTTTGACCACTACGAAGAGAACCATCGATTCCGTGCCATGGACTAACTTTTTACTTCTTGCATCCAAAGTTAAATATAATAGATTGTCACAAACAACGATTCTATATGCAAAGTATCGAATCGGTTGCATTATGGCTACGAAGATTTGTTCGCCATAAACACAAAATCGAAGTTAATATAAAAGATTTAAGAAAGAAGAACAGTCAGTTAAGTTTTAGCGACTGGATGGTTTTCACGATATCTCTTTTGGAATACCAAATAGGGGCTACCTGTAACGGACACAAACTTTCCGTAATAATCTCGGAATCTAGATATTTATGGCAGCGAGACTAGATTCCAAAACTACTTGTTCGAAAAGTGAAAGAACTGTTGACAGGCACGAAAATAGCGAGCACAGAGTACCAATTTGGCATTCCATCTAATGCCGATGGTTTTTCTAAAATAGAAAATATTGAATGAACCCAAACCTAGTCGGGTCGGCGTTTGGATCCTCCTTGTTTGAGATAAATCGTGGGGGAGGGTTCTGTTTATATGAGTGACGTCACACCCTACATCATTCATCACGTAGCTTCAGACAAGATGAGTGAATTTCCGCTTAAAAAAAAAGTTTCTCTATTCCCTCCTTTTTGAAACTCAGAATTTTGACGAACTTTGGAATTGGAAAAATGGACCAAGAGTAGTTTAAGGGCAATGGCTTCACTGACGAAACCGTGCCTCTGCCATTTAGTATTTATTTAAAAAGTAAAGAATATATTTCGAAAAAATGAACTAAAGTTTAATAAAACTGGGGGAAAAAAAATCAAGCAAAATAAGAAATCACAAGACATAAATTTCATTGTTATTTTAGGTATTAATATCTTCAATAGCTTCCCAAATGATGAAGTTCAGATTCCAATTTTCTAAAAGTCAACAACTACAAATTTCCAATGGTCTTCTTTATTTAATTGATTTCACTCGGGAATCTCCATGAGATCTTGTAAAAGCTGAAATCCGGAAATGTGTTATTATATACCCAATTTTATTAAATACCCAATTCCAAAATTGATATTAGGATGAGCTTACCAAATAACTGGATTATCGTAATTATCACTGGATTTTCTTGTTAATTATTAAAATATTCTGTTTTACATTACTTGCTTTTTTTTACCAGGTCTTTACCTCCTGGTGTTGTAGAAATGCTTCAACATGTTCCTCCAGCAGCGAGAGCAAGAAATCAGCACAGACCAAGTTCCTTACAACTGCTCAATGTAGGCCAGACGACTACGTACGGCAAAGTAGAAAAAGGTATTTCAGCAATTTTTCGCTTTGTATAAGTTTCAAGGATTTTGTATACGGAGGACATTTTTTGCAGTCGGAGTACTTGGTAACATCTAAGTGAGGAGATATATTTCTTGGGAGGTTTTGATTCTAAATTGTTATCATTGAAAGTTTATATTTCATTTGCCTGCATGTCTTCAGTAGCGGAAGTTGGAGCTAAATAAGAGTGATACTTGTGAGGGAGGCTCAAACTTCAATGCTAGGATATCAATATTAAAAGTTCAATAAAGAAGGAGAGGGGGGGGGGTGGCTACTGCCGACGCATTAAACATCTCAACACTGCCATTTGTAGTCTTGTCCTTGTAGATTGAAATGTATAGTATCGAACTTTACAATTTTTTTAGTATAATCTATTACCACCTTTTCTTAAAATTAGTCTTCAGAACTAGAATATAGTTGATATAAAATTATCAACACAGAATACATTTTAGACCTTGAACTAAATACAATGACACTTTTATTCAGAATTTGTTGTTTTATCTTGAGTTTAAGTAATCCATTTGAAGTTCTTAATCACTTCAAGTAGATTACATACTTGTATATAAGATATTAAGTATGCATCGAATATACAATGAAAGAGTAAGTACCAATGTTTCAAGTAATCCATAACAGTAGTACCCAATGAGGATAAATATAAATTCAATCCTCATTGAGTAAAACAAAGTTTTTGAACCAGATAAGATGTATTGCATCATCACTTTATCTCAGTCACGAAAACATCTCTATTATAATTTTTAGAAAAGGGTTGAGGTCGTTTGTGGTATGGCATGGGTACATTTCTTTCAAGAAACGAAGGTTCGAAATCTAAAGGTTACGATATCTTGTGACCTGTGAGAGATAGCGACTAATATTTCGATTTACTACCAAAACTGATCCAACTCTTGTCAAATATACCACAAAGATGGCTATAACTCTCCAATTTTATAACCTAGATCCATAAAATTTAATACTTATAGTTGAAAGTGCATTTTTTCGCTTATTCCATTTTTAGCAATTGCACTTTCAAATTTTCGTAAAATTCAACGAATACACCATTTGCTCCTTAAAGTGTCTAGTACGAAGTATTTTGAAAATATTATTCAAAACTTTTATTACCATATATATGTAACGATTTTATATCATCCTCATATCTACCGTCCTTTACTTTTTAATTTATTTACAAGTCAAAGTAAAAAACCCCTTCTTACATATATTCTCACTTCATAAATAAAAATAAATAAATAAATAAATAAATAAATAAATAAATAAATAAATAAATAAATAAATAAATAAATAAATAAATAAATAAATAAATAAATAAATAAATAAATAAATAAATAAATAAATAAATAAATAAATAAATAAATAAATAAATAAATAAATAAATAAATAAATAAATAACATTCTATGAAAACTTGCTAAACCCGAGATTTTCTACGATTCGGACTTCTCACGTAGGCATTCTAACTTTCCTTTGCATCTCAGTACTTGTCTGCAGCTCACATGTCAAACAAAATTCCCATAAATGCGACATCATATTAATCCTTTGAATACTAAGAATCCATATTCCTCATGTATTTACAGTTCGACCTCAGGTGTAGCAAATTGTGATACTTGTTACTTTGAAGCAAATACTCGTCGACTACTACTCTGAATTCTATTTCTGCCACGACTCTACCACACCTCGCGTGCCTTCGACATTGACACTATTAAATTCATATCTCCTAGCAACAACAAGACTCCAGTTCGCACAACTCGTCTTAAAATAACTAAATGTAGCAATAAGGCGACATAGATTTATCACTGGAACAGTTCGCGGATACCCCGTAATGGATGTTCGCAAGGTGAGCCCCTATTAGCGTCACTACGCATGTGCCACTTAATGAATAAGTCCCCGTCCTCTGATCCCGTGGGTCATTCATAACCTGTCAAGACAAGACAACCCTCGTTATTCCAAAAAATCAACTGCGAATTCCTGTACGGAACCAGCTACTTGCTGCTGGCCACGAGAACTATTTAGAGATTCCCGGATGAGAGTTCCTCCAGGAATTGTCACGTGGAAGGAAATTCTTGATGGATTGAATGGGTTGGTATGGCAGGTATGTGTCGGGTGCCATGCTGGTTTGCACTCGTGTTGTAAAGATTTTTACGGAGGGAAAGAAGGAAAAGGCTTGAATTATCACTTCCTTGTTTGGGTGTTTATATGAAATGTGAATAACGTAGCAACGCGACGATTAGAATCAATGTAATCTACAGCTAATCTGTTAATTCTAAAATCAGAGTGAAACCTTTTAGTATTACTATTATTCTGTAATTTTATGGTTACCTTTCATGTTCAAAAACAAATTATTCCGAACAAAGTTTTTGGAAAAAATTGCGAATTGCTTCTACCTAATTAGCTTTTCATTTCTGCGTTTTGGTGAAGAAATGCGAAAGTAAGGTAATACGGCATTTTACCCATGTTACGGACAAATTTAATTGATTAGGAAGCTGAAGGGGGGGGGGGGGGATCGCAATTACTAATTTGGCTGTGTCTGTAGACGTAGCAAGATGTGCTAATTTTTAAATAGGGCCTTTTAGAGTTAAATAATTCAATAACAAATAGATCAATTTGACAATCAAATTTAAATATAGTAAAAAGTGCTTTCAATGAGATAAAAAAAGTTTTTTCTAGGAAAGTAAGGAAATCAGAGAAATACTTTCTTAAATTGAATCACATGGAAGAAACATTCTGATGAATTGAAAGATTACTTAATTTTTTTCACTCAAATCTTTAGGAAAAAAGTTTCTCATGTACATAAAAGAACAATAAGGTCAATCCGAAGTCTTTTAATTCCTAATGCTAGCTTACACACAATGTTGTATTTTGTCGGAGAAAGACTTTTTATCCAAACATACATAAAAATTAAGCAATTCCGATTTCAGTTGATGTGGAGAATAAAAAAGGATTAGTGTTTGTTGCGTAAACAGCAGGAAAACCCGGACCATCTGTATCGTATCCCACCAGAAGAGGGAGAAAGAAGACGGAACTGTTGGAGACATGTGTTAGGGCGTAGTAGGACTGTGTTAGTAGGTTCATTGTGACATATATCACTTCTTGCCCATCTAGCTAGACTGCTGGTCTACACTTTTTTCACTGATTTCCTCAAAAGAAAATCCTGTATGTAATTTGACTTAGCGATGCAACCAGCCAGGTTGGGTTCGAAAATTCCAGAAAGCAATTAAAAATGTGTAAATTTTTAAATTAAAGTAGTTATAGTACTGTAGATCTGTTGAATAGCTTTGTAGACCAACTTTTTAAAAAACAACCAAACTATTTAATAGTGATGAAACAAAATGCTAGTGAAAACTTACAAAATCTCAGTGATAATTTAAAAAAAAAGAAAAAAAAAAGAAGTTATTTCAAAATATACATTAAATTGTATACTGTATCTATTAAACTCTTGAGACAAAATTTGTGAAATGGGACAGTTGATGATAGTAAAATTTCAATATTAATTGTGTAGAAAGGCATATAAAAAAATTATCCTTCAAAAATTATGTGTTTAATAGACATGGTGAAACAAAGTGCATTAATGCCCCTTGTACCAAATGTTCAATGTAACACGGATACCATTAGCCATTGTATAATCGATAAGAAAAAAAGTGCAACCATTTTATAGCGTTGCACAACATAACTAAATTCAGTACTAGCACATTTCGATTTTGTAATAATTCAAAAGAAGTCCTAACAAATTGCAAAATAGCCTTGCAGCCTTTCGCAATTAAATACACAGTCAAGCGAAGTGTAGAAACAAAGTTTCATTAAACATCATTGTAAAACGTTTTAGATTATATTATAATCATCGAAAAATAAATTTTCTTAGTGTACCAATTCCACCTTTTCTCCATTACAGAAGAGGATGTAGACCCTATATCTGGTTCCCTTTTCAACCGAGCTCTCGGCAACAGCATCCACGGCCAGCAAACGTGCACGCTACCCCAGCCGTACCACGCCGACGTATGCACGTACGCCCCTACATACGACAATTACCTCTACCAGATGAAGTCACGTGCCACCCCTTACTCTAGACCCCCTTACACGGGTGGGTACGGGGGTACACAACCCTACGGTCTGTACCGTCCCAAGCAGCATGAATACTCATCTAGGTGAAGGTACTCACTCTCTGATAGAGAGTGCATGTGAATATATATGTGAAAGTATAAGTACTCACTCTTTTGTAGAGTACTACGAATAAAATATAACGTACGCCCACACACACATATATGAGCTTGTGTATGAAAAACAAAACAGTGAGAAACATGGGACTTCCAAGTGCAATATAAATATGAGATGTGTCGTCCCGAGGATGTAAAATATTAAAATCCGTGCCTTGATTATGTACAGTGTGTGCTCTTTATTTTATGTTGTTTCAATAAAATTCTTTAATAAAGGTTCTGGATTCATTTTATTTGAACATTGTGATTTTTAAAGGCTGATATTTACACTTTTTAAGTGGCTGGAATGCCAGCTACACAGTGGATTGGAATGTCATTACCACGCGTTTATCGGAATGTAGTGGCGAATCCAGACACATCATTTGGGGAAGGAGGGGGGGGGGGGTGAGCTGGAGACAGCCTTATTATTTTTTTAAGCATAATTAGTTTTGAATATATTTGATAAAATTGAAATAGCAAAACTAATTAACACACATTTTAATTCATCTAAATTTTGTATTAAATGAAGAACAAACTAAGTCCAACCTTATAGCTTTTTTAAATTTTTTATCTAGCACCATATCATCAGGTATTTTTAAATATCTGTGGATAGATAAAAATAACAGTCTGTTTAACCTTATTTTGCTCATAGAATTTCGTAAATATGATTTTAACGATCGTAAAGTTAAAAAGCTTCTTTCTGCAGTTTCGATTGAAACTGACAGAATTCACAAAATTTTTTAATAGTTGACGTACATTCGGAAATACGTCTAAAGAACATTCTGCGAAAACATCAATGACTGTAGAAGGCCTTTCTAAACGATGGATAGAGTTCCACATTTCCAACTCTGCTTAAAATCGCTTTCATGGAACCAATTATTGGTATCAGTTTCTGAATTCCTGTAAAGTTTTTTCATTGGATAAAAATCTATCTTCTAAAGATGAAAGTATGCCATCTAAGTACGTAAAGAAGATATCTCGTCTGTAATACTCTTCAGTTGTTCGGTAAGGAATATTTTTCCTGTGACATTGTATTCCACAAATCCTTTTGGTACTCACATCAACATTTAAAGCCAGGACGATCATTTTAACTTCTTTATAAAACGTTCGAAATTTACTTTTTGCCTCAACTCTCGTTTTGCTTTAAATAAATTTTACACTACTAATCATACCAATGGCATTGATCAAGTCTAAATTTTTTCTTGCGTATTTTGGGAAATATTGTATTGTTGCGTTGGATGGGTTCGAAGATTTGAAGCCAAAGCAGATCAAAACTTGCAGAAATTTATTCCAAAATAATCTTCACAGATTCTCTTACAACTCCAGAACTTCTCATTCTAGTAGACTCAATACAGCTCTTTTCACAACAATAGAGCACAAAACAGTGCTAAATAGCCGTAAAAGACAATGCAATACAGTTCGCTTTAGAACTACTCGGAATGTTCACTGAGACTCAGTAATTCCAGTCAACTCACCAGTCAACTAATTCAGTCACTCAAAATCAACTAACTCGGGCTTATATAGGGGAGGCGAAACTTCTTGAAATTTCTAGAGGTAGATATTTGGAAAACTTTCCAGATCGTAGTCGAAAAGTCCTATACATGTACATGGGGACCGAAAATGTCTCCAAATGGTTGCCAAGTTTGGCGACATTTGGCGATTTCTCGCCAAATTTTGCGACAAAAATTAGTCGCCAAAACCGTCGCCAATTTGGCGATATTGCCATTACCATAATGTTAAATGCCCTGCTCCTTGTAAAACTCGCTTCCCAGCTTTATCTTTGTAAAACTCGTTATCAAGCGTTAAGACCCACATTGCTGGGAAACCAACTTAAGACGAACTATTGCACTGCCTTATGCAAAATGTACATAAATTTTCCTATTTACAAAATTAACACTACGAAATATTTACAAATATACAAAAATTCGTAACAGTATGTATAGGAAAAGAATACTTTAAAGTCCAAGCAAACAGTTTAATTAGGGGACTTTTTTTTTCTTGACTGTAAGTGAAAACTTAATATTTATTTTAAAAACATAAATTAATTTGAATACCAAGTTAGGGGAAAAAAGTTTTCAAAAATGTATATACGTGTTATGCTTCTCTCTGCCATTTGTGGACTTAAGAGTACAGTGTAAAATCGAAACTTGTTCTTTAAAGCAACGCCATATTAAGAATTTTTCGAGAGAAAAAAAATTATGAGGATTATGAGAAAAAGTTGTTTTACATAATTGTTCACAGCACAAGGTGTGTGAAAGGAGGAAGCAAAGCGAAAATGTCAGGTGTTCGGAGGATACGTTGAACTTCTAAGTAGGATAGTAAAAATTTTAATTCTTAAGCTCATGTTGTAAATTCGTTAGTGTAGTTGGGAAAACTAAAATTTTATGATCATTCGTTTCAATGAAATACGATTCTTTTAAAAGTAATTTACTTATTAATTGATTGTAAGATTAGTGGGAACACAAAATAGTCTTCACATTATTTTGAGAATTAATCACTAAAATTTCAAAAAGCGATGGTTAACTTCTCCCGCTCCTTGTTGTATAGTCTTCCACCAGTGGTTATAATGTTATGTAGCAACGAGATATTCCAAACTGATAAGTTTTTGTTTTGTTTGTTTGTAATAATTTTTCTACAGAATGCACGGAAGCAAGTGAAGCGGACTGTCTGACAATGAAGTGGTTACAACATCAGGATGAATCTTTTCATACATGTGCATAGACAATTTTTAAATGACTAAATTAACAAATTTCAATCGTTATTCTGTCGCAATTACTTCATTCATGCGCTAAGTTTAGTTTTAAAAAACAGCAACATGATTTTAGAAAATAAATATCTTATAAATCGGTATAGTCTATTGTAAAAGAAGAAACTAGAACATTTTGAAATGGTAGACAAGGAACTTAATTGAAATGTCAGGGGGCAGGAATGCAGGTAGAAGAAAAACTATTAACGTATACAAGTGCTCCCAATTTATTTGTATATCCAACAAGAAATTTACGCAAGTGTCACTCTGTCCTCTTTATTTGCATTCAATATTTTTGAAAACTTTACGCTTATGGTTAATAACGCAGTGGGAAAAAACTCCAAACTATATGTCTTATTTGGTTTCTGATAATTTTCGAAGTTTCCGAATAGCTTTTTTAAATCTAAATTAATCAAAACCAACTTATTATATTTAACCTGTAATTGAGAAATTTTATTAGATTCACAGGAAGTATTCATAGGAAGTGAAATAGGACCACTCATTGATCAGACATATAAAAGATGAGTGAGGTCTATAATAGCACGATATTCAGCTTGGCATAATAATTTTTACAAATAATTTTTGATTTTATTTAAAAAATAAAACTTAAGGTACATAAACAATGACATAAATTTTGATTTTATTGACTCTACCCCCATTACAGAAATTAAAATTTTACCTAAACAAGTTTTGTATTGCACATTTTTTTTATTTTTATTTTATCACTCATACTTGTGTCACCCAGTTCCAAAATTGTTATCCATATGCACCACATTTCTGAAATCAAACAGTTTGAAAAGTTAATCTTTTCCATCTAAACATTAAGTTAAAAACTGTGGGTACAGTTCCAGAATTCATCAAGTCTACAGCATCAACAGCTCAGTAGTCCATTATGTCCAATAACTGGACCAAAAGTCGTTATGTCCTATTGCTTTTCATTATTCATTTAAAGAATTAGTTCCCTTGGCGTTATATCCAAAACACCTTGCTATTGTTACGAATTTTTGTATATTTGTAAATATTTCGTAGTGTTAATTTTGTAAATAGTAAAATTTCTGTACATTTCGCATAAGACAATGCAATGGTTTGTTTCCCAGCAATGAGCCTCCCAATGCTTGATAGCGGGTTTTACAGAGGTAACTCTGGGAAGCGAGTTTCAAGGGGTAGGGCATTTAACATTATGGTAATGGGAATCTCGCCAAATTGGCGAGATAGAGCCAAGTTGGCGATGGTTTTGGCAACTAATTTTTGTCGCCAAATTCCAGATTTGGAGTGCCTCTTCAGTTACACTCTGATCAAGGAAGAAATTTTACCTCTGCTGTAATGAAAGGACTTTGTGATCTACTTGGCATTGACAAAACACAGACGACGCCTTTACACCCACAGTCGGATGGCATGGTGGAGAGGTTTAACAGAACCATCCTCAATAACCTCTCACTGATGGTTTCAAGAAACCAACAGGACTGGGATCAGAAGTTACCTTTGTTCCTTCTGGCCTATCGCAGCGCTATCCACGAGACTACCGGCTATTCCCCATCCCAGATGCTCTTCGGTCGTAACCTTCGTCTGCCTTGTGATCTGTTGTTTGGCCGCCCTCCGGATGCACCTTCATCGCCAGAGGAGTACGTCGAGGATCTTCAGGCACGGTTTGAAGATGTGCATAATTTTGAGCGAGAGCGAATCAACTTGGTGACGGACAAGATGAAGACCAGATACGACACGAAGGCTACTACAGGACATCAATTCCAGGAAGGTGACAAGGTTTGGTTCTGGAACCCGAACGACAAAAAGGAATTTCTCCCAAACTTCAGTCTCATTGGGATGGTCCTTACTCAGTCCTCAACCGGCTGAATGATGTCGTGGTCCGAATACGTATGTCACCAAATTCTAAACCAAGAGTCGTTCATTACGACAGGTTAGCTCCTTACTATGCCCATAGTGTGTAATCCCCATAGTTTGTAATCCCCCTTATGTACAAAGTGTATATAGTTATTAAGACCATGGTCACATGTGTATATAAATTTTTACGTTTATTGTTTATTTAATTATTTATTTATTTATTCAGTAATGTTTCTGTCTTTAAATTAGTAAGTTTAGTAAGTTTTATAGTTTAGTTATGAACACAGAGTGTTTGCTATTGCAGAGCTTGAGCCTCCTTTCCGGGAACTGTATTGCCCGGGACGTGCAGTCCTTGGGAGGGGGCAATGTTACGAATTTTTGTATATTTTTAAATATTTCGTAGTGTTAATTTTGTAAATAGTAAAATTTCTGTACATTTCGCATAAGACAATGCAATGGTTTGTTTCCCAGCAATGAGCCTCCCAATGCTTGATAGCGGGTTTTACAGAGGTAACTCTGGGAAGCGAGTTTCAAGGGGCAGGGCATTTAACATTATGGTAATGGGAATCTCGCCAAATTGGCGAGATAGAGCCAAGTTGGCGATGGTTTTGGCGACTAATTTTTGTCGCCAAATTTGGCGAGAAATCGCTAAATGTCGCCAAACTTGGCGACCATTTGGTGACATTCTCGGTACATGTATAGGTATTTTCGACTACTATCTGGAAGGTTCTCCAGACATCTACCTCTGGGAGTTTCAAGAAGGTTCACGTATGTTCTCAGGTCACCCTATAAAAGCTCAGGGAGAGCGGGTGATGCAGTGAGTTGTTGACTGTTTTTGAGTCACGGAGCTAGTTGTTAGCTGAGTCCGTTAGTTGACTGAAGTTAGTTGATTTTGAATCACTGAGTGAGTTGTCTCTCAACGTTCATTGTGAGAGCTGTAGTCCTGACTTGGGATACTGAGCATTCTAAAGCGAACTGTTTTGCATTGTCTTTTGCGGCGATTTAGCAGTTGTTTGTCAAGTTTTTAACTGCTGTTTTGTGCTCTGTTGAGGTGAAAAGAGCTGTATTGTGTCTACTAGAACGAGAAGTTCTGGAGCTGTAAGAGAACTGTGAAGAGTTATTTTGGAATAAATTTCTGCAAGTTTTGATCTGCTTTGGCGTCAAATCTTTCAAACCCGTACAATGCAACACTATTTTTTTTATTTTTTTTTATTAGAATAACATTTTATCAAAAGATGCCAGGAGCTGTTTTATTATTTTTAATGCAGTGTTAATTAATTTAATGATATTTTTTACAGTGAGAAAAGTGAAAATGACTTGAAAGTGAAACATGAATTTTTTCGCACTGCCTTTGAAAAAGACTTTAACATTAGGTTTGGATCACCTACTATTGATGTTTGATCATTTTGTCATATGCATATGGAATGACTAAAATTAATCAATGATATATATAAAAAGAAAGAAAAAAAAGCTGGTCTAAATTTCCACAAGGTCTAGTCAAAGGCATTTTAGGACACGCTTTCATTCCAGTTGAAAAACACGGAGAAACTCCTGTTGAACCAGGCACCTACCAAAGCTCTACCAAAATTGCACTTTCAGTTTAGGCCCCAGCAAGACAGTTATTCTGTTAGGCAAAGCACAACACGGCAACTGTTAAAGTGCAAGGCGAAATTGGATACAACCAATTAGTGTACAAAGATTATCTGCAAAAAAAAAAGAAGAAAAAAAAGGGGCAAGTCTTAAAATTTTTTTTAAAAAAATACGGTCATTAATAAAGGTGTTGTAAAGTCTGACAAATGGAATGACCTGAGGTCTCTTCAAAAACACTATGGGTCTGATTCAGAAATGCAACCACCAGCCAAACCTTCAGTTTCTCAAGAAACGTTTTAATGACCAAGAAGTTATTTCACATAGAGAAGACAACGACCAGGAACACATATTTGCGAAATATGTTGGTGAAATACCTTTAGAAGAGGATAATAATGGGAGAGTTTAAAAAATTTTAAAAGTTATATTACATTTTTTAAATTTCTTTTCCTTTGACACTTATCTTTTGACATAAGTCAAATGTGATTTGGGAGACAATAAACGAGGTTTGTAAAACTTTTATATTTTGTAACTTTAGTTTGTATTCTCATTGAATGGGAGAATGTAAATATGCTCCAAAACACGTTATTTCCATTCTTCAGTTAAAATTTTCTTGTATAACTATAATTTATTTTCATAGTTGAATACACGATCGAGAATGCTCATGAAATTAAATTTTACATTATCACAAAATTTGATCACATCTGAGCGAGTGCTTATTGTTTGCTTATTTATTTATTGAAGAAGGTTACACTTGAAACAATTTTATATTTTTCAAAGGAGCGTAGAGATTTTTTTCCCCCCTTCCCTCACTGGAAGAGTTCTCAAATAATCTTTTTATGAGTGGTCAATGAAGTGAGTAATATCCAATCAAACGTGAGGACTCCAAGCATCAATCATTGAACTCCCATTACAGCTACTTGACGTCATGTGTTTAAAAATTATAAGATGAAGAGGTTTAATGTGGCTCCATTTCGCAAGTTGCTAATGGCATCTCAATTGTAATAATTTTGTATATACAATAACAATAATGCAAATTAGTATTTCGATCGTTTAATTTGCAGTTAATTTCGTTTGAAATGATGTTTTTTTCCAAATTTGCACAAAGTTACTTAATTTTTATACCGCCGTATCGCAATTGGGACCATAGATTGTTTCAGTGTTTTGTGTTTTTGGTATTCAAATTATTGTGCGTTCAAGGTAATCTTTTGTTTAGTTCTGGTTTTTGCAATAAACGAGGAGAATGTATTTCATTTTACTGTTTCTTACATGTTTTTTGTTCCATAAATGATTCTTCTTCTTTTTTTAAATTTTACACTTTAAGGTGATTTATTTTACTTATTTGAGTTTCAACTTGCTTAAGTGTTTCTTTCAAGTTATATAATATAATAAAAAGAAATAAGAATGTGCGTACTTTTAAAAGAAACTAATCAGTTTTGAGGAAGTTGCACGTTTTTTTTTTTTTTTTTTTTTTTTTTTTAATTTTAAACAAGGCGATTTTCTTCATTAAAGATTTAGTATAACCATAAGTTAGTTTTATTTCGTCCTAAAAATCATCATCTTGCAAAACTGTTTCTTGCTTTCATTGGAGTGAAAATAAATTTGACTGTTCTTCTGGAGTGGTTTGTATTAAGTTTGTGAAACTGCAAGTAATGAAGAAAAGTAATTTAGACAAACTTAAATTTATATAAGTCGTATTTGCATGTAAAAGTGTAAAATCCAAAATTGTTGCCCATTCTGTCGAAAATTAAGAATTTCTGTAACAGGTGTTTGTTTAAAAAGTATACTAATAAGTATACTTTGTTAGCTACAAATAACTTACTGAGATAATAATTACCCAATTGCAATTTCAAATTCCAATAAATATTTGAATTATTATTAAAAATTTTCTCCCACACAAGAAATTGTTACATACATAATCAGTCTACTTACTCTTTTGACTTTTTCCATGGTAATATTTCATAAACTAAACGCACTTAAAAATGTTAAGCCTGTATTTTTAGGTTCTATTTGATGGGCTTGCATTATCAATAATTTTTCAATCAAATCAATAATTTTTTTAAACAAATTTGATTGTCCTGGTCTTGAGCACCCATTTTTTCTAATTGCTTGATGGTCTTCGGGAATTTTACCAACTTTATTAGGGTTTTTCTAGATCAGGCGATGTTTCTTTGTAATTCGTAGATTCATTTGGGGACAAAATTGAAAACTGTAAACCTAATATAATTCGAATCTAATTAAACGTTATTGCCAAATTCTTGAAACATTTTTGCTTTCACACACTTAACTTTACTGTCCCCATCTTTCATAATATGCTACAACAAAATTTCCATTTGTACATGTTTACAATAGCTGATTTTTCATGAATTACATTTCTTAATGCCAGTTTAGACAGTTCACCGTGTCTAGATCTAATTATTTTAACTTTTCCACCCATAACTAATATGCCTGTTTCAGCTGTTGATGAAGATTTACTTAAAGAATATTTGTCTTGAGCTGATAACACAAATTTTTTTTGTTTCCTTATGTTTGGAACTCATCACACATCAGTTAGTGATCTTTTTTCCCAACTGCTATTTACAGCAGTTTCCACTTTAATCGTGCCTTTTCCCCAAAGCATCGACTGATCCACTGGTGTAATCACCTTGTGATATTTCAGAAATAGCTAAAAAATTTAGAATAGGTAATTTTGATTTGTGGGGTGACTGTAGTTTCATCATTCCCAAACAAAATATTTTCATCACAATTAGTGGAGAATGCCTAAGAATTGTGATGAGCTTTGTCATTTTGGTATCACTTTCCAGTAAAAAAATCCCCACAGATATCTTAGAATTCTTGGAGAAATGTGATCCAGATGTGTATTCATGAATTTAAAGAGGATGGCAGAGGGATTTTCAGGACTAACATTACTACACATTAGGGTAGAGCGAAATTTTTTTTTTAAATTTCCAATCGGCAGGGGGTTCAAAAGTTGTATTTTGGGTTCATTATATTATCGTAAAGTTTGATCAAAATCCGTAAATATTTTCCGGTGCCCAAAGCCCCCTGAAAATTTGCTGAAAAATGATTTTTTAGCAAAAAGTATTCTAAAGGAAACATTCTGTATAAAAAATTTACAGAATCGGCAGGATACTGTAATAATATAATTTAGATGTACTAAAATATAGAAAAACATATTTTAAATTTGCCTCATATTTTGCAGTGCCTCCAGCCTTCTGTAATCGAACCAAGAAGTCAAATTTTATTTAAAAAAGTATTTCCAAGTTCGAAGAATATAATATTAAAATCTAAGATAGTATATAAGTAAACTTACTAGATTTTATTATAACAATCCATCTGTGAAAGATATTTACATTTACAACATCTTTATAAGGTAATTAATCATTTACTTGGGTTTAACTGTAGCTTGTTACCATCATCATTAGTGAAAGATCCATTACTAGTTAATTGAAGTTAAAGTTCATTTGAAATCTCATATTCTGACTTAGTGTTGAAACATTTTACTAAGGATCTTGATTTTAGTCTATTTAATACGAAACCATGATACTTCATTTCTCTGCATACACTTTCTGATGCTTCAGAGCCAAGTCGGATTCCACGTTCAACTGCTTGAGTGTGACAAAAATATGTCGCACATTCCACTGCTTTTCCATTGTTCACTGCACTCTTAATTTCATCTGTTGGGATATTACTCATTATAGGGGGATCACATAGGGACCAATTGTTTGCAATTTATATAAATTCAGTGTAATCCTCTGATTTGAAGTTAAGTTTTGGCACTTTAAAAATTCTAATATTTACGGTTTCTCTCTTTTGACTTCCTGTAATTAAGTTTCGAGATGAAAAAAAAAAAAAACTTTTTCGCTAAATAACATCATCCACTATAGATCGGATAAAATTATTAAGTCTCCCCATATATGATGTGTTCCTTCTGTAAGAGAACTATTTCTTTTCATATGAAACCATACTGTTGCATAAACTTTCATAATATACGTGGTAAGCGATATAAAATTTTCTGTACCTACATACAATCTCAAAATACGATTTGCAATTGTTAGCTATCTTGAGTGTGCAACAAGGTGTTTTTTCAATGATAGATTGGAAGAACATGCATCAAGTGATACAGCTAGACAAATATCAAATAAATATTTCTGGTCATTACTGAGAATCAAACTATCTATATTCGGCATATTCTTTAAACTTATTGAGACAAATTTCTTTATAGTGATATTCTCGCAGGATTTAAGGCTTTGCCAATTTGCCTGGAAAATGCTTTGGGACCAACTGTGGCACAATCCAATGCACATAAGAGGTGTCGTAAAGGCAGTTCGTTAGTATGTAGCAATTAAATGCCGCATTGTAATGGTCTCCCAAGCTCTAGCTCCAGCAAAACGAATTACTCCTCCTTTGTTATGAAACAAACGTTTCATAATCTATCATAATCATAATAGTGATCTAGAACAGACTTGTTCTAGATCAAGTGGAATAAGAAACAACAACAGATCTATTCCACTTACTTTTAGAAATTGCACTATGGATTCTTTTATAATTTTTGATTCTCTAGTTTTCACAGAAATATGGCCGATATATTGAGAGCCTGGTTCCTGAAAAAATGTAAAATGCTCTTTTTTCATTTCACTTGGATAATATTTCAATCCCTTCTTGACTTGCACTTTTGTAGTGTCTTTCCTACCATCATAGTATAATGTACAATCCTATTAGAGCGCACATTTGCAGATGTGCAATTTCTTCATTTCGAGTTCTCTGACGTGCTCTTCTAACTTTATTGCGGTCTATTATGTGTGAAATGTTTTCGTTTAAAATTCAAACTTGCTGGTTGTTCGAATGTAGTACATATTTCTGATCCAGTATTCAAGGTCAAATTATGGAAATGTCTGACTTAGAGAATAGACCTGAAAATATGTAGTCGCCACTCATATTAGGTCGATTAAACGGCGTGATGAGGCGACTAAATAAACTAATCAACCGGTCACCTTTTGTTTTTTCCCTACCCTAGGATTTTTTTAATTGTTACCGAATGTACCGAAATTTCCAAATCAATGAAAATCTCCCTTTCCTTTCTTGAAACCAAGTGCTTTTACGCTATTAAAATCCATTCATACATGATATGGATTCATGAGTTGACAGAACCGAGAATTCAGGAAAATCAGAAAAATTTCACTCTTCTAGAAAAAACTGGGAAATGTCAGGGAATTTTGAAATGTTTGAGTTTCCTTTCTTGCATTCCCCGTAAGGGTGCGGCAGCCCCCTTGTTGTTAAAAAAAAATCTTCAAACTTCAATCTGACTGCATCCTTTACAGGATTGATTATTTTTCTTCTTGTGTGGCATTTTTGTCTACAATTATTTTATTTGCATATTATTTCTGTTATATTTTTAGTTATCCTATAACTTAAGAGCACTGCCACCGGCAGCCTTACTGTTAAAAAAAATTCTCAAACTCCTGTCTGACTACATCCTTTACAGGCATGATTATTTTTCTTCTTCCCTGGTGTTTTTGTCATTAAAATATATTAGAACCTTGATTATTTGCATATTATTTCTGTTATGTTTTTAGTTATCTTGTAATTTAAAAGCGTGGCCACCGGTAACCTTGTGTTAAAAAAAATTCTCAAACTTCAATCTGACTGCATCCTTTACAGGCATGATTATTTTTCTTTTTGCCTGACGTTTTAGTCAACAATATATATTAGAACCTTGATTATTTGCGTATCATTTCTGTTATATTTTTAGTTATCTTATAACTTAAAAGCACTGCCGCCGGTAGCTTTACTGTTAAAATTTTTTCTCAAACTTCAATCTGACTGCATCCTTTACAGGCCTGATTATTTTTCTTCTTGCCTGGCATTTTTGTCAACCAAATATATTAGAACCTTGATTATTTGCGTATTATTTCTGTTACATTTTTAGTTATCTTATAACTTAAAAGCGCGGCCACCGGTAGCCTTACTGTTAAAAAAAAAGTCTCGAACTTCAATCTGACTACATCCTTTACAGGCCTGATTATTTTTCTTCTTGTCTTGCGTTTTTTGTCAACTGACTGCAAACTCAAACTTCAATCTGACTGCTCTATTGGAACCCTAAATTCCTTAATATTTCAAATTGATTTCGTCAGATTTTTTTTGTTTTTACTAACCCTTTACAGCGCTATGTTATAGCAACAAATCTCTAGGCATCCATCCATAAGTGAAAAAGCTTAGATCCTGTACTTGATTTTTTTTTTTTGTACTTTTATTGACATTTTATTAAACACAGTTAACTATGTTGTGTGTTTTTGATTTGTATGTTTGATACAAATCAAATAAAGATTTAAAACATCCGCCTTCTCCTCCAAAAAAAAAAAAAAAATCTAAAATCATTACTGCATACATTCAGGTAAAAGGTACCCCCCCCCCCCCTTCCGTGGCTAGGCCAGTGAAGAAAAAAAGATAAAAGACTGATGAAGTGGCTACTAAATTAAAAGTGGCTACTGGCTACTACTTGAAAATTTAAATTTTCAGGTCTATTAGAGTAGCAAGTGTGAGAGTATTTCATTTTGAATGGCTTGGATAAAAAAACTTACGTTTTTGGAAAAATGAAATATCTTTACTATCTTAACCTTCATGTGTCACTTTATATCTAAGCAGTGAATCAAAATTATGTTTAGGAAGTCATATAGTTTGAAATACACATATTGTTACCTTTTTTTTTTTTTCACTATCTGGTCTGTTTATTTAGAGGCAAAATTTGACTTTTGGACAGTTTTCAGATGTTTGATTTTTTACTATAAACTTTTTTTTTCTAATGTTGCTCATTAAGTAAAGTAAGTATAACATTTTTGTAGTTTAGATATAAGCTTGTTTTATTATTTTTGCAAATTATTGTTTTGGTTGTTTTGTATATGTATCCTTTATAAGATTATCTTTTCTGTCAAAAAATATAATTTACCCTAAAGCATATAGTTTAATTACAGACAAGCTCAACTCTAATTTTGTCGTTAAATTTACACATTGCCAATCATAGCGTGACTTTTATGTGAACGAGACTTTTTACATCTCAGTAAGATAAATTATAATCAAGTTAATTTATCCCATGGTCTAGTAATATAACTTTAGACCAAATTTTATCTAAACTATTCAATAGCTAAAAACTACAAATTTTCTCTAGGTGGTCTTTTTGCCCCTTCCTTAATTAAAGTCTGGATCTGCCCCTTTGTTTGGGGCAATCAGAAACAGTCTACTTTTTTTGTACTTTTGATATGTCCAAGACATCTTAGAAATACTTTATAAAAGAATTATCTTTCTTTTCTAAGAGAACTCTCCACTTCTTTTTTACTCTTTTAGTATTTACTGTACCATAAATGTACTTTTTTTACTTTTTAACTTGTGTAACAGAATATTAAGTAAGTATATGGTGTGTAGCTAAATTGAACAAAAGATCTCGGGGTAATTTTAAACTTGCTTTTAATTGCAGTTACTTAAGGGCATACTAACATTTAAATTTGAACAATTAACATAAACAGTACATTAGAGTACAATTCAAAAGAAACTAAGAATTTAATAACGAAATACCGGAAACAGTATAAATCGGGAATTAATCAACAACTGGTTTAAAACATAATTGGATCCTCCCTCTGTGGTTAAAAATAATAGAAACATAGGTAATTGTATCCTCTTAATAAAATTGTGGGTGTAAAGGAGGTGGCTCTATTTTCATTCATACTAGTGCTAGGAAAGCATCTGTTGTAGTTGTATAATTATTTTATTCACTTGAAGTATTGTTACTTATATTTTATGACTTTTTTAATTTTAAATTTACTTCATTAAATAATTCTCTTAAACTCATGTCACATCTGTTGCATTATATTTTATAAGTTTTTTTTTTTTTTTTTTATCTCAACTGTTATAATTGTATTTTTGCTCTTGATTACAGGTGTTTCCCTTTATAATAGTAAGTCTTAAAAAGAACTTTTTAAAAAAAAAAATATGATCATATTCCTGATTTTTGCCAGATTTTATGACTTTGTTATGAATTTTTATTTCTGCATTTATATATAGTGCTTTCTTATATAAACATACTTCAACAATGCAATTGTTAAGAAAACTACTTAAAGATTTGCAAGTATATACAGCAATATTTGCAGGAGGGGAAGGGTGTTATTAAAAACTAAATTAAAAATTGCATTAATTGATTTCTTTTTCAGAGAATAAAGTTCAAATTGCAGTGATTTAGGATTTATTAAAAAGCTTTTAACACAAAATGTTTTTGGAGATGTTTGACATTATTTTCTGTTAAAACATCCAATATTCAAAAGTTCATTGCTTTCGAAGTTGATAAAGATAAATTTCTAAAATTCTACAAAAAATTGTCAGTGAGATACTAGTCAATTGATAACTTTTAACGCCGAAATAAAATGGATTAAACGACTTTTGTTCGCTCTACTCTATGCGACATTAAAAAATGTTGTCCCCTTTACTTGTATGATGTGTTAAGTTAAGTGTTGAGTAATCTTTCTTCATTTGCATTTCCAACGTTTTTTAAAAATATAAATGAAATGTATTCAAAATATTTTTTTTTTTAGTATTGATTGATTTTTCCAAGTTGTAAGAATTGTATGTAAATAATAAATGATATTTTACAATTTTTTTTTAATATAAAATTTGGATATGCTATTGAAACTAATATGCAATCCTGATTACCTTTGCAGGTCATGTAGAAATCTGTTATAATGTTCAGCCCCCTAAATTTGCACCTGATGTGCACAATTGTTCGTTAGTATGCAGCCTTAAGTTTGAACATCTTGTGACAGGAATGCACAATGAAGAACTTGCATTGTGTTATAAAAGTAAGTTGTACTAAGTTGACCATACTTTTGTTCTATTAAATTTTGTGCAGCGATTGCATCAATGGACAAGAATATATATACCCATGTGCAACAATTCAAATCCCCTTTGTTAATGTGCAGGGGGGATTAAAAATAAAGTGCAGTAACACCAAATAAATGTTTTTTTAATGAAGATGCGAATAATGTATCCCAAAATTACAAAACGATTCTTCTTTTGACAAATTTTCCTTTTTATAAGTTTTTATATAGTTAACATATTTTATTGATAAATGTGAAGTACTGATTATAGTTTACCCTTAGATTCTTCAATTGCTCTGTCCTGTAAGACTCATGTGGATTGCCGTCAACATTATATTGGTTCATTTTGCAAACTCATTCCTTGCCTTTGCAAAGCTGAGCAAAGTGTAGAAGAATCTTATGTTATTCGTTCGTCAGTTCGAATGCCCAAAATCAGTACATGTGTTGGTAAGAGCTAATTACTTTTACTAAATAATGTTTTGCACACGATAACAATTGGATATATATTATCTAATGTATTTTAAGTTCAGTAGAAATCTGAATTTTTTTTTTTAAATAAATGCACACAGAACATCGTTTTTTATTAAAATAAATAAAACACACTTTTATATTTATAGTACCAAATGAAAGCAACTTTTAAAGTGAATTTCAATTTATATAAATTAATTATAGAAAAACGTTACTGCTGTAAAATATGTTTAAGGTAGTAGTCTATTAACTTGCAAATTTTTTATGTCTTTATTGGAAACTTTTTTTTTATGGGAAAATAAAATTCAATGTTTTTTATTATTATTATTATGTTATTATTGTCATCTAATGGATAGAAGAAAAAAAATTTGCCTTAATTTTGCGTTTTTTTTTATTATTGTTATTGATCAAAGTAGACACCTAAAAAAAAGGTAAGTTGCTGGCCCCGATGATTTAGGCTCTTAAAGACATCTGAAATAAAAAAAAAATCAAATTGTTTATTAATCTATGGAATTGTCATTCTCGTTGGAACTAGGATTATTAAATTTTATCAGAAAATAACAAAATAGTGGACTTAAAAAAATAAGTGATTTTTTTCAGGCACAAATTGCGCTCTAAAATAGAAAGTTAGGGATGCAAAAAAAATATATCCTACTCCCAACTAGAACTACTAATGTGTAGAATAATGTGTAAAAATTTCAGAGCAGATAGTGTTTTTTTTCCGAACGAAAAAACTTCGTTTCGAGAAAAGTGCGTTTAAAGTTTCAAGATACTCAACAACAGTAAGACTCTCTCAAATATTTATTATAACTTCATTAATATTTCGAATTTCGGTCTAAAATTTTTATCATATACTCTCATTGTAACTCTCTAATTTACTTTTGAAATAAGTAAGGGAATAAAAATCGATTTTTTTTCAACCCCAGTTACCGGACTACTACCTTCAGGCAATCTCAAAATTTCTTTTGCATTTGATAAAGCTAGGCACTCACGATCGATCCATCAGACCAGTTGGCACTGCATTATGTAAAATACGCATTGTGTGTGTGAAAACCAGACATAAATTCATTGTAGCCGAACACCGAAATAAAATTACAGCCATTCTGAAATCCACAGCATTATTCCAAAAATCCATTGTTCCACCTCTTCGTGTGTGGAAAATTTTGTCACTCTTTGATAGGAAATTGACCTGTTTTTTTATACATTTTCGCGATGAAAGCAATCCATGATTCTGTATCGCAATGATTCAATTGTATGAATTTTAATACATAGTTGATATTGTCGAAATTGTTAACCTGCTTGAGAGTGGAGGATTTATAATTCATATCTGAAAAAAAATGTAATTCTCTGAATTAATTAAAACTATTATATTAATGCTTAACTGATGTAAAGATATTAATTGATGCTTATACTAACATTTCTGATAAAAAAACAAAACTATAAAGCCGTTAAAATGGGTCTAAGCTTCGTGATTCTATGTCCCAGTCACACTTGTAAGCTACTTCATTACTTGATTGAAATAACAGTAATGTTTTGAAAATCTTATGAAATGAATATTCTGTTAAAAAATAAAATATATTTGCCTTTTCCCCAATGATTTAAAGGATTTGTGTTTGGTGATGAAATGGAAAATTATGTGATAAACAAAAATCTATTGAAACTTAAAAGTTATAATTTTTTAAACTTTTGCCAGTTTGCATATATATCTGAAAACATCACTTTATCAATGATTTTAAACTTTTTGAGCAGTTTCAATGAAGTACATTTCGTATTGTTGAAACTTTGAAGCTAAGATTTATAGCTTCTGAATATTCTTCCCTATTTACCATTTAAAAATATAATATTTATTTCCTCATTGCCTGTCGATAATTTTCTGTTTCTGCTGACGCAAAGCCAATTGACTGACATTTTATGACAAGATATTTTATTAAATCGTTGATAGTTTACAGTACCCTAAGAATGGGAAGAAGCATGCCTTGTTCATTTAACTTTAAGAATGTATTTGTATAATTTCATGCATATATAATTTCATGAAACAGTGCAATTTACCAAAAAACACTAAGGTATTGTCTCATAGGTAGACAGATTTTTATGTCTTTTTCGTCTGTCTTCAAAAATTTGGATTTCACTGGGGTCTAGTTTGTGAAGCAAATATGACATTTGACCAAACTAGTAAATTTTTTTTACATGCTTGCCCTGGTACATTAAACTATTCATGTAGCTATTTTTTTTGTTTGTTTGTAGTTCCTTCACGATCTGGCAACCATCCAGACTTGCCAATAGTTCCCTTTCCTTGGAGGACTTTGCTTTATGTGGCCGCAATCATTTTTCTATTTGCTTCATGCCTTGTTTGTTTGAGGTGGTTGTCTCCTATGTAAGTAGAGTTTCTTTTATTCGAGAATTGTAATAAAAAAATACAAAGTTATTGCATTTTTACTTTTTTTATTTCTTTAAAAATGTTCCAGTTTAAAAAACATAAAAATTGAAGTGTAATGTGACATTCAAATATAGAAACGAACACACATTAACTTAAAAAGGCTTCTTTTCTTCATAAAATAAGTATTCTAAAGCAGTTTTCATATATTTTTTTCTATTTTAATACTGAATGTAATACTATTAATACTAGAATATTATTATAATATATCCAATATATCATTTCCATCATCATTTCTTTATAATATTGAAGTGTTTTTTTAATTATTTTGTTCATTAACTATTACTATTTTTACAATTACTTTACTGAAAATTTTTCTTTTTTATCCTTATTATTAAAATTTAAAAAAATCATGGTTACTGTTACTTAATCAATGCTTGAAGTAAAACTTACTGCTTACTTTTTGATAATTGATGCAGGATTATTTGAATAAACTATTTTAATGTTCTTAAGTGTTACTATATATTGTTTTTGTTCATTCAAAATTAGAAGCAAATGTAAACTATGAAGGAGCGTCAAATAAAATATGCCTCTGTATATGTATAAAAAACAGGGAAGGCACATACCACAGTCATTCTGAAAAATCAGGGGGGGGGGGGGGGAGAGAATGGTGATAGGGCCCTGCTCTTTAATTAAAGTTTTTTGCTGTAAAAAAATAATTAAAAAAAAAGTTTGGTTTGACCTATAAGGAAGGTGTTCAGTTTTTGAAAATATGGAAATATCAGTGATTATGGATATACAGAGATTCAAAAATGCAATTAAATCATGCAATTTAATTTCTTCTCATTCAATAGGTAGATTCAAAAACTGAATTATCGTAAAAATATCACTAAACTGGCCATTTTTTAAATTAATGAAGATTTGAAAACGACCAGGGTAAATTATACTAATTCATGCAGATCCAAGACAAATTTTGCAAAAGAAAAGTCGTATTTTCCAGGAAAACGCATAAAGAAATTTATTTTGGTGCAATAAATTTTCTTAAATTTAGCTTTTAATAATTTACATTTGCATTCTTGTAAAAGTACGGGACACTGGGAAATTTAAATTTTTTCCTCTCTGCACTCCCTAAAACAGCACATACCCATTTTAAATGCACCACTGGCTTGTCAGATAATAGATTTTTCTATCCATGTTCTCAATATATGATGTCCAACCTCAATTTCAATAACATTCTCCAAGCCCCTCTCCTCCCAAATACTATTAACATCTTCTCTGTGCAAGAATCAGGTCCTTCCAGCGAAAGCGATCCACTCGGGAGGGCAGAGAAAGGCAGTCTCCAGGTGACGACTCAACATTGTTCTGTCCCGTTCCAAGCCAGAACGACAACGCCTCGACACCATTCACTTACTACTTCCCAAGGGGGATGCCGCGAATATATCGCGCAAGCCCTAGAGGAGCAGCGAATGCGAGCAGGGCTTCAAATAGAGCTCGCTATGTGACGTGTGCCCAGGCTGAAGGAACATTGTCGAGAACCCTCGCCAATCAAGACAAACCACCGCCTTATGAAACTGCAGTTCAGGTATGTTTGTTGCCCTCTCTCATTTAGCTTGTTTTGTTAGTTGTTTTATTTAACATTCAATGTTGTATCCCATTGGAGCCAACTTCGCTAATACTATCAGTTGAAACTTGGCCGTATATATCTAATCTAGTTATCAATAGAATATTCCTTGATGATAATTCACCAACCTGATGACTGTGGAGTTAGCGCTCTGGATAACTTATAATCAGGGAAAAAATTGAGTGTTACTGGGAATAATCAGGGAACTTCAAAATAACTTTTCTGTGGACACCCTGTTATTGATTTAATACAGTAGAGCATCAATCATCCAAATACTGATCAACTGAAACATTAGTTAACCGAAAACGTACCAGCCAGCAATTTAAAATTTTTTTTCCTAAACTTTAGGCTTACTAATTATCAATTTATGTTAAGTTAGTTTTAGACATTTAATACAAAATATATAGTTTTGTGTCACTGTTCCTTTGTATTATATTGCTTTAGTATAATTTTTTTTTTTGTAAATAATCCATAAATTCGAAAACCTCCAGTCTCCAATTTCGGATGATCAATGTTTTAACTATGCTTACAACCCAAATTTTCCAATGTTGAAACACAGATAATTTGTTAACTGAATTTTAAAAGAGGAATTCACCTATCTAAAAAAAGTTAAAAATAGGATACGTCTCCCTTAATGAGGAACTTGCACAAGTGAGGAATATGAATATTTTTGGTATTTTTTAGTGCTATTTAACGAATTTATTTGAGCAGTGCAATTAGTTTTTATCTTTATGCTTTCAATTAATAAAAAATAGAATTTGAACATAGCTAAAATCAAAGCAAAAGTCACATGACCAAAAACGCATGAAAAGCCGTGACGTAGTTACACTTAGATAACCTCGAAAATACGAGGAGGAACCTCACTCCCTCCTCGTCTAAAACAGGTTTTAGACTGATTCATCATCTGCTCATTGACGTCACACGCAAAAGTAGCTTTTTCCCACCGAATCGCAAAGTGAGAAACTAAATATTTTTTTAACTATAATATCCGAGCTCAAATTTTTTAAAAAATGGTATTGTTTTTCATGATTTTTTCTGTACTTTTATTTAAAAATAAAACCAAAAAACATGAAAATTTCTCATTGCTGAATAAGTGAATAAAATAACACAAAAAATTTTATGTTTTCAACTTTTTGTTTTCTCTTCACCCCATTTTATTAAAATATTTTGATTAATCATTTTCTTTTCAGTTGCCACCTCCAGCATATGACGAGGTTGAACGTGCAATTATCGAAACTGGGAATAATATCAGACAAAACAGTCAATGTGTTGAAGTTCACACGCAACCTTCTTGCAGCACTTCTACACCTGCTAATACTTCACCCCAATCATAATCCATGGTAGAAATGGTCAATTGTTTGTATATATTATTACATCATACAAAACACAACCGAGCGAATTGTTCCTGTTATTTTTTTTTTAAATTCATTTGAGTGGTTTTTGTTAGTTTTTGATTTTGTGTTTTATCAGTTAGGTGCTAATGTACTTTTCTGATGAATGGTGTCAGTTCCATTTGAAAATTATGTAGTTGTGTTTTATTTTTTAAGACTGACAGGGGATTTCGATTTGAATCTGCCTTTTACTGTAAAGTAAAAAAAATATAATAAGTTTTCTTTTCATGGTAACCTTCCTGTACGGTATGGTAACGTTCTATGGCGTGGTAACCTACTTATGTATTTTTTAGTAAAATAAGTTGGTGTTACAAACAATAAAACACATTCTTAGCTTAGTAAGGAATGGTTTTAGTATGTTTGTATGTTTTTGTTGAAAAAAAAGTAAACACAAGCGCAGCTGACATGAAATAATTTGCTGCTCTTTTAAGATAATTTGCCGACAAATAAACTGAGTAATTATTTTTGGATATTTGAGCCAATTTATATCTGTTTTACATGTAATAAGAAGTGGACCATTAACCAGATGTCTTTTCTCTGGTTATTTTAGATAAAGATATTTTTAAAAACTAATTCTATTTTGCACTATACAGTATTATATTTTGATGAATAAAAACGATCAACAAAACCCTTTAAAATAAAGCTAACCAGCAGGGTCAATGATGTCCCTGCTTGGCACCCAATTAAAATCACATCCCAATTTTAAGGTTGGAAAATTAGCATTTAATCATTTGCTTCAACAATAAAAATTAAAAAAGGGGCCAAGTGTTTATTGTATACTTAACTATTATCTAAAGCAGTAGTTATCTGATGATTTTATCCTTTTGTGAAGATATTTTAATGCCATTTTAAGTAGTTATTGTTTTATGTGGAAGTGTAAGCATATTGAGGATTGTTTTAATAAATTTTGATATTGTAGAAGAGTTTTTGTAATTTTAGTACCAGTATGAATATGCGAGATATTTATACAGTTTTCTTTAATCACATTTTTAAGGTTGGAAAATTTACTGTATAGACTATTTATTTTACAAGTTTCTTATACATTCCACTTTGTATCTCTTATAATTTTTTGAAACTAAAAAGTATGCTGATAAGATAACCATTTATTTCATTAACTTTTGTTAAAGAAATTAAGCTATTTTTTAATATTAATGGTGAATTTAAAAATTCATTGCTCAAGTTGTATTGTGTTCATACTTGTTTTAATGCATTTCATAGTTATGTGAAAACTTATAACAATGCAACTTCACAAGTTTATCTCTAATTTTTTTAAAAGTATTTTGTGTGTTTTTTCGTAACTAATCGCAATTTTTTGTTTTAGTTAGTGGTTGCATTGTTGCTTTATTTTTTTAGTAAAACTTCCTAACCCATGTTTTATAACTCTAAGGGTGCCAGGTATATTTTAAAATTAGGAACAAAAGTATATTGTGCATTTAATATGACGAAAAAATATTATCTGCATGTTTTTTCCAGGACAGTTTCCACAACACTACTAAAGCTAGAATATACCGGGTAAACTTATAAGCTTGCCCCCCTCCCATTTAAATGTAGTATGAAATGTTTTTTTTTTTTAAATCAAATTCAATTGAAGATGTTCAACCTATTAAAAAATTCAATGGATTAAAGTATACAATATCAATGCTGGTGAAAACATAATTGTATTTATCAGATAAAATTGCAGGTTTTTCAGAATTGTCAGTGACTTCTGAATTATTTATATTTTAATTCTTGTGTTAACAAAGAAGTATTACTACAAAGATCACATATTTTTCAGTAGATTTTTGTACTTAATTGCTTTTATGTGGATCTACATTCACTTCTAATCATTTTAAATTTGAATCAATTGTACATGCATTCATTATTCCTTATGTTTATTGGATATTGAAAAATTACTCACGTTGCCTTTTTATACATTTCTACTAATCTAAATTATATCACAAGAGTGTTGGACATTATCAGAAGTAAAATATTTTTAATTCACAGCTGCACGCTATTTTTAAGCACATGCAGCTGTTTATATCAACAATTAAAATTTTTACATGCCTTTTCAATATTGAAAACAAAATATATATTTTGAATTAGAAATGAAAAAGTATATATTTTTTTTGTATGGCAGCTTAGAGCTAAAAGATCTTTTATATACATTTGGAATAACTGCATTCCCACTTTTTAATCTGCTATCCGAGTTTAACACTGCATTGTGTGAATTTCAAAGTACCATTTCAAAGACTGATATGTGATAACCTATGCAAAACTTTTTTTTTTATTTTCTTCTGTACTTAATGAAAAGGATTTGTATAAAGTGTAAATCTGTCTTATGAAAATATTGTGATTTTTGATTCATGTATTAAATCTATCAGTATGTATTTAGAGCAGTATCAAAAATAAAGGTTTACTTGTATGTACTTTTAAAAATCTCAAAGTAATTTTTCCTCATCACAACATGCATTATAAATAATAGTTTTAATTTATTAGTAATCATTTACTATCTTATTTTTAGCCATTTAAAGTGTATTTCTTCATAACACCACAGGATTCATACTCATTTGCAGAAAAAAAGTTCCCAGAGTTTTCAAAGTCGTGTGTTTCATCGCAGAGTTAATTATATTTAGCCAGATAGATATAGTCAAACCTCGATTACACAAATTCTTCCAACAACTCGATAAAAGTATTTTTTTCCCCTTAAGAATAACTTTCTGCAAGTCTATCAAATAATTCTGTAACTTCAATTCCTCAAGTTAGGGTTAAATAAATAGCACGGAAGAGTAGAATTTTTTTTCCAGAGTAACAACGACTTTTCCAGGTTTTAGTGTGAATATTTTTTCTTCCCCTGAGGCGTATTAACTTTGCACCAAACCCCTATTTAAATAGTATAATTGAAGCACAATTTTAGTCTAAGGGTGTAGACATGAGTACAGCTCTCAAGTAAAACTTCACGAGAAGACCGCCACAAACTGTAAAAAACTTATATTTTAATACATTTAGATAAACTATATTATTAAATACATTAAAAGAGTTATACTATATTGGTATGTAGCAGTCTTCAACCCAATATTTAATTTGACAATCGAAGAACTGCAAAAATCCAGTTACCTCAAATTTATATAATTGCGTATTTATAATCTAGTGTAAAATTCTTAATAAGCTCAATACGTTTCTTTTACACACAAGTACAATAAAAATTGGAATATTAAAGGATATTTTATACAGAAAAATTGGACAATTACGAATAATGTTTTTCTGTGTCAAGTCAAGCCTGCCACAATTTGGATTATGTCACAAACTCTCCAAGATAGAGTATCGCTTGAGTGAAAGCCTCTAAAAAAGGGATCAACGACTGGAGCCTTGAAGGCTACAGCTATCGCTTTATCAAGAGACTTGGGGAGCACGTTGGTGAAAATCTTGTAGATCATGAATCCAAGAACACGGAAAACTCAGCAAAAACCTCGGTACAAGTGACCATTAGACTGGATAATATTTTAAAGATAGTGATTATTTTTTTTAGCAGAATCCTTGGTATAAGCACATACATGCCACCCATGCCTAAAATTTTTTTAATTCAATATTTACATCAATCTCAAGAATTGCAATTTTTATTTGGTCAAAAAAGCGGAAATCCTGTTTTTTGCAAACAACGTAAAATACATATGAATATTAAAAAGTTGAGGTCTATCGTTTGAGCTTTTAACGGTGTACAAGATCCTTTAGGGCAGCTTTCACTACTAACTTTTAAAAACGGGCCATATTACTTATGTTGGAGGTTTTTGCAGGCCACAGATTTATATCAAATACGGCAATTTATATTTTACTTTCACAACATATTTTTAACGTTAGAAATATAATAATTTAGACATCAATATAAAACATTTCTGAAAACTGAAATAGTCAAAACTTTTTTTTTCTCTATAATTTTTTTTTTAAAAATTACTACTACGGAAAATATTTTACGTTATATTCTTAAATTAAAGCTTAAAAAAAAAGTTAATATTTCATTACTAGTGTTTGATGCTACTATTGAATGATAGGGATCAAGGGACTTTTTTTCATATCCAAAACTATCCTGGAGAAGAGACAAGCATTCATTAAAACACTCCCATCAATCAGATTTAAAAAAGCAGAAATCCAACCGATTCATTCACGAACCAAGGAGAACCTAAGTACAAAAAATAATAAGAAATTGGGCCATTGGTAAAAATTAAAAAATTTACTTTTGTATTTCTTTTATCTCTTTGGCAGTCTTTGGGGGGGTGGGGGGGAAGAAAGCCTTGTAGTGGGGAACACTGTTTTGGATAAAAGTATATATTATTTAGATCAATAAAAATTAAGTAAAAGAAAGTCCATACTGCGAAATTTGTTGCCTAGTGGCGATTGCTGCTTTAGGTAGTGTTTACAGTACAGTTTTACTTGAAGTGGAAAAAAAACTGTGAATGAAAATGTGTGAACTGCTCTCGACATTTGTATGTAGGGAAGTGCTATGAACCAAACCACTTGTAATTTTTTGCTGCAATCCAAATTTTTCTTGCAATTTAAATATATCATGCTTAGAAAACTGTAATCCTAAATGTCGAAAGAGAAAAAATTTTAAAATTGTTTCTAGGTGAATACCATTCAATTTATTTAATTGTTACAAAGGGATTTTTAAATAAGTTTGCTTAGTACTTTAAACTAAGAATTAATAATAAAATACGATTATATGACTTGTATGCTAAGTTAATGTCTCAATTTTTTTAATGTGATGACGTATTATAAACACAAAATTTTAATAATTCTATTAGACAGTGACACCACAATACCAATTTTTAGATTTTTATAGAAGAATAGTTAAATTTTTCATGGAAAATTAAGGTGTTTCAACTAAAATTTGTTTAATAAGTCATTCTTTTGGGATAAGTTAAAAAAAATGTCATTATTTAACTATGAAGAGGACGATTGAGTGGGAATTTAGACCTCAAGTATGGCTTAATATCATTAATATAAGGTGCCATTTGAGAGTGAGCAAATAATTGGCCTATTCAAAACAACTTAAATTGACTTCCTGATATGAAATATTAAAATTTTCTGATGACCATGGTATTCCATTTCAGAGTTGACTTCTTTTTTTGTTATTTTAACAGATTCGTTATAGCAATAATATCTTGATAGATTTCAAATGTTTATCAGACAAACACATTATCTATTCTTATGTTTTTTTTTTGCATCCCACAACCAACATGTGCCCATGATTGGCTGGCTAAACAGGAGAACATGTGGAATTTGAATTGCATAAATAGAGCATTATCCCTTCCTATTAAATGGTGGGTTATCATTTTCCTTTACCTGGGTATCTGTACCTTCCAAGTCTCATGAAGACCTTTAGATTTTTACCAGAGACGGATACATTTTACAAAATTTATTTACAAATATCTTCTGTCTGATATTTTCACACTTCACAAAATTCATGATTGATGACCAGTAGAGATATTGAAGAGAACCTTGGATTTCACACCATTGGCTCACAAAGGATCACCCATTACTTTTGGATTTGAGAGCAGCGATTGCTTCCAAATTCACGATGAAAATGAAACGCAGTACTGTAATCTGAAATCGCAAGAGGGAAAAAAACAACATTTAATAGGAAATTTTTTAACAGCACATCATTGTAAATTTGATCAATTTAGTAGAAGCTCAAATATTTAGCTTTAAATTAGTTGAGAAATTTGACTAATTTCAATCTAGTAAAATGCAACATTTTTTTATCAAAACGATTTGCTACCAAATGTTGTTGAGGTACTCCTTAATTTAGCTTAATTATATCTAAAATATCATGTTTCATAAAAAAAAAAAGGTTTCTTTACTGACAAATTGAATTGACATTGAAGGAAAATAGAAATTTTTAAAAAGTATATAATCTTGATATGAAAAGTAAAAAAAAAAGGCACTGAAAAATTTATAATTTTTCTTACCTCAATGTTAGAATTATTGCTAAGCTTATACTTGCACCCATTCAACACTGGTTTTCCATCAACAAATATTGGCTTTTTACCTTCATTTGTTAAGAAGAAATCACCACTATTGTCCATTTTTATAAGACCTTGTCTACGAGAAATTTTCCATGATGGCCCTTCAAGTGAAAGATCGATATCAACACGATTATCTTGAGCTGATCGTCCAAACGTAACCTGGAAGAAAATTCAGAAATGACACATGCTATTTCTTAGATTTAATCGAATATAATGTAATAACCAGTATCCCCTAATGTAATTACCATTAAAGACATTTTTTTTATCTAATTGCAAAATAAAGGATTCCTGCATTGATTTTAATTTATTGTATTACATAGTGGTTTCTTTTGAGTAAAATATTTTTACAGTTCCACAGTGGCCACAACGTTCAGGAAAAAAGTTCCCTGACAGATTTCTACAAATTTTCCTGATTTTACAGCAATTTTTTTTTCAAATATCCTCAATTTTTCCAGTTGTGTAGACACCCTGATCAAATAAAACATGTATGCTAAAGAGATAACATGAAAATTTTAAAAAACTAGTTTGGGTAGTAATGAAAAGTTTAAATTATTCCGTAACATTAATTTTTAAAAAATTACCATCACGAATCTCTGCGTAAACGGTGCCAAAATACAGAAGAACAGGAAAATGTGTATGAAATTTTTTCTGATTTTTGAGAAATTTTTAAAAATTCCCCGAAATTTACAGGTTCTGTGGCCACTCTAAGTTCAATGGCAATGGAGAGTTAAAAAGGTTGTTACATGGTCTATCTATAATATAATTATATATATTAAATATCATAGATAATTATTTTTAAGTAGCCCCTGTTAAAGGAAAAGGTCAATTAAAAAAAAAAAAAAAGTGCTTCTGACATCAAAGCAAAAACATGAACTTTACCTTTAGAATGAACCAAAATAAAATGCATTAAAGAACATGACTCATACCATTAAAATAATCAATTTAGTTCTGGTGCCTAGTATCTGTCTTCTAAAATGGTGTAAGTCGTGTAATTTAAAGAGCTCTATTTGAATTCATTCTAAAAGTAGTGTTATAAAGGAAACATGACACCACTCAAAATCATCGATGCGTTATCAATTACAAGATCTTTATTCAAGGCATTCCAAATAGCGAATGATAAGAAACCTGCGCAGCGAACGGCGAACAATCTCCCCCTCTCGCCAAGTTTCTCGCCAATATTCGCCACACACACCACCGGTGAACAGAATGTTCACCCAATTAAACATATAATGTAAATCAAAGCAATGAAATAAACAATCAAATGAAAATAAACAATTAAGATACATACTTAAAGATCTCGCAACAAATAAATTTTAAAATTAATTAATAATGTACTCTTCATTAACATAAATGTGAAAAATAAGAACGAATTAGTTTAAGAACATCATGTGATTTCTAAAGGATAAAGCAATTGGATTGGTTTTCTGAAGAGACCTTTAGAAGTTTTAACTAAACAAGATCTAACATTATTGTCTCTTCTAATATATATCTCTTTGATTACCCCAAGTTCCCACAATAATTTTGACTTAACATTCCCTTCAACAATCACCACATCATTTAATTGCAAGTTTTTACGAAGAGATGGGGGATTTAAAGTTATTAACAGTCTTTAACTGGAGTAAATACTGTTCTTTCCAGCGTCTCCAAATTTGTTTCAAAAGGAGTGTCTGGTAAGTCTTTCTCCTTTGGTATGATTGCTTGGCCGATGTAGAGTCAATCAGTTCGATGAAATGTACAGGGTATTTGGAATCACCATAACCTAATTCGAGGAAGTGAGCCGGCGTGAGAGGTTCTGGCTCCCCTGGGTCATTCTCTACATAGGTTAGAGGTCGATTGTTGACGATGACTTCAACCTCTGAGAGAATCGTTGAAAGTTCTTCAAATGTCACAAGTGCCTTGCCAAGTATTTTACGCAGTGGTTCCTTTACAGTCTTAACAAGGCGTTCCTAGAAGCCACCCCACCAAGGGGCACGTTCAACTATGAATTTCCAGCTGATACCTTTGTCTGCGACGAAATTTTGTAACTTGCTGTCTTTCAAGATGTTAGTGAAATACGTCAACTCTCTTTGAGCCGCTTTAAATGTACGAGCATTGTCGGAGTAAATCACTTGGCAATTACTTCTTCGTGCAAGGAACCTTCGAAAAGCAGTAGAAAACATTTGTGGACATGTCCGATACTAGTTCCAAATGAACGGCGCGTGTTACAGCACACGTAAACAAGCGACGTAAGATTTTTGAGTATCTTTACTGTTCTTTACAAGGATTGCACCTGTAAAATCAACACCTACGATTTGAAAAGGAGGAGATCGGGTAATTCTATCTCGTGGCAACTGACCACTCAGTTGATCAGCTGGTTTGGCATTATATTTTTTGCAAATGAGACAGTTGCGAATGACCGTTTTAACTAATTGACGGATTTTAGGTACCCAATAATGTTTTCGAAGTTGAGTCAAAGTTGCGGATACACCACAATGACCTATTTCTCCATGTTCTCTAGTCACAAGTAACTCGGTAAATTTACAGCGTCGAGGAAGAATTACAGGATGCTTTTCACCAAAGCATAACTCTGCTTCGAGCAACCGTCCAGTAATTCGTAACAAACTGTCTTTATCCAAATAAGGCACTAAACTTTTTATTTCCGAGTTATTCTGAAGTTGCTTGTTACTTCTTAAAGCTGATATTTCAGCAAAATAGAATTCGGTTTGAACGTATTTGATCCAAAAATATTCAGCATTTTGTATCTCATCTGCAGTAAGATACAAGTTCAATGATTTATTTAAGTTTTTAACATTGTTCACAAATCGAAAAATCCATGCGGTTACTCTCAAAAGTTTTTTAAGACTGCTGAATCGTTCTATGTCGACAAGAGATTCCTTCGGTTGGGTAACTGCCACATGCACACTGGAACGAAGTTCCAATTCTTCAGAACAAAGTTCCGAATCTAAAATTGGACGATGAAGATTTGGCTAATGATCAGGTGGTAGTCTAAGCCAAGGTGGACCGTTCCACCACAGTTCGTTTTGCACTAAATTGAGAGCAGATGTACCACGCGAAATGAGATCAGCAGGATTGTCCTTTCCTGGACAGTGTCCCCACCGGATCGGGTCAGAGAGCATTTGGATTTCTTCAACACGGTTTTTGACGTATGGTTTGAATGTTGAAGAATCGCCGCGAATCCAGTAGTACAAAATAAAAGAATCTGTCCAGTAGTAAATGTTGGCGTCGAATCTGAGGCAAGATGATACCTGTTTAGCCAACCTAGCTGACAATAAAGCTGCTGTCAATTCAAGTTGGGGCAATGTCATTGACTTCAAAGGTGCCACACGACCCTTCGAGCAAATAAAACTCGTCTCAATTTCATTGTTACGAGTAACAAAGCGCAAGTACAATACTGTGCCGTAGGCTGTCTTACTTGCGTCGGAGAAACAGTGTATCTCAAACATTGATACATCTTGTTCTAGTTCACCTAAATAGTACCGAGGTATCTTTATCTCAGTCAAGTCCTCAGCTTCGCTACTCCACTGCTGCCACTGGTGGCGTAGCTTTGGAGGAAGTTCCGAGTCCCAGTCCACTCCCAGAGTCCAAAGATCTTGAAGTACACGTTTCAGTTTGATGACAAATGGGCCGATAATCCCTATAGGGTCGAAGATACGCCCAACTACACTTAGAATAAATCTCTTTGATTCGATTTTACGAGACATAAACTTCAATAAGTCTTTCGGATCAAAATAAATCAAATCTCTTTCTGGATCCCAAGAAAGTCCTAAAACCTTAATCGGTAGACTAAGATCAACAGCAACAGTTTCAGAGAATTCTGGCTCAACCCTTTCTTGTTGCCATAACAAATAAAGTTGCTTCGAGTTAGTTCGCCACTTGCGGAGTAACATGCCAGCATCACTGAATATTTGCAAGCACTCCATGGAGGTACGTAGAGCGTCCTGAACATCATTTCGGCCGGATATGACGTCATCAACATACACAGAGCTGTTTAGCAAATTAAATGTATGAGGATACTGTTCCTTGTATTTTTTGAAATGATGTTTTAAAGTTGCTGCAAGCAGGTATGGACTAAGCTTAAGTCCAAAAAGAACTCTCGTGAAATTTAAGACGTAGGGATCATTTTTTAGATTATTAGTCCAGAAGAAATGCGTGAAATCTCGATCAGCAAGGTCCAATTCAATTTGAAGGAAAGCCGATTTCACATCAGATGTAAAGGCCACAGAATTTTCTCGAAATCTCAGAAGCAGTTCTAGGATATTGGGATGCAAATTTGGTCCCGTATATAGACTTTCATTTAAAGAAATGTTTTTATCTTCGTGAGCTGAACCATCGAAAACGCCTCGAAGCCGACTTGTGGTTTTGTCACTACGTATCACTGCATGATGGGGTAGGTAAAATCCCTGACTATTCGACAATGATTCACAAGAAGTACGCTCAACGATACCTTCCCTAACATAATCATCAATTACATCCTTATACTCACAAAACAACTCGTAATCACATTTGAATCTACGAACCAACCCCTTAAAGCGTTTACGCGCAACAAACTCATTATTTTGTAAAGCCTCTCTCATACCTGGTCTCCGTGGCAAACTTACGCGATATCGACCATCTACGAAACTAATTGAGTTATCAAACTCACTTAGTACCTCTTCATCTCCCTTACTCCAAGACACCGAATCCTTATCATGTATCCCTAAACTTTCAATCTCCCAAAACCTTCTTAACTCAGCCGAAACAGATTCATCTTCACTGTGAATCAAATGCACCGAAGTACATTCACTCTGCTCATCGCATCTACTCTGAAGAGACCATCCCAGACTGGTGTCGACAGCAACCAATGATGAATCAAGTCTTTTTATTTGATTTGTTAAGGACCAATAAAAATCTGAACCAATTAACAACGAAATTTCACAACTCCCAGTTGATTCACTACAACTAAACGTCAATCTAACACCTCTCGATTCCATTTCCTTCCAAACTTCTGGGTTCGGAAGACTAAGTGTCGCCTTAGAAATTTCCTCAATTTCCAATGCCTCGATCACAGTCTCCTGCCCATTCAATACATTCCTTAGTCTAACTTCTACCTTGCAACAAGTTTGATTTTTAGGAGTTTTTGATCCGAACGAGTAAATATTTAGCTTTTCCAAACCTATTTTTTTTAATCCCAATCTACGGGATACATCTTTCTTAACAAAAGTCTTTTCCGATCCATTGTCAAAAAGACAAAATATTTTATCCGATGAAGTGCTACAGATAATTTCTACCTTAACACATTGCAATAAAACGCCACTGCAATTATTCATAACAGAATTTGAAGTCGTCGATTTAACGTCAACAGAGTTTTCTTTCAAGTCTAAATGCGAATTTTGTTTTTTAGAATTTTCTAACTTGAAGCAAATAGCGCGAGCATGGCGACCCTGACAGTAAGTACAAACAATCCCTTTGCAACCCTTTACACGGCAATTAGTGTTGCAACATAAAAAACATCTACGTTCCTTAATAAGCTTATCCCTCTTTTGTTGAACGCATAAATTCTCACACAAATCAGATGAATGAGTATTATTTTCGGAACAAAATATACAACTAAAATGGAAAGCTGTGAGGAGTTCGGTTGCAGATGCGCTCACAGTTGATTTGTTATGATTTGAAGAAAATCGCGAATTACTCTTTTGTTGAGTCTGGGTTAAGAATCTAGGCGCCCTCTCCGAGAATTTATTCGAATGTGAGCCTTTGATTTGTGACTCATGTGATTTTACTAAAGCGTCCGTGCGCTCACGACTTTGAACTTCATCGCGTAGATATGATGTTAAATCAGTGATTTGGGACGGCTTATCTTTATAAATTCAATTGAATTCTAACGTCAAATTAGGGGGAATAGCTTTCATAATTATCGGAAACAAAAGACAACTATAAGAATTAGGAGATATTCCTAGCGTTTCGAGTCCCCTAATATTTAATTCCAATTGATCATACAGATTTCTTAACGCGATAACATCAAATGATTTGCGAACTGGGGTCAAATTTAACAAACTATTCATATGATAGTCAACTATAAGCTCCTTACGTCCGAATCTATCTTCTAGAATTTTAATGGCTGCGGCATAATTTTCCGAAGTCGGCGTTAAACCTCGTATTGCCAATTCAGCTTCAGATGTGACAACCGATTTTAAATAGCAAAATTTGTCCACATCACTCAAACTTGAATTTTCATGCACTGCTGATTTAAATCTAGCCCAAAAACTAGGGAAACTACTTATATCTTTGCCTGAAAAAGACTCTAAAGTAAGTTTTGGCAAGCGTGGTGATTTGCTAAAGCAGAAGGAAATGAGCTATTTACAGGAAGTGTTACGTTTTGCTGTTGTGTTTCCCGCGAATTTTGAATACTAACTGAACTTGGAATCGAAACCGATTCTATATAACGCTCAGCGCGGGTTTTCCAAATTATAAATTTATCTCTATATTCTTCACGAGTTAATATTTCATCTTCCAGATTATCGATATCTATTAAACCCTCGACTTCCTTATCGAGTTTACTTAATTCCTCAAATTTAGAAATTAACTGTACATATATTTCATGTACTACTGTTTTGTCGGCAGAATTATTTATTTCGGATTCCAATTTATTAGTTTGCCTTGTCACAATAGACGTTATGACAGAACGAGTCTTTTTAAACCGAAACACTTTACAAGCAAAACAAATATTAAAATGACAATACCATACTAATCCAAAATGCAGCAATCTAGTACAAATTTCAGCTCCACAAACAGAAAACCAATATTAGAATCCACTCTAACTTATTAATTACTTTCCTTTAATCAAAAAACGAACAACTTCAATTTTCGCAACACCGACACACGAATCAACAAAAACAACGAAATAAACCGAACAAAAACTCACCCCAACATGCAGCGAAAACATGCGCCAATAATCCAAAGTGGTTAGTATCACTCACAACACAATAATTCCCAACAACACAACATTTCCCAGCCTATGCACCATTCTATAAAGGAAACATGACACCACTCAAAATCATCGATGCGTTATCAATTACAAGATCTTTATTCAAGGCATTCCAAATAGCGAGTGATAAGAAACCTGCGCAGCGAACGGCGAACAATCTCCCCCTCTCGCCAATATTCGCCACAAGTGTTAATTATTCTGTCATCAAAGTGAATTGACTTCAGTTACATTTTTGCAAAAGACTTTTTTCATCTACATTGATTGAATAAAATTCCTGTAACTTTTACATTCTGCAACTTTTAAAGAAAATTTCCCTGAAAATCACACCACCTTTTTAAAATCCCTTACTTCATTGGAACAATTATTGCAATGTACACTAATCTCCAGTAAAGTTAAAGAAATCAACTATAAAACAAACTATAGTTTATTTAGTTTGTTTTCCAAAGACGTTTTATCATGTTGCTACACTGTCCTCATTTAATTTACATCTCAACATAAGCAGTAGAATAAAGAAACCAGAGTGATGTTACAAGTATTGTAGTTCATTATAAATAATCTAACGTTTTCAGTTTCATAATATAAAGATAGTTTCATGAAACATTAGTTTTCAAGAATCTTTTTTTGATTATGTGGTTGAAATAGCATTTTGCTAGGCCTCACTTTGAAGCAAGGCTTGTTTGCTTCATGAATTAAAGTGATTTAGTAGCAATCCCAGGAGTTGCAGAGCCTTAGCGAGTAAGGGGCATAGCCCCCTAGTTTAGTTTAAAATACGTATTTAACACCAAATGTCATTTGGCAAAAAAAACAACATACCTCTCTTGACTGGATCAGGTACCTCACAATCCGACCTTTTAAGACGGCTAAAGTCTTGCTATCAAAATCTGGAACGCTAATACCTATGAAAATTGTTAACTGAATTTCATTCTTATATTAAAAAAGTAATATGGAGCAATTCTAACATATGAAGCTTTGGAAAAATAACTTAAAATTATGAATATCACTTGCATCTACGTTAAATATTTGGCAACAGGAAGACATATGAACCATTTTCGAAAAAACATTTTTTGGACTAAGGATCTTCCAATTGTGGAGATTATCGAAAAAAATTGATATCGATTTTTCGACTCCAATGAATAATTTTTATTATCTTGTATTATGTAAAGGATAATTGAAAGTAAAGGACTTTCTATCCAATTACCAAACTTATTTAATGTTTTTTGGCATTGTTTTCTTGCTTCAAGAATAAGAATTGTCTAATAACAATCAGATTTATTTTTGTAATATATACAAACACATGGAAAACTGTATAAACTTTTTTTGCAGAAGTATTTTACACATTCTACTATATACTAAAAGAAATCTTTCACAGTAACAGGTTAAAAAAAAATCCAACTTATATTGAGAGTGTGACTGACATTTATTTGCTAAAAATAGTTTCATATTCATACTTTTTAAGAAAAAATATTAAAAAAAAAAATCTGAAATTTAAAAATTTGTTAGAATAAGTCAGAGGGCGTAATTTGTTTTTTAAAAAATTTAGGTAGGCATTTTAGGGATAATTTTAAGAATATTAGGAATAATTCTGAAAATTTCAGGGATAAATCCAAAAATTTCAGGGGTAATTTTGAAACTTTTAGAGATATTTCTTTAAAAGTTTACATAAGGCTTCTTTTCAAAGATTGTTTTAGTATCATAAAAAATGCCAATTTAAAAAAAATTGAGTGCCAAACTACTTTTTATCAAAACAGTATTATAATCAAACAATTATACCATTTTGACAAACGAATATAATTAAATCCACTGATTGAGTTTTTAAGTAACATTCAAAGTACTTCAAAAAGAATATTGCTTCAACTTTTAAACTTAAACTAACAAGAGTTTATCTACAGTTTAAAATAGTTTGTCAATAATTAAAATTTCGAAAAATACTTTCTCTACTGGAGGAGCACAAGGGTTTTAAAAAAATATCGGGGAATTTGCAGGTTTCAAATTTTTTTTAAGAATAAGTAAACAATTTAACTACAGTTTTAGGAATCAACAAAAATTTAAGGAATATTAAGAACTTTAGAGCAAAATAATTCCTGTAATATAGATAATATAATACATGGATAAGTTACATTGCTCTTACCTGTTACACAATCAACAAGAACTTGCCATTTTGGAACTTCATTTTCTAATTGCTTAACTGAAGTCATATGCCTTCTGCCAGTATTCACAGTTTCTAATTAAAAATAGAAGAACATATTCATTCGACTTATAAGGTATTTCAAGTACATTTAATTCACATGTCATTCTAAAAAAAAATCTGGCATTCTAATCCACACACGAGAGCGACCTTCCCTCATCAACTTACTATCTCGTATGCCAGTCATGGGCAACATAGATAAAATTTTAATATAGATAAAATCTTAAGAGATAGAAGGAAATGTTAAAATTTTTTAAGAATTATTAATAATGAACTTGGTACTCGGTACAATACAGTCAAACCTTGTTAACACGAAACTGATGGGGGTCGTCAAAATTTTTCGTGTAAACCGTTTAAAAACTTTTTCATCTAATTAATGCAGATTTAAACAACTAACTGTATGTGTATTTAATACTGTTGTTTCCCAAGACATATACAGTCAAACTCTGTTAACCGGAAATCGCTTAACATGAAATCCTGTTTAATGCAAAGTAAAAGCAGGTCTTCATAGTTAAAAATTAACATTAATTTATTTGTTTAACATGAAATTCGGTTAATGCAAACAATTTTGGTGGCCCTGTCGACTTCGCGTTAACGAGGTTTGACTGGATAACTTTCTTAGAATAAACTTCTCAGACAAACCAGTAACTTTTAATTTAAAAAAGTCTGTTATTGGTTTTTTCTTTAAATTTTACTATTTCTAAATTATTTAAAGCACATGAGGCATTGTCCTGCATTAGGAAATGTTACAAGATTTCATTTAAAAAAAAAAAAAAAAGTGGTTTAAAGTGTAAATTTTTTTTCATCTTAAGTGGGATTTCATTAAGTGAAATTTGTCATTAAACAAAAAAATTAATATTAAGTTTAAGCTTTATCATAAGAAAAACTGTTTTTATTTTGCGTTAAACAGGATTTTGTGTTAATCGATTTCACGTTAACAGGGTTTGTTTGTATAATAAATAAATTGATTCCTCTCCATGTTTATGTTGTTTTTTGACAAAATACATTCTTCTTCTTTGATTTTGTAACAAAAAGATCTGGAAAATACAAATAGTGTTTAAACAAGGCAAGTTTTTTTCCCCACAAATGTTTTTATATTTTTGTTATATATTTCTCTAAAATTGGCAATTCATTTCTAATTGAAAAGTAAATAAATACCTTCATCTAGCACAGCATCTTTGGGATCTCTGGAATAAAAATTTAATTCAAATTAGTAAGAAAAGGCACTTTTATAAAATTATTAAAACTGAAAATGACTATTGTACTTACAGCAGTTCTGAATCGTCTAATAATTCTTCTGTATCAGAAAGGGTTACTAGATTTTCGGACAGCAAGGGTTGTTGACCTGACAAAAAATATAGAATAAATTTAGACATGGACATAAATTGAAATTAAGGGTGGAACCAACAATTGGTTTAAATGCAAGTTTTGAAAGTTTGTAAGTTATAACTAATTATTAGCAAAAAAGATGCTATATAAAGGGTTTTGTAAAAAAGGAAAAAAAGCATATAAATACTGAGAATTGACTGTGTTGTACTTAAAACAATTGGTTGAACTAATATAATTAGTTTAGTTTAATAAGTCACTTAAGTAAACCATAACAAAATTAAACCCGGGCTAATGTATGAATGCATAAATGCTATGATGGAACAATTCTTTACAAGACTCTTTTAGTACTAACCTAAAGTGTGATCAAAGTACCAGATGTATTATGAAATATCTTTTTTACAAAACTCTAAATCGTACAATTGTTATTTAGTTCAAAAGAATCAATCTAATCCAAAAACGCATAGTTTCTAGCTGAATAAGCAAACATATTTGAACAAAAATACCGGAGGCACAGTGAGTTTTCTATAAAATCTAGGTAGAAATTTTAGAGATAATTAAAAAAGTTTTAGGGATAATGCATACAAATTTAGGGATATTTCTTTCAAAGCTGACGTAGGCTTTTAACACAGACATTCTCAAAGCATGTTTCAATACCGGCAAAAAACTGAAATTTAAAAAAAAATTTAACAATAAATAATTAAAATCTCAGAAAAGATTTTCTCCTCTGGAACAATACCTGGTTTTTTTGCTGGTTTTTGGAGGAAAGTTGATGAATTTTTAAAGTTTTTAATTTTACTAGGAATTATCGAAAAATGTAAGTACAATTTTAGAGAGAAACAAAAATTTAAAAAATATTAGGAATTTTAGGGCGAATGCGAACCTAAAAATAATTTTTCTAAAATATCTAGCTCTAAATAAGCTAGCAGAAATCCTGTATTGAAATGCAAATGGCTTAAATAAAATGAAAGAAACAATTTGTTTAAATTTTAACCTTATTCACAGAGGAATCAACATGATTTATCCTGACTGTTTCAAGCCATCGTAACTTTTTAACAATAGAAAAATAAATTTAAAAAAATACCCTTAAAACTGTAAATGATCCGTAACAATTTTATCGACTAAGAAGTGAAAATATACAAGTAATTGCAAGCAATTTCATACAACTGTTTGTTGTTCCTCAATGTTATCAATGGGATATTCAAACACAAGTGTCTTGAAATGCATTAAAAAAAAAAAAAAAAATTCAAGACATGGTAGGTCCAGGTGTTGAGCAGGACAACCTTACCAATTCACAGTTGGCCAAATGTGATACATAAGTGTTGTCACCAATCACACCAACAAAGCATTTCAGATTACACATTCCTACGTGATTCTGAGTCAATTTGATAACTTCTGGTTTTCCATACTTTTTTTGTTATACATCCTAATTTATTTTTGAAGATCCACATTTACCAATGCTCAACAATTCTTCAATACTTACTAAAAACATGAAATTATATTACTCTATTGTTTTATGGTTTGGTATATACTACCTAGTTTGAAAGATGTACTCGCATTCAAAACTAATATTATAACTCTGGAGAAAATTACATAGTTTTTAATTGCAGGGTGAATTGCTTTAATTAAACTTACATACATTTACCATTTAACCATATAAACTAAAAAATTAGTTTAGTAGTTTGGCATACAGAAAATAACTTTAACTGTAGCCTCAATATATTTCAATAAAATAACTTGGAATGTGACATTCACAGTTGTTAAACGGCTGTTTTCACAAACGTGCGTGTTACGATATACGTAACAAGTATTGATAATATGACTCCACTTAACGACTGAAATCTCCCATTGCTAGATTGATGACAGAAGACAAAAAAAGCTTGCCAAGTAAGCATTTTTCTATAAACAGAAATATCACTGTTGGAGTGTAAACCTGTCACTAAATATTCAAATTGCATTACAATATCTCTGCTTACAGCCACAATGTGAGTTTCCTTAGTGTTACTATGGAAGCATTCTTCCAGTTGAATTTTAAGTAACCTTATCTTATTGAAACCTTTAAACAGAAACATGGCAGTAGCATTTATCTTATGGGTTTAAGAAATTGACTTTGTGTCGATGCTTCTGGTTCTTTGCTCGATTTTTGGTAAAGTAATATGTCTTGACGAAACCTTTCAACTGACATATCACAGGTGTCTGTAGCCATAGTAATTTTTCTCAAACAAAAATAGCTTTTGGCTTCTCTTTAGTTTAATGCAGTGGTTCCCAACCTTTTTAGTCCAGCGGTCCACCTATTTTGTAAAAAGACTTTGAGGTCCACTAACTTATGGAATATGTGCATATGAGCATCAGTAATTAGTAAAATATACTGTACAAAAAGGATTAAAAAATAAATTTTTACTAAGAAAATAACTTTATTGTATTCACTTTTCAGTCACAACTACAAGAAAACTAAAAAACAAGTGATAAAATAAAAATCAATGGGATTTGGGACATTGTTTGGACCCCACAAGAGAGTCAACATCTAGATTAAAACTGGATATTTTTAGCCAGGCTGTTGAATTCACTCATCATTCGCTCGTGAAACCATAAAAAAAAAAAATCGAATAATGTGATTGTTGCTAACAAATGACAGACTTGATTGTTCCCATCTCTACTTCTTAAGCTCCTTATTTATCTTGTCTTAGACCCTCGACCAGTGTCCATGACCCAGTACCACACTACTCGCGTTCCACTTAATGGCAGTGGTTCAAGAGTTGGGAACAGCTGGTTGAATGTATCAAAAAGCTTAAATTATTAGATAGAAGCATAAGTTTTGTTAAAAATATATTCTTACCCCTTTGATCGTGTAAAAGATTATACTGCTTCATCGTGGACCAATGAGTATGTAGGGATTTAGGAGTTCTTGCAGGTAAAAAAGTTGGTGCATTCGAGTCTATAAGTTCTTGAAAAGTTTCAATAGAACCTTTATCCTTTAAAAAAGTTAATTATGAAATAAAGTTACAAAATACACTATTTATATGGCTTGCATCTTTAACAATTTCACAGCATTTAGTTGGTGTTAAACAGGTGAAAAGAATTGTGCCATTAAAATTTACAAAAAATATGGATTAAATGCCAACTCTGTATTAAAAATGCAGTTTAGGAATCTCAAAAAGGTGTTATTTGGAAGGGCTTGTCTTAAGCAAAATAGTTAGTTTTACAATTTAAAAATTATATTTTTCAAAACCATTTAACAGTTATATGGCAATTTAATATAAAATACATTTATTCTTTGAACCATATTTTCTCAGCATTTTAACTGGCAATAAAAGACGATATTTTCAGAATTATACTATTTATTGAACAGCTTCCTTTGATTTCCTCTGACAAATTTCTGAAAATCTGAAATTCAGTAAATGCACAAAGGAGTCTTTTTTTTTTTAAAGGGAAAACCAAAATTTACTTACTGAAGGCACCATAGAAATTAATTTTTCTTCATCTTCACTGAATAATACATTAGATTGTGTATGAGCAATAATTTCTGGATTTAGTTGTTTAATAGCAAACATTGCAGGCCTGAAAAATAGAAAGTTTACTTAAGTATGCATAAAATAGAGGTAACAAAATTAAAAGTGGACATCAAAAATTCATTGCCGCATTTCTCCAGTCATTTATTATTTCTAATTACTATATTCCCTTCCCCCTCAACATTTTAGGAAGAAATAAGCTAGATTTTGTAGAGCTATTTACTATGAAAGACACTGTGAATTTAATTTTTTGATACTGATTTCACTACAATTAAAAGGTCTAAATTATAATAAAGGGAAGAATATATTTAGAAAATACTACTCATAATACTAAGTTCTAATTTTTTTCCTTAAAATTTTAAATGGATTGCTATATGTAGTAAGAAATAATGGCAAACATTTTATCAGACGCTAATCTAAAGGGGCAATTGATTCCTTAAATAAGTTTGATATAAATAGGAAAAGTAAAGTACAAAATAGAAAGCAGAGTGCATAAAAAAAAAAAAAAAAAAAAAAAAAAAAACTAAAACTAAAAAACTAAAAGAAACAGACTTTTTGTCATACATAAATTGAAAACCTTGAACCTTTAAAATAGTGTAAAGAAGTGCACTAAAACAACCTCAGGAAGTAGCTTTTATAGTTAATTTAAATAAATTTTTACTATTAAAAGAATATTGAATCTTAAAAACATGCTTTTTTTAAAAAAATATCATAGTATAAAAAAAACAAAAACACTTAAAAAACAATTTACAAAGAAGTCATTGCAACTTGTTGATAAAGAAGAAAACTTGAGTGGAGATATTTGTCAGAAAATTAACTGAAATTGTTTGAAATGGTAATCCCATAACAGAGAAAACCTATTGACATATACAAGTGACACAACCAGCTAATATCGGTGCAGGTTTGATGCCTTGTTATTTATACTAGTATAACTATTTTAACATACATGCAAGTATCACAAATTCTTCCTCCTAAACCAATTGCCTCTTCCTATCATATTGCCTCAAATAATTTTTATATTAGCAAGGGGCATAGTGAGTTTTCTAAAAAAATTAGGTAGGAATTTTAGGGATAATTCATAAAATTTCAGGAACATTTTAGGGATATTCCTAAAAACTTAAAGGGTAGTTCTTAAAATTTTAGGGATAATTAAAAAAAAATTAAGGATATTTCTTTTGAAACTGATATAGGCTCCTAACATAGACATATTCTTTCCAAAGCTTGTTTCAATACCGGCAAAAAAGTGTCAATTTTCAAAAAAATGTAACATCAAACAAATTTTTAGCAAAATAAAAGTTATATAATTAAACTATTATACTATTTTGACAAAGATGCAAATTTAATTAAATCCACACTTCTCATCGGGAGAAAAATTGGTTTCTTTTCGTGGGTTTTGGAGAAAAATCAGGGAATTTTCGTGTTTTTAAATTTTTTTTTTAGGAATTATCTAAAAATTGAAAATCTATTTTAGGGAGAATCAAAACTTAAAGGAATATTGGGAATTTTAGGGCTAATGTGACTTCTGTAGTCAGGAAAGGACTATCAATCATTCCTATAACGCTTAGGGAACAAATGATTAAATTTTCTTTAAGACAGAGGGATTAGAGAAGGGCAATAAAAATTTACTCACTTTGAAATCGCTGTATCATACAGAAGAGCATACCAACGCTCTTGTACTTCTCTCAGCAAAAATTTTGAAGAAAACTTTACTCCTCTATGTACAGTTTCTAAATCGTTTGCCTAGAGTTATTGAATACAAAATGATTTTAAGATACAAAAATATTATAGCTAAGATTGAAAAATAAATCTAACAAACATGTTCAAATGCAGGCTCTTCGAATAGAAAAAAAAAAGGGGGTGGGGGGAGGCTCTATTTCTAGATGATATGTAAATATTGCCAAGCTAATTTAGCAAGCTTTTTGTAGACGATAAAATTCCACATTTAGCAAACCTTTTTACACTGCCATGTGCAACAGCGATTTTATGGTAACTCTAATTGGAATGCGTAGGAGATTAGAAGATTTTATTGGTAGACATTTTGAAATTTTATTTCGGAAAACAGTGCATCGCTGCAAAGTTTTGGCCTTGTCAGCAACTTTTCAAAATCAAGCCAACCCATACACGTAAACTAGGAATTTACAAAAAAAAAAAAAAAAAAAAAAAAAAAAAAAAAACCACGAAAAGACGAAATTAACATAATATTTTAAAATTGTGATGCATAATTTTAATATTCTTCCTATATGTTGAACACTTTTTTGATAAACAAGTTTTTTCATTAAGTTCTCAACTGTGCTTTTTTATAGTGCTTTTAGATAAGACGGATAATTTTTTAAAAGTTTAATTATAGAATAAAATTAATTTTTGAATCAATACAAATACATATACAAACAAGATAAGTTCAAAAATTCTATGCTTAAAAAAATCAATATGCTGCAATATCAACATACAGCAATTTTATCATTGGCCTAGTTTTATGATGAACAAGTTATAGGAAATGAAATGGGAATCAATATAATTTTTTTAAATATATTAAGAGCACCAAAAAGGAAGTTTCTTCATGTAGAAGCAGGGGTCTATCGAGGTTTTTTTTACAGGGTCCTATTTTTGTGAAAAAAATATTAATTTTGTGAAAATTTTTCTATTTTATACATTTTCAGCAAATGGTTTGGCGTCCATGACGTCACTTCCTTAAAACCAATATGTGGGCAAGCGAGCTGTTTTTTCCTTTTGGCATAAAATAAACTTGGTAATTTTGTAATTGGTCTGTTTTCAAACTGGAAATATTATAAAGGTTCAATTTTTTTGACTTGGAATTTTGTGAAATTTCAGTTTGTTGGACATGGAATCTAATCTTGATTTGTCCAATTCTTGATTATGGTATTTTGTGAAGGGTCCGTTTTTTAGACAAGGAATTTTGTGAAGGGCCCTTAGAAGGACCCAAATTTCCCTCTGCATAGACCCCTGAGAAGGAATATGAAAAGTATTTTTAGAATTTCAAACAAATATTTAAGTAAGAATGAGGAATAAATTTTAACTCTTACATACAACTATAAATTACTACAACTATATACAGCAATTAATTATGGCACAGATATGGTTACATTGTTCAACATTTTATGTTAAGAAAAAGAAAACAAGTGTACCAACTGATTCAGCACAATTTTATGAATGAGTGCAGGGTAAAAAAATAATAGCTAACGTTATATTACCTGTTGAACAGACAAAATTAAAGCCAGATCATCTGCAGGTTTCCATCGACTAACATCCTTAGCTAAATGAGTTTGACCGCTCTAAAAATCAATGATAAATTAAAAAAAAAAGAATTAAATAAAAGGCATGAAATATTTTTTAAAATATAACTTTACAGTTGAATATAAATACAAGTTGGAAAAAGCATTAAAAAAATTTGGAATTATTGATTGTTTAATAAACAATAGTTTAATTTCTGGGTGATTTAGAAAATGGAATTTCGAAAACATTTATCTGTAATCAGTCAAGTTCCTAGATTTTGGAGCTGGGTTTGAAGAAGCCAAAATTATAAACTGAAGCACTATAAAGTTATTTTGGAGCAGACAAAAAGGCCAACTTCAAGCAGAATATGATAGTTTTGTAGCAGTAGAACAAATATGAACAACAATAAGTAATTTTAAAGCAAAAAATTTAATTTACAGAACATATTATATTCATATTTTTTAAATAGCTTATTATATTTATCATTTCCGATTTGGTATGCAATAAAAAAAATTCATTAACAGTAAAGTCAAGACATAAAATAAACAGCTTGTTATAGAACTCATAAACTTTTTCACACTTTAAAAAATAATAATAAAATATCAAAAAGGCAGGATTGCTTTTTTTTTTTTATTTCAGTGGCAAAAAAATTACAATGCAGCTATCATGGAGCACTTTGGCTAAATATGGGAATTTTTGAACATTCAATGGCAAATTGAAGTAGTTTAGAGCAAGTGCACTCCTGTGTGCATTAATGAAAGTTTAATTACTTTCATTACTTTTGTAAAGAAAATCGATAGTAACTCCGTGGGAACTTTTATATTTGGTGAAAAGTTTTCTCATCGTTAGGCACCGAATTTGACATTGGCACATTTTTGTTCAGAAAAAAATTCCACACATACAGATAACTTTCTTTTTATCCTGTGAGATGTCAGTATTAAATGTAGCCAAACTGTACATGTTTGGTATCTGGACCCGATATACTGCAGTAAAGAACGTATTTAGAAGCAGCTTTTCCTTGTTACCTACTGTTTCAACTCAACTTGTTTTTGTTTAAGTTATGCATTTAAGTTATTAAAAAGTTAAAAAATTTTATACACCTAAGTAAGAGATGAAGAAAGCGATTTCCAGAAAATTAATGTTCTATCTTTATATATAAAAGCCCTCACTTATTCAATCAATTATTCTCCCCCTTCCCACTTGTAAGAAAATTGATACAAATATCAACAAGGTCAAGCATGGAAAAAGCAAACTATTCTTATCTCAATAAACCAACTTTAAGAGGATCAAAACAAAATGTTCCAAATGAGGCATATTCAAAAGGCTTACTTCCAACATAGTCACAACTCTAATATATGGTTTATTCTCTGATACTTTTCTATGCTTGCCCTTGTTGATATTTGGTACGAATGTCAACAAGGGCAAGCATAGAAAAGTAAGCCATTCCGCTGTGGATTAATTAATTTTAAAGGATCGAAACATTTCAAACAAAGAAACTTACTTTTTTTTATTTACAATTTAGGGAAAATATATATTTAATTATTAAATATAAATTTAAATATTTAAACAGAAATTCCCATTTATTTCAGACTTTGCTGACATACATATGTGCATAACAAAGTATCGTGAAAAAGACTGAAGTTTTCTGATCTAATATTTTCAATATAATGAACTGATTGTAAATATTTGATCAACAGGCCAAACGTTCAAACGTTTTTGAATATATTAATAAAGTAGAATTTCATATATTTTCCTACCTTGGGTTTTTTACTTCGTTTCTGAGTTGGCCTTGACTAGGGAAAAAAAATTTAAAGCACATAATTAGAAATGTTGCAAAGTAAAAATTAAAAGTATGACAGATATTGAAATTTGATTAGTTTTGATAATGGTGATTAAAGGTTAATAATCAGAGTAAACATTAATTTTTTCATTTATAATCAAATTTTACCATTCTATCTATTCATTTGAAAATAAAAATACATTAATTATTCTAGTATGTGTATTCAGTTCTGCTTTTTATATACTTTATATTAAAATGAAAAAAAAGGCAAAGAGAAATTAAATACATAAACACAATATTCTTAAAGTTAAATGGAAATTTATACAATAGAAAAAAAAAGCTAATTTTTTACATAATTTAAAGTGTTTTTAGAAAACAATAATCTAATAAGTTTATAAATTAAAAAAATATTATTGCTTTTTAGAAAAGCATCAGTTACGGCTGAATTTTTTTTTTGTTTCAAAAAGGAAACTAAACGAAAAAATTCAATTGCACAGATTAAACAGGTAAATTTAACCCTTAGAATACAACAATTTAATTTTTTTTTAAAGCGACATTAGTTGATAAAAGTAAATTTCAAGAAAAAGAAATTTTGACAATAAATTAGAAATCAATTTGATAATATAAACTAGATTTCTAACATAAACCTGATGTTAAAAAAATCAGTAAATTCTACATATTAGATGGGAACACATTGAAAGTATTTTCAAATCGGAAAAGTAATGGTATATTAGAAGTTAAATAAATTATTAGGAATTGAGAAAATGGAACTAATATACAAATACAGTAGAAACCCGGCTATTCGAAAAGCACAGGACCAGAACGTTTTTGGTTTATTGAGATTACATAGGAATTTTTGGATAACCGAGAAGCATATGCAAGGGCCGTGTATATATACTAACTCTGTTACTCCCTGAGCAGATCTTTAAAAACAGCATATCACAATTTTTTCAGCTGCAAAATATAATGGATTGCAAAGTGGTTTGACCGGTTTCTGTCTTTCCTGAACATCTGCTTTCCCATGCTTGTTTATTTTGCACTGAGAAACACATGGTATCAGAGCATTTGCCACGCTCCTTCCAACTAATAGAGGAGGAGTTCTGAAGTGCCTCTACAAATCTTTCTTGCTTTTCCTCTGCAAACAAATGGAATAACCCAACTAGCTTCATTAAGATTCAGACAGCTACCATTATCAAACTGTATGAGCAAGTGTTTGTTAGTCTAAAATGATCAGCGTTAAGTGAAAACGTAATGTGGTTAGTTTGGAAAAGAAGTTAGAAGCTTTAAAAAGCAACCTATAAAGTCTATTTGAATAGATTTGGATGTTGGAAGACCAACACTAGCTGAGTGGATAAAAAAATCGTGCTCAGATTGAGTCATGGTGTACCAAAATGGACAGTAATGCAGGTTTAGTTGGAAGAAGCACCATGAAGCTGGCTGAAAACCATAAATTGGATGATGCTCTATTCTACTGGTTTACCCAAGTACACGAGAAAGGATCTCCTCTCAGTGAGCCTGTTCTTCAAGAAAAGGCAAAGTTTTTAAACAAGGCCAAGGGGGGGAGATCAACATTTCTCAGATAGTCTCGGATGGTTAGACCACTGGAAGAAACAACATAGCATTAAACAAATCGGCATATGTATTGAGAAACTTTCCGCTGATCCGACTCAGATGGAATGGTTCAAAGACAAATTTTCTTAGATTGTTAAAAAACAATGTTTAACTCCTGAACAAGTATACAACAGTGACGAAACATGTCAACTTCAAAATGATGCCAAGAAGCACATTATCTTCAAGTTCCGATAAGAATTCTGCCGGTTTCAAGACTTCAAAAGAAAGAGCAATGCTTTTGGTTGTTGCTAATGCATCAGGATCTCATAAACTACCACTAGCGATGATCGGAAAATCATCAAAACCTAGAGCTTTTAAGAATTTGAATACAAAATCTTTTCCAGTAAAAAACTGCAACCCAAAAAATTCATGGATGACAAGTGACATTTTCCTTCATTGGCTCATGAAGGAATTTGTTTCAGCGGGGAAACGTTTTCTAAAGATGCATTTCCCATACAGAAGCCACAAAAACCTTAGATGAAGCACTTTGCTATATTGAAGCACAAGATGATGCCACCATTTCAGATGTGCTATTGTTCAAAAGGTGGAATGACAAGGTTTCTATTAAATGAGCGAAAATCGAATATCAAAAGAAAATAACTGCCTATTTTATTAACCCGAATATATAAGGATAACTTTAATTCCTGTTATATTTTTCTTTGTTTATCTATAGAGAAAAAAAATAATAACTGGTCATGTGCCTGGTTAAGCAAATTTTTGGTTAATCAGAATTCGGATAACCGGGGTTCTACTGTAGTACTCTTAAAACTTGTCATAGCATTGAATGAACTAAATAATATAAGAATAATTCAGCATGAAAATAACAGCAAATTTAAAATACAATTCTAAGCAAGCATTTACCTTTCGTTTTTCTAAAGACAATACTGGAGTAGGTTCAAGCTGGGTTTGACTAGAAGTAGTAGGAGCAGAGATTAGAGAAGCTGCTATGCTTGGAGCAGAAAAGCTGACACTGGGTGGCATAAGGGGAAAAGCAGGATTTGGCCGAGGTCGACTGGTTTTGATCAGGCTGCTTTCAACTAATTCATCATCGAATTTCTTTCTTTTGATGGATCTCGAGGAACTTCTTCGCTTCTGTGACTGGTCGATGGACAAAGGACTTGGTTTCAATATATCTGGACTTTGAAATAGACTTGTGCGCTGTAGTTCCGGGATTTCGCTCTTCATAAATATGTTGGGTGAAGGAACTAGAAAAAATGATACATTTTAAGATTAATTTTAAATGCTGAAATAACAAATTTCGAGATTAGTTATAAATGTAAGTTATATGTAATGGATTCTTGAGATAATGAACAGATCATTACTTTTGTTGCCAATTTTCAAATAATTACATTGTAACTAATTTTGGAATTTATCTAATCTAATCGACCATTGACAGATTTTTTTTCCAACACAAATTTCGAATCACCTGGGCTCCTCCAAGTTTCATAGAATGCCTCACCTACACATTAGACCAAGCATCAATATGAACCGACTGTTTTGACTCACTAAGGGAGTCTAATGTCTCGTTCACAGGATACATAAGTACTCTTATTGTATGCAAGAGGCTGGCATTGATTTAAGAAATGAAATATATAAATTAAAAAGAGTAATAATAAAATGGATACATATATACAAAAAAAAAAGTTAAACTATTTTAGTCTAATATTTAAATACATGCAAATATTTATGTGAAAGCCAAATAAGGGCAAAACGTCACCCATTCAATATGGTGCCAATTGATAAATAAGATGGCAGGTGATTCAAAATCTACCAAATGGCGGGAATTCAAAATGGCTGTTAATACTAAACGATGACTGAAAAAAGGATATGAAAATAATCAATAAAATACAACATACATAATATGCAAATTATTCACCAAAACTACAGATAATAGAGGTGCATGTTTGTGGAGTGAGTCGAATATTAGATTAGGCAGATCAGTTCCTACAAGAATTGCAAAAGCAGGCAGACCCATAGCCAGTGTAGAATAAATTCTAGATCCAAGCCATAATTGCAAGTGCACAATACATAAATATGAAGGAAAAGAAGTAAAATATCGAACATTCTACTAATCAGTAACTGGTTTTTGGGGGATACACAGCACCCGACACCCCCTCAATCGAGGTTGTGTGTGCGCCCCTTACAGATCTTTAAAGGTCCTACTATGGTTCATGGTAAAGTGACAATAGCCATCAATTCTCCAGCCAGTCGTATGCTTTCCAACAGTTGGAAATTCTGATAGTGCCTGGCAAGACAAACATCTTCGGCACCGCGAGTAGTGTCTGATGTGCGATCAGGAACAACAGCCATAAACTACACAGGGTGGAAACTAAATTCAGGAAAAAAAGTTTCCTGATAGATTTCTAAAAAAATCCCTGACTTTATGGCAAATTTTCTCAACTTTTTCAGATGTGCGATCAAATAGAACATGTATGCTGCTAAAAAGATAATATGCCGTCAAAAATAATTTGAACGGGGAATCGTGCCTTAAAAAAAAAAGAAAATTTCCCTAATTTTTTTTAAATTTCAAAAAGTTCCCTGTTATTTCCCAAAATCAGAAAGCACCCTGACATTTCCCCGATTTCCAGGTTATGTGGCCACTCTGTGTACAGCTCTTGATGCTTTCAAACATCTTCCGATATTCCACTTACTTTCCTCGGTTGTATTTTCTTTTTCCGAACTTTTATTCATAGATCTCAACACCGATATGCTCTCCACCAATAGCCACAGGTTTCAGGTCAAAACTTCCATTATATCATCCAGTCAATGACTGTCTGTTTTGCCAGATGTAAATCATACATGTTATAGCTGTGGTTATCACCATATACCCATGCGACAGTAAATTGCAACAACCGAGAGAGATTCATATTGTTGGCCTTCAGATATTTAATCCCCTAATACCAGGTACATCCCTTCATCGCATTTCAGACAATTGAACGATTTTGCCATTACACCAGTTTCCATACACCATTGTAAAATGTGACGTTTTCTTTTCAACTCCAACAAGTAAAAAAAATTTGAATTAAGATAGTCCTCATTCTATACTGAAGCTGAACTTATTATTAAAAACAATGCCATTAGCCAAAAACCAATTTAAAAATACTCCCTGCCTGTAAAAATCTCAACTCTTCTTATGCATTCAAATTAGGGTTCCCATAAAATTGTTGTTGTGGCAAAAAAAGGGTTGCCCGCTCAGATTTACTGTACGATATATCTTGGTGCGGTTTTTCATATTTGGGGATAACTGTACTAAAATGACAACCCTGCAGCAAATCCACTTTTTGGCAACCCTAATAGAGGAAGGGATCTGAAGGCGATTTCGATGCCAATTTTGGAATTTGGCGATACACCCATGGGACATAATTTTCAATTTGGCAATTTTTTTGGAAAGTTGCCAAGGGGTCTCGTACGGTAAATCTCAACCGAGTTGCCAAGTGTGGAACTTTATCACCTACAAAAAAGTGTCAATTTGGCTTAGTGATATTTACACACAGTCTAGGTATAGACTAATATTTATTATATGGAATACCTAAGAAATATTTTCGAACCATTGCTGTTAAATATGATAATCATAAAAAGCTACTATATAGCTTGTAAAGAAAGTTATCAAACACTTAGGTATAACCAATAATGTTCCAGCTCCCCAAGCAAAGAAAAAATAAGTAATAAAAAAAGGTTGAACAACTTTACAGTATGAGATAGTTTTAAGAATTTACATCAGTCTACAATTACTAAAATCGGGAGAGTTTCCGTATGTCCTGGGAATTGGATTATGTTGGACAATTTTCTGACTGAACAAAAATATCAATCATAAAATATTTTACTTACCAGGTGTGAGACAAGGGTTAATAGCAGCATTTGAAGCCTCTTGAGAGCTATCACTTATTGTAGACATTTGTTTAAATGAAGTCTTCTGGAAAACACAAAATCAATTCGTTTAAGATAGAAGAACGAAGGCAATGTTTTGTATCCAAATGTTTAACGACAGTTTAATACTTTCTAAGTCAATATGAAACGAGTTTTAAACCTGCAAACTTGTCAGAAATTTACAGGGTAGAAAGATTCGTTCCTAAATGTAACACGAGAAAAATTGCGTCGTTTTGTTTTTTTGTGGCTTTCCCACTTAACTTTCTTTCTCCTTTGTTTATTTTGACTTTTTCAGAACATTAGCATCTCCAGATTTCAGTTCACTTCGTATTTAATTTTAATACTACAATTTTTAAACAAAAATAAAATTTACGACTTGACGTCATAATACTACATATTCAATTCATTGTCAAACAATCTTTCACTGGAACTTATTACGTTCGAAGCAATATATATATTGTTTCTTTGAAGTCGTTTTAGTAAAATAATGGAGAAATACTTATTTTTATAAAAAATACCTGAAGAAAATTCAGTGAGGTGGAGCCACTCTGATAAAAACAAAGTATGACGTGTATTTACAGAAATGAATTTAACTGTGACTTGTAGTACCGGAATTTACATTCATTAAAAAGTAAAATTGTAAACTATAACACCTTTCACGTCAAATTTCTGTCAAAAGTCGAAACTGACCCCTAAAAAGTATGCTGATAATTAGTTGAAAATGTCAGTCAAAATAGGGCAGTTCATTTCTTGTTTTGCCATTCTTAATTTATTTCTATTTATTACAAATATATTATGTGGGTAAGCATTTTAATTTTATTTCTTTTACTGGATTCCTATACTTTGTTAAATAAGCTTCGATTTTTGTGATAATGTGTAACAGAAAATATAAATATGTTATTCAATGTATTGTTTATCGTATTATTTAACGAATGAATTTACTTCAAAATAAGGTTAAAAGTAATTAAATTTGTCCTGTTTTTTACCACAATATACCATCTGAAATTCCAAGCATCACATATTTAGTGCAAAAGTAAAATAAATCACTGTTCTTACTTTCATTTGAAATATGAACAATGATTTGTTTTGTCTGTTATGACACTGTTCTAATACATCTGTATGACACTGGTGATGTCGTGTACAAATGACAGATATAACAACCTCTGGGGCGACACTGCCAAACAGCATGCAACCTCTGGCGACTCACTGCCACACTCAACTCTCACGCAACACACTCAATTCACACGTAAGCAACTCAATCTTTCGCTCCTTCGTGACTCACTAGGAAGGGGTTACGTGGTGGTATCTTGTACAACTGAGATACAACACCTTGGCACTAGTGGTCACTTTTGCCTAGTGGTTAACCCACCTATCTACTGATCTAGGAGTCCCGGGTTCGACTCCCTGTTTGCGCACATAGCTACGACACTGTTCTGTACTATGCAGTCCATGACTGATTTTTATGTGGCCCGCCGGCAACACACAAGGTAAAAAAAAATCACATTTCACGGTATGGACTTTTTTCTTTACATGATTGTAATTTATCTGAAATAGTATGTGTTAACTATGTAGAACAGAGTTCTCCACTACGTGCCCAAAGAAACTATACGAATTAGCTTTCATCAAGAATAAATACAGAATAATTTAACTAAATCTCATTTGGAGAATTTATTATGATTGGCTGCCACAAATACTGTGACAGACATCGACTCTATTACAAAATGAACTGAACGATTTTGACCGCCATCGTTTCATAATTGATATCGACTAAAACAAAAGTAATCTGGAAATACAGTTTAAATACTTTTATTAAAAGTTAAATTGTCACGTTGGAACAAAAATGGGTAAATTCCTAGTTCACGTTTATGGGTTGGCGCGCTTTTGAAAAGTTGGCGACAAAGCCAGAATGTTGCCAATTCGGAATTCCAATACGAAAAATTGAGAATCGAACCTGCTCCATGATTTGTGGTATAGGAAGGTTGAAGTCCAATGCCAAAGCCATTATGCTACGGTTGCGATGCAAGTTGTAGTAAGATTGAGAGTTTTTGCTTTTCATTTCAATTACTTTTATATTCAAAATGTACATCCCAGGAAGAAATTAAAATTATTTGCATAAGTTCATTCAATATCGGCGAAAATTCAAATGCAATGAAGTTGCAAATGATAATTGAAAAAAAAAAAAGGTTAAGGATTTTAATTGATAATTGAAAACTAGTTTAAGCAATTAAAATTTAATTTCAAATAATTTAGAAGGGGTAAAATTTCATTAAACTTTTACGTTAATGACAAATATATAACCCCTTCCAGAATATTTATATTTTTAATCACTTGCTAAAGACTAAGGTGTGCGCACTTCATGCTTTAAAAAGACAAATTGTAACCTATTTCGTTGGCCTTACAGCCAATTGAACCTAAAATAATACCCCTTCCTAATTGGGGCAGTCGTTTGTGGAATCTCACCCTCAAAATCACATTTTTTTAAAAATTACTCATGGCACTAATTTATCATGGCGGTTGATTTCAAATCTAAAAGAAGGCAGGTGATTCGAAATAAACAAGATGGCGGTCAAAATTACCGTTAGTAATAGACGATGTCTGAAAACATAAGGAATATTTAAGTAATTAATAAAAATTGACTTAATAAGCAAATTATAAACAAAAAAACAACACCTGCGAGAGAGACAAATGATTGTTTGAAAATCGTCGGTCAACTGGTCTCCTTCACCCAGATAAACCACATTTCGGGCAAATAAAGGATTCCGATATTAAACCGTCCCATACACCACCGTATCCATACACCTTTGTAAAACCTGGCATATTCCTTTCAATTCCAACAAAAAAAAATATTACGAGTTTAGATACTCGTAACTTTTAAAGGAACGGAAAACACTGTTAATCCAATATGGAAATTTGAAATCCGCATATAAACTGCCATCCGCCACGCATTCAAAATTAGGGCTACCACAAAATCCCCGTTTCTCATTCGTGTCAATAAAAAAAATGGGGTTGCCAAATTTAGAACTGTATAGCATACCTGCCAACTTGTACTGATTATCCGTACAATGTACGGATTTTTACTATTTTGTACGGTTGTACGAACAGCTAAAAAAATCGTACGGATTTCACGGTACTTTTCGTTTTTTTCCTTAAAACCGTTTTTTTTTTTTTTAATCAAGTTTTTTGGAGTCTTATACCAAGCAGTTTACTTCAAATCATCATAAATTCAAGCAAATGAACAAATTTTGCATTCTGCTCTATCTATGCATCTGATATTAAGATTTCTCATGGAGGATTTACTGATGTCATAGTTCATATCAATTCTAAAAAACACAGTGACAACATCAAATGTAATAATAAGAATTCGAAAGCATGCATAATTGATATTTGTGCGTGTGATTAAACACTTTGAATACCACTGACTCCTTGTATGTTTCACTGTAGTTTTTGTGCCATAACGCATGTTATTTGGGTGTAAAACCTCATCAGAGATTTCATCGTATAGTTTAAATTTGATTAATTTTTAAATCCTGGTTAGTATTTTATTTTATAATTTCCATTCTGTGCTAAAATGTAACAATTTGTTATATTTGGGAACAGTTAAATATTATGCATTTTTTTTTCTTCATTTGCAAGTGAATTACTATTATTTCTATATTACATTCATAAATATTGTCGCTATTTGACTTTCCATGAATCATAGGAATGCAAATATTTGTTCCGTAAAAATTGTACTAATTTGAAAATACCAATATTGGCAGGTATGGTATAGCCTACAAAACGACTCCAAATCGGCTTGGCGATATTTTAACGTCAACTAGGAATAGACCGAACAAATGATTCACTTAGTTTTTAGACTTTAATTTACTAATAATGAAAATTATCTTTTTTAATTATTTGAAGAAAAAAAAGAACCAACTATCAATTGAAATTTTATTGAAGTACAAAAAATTGATATTTTTGTCAGTTTTTAGAAATGCTATATAATGCTATGTTAAATAGATGATAAAGATACATATTTTGGTGTATTTGGCCCGCAAAAAGCTCCAACATAAGTCATACGGCCCGCCTCTAAAAGTTAGTGGCGAACGCTGCGTTAGAGGGTGCCAGTTGTTGCCAATTCTAAATGTTTACATGTTTAACGCCCAATCCACCAAAAAGTGGACATGAGGGTGAAAATTTAAATTTCCTTATATTATGTTGAAGTTTTGCAATATAATCTACAAAAGTGTGCTTTTTCATATTTGATTGAAAAATAATTAAATTTTTGCCATTAACATACTTATTTTAATTAATAAAGTGACACTTTGGCGGCATGAAATAGATTGCGCCAAAAATCTTTGTTTCATGCTCTCATACAGCTTAACAAATGATTCTGCAAATCTTTAAACTTAAGATATATAATCTGGCATCTATTGTTGAATGTTTTTTGCCAGCAGATAAGTGTTTACTAATCTTCATTAAAAAGGTAAGCCTTATTAATTATTTTTAATTATTGTGTCACACCCGCAACAAAAAGTTACATTTATAACTCCACAGAGAGATTCCTTTGACTGTAAGTTACAAGACTTGGTATTTAAAAATAGGTTACTAAGGTACTTTGAATTACAGATATAAACAAAATTAATTATTATTTTAAATATAGTTATTGAGCGTTGCGGGTGTGACATGTTCGTGTTGCGGGTGTGACATTTTATTAGTCACACCCACAACATCTTTTAAAATTGAACACAAATGTAACCTGAAACAAATTATTTGTAAATTTATGTACTTGCGTTTGCAAATATCATGCAAACATGCACATGGCATTATTACTTGAAGACCTCAAACTTGGTAAAGACAAGAGACTTGATAAAAGACACTGTATGCGATACAGGAAAGGAAGGCTGCATGCTAAGCTTGTGTTTAAACTGTGCTAATGTTTATGATGTCTTGAAATCTAAAATTCCAGAAGAGGATCACAGTCTTTACATACAATGGTGATAGAGCGTCTGGAACGGCAATTTCCAGATTGGCAAGTGGACACACGAAGAGTCTCTTGTACTCTGAGGGTAAAAAAACTTACCCTGTCTGCTCCAAATATGAAGCTCAGCAGGCCTCTGCCGAACATATCCTGGACTGCTTGGGTCTTTCCAAAGAGGACTTATACGCTACACCACTTCTTATCATCGACTTTTTGAGGGTCAACAATTTGTTGGATCTTGTCTGACTTCGTCAGACAGGTGAAGGATAAGAAACAACAACATACAATGGAAGCAATGGAAAAAAGTGGAGATAATTCAGGATCAATGTTAGACGCTGCTAATGAAATAGTAAATCAGTTTAAGAAATTTAAAAAGCATTGCTTTGTAAAAGATGTGCAAGATGAACATTTTCAATTTGTAAAAGACAACTTGGTAGAAGGTGAAGTGACCTTACAAGTAGACTTAGCGGAAAATTATACCACAGTTGTTCAAGACAAAACTCAATCAGCCTATTGGGCACACTCACAAGTTACAATTTTTAAGGCTGTTGCTGAATTCTTTGATGGCCACCAATCATACATAATAGTATCAGATAACTTAAATCACTGTAAAGAAGCAGTCTGGAAATATATGGATATACTGATTAAAGATATTATAGAAAATCACAAAGTACAGATGCTCCATTTATTTTCAGATGGCTGTGCAGGTCAATTTAAAAACAGGTATAATATGTTAGCAATTTCATACATCCAAAATGATTATGAAACAAATATGACATGGTCATTTTTTGCAACATCACACGGTAAGGGAGCTGTGGATGGAGTAGGTGCAATTGCCAAAAAAATTGTATCTCTAGCTGTACTTCAACGATCTGCAACAGTACAGACAGCTTCAGATTTTGCTGTATGTGCAGAGAAAGTTTTGAAGAACATAAAAATATTTTTTTCTCCAGAACATCATATAACACCAGATGATGTAAAAATGCTTGACAATCGCTGGAGCCAAGTCCCAGCAATATCAGGCATATACAATCTGTCCATCATATTGTTCCTCTTAATATAGGGAGAATTAAGGTGGCAACAACAACAAAAAATATTCATAGGAGAATTTCCTTAATTCTGAAATCGAAGAAATCAATGAAGAATCAAGAATCGAAGACAATGAAGCATCTTGCAAGTCAAAATATGAAATTGGAGATTTTGTTAAAGTGGTTTTATTTTCAAAATCAAAGAAAAACAGCGATCATTTTGTTGGACAGATTAAGCAAATTGATGGCAATGATATTCAGCTAGAATATTTGAAAGAGGTTTCAGATAATGTGTATGTCTGGCCAAACAAATCAGAATTATTCTGAGAGAAAATTACATCAATTGTAAAAATATTGCCAGCACCAGAAATTATAAACTTAAGATTGGAAATGAAATTTGTTCATTAATAGCTTTGTAATTGTTTATTCATGTATTATTTCAGTGTTTTTTTGTACAAGTCACACCCGCAACAATTTTTTAAATATTTTTCTACAGTAAGTGATTCTAGTAAGTGATTTGATTTGTTCATAGAATAAATATTTAAGTATTACTGTATAACATAAAAAAAAATCGGTTCACCCAGTTGCTATAATTCACAGAGTTTTGAGGTTTTGTGCTGGAAGATGAAAATGCATGTCCTTTTTACGTCACACCCGCAACGGGTAGAATTTTTTTTTTTTTTAAATAAATAAAATATTTGGCAAATGGCAAATTGGTATAAATATATATGTAATTAGTCTACATTAAAATCCATAAAAATTGAAACCAATGCTATAAAATATTGTAGTTGATGGTTAATTTAGTTTGTCTAAATGTCACACCCGCAACTTTGGACAGGGCGTTAAATGATTCATAAATATGTGCCAAGGCCTAATGTTTATGGTTTGTTATAGGGTTTGTAATTCCCTATAACTGTTATGGGAATTTTAAATGATTTGAAGATTGTTATTTTTGATGAGTTATTGCTGTAATTTGACAGTTTTTGTCTGGTACCCGTCTAATGGAACTGCTTGAACTTGACATCAGTAAATAAGGTAGAGGATATGTCCTTCCACGGAAAAAATTTAATTCCAAGAAACTTGTACATTTTATAGTAGTAATAAAAAACTAAGCAAATAGTTTTGTATTAAATTTAAAAAGTGTATTGAAAATAAATGCTTTTGAGTTTCAAATTTGATTCTTATTTTACTTTCCTAACTACAGATATATTTTAATAGTATTAACGAATCGTATGGGCTTTGGCCGAGCTCTTTCCCTGACATCACTCACTTGGCAAATCACAATTGGTGCCTATATTCTTGTACTAATTTTCTTTATAAAGAGTTTCCCTTTTCCAACAAGCACTTTTTCGAAATACAGAAGAACAATACAGGGAAAAAGGCATCTACTCTCTCCTGCCACCACAGAAAATAGTTTCCTTTTTCGCATGTTTATGGATGGATTTATTTAATTAGGAAGGAAATTTTTGGGATAATCTTGCCTAATCTGCCAACATTTTTCATCCTATCAGTTCAATGATTTCACATTTGAATGGAATTGTACGTAACAAATCAGAGCGTACTGAATTCGGTTTACTCGGCCCTCATTGATGTCCACCCACCTGACGGCTGTATGGTTAGCGCTGTGGCCTTGCATGCCGAAGGTGCCTGGTTCGGATCCTGGAGTTAGGCATGGATTTTTATTGTAGTTCGGAATCCACTCTAAGCTGTAGGTCTTGGCCTGATAAGCCATTACTGTGCACAAAAATAGGTCGTTGAGCATACAAACCAACCAACCCACTGATGTCCAGTAAGGATGGATTTTAGTATAGATTTGATTTTCTTTAGAAGGTGGCTGATGTTATAGTCGTATTCTGGGAGTCGCATTTGCGGAACGTTTCTCGGGCAATGCTCAATAAATGTTGATTGGTTGGATGTAAATCTTCGAAATGATTTCATTGTGGAAAAGGTACTTGCATGTTTACTGAAATGTACCTTTAAGAATGATAATATATATTTTTTATGGTTTTGCGATGTGAGCTAAGAGACAGCTAAAGGTTACAATGAACTTTAAAACAAATTCACATTGGTGCGACTTGAAACGCGGGAAATATAAAAAAAATTCCTATTAAAAAAAGCCTCCAGACAATGCAAAAGTAGTTGTGGTAGTACTTAAGTACTATTTATAGGTATTTGCCAAAGTTTAATGAAGGTAGTAATATTAAACATGATTATATTTATGTTTATATTTATTTGCAGGCTTTGATAGCTAAATTTGTTGTAGTGTAATGTATGTGATAGATAATAATTAATATTTTTCTTGAACTTTTAGCCGAGATTTTTATTCCATATTGGGTGTCCCACGGTCTGCTACTTTAAATCAAATAAAGAAAGCCTACAGAAAATTAGCAAAAGAATGGCATCCTGACAAAAATCCTGATAACCCTCTTGCTCAAGATAAATTTCAAGATTTGGGAGCCGCTTATGAAGTAAATACTTTTTTTGAACTTCTTGATTCTTAAGATCAGACTTTTGGTAGGATCAATATTGCATCTAGAATTGTTAGAAATTGTTTTGATTGATATAATAATTTTTATATTCAATTGTACCCTACATCTTGTGCATTATCATTTTTACGGAAAACGCTTTATCTTAGAAATGTATGTTAGTGCAGTTGATTAGTATAACATGTTCTTAATGTAAAATTTTGATCTGCTCTATTTGTATAAATTATTTTAATGAGTTTAATATTTGTGAAAATCTTGGTTTCTCAAGTTTTTAGAAAAGCCAAATAGGGAGAAACATTTTTCTATCTTGGTGCTAAAATGACTCAATATAGGTTTTAGAATTAAGACGCTTGGACGATGAAATCTAAATCAAGTAGTACATTTTTGCTCTTTGGGCCTTATGATATCATGTACCATGGATTCACGGAGGAGTAGCCAGAAATAAAAAAAAACCTCCAACCCTTCCATTTCAACTCGGGAGAAAAGAAAAAAGCCACCTACGGATGCCTATGGTTGGCACCTACGGTTCAATATCTACATAATTTCTGTAAAAAATTGTGGACTTCCTACTCTTAACTTCAGGCTTACTTTACTATAGTATTACTTTATGCAAGGTTATTTGTAAGACACATGATACAAAATATACACAGATTTCTGTTTGTCCCTATTTCTTTGCGTCACGCTGCTCTTATGACAGTAAATTTTTTTCACAAATGATCAGTTATCGAACCCCCCCCCCCCCATCCCAATTATTTTGGATAATTGACAGGTGTGCCTATTTCATTTAAACCACATTTGCTAGTTATTTTATTCCAGGTGAAACACCAAATCATTGGTTTTTGGAAGTGAGTGGCTTTTAATCTGCGAAAGATTATTAGTTCCACTATTCATATCATATTGTGGAGCAATGAACATCCATACTTCATTTTTGGATGCATTTGTTTATTATGATCATTGTGATTTATATAAAAATCGTGATAAATACTTAGATAAGGATAGTGTTTAGTATATATAAACACTGAAATGAAATAACAACAAAACTTTTGAAGAGTCTTGTACTGTTTACAGCATCATCTATGCATCCTTCTCACTTGCTCTTGCTATTAAATGACTATTTTCAAGGCGAGGCTACTAAAGGTGACTTATTTTTGCCAAAATTTGCCTACAAGCGATCTTTTCAGCTTATACTAATACTTTTTTAAATATTCGGTGACTATTTTGAAAAAAAAAGTATTTTAATTTTTATTTACAAGTAAAAACGCGTGAGGAATGGAAACGAAATCAATAATCTAAGTTCAGAGGTGACGTCAAAAGTAGGCGGTCTCTGTTCTTTAGATCTGTTGCTTCCGCCAATGATGTCGCACTTGTAGAGTTTTATTAGAACTGAATAGGATTGAACATTTTTCTTTTTCTGTTTTTATTGGTTCTGTGGTGAATCACTCTAACTTTTGAGATGCATATTCAGAAGTTACAAACCAAAACTTAACAATCACATTACCACTTTTTTCTGGCGTTGTGACGTTTTTATGTAACTTCGAACTGGAAACCAGAACTTTTGATCATATAACTTGGTCTTTTATTCTGACTTATGGTACGTACTGCTCTGCACCCTGTTTTTTTAGAGAACAAAAGATTTTGTTAAACGTGTGCAAAAAATATGCATAGTGCATGAAGAATATCCTGCGATTCCAGTTCCAACACTTGAAATGGCTTGTATAGGATCCGGGAGTGGGGATATTGGGTTGTTTTATTGAGAGACCAAGTCTCCCTACCTTTTACGTAACATATTGTTTGTTTTTCTTTTGTGCATGCCTTGTACTGTGTTTTTTTTCCTCCTAGAACTGACCAGATATTCAATTTCTTGCTCAAATTTCAACTGAATACTAAAGGCTTTCGGGCTTGCACTATATCTACATTAATTTCAGTCTTAAGGAAATTAACAGAAGGAATCTTTTTACAAAGCGACTTCAAATAAGATTACAGCTCTAGAATTTTCAACATATGTAGTTTTAGCCTTCTAATTGAACTTTTGGAAAACAAAATCTTAAAATTTTAATTTAGTTTTTTTAATTTTTTTTTTTTACAAAATGACTTTTAATATGGCTACAGCTCTGAAATTTTCAACAAAAGTAGCTTTAGCCTTCTAATTAAACTTTTGATGAACTGAATGTAAAAATTTTGTTTATTATTTTTATTAATTAGTTTCTTACAAAGCTACTTCTAATGGGCATACAGCACTGAAAATTTCATGTGAAGTGTTTATAGCTGGAACCTATACACAATAATGTTTTTTTTCTATATGGGGCCATGCAGCTAGTTCAAAATATAGTTTTTTAGAATTGTCAAGATATTAATTTTAGTTTTTAAGGATACTATTTTGACTATTTTTTACACCCGAGACTACTAAAGCAACTATTTTTAATACTATTAAGTTGTGGCAGCCCTGCTAGTGATAAAGATAAAAGAAAACAAATACATTTAAAAATATAAAGTTGATCTAGTAATTTTAGATTGTTTATGTTTGTCTAGAAAATGCTTTGTTTTTGTATTAATTTTCACAGCTATGTTGTGATTAAAATAAGTTTGTTTGCTTATAGGTTCTATCGGATGAGGACAAAAGGAAAACTTATGATCAATTCGGCGAAGAAGGGCTAAAAAATGATGCATTTGGAGGTGGAAGCGATCCATTTGCTAGGTATTTTGTCATAAAATATAAATATTATATTGGTATTGTTAGGCTATAGAATCTAGTAGTTTGTTTCCACATTTTGGTCACTGTTTGAGAATCTTACAGAAATTACTCTTGAGAAAAGAATAGTCAAATCACTTATAACTTTTCATTGGAAATTTGAAGAGATTGCTTTTGAAAGCCATTACTAATTTTGCCATTATTTGCTTCTGTTTTTTATTTGAAGATCCATTTGCTAGGTATTTTGACCCTAAAAACTTAATATCTTTTAAAGTAAAATGCTGTATGTCTTAGATTTTCTTATAGAAATATTAAAATTATAAACATTTGGTGTCTTTTTATTTCCATATTTTTTCACCCTCACATCGCATCCAATTTCTTTGGAACTCTTTTGTTACAAAATTTTCCCAGAGGAAATGATGATGCAGTTTTTTCTAAATAAGAAATATAATTTACTTTTTTTTTTAAAGCTCACAAAACTTCTCCGTACAACAGATCAATTGCTATCAAGCTTCAATATGAGCTTCGGTACGTACATATTCGAACACTCGAAAGTAAACGAGATCCGATGCTTTACGGACAGCTTTCGATACTTGGCCCGGCAATTATATTTTTCACCTCTTATTATAGTCTCGCAGCAGAAATTTCTGGCAAAATCCACCCAACCAATCACCTGATGGAAACGTCTTGAAATTTCCCGATTGATTTAGATGCTGCCACCTTTTTTCTAACCTATATTATCACTGTTAACAAATAAAATATAACTTTTAAATAAATGTCACTAGTTAAAAATTATGTACAGAAAATTCATGTAACACTATCAATTAAAATAATGACTGTTTATGTGTTGAATACTAGTAATTTTAAGGTGTTTTTCTTTTTGCTTGACTCTCATTTATAATTTTTAAACTAATGCGTCAGAGTCTTTAATATAAATCCTGCACTTGTTCCTTATTGTATTTCAGCATTTTCATCTAACATACCTCTTTAGTTTTTTTGGTGACTTTGGATTTTTTACTGGAGGAAACCGTCAAGGGGCCAGAGAAATTCCAAGAGGAGGTGATATTGTTATGGACTTATGGGTTACTTTAGAAGAATTATATTCAGGGAATTTTGTAGAGGTATGTTATTTTTGTGTTATTGAAATCAATTTACATACTTTAAACAATGGCCAGATAATTTCCATTATAAGCTTTTTACGATGTAACCTGAGCTAATAATTTGTCATTTTGTTTTGCAGTAGTAAAAGCTTGATTATTTATAAAACAGAATGATTGCTATTGTTTGTCTTTGAGTATTGATAAATTGAAATGTATTATATAAGGTAGTCATATTACTGTTGAAAGTACTACAATTAAGATCTTATAGTATCTAATTATTAAAAAGATTTCATTGGGATATAAGACCTTAGAAATTCCGGAATTGAGAAATCTTCCTGTCTTCAATGCTCTGGTGATGACGAAGAAGAGAGATTTGTTTCTGCAACTAGTGTAAGAGGAATACTGCTTGGCAAGTTGTTTGCCTTAGTGTAAGGCGAGGAGCATGAAAGAGTAAAATTTGACACAATATAAAGAATGTTGTCATTTGTACTCTCAACTCATGTAAGTTTAAAGTTGGAGAACTGAAAAAAATCTGTAAAAAGGAAATTTGAGTCCACTATAAACAAATTACTATTTTCTTTGTTGTCTTTTTATAAGCATATAAAATAACAGTTAAATGGAAGTTTGGTCAGAACCATTAAAAATGTTCACAACCAAGTGTTCACTATACCTTGGGTATATTATAGCAGGGTTCAACTGTATTACAGTTAAACCTTGTTGACATGAAATTGATGAGGCCACCGAAATTGTTTGTGTTAACCGGAATTTCATATTAAACAAATAAATTAACGTTAAATTTTAATTATGGGAAACCTGCTCTTTCTTCACTTTAAACAGGATGTTATGTTAAGTGATTTCACGTTATAAGATTACTACACCTTTGATTGTATAAGCAATGACAAATTATTATTTTGCAATTAAAATACAATTTAACATGGAGGAGAGTTCTGTTTATTGATTTAGTTTTATAATGTACCAATCACAACAAATGTCAATATCTTTTTATTTTAAATTCAGGATGTCCAGCAGCCTTGAAAATCGGGAAAGTCGAGAAATGTGCTTGAATTTTTTGCACCTCGGGAAAGTCGGGAATTATGCTTGAAATTTTGGAATTTCCGGTCTGCGTCAGGAAATCGTCTCTTTTTTATCGGAAAAATCTTTATGGATATAAAAAAAGAAAAAAGAAAATGTTTTCTAAGAGATGCGATTCTTCTTCCAATCGACGGATTTCTGCTCTATCTTTTTCTGTAATGTCATAGCTTCTATCGGCATTATTTATGTTCCTACCTGATGATCATTTTGCCGAAGAACGTTACAGTCATGTATGACCGCTATTCTCGTAATTATGTTAAGCGTTATGGCCGAGAATTAGGTTGTTGGTTGATAATTTTCATCGGGTGCTATTACTGCTCTAACAGTCACTGACGCTATTGCACACATTTGCACCTGACAGACATAGTAAAGTTCAGACATAAAAGCGAATTTTCGTTTTTTACTAAAATTTCTACCATTTCTGAGATAGATACAAATTTCCATTACAATTTTATTGGGTTTGCTTGGAAGTTTAACAGCCAAGGAACCTGCTTACTTTAGAGTTCCTCCTACTAGATTTTATTACAATTGCTGCTCTGACCACAATTAATGAAGGATTGACCCAACTTGACCAATACCTATAATTGATATTGACTTAACTCGATGTTCCGGCAAATCGACCATCATTTGGGGTCGGGTAGAGCTCCAATATCTGAAACAAAGCATGCATCTATTTACGCAAAAGCGAATCAACCTTTTCCCACAATAATTCAATCCCGCCATATTGCTTCAGACTGTTTGAAAGTAGTTCCTGCATGTAGATGCGAAATGTGAAAATGTTAAATTAGTAGAAATTCTATGAATGCTCAGAGAGAATAATAATAGCATCCAAAAAAGGAGTCAATGGAACTAATTTACTTCTGTTTGGTAAGTCTGCACCTTTTTTTTACACAATCGATCTCTTCCTTGAAATGTAAGTTTTGGAGACAGCTAAGAACAGAGATTTTCGTGCTCTTTATTTCAAACGGAAGTAGACGTTGAAATTCTTTAATCTTTCCTGCGTCTTGAAAAACTTTCAATCTTTACGAGTTTGCTTTTATTTATAAACCGCTTGCATTATATCACAACTCGTATTTTATTGGTGAATGAAAAACACTTTTCAAATAGTATATTTTAAAACGTGCTGTTTTCCAATCTCATGTGAAAGTTAAAGAGGATATTCTTTCTTTTCTCATTTAGAACCTCGAGGGATTGTCTACCAAATTACTGTTGGTCGGAAAATTCCTCTGAATTGTTCAGAAACTTAAGGTCTTTTGGCCATCAATCGCGTTGGGGAAATTTATTTGGTTGCAATCCTCGGGACACCATATCAACAATATTTTGCTTTAATGTATTGACCAAGATTTGTGTATGTTTTCCACTATCTCCGACATTTACATTGGAGTAATGATAATTTTCAACTTGGTTTAAGCCGTTTCAATGCTGACCAAATGGTATAGTCGTTAGCGTGCTAGCTTCTAGACCGCAAGGTTGCGGGTTTGAGTCCTGTGTAAGGTATGGGTGTTTGTAAATGTATGTTGGCTTGTCAAATGACGAATATTTCGACACATTATAGCCCTCGTGTTGCTGACGGCGCCAGGTAATCTGAAAACCACCAACCAAGTCGTTTCAATAGTAGCTATTGCCGAGATTTGGGATGCCGTTTTGATGTCATTCGCTTCCCCTGATGTAATAGCCGCTATTTTCCGTGATTAGGGTCTGTATGAAAATCGGTTTTGCCATTTGGTTTGAATCGATGCCGAATTTCTAGAATTTCTATTTAATTTTGTGTAAGAAAGTAGTCCCAATTTTACTGTTTCTCCTTTTTTTAAATTGTAATTTTAACTGTTATTGTTTGTTAAATTGTTTATTTCAAGATTATTTAGATTGAAAAACAATTTTACATATTAGCTATAATGGATAATAGTTCAAAAGTTAAAGCAATTTTTTATATAATAGTTTAAAATTAATTAACTTGAGTAACTGTGAAAATTTGAATTTTTTTTGCTTTGACCATGTCAGTTACATGCAGAACCTCCCTCCCTTAATTCTTAACAACAGAAATGTTTGTGACAAGCAGTCACACTTAAATCTGCACATCTAGGTTCATTCCTTTTTCTTTTTATCTGCTAAGGTTTAGATCTTCATATTTATGTATCACTTGTTAAACAATTTTATGTCTTTTTTCTCGCCTTAAAAAAAAAAACTTAAAAAAATCTTCTCTTCCTATTTTCAAAGTACATAATCTAATTATTACATGATGATTAGATATTTTTTAATTTCATAATTTTTTTGTAATTTGTAAAATTAGTTCAACATACAACTTGGTGGGGGTATACTTTGGAAAATGTGGTGGTAATTGGTTGCGAGAGGGGTCCTTGAAAATTTTTGGGATGAGCCTTGAAATTCTTGAAATATGCTTGAATTTTTATCAGAAATTTTGCTGGACACCCTAAAATTTTATTTATTAACTACATTGAAACTGCTACTAAAGTTGCTTTTTAAAAGAAACAGTTGCATATTCCATGCCTAGAATTTTTTAAAGTTTGGGTGGTTATATTTAAATGCTCTATTTTTTGCATTGGATTTATTCTGCAAGTTATTAAAAGTTTTTTCATTTAAGGTTGTTCGAAATAAACCTGTCACAAGGCCAGCCAAAGGCTCAAGACAATGCAATTGTCGTCAGGAGATGGTCACAAGACAGTTGGGTCCTGGTAGATTTCAAATGACTCAACAAACTGTTTGTGATGAGTGTCCAAATGTTAAGTAAGAATTTGGCCCCCTTTTATAGTCTTTAGTTCAAACTTTTGTAAAAATTGTTTACGAAGACAAAGTTTGCATTATCTATTGTAGATTTCAAAAGTTCTTTGTCTATTGAAACTTATTTAATAAGGCAATTTTTGATGTTTCATTGTTTATTTTTATTAAGTTATGAAGATGGTGCCCATTTTTCTGGATGAAAAAAGTGTTTTATAATTTGTTATTGTATATTGTCAGTTAATGTTGACTCTTTATCATAGTATGTATGTCCCTATGTAAAGAAAGAACACAACCAAAACATACAATTTTTTTTTTTGTTAGTTAAATGAATTTTTCTTGTTTTAGATTTATGTATGTATTAGATAGATCTTTAATACCAGATGTTAATATATGGATTTGCAGTAATTTTAAAATTATATTCCAGATTTGTAAATGAAGAAAAACTACTAGAAATTGAAATTGAGCCTGGTATGAAAGATGGCCAAGAGCAGAGATTTGTAGCAGAAGGTTTGTTATATTTGTTTTTAATTTTAAAATATTGTTTGGTTTGTATACACACACTAAGTGAAGTTTATTTTTACATTACTATTATTGTTTTAAATAAAATAAGCATTTGATATTTTAAAAAGATTCGCTGTCATTTAGTATTATTAAAATGGTCCAAAAGTAATTTGTTGTTTAAAACTGAATTGTATTTCTGTCAGTTTACATACTTGGGTTATTTCTTAACCTTTTTTTTTTTTTTGTAATCAAACCTAGATTTTATCCAAATTTAAGATAATTTTCTTTTTTCGTCTTCATGATTCACCTCCTTGGCTTTTTCTGATATTGTTACCTATGTTTAAAACTTGCATGGTCCATGTACTTTGATTCCAAATGAAGTAGTTGTAGGTTTTAATAGATGGATTAAATACATTATTGTTGTTTTGTACAATTCTTGTAATTTTAAATACCTTGCAGATATCCCATATCATTATAACATCTTTTTGCCTGAACTGGTTTTTAATCTTATGGCAATAACAGCATTTGCATAACTTTTCACAGTGAATTTTTTTTAATATTGATGTATGACATTGCTTTGAGTATATTTTGATGATTACCATTTAAGTAATTTATAGGGCTATTCAGTGCGTATTGAAAAGTGATACTCTGTTAATATTTGCCATTCAATTTAAAACTTTTGTTTCAACGCATTGCTTTGGTTTTATGTTTATAATTTTTTTTTTTCGATTGGATTTATTTCTCTTTACGAATAAATGTCTTTTACATCTATAGGGGAACCTCATATTGATGGTGAGCCTGGGGATTTAAGGCTTAGAATACAAACACTGCCGTAAGTTCCATTATCTGAATACTACATTTTTGTTAACTTCACTTAGCTTCAATTGCACAGTACTTTTCTCTTTAGAAAATCATGATACATTTCATATACTCCTTAAATAAAGATAATTGTATTTATTTAATTTTTAACAAAAAAAATCTTGTTGCTAATTGTTTTACTTTATTGAAATGAAAAAAAAAATTTGCTTATAAAATAAAATGAAAAAATAAAGTGAATTGTAAAATGATTCCTCTTATAATTAAGAATTTGATATTTTAGGCATCCCATCTTTGAAAGAAGAGGTGATGATCTTTACACAAATGTTACAATATCTCTCACTGATGCATTATCAGGATTCACCCTAGAAATCCCACACCTTGATGGTCATAAGGTATAGTATTTGTAAACTTTAATTAAAATTATCTCTTTCTAAAAATACTAGATTCGAATCTTGTATAGGCTTGGATGTTTTGTTTTTTAATCATTGTTAAGGTGTAAGTCCTGGCTTGTTTAATCATTATTGTGTACATCAGCGTTAGCCACGACAGGGCCCGCAGGCCAGATTTGGCCCACAACAAATTTTTCTGCGGCCCGCCTTCAGCACATAAGAATAGTCATATTTCATGGTATGGACTTTTTTTGACATAATTATAATGTCCGAAATAGTATGTGTCTATAATTTAGAACAGAGTTCTTCACTATGTGCTCGAAGAAACTAAGTGAAAACCAGTGTCATCTATGTGGAAAAGGTGCAAATTTTCAAAGTGTCTGCGACACTTAACTGAATCTCTTAGACGATTTATTAAGATTGGCCAGCAACAAATACTACAATAGAAAGTCAGTCTTTCATAAAATATACTGAATGTTTTCGACCACCATCGTCTCGCAATTTTTATCGACTAAAAATAGTTATCTGGAAGTATATTTTAAGTAACGTTGGAAGAAAATATACGCTTCTTTTTTAGACTTTAATTTACTAATAATGTAAAAAATTAATTTTTTATTTGAAAAAAGAATCAAATATGAATGTAATTTTATTACGATAAAAAAAAAAAAATTTTCAACTTCTAAAAATACTATATATTGTTAAATCTATTGTTATTACAGGGCTGCCACAGGCTACTAAAGCGACTATTTTAGTGGTCAGGCGACTATGGCTACTATTTCAATGAAAAAAGGGCCCAAAACGACTATTTTAAGTAAAACCTTCAACTATTTTTGGGCTAAGGCAACTATTTTTTTAAGAAATGACAGTTCGACAGTAGGACGAAAAAAAAAAATTCGCTTATTGATTAACTATGCAGTTTTGTCAAAACGGTGATATTTTGAAAGAGGTGGGAAGAGCGAACTTGGTTGAAATAGGGTTTAATTTTAGTTTAGATCGAGTGGTCACTTTTATAGTTCCTGCTAACTGTGCACGGGCAATTGTTATTTTCGACGTCGAACACTGTTGTTTTCCCCTACCTGTTTGGTTCCTATGTTTTATCTTTTTCAGTGCAAGGCTCAACAACATACACTATATATTCTCAAATATCAAACTGTTTTGGCTTTATTTATTTTAGTTGACAAAAATGAATTTGGGGAATTTCGTGAATGCCCGAAGAAAATACCATCAGTATAAACAGATTTCTTAACCTGTTCTCTTTCAGTTGAAGATTATATTTGCGTAAAAATACCAATTAAATTACACGTTTAGCGATTGAGGGTTGCCACTTAGTCAATAGGGCACCAACTTTTGCGCAGTTTAAATGGTCTGATAATGTCATCGTAAATCGCTTTCTTCTCTTGTTAAAAAAGTCACCTAACTTTGCCAAGGTAGTTGTAGTATTTAAGTATAAAAAATCCTTGTTATTTTTCCATTCAATCACCAGATATACTGAAAATCATGAAGTAGGAGAAAATTGTATGTCATTTTGCATCTACACATTACTTATCACTATAATGTAAGCAAAGCTCCGAAGTGGAAGTTAATTTTTGTGTGTGAAACAAGACGTTTGTGAAAAGCAAGATTTTATTTCTTTGACTTAACATATAGAGAATGAAATCTTCGCTAAAAATCACACATGATATAGTTCTGCGGTTATGCCAATTTCAGCATCTATGGCCAAAATTTCCTGAGATCGATGCAAATCCAAATTAAAATTTCTAGGGGATGCATGTATGTCATGCGCTTGCTTACAAGTCTGCTGATCGCCATGGATCCTTACCTGCATTCAGATATCTCAAAACCTCCAGTAAAATGACCACTTTTGTTTCTGCTTCCTTTCATGTCTGTCTCTATCATCAATATTTATGTTAGTGCTTGATTGTTTATTTCATTGATTGTTACACAGTTGTAATGGCCGCTATTGCCAAGATTTAGGCAAATATGCCGGGTGATCGCCGAGATTTACGTTGTTGTGATTACTATTTTTGCTGCTTACTACTCTGATGTAATAGACCCATTGCGAAATTTGCATCGGTATGGAAGTCGTTTATATTTACATTGAAATGATAGTCGTTTTCGCTAAAGGTTACGCTGATTTAAGGATTTAACAGCTGCTTTTCCCGCTATTAGCCCAGCAGTTTTGGTGCTGATGCTATAACTGCCAAGATTGTTGTTGTTGTATGGAGGCTTTCATAAAGGCTTCCGTTGATGTTATAGACGTTGTGTCCATGATGTGTGTCGAGGTGAGGATCGATTGCGCCATGTAGGTCAATCGATGAAGAACGACTACAATTTTAATATTGTAGCTAAGTTTATAAAAAATAATTTAAATTTTGAAGCAATTTATTTAATTACTTTGAATGTCGCTTAAAAAATTGAAAATCCTCCTGTTATTGTCAATACGGTATAATTGTTTAAACATGAAACTTTTTTTTGCCAAAAAGTTGTTTTATGTTTTTTTGCCAGTCGATTTTTACCGCCGCTTTTAGGTAATTTTTTTTGATTTGAAGGTTTAAACAAAATTATTTTTTTGATTTTAATAAAAAAAAAGCATGAAAAAACGTCTGGATATTCGATTCTTTTTAATGTTTTACCGGATAAAGTATCATTAAGAGTGTTACGACACTTTGTCTTTATCGTATGGGATGTTGTGTTTACTTGGTATTAAGACACTATTTTGAATTGAAAGACCATATATATAATGGGGAGTGTCTCTGGGTTTTCGTGTTTTATGTTAATAGTTTTATTCAGATGTTGAACACTTAAACCTTCAAAGCAAGAGCAAGAATATTGTCGACTTAAAAAAAGAGACTACTATTTTCAACTTCTGAGACTTTTATTTTGGCTACTATTTTCAACATCTGAGACTACTATTTTGGATACTATTTTTAACATCTGGGGCTAATAAAGCAACTATTTTCAAGGCTTATAGTCAGGGGCAGCCCTGTAATTAAAAATACATCTATTGATTTATCCAGCCCGCGAAAAGCTTCAACATAAGTCATACGGCCATCCTCTAAAAGTTAGTGGCGAACGCTGTGTACATGAAGGGTAATCAATGTGCCAACCTAGACAGAAGTATAAAGCAAACATTTTTACTAGCCTCTTCAAAAATTGAATAAAATATAGAGAAAAACAGTGAAACTTTCAGGAGGAAAGAAGCAGTGTGCCTATACTATTGGTTTTAATTGTTCATTTGGGCATAAATTCAATACATAAATAGTAATTAACATTTAGGAATTAATTTTTAGGAACTCTGATTCACGGTCTAAAAAACTCTTAAGTTTGAACAATTATGTTAATTTCTTAGCAATTCAAATTAAACGTCTACTCCTGAAATGTAAATGAAGCGTTGCATTATTAGGAATGATCATCAAATTTTTGAATAAATTCTGAATTTTCTTAAAATATCTTTGATAATTATGACTATATGTATAAATTTATTTTACCTCAAATATGTACTTATAATTAACTCTACCTAACACATTATAAGTAAAGTTGGTAAAAATTATACTTCTATTCAATGTATATTTTTATTTGTAATACATTTTTAAAAGCCATTTTAAGCTTCTTTCAGAAGCAAATTATTCTGTTAAGAATCGATATAAGTGAAACTGAAAATCTATTTTATGAAATGGTTATTTTTTAGGTTGAAATCACAAGAGAAAAGATAACATTTCCTGGTGCTCGCATTCGTAAAAAAAATGAAGGCATGCCTAATTACGAAAATAATAATTCAAAAGGTACCCTTTATATTACATTCGATGTTGATTTCCCAAAAGGTGAATTGTCTGCTGAGCAGAAAGAAAGTAAGTACATTGCTAGTCCATCTTGCATGTCTTAGTATTAATATATTATGTTTTATAAATATTTCTAAACATGTAATAAATATTTCTAAACATTTAATAAATATTTCTGGATGTGTGATAAATATTTCTAAATGTGTATGGAATAAACTTTATTTGACCTTTAATACATTGAAATATTTTATAGAAATATGTAAATATTTTTAATTTTGTCAGTACTTCACAAACCTTTTCTTTAAAACAGAAAATGACAATTTAAAGTCCACTGTCCATTTCCAAATTAAAATTAGGTTTAAATAATTTAAAGATGTAATTTCTTTATATTGTAGCCTTTCGAAGGCTTAGTTTCCAGATGACGTCAACTTCAAACTGTGTTAAATTTTTAACTAATCTATATATCTTTTTATGATTTGTCCATAATGTAGACACATCTTTTTCAACGGTTTTATTAATATTAACAAAAGTTTTGGTTACTGAAAACTATGTTTTGGGTTTTTATTTTTGATAATGAGCATAATTTCTGTAACTTTGTTGTATATTTCTGATAAAAAAAAAATTATCTGCAAGATTACAATTGTTTATGCTTAACTTAAAAAGGACTTTGTTGTATTTGAAAACAATAAACTACTCATTTAAATTTTTTTTTCCCATGATGTGTTATCCCTGTTCGTTTTACTTTTTGTCTACATTATTATAATTAATGTATCCAAATCAGTGTGAACTTCCTCTTTAAATACCTGGACCCTTCTTTGAACAAATAAAAAAAAATCTTTATTTTAAAAGTTATACTTCAGTCGTTTAAACATCTTCCAACTAAAAATTCTGCAACTAATTTTAAGTTTGCCTATCTCGGTAATTTTATCTAGCGTCTTTTAAGAAATATATAGTTCGTCATTTATATCCTATATTTTACTTATACTTATGTTTCTATTTTGTTTTTAGAAATAAAAGAAATGTTCAAAGAAGAAACAAAGACAAAGATATACAATGGTCTACGAGGATATTAAAATTAGAATGCACTTAGTCAATTTGTTCATAGTCGAAATTTCAACAAGATTTTATACCAGGACATTAAGAACTGAACTGCATTTCTTACTATTTATTTATGTACAGTTTAGCTTTTCTTTTGTTATACCTTGTAAAAAAAAAAACTATTTTTGTTTCGATATTTGTTAGATTATTGAGAATGAACCTAGATGTGTGTAATACTCAATATACCACATTAAATCAATAACAATTTTTGAAATTTCATTAATTAAATGATTACTTGCCACTGTTATGACATTTTGTTTCAATTACTTCGATTGTGAAAATTTGTTCTTAAGTCTCTCTATACTCTATCTATGCATCATCAATATTAGTTTCTTTAAATTCAATGTATGATTTTATGTAAAAAATGCATTATAGTATTTTGTTTTGATCAATTAATTCAATGTATGCTTACTTGGAAAATCCGTTAAATTACTTTGTCTGATAATTTGAAAGGGTTTATACTTGGAAAATAAAAATTCTTAAAATTAACTTAATGGTAATTTTTAATGTTATAGCAGAAACTTGCATTTCATGCATATACAAGTTCTGATCCTGATTTGTGACCAAGAACAAGTTATTGAATTTTACTTGTGTGTGGTAGATACAAGAGCAGGGAATGGAATGTATGCCAAATTTCAGAATTTTTGACGTTTTTGTATTTTTAGTCCTGCGATTTGTTTCTATACACACTCAGTATATTTGGATAGAAAGATGGGGTAAAAAGACCTTTCAATAAAAAAAACTTTACTTTTAAAGTTTTAGTAATAAATGATTCAATTATTGAGAGTAATAAACAAGAACAAAACTGAGTGGTAATAATTTAATTAGGACTTAAATTTTTTTTTCTTCCTCCAACTACTTCCATTGTAATATTTTGAACGATTTCTATAAAAGAAATTTCAAATGTTTAAAATAAATATTTCAGCAAAGAACGTCTTACTGTACAGTTTACAAATTTGCAGCCATTCTCAGTTTGCATCTGAGAACTTGTGAAATCCATTTTGTGAAAGATCAAAGTGTATTTGTTCTTTTTTAATAAAACCAAAAACATGTACTAATGCTTTTTTTATTGAATTTTATTATATTAAAATATATTTTACATGAAAACAACTTCACTAATATATTATGTCAAGCAGTGATAAAAGTAGCTCAATAAAATACTTTCAATATAGTGTTTGGTTGTGAAAGTGACTAGACCTGCGATTTGAAGATTTCTATTGGTACCTTGCACAAATTAGAAATTTTCAACTAAATTTTAAGTTAATGTTTTAGAACTAATGCATCACTGTTAATCCAGAAACATAGGCCAACAAGACATAGTTTGGTATTTGCAAAAATATATCAACGTCCAATACTGCAGACTTGTCAGCAAGTTTTTCTTTGCTTTGTGTGTTGAGACTTTGAAATAACGTTTGTAATGACAGCATAATTTGGGATAGGGTTTATTATCAAGGTAGATTAAAGAGGAGTTAATGCTTGTGTTTCAATGATGCAAACTTTTATGTTTACATCTGAAACAAGTGACACATCTTAACATTTTTAGTGATGCAATTTAAATCTCTTTAAAAACTGATATAATCTTTATACTTGAAAAACGATATCTGAATCATTAAAATATAGGTTTAATTTTCTGAAAATGTTTAGGGAAAAACACTTGTTTTAAAGCTATTTTACAACACTAAACACAAATTTGAATTGGGTCAATTATTTTTGTACTTGTGATAAACAAATTTTAGATGCAGTCTTTTTTGACTTCAAGAAAATTTAAGAAATTGTGTTGCAGCTCTTTCAACAACAAAGACAGATTGTCAACCAGACAATTCTGTGTATGTAATTTATGCTTGGATTAAGTTACTTAGTGCTTGCATATCTTTATGATGCTTATTAATATTAATGCTAATTCATTGAATATTCAGAATAACAGAATGTTAAAGATATACTCATCAAATTTAAGTTTTTGTGATGTGTTTTGTTAATTTTTGATGTTTCTATTTGCTTTCATGGTTTTTAACAATTTGTTGCATCCAATAGCAGAAAATGTTATGCTTTGAAAAGTTAATTTAATTCGTATTTCTTTCTAGTGGGCATGAGGATGTTTTTTTTGTTTTATAACTTAAAATTGTCTCTTTTTTATTGAAAAATGTTTAATAAAAAAATAAATAATAAATAATGGGGTATACTAATATCATTAGGCTTTTGTTGTAGTACTTTACCATCAATCAAACAAAAACTTTTTTTTTTAAATCTTATACTTTTATTGAATACAATGCCTGAAGAATGGTGAATTGTAAACATTTAGGGTATAGCTTTTGCTGTACTCTAAATGTTTACACTCTTGACAAATCGTTTTGGTGTTGCTGGGTTTTGTTTTCAGTGCACTTTCTGTTACCTTCTACTGGAAGATGTATGATACATTTTCAAATCACTGGTCTTTTCATAGATGGTTTTTCTTTGATAAATGTTGCACAGTTGCTGTGATGGTATCAAAACATTTTGTATCTGTGCACATGCATTTGAGAACTAAATGTTACACACAAAAACTAAATTGAATTCAAAAACATTTAGTCATAAACCTTAATGGTATACAAGTATGTCAGGAATGGTTAAACTCGGCCCTTAAAAAATAATTTTTATTATCTACAGAATTCAGCTTTCTAATAAGTTGAAGGTCAGATTGAGGCTCTCATGCTTGAAGTATACCATATTCAAGTATAATAGAAAAGAATTCTAAAATTCAAGATATGAAGCATATTTCAAGTATTAGTAATGGTGTTCTTTCTCTGCAACTAAATTAACCCCAGCAATGTGTTTGAGTTACTCAATTATTTATTGTCAAAATTAAATAGCCATACCAGAGCCTAAAGGATTATAATTATAAGGATGCAGATTTGGTGAAAGTGCTGCATTTTCCCAATGATATGGTTGAATGTTCATTATAGTTGTATTTTTGTTTTTACATTTTCTTTCAATTACATTTATTATAATCAGAATAAAACCCTTATTAAAAAAATTATAGGTTAAAACTTTTCTTTATAACAGCAAGCCTGTAACCAGGATTTTTTTGGCGGGAGGGGGTATTATGGTTGAAGATTTGATTAAATACATATATCAAGTTACACAAAAAAAGAAGGGGAAGTGGTAAAACAAGATTTTACACAATTTCAGGTAATTGTCCTGAGGGTCCGCCCCTTCTCCCCCCGTTTACGGCCCTGTAACAGAGGAAAGATCAACTTTATTTTGGTATTAGTGCTGTAATCATTTAAATCTCATGAACACTTAATTTTTTCACTATTAAATCGCTGCTTAGAATCACTTAACTCAATTTTTGTGTGCTTTGGAAGCTTTTAAAAGTAATCGATTTTTTTACAGAAATTTTAGAAAAATATATGAAAATAAAGGGTATATAATTTATTAGTACCAAGTATTAATGCATTTTTAAAATTAATTCTCAAATGTAAATTATTCAGGTTAAGTAACGATTTATTTAAGGAAATAGATATATGAGGAAAACAATTACCATGATGCACCAAAAACTGTTAATAGAATTTAATTACATTTTCAATTTTAACATGTATCTATCCTTAAGTTTTAATATTACACTAACTGGATATTAGACGTTTTGAAATAATGGTTTCACAATAATTTTGTCAAGGAGCTTTAACACATTTAAAAAAAGTTATTACTGTTTGAGTATACAAAGATGGAAAGAGTGCATCATTGCAGTATCATAAAACTTTATTGGTAAATTTTAAAAAGAAAAGTGTAATTTTTATAGATTGTGATAGTTCATTATTGCGATACATGAATTTTATGCATTACATAAATAATGAAAAAATATTTTACATTACTTTGAAACATGGGATTGGAGAGAAAATTTTAAAATTCCACATAGAGAAAGAGAGGGATTTTGCTTTAAGGAAATAGTGTTATAATAGTCAATGTTATAGAATACAGCTTTGCAGGGAAATGTTATCAGCTACTTTTATTATTTCAGGTTGGGAAGTAAATTTTATAAATGAAAATTTTGAATTCTTGTTTTAATTTTAACAAGACCTCTTCATTATACTTAAACTGGATTTAAAACAGTGCGTTAACTTTTAATAAATGTAACTTTTAATAATGCATAGCAAAACCACAACAATGTTTTGAAAATGCCTTATTATACCGAATAGGGAGGATGGGGCAGTTGCCCTCTCACTCGAGCAACTTTTACTGTGTCTGATTGAGGTATTGTTACATTGTGGAACCCGCCCTCCTTCCCCACATGAATACATAAGGTGCCATATAGTTATTTTGTTTTTCCTTATGACTTCTTCTGGTTTTTCCATAATTTTTTTTTTTGCAAACAAATGTTATTCTTAACAAGTGATATATCTATTTGTGTCATTAGTGCATATGTGTAGTTGAGAGAGAATAAGGTCAAGCAACATTCTAGCTGTCCTTAAAGCTGATTTACACATTACCAATTAGCACACCAGATTGCTAGCACCATGTAAAAGCTTCAGTCTAATCACAGGAGAAACCAGTTGGTCATGTGATCGTCTCTAGCTGGCTGCTCCAATAGATCAACCATTTTCTATTTGCTGGTGCATTAACTCCCACCATCCAACCACTTACAGTCTCCCGCAATCACAAACAGGCGGTAATGCCAGCTCAATAGCTGCATTATTATGTAAAAGCAAAGCTGGTATTCAGATCAAGGCATGGCAGTGACCTTCCAATCAACTTGCTAGCTGGCATTCCAGGCATTGACAGTATGCAAATCAGCCATTAGATATTTGATCAATAGAAATATATTTTCTTTATAACAGAACTCGGTATGTAAGATACGCTCAGGTTTTGGTGAGAATGAGATCAGTTCACCGTTTACCATTTTCAAAATCTTTGTCTGCATATTGATATTTTCTGGCTAACAGCAGAGGAAGAGTTCCCGAAGATTTAATGCCTTTTATGAACTTCCGTAAAATCATTCTTTAAAAATTAGAACTTGGCTTCAGCAACATGAACATTATACATCACAATTGAGATCACGACGAGTAATTCCACAAGTGGCAAACTTTATGTTTATTTAAATCAATGTTTCACCTATACAAAAGTGGAGACCAAACAAATGCCATCAGCTGGTTAAGACATCAGAGATCAGTTATGGACAAAAAAATGCGAGTGGTATAACAGAAAATATCTTTGGAATTTTTTACATTTTATTTTTCGAAATAGTTTCAATGGATTAATATTTATCAGTTTTTTTTATCAATAACTAAATCTTTCTGCATGTATTGTGATGTGGATTAGTGAGAAAATAAATACTTAAATAAAGAGAATTTAGCTTTTTTTAATATGGTAAGTTATGAAAAATATTGTGAATTTGCATTTTATAATTAAAAAATCTCAGGTTACTGATACCATTTTTTTAACACTACAACCCTGCAACAAAACCTCTTAACCCGAGAAAACTCCCAAAAAACTCATTTGTCATTCATTTTGAGCAAATAAATAAATAATTATTTTTGGACAAATGAGAACACGACAGAAAATCTGATTTAGTTATTTTTCTGAGGTTAAATTAACTACTACCTAAAACAAGACAGTCTTTTAAAGTCAGAGGCGTAGCCAGGAATTTATTTTGGGAAGGAGCATGAAATTAAATTTTGATACTAAATATAAAAATTAATTTTAAAATTCATTCCCATTCATGTTATTTCAACTATGAAAATAAATTACAATTATAAAAAGGGTGTACTTCTAAACAGCTGTTAAAAGTAAAACCTTATGAATATCTATCAAGAATTAGAAGAAAAATTACACATATAGTTGGGTAGGGAAGGTTCTACCTTCAAATGAGATAAATTTTGTTTCACTAGACAGACTGACAATCTAGTTGAGACTACCTGTCATAACCGTCATTATGACTGATCATTTTAAAAAATAGTGGAAAGGCTATATGTGCTTTTGGATCAAACTGGTTTTAAAACATGTTAGAATGTTTGTTTGCTAACATATTAGTGAACAATTACAACTACACCATTGGCTTGGTGATATAGTCTTACAGTGAGGACATAAAAATAATCTTAGTATGGAATATGTTAATTAAATTAATCAATTGTCTTTTTTTTGTATAAAAACACAGCCTAGAACAGAATCTATGTGTGGTACGTATATGCAATTAAGTATTTACTTTCTCACAATTTCTTTTTCAAACGATTACAGGTGTGTTGAAAAGGAATATCGTAGTTGGGAACTTCTAACTCTCATTTCTTCAGTAAATTGTCATCTATCCTTTGTACCATTAAATTTTTGCTTCTAGCAATATAATACAAAATATTGATGTGAAAAATTCAGTCAAAAGCTGTCAGATCAATTCATAATTTTGGCAGGGAATATATTCCCCTATTCCACCCCTCTAGGCACTGTTCACAATTATCTTGAATTCCTTTTAGTTTTTCTAACGGAAAAACAAAAAAAAAAGAGTACACATAAAAAAGGTACACTTTAGAGGAATCCCATTTGAACAATAATTCAAACGGCGAGATTTCTTATGTCCGAAATGAATTTTATATTCATCGATAGTGTTTCTTGGTTCTTTCACTTTTAATTTTGATTCACAGCAGTTTTTTTTACAGAGAGCATAGCACGTTTCTAAACCTCTACTGTTGAATGTTTTCTTCTAAAAACGCAATTTTAATTTTGCCATTTCACTTTCAGAATTAACATAACAATTTGTCCAGATGTTTTACACGGTGAAAAAAATGAAAACTCATTGCAAAAATATTAAGAAATTGCACGGAGATTAAACTTGTAAATATTTGCAACAGCACAGAAAAGTTTACCAGACATTTTTTTTTTTTTACTATGAAATACAAATACCGTAGCGTTCAATAGAAATAGTTCAACCGAACGAGGTAAACGGATTTAAAAACAATCGTACATAAACAAGGTCAGACAACAAAAATAAATTTTATCAAATGTTCTTAGATTGAATGTCATCACTTGCAATGTACTTAAGTAAGTTTCGAAATGTGTTGACACCCACTTTACATCAGTCACAATACAGCTATAAAAAAACGAATTTCTATTTATTTATATTACTTGGATGATTCGCTTCTTCTTATTGTCGGTGGCATACGGAATGCGTGTCAATGTAAAGTTAAATGAATCAGCAAGAAAAAATGTCACTCCAAGCATTTCATTTGAGAGTAGAGACGCTAGAAGTAGCCTCTTACTTTTCTTTTTTCCTGCAAGAAGGTTTAAACGTCATAAACAAGCCGTATCAAATGTATTGAATTGGTGAAATAGACATTCTTATGACGTAAAATCCGGAAGAGGGAGAAAAGGTAAGAGGCAATTTTCGCATCTCTACAAAGCTTGTGAATCAAGCGAAGAGCACCCAATCAGCTCTTTAGCAGAAAGTGCGCAGATTCCCCAAAATATAACAGGACGCGGACAGAAAAGGAGTAGATGTTGTGTTTCTGTCCAAAATGGTTGTTATTGTGCTCGTCTCATCTCTCCGTACTATATGAATTGGAACTTCGTCCGAAAGTACTCGTGTCGCATTCGTTTTTAAGTTTTCGCACTTTTTGATGTTGTTGCAGTTGCTTGGATTTTGAAAAGAAGCCTAACATCCTGTTTCCCAATTGACGATTGCGGATTTCGTATGATGGATCTGTCGAAGCATAAATGAAAAGAGAAGATGAACTGTGGAATAGCCATTTGCAAAGCCTATCAAGATACTGAGTTGCTATTTGCACAGGAAAATAATTCTAGTACATCATAATTTAATGGTAATACTTGATGTGAATTAAGTAATGTTTTATATTTTGAAATAATAAAATTGTTATGTATTATATCACAGTATAATTTTTCAAAATTTTATTGTGTTAATTTTTTCATGGGAACTTTTTCCAATTACATTGCGAAAACGGAAGTGTGTCTGTAGCAAATATCGTACACAACGTTTTCTGCAGATATAGTCGAAAATTCACGAAGCAGAACTGCTCTACGCCGACCAAACGGTATAGTGGTTAGCGTGCTAGCCTCTAGACCGCGAGGTTGCGGGTTCGAGTCCCGTGTTTGGCATGGGTGTTTGTAAATGTATGTTGGCTTGTCTAATGACGAATGTTTCGGCGCATTATAGCCCTCGTGTTGCTGACGGCGCCAGATAATCTGAAAACAACCAACCAACCAGAACTGCTCTACCGGAAATTTGGTAACCCAAATCAAGGCATAAAAGAGGTGGTCAAGAAAAAAGAAACTATTTGTTATGGTAGCTGGAAAAAATATTGAGTATTATAGCCAGGAGGAAATTGATCAAGCAAGTTGGAAGAATTTTCAAGCATTGAAATTGGAAGATACATTACAGCATTTTTTAATAATTTATGAAAGACAAATGTCTCGTGAATGAAATAAATTTTTCGAATTTGTCTGAAGTTCTTAATTCAGTTTGGTTATATAATAGAAACGTGGATGTTATATCTAATAATTAACCAAAGAATTTTGAATAAAGCTTAAAAATATTACCTACATTACATTTTCGGAAAGATAAGTAAATAATCAATGTCTCTTGTTTTACGACGGCACAGTCAATATAGACTTGTGACAAAAAAAATAGTTTGTATTCATTGAATCCAAAAATGTGAAAAGAAATTAAAAGAAAAATGCAGCTTATTTGTTGAAGTGGATAGAGACATTGGTGTGATTGCTTGTGTGTTTAATGGTGAAAATATTGGTGCTTAGTGACAATTTCAGCTATGGAGTGGGTGAAAAAACCCCAGCAATATAAAAATTGTGGTTAACCTGAAAGTTGTGCAGATTAGCTCTAAGAAAGTTTTGTATTTCTACCATATTATTACTTGTATTAAAAACTGAAATCAAATTAAAACTAGACTTGTAACTTGCCTGGAATTGTCAGTTTCTTACATTTTTGGACTGTGGCCATTGTAAAAAGAATAAGAAATGAAATTTTCATACAGAAAGACACCATATGGTGGAGCCAGTTTACTTTGCCTAAATTGCTTTTTTGAGAAATTCCAATTGTCTCTAAAATCACCATTGGACCAGTTGTGTTTCTCAAATAAGACTAACAGCACATATAATTAAACCTGTGGGAAAGATTTCGTAGCATGTTTTTGTTTAATATACTGGTTTAAAAAAAACTTTAGATACAGTAAAGAAGTATTATGCGGGTTCTTCTTCGGGCACAAAAGCTATCTGGAGTTAGTTTATTAATATGCTGTTGAGAAAAGTTTTCTATTACTTCGCATGAATCTACTTCTGCTCCATTGCTGCTGTGCCGACCAAACGGTATAGTGGTTAGCGTGCTAGCTTCTAGACCGCGAGTTGCGGGTTCGCGTCCCGTGTTAGGCATGGGTGTTTGTAAATGTATGTTGGCTTGTCTAATGACGAATGTTTCGGCTCATTATAGCCCTCTTGTTGCTGACTGCGCCAGATAATCTGAATACAACCAACCAATCCATTGCTGCTGTCTGACTTGTATTTCACCTTTATTCAAGTCGGTCAAAAAACTTTTTTCCAGTCACTATTCTAAATAGTCATCTATTTATGGTTGGAAAATATTAGTTTGGACTTGAGTGCTTATACGGTATTGATAAGAATTATGGTTTGGATAAGGTACTGACCAAGACTTAAAAATAGTTAAAACAGTGGATACATAGTGTATTCCTTAGCAGCAACATTTAATAGCTGTTATGTGTAAGGACAAAGTACTTCTCTAAAATACAGCGGATAATGGTATCAGGTTTTCAACTACTATCAAGGAACACAAATTGAGCAGAGATTCTTGTGAGGAAAATGTAAAAATACTCGGTGGCACATTACTTGTTTATTTTTGAAAAAGTATCAAAGATAAGTTGGAGCTTTGATATTTCAATGATTATGTTAAGAATGTGTACAGAACACTTGGTGTGTGATTACTACTTTCATCAAACTTGTTTGTGCTTGCCCTGGTGAGGATGCTGTGGCAACCATGTTTAATTTGTACACTGAATGTTTTTTTTTCCCTTTAAATTTGTGTGATGGTTTAACATGTTGAGATTTAAATTTATAAATTTCCACTTGGTCTTCACAAGTCTCGCATTTCGACTATTTTCTAATTTGTTTTTTAAGTTCAATGTTTGAAATTGCTTCCAAAGTAACTATTTGTTCACTATGTAGAAAAAAAATGTCTTTTAACTTATTATTTACACACAGGCTCTTGAAAACCTTATTTCCTAAAAACTAAATTATATTTTTAGAACTGAATTTTGCATTTATTTGCTTGTGATCCCAAAAATAATGTGTCTAAACAAGGGGTTAGTCAGTTTAACTCATGTGGTGAGGATTTTAACAAGAGCCTGTTTGCAGTTGGAAGTTTTCCCTTTTCTGGTGACATATTCAAATTTTGTAACCCCTTTAAAATGAATTTCCAATTAAAATTTACACTATTTATCTTCTTCCTTATTTTGAAAATTTTTGCAAATTAAATTGATGCTAAAGAGCAAAAGAAATAATCCATACAAAAACTTTTTTTTGTATATCCTGTATTTCATACTTCATTACATGTTTTTTGCTCTGGTTTAGATTTGTGCTCTAGGCAAAAAGAAAAAATGTATGGTTCCAAAATAATAACCATTTTTTCTCTTTGAACTCGTGCAGCCTTGGCTAATGCGCTAGTTTTCTTTTTAAAATTATAAAACATTGCTGTTCAGAGTTGCACAGTAAGCTGTATATCTGGGGGAAAAATATACTAAATAATAATTATAAACAGTTCTTCAGAATTCACTTGAATGGGAGCTAATAAATGTACTTGTGTTTCATGTTACATTGTTAAGGTAAAATTATCCTAAAAATACCATATAAATTAATTTTTTTGCTTGATTGATTTATAGCTAATTTTATCAAATGTGCAGAATTTCTCAAAAGTATTTTCATCAAACAAAAATGCTTTTTTCTTCTTTTTTTTTCTTCTTGTAAATTTTATATATTTGCTCACCAAGTATATAAAAATGTTGTATTGAATACATTTTCGTATAACTTTTTTAACGTTTACTTGTATAACTTTTTTTTGTGTGCATGTATCCAAGGGTTTGTCTGGCAGTTAACCCACTAGCGGTCATGCACGTATATATACGTCATTTGATCCTCAGTTTTTCTAGGCTGACCAAATGGTATAGTGGTTAGCTTCTAGACCACGAGGTTGCGGGTTCGAGTCTCGTGTTGGGCATAGGTGTTTGTAAATGTATGTTGGCTTGTCTAATGACGAATGTTTTGGCGCATTATAGCCCTTGTGTTGCTGACGGCTCCAGATAATCTGAAAACAATCAACCACAGTTTTTCTAGCAATGCACAACATTTTCAAATTTATAAATAAAATATTCTTTAAATATTTTTATTAAGATGATAGTTTATAAACTATTACAAAAATTATATGTTTGAATTAGAAATATAATTAAAAGATTATTGCAAGGAAAACAACTAGAAATTTGCCCCTTCCCTCAACCGTCTGGGTTAAGGAACAAGAGCTTTTCTGCACTATGCTAGTCGTAAGTTAATTTGTACATATTTTTTTACACTATAGCCTGTTGCGAGCCATTAGAATAAAAGCATGTTTAAATTTTTTTCCTTAAATCGAAGATTTATTTGAATTGACCAAAATAATTTCCCTGTAAACAATTCTTTGTCATCTGATATGTTTTAAATAAATTTAAAATGTAGAGCATTTACCTACCTACATGTTGAATAGATGCAATAGTATATATTTTTCATTTATGTCAGCCATGTTTCATAAAATTCTGAGGTGGTTGGGATGGGAGTTCACATGTTGGATTTATTTCACAGATTTGTCTTAAATTTTTCTATTTATAAAATATTCTAGTTAATCATAAGACTGTTATTATGAACAACATATCCGTACATATTTGAAGAACAAACTATCCAACTTTTCAAAAGCATAAATGAATTTCAGTAAAATTATTTTGAAACATTAGAGTTGTAAATATAGAATTGGGAGGTTTAATAGTTTTCTGCAGGATTTTTCAAATGTTGGTTTTTGTTATATTTTGCATTGTGTTTGTTTGTATGACAAATAAGTATTAGTAATTTCGTTTTGAGTGTTAGCTGATAAACGGTCATTGTAACAACTCTTTTATGAAACTGCTTTCTACTGACATTGAAATTTGGTTATTTTATGAAGCCAATTTGAATGAAGTGAATTTATGAAGTATGTTGATGATTTCCGTAATAAGCAAGATTGAAGTAACATATTTCTCATTGTAATTTTCCTTCGAAGAAAAATTAATTTGGCGTTTCATTTTGGGTGCTTTTGAGAAAGTATGGGTTTTGAAATTCTATCATTGTGCTGTCTTTACATTGGATTGGCCAGTCAATTGAAGCCCAATGATATTTTCGCACATGAAGAATGAAGCTTATAATAGAAATAAGTTATGTGATGATATTTTCAAGTTTTCAGTTGATGATTTTTTGATAAAATTTATTTTGAACCTGCCTGGAAGTACAATATGGATTTTCAAGGTCCTAGCTCGAAACATTACCATGAAAACGAAGCAGTTGTTCAAGAGCATTTTTTTTTTTTTTAACACGTTGACTAAAACAGAATTTTTCACGATTCTGCGATATGGTGTGAAACATGTCACTTCTATCCAATTTGTCAATAGCACTTAGTGTAGAAAATTCTTTTAAAAATTATTTCAAAACATAAAAATTTATTTCCTTGTATACATTTTTTCATTTTGAATAAACTTTGTATTTATTGTATTTTCTGTTCATTTAAGCCAAACCTGAATTTTTATTATCTTTCCTGAGGCCATCTATTCATATTTCCACTGTTATGCTACAAGTTTCCTCGTAGCTGATACAAATATGACAAGTAATGTAGGGCCAAGATAACTCGTAGTAGACGTCCTGGTAATAGCTAGAAAACAACCCACGAAATATCTCATTGGCAGCCAACGTGTTAAAAGTGACTACTATGCTGATGAGGAATGAATTATAATTATAGTGAAAATGAATTATAATATAATTTTGATTTTATTGAAGCTAATTGGTACAATTTATATAAAACATTGAATTACACAGGATTCATGCCTAAGAGTGCTATGTCTTTTGCTTTTTAAAAGAGATTGTTGATTGTAGGTTTTTGTAAAAATTATACCATTTTAATATATGTTAAAAATCTTTCTTTTTAATTGGTACTTGTTGATAAATAAAAGTTTGTTTTGCTAGCAACTCCTTTGTATTCAATTTGTTAGCATATGAAACATGAAAACTTTTCTGTTATCTTAATAAAAAATATAATAACTTAGCTGACAGTTCATTTCTTTTCTCATGTGTTTTAGTAAAATATAATTCTTGCTTTAATAGTAGTTTCAAGAATTTGATAAAAGTCAGTGATTCTCTGTAGTGTCAAACAATAACTACAAAAACTATTTAGATATGTGGTTTACAAGTATATTCTTGCCAGTCTTTAAATAGTTTTTATACATGGCCATTTAAGCAATTCTTCTATCTAAGAATGAGATAATAATGAAATGTTTATATTTGAGATGTAGGATTTATTAAATGGTAGGTTTTCAGTGTATAAATGATTAATGTTAAAATTTGGTAATCAATTTAAATTATTTTTTCAAATAATAACTAAGTTCTGAGATTAAATTTTATTCTTAGTTACTGATTTCTCTTTAACCCCCTTCATTATTGAGGTTGGAGGCTTCCCATAAAAATTCTTAAAAAGCCTTTTGGGATATCTGTTTTGTATACCTGTATAGTTTTGTAAGATTATATAAAATATAGATGAATGTTTTTAATGATTATAAATTGGTAATTTTGTGTACTTGATGACTTGTAGTGTAATTGATTTGAATTATTTCTATTCCTTTTGTAGGCTCTGAAATTCACCCCGAATAGGAATGCATTCTACACATCTTTACATTGTCGCCAAAAGCAGATGCTTGTCCATGCAACATAGTAAACGAATATCGCTGATTAACAAGTAAACAGCATAAAAGTTAACATGAATTGAAGTGTATATTTTAATTAGCTTAAAATGGCCATGACAAGGAAAACAAAGTGATTAATAATAAACCATTCCTGAATGGGCTTCCTTTTTGCTAAAACAAATGTGATAATTTTAGCAATCCTAAAGGGTTCGAATAGATATAAGTGATATGGATATAAATAAGTATCTTGCTGAGAATAATGTTGTAGTCAAAAAGGAAGTAAATGATCCAAGAGAAGTGCCAATATGTCCTCCATCTGTTGCAAAAGATTTCTCCTTAAGCAAAGTTGAAAATTCTAAAGAAACACTTAAAACAACGCAACTTCTTTTACTTGCAAATGAACCTGTCAGTTATGATATTCTTCAAAGTCCTTCAACTTTACCTGTTAATGCTATCATTCCTTCATTTCAAAGTGATATGCCTCAAGGTGATTCAACTTTACCTATTGATACGATGCAACTTCCTCCACTTGAAAGAACACTTCATAATGCTGCAACTTTGCCCACCGTTAATAAAGTTGTGAAGCCAAAGAAGAGGGCTAAAAAACGATATGTATTTTCCAAGCCCAAAAAAAGAAGTAAAAAGAAACTAGAACTTCCTACTCTTCCACTCTTAGAAACTTATAATACATTGTCTGCTAATGAAAATAATGGTGAAGGTATCGATTCTGATGGTTCTTCTGACACTACTATCGTAGTAGATGGTGATGACCACGCAACAACTACTTCCACCGAAGAATCATTTAGTGCTGGAGAAATGACAAGGCCATTAGAACTAGGAAGGTTGTTAATCCGTAAGGGTGTTGTGAAAATGTTACCACACAGTTCTCGAGCTGTTCAAGATTCTGTCAACAGTACTAGTAAACCATTACCAACACTTCCTGTATTTGAAAGTACACCAATAAAAAAAGAATTATATGCAACCGATGTAGCTGATATCAAACAATCGGGTATTGACATGCCTAATGAAACAAGCATTGGAAATTTGCAGAGAGAAAAAATTGTAGAGCTGTCTGTTTCACAAGACTTCTCACATTTACCTTTATATAATGATATTGGACTGAAAAAAAGTGGTAAAAAACAGACTGCACGAAGAGGTAGAGGAAAACCAAGTTCTGCTAGGAATAGTAAGAAAAATACTGCAAATTTTACACAAAGTTCTTTAGAAAATGAAGGTACAACATTTGATAATGCGAGTAATTTACCTACTGATCAGCTTGAAACAACTGTTCATGACACATCACTGAATTCAACTGTGTCTGAGACTGTTATAAAAGCAAAGCCTAAAAGAAAAAAAACGGCAGCTAAAAGAAAGCCGAAAAACGTTGATGCTTCTATGCATACAGATATTGAAACTGCCAAGTTACTGAATAGTACAACTGTTGGTGGTGAATTATTGAATACAGCTTTGTATGAGACGGTCGAAAAGCCCAAAAGGAAGAGAGCTGCAACTCCAAGAAAGTCTAAAAAAAAAATTTTTACTGCTGCTTTGCCTACAGAATTAAGAACAACAGAGTTCTTGGATGCTACAGCTATCGATGAAACATTATTGAATGCTGCTTTACATGAAGCACCCAAAAAACCTGCAAGAAAGAGAACTGCTACTCCAAGAAAGTCCCCGAAGAAAAATAACAGTGAAATGGCAGATTCTGTAGATAATCCCAATCTTTTGGAAATTGTAGGCACACCCAAACCAAAACGTAAAAGAGCTCCTCCCAAAAAAGGTGTTCAAAGGAAAAAAACAAATTCTATTTTGGAAGCAGCCTTGCTAGATAAAAGCGAAGTTGTGGAAAGTTGTTTGGTGCTTTCAGTTAAGAAAGAATTGGACAATGCTGCACATTTCGATTCTTCTTTCCCAGATTGCAATACAGATCATTCTACTTTTAGATCTGCTAATATCTCGGATGTATCAAATTTGACAGGTACCACTATTGTTTCCTTGTCTTTTGAAGAAGATGTTTCAAAGAAAGAAGACAACGAGGACAATGCTTCTTTATTATTAGCATTCAAACAACGGAATGCCAAAGGGCAATTTACAAGATCTCCGAAATCTTCCAATATTCCTATTTCTGTTTGTGAAGAAAAAAGTAGAGAATTATCTTCCAATCTTCCTGCCAAAACATGCCTACCTAATGAACCTGAACCTAATGAAAACCTAAGAATGATTAAAAAACCTTTACCGCTAAGATATCTGTCAAACTTTGAATCAGCACCTTCGAGTACTAATTCTGTTATTATATCAAGTAGTGCCAAAACTGTTTCTGAAGATCTCAAAAGCAAATCAGTGGATGGCCTATCTTCGAACTTAAATATAAAGAAAGAACCAGCAGATATTTTCAAATGTGAATCTACTATTATTAACAGCACAACTGCTCAACTATCCAATGAGTCTCAAACTCCAGAACAACATTTATGTAATCAGCCAATTATTCCAATTTCAGATTTCGCTGTTGCAGATTTCACAAGTGTTCCTCCTACAAAAAGAAAACAAACTGCTCGTAGAGGCAGAAGAGGCATGCCTACTAGGCAACAATCATCACGAATATCTAATGAGCCTTTAAATGATCAGTCAGTTCCTATTGCTCCTGATGCAAGTGTTGCAGATTTTTCCTGTATGCCTTCTACACTGAATCAGAAGAAAAAACAAACTGCACGTAGGGGTAGAAGAGGAACTCTAACAAGTCAACAGCCATTGCAAACATCAAAGGAACCTTCAAGCGATCAATCCACCTTACTTTCAGACAACAGTATTTTAGATCCACAGACGGCACCTTTTGCTGTATCTACTCAAAGGAAGCAAACTGCCAGAAGGGGCAAAAATAAAACTCCAGGAGCCCAAATGCACAGCAGAGAAGCACCACTAAATCTGCTTGAGAGGCATAATGACTTTTCTCCTCCCTCCCAAATCACTCCAAATTTGATACCTTCTACTACAAGCAATAGTGCAACAACCAGTTTTCAAATTTCAAATACCATTGCTCTCTCAAAAGTGCCCAGCACTCATTTATCAAACATAACTATTAAAGATGAACCTAAAGATCCTGAATATGAAGTGATAACTCTGGATGATTCTCCAATCAAGAAAAATTCTAAGCAAAATGTTGAAAGTGCTTTTCCGTTTAATTCTCAAGTAGCATTACCTCAAGTTTCTTCAATTAACACTGATATATTGGTAAAAAAGGAATTTATTACTGATCAAAATGAGAATCTTGCAATTTCAGATCATCACCTATCAACTTCCAAGCCAATTTCTGTTCCTACTGAGAATATTCAATCAAATTCAATTAATACTGCCTCTTCTGCTACTTTATCATCAATTTCTGAGGCAATCAAGTTAACCAATGTATCAGATAAAATATTACCTTCAATACCTCCTTTGATTGATTCAAGTAAAAATAATAATTTAGAATCTTCAACTACTCAAATGTCAACCGAACCACTTTCTAAAGATATAATTACTCTTACTACTACATTTCCATCTTTCATAAAAAGAGAAGTTCAAGACAGTTCTGAACTTCAAAAGAATATTTCCTTTCCTAATGAATCTCCTTCATTTTTTAAGTGTCTTAATCCTATCAATCTAACAAATGAATCACAGTCAGTTGTTCATCAATTTCCTGTGACTGTTGGAAGTATTCCTACTGAGTTCCCAACTGCTGAGAATCCTGTGAATTCTTCATTATCAACTCAAAGAGAAGTGCAGAGTGTATTAAAGTCATGTACGGATGCTGTGTATTCTAATATGTTATCCGAAGAAATTAGACTTGACGAATCTAAAAATTCTCATCAACAAATAAGCAGGGACTTTCAACCTAGCCCTCATTTTCAGTTTGCTTCAAAAGAACAAAGTCACGAAGCTGCTCTCTCTACAGTAGATACCACAAACTTTGCCAATGATGTTTCTATAGAATCCCTTAAAAACATCATTGGATTTTCTGATTTCACGTCAGGAATGGGAATAAAGGAAACTTCAAACAGCACTAGTGTATATTCAAATATGGACAAAGATTCTACTTTTAGACTTGATGATGATGATACTTCCAGTCGAACATCTAGTTTTCTTTCCAGGTCATCTCCCAGGTTATCCACACCTCACAGTGATTGTGCTTCACACCGTTTAACAGATTCCGTTTCACCTTTAACTAAAATTCCTGAGCATTCTGGGAAAACATTTGTTAAAGATGCATGTTTCAATGAAGTAAGGGCAGCTATGGAGGTTGACTTAGAACAGTCTGTTCCTGAAGGTGAATCTGATGGCTTAACTATAAAGAATGTTGGCTTGAAACTGCGATATGCTGCTAGTCTTGCACAAAATTCAATATCTGATTTAGGTGATAAAATTCCTTTAGATAACTATCCTGTTGTTGATGGAGAGGTGGAGTGTTTTCACAAATTATTACTTGCTGCTTTTGTGCCTAAATTAAATCATGAAGATCATAAGCCCCCTCTGGAAGAAAGTGTACCTAAAATAGTAGAAGAAATTCTTTCTGAAGAAACTTCTGTAACCCCGCATTTGCCCATTCCTGATGTGGAGGTAAATCGATCGTCCCTGCTTGATCAGTTTATATCACAAAAAATTGCTGAAGAAAATTCTCTAAGTGAAAACCAAAGAGATTTATTCTATCGTCGAACACCACAAAGAGAGCAAATTTCTTCATTTCATACAAATGAACCTCATAAATCATACATTATACATCCAAAGGATACATTACCTAAGAATGATTTTGGTGCAGATGCATATTCTCCAAATAGGAGCGAGGCAACAAAATATGCAGTTCTGTCAGACCCTTGTATTTCGTATATTAATGAAGACGCATTTAAACATGGAACAAGGTTAGAATATTATGCCTCTCGTCGTGGTGAGACATCTAAAAATGCAACAGAGACTTATGTTCCCCTACCTCCTGGTGAGATGACATATAAAAATGAAAGAAGATTAGATTCTTATGAACCTCTTTCTTGTCAGTTACCTAGCAGCCATAATACCTTGCCCTTTTCTGACGAGAATAAAAAGACTGCATTTGATTTAAGCTTTATTCCTAATATGCTTAAACTGATATCAAATTTACGTGAAAGTTCATCCAAGAACATTGCATCTTCGAAAATGCCTTCGACTCAGAAAAGTTCTAATCTGGAAACTAGCAATAAGCAAGTTGAAGAAAATTTTACTCGGAAGATGGGTAGGTCTTCAAAAGGAACCACATTTGACATGGAAGATTCTAAATTGCATAGTATTTCTACTTTAACAAGCACACATGTTTCTAATCCCTTTGCTGAGACTTCGGAAAGTGCTTTGCAACAAGATATTGTTGAAATTTCAAATTATAGTTCACAAAATAACACTGATAAATATTTAGACAATCAAGATTACTCATTATCTTCAAATACTTTGAAAAACTTTTCTTTTCCCAGTAAAGAATTGCTATTTAATGTAATTAAAAACACTCAGCAAACATCTACAAATGATCCAAGTTGTTCTTTGGCTAACAAGGAACCAAGTTCTAGTCATAATAGAGATTTGATTAACACTTCCGTTCAAAGTCGTGCTGTACAGTTATCTCAAGGTGTGGCTGTATTTAATTCAGATTTACACAGTGAACTGTCTAATTGTGAAGTAATGAGTTGCAAAATTGACCCCAAGAGTAATATAGTAAATACTGAAGAGTCGGAAGTTTCTTCTGTTGAAATAATTAATAACGTACCAAATAGTAAACATATGCAAATCAATGAAGTTGAAGTCAATCTAACAGAAAAAATAAGTAATTTGTTCCCAAAGACGGCTGCATTTGTCTCTAAAGAGAAAGAAACCCAAGTTAATGAAGAATTAACTGTGGAGCCTGTAAAAGCAAATCCAATTGTAGACAAAATAGATGTAGCTGAGCTGCTCAAAATTTTAAGCACAGCTAAGAATTTGCAGTCTGATAATGCAGTACCAAATTTGAATTTACAATGTAACGAAACATATAACCATGAACCTTCAACTCTTCAAAATTCAGGCCATCTTAATATTGGTTATGGAAATGCTTCCTCAACGGACAACAGATATTCCTATCCTGAAAATTATAGGGAGCAATATTCTAATTATGCTGGTAGTGATTCTATGCAGTTAAAAATGCCCATTATTCATGAGTATGACCATAAACCACGTACTGATTCATATAATCAAGGTTCAGTTCTGGGAGCCTCCCAAGGTGCAAATAAAGACATCAGCATTTCTAATGCAGACACTCGCTCAAAAGATTCTATTGCATCTGATAGCGATGCTGATAATGATTTCCTAAATAATGAAACTGAGTTAGTTGACGATTCTGCTTGTGAAGAAACTGATGAGAGGATAAAACCTAATGAAAATAAAGAAGTGGACCCTAAAGATGAAGAACCCCATGATTTTCCTCAGTATAAAAGCCGTTGGGAAAGAATCATGGAAAGGAAAAACCAAGCTAATGATAGAGCAAAGCTGAATGAACACCTCTTGGAAGATTATTATTCAGTGAAAGTGCCTAAATCGAAACCAAAGATTCAAAAACCCATTGCTCATGTCCAGCCATGCAGTCAAAAATCACCGAAGAAAAAAATAATAAAAAAAAAAGTGGCATCTGAACAACCAAGTCTTCCACTTAAGAAAAAGAAAGGTAACCAGACTGAGATTATTTCAAGGAGTGCTCTTAAAAACAAGAAAACTAAAAATGCTGAAGTAGTTCCATCAAGTGCTCCTCCTCTTAAGAAAAAGAAAAGTAATAATGGAGGTGTTTCAATAAATACGAAAGTTGGCGATACTGAGAGTATTACCATAAAGAAAAAGAAAGTTGCTAATGCTGAGGTTCCATCAGCAAGTGGCCTGCCACTTAAAAAGATAAAAGGTAACAATACGGAAGTTACTTCACCAAAATCTAAAAAATCCAAAGAGGGTAAAGGCATTATTAAAAAACAAAATGTTGTTAAATTGAAAAAAGTTACCTCAGAAGTCTCATCGGATTTATTTGCACCAGATAAAGTAGTAGTTAAAAGGAAAGATGTGAAACATTCTGGTGTTAAGAAAGTTGATGATGAAGCTTCCAAGCGTTTGTTTGGTAGAGTCACTAACCGTGGAAGTTTTCTAACTGAATCGTCAGTGACCCAGCCTCCTAAGCCGAAAGCTCATTTAGGAAGGATGGGTAGTGATAAAATCAAAGGTTCTAGAATATTTGCTGACGAACTTCATTCTATGGTTGCTACACCTGAAATTAGAATTGGTCCAGAAAATGAATTTTTGCAAAAGCAGTCAAAGAAACTATCACTTGAAGCATATAAAATGAAGAAAAATATTTTTAATGACCCAAATATTGGAGCAATGAGTCCCAGAGTGGATTTTTTTTCTGCAACTTCGTCCAATAGGCAAATACAAACTTCTTATAATGTGTTCAATGACTTATCTCCAGACATTTCGTACCAAGCTTCGAGTGATTCTTCTGATTTCCTCAGTCCTCCTGATCCGTTTGCTTCTAATATCTCTGTTCTTCCACATTTAGATGGAGTCAAGTCCCATTTTTCACGTAATGCCTTTTCGACGCCTGTAAATATTAGCCCAGTAGTAAAACCTTTCCCATTTACTAGAAGAACCTTGCTTCCTGATCCAGAGCCTAGTTTTAAAGAAGGAACCTTTTCAAATGATCTTGGAAGGGAAGCTCAATCTTCACATATTATGTCTCCTTTATTTACAAATCCATCTAATACCTTTTTTAGCAGTTCTCATAATTTAACACCTGTTACTAATCTGATACCACAACCTGTTCCTCCAGTTTCTAATTTTTCACCACAACCCATTCCTCCAGTTTCTAATCTTGTACCACAACCTGTACCACCTGTTATATCAACACCAATTACACCTGTTGCTAGTTTTCCAAGTCGAAACCACCATCGTCTTCCGAGATCTCGACAGACTCGTTGTGTCTGCCTTCCTCCAAAAACATTAAAGGCATCTGTTGGGCAGGCCGTGTTTGAGACATTTGATGTCTTGCTTTTGATCTTGGAGTGGAATGTCGACTGGTTAGTTCAACAGCAAAAGTGTCTTGATCCTCCTCCTATCTGTAATGCTGTGAAAAAAGTAGTCAATAAATATGAGGACCTTGAAGATTATTACAACACGTACTTACCATTACTGCTGCTTGAAACTTGGCAACGGATATATGCTTCCTGGACTCATTTGCACCAGGCATCTCCCTACTTTTGTGAAATTACTTCGTACGCTGTGGAGACCCACACCATAAAAGTTGAGTGTACCGCAGTTTTCAGATCTTCTGATGCTGAGAAAGGACTTGTTCCAGAAAAGGGCAACATCATCATGATAAAGTTTGGCACAAAAGAAAAAGGAGGTATTAAGATTTTAGGATATGTTAGAAGTGTAAAAGTAACTGCATTTGATCCTGTCAGTGACCCACAAAATACTTGTTATCGCACATTAAAGTACACAGCAACTGAAGTGTTGCAACGTCTTACTCTGACATTTGTTGGTGCCTACAATTCTGAAGATTTTGACAAGGATCTTCTGATTCGTATTCAAGTGCTGTGCAACATAAAGTCTATTCTAAAGCAAAATGATGCTATGTTAAATATTAAAAATTCACCATTGTTCACTAACATTTTAAACCCTTTAAATGATGGTTTACGAATAGCAAATGTGATTACAAAGCATGCCAATCCTCTCAAGGTCAGTGAAACTGTGAATGACTGTGTAAGAGACATTGTTAAAGGAATCCTATCACCTCATCCACTTCCATTACTCACCATTGCTAAATCATTGCCTTCATCTGATAGGCTGTTGGTTCTTCTGCCACTTATTGAAAAGATGAAACACTCCTATAAGACGAAAGTGCTGCTTTGCACGAGGACTACTAAGGCATTGAATGACATTGGTTTTCATCTTGAAGGAGGAGCTATTAAAGTTGTTATTATCGGCAACCGTGCTGACATTCATCAAAAGTTAAAAAAGTACTTTTTGGATGATCTTGCCATTGACAAAGCAAACAGCAGCTTAGGTAAACAGACATATGAAATTCCAGGATTTCAGAAAAGTGCAAATAAAGACGCCATTGAAAGTGCAAAAATAGACATACTAAAAGAATGTGATGTAATTTTATCCAACATTCGTAACTGCCACAATGATTTTATTGCCAAGGCTTGTGCAGATGGAGACTGTATACCACAAATGTGTGGCATTGTTGATGAAGCTAATTTGTGTACTGAACCGGAAATTTTAATTCCACTTTTATATGGGATAAGTAAACTTATTTTGATAGGTGATCCTGATGTTCTGGCTAAAGTTTGCTCAAAAACTGCTATTAGTTATGGTTATAATCGTTCTGTGTTTCACAGAGCAAATGAATTGGATCTCGCTTCTGAATAAATATTTGGAAAAAATCCCTTGTTTAGTGTTTCTTGGAATTTAGCTTGGTTTTAACGTTTGAAGTGTAAAATTTCAATATATTTTTTTATTAATGCTGTAGAGATGTTGTTTTTGTTTTCTTTGTTAAAAAGTTTTCTTAAACTTTTTAGTTCTTAAAAAAAAAAGAAGAAAAAAGCAAGCTATCCACAAGTTGCAAGAAAAAAAATTACAATTTAATTTCTTCGCCAATAGCAAGTTTGATTTATGAAAAGTGCAATTGTATGCTTTGTTGTTTTTTGTACACATCTCTACTAGCTAAATAGTTTCTTCGTAAAAATGTTTCAAATAATTACAGAATATTTGTGTTTTTTTATTGAAATTGAAATATATTGTAACATAAAATTTTTTGCAGAAAAATCCTTATCCTTGCATTTTCTTAACCCTTTGCAGTCATGAGGTAATTGGCTGGCATCACTTGTCTGTATTAAGTCAATACAGGCTTTAAACATAAACTATTAATTTTAAAATATCCAAAAAATATTTTTATTACTTAAAGGCATTCTTTGTTTTAAAATATAGAATATTAACTTGGAGATTTACAAATTGTTTTAATAACATTTATTTAGGTTTTAAAATTCTATTTGAGTACTGTGTATATTTTCTCATTTTATTTTTACTTGTATTTAATACTTTTTATCAGAGTTTTAACTTTTGTAAGGTAGCATCTGGATTAGTTGTTTATTATGTTTTGTATAAAAATTTTGTTATTTAAACAATTGATAATTGCATTTTCCGAAGCATTGGTACTTCTGGGATTGTATGTACTCCTATATTACTTAAACTGAAATTGGTTATTTTGAGTTCTAGTTGCATTAAAAATGTCCACATGATCCTCTTTTTTAAGAGAACATACAAAATTATATTTAAAAAGTGTCAATCGATTTGTAAGCAATAATGTTGTAGGTTTGTCAATTATTTAGTAAAATATTTTACTTTATCAACTGAACTTGAATTGTAAAAAGAAAAGTTAAATTGTATAACATGTTTATCCAAGAGTTTGAAGTCGTAATTTTTTTTTGATTGAGGGAGTTTCTAAATGTTTGAGGTATCACCGTATGTTCTTAAAAATATTGTTAAGTTTTAAATTCCTTCAAGTTGTGCATTTTTCACTATATTTTAGTTTAAGATATCTTGAATATTTTCTCAATGCAGCCATTTTTTGTTTATTGCTGCAGAGTTTATTAACATTGCTTAGATATATTTTATATTTATTGCATATATTTTATGTTGATTGCCTCTCATTTCAAATGGTGGAAAGAGTAGTCTGTGAAATGAAAATTGTAAACTTAAAGAATTAAAATTATAAGTAGGAGAGTGTAGAGCTAAGTCAGCAAGTTCGTTTCAATTCTGTTTTCGTTTTGTGAAGGTTATGCAATACTTTTCCTTTACTCCCTGATATGCTTCATATTTGTTTTAGTGTGATGAATACAGCTTTCAATAAAATGGAAGACTTTTAAAGGCCAAGATTCTTCAAATTAATTTTTTTTCTTTAAAAGCTTTTTTGCATTCAGTTGGATATAATTTAAACTTTTCATTACTGCCTAAACTTTTTTTTACAAAAAATTGGTGTATTATCTGTTTGGCATAGATGTTCTATATGATCTACATATCTGGAAATTTGAAAAAAAGTTTGCTATGAAGTCAGGGAATGTTTTAGAAATCTATCGAGGTACTTTTTTCCCTTCATTTTGTGATCACCCTATACATTTTACAATGAGTGAGATACTGTCAAGAGACCAAGTCGATGAAAGGTTTATGTGACTATCACTATTTTTTTTCTCGGTAAGAATGAGATTTGTTGCAAAATGCTGTTAGATTTTCCTCTTCACGCAAAGGAATGTCTTAAAAACCATAATCAGATAGATAAAATAGGGATATTCGACAAGTGCTATAACTTTTTCACCATTCCATGGGAACATTCAAAACATAGCTCTCATTTATAGCTTATAATTTATTGAACCTTCTTTTTAGGTGAGAGATGTTGAAAGTACTTACAGTACTTGCAATGAAACATCTATGCTAAGTAAAATATCATTTGTGTTTCTGTTTGAATTTTATGGTAGGGGTTGCTCTTACTTGCCATAGTTAACCCCTGTACAGATCTCTAATTTAGCACTGCTCGTATTTTGGTCGTTTTTTTGTTTCTCAAGTAAATCGAACAAATTTTGTTTCTCTTTGCCATAATTTTTCCTTGTTTTTATTTTATAGTATCTTTTGCATTTACACTGTCTAGTGTATGTTATTTGATTTGGTTGTATTCTAAAATATTGTTACCTTGCTCTATTGTAAACTTGACTTCCATAACAGTTGGATATTAATACTTTCTAGTCTTGGAATTATATAACTGATTCAAGGTAAAATACTAAAGATGCCTTTTTATATAGAAATATTGCATATTTTATGTTCTAAAGCTCATTGTGAATGTGCCCTGTAAAATCTGATGACGTTTTCTTCCAAGATTTCCAACCCCCCTCTCCCCCCAAAAGACAAAATAGTTGCGCTGCTACTTTTCTCATCTACATTCTGGGGTCGTATTCTCCTTAATATTCTTTAAATTTTTGTTTTATCTCTAAAATTGTACTTCAATTTTTCGATTATTCCCAAAAGTTTAAAACCTCGAAATTTCCTCCAAAATCCGCGAAAAAAACCCCCAGATTTCTCCAGTGGAGAGAATCTTTACTGAAATTTTAATTATTGGCAAACAATTTTATACTGTAGCCCAACTAATGTTTTGAAGCTAAAGCAATATTCTTTTTGAAGTACTTGGAATATTGCCTAAAAATTAAATGGATTTAATCAAAAAATTGTATAATTGTTTGATTATATAACTGCTATTTTACTAAATAATTGTTTGACGTTCCATTTTTTGAAAATTTGCAGTTTTTTGTCGGTATTGAAACATGCTTTGAATAGAATGTCTGTGTTAGGACCCTATGTTAGCTTTAAAAATAAATACCCCTAATATTTTTTTAAAATTATTCCTAACATTTTTGGAATTGTCCCTAAAATTTTTAGGAACTATCCCTAAAACGTTCTTGAAATTTTTGGAATTATATTAAAAATTCCTACCTAATTTCTTTAGAAAATTCACTGTGCCCTTACATATCCCCAAGTTAATGTATTCAGTGCGATTTTTAAAGAATTTTTTTGGTATAAAAATTTCAATGCTCTTTTGCAATGTGTTAATCTTTTGAAGCTATATTTTTGTGCCATTAAGTTGAAACAGATTCCGTTATTTAACTGTGATATTTTTATTTAAAAGCTTCGTGCGAAAATTCTCCAAATAATATTTTGAAACTTTTTAATTGTATAAAATCTGGTGTTCATGTATTTATATTTTAGAAACGTCTTGTTTTTAAATTTGATTACGTCAAAAATATTGGTAGTGTGTTAATTCTGTTATAATTTCTAAGAAACTTTTCTGTCATTTTGTAGCAAAAGATTTATATTTAATATAATTGATATCTGAAAAAACCTAAATGATCGTGGCTTGTTTTTCAAATAACTACCTAGTATTCGTATGATATTTTTGTTATTGTTTATTTAAATTCAGCCACCCCCCTCCCCCCACTTTTTTTTTAATATAAAAAGGCATTTTAAATTTTTATGTCAAGTATGTTATATTTAGTCTTCCATACATATGCACCTTCCAGATTTACACCTACGATGTTCCTTGTTTTTCTCCCCTTCATTCCTATTAGAGAATTTTTGCTAGAATCTTGATGCTTTTTTCATGGAAATTTTCCCCATTAAAATAAATACTAAGAAAATCTTCTTAATCCCTGATTGTATATGCATACTGACTGACCGTGAATACTGAGAAAAATTTATTTTAATAAATAACTTCTGTTAATTTATATTGTGAACATGAAGTGAAATGTTTAATTTAATTGTAAAATGTCAGAACTTGTGTTGTCAGACTTGTGCTTCTGAGTGGAAGGAGGTCTTTATTTGGTCTTCATCGTCATGTGTATTATAATGCCATTTTAACTGTTTGTACATTTTAAAATGTAAATAAATCTGTAAAATATGTGAGGATGTATTTATTTTCTAGTATCTAGTACATCTGTTGTATTTTCTTTTGTTTATGTTGAACTATATTCTTTATAACGAGTCCCCATAGCGAAATTCACCCGAAAACTACAGCTGCAAGTTCATTTGTAACTGAAATGGTCTTTCGTATCTTAGCTGAAAACTGTAATATCAAGTTGGAACTTAATTATTTAACAACATTTTTTATAACGTAAAATTATCGTTAACCTTACAACATTTGTTTATTGAAAAAAAAAAAAGAAAAAAAAACGAACTGGCAGATTTTATGCTACCATTTTTGTGTATATATTTCGCCACGTATGTCGTCAACTTTTAGCTTGGGAAAGAATTCAGTTTACTACGTAAGAAAATATGATTCTCCTTCATATAAATATTAACATCATTATGAAGATGTGACCTGATGTACTACAACATAAACTTTTATAGAAACGGTCTTTTAGTGACAGAGAAGATGCAACTATCTTTGTTGATATTTAGTGAATGATTGCAGTACCATTGACAACTATGTTGCTGAGAACTGAACATATTTTTTTTATATGCAATAAGTTATTTTCTTTCATGCAATTTCTTTTTTAAGCAGAAGAATATCGTAGTTGAATATATCTCGGGGATGAGATTCTTCCGTTTTTTTATAATTTTGAAGAAAATCCGCTTCTTCTTTTCTTCTTTCTTTCTTCCTCGAATTTTAATTTTTTCCTCCACTGCAAATTTTTGCTTTTCTTTCCGAAAATTCCGCCAAAGAAAAAAAATCTTTCGTTTTTGAAAGAAAATTTTCAAAAAATATGCTCGATCCCGCCAGGGGCGTAGTCGGACCTTTTTTTCGGGAGGGGATACGAAATTATAACTCGGCAAAATAATAATTTTTTTTTATATAGATGTCAAATATATATAATTACAAGTACTTTTCCTTTGTATATTTAGAAATTTAAAATAAATTTACCATTTTAAATAATAAAAAAAAAACTTTTTAAGTACGGTTTTTGCGTTTTGTTAGCAAAATGAAATTTTTTGGGAGGCGATATATCCCATTCACTGGCTACGCGCCTGGACCCCGCGACATAACTCTTACTGGCGAGGAAACCAGTTGGATGCATCTTCAACAGTGGCGGCTCGTGGGTATTAAAAGTGAAGGGGCCCAAATTAACAATTCATGGGAGAGGGGGGGGGGGGGGACATGCATGGGTAAATATCAAGACACATGAATTTCATGTAATTTTGTAAATGTTACTTAAATATATATGGGAAAACAAAACTACAAGATTATTAAACAGTTGAATTATCTAAGCATACTGATATCTGATAAAGTAAATATTTCAATAAAAGGAATTATTATTACAAAAACGACGTGACGTTTCGTTTGAGAATGGACGACGTCAGGAAGGGTAAAATGAATGCACTTGCAACTTTTGCTTTTAAAAATTAAGTGAAGAATTCCTAGGCAAAAAAGTAAAAGTCAAATTATTCAATTGAACGTAAAATTACGGCATATCTATTTATAAATTGTTCCGTAAGAAATCCGATACTCATTCACGGTTGAAAATTCCTGGTTTGAAGCTTTAGCCGCTTTGCACCCTCTTGCCACTGTCTATGCGTTTGAGGGTTTAAATTTATGGAGATTATTTTAAGGTTTCTTCTGGTCTTCCGGGAAGCCTACCAAGAGATGGATGCTATCTCAATGACCAGTGGTCAGTGATTAGGAACAGCCATAAGTACGATATTATCGAGACTCACTGTAAGATTAAAAAAAAAAAAGTGTTAAAGTTTACCTTTTTGCTCCCCCCCCCCCTCCCCATTAAATATAACTAATTACTCCTAATCATATAATGAAAAGCATGTTTTAATTAATAATTTTATTAAATTAAGAATAGAGAACACATTAAAATGAACTCATGTCGATTGGACGAAGTGTAAAAGTTAAACAGCCTTGAAGATAAAACTTTTTTAATATAAGAAAAGTTACCGATATTTTCAACAGTATAAAACATTTTATGTACAATACAGGTGACTGGATTAGATACCAACAGCGTAGGAAGCAAAAGCTTTTTTATTTTGTTTGACATCATAATAATAAATTAAAATACTAATCACAAAAAAATAAGTAAAAGTATGAAAACCAATGTCACTCAATTTCTTTTCTGTATTTAAGAAAAAGAAAACAAAGAGTTAGGGAAGAGTTATAAAATAAATAAAGTCAAAACCTTAGTTAAAAATTCTGTAGAAATCACAGGGGAAAATTTTTCATCAAATATTACATGAATCATAGAAAAAAAATGCCGACAGCAACAATTTCACTTTTCGTAACTTTAGAGTAAATACTTAAATAAATAATTTTATAATGTTTTAAATTTAAATAAATCATTTTAAAGACATCAGTATTGCTCCTAATATTCAAGTCAATGATATTTCATGAATCAATTCATGCAAAATAATTTTGGCTTAACAGTAGAACTAATGAAAAATGCCCTTAACTTAGAATGTGCAATATTTATAAATTTGCAACCAAAGTCAAAGGTATTGTTATATTGACCAGTTCAACAGTTTTAATTTAAATTTATGAAAAAATGAATAATTACTTGATATGAGGATGAATAATTACTTGAAAAATGCATTGCATATGCATCTCAAATTTGAGATGTCTACTTACATTGAAATAAACCCGCAAAACATTCGATGGGGCTCGATTCGACGACGTTTCACATGTGAATTGAATATATTGCCTCTGGTCAATGAGTTTTGACATAGCGATAGTTAAAAATAGGTGTTTTACCATGATTCTTGATATTTTGAAAAGAAGTTGAGCAAACATGGAACTCGCTTCAAATTTTAATATTTTATTTTATTCAGAATTTATTTTGAGAATTGGATCCTACCTGAGTTAAGAATAAACATCGTTTCTTCAATTTTAAGAATGCACAAATTTTATTTGACAATTTCAAATTGCTTGTATGATTTTGCTTTTTAAAGTGTTCAGATTCATGACTCAGATTCTTCACTAAATGCTCATGAAATTTTTTTCTGGTAACAGTAACTAGGTTTGCTTTATCTACATTTTAAATATTATTTGGGAGGGAGGGGAAGGGGGGGTTGAAAATTCTGTAACTGTGACGTTTATCTTTTAACTTTAACACAGCATTATACGATGGCTTAGTTCTAGTGAAGCCACTTATTTAGAGAAGAACATTTTTTATTCTCTGTATAGAAATTCTTCTGTTGATGGCATCGGATTGTAAGTTACGTTAATAATTTAATAGGATATAAAATATTAATGTGAGACAAATCACTTCTTCCGATCATATGCACGACATTTAAATACTCAAACATTTTTCGGGAAAAAAGTAAATATCTAAATAAAAGCAATTTGCAGAGAAAATCTTACTCTTACATTTTGAAAAACAAAGAGCGAAAATGAATGCAATGAATATTTATTGTAGCCACTTTTTTCGCGCCGTCATACTAGAGGACCAACGTGCAATCGCCATCTCTACAAAAAATAGCCATTCCTTTACAAAGAAGTCTACCCCAGAGCAGAGCGATCAGGGATGTTTTAGAAATTTTGTATTTATGCTTTGGCAAAACAGGATGTCACGTGAAAGTCGCAACCTTATATGCCCTATCGGTTTCAAATTCAAGGTCGTCCGAAGAAGGGGTCATTTTGTCCTCAGGAAAACTAGCATCTTTAAGAGAAGGGTCGCTTTTTTGCAGTAATGATTGTGATTGATTAACATTTTTTCGAGTTTGTTGCAAGAGCTCCCTGCTCCCTTCACAATAGTTAATGTCTAATGACAGAAAAAATAAGTTGTAAGCTTTTTTTTATTAAAAAAATCCCACAACAAAACAATATTAACAAGCATATATGTAAGTGGGGCCAGGGTCCAAAAAAGTGAGGGAGCCCAGCCCCCCCCCCCCCCCCCGGCCCTCTGCACCAGCAGCCACTGATCTTCAATCTTCATCGCCGGAAATGACTGTAATATTGGCATCCACTTCGGAAAAGGGAATATTTTTATATTTCCACGACTGCTCCGCCTATACCAACCATGGGATGAAGGGACCCTCCACGCCTTTAAATCTTTTTTTTTTCTTTCTGATGGAGTTAAATGTTAAGGAGGGAACTGAACCCTAAGGTTCAGCCGAGCCCTGCTTCGCCAAATCGTCAGCAATCTCGTTTCCATTAACTTCCGCGTGGGAGGGCATCCATTGGAAGAGCACTTCATGATCCAGGCTTATTTGTCTAAGTATTTTCAGTATAGAGATGCCAGTTCGGTCACCCACGTTGTCCGATCTTTCAAGAGCTGTATAGAACTTCTACTATTTGATAAAATCCATACCGCTCCGAAATTGACTTCATTCAAAATGGTCTGAAGTCCGGTCTCTATAGCCAACAGTTCACTTTTTTAACACCGAGCAATTATCCGGGTTTCTCATTTTAATTTTCTTAACTTCTCCAGGAGCTTCATTTTTGCTCCCATCTGTGTAAATCCGTATGTCTACCCCACGGATTTCGTTGATTATCTGAAATGCCATCTGCCTCATTAGAGCCGTGACTGTATAAGCTTTATTTACGGCCTACTGTAGTTCGGTATGGAAGAATACTCCCTTTAGGCCCTCCGATGGATCAATACAATTTTTCAAGGAGTGACATTCAACCTCCCGACTGATTAAATTCAACTCCGTAGCTTGGCTCATTGGATTTTTTTTTGGTTATTCTTCACCCTCCTAGAAAATACGAGGTACGATTGTGAGAGTCATAGCTTATAAGTTTGTTAAAATATTTCTCCAAGCTAGCTCCACACCTTTGAATAGACAATTCCCTCATTTTTAATTTTTTTTTTTATTCAATTCTAAATGTTTCGAAAAGGCCATAAACACACAAATTTCTGCTCAATGAGCTTTTTCGTTTTTTTGATTTGCGATCAAAATTACCTTTTTCGACGATGGCGAGAAAACGACTCATTCCGCTGGCATTGAATGCGACGTCACGACTTCGTAAACATCTTGGCTTGAAATGCAGCAGCCGATACCAGATTGGGAAGTTTCTAATCACGCCAACCTGTACGGAATGTGGCAATGGTCTACCAACGCCAACTATTTCTCCACCAATTATTTGGCAGAAACCTCTCTATAACCATAGAAACTATAGTCTCTTTACGTCACGAATTTTGTTGACTGTTTTGATCGGACTGGTTTTGGCTAGGTTTTTGGGCATTTTCTTTTCTTAATATTTAATAAACTAATTTTTTTAAAGAACTTTTGTTTAAATATTTGGAATCAGAAAGAAATTCTTCATAAATATATACTAATTTCACTCGTTTTTAAAAAATACGGGAATTATCCATTGCAGTGACTGTATGTCTGCCTCATTACATTCATTAGGGCAATTGTTTCTCAAACCTGTGATGATGCGGCTCTTTCTAGTTTTTGTAAGTTGGAATTAGAAGCGCAAAAATAGACAGGTAATCCATATTCCAAATAGGTCAGTGAATTGTTTTTTCTTGAAGATTCGTATTGCGATACTAGATTAAAGACGATATAAGATATAAAGTGAATAGGAAGAGTGGAATGAGAGAGGCTACATGGCGTCTCGTAAGTTTATGGGCAACCCTTTGAATACTATTAGAACAATAACATTGAATACTCGCAGATTAAAAGTGAAATTTTTTTATTTGAAATGTTCAAAAGTCAATGCTCAGATGATTATATATCAGAATGTGCTTGAATGTCATTTACATCTATTTGGAACAAAACCCGTTGGAGAATCTCTGTGGGAGATTAGTAGGCGATGTGTGTGCTTAATGGTATAGTTTACAATGATGCAAGTGCCACGTTAGCTGTAAATCGAACAAATTTGAGTTTCTTAGAAGTCAAAATTTCTTCACAATCTAATTTGGAGCATGCTTAAAAGTGTTTTCCAAATTATTAAAAAGGAAATGGCTTCAAACTTTGAACATTTAAAAGCAAAAATATGAATAATCTATTTACTTTTGGGATAGTACGATTTCAATTAAAAGTATTTCATATAACGAGTATAAAATATTAATTGATTATTGGATTTGCATTCTCCTGCGGGTATATGCATGTGAAATTAATTTTACGCTCGTTACTCTTTTTTAGTTTAAATTACTCGTATATTAACAAATAGGGTAATGAAAGTATTGCATTTGGTCAAACAAAAAATGGTATTTTTTTATTTTTATTATTTTTATTTTTTTATTTTGCATTTCTACACATTTTGGAACGTGCTGAGTTAAAGGAAGTGGTCTAAAAATGTGTGTGTGTCCGTCTGTCTGCGGTTAGCATAACTCCGGAGGTTAGTGGTAGCCATACCTGTCATTAAGGTTTCTGTAAAAATTGCGTATGAGCACAAGGAAGTAGCCATAAGAAATGTTATGTTTTTTAGCGATTTTCAAAAAATATCTCTAATGATTTTGAAGCAAATCGCTGTGGTAATGCCTTTTAAAGTGCTCTAAGCTTCCCCACCCACGAAATTTCCGTAGAAGTGCGATAAAGGAGTAAAAAGTTGAAAAATGAATGTCTTAAACACAGAGTTCTCTTTCCTTGACCATCGCCCATCAGCGACTGTCTTTCTTCTGTTTCACTTACTAGAAAGGATAATATAGTATTTATCGGGGGAAAAAAAAATCGCACAATTTCGCCGCATTTGTAGCATTTCTTTTTTGTTGAAAATTTCTTTTTGTCAATCTTTTTTGCCAAACTGGCAATTTTGTGTTTTTTTAAATAATGAAAATATGAGAACGAAAACGGAAATTTACATCAATCCATGAAATAAATTTAAATACCGTGGCCAGAATTAAGTGTCATTGAAAGTTACGCATATTCTACATCCCTACATCTTTTACTTTTAAATAAAAAATAAAAAGTTAGAGAGAGTTGTCTGTTAACTTATGAGACGCATTGAAGTAAATGAATATTTAAAGATGTTTATGAAGCTTTTCTGGGAAGCTAAAACGCACTTTGATGGATTCATTATTATGAAAATCGGAATTGTTTTTCAATCACATAAGAAATTGATCACAGCTTAAACACAGATCCTAAAACCTCCTCCATTCTCGATTCCTGCAGCCTGCAGGACAATGCCATCAAATCCACGTCTGATAATCACAGTTTAAAATAGATAAAATTGAAATATGTTAGTATATGCCGCTTCAGAATACAACAGAAATTGATTTTTTTCATTGTTATTTAACTCTTAGTTTAAATGGGCAATTTTCTGGCTGATGCACGGGACATTTTGGCTCTTTTTTTACTCGTAAACAGATAAGAATTATGAGAGTTGCTCACTTGCGGTCTTCGCATTTACGGGCAGAGGGGGAGATTTAAGATAAACTACTGTTAGCTGTGGGACCAGCTAGGGACGAGTAAAAAATATCTTACGTACTTTTAGACCTAGACTTTTACAATTTCCTGGTACATGTATTTTTTCTTTTTGTAAATTTATTACAAAAACTTCGAAATTTATCAAATTACCGAATCGTGGTTATATGGTACATATTTAAACTTCTATGATCTCACTTACTGAGGTTTAAAGAAATTCAGTAAATACATATTTTTATCACGAATTTTAATATTATTATTGTAGTAACTTTGTATGTTCTCGCCAATTAGGGACGTAAAAAGGTGCGCAACAAGGGACATAAAGACAAGTAACTGTGTAGAGATAATATATAATATTTACATAACCTCTTAAATTATTAGAAAGTTCAATTAAAGATTATATTTAGAAATAAATTACATTACATTGACATACTTCAACCACCACACTTTTGCATAGAAGATATTAAACTTTTATGTACTTCGCACATGTTTTTAAGGAATAGTATATTAAAAAAAGTGTAGGTTTTCGAGAACTTTTGAAATGTGTTAGTAAAAACTTGTATAAAATATAAGTTTAATATTCGTAAAGAATATTTAAGTATATATTTCTTCATAATATGTGTCTGTTTATGTAAAATATGTTATAAATATGCCTAAAAAGTTTCAAAGTAAAATACTTGATATCTTTAAGAAAATAATCCATTTGCATGAAAAATCGACTTTTTGTGATAATGGCGATTTTATTATACAGAGTTGATGCAATTTTCCAAAAATATTTATTGAGTGCATGGTTAACAGAACCATTCTATTATGTGTCATACAATTTTTCATAATATCATATAGAATATTTTATCAACCGCATGCTTCATTATTAAATGCCATTAATCAGTATTTTTTACCATACAATTTTAATCAGAATGTTTTGTGGTATTATTAATTATAAAATAAAAATACTGTTTGAATTGATTGAAAATATCTGAACGTTAATTCGTACAATATGCTTATTAGCTACATATTTTTAAATTAATACTTAATACCTTTACACATTTATGATATATATACTATAGAAAATATTGTCTTTGCAAACTCAGTGTCGTTTTTTAAATCCAATTTCCAAAATAAAATCCAATTTACAAAGTTAAAATGCTCCAAGTGGGTACCCGCTCCAAGTACAATGTATTTGTTCCCTATAAAGAGTAGTAGAGACAAGAAATCTGAAATAGGCGTTGAATCAATTATAAAATTTAGAACCAAACAATGCAATACGTAGACATAGTTATTAATAAAACTTCTGTGATTATCAGTCTTTAAAATTTGAATTTGAGTAATTTGTCGGAGTTGGGATAATTTTTGTCTTTGGCGTTATTTAATTTTTTAAAAGCATTTCTTCATTATTAATATGTAGTGGAAAAACCTTACATTCAAACTCTTTACGGGAGTAATACGAATTAGATGTTCTTGAGTAACTTAGAAATTAATTCAGTATTCTACTAGAAAGAAATATGAGGAATGAATAGTTCAAGTTGTTCCTCACTTAATAGGAGTATCCTAATATCCATTGTATTTATCCAAATCCTAAACAATTAAGTTTTCTCAGCCCTCATTTCTAAATTTGAAGTAGCTAAAAAGCTATCAAACATTTGATTAAAAAAAATGTATCTTATCTGAAACCAGTTTTAGTTGTAATTAAGGGGATTATTTATATCCTAAAATTTCAAATACAATGACACTGCTTTGTTTTTCTGATTTAATGTTTTATAACTAAATCACTATAGTTAATAAATTATAATGCACTTGCTTAGATATTTTGTTTCTGTGCTTGGACTGGTGTATTTGAAATAGTTGTGAACATTCCAAATGGATGGATTGTAGATAACATGGCGTAGCAGGATTTACGTTTGTATGTCCAAAAATTACTTTCTCAGTCATTAAATGTAGTTTTAACTTGTACTAGGCATATTTCTCACAGTAAAATTTTTCGCAATTTTAGTAATTTTAATCTAATAAAAGATGGTGAATTAGTGCAAAATAGGATTGAATGTGTCATGATATTTGCATTTTTCCTTACAATATTAATAGGCATAGATAAAACATTGTTATGGTTAAACGGTGTGTCAAATAATTTAAATAAAAAATTCTTACTACGAAATTTCAACACCTCCTTACAATCAGTTTTTTAGAAAATATTTCGTAGTTTCTGATAAAATAAAAACCTTTAAATATTTCTGAATAATTAATTAGTTTTACAATTAAATATTAACTTTAAGACATACTGTACTTAAAAATTGCAGTTAGAATACAAAATGGCTCGTAAACTTTTTGTGATATTTATGTTTTATTACTGGTTATGATTCTGTTTGATTTTCGAATCAAAATGTCCAATTCATTAGAAAAATAATAACCAACTCAGACGATCTCATGTGATCACCCAATACAGCATCCCCCAATCCTCCTTTAATGTGCTGTGCATATTACTTAGGTAATCTTCTTATTTCAACCTTGAATACTTAATTTGATCATGTTTCATCCACAAGGAGCACTCTATCTTTATATTAAACTACTTTATTTACTAAAAGACGGGACACCACACAGCACATACAGTTATACTAACATCAAGTAAGGGAATGACGCTTTCTCCGACTCCGACAAGCGGGGGTGGGGTGTAACTAGCGCCCTCTACAAAGAGCCTTAAAACATTCTAAGTTGCAACATTGCTGATTAACTGACTTATTTTCGGTTAAATTATAAAAAAATTTACTAAAAGTATTTTCTATTCCTTTCCTAATTGATGGACATTAAAGTATTTCGAATCATTTAAGTGTGTTTTATGGTGCGTATCTTACAATAAAAATAGCGTGTTTTTCAATTAAATGTGCCTAGTATTACTGAGTTGTTCGCCTGAGAGTATTAATTTAAGTGTATGAAAACGTTACTGTTGTTCTAGCCAAAATATTAATTTTCTTATAGTGTGCACTGTGCAGATTACCAGGAAGAATGCAAAATTCTTTATTTTTGCACTTTAGCAGCAACATATACATTCAGGGTAATCCAATAATCTCATAAATTTTGGAAAATCCGTAATTTATGAAAGTTTGAGAGTAGGCAGTTGCGATTTTCCCAGAATTTCTCAAAAAAATATCTAATTTTTTTTCTTCGAGCAACTGAGAAACTAGTTAGTTTATTCATCGGCAAATAGTTCTGTAAATATTTCGACACCATTGCCCTGTGCTCAGGGCCGTCGCTAAGAATTTTGGTTGGGGGGGGCGTAGACATCCTTTTGCCGATTGAAATCAAGGCATGCCCGGTGTAAATATAGAAAATATAAATTAAGGTGCTAATAAATTGTTAACTAATTTTTATTAATGTAAAATTAACGTATAATTAATTATTAATTAATGTAAAACTAATTTTTTTTTAGAGAATACTTAGTCGGGGGTTTGGGTGATACTATAGTATCGAAAACATTTAAAATCATGTTCCCGAAACAATTTTTATCAATATCACACCACCATTTTTTTTTCTTTGAAAAAATTAATAAAAAACTAGATTATAAATTTTTTATTTAATTGTGAATTATTTTGTTTAATGTGCAATTAGTTTTAATTACTTTTAAATTACCGTCTAAACAATTTTTAATATTTTATGGCATTTTATTAATACGTAATTAATGTCAAATTTTAAGTAAATTCCCATCACATTATAGTTAAAGTTCTTTCAAATTTATTTAATTTTTCATTTCTTTTTAGTAAATTAACTCTTCCTCTCCGAACAAAGGAGATTATTTTTGGAAGCGTTTTTATTTGGAGGCAGGGGGGGGGGGGGACATTTATACCTTGCAGATAGATAGAATTCCCCCCCCCCCCCACAATCTTAAACCAATTCAGTAAACTGAGAAGTACAAGTGCTTCCTTTCGATACAATTGTTTTTAAATTCAATATTCGATACAAATTTTTTTTAAATTTTCTAATTGCAGTTTCGAAAAAAAATAATTAAACGTGTAAAAGTGGTTGGAAAATAGCACTTTAACACGGAATTAAATAGATGAAAATTATTATCAAATAGGTGACTTTTTTATAAAGCACTGTATAAAGGTTGATCAAAAAAACAAATTCTGGAAAAATCTTCTTTTTAAAATTCTGGCGGACTATTCTATTACAGAAAATTATCTTCGCGAAGCACTGCAATTTTTATAATAGATACAATGTCAGGGATATAAGAATCATGCACTTGCACTCCTTCCCCTCTGGGTTTCGAAAAATAAAGTAACGTGGAAAAAAAAAGTGGTAAAATTTACTAGAAAAAAATGTTTAGATATTAATTTATCCATTTGAACAGAACATTAAAGAACAATTATTAACTAACATCCAATTAGGAAATCCAATTCCATTCTTCGAAAAATCAAGGATTAAACAAAAACTTTTGTCGCCTTACATCTTCCTGCAAATAATCATGTAGGCGTTCATGGAGACTATAATTGCAATGCAAAAGACAATAATTATTAAAATGATTTGTCAATTATTTTATTTTTAAATACTTTTTAACACATTTTCCTAACTAAAAAAAGAAAAGATTTTGATTTTTCCTGAAAAGTGTATTAATAGTAAAACTTAATTTTTTTGTAACAATTTAATCCAGGAATCTACTCTTTAAAAGTAATTACTTCGAGTATATATTTTTACCAAAATTGCTGATTATTTTGTTAGAATAAATTCGATATCGCCTTCCAGTTTACATGTGGCATACATTATTTTGGGAATGTATTTTCAATATATGAAGTACAAGGTGGTCATAAAGAAACTGTGTCGTTGTCAACCTCTAGCTTCCGTTCCATTTAACAGATCAAGATGAGATTTCAGGTACAGTTATTCAGAGGTATGAGCTCGAGATTCTGTGAATTTCAACAAATGGCGCTCACGTTTATGGTTATAGTGTTATAGGTATATGCACGAAATTTTCAAATGACAACGCCTGCTTTTTCCTGTCGTAAAATGCTCAGCGCATGAGGAAACCTTAAAGCAGGGATGAGAGTGATCAGAGAGCAAAAGGGAGGAAATCCAAAAATTCGTTAAAAAACTCGCGGAAGGAATACACAAAAAATTTACAAAATAAGTATGCAGGAAGGATGATTCAATAATTTTAAAGATACAATGAAATTTCTCATACTATATAATAATTACATTTCAAAAAGTGGGAGTTAGTGAAGTAATCTGTGAGGAAAGGGGAGCTAAGAGGGAAAATCTTCTGTTCAGATATGTGGAAAAGTATACTTTTTGCAGGAAAAACTGGTTCAGATAGAAAAAACGCAGATCCTTAAAACAGGGACAAAGAGAAGGAAAATGTTACATAAAAAACCAAAAAGGAGGAAAACTGTCATCCCTGCTAAAAAGAGTTGGAACGGTACGTGTATCACAAAAAACGGACGCATTATGCACGCACAAAAAAAAAAAAGCTCTGCGAACGGCAAACAAAAACGCGATCGAAGCACACGATGGAAATTTGCATTTGACAGAGGCCAAAGCTCACATGAGTGCCATCACAGGCAATTTAATCGGTTTTCTAAGTTGAATATTTGGTGAACGGCCTCCATTGCTCCGATTGTGTTTTTGTTGGCAGTTCACAGATCTGTATTTTGTGCGTCCGTTTTTTGTGATACACGTACAATTCCAACGCTCTTTAGGGTTTTTGCATGCGGTGATCACTTTTCGATGGGAAAAAGTAGGTGTTGCCATTCGTAACTATATCCGGGGTAATCGTGAGCTCCATTTTGCCGAAATTTGCAGAATTCCGACCTCATACCTCTAAATAACTATACCTGAAATCTCATCTCGATCTGTTGAACGAGACTGCCGTTAGAAAAAAAAGTTTCTTTATGACCATCCTGTACATAACATCATTTATGGAGTTCCACTTGACATTAATTGCAATAACTTTGTAAAATGAGGGTCGATTTTCGTATACAAAAATTTTGTATAAAACCTTTAACTCATATGATGTACATTACGTACTTTATGTAAAGGGCGTTTAATGTGTATGTGATGGTTTTTGAGGAGTTATCAGACGTACCACAAATACAAGTATATTATCTACTGTAACACATCAAAGTTATCTAATGTCAGTGAAGATATCAATGCTTAGATTATTTTAATGTTCCTGTCAAAAAGGATACACTTATTCCTATTCAAAATTGCCGACCGTCAACTGAGGCTGCATTGTGATCACATTTTTATAATACTAATGATGATTTTAATTATTCGTACTTTTTCCATTCAATATGTTTTGAAACATCCGTCAGTGGGAATTTTTAAAAGAAGGGATGAAATTTCAGAGATTTGCCGACTACCAGCATTTCTAAAAACTTTGACGGGGTGAGATAATGAAGATATTTATATGATAATATTTGCGTTGGCAGTCCATCATTGCAGCCGGCAAAAAAGACACCGACTCCCCTGTAAGAAACTTCTAGTGTAAAAATGCCGATTCGTCAAACTCGGGTCACGCTGCATTCAGATATTTTTAATATTTTTTGTTCGATTTTTTATTTTTTTTATTCAATTCGATTTTATTGTGGATCGACTTTAAAAAAAGAAAAATCTCGATAAAATTTAGAAAATTTGCCGACTGTCCAACTTTCTAAAACTTTGGGGGGGCGAGTCGCCCCCTACGCCCCCCATTCGCGTCGTCCCTGCCTGTGCTACTTCAATCGTTATTGGATTGCTAACACTGATAAATCTCTAAGATGTAAAGCGCCATCTGTTGATTAAAAAAAGAAACTGTTTTTTCTTTCATTGATAAAAAAAAAATCCGATTTTTTCCTGGACATATTTTTGAAAACCATATTCTTAAATGTTCATGAATTTTTATATATATATATATTTTTATCAAATCTGTTACGTTTGAATTAATCCGTATTAACTTATTGATGTACATCGTGTATTAAAATTAATGAAATAAAATTTTGTAAAATGAAACAATTGTTCGTTTTGACTCTAAATCCCGAAAATTCCATCGCCATTCAGAATTCCTTAAAAGCGAAACTAAACTAACAGATCCTTCATATCAACAAAGAGAAAAGATGTGCTTATGTAACTTTATTTACCATCTCTGTTCCCGTACATTTCTTGAATACTTATTCAAGTGTATTTTTAAATTACATTTTCGAATTGCCAACATCATTTCAAAGTGGAAACTACTCCAAATTTAGCGCCCGATCGTGAATCCTTTCTCCAGCTGTTGTATTGGCAACCTGAAGAATGGAATACGCACTGAGCCTTCCGGTGCATCAAACTGAAACTGTCCCTGCGCGTTTTGTCGAATGCGAAGGGGAAGTGTAGCTTCGGCGGCAAGGACCATTACCAAGCACACTAGGACGAACACCTAAAAAACAAATTGGAGAGTGTCACTTATCGTGAACTCCGATATTATAGAAGGTCATCCAGCTATCATTATTACGTCAACGGTCATGGATACAATCGTCCTTTCACTTACTAAGGAAATGGCAGTCTTTTTGTGTAATGAAATATAGAATCTTCCTCGTTTTACGTTTCGCACAGATATTTCAAGCAATTGAATGATTTTATTTCTTTGACAGTGTAAAAAATAAGATTATCCCTACATGTTAAAACAGTAGGTATACACTAATTTTGTATAACTTGAGATTCTAAATTTCATCCATTCCTTTATAAGTACGATCAAGTATAATTCCTGTTCTTTTATATGATTTTTTTTTTTTTTTTTTTTTTCAAAAGTAATTTTAAAATATTTCTAAAAGTTTGAAATGTGAACGGAAACAAGAAAAATACTAATTCAAAACATTGATATATACAATTGATAAAATACAATAAATATACACAGTGCAAATGATAGGGGCCCGCCTTGCCAAGTAGGGCCCGCAATATACGACCAGTACCAGTTTTTTCTTTTTTTGCTACACCGTCTAACAGACGCAAACCACAAGTAGAGGGAGAGACTATGGGGGACAGTTGTCAAGAGAATCTTTGACTACCAACAACAGATTGTAGCCTAAGGTAAGTTTTTAATTAACCATACATATGGTATATCCATGGTGTCTAATGGATGTCTGCTCTATCAGAGTGGGAGTTATCCGATTTTTATTTTTTGTTGTTCTTTTGACGCTTAGTAAATAATCTTTTTGCTTCTAGTGAATATTGATAAACCTGTGAAGGGCCCCTAACGAGCTCTGACCTCAAAGGCAAGCAATATTTATAGAAAAAATTATAGTGTTATTTCGTGGACAAAGGTTTAGAATGAGGTAAGAATTAATCTACAAAGTGGCTTTTGATGACCCGTGCCTTATAGATCTTTTTGAGGGCCCTGTTCTACATAAAATACGATATTTATTCTTAAACGTGAAACTTTATTTAAGTACATACAAAAGTTATTAATTGCCATTTCATAGACGAGAGATCATTGTAATTTTTTTAGGAATAAACAAACACGTAACAAGCATTATTAAGTATGCCCGAGGAGACTCGGGCCCCAAAATATAACGTAATAATAAAATATAGTAAACAATAAATTTACTATGTTAATTTCCACCAAAACTGTGTATACGTACTAGGAATAAATAATTTTATGTGGGGCCCTTTACGAGTACGTCTTGCAACGTTAAAAACATCTAAACAAACAAGAATTAAACATCAAGCATTGAACTTCGAAAGGGCCCCGCCGATTGTTGTCCCAACAGAATAAATATATTATATTTAAATTTAAACTACATAATCATAAATACATTAAAAATAAGCACGTGTATCAATTTTAAATTAAATGTTTCGTTTATGTGCCCGCCACTTGCTCATGGACGTAGGCCCTGATCATCGCTTAGAAACACAAGGCCCGGGCCTTGGGGAAATGATTTTAGGGGGCCCCGAAATTGTCTGTCGACCTATAACTTTTGTTTCACAAAAGTTATGTGAATATCATTTATAATCAATATAAACGAATTTTGATAAAAAAATAAATAAATCATTCTGTATTAATCTTGAACCGTCTTTAGTATCCCAGAATGTATTTAATGAGATAAACCAAACCATAATTTAAAAGCGTAAAAAACAAGCTTTCTTGAAAAATAGAGGGAAACAAAATTGAAAGGAAGTATTGACGAATTTACTGAGAGATCCTCAAATGTCGACTCTGAAATTGGGAATAATGCTGCAGATATTGTTGTCACGGATATTACTACACATTGTGATAGTGAAATGTAATGCTATAAATAACAATTTTTTTCCCTTTTTTTTGATTTATAAATTTGTTTCTTAATTTGTGATAAGAGGAAAAAAAAAAAAAAAAACTTTTAGAAAAAAGTATTAACATTAATTTATTAACTTTTTCTGTAATTAATGTTAATTCATTTGACTTTGTGTCAAGCCCATTTCCAATAAATCTCGCGTTTAAAATAAGATCTTAAGAGGGGCCCCAAAATGTGTCCGGACCTTGGGCCCCAACTTGTCACGGTCAGACCCTGTTTGGACGCTATGGTCCCTCACGAGTACAAATATAATTTATTTATTATTATTATTATTTGCCAAAAAGTTCAGCCCGAGATTTTAAGATTCTGTCGCTATAGATTTGTACAATTGTATTCAAGGGGAAATATTTCTTAGAATATATTAAGGGGGGGGGGGGGGTTCGTTTAAAAACATTGCATATTTTTGTTAATAATTCACATTTCCCGTCCCATTCTTATTTTTGTTATATTGGCAGTCTCTATTAATTACTTTGACGAATTCTTAATAATATTAAAATATAATTTTTTTTTTTAACTTTCTTTTCCTTTATTTCAAGCATTTAGGAGAAAGACTATTTCAATAAAATTCACAATGTATTCAATTTCATCAAACTTTTTTTAATTTAAATTTAATATAATACATTAATTAAAAAAATATGGACATTTTATAAAGACTTACGACTTGTGAAAATTGTTCAACAAAGTTCTGTGGTATTGAACATACTTTTTTTTCTTCTTCAACTTAGTGCCATTACTTAATTCTTTTCTATTCAGAGTCGGTAAAATAAAGACTTGTTAAACAATAAGCATGTTTCTCACAACTTTTTTTTAATTCACGATTAAAACGTCGAGAATATTTAAAAATAGTTTCCAATTTTATTTATACTATTGATTTTTCAACTAATACAAGTTCATTTGTTGCACATCAAAATTTAAAATAACACATTTTAAAATAACATTTTCCTAATTTTTTTTAAGTAATTGCTCGTTCAAAAAAGTTACATTAACCATTGTTGTAAAACATTATAGATTTTGCTTATAATGGAAAACGCAATATATAAAGTGTAATATTGCCTTTCCAAGTTTCTCGAGAAAATAGCAGGCATTTGAGGAAAAATAGTAGACATGATCTTAAGATCGCGTGAGAAAATAGGGTTCTTTTCTCTAGATGTTGCCAATACCACTTTACCTCCCAAATAGTAAACACTCCCCTAAAAAAAACTTTGCCTCAGGGTGAGACGGGGGAGAAATTACAAAGTGATGTTAGATGTTATCTATGTTTCTCGACGGCTATGTCACAAATTCTACAATAGACAGGACCCAGGGGTTGGCCATAAACTAGCTGTTGCTATAAGTTACTGCTTCTAGAGTTGGAAGTTTAAAAGCAGGGGGTTTGTTAACGTCGCTTTCCATGAAAGGCCATTCTCCAAACCCTTCACGTTTCGTTTGCAGGACTGGATGGGGTGGTCCAATAGGAAATTGCAACAGACACATACTGTACTGACAAATACATGACACCCAGATAGAAGTTATATGGTATGTATACAGTTCACAATTTTAACTATTGTTGAGTCGGTACTGTACTTAATTCTCTTCGTGGTTCTGCGATACTTTTTTCCTCCACCATTTGAGTTAATTCCTAGTCTACTTTATGGTATTTTGGCAGTATTGGTGATAATTGGTAAGTGATAAAGTTCAGATTATTTTTATATATTTATATATATATAAAAATTTGTAGCTACCGTCAATTCTGTTGAATCCCCTTCGAGATTTTGACTTGACGATAAACTTGAAATGAAGCAAAATACGTTTTATTTGGAACTAGTTAAATTTTTCATAATCCAATGAAGTATGAAAAATAGTATTTAACAAAATATTTATTATTGTATATCTATTTGTAATTGCAAACTGAACTCTGATAATGAAGTTTTTTTTTATTAGATATTTGCTTAAATTACTAATTAAGTAACTAAATAAAAATAATGTATCAGTATTTTATCCTTTGTAAGATATATATTTTATTTTAATATTGCTTTCTGAACAAAAGTTTTAAAGCACTTTTTTGCAGCGAAGGAAATGTGAATCCTCTAATATTTAATAATTTAATTTTTTATATACATTTAATATCTAAAACAAAGCCGTCAATTACTAATAAAAAATGACTTTCCAAACGGACTTTATTCAACAACTAAATTTGAAGTTTTATTTTGCCAAACGTTAATATGCAAGAAGAAATATGGCATGTTTTAATTTGTCCTAAACATTTTATTTTATTGATTTTAATTTGGCTGTTAAACATCAATTCAAGTAAATTACAATAGTTCTAAATGGTTATAATTATGTCCCCCCCCCCCCCTTATAAGCAAAAGCCTTAACCACAAAAATATGTAAGTACTAATTTTGTTTGTTTATATTAAATATATATTTTAAATATGGTATAACATAATGTTGATGAACTTTGGGTTCGAAATTTTTTAAGTTTATATTTAAAGATGGAATATTCCGATAGATCCAATTTAAGTTTTCTACGAGATTTCTTTAAATCCGTAATGCTTTAGGTACATTACAAAAAATATAGACTTCAATTTCATAAAATATTTAAAATAAATCTTTTGTTATTAACAAATGCATCTGGTATATTTTAATCAAATTAAAAAAAATTCTCAAAAAATACTTAATTAAACTGACAACAAATTTGATAACACATTTGTCTTAATAAACTAGAAATAAATATCATTAGTTAATGGAATTCCATTGTTTTATTATTTTGACTTCAGTACAATTGCTGTGTGGTTTTCGGGTAAAAGCAATATAGGATATTTATGCAGACTTGAGGAAGATTATCTTATGTTTACATTACATGATACATGGTAAGAAGAAGTCAAGCGAACCAAGAGCTTTGATTCCTCAAGATGTTGTAACAGGACAACACCAGACAACCACAAGGTCTGGAAGACGTGTCAGATTTCCCCAACACCTCCTGACTTAAACTCTGGCAGGGGGGTACTGTGGTGTCACATGCCCACCAACTCTCTAAAGCAACAACTCAACCCGGAGAAAACATGAGATGACTCTGAACTCCCGGGCAACGTGCTACGAACTTAACTAGCGAACTGATCAGACAATCATGACTCAACAACTTTCTAAAATTTAATTTGCACTGTTAAGAACAATTTTTATTTACCATAAGTAATGTCCTTTATATTTTCAAGTTAGTTATGTGCTTGTCATTGTTCATCGATGATCTCTACTTAAATAAAACCAGCCGATAAGCACCTAACGTAACAGTTTAAATAAAAAAAATTAACTCAGTGGCGCTACAGCCCGTGTGGACCAAAGCCTGCTGGGCCCAGCTCAGCTTTCTTGACTGTGGCATTTGTGTGTCACATAGCAGATGTTACGGTCAGATGGTCATTCTGACGCCGAACCCCAGTGTTTAGTTCCCAAGCATGCATGGTCCTCCTCAGTTTATTTCTTTCAGGTATAAATAGCTAAGTCAACCTTGCCCAGTCAGCGAATCAAACCATGGACCTGTGGCATGCAGTGCTGTGCGCTAACCACTAATTATAATTTACTTGATACTTCATATCATGACCATTTTTTTCGTATAGCATATCGTATAACTATCGTTTTTAGTATATAGACCGAATATCCGGCCGGATATCCGGTGAAATCCGCTTCGGATATCCGTAACCGGTAGACATGGTACCCCGGATATCCGAAATCCGATATCCTGCAAAACTCACATCCGTTCCATCCCTAGTTTTTTTGCTTTAAAATTCTGCTCCACAATTCCAATTTTCTACAAAAAGCATTAACTTTGTCACTCGTATCCAACATATGTGAATTTGCTCCTTGGAGTTGAAGATTCCAGTTATTTAATTTCTCGAATATGTCGACCAAGTAGCTCAATTTCATCATGAATAAACCATCGCGAAAATTCTCGGCTTCCGGTCTGTTTTCTTTTTCTAGGAAAATTGCGATTTCTTCTCTTAATTCATAAACACGTTGCAAAAATTTCAAACGTGATCTTGCCTCGCAATAAAATAGTAACGCTGAATGTACTGAACCCATGTCTTTACAAAGAGAGGAAAAGATTCTTGATTTCAGGCGTCTCATATTTTTATAATTTACTACGGTTACAACCGTAGTTAACACAATATTCAGACCAGGACTCATTTCTTTCGAAGCCAAAGCTTCTCTGTGGATCATGCAATGTGTCCAGACACACTAAAGTGATTTTTGTTTTACAATTGCTTGTATACCTTGGAATCTTTAGGACATTGAACAAGCACCATCGGTGCATATTCCAACGCAGTTTTTCCATTCTATGTTTGCCTCGTTCATAAAATCATTTAAAATAGAAAATAATACGAGCGCTGTTGTTTGGAGTTGTATTGGTTTGCAGAAAAGTAGTTCTACTACTGACTTATTATCACAAAATCGAACGTAGGCAATTAAATGTGCATCTTTATTACTATATGTTGCTTCATCAAGCTGTATTGGAAACAATTTGTCACGCAACTTCGAGAAAAGCTGACACCTTACATCTTCAGCTATATCACCAGTTCGACGAGCAATAGAATCATTTGAAAGAGGTACTGCAATTGTTTTGAAAAACTATCTCCAAACATAGTTTCTACAATCTCAATTGCTGCAGGCAAAATAAGCTCTTCACCAATGGTGTGAGGTTTTTTACATCTGGCTATTTTATATGAAGCTTTGTAAGATACAATTAAAGCTTTTTTATTCACAGACAAAGTTTCTTTAAAAAAGGATTTTCGCTTTTTATATGATTTTAATTTTAATTCGAAGAATTCTCTGGGTTTGTTGACGTACTCACTATGAAGCGTTTCCAATTGTCGTTTAAGTTTATTAGGTTTCATTCTAACTGCGGCCAATATTTTTGAGCAAATGATACACAGGGGCCTTTCTTCTTCATTTACTTCAGTACTGGTAAACCCAAAATTTAAGTATTCTTGAGAATATTTTCTTGATTTTATTTTTAGAACCACGCTCGTCTATGTACTTGCTGATGCTTGACTATCGTCTAAAGCTAGCTTACTTCCACTTAAAAATTTATCCATGAGTCTGCATAAATATACTGCCGTGAATATTTAATATGGAGAATTGCAATTAACACGAAAACATGTATAACATACACATTCACGATAGATTCGATAGCGATAGAAGGATCGACTCGAATGAGATTGGCTGGAATTGAAACTTGTGTTATCTAACACTTTCCTCCTTCATATGAGAAAACATTTGCTCTGCGCATGCTCGAAACGGCATCGGTCGTGTTCACCGCTCGTTTGACAAAATGCCAGATGTGGTTTTTCGCCAACGTTGGCTCGCTTTTACTCTTGTTTAGGCAGTTAGTAAAAAATAATTTAAAAACAGAATCTAAAATATTCAATACACATTATTGTTGTATACATTTTATTGTAAGCGGGGGCGCGATGAAAATTATGATTGAAAACTGGGCCGCGAATACTGAAAGGTTGAGAAACTCTGATGTACTCTAATAAATGAGCCAACTTTAATCGTGTGGGTACACGATCATGATCCACCTTTATTATAACTGTTGTTGAAATTTTCATTTTACTTTTACTTTAATATTTTTTTGTACTGATTGCCAGTCCTAGGAATAACTTTTGAATTTAATAGATTGTTAATTTAAAAAATAAATGGTGCGGAAATATAAAGTGGTACATATTGTTATATTGGTTATTTACTGCAGATGATATGTGGATTGTAAAGGGGGAGCTTTATGCACTAAACCAAGAATAATCAGATGATATGTGGATTGTAAAGGGGGAGTTTTATACACTAAACCAAGAATAATTTAACATTTTAATAAATAAAACAAAATGAGGATTGATCATGTTTATTTAATTGACAGATAAAAAAAAAAGACTTTGGATATACACTTGTAATTGAGGGAATCATGTCAAAGAATTTAATGACTTAATTGAAATTTTCGATTTAATTTTTAGTTGCATGTACAAATTTTAATTGCGTCCAATTTTTGCCGACTAATATTTATTTATCTTAATTTAGGGAAAAGAAACATATTTTTATAAATTTGAATATTCAAAATATTTCTTACTTATGTAATCTCATTGTACCTAAATTAAACTTTCATTACATATTTTTAATAACTTTCATATTTAAAAAATAGTTTGAATATTTGTACTTAACTTTTAAAGAACATAAACATTTAAAAATGATGGGATTCCGAACCATAAAAATTAGAGGTAACATTTACATAAAAGGTTTTTTTTTTTAGAATGGTTAGCTAGGTAGAGGAGGGGGGGGGGGGGGACAAAATTGCCTTCGCTTATAATTAAAAATTTGCTTCGAAATTGTACACTGTAAAGCTTTCTTCATCAAATGAAGTAGAATTTTTGAAGAAAACTTGAGAATATTGTATTTTAAGAAATTTATCTTTCATCGTATCTAGTAAGTAAATTTTTAAGCCTTTAATTATTTTTGATAGTACGCAAACTTTTTCACAAACATCTGTTACTTCAATTTTTAGTGATGCGAATTGTTATAGCCTCCAATCTAAGGGATTTATACATATTAAATTACTAATTTTAAGTATTTGTACTATAATGTGCTTGGAAATTAAATTTTTCAAATAATTTTACTTTTAAAAGTGATATAAGGGGAAAAAAGTTGTTAAAGTTGAATAACACCTTGAATATTTCGGAAACAATTAAGTTAAAATGTTGTCTGGTTATAATCTGGTTGTCATAAACGAAGAGAAAAGAAACTTAAAATTCTGAAATCTGCTAAAGGAAACAGATCTTTATTAGATGTTGTAATTCTCAAGATTAAAACAGCTGAAGTTGGGAATAGTAATGACCCAAACCCCGCCTGTATTGGGATAGTTGAAGAAGGTATTTATTCAGAAAATTAAAGATATTCAATAGTATTATTGATAATGTCCAGGGCTGATGTAGTGTTAAAAAAAATTTCCCTCTGCCCAAGCTTCCCGATTGTGTCCCGACTACACATCTGATAATGTCGGCAATCCAATCAACGCTGGTGACATATTTCTGCCAACGAATTTTTTTTTTACTATATACGCTTCTCTACTTACAAAAACCTAAGTATTTTAAAAAAATTATAAATAGGGAAATATTACCGTTTTATTATGAGCGGCAGTGTGTGTATGTGTATATAGAGGGAGGGGTAGGGGGCCCGAGGGACAGTTGTATAGGGGCCCGAAAATCCTGTCGGCGGCCCTGGGCTTGTCAAATGACGAATGTTTCAGCGCATTATAGCCTCATGTTGCTGACGGCGCCAGATAATTTGAAAACAACCAACAGCCATGTCTCTGGTAAAGGAATTCCTCCTCTTCCAACTTAAGTTTAGGCACTTAAAGAATGCAATCTTCCCAGAATGGTTAATGAACTTCGTCGTTTTTTGGAAATGCTAAATTTTTTATCACAGGTTCCTTAAAAACGCTGCTGGTGTTCAAGCGTGAGCTTACAAAAGGCAAAGTGAAAAAAAGAAAAAGAAAAAAAAGATCGCAATTGTCTGGAACGAGGATAAGGAGAAAGTATTTACTGAGAGTGTAAAGAAATGCTAACTAATGCTAAGTTTTTAGTGAATCCTCTTTCGAATGCAGAGTTGACTCTTGTTACTGATGCTTCTGAAATTGCAGTTGGTGACGCATCACATCAATCTGTAGGTGAAAATTTGGAACCTTTAGATTTTTTTTCTCGTAAATTGACACCAGCTGAGAGCAAATATAGCACTTACGATCGAGAATTGTTGGCGATATATTCTGCGATTCGTCATTTTAGACATATGTAGAGGGAAGCGAATTCAAACTTCTAAATGATCATAAACCTTTAATAAATGCATTTCAGCAAAAAACAGGTAAATGCTCTCCGAGATAACAGAGACATCTCGAATTTATATGCCAGTTTACCACGGATTTCCGTCACATTTCTGGCGACAAGAATCCAGTTGCCAACGCGTTTTCTTTTCTGCAATTCAGGTCCCAGGACCTTTGAACTACGACGAAATGGCCGTCGCGCAGGATTCTGACGAGGAAATCCGAGCTTTAATCGGTGCCGATTCTGGTCTTGAGTTAGTCTTTGACTTTCCCCTCATCAAGCCGAAGTATTTTTTTGTGATGTGTCAAATAATACCGTGAGGCCCTATGTGCCAGTTTCATTTCGTCGCAAGGCTTATGGTATTTGTCATGGACTTTCTCACCCTGGCATTAAGGTTACAACTGATTTAGTTCGTAAGCGGTTTGTTTGGCGAGATTTGACTAAAGACTGCAAAACTTGGTGTAGGAATTGCATACCTTTATTAAAAATCAAAAGTGCAATGTCATAATAAATCAGTGCTCCAGTCGTTTCCTTTACCTAACGCTAGATTTTCACACGTCCACATTGACATTGTGGTGGGACCCTTGTCTCCATCGAGAGCGTGTCGTTACATTTTGACTTGAGTAGATCGGTACAGCAGATGGTGCGACGGTAAAAGAAATGATTTCCCAATAATGAAATTTTATAGGAACATTACTAACACCTTGATGTAGCTGTTAAGATGTATTAGAAATTTTATTGTTGTGACTGATTAAGTAAAATAATAAATTGCTAAAAACCATTTTTTTCTTCTCGATTTTTCGGAACTTTGTTCCCTTGCGGGGGTAAAAGACGTTATCCAATTTCTGTAATATTTTGAGAATTTATTACTTATTACTTAACACAAAGACGGTCATGCACGTACATATACGTCATTTTATCCCTAGTTTTTCCAGCAATGCACAACATTTTAAAATTTGTAATTTAAAATAAAATATTTTTTTAGATATTTTTATTAGGATTATAGTTTATAACCTATTTAAAAAAAAAAATAAAAAAACAATAAAAAAAAATAATTATGTATTTGAATTAGAAATATAATTTAAAAATTATTGCAGGGAAAACAACTGTAGAATTTCGCCCATTCCCATGACTGTCAGTGGGTTAAGACAACTTCTTCATTACGATTGTATATATTTTTGATTTTTCGACCCACCCTAGTATGCATTTAATGAAAGACGAGCACGAAATCTTCTTTTTATTGACTTTTGATAATCTAATCATTAACATTTATGATGTTTTCCAATATTATTTTTTATCTCAGTAGAGCATGTAATGCGGAAATAATTATATATTATAGAACAATTGTTCTTATAGGTGAAGTATATGTGATATAAAAATTAGATGGCTACTTTTCACGAAATACTCCAAGTAGCAAAGAAAGCAATCGAACAGTGTTGTTTTATTTTGTTAGAAGAATGGTATTGATATGGCATTGTTTTATGAAATAATCAAATATTCAATTGCTTTTATTTGATGCCTGCAATGTAAGCAGGTTGTTTTGACCAACATTCTAGTGATCAGCTATTGAGAAGGAAGTCAACAGTGCCAAATTGGATCTTTTCTGTGAATTTTTTATGTCTACAACTTGAAGTATGTTTTTCTTATTAATACCGAATTCTCTTTTATTTTAAATAACCAAAAATTACCAGAACTTTTCAGTGATTCTTATATATGCAGGGTGAAGAAGTTGTTATTGCCAATATCGATTTCTCTTCAGTCATAAATAATCAGCATGTACTAAATCTAAATTTTTTTTAATGAATTTTGTATCTGAAGTGTGAGATTTTTATTTTATGAACATGGCATTGATTTCCCATTAGCCTTAAATAAGCAACAGCCTCAGTAGCAGAAATACGCTAGCTGATATCGCTCAACATTGGCCAATCCTGATGTGGAGTGTTGTAGACTGGCCGTTCTTACGTAACTTGGCCAATCTCACCCAATGCTGGATAACATATGATGGAGGTCTTAAGATGATGTTTAATTGGGTATTTCAGTAGATGAGCAATGTTTGAATTCGTGTCCTTAAATTATTTTTTTTTCAACTTTGGTAAAAAAAATTAGTTCTAAGGGAAGGGGATGAATGACTATTCGTCGGAATTACAGGTCTTAGCCTTGAAATTGGTGTAGTATTTTTCAATTTTCGTTTTGCACTAAGGGAATTTGATAACCCTAGTTTTCACAAAAAATTATAAAAATACTAGGGGGCTCCACCACCTAGTATTTTTACCCCCTAGTAGGTTGGCGAGCGTTAGTGAACAAGGGTTCGCTAACGCTCGCCAACCTCCTGAATTGCTATGCAATCCCTTGGTTCGCGACGCGAACCAGGCTCGCTTCAAAGTAAGGAATTTGAAATATGCCCTAGAAAAAAGCTATTTCGTCTGCATAATTAATAAAATCCTTGAAAAGTGATATTGTGCCATGAAACTGAAAACTTTGAATTATTTTTGATGAGCTACGATACTTAGGACGTCATTTTCTTACTGCTTATGTCGAGACGCGTTAAGCAGGGACAGTTTGGCAACGTAGCAGAACGTTTTTGGGAAACAATAAAAATAAACACTCTCGTACTTATATTTAAAAAAGATAAGTTATTTCAGAAAGCAATTTAAATTTATGGACTGGTTTTGTATGAAGCGCCAAAATAATTATAGTTGCAAGTCGAAATTTCTTAACGAAGCAATATTGGCAATCATATGTTTGCATAATCCTTTTAATGATACTTAAAAAATAACACAAATTGTTTATCCGCAATGCTGAAGTATTTATTCAATCGGTGTGAATGTGAGCATGGAAACCTTAATATTCTTACAGGAAATTCCGTGCTCAGTTTTTATAGCCATGTATCAGGAAAACGTTCATAATAAATATGTTATGGTTATTTGCCGAATCCATTCAAATCTGGCTTGAATTACCGGAATTCTAATCCAAAAGAAATATACACATCTTGCATCATTGTAAATATTAAATCAATACGTTTTAAATAGACAATAATTTTTTTCTGTAGACTGTAATAAGAAAAACAAAATATAGTGAATCCAAGTTGTTTTCTGTTGCCAGTTGTATCAGTCAAATTTTGAAAGATATATTGTGATTGGCTGAATTTCTGAATTTGAAAATTCGGTGGATAAAATACATCTAGAAGATTTGTGATTGGATGTTTGAAGTCGTTGCCACTCTGCTAATAGAAATACAGCCGAATTTGGGCGGCACTCAAGAGAATTATAAAATATAGATCGATTTTTTTGGGGAGGGGGGGAGGGAGTTAATTATCTTTTAAACTCTTCTCCGTATTCTGGCAACATTTCTAGCCACAATTATATTTTTTGTGTGGCGAATTTACTATAGCTGCGACAGTTCCCTCAATGTTTCGAATGCATTATTCTTTGTTCGTGTTTTTTGGAATTATCACCTTACTCCAAATGCTAAAACTCAAATATAAATCAAATGACTTCATTTTTTTTGGTGTTATTTTAAAGATCTATTTGTCAAAATTAGGCATGGTTTTTTTTAAAGATCTATTTGTCAAAATTAGGCATGGTTTTTTTAAATAAAATATAAACTTTTTTTTTTCAAATTTAAATGTCAAAAAATATTTTTTTGTAACGATTTTTTTTTACCTATAGGTACCATATTTATAGTTTTTCCAAAACTATTTTACTTATTCAAAATCCGATGCCTAAAAGTTTAGAGTATATTATTAGAATTAAAAAAAAAAAAAAAAAAAGAAAAAAAAAAAAAAAAAAAAGAATAGAATTAAAAATGTTTATGAATTTTTAATTTTTTTGTTTTAAGTTTGAAAATTTAGAGCATTAGTGCTCTAAACTTTCCTTTTAAATAAAAATTTAGACTTTGCCAAGTAATATTTTCAAATAAGTTAACATTATAATTTTAAAGGTTTAAATTAAAAAAAAATATATAGTTTTAAGGTTACCATGTCAATTTATGGGTGTAAAAGGGATCGTCTCAGAAATAACACCGTAAGAAAAAATATATTAAATAAGCTTACCGTAAATTTCATCTTAGCCAGATTACCACAATGGAGTACACTTTTTCAATAATTTGTACAGTGAGATACTGAATATCAGCTCTGTGTGTATGCTGGTGGTAAATATATTTACTTCCCTCAAGTTGAAACTTATGGAACTGTGTTGTGAATTATCATTTTATAGTGTGGAAAATGCTGATTTCCTAATTAGCATTGCAGTTGTTGCTTAGTAAATAACATGTGGTGTCAACATAAAAGCCGCTTTTAGCTAAATGACGTGGAAACACGATTTCTAAAGGATAATGCATGCTTTCAAATGATTACTTATTTATAAATTGATGTCAACAGACTGGGAATATTTTTTATTCTTTTTATAGAAGTTTTTTGTTTGTATTTTCGTAATCTTGTTAATATTAAGTAAATATATATACACAAAAATTGCGACAGGTTTTCAGGGAGTTTGAGTTGTACAAAGTTCCTATTAATTCCATATTGACAAATATAGAGCTGACAAATTAGTTTTTTAAAGAAAAATATTAACCCTTTTCCTACATTGTTAAAAAAATAAAAAAATAACGCATCACAATAAGTAGTTTTATATATTTGAAAATCCTTTATATTAACTTCGATTTTGGTTGTTTGTGTGTGTGGCTGGCAAATTTGTTTAGGACTAATTAACTCAGTTTCCTTCTTCCAATCAAGCTGAAACTTGGCAAATAGACTCATTGTTGATGAAAATGCATTCTATCAGAGCTGTATTTGTCACTAAAATACAGCTTTTACACACGCTACGTTTCTATAGCTGTTTAGAAGGACTAGTTAATCCACTTGTCGTAATCTAATTAAGCTGAAACATAATCAGATAGACTCTTGTCGACGAGGATGCATTTTATTAAGTTTTGGTGGATGTCCCTAAAAGGTCGCTTTTACGCACACTTCTATTGGTACTTTAGAGGCGAGGACTAATTAACTCAATTTAGGCCATCCAATCTAAATGGACACATAATAGGTGACAATGCATAATTGAGGATTTTCATTCAAATATTTTGGGTTAGTTTTTTCTTCAATTCAAAAAGCATTTTTATTTTAGAATGAAAATATTTGATAAATAGTTAGTACCGGATATTATTTTGTTAAAAACTACTTTTCAGAATTTTATTTTTGTATTTTCAACACCCAAATTTTTGAGTGAAAAGAATTAACATACAAATAAAATTAAGTAATTTTTTAACAGAAATAAAGACTTGTCAAAATTTTTTCAAGGGAAACAATTTTCTTTGTATTTAGAATTGTCTTAAAATTGGATGATGATGAAATTCATTACTGCTTTATCCCCATTAGTCGGTAATTAAAAAAAATTCAATTTTTATAATTTTCCGAACCTTGCTACTCTGAAAATTTAATATAAAATAGATTGGATTAAAATAATATAAAACAGATTGGATAACAGTTAAAGAAACTATAAAAGCAATGTTTAGATTGTGGTGCAAAAGGTCGTTTTTACTCAAGAATTTGTATCTAGGAACATGAATGAGAATTTCAAAGACTTATTAGTTGATGTACCTGAGTACCAAATTGTTCATTTGAAATAGAAATATATTAAGTATGTAAGATTTGGTGAGATATCTAGCGACAAAACTATATATTTCTACTATATATATAAGGGTTAAATAATAATGATATTTGGATCCCTTTGTTTGTACGAAGAACGAAAGGTCGTAGCTTTAAATTGTTCAGATCGCAGTTTACGGAAAAGAGAAAATAGCATATCAACAATAGGATGATTTGATGAATAGAATTGCTTGCCTGTGGATATAGTGAATTCAGTTAGTTTCATTTCGTTTTTAGAGAAAATTGGATGTTTGCTCGACTTATCTTATATTTGTAATAATCATGAATATACGGATTTTTAAATCTCTTATATTAACTACTATTTTGTTGTTGTGTATAGATCTTTGGAAAGCTTATTAACCTAGTTGCCGTCATCCAATCGAACTGAAACTAGACAGATAGACTAGTTGTATATATCAAGTTTTGGAGGCTGTCACTAAAAGGCTAATTAAGCACACACATGTTTCTATTACCGTACTTCAGATAAAGATGTCAAGCCATTTACCAAAAAGTAAATTTTTTTTTTTTGGGGATATTTAATGACTGAAACCTTCCTCTGTTATGGTTGACGACATAAGATAATTTTTTTTTTACTATTTTGATGTTTTTAAATCCCTTATATTAGCTTCAATTTTGTTTGTGGAGGACATTATTTTCGGAAAGCTATTGACGGCATCCAATCGAGCTAAAACTTGACGAAATCCTCAATGACAATACATCTATAAAATGGTTTGAAGGAAGAATGTTAGTTAATAGCATGGAATCGATCGTTTTCTTCGTAGTGGTCAAACTCGATATGAACACTTGCTCTGTGCTCAAATTCGCTGAAATAAGTTGAAGTTGCATACAAAGGACTTATAGCAAAACTTAATTTTTATGGATTAATGTTTTTAGACACAAAATGTGGCTAAGGTAGGCAACACATTTTTGGCATTATCAATACCAGACGCTTATAGTCGGAATGTAGGGAAGACATTTATATAAACCTATTCTATTTAGGTAAGACCCTTTGAATTTATTTATGAAACATGTTTGAAGCATTTGTAGTTTGTCTTTAATTAATTGAAAATGGAATTCCCGTCAAATTCTAAGGTGTTTCCTTTCAACTTTTGGAAAGGCCATATCGCATATGTCTGTATTATTCGTGATTTTGTGTGAGAAAAATTGTAATATACAGACCGGATAGGGTCAATGAAGATGCTATCTATAGAATTGTTCATCATGAAAACGAACAACTATATATAAACGAATGAGAATTTCTCACAAATTTCAATTTCTCTTACACTGGTTACTGATTTGAAATTGATTGATGTCATTTATTGTTTGTGATTCAATTTATCATTCAAATAAAAACCTAAAAAAAAGGACGTTTTTATCGGCCTCTCCTGGGGCACCCTTATGGACAGTTTTGTTGCGAAGGTAGCAGCAGATTTTGAGAAATCAAAGTAGGATCTAAGGTACACTATGTTCAATGTGCACAATGCACCAAGGGTACACTATGTTCTAAAGTAACAGTGTCCCCTATCATTCAGGGCTTGTTTTATGGAAGGTACAATTCTAAAGCAAACAAAGGGCAAAAAGAAAATTGTCATAAACTGTTTAGTTAAAATGTTATATTTCCGACTCTTTGTTTTACATCCAGTTTTTTTTACCCATATCAGTTTTTCATGCAGGTCAAACAATGAATTAAAAAATAGAATTTTCTATTTTATCAATTAAAATTATTTTTCTTTAATGGCGGCAACAAGTGTGTTACATAGAAATTCAGTCTGAATTTGCTGAAAACAATTCATTATTTTTTTTATTAAAACAATTTTGGCAACCGGAAAGAGTTTTTAAATGATCTTTTAAATGCTATTTCAGCGTGATTGGATGACCCGTTCTGCTATCCATATACAAATAAGTCTAGTGCTTCAAACCAGAGCCACGTTTTTATTTTTGAATGTTTACTTTCAATATTAATGCGACATGTGGTTGTTCTAATTAGAAACATAAGCGTTATTTTGTAAGACTCCTAATCAAGTTATAAAAACACAAAGATATAATATTTCTGATATGAATTCATAGATGACATTGCTTTCGAAAAATAATCCGGTTCTTGAACATTTGTTTACTACCATATGCGTTATTGTACAAAGATAATTGGCTATTACATCTAAAAGGTATTTTTATCTAATTTAAATTACATTTTTATGCAATTTTCTAATGGAGTAATCTTTTAAAGTTTTTAAAAGTTGCATCATAAAATAGAGCTTTTTAAATAAATAATTGCATCTTGTCATCCTTTGTGCCCATTCCAGCTACAAATTGTACAAAGAAGTATTTTTTTCTTGCTTTAATGTTTTGTTTTCCAATATTGAACAGATGTTAGGATTTTTTTTTTTTTTTTTTAAAATCATCTACTCAGATTATCTTTTGCTTCCAAATTTCGAAGTTCTTTGGGTTTCTCTACAATGGTTCAAACTCCGATGCTTAAAACGCAAAGTGTCCGAAATACAATTTCTTGAATTCATTTCCTTTTCAAATTAACATTGTAAATCAGTTGTATTTTCGAAAACCATAAACCTATAGAAATTTAATAAACGCAGCTTCTTTATCATTGTAATACACGGGGCATTCTCTCGAAACGTCTACTTGCTGTCATATATCTAGAAAACCCATAATAAAGCATTTTGAAGAATATTTTTTATATGCCTTTAGTAGTTGTTAATAGACAAATGAAACGCATTTTAATTGATTTTTTCCCATTTATTTTTCTGAAAACCCCACAATGAATAGTGAAATATCATCACCCTTTTTACAAATTTTGTCTTTCAAGATCAATAGATACTGTATAAAATTTAATGTTTATTTTGAAATACTCTTTTTTTTATTAAATATCTTGAAGTTCAACTGCAAAAATATAGAGCCTTTAGTTTAAAAACCATCTAAAAATTTTACTGTGATTTTGTGTCATTACCCTCCAATAGTTTTTTTTTTTTTTAAATACTTTATATTAACTTCGATAGTGTGCGTGCGTGTGTGTGAGTGGTGAGTGTGTGTGTGTGTGAGTGAGTGTGTGTGTGTGTAAAGGAATGTGTGCGTGGTTGACTGTGTATGTCGATGAAGGGAAAATCCGCGGAGGCCTACGTAAAAATTAATACCCTTGACCACTAAATGCCATTATTGATTCAAATAACATGTCTTGATAGCAGAAGCCCTTTTAGGGTTATGATTGAATTAGTACTAATGCTTGGAAAAATCTTTATATAGTGTAGTTAGGATAGCTAAGGCTGATTGCTAATAAAAATATTTTTATTGATATTTTATCTTCTTTTTTATGAGATGAACTTTTGCTTTAAATTTGTAATTTTTTTAAAAAAAGGGGTTATCGTTCTTTACTTTATGATTGCTAAAACATGGTGAAAAGCAATTTCCATCCTCATGCCTAAAATGCTGCTGTCTTTAATTTATTTGTGTTTAAATATTTGATTGACAGACTTTTAAAAATTCAATTCTATCATTATTTTGAGAAATGTTTATATTGAATATAACTTTATTTTTAGTATTTATGTTAGACATGCAAATGAAATTATATGTTCTTCATTCTACAAAAATAGTTTTAGAATCATGCATTCTATTAATTATTCTAAAAATTAACTGTTTGGAGTATATATGTTAAGTTAGGACTAGTCCATAATTATTGATCTGAAACGGAATTGACAATGCAGTATTTATATTACTTCTGAATGATTTACAATGGTAATGATACTTTCTGCTCTAATTAATATCTTTAAGTATAATTAAATATGAATTCATGTGTTATATAAACTTTCATAGTTTTGTAAAAAATAAAACTTTCATTTTCCTAAAAATTTCCCAAATGTAACTTAAACGAAGTCTTTAAAATTTGAAAATTTTAAAGTTTAATCCGACGTTTTGGAAAAATGACCCACATATTTTAAAAATATAACTGTGTAAAATAGCAGATTGCAAAACCTCACAGACAAGAGTCAGATCTTTTATTCCACAAATATATTCTGTATGATTCCATTAATAACTAGCTTGAAGACTATTTAAAACATCTAGTCTAAACGAAGCACCAGCAATGCTTCAAGTTTCAGAAATAGTGACTTGTAATGAATAGTCATAGAATGATCTAAAAGAAATTTCGTCAAAGTACGTGAAGTTTCAAGATCTCTATCTAATTTCCAACTAACATTTATCTAAATTTTTTTTATCTCCATGTTATTTATTTCATGATAAATATTTTTTCTAATACACTGTTAAAAAATTCAGTTCAACGTTGAACCAAATTTTGGTGCAATTTCATGGCTGGCCGGCAGTTGCACCAAAAAGTGGTGCAACTTCCATCAACGAAAAATACTGATGAGGAGGTTACACGAAAATATGGTGCAACCTCGGATCACCGCAACCGTAACTTCGATTGAAATCGACAACAACCGGACAACCGCATCAAGACCGAAAGCAATGTCTAGCACAGAGTATTTAAATCATTAATCGAATATCAAGGTAAGTAAAATGCTTTATTTTACATATATGGTAAATGTTTTTTGCTTACTGTAAATTATTTATCGATGCAGAAACTGATTTGCCCTGTGTTCAGTTAGGCTTCAGTGATGTTGACAAATTCGCAGCAATGCATTACCAGTGAAATTACATTAAAATTTCTGATTTCGCGATGTTTTATCGCACTCTTGCTACAAAAGTGACACAACCCAAAATTCTTTTTTTTTTTTAAGTTAAAGTGTATACATAATCATAGATTATATGGGCTGGAAGGACGCTTAAGTCTGTTTCAGCTTGAATTTAATATGAAAACAATCTTGTGCCATTCAACTGCTTCAAGTACATGCAGTCTCGGATTTTTTACTCAAAATGATAAATTTTGACTTATATTGCACCCTTTCTACAAAAATGACATATGTATGAATAAAAAATTATTTTATTCAATAATTATTAGCATTATCCTAAAGTTTATAAGCTTTAACTGTTGTATGCAGTTTCAGACCCGAGTCATTTTTCATGAAATGTTTCCACCCTTGAAAGTGAACAATGGTCCCTCCTCTTTTCAAATAAATAATAGTACTTAAATAATATTTTATTAATTTTCCGTCAACTTTTAATCACGCTTATGGAAGAATGGTTTGAGAGGCCGCTCATATGAATTATGTAACAGTTTATGCCACTGCAGTTGAAAGTTTAATCATACAAAATATTCAAAAGTTCAATTTAATCAATTTCTCGAACAATCATCAATTTCATCTAAACATGTTTTCTGAAAAAGAATGTTTAAGGCCCCTTTCGTTCAAATTATACGTTTTCAATTAATGCTATTTTAAATGTATTTTTTTCACGCGTAGTTTATTGTCTTTTTATATATCCTTTATTTCAATTCTACCTGTATCACTAATAGACTAAGAGACGACTGCATGTTGAGGTACATCATCGAACATCATTCTGTATTTTTTATAGAATGCGAAGAATGTAAATCCCCTCGTCTGCTGTGGCAAAAATGGCCAAAACTGCTCGAAAATTTACATTTAATGACTTGAACTAAATCCGACTGCCAAATATGTCGTAACTTGCTAGTATATTAACTCACTTTTTCTTCTGGTCAGCCAACGCACTTTGATTTTCAATGAAGAAGGAGGCAAATGATTTCTGATTTCTGGGTCAGAAAACTAGCATATTTCAAAAGTGAGCTTAATTGGCAACATCAGTTACGTCATTAGGGACATAATATATATTGTGTACTTGATTCATTTTTAAAAGGCGCCTGATATCTGAACCGTCTGCAGCCTTTAATTGAAAATTAAAGAACTAAGGGTTATAAAATAAAAAAAGAATGCTCATTATTTGGCAATTGGATTCAGTTCAACTCATTCCATATCGATTTTTGACCAGTTTCGGCCATTTTTGCCACGGCAGACTAGTGGACTCATAATCTAACTTTTCTCCACATTCTGTAAAAAAAATTATAATGATGTCTGATGGAGTACCTTAACATGCAGCCCTCCTTCGGACTATAAGAGTTTAATTGAGAAATAAATTGCATAAATAATAAATCGTCTCGGATAGTTATCGATTAAATAATAAAAAAAATTATTCTGTGTAGAGCGACCAGTGATATTTCAATGAAATTGCAGTAAAGTAAACACAATTTTATACATAATAAAAATAATAATAAACTCGGGACTTAATCATGCTCTTTTGTATATTTCAGTTTCCCGATGATGATGCTCAGCTCAGCTCACAAATCCATAGGAGTGCGAGGTGGTGGAGATCTCTTCTGATAATCACGTTGCAAGGCATCCCAGATATACTAATATTCCTGTCTGGGGGTTTAAGTGGTCAACGAAGATGTCCAAAGTCAAAAGAGTGTCCCTGGAGCCAGTTTGTAGCTACTCGTGGCATGTGGAGTGTCCCATTGTCCTGCTAGAATTGCCCAGGTCCAGCCGAATGCGCCATGGACATGAATAAGTGCAGGTGATGGGAGAAGATGCTTACATACCTGTCAGAGTCGTTTCTAGACTAATCAGGTGTCACATATCGCTCCAACTGCATATGCCACATACCATCGCAGAGGCTCCACTAAGTTAAACAGTTCCCTGTAGACATGTAGGATCCTTGGATTCATAAGGTTGTCTCCAAACCCTGCTTGTCCATCTGCCCAATACAATTGTAAAGGAGACTCATCAGACCAGGCAACAGTTTCTTGTCATCAACAGTTCAATAGCGATATTGGTGGGCCCAGGCGAATCGTAAATCCTTGTGTCATGTAGTCAACAACGTCATGTGTGGGATTCCTCCTCACATCATTGATGGTTCTGTGAACTGTTTGCACATTGACACTTGTTGATGCCCCAGCATTGAAATTTGTGGCAATTTGTAGAAGTGGTGCACTTCCATCTTGTTTAAGGATTCTCCTTAGTTGTTGATGGTCCCTGTCTTTCAAGGTATTTTCCTAACCGCATCGATTTCTCTGAGATTTGATGTTTTACCGGGTAATAGATACACGGTTTATTTACCACCTCGGAGATACTATGTCCATCTTTCAAGCGCTGACTATAATGCCACGTTCAAAGTCCATTAAATTTTGATAACCTATCATTGTAGCAGCAGGAATGGATCTAAGTCAAATGAGTACACAATTGAAGACTATGCTGCACCAGAACGTGGTTCGTATATGATCTGGATAAGTAACCTGATGCTCCGTTCAAGAAGACTAGAACTTATTACAAGTTTTATTCTAAAAAAACCTTAAATAATCTAGTACATGTTTTATATTTAATTTATGTATAAACAATGTTTCTACTAGGTCTTGCTCTTTAAGAAATCCTTACTTTTAGTTTTCATTTATAAAAACCTTTAATAATTCTTATTTTTCTCTAATAGTAATTTAAAATTCCAGCTTATTTATTACAGCTAACTAGATTTGACTCATTTTCGATATTTTGTGGTATTAATAGTTTCAAATGTGTTGTTTATTTTTAAATAAGATAGTTTATGCTAATTATCATACAAAATCTTGTTCAGGTTTGATTTTTAATTCATGTATGCAAGTTAAGGTTAGTTCTTATGAAAAATATTAAAGGTGTTTAGTAGCTTCTTATTGTATGAAAAGTGTGGGAACCCTTATTAAAAACAATGTTTTTGTGTGCTAAATAAAGTAGACTTTCAAAAGTTTCATTTCTACCCTGCTCGTAATAAACATAAACATGAGCTATCTTTTTCGGTATGTTTGTGGTATTATTGGTTGTCCCTCAGCTTTTTTTAATTATTCTTTATTAAGAATTCCCCTATTTCAACATGAAAAACTTGCATTTAGTACAAATAACAGTAAAATGACTTCCTCTGAAGGTGACTTTAAATAATTTTTTTAAAAATATATTCTATTTTAAGCTACATGATACCATTGCATAATGAAAGGTTGCTGTAATATGATAAAAAATATAATCTGCAAAGTAATAAGTTGATTTAGTGCTCAGTTACAGACTTTTAATCAACTAAATGTTTTAAAAAGCCGCTTCAGTACTTTTCCGTTAAAGGAGGCCATTGTGGCAAAATCCAAGTGTGGTACGGATTCTGCGCCAAGATAATTTTTGCCAATAAATGGCAGCAGCTGCCATTTTTTAATAAGTTAACTGCCTATGGTTGCCATGATTTGGCTTGGTTTTACGTAAACAGTTCTTAACGCAGAATCCGTACTGTACTTGGATATTTTTTGCCAATAGCACCCTTTAAGGGAAAAGTACTGTCTCTTCTGTATTAAAAATGTATGTTTATAATATATTACTTTTTTACAAATATATTTAAACAGAATTTGTTTGATAGTATAATTTAGATACACATGTCCAACAGGGCAAAATATAATGGTATTCTGAAGCTGTGGTTTCCTTAACACAAGTTGTGGTGTAGAAAGTGGGATGCTAATTTTACCAACTGTATTGTTATTCATAAAATGTTTTGTAATTACATCTGTTCAGTTTGCTTTTTTGTAATGAGCAATTAATAAAATATTTTGATTTTGTATTTTCATTTATAATGTGAAGCTGCTATTTAAATTTGAATATATATATATGAAATTGAGGGTGTCATGTGACTCATTTTTATTGCATTTGAGATCTGATTAAATAAGTAAACAATGTTTTCCTGTTCAAGTATTCTGTGTGAAATATACAGGGCTATAAAAATAGTTTGCTAAAATATGAGAATTGTTGATCTGATCATAATTTTAATTATTTAAAAGGGTTATTGTTGGTAACAATAAATAAAGGTATTCAGTTTTTAAATAAATAGTAATGCTTATTAGAAATATAATTTTTTTTAATTATATTTTCTACTTAATATGTGGATATTTTATTTGTTGAAAAAAAAATTACTTTAATATTGGTTGTTTCCAAATGGATATATTTTTAATTAATGCATGATTATACTACTTCATTGCCCTAGCTGAAGAACCCATGCAGTTATATCCTCATTGAATGTTGAAATGATAACTATTTTTTATTTATAATACATTAAAATAATTTATATACAAAATATTATTTATAAAACTATATAATATATGAAAAAGTAATAATTTAAAACAAAAAAAATTATTTAATACAAACAATATTTAATTTAAAAATATATATTCTATCCACAGCTATAACAAGCAGGGGGGGGGGAGGGGGGAAAACGCATTATTCAACATTTAATGCACCTTTAAGTTGAGGACAGAAATCATAAATATTGATTCATCCTTAACTTCAAAATGCGGCACAAAAAATATAAAAGGGGGTTTAAACTATCACCATAAAATGGTATAACAAAAACGCAAATATTGGTTCAACGTTTCACCATAAAATGGAGTAGCGAAAACACTAATTTTGGTGCAACCATGCACCATAAAATGGGGTAGCGAAAACGGGAATCTTGGTGCAACCATGCACCATAAAATGGAGTAGCGAAAACACTAATTTTGGTGCAACCATGCACCATAAAATGGGGTAGCGAAAACGGGAATCTTGGTGCAACCATGCACCATAAAGTGGTGTAGCGAAAACGCGAATTTTGGTGCAACCTATCACCATAATATGGTGTCCGAGGTAGCACCATTATTTCGTGAAACTAAGCACCAAATGTTGGTGACAGCTAAATGGGCACCAAATTTTGGTGCAGGGTGGAACCAAATTTTTAACAGTGTACGTTAGTCTAATTTTTACAATACATGCAAATTAAACAACTAAAAGAAAAAAAATAAGTAAAGTCTTAAATATTAGAACCCATAATTTGTAATAAGAAAAATTATAAAAGTAACATATTTACTTATTTATAATTCATTGAACATCATTCTATAAGTTCGGATGCGAATTGCGTGTAGAAAAAGCAGTCACGCAATCTAGATACAGTTGTAGAAGCGATAAAATGTTTATTCATACATGTAATGATACGCTGGTAGGTAAACACATTAACAACACTATCGAAGATGAAATACATTAAGAGCATCATAATTGTTTTGATAATGCTTCCCGCTATTTATTGATTATCTTTAATAAGATTATAAGCATGTATCGGGACGTAAAAAGCTATCGGAAATAATATAACAAATGAAAATAAAGTTTTAAATTTAAATCCTTTTTATGCATTGCCTAGTTTGTATATTCGTTAACATTTCGCTAACTCTGTAGACAGCGGGTTCTTGGTGTTTGAATCTAATTTTAAATATTAAACACAATTCTATTAGCAAAATGTGCGGCAACTACGTTTCAAAATTTACTTATCAAAAGTGAACGTGAATACATGCACTTCACATGCAAATATCTTTTATTTATTCCGATTAGAATTTTTATTTATTTATTTATATATTTATTTATTTATTAATTAATTAAAATTTAGGCAACAGGAAAGAGTTTTTTCAATGGTCGGTAAAATGCTATTTTAGCGTGTTTTAATATTAAATATTAAAAACATTTAAATTTTTAATATTAAAAACATTTCTATTAGCAAAATGTGCAGCAAACTACGTTTCAAAATTTATTTATTAAGAATGTACGTGGATTTATGCGCTGACATACAAATATCGTTTATTTATTCTGATTATTTATTCAATAAGAAGGAGTTTTTTCAATGGTCGGTTAAATGCTATTTAAGCGCAATTGGTTCACTGCAAGTTGGTTTACTACCAACTAAACGTAAAAACGACCTTTTAGTGACAGTTACAGAATCAAAATTTGATAGAATGCATTGTCATCGACATCGAATCCATCTGCCAAGTTTCAGCCCGATTGGATGAGGAGAAGGGGGTTAATTAGGCCTCTCCGCAGGTTACCCCGCCATCGACACACAAAATCGAAGTTAGTATAAAGGATTTAAAAAAAAAAAAGTACATAAACTACCTCGCCCTCCCACATGAAATTATATTGATCCGACACTCCTCACGTCATATAACCTATTAAAAATGACAAAAGTCAATGCCTAATAAAATAAACAAAATGGAACTCAAAAACATCAAATTTTTTATAATACACATTTCTGTAAAGAAAAAAAAAAAAAAAAAAAAAATTCTAATTGAATTGAATTTTTTATGTAGTCAAATACAGAATAGCTTACAATGAACATGCATAGAAATTTAGGGACAAAGACACTTCCGTATGTCTTTAACAGTTTTTTTCAGTATCAGAAATTTTAAAAATAATGAAGTTCTGATATTTGTTTATACAATTAGTCATTCTTTTATGTTGGACATAAACGAAATGAGATGGTTGTAATAATTAAGTACAGAAAGATATCTTTTGTTATTATATTTACTGTCTAAGGTAATTGATGAGATAATTGAGGGCAAACGTTAGTTTGTTATTTCCAAGCGATTCTATTGATTTGATTTTTTATAAATTTTGAAGCAGAAGCTTTGTTATTTTCTAGATTTCGTTTAAAAATTATGTACAATGTTTTTCAACTTTAACTTTTATTTAAAATAACATTCAAAATTGCTTCCAAAGATATTTATGCATTTTTGGCTTCGCAATCAAGCCGTCAAACGCTGAACTCATTACACTTGAGGATTGATGCTAAAATACATTAATAACTGAAAACCCGCCGTCAATGTGACGTCTTTGTGACGTAATCATGAAAATCAATAAATTATGAACTACTCTCCTTAAAATATGGAACACATAGTTTTTGCAAACAACAGTATTCAAATCGAAATCGAATCTAACTTAAGTCCCAAAACCAAGGTTGCCAGATTTTCATCTGACAAAAAAAAAAAAGAAAAAGAAAAAAGTATTTTGAATATTAAGTAAATTCTTGGGATATTTTTGAATAAACAAATACCATGAATAAAATAAAGTACTGCTTGAAATACAGCGCCCAAATATTTATTTGAAAATGAAGAATATACATGGGTATGTCACAGGCAACTCCTGAGGAATTTTGATCAATCAAAGCACACCTTTTAAAAACATATTGGAACTTTGTGATTGGTCGCAAGTCTTCATGTGTTGCTTATGACGTAGTCATGCATCATGATTCCATTGTATTGGATACTTGTGTACCTAGGGCTACCATGTACCTAGGGCATGCCAATCCACTTTTATTGAATAATGTTTTGTTCTAAGTTTTTTTACTCACTTGGGTAAGTGGCAACGCTTAATTGCTCTTTGACAAACATTTTGAAATCTTAGAGGAGAGAGTTGTAGCAAGTTATAAGTGGAAAACGTATTTGTATGGTCTGACGTAACATTTGCTCATTTTGCTCATGTCTTTTATTGTTTTTTCTAAGTTAAGTCAAATTCTTTTCTTTGAATTCTAGTAAATAACTTTATTTGTAACATTAAGTACTCAAGGAGATGTTTAAATAAGTCCTTTCTCCATATGTGCATTTTTAGTAGAAGGCATTTTATATGAAATTACCAAGTCGTGTACCTGGAGCCATATAGTTGCTTATTGTGTTCAAATTGCCAAAACCAAAATCTGTTGGTGCTTCAAAGCGATAATGCATACAGGTAATTTTTTGGAATCTGTTTTACAAAGTTATGAAAATACTGGTAATTCACTACTAATGTGACACATTGCAATTTATTATAGTTGTTATATGATAAAGCAATGACTGATAATTACTTGATATTGTTTCTTTTATAAAATTCATCTGCGTAAGTTTGTTTTCTATTTATTATGGAGTGAAACCTCACTTACAGAGAATGACCCTACACTGTTAAAAAAATTTGTCCACCATGCACCAAAATTTGGTTCCCATTTAGCTGCCACCAACATTTGGTGCTTAGTTTCGCGATTTAATGGTGCTTACGGTCCGAGGTTGCACCATTAAATCGTGAAACTAAGCACCAAATGTTGGTGGCAGCTAAATGGGAACCAATTTTTGGTGCAAGGTGGAACAAAATTTTTAACAGTGTAGATACATCAGCTACTGGCCCTAGGTACAACAAGGTCTTGTACCTATAGGGCCATTTGTAAATTTTTTAAAAAAACCTTCTATTTGTCAGAATCAATTATTTTAAGTATATATACTAATATACTAATTTTAATGGGAAGTAATTACTATAACGATGTCACATTTTTAAACGGCTCAGTGGCTCATTTTTTGTGCATTGAAAAAAGGCGGCCCTAGGTACACAAGTCTCCCTTACTATTTAAAATACTACATAGGCCAAACATCCTTCATTTTCTTTTTAAACATGGGGACTCCCCCCATGTTTAAAAAGAAAATGAAGGATGTTTGGCATTAAAAAAAAGGCGAAATATAAAACACTGTTTAAGCAAATTAAATTAGTAACATCGTCGTGACTATTTTGACAATACGAGTTCTGATTTTTAAATTGAGTCTTGATAATCTGATCTATTTCGTGGCGTAATTTATTAAAATAAATAAATTTTTCTCGATACTTTCCGCTGCTAATGTATACAGCGTGTCCCCTTATAACCTAGCCGAACTTTATTTTCGACACCATTGGTCCTAGGTGCATAGTTCCAATTGAAGAAATGTTTTAAATCGTTAAAATATTTTTACTGAATAGTTTTTAAGTTTGGAAAGTGGTTGGTATAAAAATTACGGATTGTAAATTTTTATATGGTACCCAGTTTCCTCAAATCATATTTAGAAAAATTTTGCCCATGAAAACACATTTCAAACAAAAAAGAATCGAAATTTGTACGACCAATATTCATGGAGATACGAAAAATGGAATTTAGTGACTTATACCACTTTACACCCGTGGTCATTAACATATTTTAAGGGCATGTAGCCAAAATGAAATACAGGGAAAGAGCAATTACGTTTGGAAAATTATTCTCCAATATTACGATGTAATCAAAATGGGCGAGAGGTTGCAAGACAATATGCAATTAAATTTCCAAATGCTTAATTTCCAACGGTAAATTTCTAAAAATTTCCAAATTTTTAAATGTTGTAAAGCGTTTGCGAGAAACGGGTAGCATAGGAAGACGTCCGCGATCCGAAAATTCAAGAGTGGTATTTTGGGCTATGCTGTTGCTTTCTCTTATTCAGTGTCAAGGACATTAGTGAAGCATGTGGATACTCAAAAACCCATGTGTGGAGAGTCTTAAATCGGCACGGTACACATCCTTATCACCCGCGATTGGTGCAAGAGTTTTTGCCCGGGGATGAAAATAGACGGTTTGATTTCTGCAATTTCCTCATGAACAAGCTAGAATTGGATTCATTATTTGTGAATAACATTCTAGTTTCTGATGAGTGCACGTTTTTAAGAACTGGGGTAGTAAAAATTCAAAACACACACTTTTGGTCCCTGCAAAATCCCTATGTAATCCGTCCAAACAAGCGTTAACTGCGATGATCCGTTAATGTTTGGCGTCATATGGAAGGAAGCGTTAGTAGGACCTTTCTTTTTTGCTGATACATTAACAGGTAAAAAGTATGCGAACCTTTTACAGGGACCATTATCTGACTTTCTGGATGACCATGTCGTGTTAGCAGACCTTCAGACCTTATAACGATGTGGTTTCAACAGGAGATGATACACCACCCCACAAGCAACTTCCTGCCGAACAATACTACACAACATGTTTCAAGACAACATAATAGGCTATGGAGGTCTGGTAGAATGGCCTCCTAGATCTTCAGATCTAAATCTTTTAGATTTCTTTCTTTGGGGATTTTTGAAAAGCAAGGTCTATGAAAAAAAATTGACGAAATTTGCCGAATCTAACTTTATTCGCTGCCATGTATATTACGCCTGTAATGTTGAAAATTTTTGAAGATGAATTTGAATCACGTGTGCACTTAGGTATTTTAGTCGAAGGAAAACATTTCGAGAGTTTAGGCGATGAACAATAACTTGTTTGCCGTAATCAAACCTAGTCTAGAAGCTCGCTCTTATTCCGATAAGACGATATTTTCTCATTTCAATTTATGTACGGTCCCTCCAAATAGCGTTAAAACTTTAAGCTTCAATAACACCTTGGCTATTGGTCGAAAAAATTTCAATTTTTTTTTTATTTGAAGTGTTTTTTCATGGGCAACATTTTTCTAAATATGAGTTGGGGGGAACTGGGGACCGTATAAAAATTTACAATCCGTAATTTTTATAACAATCCCTTTGTTAACTTAAAAACTATTGAGTTAAAATATTTTAACGATTTAAAACATTTCTTCAATTGGGACTATGCATCTAGGACCAACGGTGTCGAAAATAAAGGTCGGCCAGGTTATACGGGGACACTCTGTATACAGCATATATATATAAAAAATAAGCATCAATAGCCTATACTTAAAATTGCAAATTTTGAGTCTTAGATATTTCCAAACTAACGAACGACTCCAAAACTATTACGAAATTTAAAAGGAAGACGTTAGTATTGTAATTATACATATTCCTCTGTGCCTACAAGGAATTAGATTTCTACAGTGGTAAGTTTTCTCTAAAGAGGACCACACATAAAAAAAAATAAAATATTTTGATATACAGGGTATCAGTAAAGGAATTTCCTAGTTACAATGGTATATTTTAACAGATCAATTTGTACTATTTACACCAAATCATGCATCAAATTGAAGGTTGAACTCACCTAGTTTTTCTTACAAATGTTCAATATATTCACCTTTAGTTACACTGCACACCTACAACCTATAGTCCAATTCGTCACACACTTTGATTAACAAGTCCGGTGTAATGGAAGCAATAACCTCTTCAATTCTGTGTCTCAACTCTGTCAAATCATTAGGTAACGGCGGAATGTAGACACGATCTTTTTTAAAGCCCCATAGGAAAAAATCGCATGGCGTTATGTCAGGTGAACGTGGAGACCAACGACAAAGAGCTACTTCGCCTCGACCATTTCGACCAATCCAACGATCAGGGACTTCGACGTTCAACCGCTCTCGTACAAAGAGAATCCAATGCGCTTATTTAAAACTGTTTGAGTTACTCTTTAACTGTGACTTTGAATCAACACTCTTAAAACGCTTATAGTTGAAACTAATAAAATTTATAACTGGGACATTCTTTTACCGACATCCTGTAAAATAACTAAAAAACTAAAGCTTGCATCTCTGAAATTTTTCTTATCAGCACATTTTCCAAAACTTTTCAATTAATGTGCAAAATTTCATACTTCTAAATCCAATAGCTTTTGCACTGCAAACCAGAAAAGCCAGGGCTGAAAATTTCTGAAACAGAGGCGACTCCTTTTAATCTTTATTTATTTATTTATTTATTTATTTATTTATTTATTTATTTATTTATTTATTTATTTATTTATTTATTTATTTATTTATTTATTTATTTATTTATTTATTTATGTGGAGAGCGATAAACTAAAACATTTCTATGGTTTTTTGATATTTATTAGCATTTTGGTGCTCCATTAATTGAGTTATCTCTGTTGGTTCACTCACTTGGAATATTTCTTTCTTTATGTCTTTTCCTTTATATGCAACCTCATACGTAGTTGAAGTGAGAGCAATCGACCCTATTATTTTTCTTTGGTTTCACGTCTGTTTAAAAAAGGACACAGTTCACTTATTTATGAGTACCCTGTTTCATAGTGCGCTGTCTAATGTGCCTGAAAACTGAACCAATACATGAAATTCCTTTAAGGCCACCATGATGGTTAAGATTCAAAGCTCCGTGTTGAAGGGATTGATGAAGGCCTGCGTTGTCGTGATCTGCGTGGCGGGATTCCTGTTTCAGACTCTACAGTTTCTGTTTCTCTATTGGACATATCCCACGGTGGTCGACATACAAGTGTCAGTGCCCTCGGAGATAGAAATACCAGGGATCAGTATATGCAGCCACAATGGGTGAGTCGATTTTCGTGGAACTATGTGCCGTATGTGACCTAGTCACAGATTCTGAAGTATTGATATGGTACTTTCCCTCTTTGTGTGATAAAATATTCTACAGTTGCTGTAGTGTACTTGAAACAAAATATTTAAATGAAATAATTTATTGGCTTTTCGGTGAAAAAATTTATCAACCCCTGGACAAGCTCAATGCTAAACATGGATACTTTGAAGAAAACAAAATTAAATAATTTTCAAAAACATTTGCTGTTAAGTTGTGGCTTCCAAAAATAAAATGAAATTTGTAGCTTTTTCTTAGCCGTTTAGCGTAACAAAGTTAAATGAGAAAATTTCATTGTTTATGACTTAATACTTAAGCGCTCGGGATAATAAAACAACACTTCTATTAGATTGTCGAAATGGAATTTTCACTCTAGTAGCTCGTGAACAATTTGCTTGTGGAACAGAAGTGCGAAAAGAAAAATTACAAACATTGCTTATAGCTTTCCGAATCTTAGCTAGCTTCAGTTTATATTATTTGTCCCCCCTCTAAATGTGAAAGTAATGGGTAACCAGTTGGATCAGGTTTCACTCCACTTGCAGATTGATTATGAGTTGGATAGTAAAAGTCGCTAACTGACAACATTTTCGTGGTACCAGCAAGTAAGTTCACTGCAACTTACTTTCTGATAAATGCTAAAAAAACAGTGGGACTTTCCCCGCCAATAAAACATTCTTTTTTATGGTTAGAGTAAGTAGGTATGGTTTCTAATTAGTTTGCTAAAAAATCTATTTTTTATCTTATATACATCTAAATTAGAGTGATATTGATGCATAAAATAAGAATGGAAGCGCCATGAAAACGTTGCTAGGGAACCAACTTCAAAAGTAAGAATACACATATCAAAGACTTATTCAGAATTGACTTTATGGGAACTATAACAGTACATGCATGTCTCACGTGTCAGTTAAAATTACTTTGGATAACAAATTACTTAAAGATTTTTATGAGAGATTTCTATCACTAAATGTCCCCAAATTGTACACTATTAGCATTTTTCCTTCTACTAAACAAGTTCTAATTCAGTTTAAGCAATTGACACTTAAAAAATCCTTAATTAATGTAGTGTCCCTGGTTGAAATCCTAAGTTATGATATGATGTATAGTATAATAAATGTGCGCAGAAGTAGCGTTTTTAGTGACAGTCAAAATCTATAACATAGCTTTTCATGATTTTCAGCATACGTCCTCTTTCTGTGTGCAACTTAGGGGGATTTTGCACTCAGCCATCAATGTTCAAGTTCGTCGACGTGTGCAAGGCCTTCGTCCAAGTGTGTCCAGATGGAAAGCCTCCTCCAGGTTTTAGAGTATGTTTCGAATTTCTTTCTTAGAACATATCATGTACACGATTTTATATTTTCACCAATGACTTGTGTTTGTTGAGACAAGTCTTGTAGTACAGATTTCTTGATGAAAAATATGCATAACTGCCTTCTCTGTAATGGATGAGCTTTTGATGCTTTGTTTGATATTTTTTGTTTGGTCAGAATCTTTTTATAACTGTGTTACTTATCAGATGAGATATGCATTCTTTTTGCAGAATGAATTTTTAGAAAAAATTATGTAATAAAAATTATAAATTTTGGGGAAAATTCTTTTGTCATTATGTTGGATTTTATTCTCAGGCAATAAGATACGACACGTTTTTTGCGACGAAGGATCTCAACACCTCAGCACTGGATTACCTGAGAGTACCACTCGAAGAATTTTTCAAATGTAAAATAGTGAGTGGCGGCAGCGAAAGAGAATGCAAGTGAGTTCTTATTTACTTTAAAATCTCATTAAGTCGTATACGGAGGCTATGCGTGACGACATTATAATTTATTCCTTTGAAGGGAGATTTAATACAACGCGCATTGTGATTGGTTAAAGGAATGTGAAAATTCGAGTTTGCTTTTAGTCATTTGTTGTGATTGGTCACAAGTATGTCAAAAGTGTTGCCATTTGATGCAAACCCATTCCCAATTACGCTCTACATGAGGTCCATTACATTTGAGTGCCAATCACGTGACCTTCGCTGCTTCAAAAATGCAGTATCTCTGAACATAGCTTCATAGCCTTTTACGTTATAACCTACCACATAATGCATTCCAACAGTCATCGATCAAAAGTGTTTAATCCTCATAGGCTTAATGAACAATGATGGCCATTATTTTGTTTATCTCTTTTCTGTCTGATTGAATTGAGGTGGCAGTTGTCACATGATTGCACTTTTATGTAACATACAGTGCTAGAAGTGTGGGCAGACGTGGGGGACGCGTCCTCGCACTTGTCAGGAAAATGTCCATGCGTCTATTCTCTTCTAAAACCACTGAAATCCACCCCCCCCCCACCCCAGACTTTGAAAAACACTCAATCTTTCTAAAAATTAAAAAGAAAAATAACCTTAACATTTAAGTGTAGTGACACTGATAAAAAGGGATTTAAAGTTTTCAAATTCGAAAAAACCCACCTATTTATGGTGGTATTAAAAACCACCTATTGTATCAAACTATTGTATAAAAATTATTATTCTACTTTGTGTAAGATATAGCTATTTTTATTAACTAAAACTTTTACATTTGGGCAACTTTTACGGAATTTTCTTCTAAGTTAAATTTCTATACTTGTTTCATACAGACAAACTATTTAAAAAAAAAAAAAAAAAAAAAAAAAAAAAATTCTATTGCCACTAAAAATAATAATTTTTATTAACTAAAACTTTTACATTTGGGCAACTTTTACGGAATTTTCTTTTAAGTTAAATTTCTATACTTGTTTCATACAGACAAACTATTTAACAAAAAAAAAAAAAAAAAATTCTATTGCCACTAAAAATGATAATTTTTGAAAATTCTATAGAAAGTCAGAACTTTTAATTTTTTTCGAAAAACAATTCAAAATATTTAAAAATGCTACGCTCAAAATGAGTAATATACTGGTAAAATTATATGTTAAAAATTTTACGCATTCATCTTGAATAGTTTTGAATAAATGTTCTTTACGTCACCAAAATTGCGTTTGGAGATATAGGCCTTCAAAGCTGAAAACGATAATACAAATTGATGCACAACACTTTTTAAAAATATATACATAAAAAATACTTATAATTAGGAAGATTAAAACTTTTTGCACCGTTGGAATCAAAATTGTTTTTAGTTTCTTTACAATATTAATTTCAAAATTAATTTTTTGACGTTTTTAAACTCCGACTCCCCTTAACCTTATTACTTACGGATCAAAAGCAGCTTTGTAAATGAAATTTTTTTTTCAAAATAGGAGCTACACTCTTACATGATTTAAACATTAAAAATAAAAACATCTTTTAGTATTTTAGTTAATATTTAAGAACACGCGATTTTTCGAAATAATAAAAATGAAGCTCCTTTATTTAATTGTTTTAGTGTTATTTATGATAGTGGAAAATGTAAGTTATGGAGTTATAATTCCAAACCAAAAATAAAAAATAAACATTTCAATGTAAAAATATATATTTCCACTGTTCTTAATTTGTTTCTACTAATAGTCTGAACTATATAATTTTGATTTACAGTACAGACAGCGCTATAATCGGCTCCTACTACAGCGACGAGGGTGTTCCTAATTTTTGCTACACTCTCTACAGCCACTGGAATAAACCCGATGCCAAAATAGAGAAGATAAAGAAATCAGAAAGTTAGTTAATATATCGAAAGTCTTTACACAATAAAACAGTATTCCTCAATCTCTTATTGTATACTTATCCCTAGAAAACGGGTCCCATAGTATCGTTATATATATACAACAGGTTAATCCAAAAGTAAAAGAAATGTTGTTACTCTGGGGCTTAAGCCCAAGGGCTATGTTTTCACTTAATGTTTGTGCATGCGGAGGAAAGGCATTGTGTGGGCATACACATGTTCCGCCTGCTTGTATAAAAATAGATGTATGCTGATGTTGTTCAGTTGTATTGATCTATCTAGGAACGCGGCAGTGTTCCACCGCCAAGTCCGATGTCAAAGCGGCAGACATGCGAGTGTATATTATGTTGACAGAGCTTAGGCCCGTTTTCAACCCCTCACAGCTCAGCTTCTATTACAGCTAGAACACTGATTCTTTTTCCATCGTGTTGCCCCGGGTGAGTAGACGAAAAATGACCACATAATTGTTAATATTAAACAAGAGAACATGGTAAAAAATCCTTTGCAAATCGCTGAAGTTACCGGAATTTTATTCATCTGATTCTTCTGGTTCTGACTAAAACTTTAGCCATGGCTAGAACCAAAACTATTTGCTGATTTTTGACCATTTTTTAAATTTTTAATTTTCCGCAGCTTGATTAGAGGAAGTGCCTTTTGTCTAATTTGATGGGTAGGAGGGTCTCTACCCGCCGGAAATGATCCCGATGCTTGGGAATTTTAACCTGGCCTACCGCTTAAAGTGCTTTTTGTATGAATTAATGCGAAAGAGGGTCTGTAACCCCCAGAAATGATCTTGGAAGTTGGGAATATTAGCCAGGGTAATAACTGATTAAAACAGGTCAATGTATTTCGTATATTTACCCTTTCGCTTACTTTCAAGAAGTGACTTTAATACTTTAAGTTGAACTATTAAAACGGTGTAATTAAAAGAAAAAAAAGAAAGAAAGAAATAGTTAATTACTTGAACGCGAATAAATTATTGCTGAGTCTGGATTCTCAATAGGAAAGCGGGGCTCCACTGCAGTTAAGTTAGCAAATTCTACAAAAGAATTGATATCTTCCCTAAAAAATTTCCCTTAAAATTTTGTTGGAATAATAATAATAATAATAATAATAATAATAATAATAATAATAATAATAATAATAATAATAATAATAATAATAATAATAATAATAATAATAATAATAATAATAATAATAATAATAATAATAATAATAATAATAATAATAATAATAATAATAATAATAATAATAATAATAATAATAAAGAAAAAAGAAAATCGGCTTAGTGCCGATGTACAGTGTACCCTGGGCATTGAGTGCAAGCCCATTACAAAGTTTTAAAACATCAATACAACTAAACAACATCAACATACATCCCTTTTTATACAGCAGTCGGAGCAGGCGCATGCCCACACAATGCTTTTCCAGCGCATGCCCAAACATTATGTGGGGACAGACACCGGATCACACTTTTGACCAATTGAAAACAATACTCTTTGGTTTAAGGCGCAGGGTAGACAATTAAACATAAATTGATCTATTTAAGGAGAATATATGACGTTAGTACGAAACATTAGACTAGAAAAATCTTGTGTTAGAATTTAATCGTCTGTGAACAATTTCAAAATAAGCTGATCTTGCTCTTTTTTTGTTTGTGTTATTCTAGAGATCGAACTGGATTTTTACATTGATTGCTCCTTTAGGGACAAGGACGTTCCTTTAGACGAGGTCCAGTTGCCTAAATACAACACTTTGAGTTCTCCTTCTGTGCAGATGGCGATACATTCACGATACATGGTGGCCAGTCCCTATGTGTCTGGTAAAGGTTTCTTAGGTGGAAAAAAGTATCGGGTAAAAATCAAACAAGTAAGTTTGCATCGGGATGTATCGTTCGAAGCATTATTCGATCACCTGTTCTGATAGTTCTATTCTATAGAAAGATATAGTACTAATTATTAACACTTACTTGTTCAAATACATGTAGACAAGGAAAATTAACAACCGTATATAACAGCTGGGAAGTAATTTACGATTTTCAGGTGGTGAATAAAATAATAGAACATCTATGAAACAGAATATTGTAGTTCATTATATCTATTCTGAGATAGTGTTTCGTGGCAAACTTTGGTCAAATATAAGGTCCTATAGATGTTTGTTCAATTTCAACGTAATGTAACTAAACTGATATCGCGTTCCATAGTAAACTTTTATCGGATACAACGTGCTGTAGATGTTCAGTTTGAACGTAATATAATTACACTGAGATAATATTCTGTAGAAGTGAGCACAGAGATAGAAAACTGAGATGAGACTCAACTAATTATGGATTTCTTTGTTGCTGATGTTTTTGTAGGATGAGAAGCACTTGTTGCCTCCTCCTTACCAGACTAACTGCACGGACTATATGCCGGCGTGGAGGGCAAGGGGTGGTATAGGGCCACTTACACAACTGGTGAGTAATATCTAAATAAAAAGAGAAATGTAGTGTTTCATAGAGTTACGTATATTTTTTCTTTTGATGACACGAATAACGAATATTTTAACCTTTTTACATCCATAGTTCTTTTAGAAAGATGTATCCTGTGCTGAATTGTTTTAACTTAATTTGACTTGTTTAATTCGTTCCTCATTTCTTAATCGTTGCTAATATCTATTGCTTCATAAATAATAAAATTATTTTATGTTTATGTTATAGCTAATATAATTATACATAATAATAGGTTATTATTCACAATAATTGGTTATTGTACATAATAACCTGGTTATTATATATAATAACCTGGTTATTTTTAAATAATAACCATTTATTACGTATAATATCCAAAATGAAACATATTATTTTAATATATAGAGAGAAAAATTAAAAAATGCAATAGTGTCACTTAAGATGGTTCACTTTTTTTTTATCAGAAATGTAATAGAAAATAAGTGATAATATTCATTCTCTTTAATCTTTTTAACTCAAAAATCGTAACTAAAGTTTTGTACAATATTTTTCTAATTCGTATACTTTTGGAAATAAGATTTCCTTATAGTTCTAACGGCATAAAAAAAGACGTAGAGTGACAAATAACTGTCTTTTTTCAAAGTGATCGTTTGTTTGTCTTTAAAAAAAAAAAAAAAAAAAAAAAAAAAACCACATGATAGTATTGGTATTCACTTCCTAAATGAACTCCCTTTTAAAGACTTTTATCAAATGAATGAAATACAACCTAAGCAAAGGATTAAAACTCCTTTTTAAAATTAAAAGATAAGAACTAATTCAGCAAGTTTAATTTTGAATGTGTCATTAAGTTTTAGTTAGTGCCCACCGTTTTTAGAAATAATTTTTTAAGGAATCTGGAAAAGCCCTCAATGTTATGTTTTTCAATCTAATAAAATAGGTACAAATAATTCACTACACTGAACAACATGTCTTCCTAATTTTTTTTAATTGTTTAAGACTTACTCCTACTTTTGCTAGATAATTGTTAAAGAGCTGAATTCTGGTTTGTTGTATTGCAGCAGAGTTAGTGGTTTTATTTGACTCTTAACAGTTCCTAAACACAGAAAAATTAACGATGTGAACTCGGTTTTGTTTATTCATACACACACGGATACGTTTGATATTTTATTGATGACAAAACTGTATAGTAATGTATGAATATTTGTTTATTTGTGAAAACAAATGTTTTTAAAACATTATTTTAACTTTTAAGTCAGATTTTTAGAAACCTGGTAAATTATCAAAATTCCAGAAAAGTTAAAATTTCAATTCGACCAATGTAAAATAGCATTTTTAATATTTTGTGCATTATGCAAACTACTCTGTTTAGAAATCTGAATTCAAATTGTGTAATCTTCTTTATAAAAGTTTTATGTCAAAAAGCGTTTTGAAAAGTTTTTTTTTTTAACCAAATTTTAAATGACATGCGTATGTACACATATACAATTTCTATAGCTCACTTTTACGTTATAGAAAATGTCGAAATATTATGCATTCCCTAGTCGGAACTTAGAATTGAACTTTGGCTAATGAACAAATATTTAAACGACAAAATATGTTATGTACATTTTTCTTGTTTTACTACAATCTTAATCAAAACAAGATTTGCAATTTTTTCCCCTTCTTTTTATGTACAGATGGTGATTCAAGAGTGTAAGCTGAACGAAACTCTCCATGAGTTAGGATGTGTTCCCTTCTTCATCGACTACCCGCATAACGAGACTGTGTGCAGATACTGCCCTAACTGCCCAAGTAAAGGTTTCAAATATTTGCATCAATTTCAGATAGGATATGAGAAACAAATACTGGCTGCTGAACCTTCTCAGCTTAAGTTATTTTGAAAATATCGGAACTACGAAAATCCACCAATTTAGCTTTTATGATGATATTTTGTAAATTTTAAGTTTAAAATTTTTTTCGACAAATTGGTGAGATTGATGAATATTTTGACAACAAAAATATGTGTAAATTTCAGTTTTTGACAGTAACGTTGACCTTGTGCATTATCAATAGATGGACATAGTCTTTGTACAAGCTTACCATTGCGTTAGTGTAGTAGATGAAAAAAAAAATGAAAATATAAATATTTTTAAGCAACAGAAAATAAAATGAAAACTGAAGATTTAGGAATTTATATTTATTGCTGTAAATTGTTTTTACCAACCATTGTCATGGTGACCATTTATTGTTACTATGTTAAAAAGAACGAAACTCTTGTTTTTTGAACTTTCTGACCCTTGAACATACCTGAGTTTTTTTACGACCCAATTATTTATTAATTGTACGTAACTTTCGCATTTCAGGTTCCATTAAAATTGATTCAGTATTTTTAGACATATAGAAGGTATAATTTATAGTGTGATGGACAGTGAGTTGGACTAACTGACTGACGTCATTGAGATTTTTATATTTTTGGAATCTGTGTATAATATTTGGTCGTCTTGTGTCAAAAAACCAGATCAATTTTTTTTGACTATTAAAATACTTTTCACACTTGATGGATGGGAAAATAAAAAGGTGTTTATAAGTGCGAATTTATCGGTACAGTTACTTATTAGTACACTTACTAATTGGTGTGATTCTAAGCCTCTTGGATGAAATGAAATAAGTTTTTGTATGATGAATGAAGTGTTTTTGAACTAAACTGGCAAAATAAGAGAAGTAGTAATACATGTCATACAATGTTTGTTCAAGAAAGCAATTACTCAATCTATTTATAAGTCAAGAGAATAGAGAAAAACTTAGATAACCAAGTAGTCATAAAATATTTTAAATACAACGCATTCCTAGCAGTTCATAGGTTACAGTTTCCATTGGCGGGACCTCAAAGGTTTTTTGATCTTTATCCACAAGAGTTTTTTATAGGGCCACATGTAGATATTAGCGAATAGTATATCAATTAATTCATTCAAAGGTCATTTGCAAGAATGTCTCAGACAGGATACATTTCATGCCAGGTGTATTTGAGAGGATGCAGCAATTTATCATTTTATGGTACCGATTGTGCAATAGCAAACTGGGATCTAGGACGCCCCCGACTTTGAGACATTGACACCAGAATATGGAAATAACCAACTGTTAAGTTTCTTTGTCTTTTCTTTGCAAATCTATTGATCTCCGCATATTACTATATTACATTATGACTAGTCTTAATAAATGAATTGTGACCCTGGTTTCTTGTACTAAATTTATTTGTCATGCATTGCACTTAATTTTATTTTGCAAGTAGAGTTATGGAAGATTCTATAAAAAAAAAAAAAAAAAAAAAAAAAAAAAAAAAAAAAGAAGAAGATGTACTTGAACATTCGATGCAATACCAAAAAATAAGTATGTAGTACTTAAGTCAAATAAAAAAGATGTGACAATTATGGCTATGCTAAGGAGCTGTGTGAATTTTTAACTTGTGTAGTTATTTCTAGTTTTGAAATTTTATAAATATTTCACATACTTTTTCAGATTTATAAAAACTGATTAAACTGATATTTGAACCATATATGAAATTAGTTAACAATCACATTGTAAAATGTTTTAGATGTGACACGAATAGGAAACAATTGCACAGACCTACTTAGATTATATAATCAACCTTGTGAGTAAGTATATGGTTTTGTATGTATCTTTTCGAAAACAATTGCACAGTGTTTTGAATTCTATTTTTTCTATCTATAATTGGAAATCAAAAAGTACCACACTAAATATATATTTCAAGATGATTAATTATTAGAAGATTTTATTTCAAAAGAAATTGTGTTTACAATCTAATATTAATGAAATAATTCAAATCTAAATTGGACAACTTAATTGTGTGGACTCATTTTTGAAACGAACGTATTTTTGAAAGAATTAAATTTCAACACTAATTAAATGACATACGTTGCATTTCATTTTAATCAATTGCAATTATGAATTTATTATAAACATTTAATTTACATTTTGATATTTATACAATAAAATAATTTAATAAGCTTTCTTTCTTTTTTATGAAATTAAAATAATTTTACAATAAAATTATTTCTATTTCTTTGAGCTTATTTTGAAAACTAATGATTGTATTTTGTTTTTAGTATCTTTAATTACGACATGACAGTTGAAGAAAAGCTGGTTAATATTGACAGAATAGTCGTAAGTAATATCCTACCATAATGTCACTCAATATAGCTTGAACTCAATGTGTATTACAGTTCGTTGTAGAGTGGAAGTTTATGTAAGTACAAATAAAACAAGAGGATCAGACCCAAAGTGTTAAAAATCCTCCATAAAATAATGTCAGATCAAAATAAGACAAATACGACCGGGCAATTTTATACAATACTTCAGTTACTTCAATATTATAATAAATACAAAATAAACAAGTTTTACTGCGAAAACTCACTATCTATAAAGCACTTCTTCTACGCACTTTCTATTTCTGTACGTCACAACATAATTTCTCAACGATCTTGCATAGAATTAATAATGAATACAAATTAAATGGATTAAAATACATATTTACAGGACGATGTAATTTTTTCTCTATAGTAATTATGACTAGCACTTGCCGATTGTTTTGTATCTAATCCAGTGCAGCTCTATTGAAGTCTGGATTTAGTGATAGTTGCTATCGTAAATTAACTCATAACTTGTTATAGTCAATTATTTACAGGGAGTAAATGTTTAGTAAACATATTTAATCGTCGTCAATGAAAATGTTTCGATGTCGTGGAATAATTTTTAAATGGGAAGGAAAATATCTTTTAAAGCAATTGTGAATTTTTATCGGAAGTATAGTTTGAAGCGTATGCGATTTGAAATTTTTTACCAATTGATATTATTTGAATTCATATTGATTTAAATACTATGTAGGGAATTGATTATCTATTTATTTCGAAGAAATAAATAACATTAAAGTATTTTATGCAATAATCAACCAGTTTTTGACTATAAGAGGAATTAAAAAAAAAAAAAAAAAAAAAAAAAAAGCAAAAAAAAAAAAAAAAAAAAAAAAAAAGCGTATACATGCTTGATTGTAAAAGTTAATACAGTTACTCTCTTCTATTTCAGAACAGCTCGTTTTTGACTAATGCTGAAGTAAGTACAATCTATACTTTTACATTAAAATATTGAGTTTAAAATGTCAAAGCTTGAACTGAATGTTAGGTGTATTAAAGTACACATTTGTCAATTAAATACTATTAATTAAAAGTTATTTACCCAGAAGTACCTTGAGTAAGCGTGGCAAATCTTACAGGCAAGTGTGTACATTTTACGTTGAGTCAGAGTTCGCCAAAATGCTTAGAATCTGCGTGAGTACGCATTGAAAATCAATTTCACTCCATAGAATTAACCTAATGCGTGAATTCGCGCATCGGTTCATCTTGGTTAAATTTTTAAAAATAATTCTCCATTTTATAAAATCAGCGATCATCCTAGCCGTTTTGTGAAGGGTGGAGCTAACTCCCTGCCCCCCCTCCCCCTTTAAAAAAAAAATTAGCGTCCTTTTCTGAAAAAATTAGAAAATTTTCTTTTATTTTCCAATGGAATCCAATATATGGATTACACCCTTCGAAATCACCAGTTACGCATGCTAATTCCTGTTCAAACGTACCTCTCACGGACCAGTGACTGACTGAAGTCATTGAATGGCTGCTGATACCACGTGCGACATTAGTAGGTAGATTGTATGGGGGCGTCCCACAATTTCTGAATATAATTTCGTACGTTCCTTAATTAGGTGTATTTCGCCGGCTTTTTATCATGTATTCTTGCTCAAAATAGAGACAAAAGGTAACCTCATGCGCCAAGTCATGTAAAAGGTATACTACCACTATGTCGTCCGCCCGACAAAAAAAAAAAAAAAAAAAAAAAAAAAAACCTCTGATCTGAATTGGTTCTGTAAATCTCTGCGAATATATATCCAGGAAGATGTGTGAAATTATATATTAGTATAGATGAGTTTAATATAAAAGTTGTACATGGGATTCCCATTGACATATAGTACTATTAGTATTTTGTCAGATACTGTGTTAAAAATATTGTGAGTATATTAGTATTCACACTATTCACTGTGTAATTGTATTCACTGTGAGTATATTAGTACCTAATCGTGATGATAATTTTTGATAATGAATGTTTTTTGATTCCTATTATTTAAGAAAATATTTTTTAAAAAGTATTTGAAATTTTTCCCCTAACGTATGCGTTTTATTCTTCCAGGTTTTCAGTATGAAAGAGAAAGGTGTAAGTATACTTGAAAAAGTTTTATAATTGTGGATTTTTAAATAATTGAGAGTCTTAACCATTCAATTTTACTGTAAAGGGTTATGAGAATAGCTATAAATTAGTTGGATTTTTTATTTCCACAAAGATCATGGAATAGCGCATAAATGCAAAGAATTCGGCAACAAAACTCTCGGCTTAAAAGAATTCACGCTCGAACATTTTATTTTTTATTTTTATTTTAATCTTAATCTTAATTTATATTAATCTTTAGTATGTATTTTAAGAAATGATTATTTTTACACTTAAAATATTTATGATAAATAATAAATTATTCCTGCATCTTCCATATGCAGCATTTAAAAAATTCTTTATATCAACTTTAAATATGTTTTTTTTTTTTTTTTTTTTTCTGTGGGCAAAGTCTTTGAATGACTAACTAGCTCAATTTCCTTCACTCAATCAAGCTAAAACTTGGCAGGTAGATTCATTGTCGATGGCAATGCATTCTAACTAGTTTTGAGAGCATAAAATAAATTAATCAATGATGAGAAATGAATGTTTTCTTTGTAGTGGCAAAATGCTATTAAATCTCGATCTGAACTAAAAATCGCTTAATAAATCGCTATAAAAGTTCGCAATGCAGATAACGCAGTATTTCCCAAACTGAGGTTCGCGAACCAATTTTTGGTGGGTCGGGAATAGTTTTAAAATGTGTGAAGTTTTTATATGAAAATTAGAAGTTATAATAAATGCCATCATGGACAAAAAAATGGAAATGTTAAGGCCTGGGTGGTTATATTGTGAGTTTCGATATAAATTTTCACATTTTTGAAACTTTTAAATTAAAAAGGAATTTAAAGACTGCCATTGCTTTACATGCTCTCAAGCCATGTAATAAGGGTATATTTCTTTAAGAACTTGAGATAAAATTTGAAAATTTTATTAATTTAATTATATTTAGTAATTTAGATTTGAGGTTGTTCAACTTTGTTTTTGATATTTGAAAGTTTGGGAACCTCTGATAAAGGATTTATAGCAAAATCTTTGTTTTAATGGATTAATTTTTACGTTTTATAAATATAATAGACTATCCAGTGGTTTAAAAGTTTTCCATATACTTTTAAGAAGGAATAATGTCGGAAAATAGACTTTAAGTTTTCTTTTGGTAATGGAGATAGAACTTTCGAAAGTAGCATCAGAATTTTAAAATCGACTTGCAATACTACAGATTTAAAAATAGATTATTTTCAAAGAATTCATAAAAAATACTTAATAAATTTTATTTGATATAATCTAATTACTGATCATTTTCCATTTTAGTATAATTGTACTTATGAAAGAATATTTTCGAAGCGGTAAGTAATTTTTAAAAGTAGTAAATTTTTTAAAATTATTTAAAAAAAAATTGTGAAATTGTGAAATAAGTCACTGATTTATCACAAATACAGTACGCAAAAAAAAAAAAAAAAAAAAAAAAAAAAAAGTAGTCCGAACGATGGCTAATATCTTCAGTTCTAATTATTGTAGAACCTTGCTGTTGGCACCAAAATGTTTTGTTTAGGATTTTCTATATGTCTGGTGCAGAAAATTTATCTTAGGGGGCTAAGTAAACTTAATTCTGTCTTTAAAAATTTCAATGCGAACTCCTATTTTCTACGTTTTTATTCGATTTAGAATACTTCGTTTACCCTAGATACCAAATTTCAGCTCATTATGATGAGAAACACGTCACTTATGATCAAAAATGTTTTGGCTTATCTTGAGAGCAAATTTCTTAATAGCGGGCTGTATCGAACGTTTTGCATGCTTCAAGTCGTAATCTATTACGCGGCCCCTTAAAGTGAGATTTTTTACATTTTTTTTAAAATATCGAGAGCCAAAAGTCAAAATGGAATGTATAAAATTCTGGAGAGGTTTTCAACACCATGATAATTCTAATGAAAGCAAAAAATATATGTATATATATATGTTTCTATTTAAAATTTTTTAAAACTTGTTTTATTAATTAATAAATAATTATTAAAAATCTGTTTAGTACAAAAGTTGCAAGTTATTTATGTTCGGCCTTAAACAAACTATCCTTTGAAATAAAAATTGCTAAAATATATTGACTATATAAGAATTTATGGTCAAAAAACCAAATTTTCTTTTTAACATATAATTTATAATTTTTTTGACATCGTTTAACTTGTTAATCACTCATTGGAAAATTATAAAATTTGGTATTTAGACGTTTTTTTGGATTCTAAATCTAAATATGGTATAATATTATGGGGTTGCCATTGAACTTTTTAAAGTTTGGTTTAGTTTTATTATGTAGATGACCCCTCATGATAAAAAAAAATTATATACAATTAATAAAGGCCTTCCATAATTTACAACGATACTTGATTTATGTAATTTAATCAATTAGATTACAAGATATAGTCATCGTTCAAATTAGTTTTTTTTTTTGCGTACTGTACATAAAAACATAAAACTAAAGCATTTTAGTTTTAAAGCTTTAATATCCAATCTACAACGAACGAAACATTTTAGTTTTGCAATCCTTTACTAATATTATTTAAACATTTCGATGATTATTTTTTCTATTTGTATTTTTTACTAATGCTCTAAAATTAAAAAAAAAAGAAGTGGTTTTGGTACATTTATTTATTAATAAAAAAGTAAATTTAATTAACTAATTAAAAATATGTTAAGAATTAGGCTAGTGTACCAGGTAAGACCTTGCTTCTACTTGTAACATCCGATTTTGTGTCAAAAAGTACATACTGGTCACCGTATATACCAACACATACTTAAACGTCCTTACCAGCTTTCGATGAGTTTTAGATGAGAAATTAAAGAGAAAATCTTTTTTTGCACTTGAACCAATATATTAACAAAATAGCAAACTAAACCATTAAAAAAATCGATACAAGCTTTTTCATTTCAATAATATACTTACCTTACTTAATATTGTACAATTTAAGCCTTATTCTTTTAAATAAAAAGTGAAAAATCATGTCATTTATTTAAGTGCTAGAAAAGTAAAACAATGGAAAAAATAAGAATAAGAATGTTGTAAACAAGTTTCAAATTCATAGTTCTGAAAAGGTAAATATCCATTTGGATTTTAGAGATTAAAAATGTTTCGATATTTTCTAATTTAGAGAAAAATCTCTGGTGGTAACTCATGTATGACTCTACAACTTTTTAAAAGGTATCGTCAATATTTCCCTGTATCATACATCAAATAATTAATTTTTAGGCCACAGTCTCTTCAGAAGTATTGCATTTGATATTTTTGCAGCAAGTATATTGACATTAATAAAAGTATATTTACAAAATGTATGGGAACTCAACAGTTGTTTTTTCATTGCATTTTTAAAAAAATTATGAGCTAGGTTATAGAACTTAAAACTAATAATGAAATCTCACCAGTTACTATTTTACTTAAATATTAATATTATTATGAAATTTTTGCAATTTCTCATAAATACAAAAATTAATTTTTGGATCGCACTATCTTCTGAAGAATTGTTTTAAAGCACGTGGAAAATTTTACCATGTAAAGCAACGTTAATGAAGTATTATTTGCAAAATTTAAAAGAATGTAAATTGTGTGTTACTTAAAAATATTTAAAAAGGTAGTTTATAAAATTAAAAAAAATAATAATAATAATTAAAAAAAAAAAAAAAAAAAAAAAAAAACTCACAGTACTTTATCTACAAAGTTTGTAAATAATCTTTTATTATTGATATTGTATTTGGAGTAAACACTTCGCATGTTTTAAAGCCTGTGATACAGAAGAATCACGGAAAATGAGAGAAATATGACTGACAATTCCTTTATGTAACTCTTTTGGCTTTCTTCATTCTCTATTTGGCCAACTATAGTGACTGATATGGTAGTTCATTGGGTACTGTGAAGTATTATGTATTAAACTAAGAATTAAATTATTTAAAATATGTATTAAACTAATTATGCAATCAAATTATGTCTTGTTTACATCGAAACCCATCTTACACTTATTTTGCAAAAAAAAAAAAAAAAAAAAAAAAAAAAATCAACTCTTATTTTGTAACAAATTCAACACGTATTTTGTAACAAATTCCATACTTATTTTACAAATAAATTCATCGAAATTAAATTGTGAGATATTATTTAATTAAATAAAATATTCACTTTCTTTTTAGGTGCCAGACAATTCACATAGAAATGGTATTCGATGAATTTGAAATAACCAATGTAACATATAATCCCAAGTTCGAAGTAATTGAAATTTGTTTTATTATTATTAAGATTTATTCTACAATGAGAATTTTTTTTTCTAAGCTCAGTTGAAATTGACTGTCATAAATATTTTTGTCAGTTTATAGCGTAAGACTACGTTTTTTAGACTCAAGAGATGAAATGAGTAACCTTCAAATGCACCACTAGCTCCAGTTAGAGATATAAGAGACTTGCTTTATTCATGAATTTAACATGATTTTTTTTTTTAAAGTAACTGTAAAATATAAAAATTTGTTTAACTTGTACAGTACATTGTAGTAAGAAACTTATACAATGGCTCCGTACGATCTTTCGTATGATATCAAAATTTCTAACCAAATCTCCAAATGATACACTCGCATAAATCGAAATAATTTTGTGGAAAAAGTTGTTATGGCTTATAACTTTATCTTGTTGAATAAAAAATTTATAAAAAAAAAATGTATGCCCTCTATGATACGAATATTCAACACCTGATTTTCTGATACTGTGCAATCAGAGGAAATTTATATACACTGGTAAGGAAGACTCTTCTTGCGATCCCATATAAGAGAAACCCTTTTGCAACGGTAAGATCGGGTTTTCGGCCTATGGATTTTCTCTAAGTCCTCGATATTTACATCCTCACAAAAAACTTTGGAAATCTTCTATGTACCAATGGAATTTCATAAAGAAGACAGGAAAGATTATTTTTTTCATTTATTGATTGAGTTTTGAAGTCTTTTTTTTTAAATTTTTAAAAGGTCATTGAAAGGTAATTGATAATTGTTATCACCTAGCGGGATACCAGAAGAAAAAAAAACAGATAATTTTTTCAAGTACCGGCTTGGTGAGAAATAGAAGACGAGCTTTACTGTTTTTGGCTCTAATAGCCAAAAACTAAAATTATCTGCCCATAAGGTCTTAAAGTCTGCAAGAACGTCATCTACATTGCACAGACTTAACCACAAATTTAAATGTATAAATAAAAGACTAAATACTTGTTATTAAATTTAAATGACTTCTATTCATGCAATTTTACGATATGTGTAACTTGCAAATAACTTGAGAGAGGGAAGGTTTGGTACTTGTTTGAGATTTATTATAAAAGTTTCATAGAATAGTGAGAAATACTAGTTGTTTAAGGGGATATCTTGGTCTAAGTGAAAATATGCAGCCGTAAATGTTAAAAATAAATTTGGAATGAATTTAATTACTAACTGATAGCGAATTCTTCCATAGTTCTACACATGTAAAATACATTTTTGTTTAGCAAAACCACCTCTTTGATTTTCAATGAGAATATAATTATTTGAATCACCGCAAAACCAGCAATTTTCTTCAATTTCCAAAGTGATGCCAAATTGGCAATGTTATTACATAATCGAAGACTTATACCAATAGATGACTACTTTACAAAAATGGCATCAGTTTGAAAACGGACAGACAGACTGACGAATAGGCAAGTCTTCTGATCGGAGAACTTTATTGAACGTAATTCCACTTGGATTTTGGCTGGAACCTGTTTGGCTATACGCGTACTACTACTGTTTATTGTTTTTAATCGGCCAATCAAAAGAGTATTCTTGGTTTATTTTTTACCTTAACGTACTATTTTGTTCCAATGAAAAATATTTTAAATAAAAAAATATGGTTGTAGGTAACTTAAGTGTATTGAAGTACAGCATTGCAAATATTCTAGGTAATATTTTTATTTTAAATTTTCGCAAATTTTTGTACTATTCTTTATCCGTATACAGTCGTGCGATAAATATTCGAATAAGTTCACTGATATATCTAATTTAAAACTAGATCTTTGTTGAAATAAACTTTCGAACTCACGAATGCTTCATTTCAGAGTTTGGAGCTGTTCAGCGTTGTTGGTGGTTACATGGGTATGTATCTTGGAGTGTCCATCGTCGCTTTTTATGACTTTGCCGAAACCGCACTCAGAACCCTGTATAGACTGATGAAGAAACGCAGAAGTGGTAAGCAGGCATCAGATTCTCACAAGAAGAAAGATACATGGGCACAGAAAATAGAAGCGTTTCACTATCCAAAGAACATTCGGAAAAGCGGATATCGCTATTCAAACAGCTCTAGAAAGAGAGCCATCAGGGCTCTTTCACCAAGAAATATTTATTAGATCACAATTAAGATACTTCGGGATAATTTCAATGTATGTAGCTGATTTATGCAAAATAAAGAACCACAACTTTAATTTCTTTTAAGGATTGAATATCTTTTAGCCACTCTTTTTTTTTTTACAGAATAACATGCGTAATCATAAATTCTAATATATAGTTATATATTAAACGTATTCTAATTTATATTAACGTATTTTAATTTATATGCAATTCCAATGTGTAGTTTTTACGTTAGGTAAATGAAGGATTTTGCTAAAACGTTAGGGGTAGATTTTTTTAAACAGGCCAAAATGAGAATTTATAATTTAAAACAAAAAATTAAGGTAATTATTTATCTAATAATACAATCTGTAACATGAATAAACCTAGAATAATATTTCACCCTATTTGGAGCTGTATTTTTACAGTAACACTCTTTATCTATAATAATAAAACAATGTGTGTGGCTCTGCGGATCAATAGAAAGCTACTTAAAATTGGAGTAGAGCTCTGAAATTTTCAAAATGTAAGTAGTTTTGGTCTTCTAATTGGGCCTATGACTAACAGAATGTTAAAATTTTAATTATTTCTTTTTTTAATTATTATTATTATTTTTACAAATTTACTTCAAATAGAGGTACATCTCTGAAATTTTCAACGTAAGTAGCTTTAGCGTTCTAATTTGACTTTTGAAAAAATAATTTTAAAATTTTGAATAGTTTTTTTATAAATTTTTTAAGTAATTAATAAATATTTAACAAAACGATTTCAAATAGGGCTGCAGCTCTGAAACTTTCAACATAAGTAGTTTTGGTCTTCTGATTGGACGTTTGAAAAGAGAATTTTAAAATTTTGATTAGTTTTTTTTTTTTTTTTTTTTTTTTTTTTAATTAACTAATAAATATTTCACAAAACGAGTTCTAATAGGGCAACAGCTCTGAAATTTTCAAAATAAGTAGTTTACAATTGAAAACAGCATAATTTACTGCACTTAAGAATTGAACTAAATAATTAAAAAGCATCAATACAAAATTTACTACAATTATTCAAGATTAGTATTAGTCTGCTAATGGAAATTTTATTTTATTAAAAGGGTTTGAAAATACTGCTTAATATTCATGGATTCTATTACTACTATACATTTGTAATGGCATTCACATCTATAATTAAATGATTCATAACAAAAAACTAAGGATTTTTTCTGTATTTTAAGTATACACGCAATAACATACTGTTTCCTTCGTTAATTTTTTATACAATCTATGAATGAATGATATACACATGTCTGTAAAAGGTACCACGTTAAAGATAGTTTATTACATCGTACCACATTGACAATTTACCCTCTTTAGTTTTTAAAGTGAATGTTATCTCTTTGTCATAGTATCTGAAATTTGTTTTCGCAATTACACAAATGTTGCATAAAAAGTCTTGTTGAGAGAAATTATCAGAACGAAATTACAAATGTGCCAGTTTATGTTCTAGAACCAAGATGTCATAATTTAATGCAATGTGGAAGGCTATTGTTAACACTAAAAACATCTTGGAGTGTTATTAATATCAAAATAAATGTATTAAAAAAAAGTTTAATAACTAATTTCACTCTAACTGACTATGGATAGCAAATGCTTGTTATAAAAGTTAAAAATTCAAAACAAAATTCGATGCCACTGAATTAGTTTTGTTAACTCTGTAGTTTTCAGATTTTTCAGTAAGTTTGAGCATGATGTCATAATTGAGTTATGATGTCATGATGACAATTGAGCATGATGACATAATTTAATGCAATGTGGGAGGCTATTGTTAACACTTAAAACATCTTTGAGTGTTATTAATATCAAAAGAAATGTATTTAAAAAAAAAGTTTAATAACTTATTTCACACTAACTGACTATGAATAGCAAATGCTTGTTATAAAAGTTAAAAATTCAAAACAAAATTCGATGCCTCTGAATTCGTTTTGTTTAACTCTGTAGTTTTCAGATTTTTCAGTAAGTTTGAGCATGATGTCATAATTGAGTTATGATGTCATGATGACAATTGAGCATGATGTCATAAGTTGATGTCATAATTTAATGCAATGTGGAAGGCTATTGTTAACACTTGAAACATCTTTGAGTGTTATTAATATCAAAAGAAATGTATTTAAAAAAAAAGTTTAATAACTTATTTCCCTCTAACTGACTATGGATAGCAAATGCTTGTTATAAAAGTTAAAAATTCAAAACAAAATTCGATGCCAATGAAATCGTTTTGTTTAACTCTGTAGTTTTTAGATTTTTCAGTAAGTTTGAGCAGTTTTGTTATTTATTTCTTTTACAATAAAATGGTTGACAACACCGTAAGAACACCGTTAGAATAAGTAGTTTTAAAAGACAACTGCATCTGGATCTGAGTCCGCAAAATGCTATTTATTAATAAATTTGAGGGATATCGTATACCAACAAAAATATACACACCAACCTCCAGTTCTTGTTAAAAGAGTAACTTAATTTGTTCAGTAAGGAAAGATAATTTTTTTTTCGATAGCACATGGAGTGGGATGACATAGTGACAGTTTTGTATTGTCTTTTGAAACCCATAGAAATATTACTGGGTTTTCACAAATTAGTCGGGCAGTGGATTTTAAACTCTTAATAACTAGGCATTATGAACAATTTTTCTTGCATACAGAATGACATAGTGAAAATAAATTAGTTGGCAAAATTAGAATGGTTTATAATGCCTAGTTATTAAGAGTTACAATATATTTGAATTCCATTGTTCATCAAATTTGTTGACACCTTTTATTGTGTTTAATTTTTTATAATTGGTATCACAAAATAATGTGCAGAATACACATTTTTTAAGAACAATATGGTATCTAATTGCTGCAAAGAACGTTTGGCTGCTCCCATTATAGAATTGTCCAATAGATTTTTAAATTCAGTGTTTTAATATTTAAAATATGTTATTATCATAAGATAAAATATAAGAAAAAATAATTCTTTAATTATCAATTCCAATCCTGTTAAATTCATTTGAATTATAAGAAAAGTGTTTTCCAGGAAAATTAAACAATTTATGAAATTATAATAATACGGAATGACTTAGACCGGTTCAATAACACAAAGAAAAATACTGCATAGACTAAAAACAGAAAATTTATTTCATAAAACGGAAATCCTTCATTAAAAGTTGACGACATCTAATTAAGAAAAACTTCTACCCTTGCAACAATGAAAGCCTTGGAGGGAAAATTCCTTACACATTGGTAAAACCTCTTAACCAATAAAAATATAGAATTTTTTTTTTTTTTTAATTTTTTAAAAAAAATTGCTCGTTTTAGTCACCAAATATGTTATTCAATTTGAATAAAATATTATATTATTAATACTATAACATCAGATATAAGAAACACCACCACAAATTTTAAGTACGAGAATCCACAATCTTTGGTAAATTAGACTTAAAAATGTAACATATTTACATTTCTCCTTACTTAAAGACTTAACCATTTTATATGTTCTGATGTAAAACGCTAGTGGAAAAAAGAAAGCACGCAATCTCGAAACAATTGCAGCAGTGAAAGGGTGATTGGTTATTTATTAGAGTAAAGATATCCTGATAGGTAAACACTTTAATAGTAGATAAGGTTTCAGGAATAAAGTATCAGATGATCCACATAATTGTTTTGCTAATGCTTTACATTACTTATTGACCATCTTTAATGGAAATGTATAAGTTTTCTACGCATATAGAGATACATTCTACTTATACTTAACTAGAATATTTAAATACGGGATATTCTCACGTAATCACATAATATTGAATAGGCTAGAAGAGAGGAATGGATTTAAGTAAACATTTAAATTCCTTCAGAATACATTAATATTATAGTTAGACTATGTCATTAAACTAAATACATTTAAAGTGCTTTAAGTGCTTTTACTACCTTAAACTATTAAAGCAAAGATAAAACCTCTATTATTGATATTCAGAACTTAGGCCACAGGAACTGTGTTCAGCTAAAATTGAAAATCAACTTAACTATTGCGCATTTTAGTTTCATGTTCAACTTTTGCATATTGTTGTGTTTCGTGTCTGTATAGAACCAGTAACCAATCACTAATTTTAAGAATTATAAATAAATGCGTATTTCATTTGATGTAAGTTCATTTGATGTTTATATGAAGTTTTACAAACTACTTCATTTGATGGTACTTAAGTGATATATGTTTGTAATTTCTCAATCCACTGCCACTTGTAAGTAATATTTTTTAATTTTTAATTTATGAATATTCTTGGCTTTAAAATTCTTTCTTTACAATGATAGTCTGCTAAGATAGTGTCTGTAGAGTTAGAGAGTCTTCTAAAATAGTATAAATAACTGCTCAGATGAATTTTTGTTAATTTAAATAGGTCCTATTCTTTTACATAAAAGGACTTGAATAGTGTGTTTTACTAATTGAAAGAGAGAGAGAGGGGGTGGGAGAGAGATATACAGAATGATATATATCCCCAACAAAAAAAAACTTTTGAAAAGTAGAAGAACCACCAACCTCAAAAACACAAAAAACTTTCTTACAATAAAAAATCATAAACATGATGAAAATTTTCATCCACAAACACAGTGATATAAAAAATGGCCAACCTCTGATTACAACTCTCGGTTGTGACTCGCTTAAGAATGTATGCTTACTTAGTTTATTTTTAAAATTTAAGTTCCGCTCCCATAAAAATTTACGCTGCTTGAGGTGGGCGCCCGTCATAGGAATATTAACAATATTTGCGTTTAAATTAATTTATGGCTGTTTGCACGAATATTCGAGTTTACGATTTCATTTGGATAGGTAGGAAATACAAAGTGATGCAAATCTTCATGTTCATGTAATTTTCAAAATAGTATAGAGAAACTGTGCTCAAACGCTTGCATTTGAATCGTTATTAAGAATTTTGTAAGTAGGAAACTGAAGTGCTTGTGGTAAGTTTTTGTTTGGTTGATACATACATTTTGGAAAGTTTTTATTGTGTGGGGGGTTTTAAAGGTTAGTAATTAAGACGGGCGCCAACCTCAAGCAGCGTAAATTTTTATGGGAGCTGAACTTAAATTTTAAAAATAAACTAAGTAAGCATACATTCTTAAGCGAGTCACAACCGAGAGTTGTAATCAGAGGTTGGCCATTTTTTATATCACTGTGTTTGTGGCTGAAAATTTTCATCATGTTTATGATTTTTTTATTGTAAGAAAGTTTTTTGTGTTTTTGAGGTTGGTGGTTCTTCTACTTTTCAAAAGTTTTTTTTGGGGGGATATCATAACTTTTTTTTTAAACACTGGCGACTTCTCTTTTTTAAATTTGTCTGTTTCATCATTTTTCTATTTATCACCTATGGTACACCTGGTACCAGAAATATTCATAATTCTTCCAACTGAGTTCGACGATACCTTACATGCAAAAATTATCTTTAAAATTGATAAACCGGAAGTGGTACCAATAGCATACCTGGTACTTTAAACATTCATAATTCATCAAAACAAAAATCCAACATACCATATTTATCTTGGAAATTGATAAACCGAAAGTGGTACTACTTATGCTAAACCTGGTACCTTAAACATTCATAATTTTTCAAGACAAGCCCAACGACACCCAACATGCCATATTTATCTTCAAAATTGATAAACCAGAAGTAGTACCACCTATGGTACACCAGGTATAATGAATATTCATAATTTTTCAAGTTGAGTTCAATGATATCTTACATGCCAAAATCTACTTGAAAATTGACAAGTTGTGTGAATGCGGACTGCAGTAATCATCAAAATCGACCCCGAACGAGTAATAGAAACTTGTGTACGGCAACTCAACTCCCAAAACTTAAAGAAATACGTTGCCATCGTCAAAGAGCCTGTCTGTCAAGTTTCAGCTCAATTGGTTAGTTTGTACGCACAACGACCTATTTTAGTGCATAAATAATGACTAATCAGTCCGGGACCCACAGCTTAACTTGGATTCAGAATCACAACGAACATCCACACCTAACCCAGGAATCAAATCCGGCACCTTTAACACACATCCCACTGAAAATTTATTCTAATAAATTGTTACAAATAAATATTACGAGTTTTTTACAGCCTAAATATTGAGGTATAAATTATTTTTATTATACCAAGCATTATTTTGGTTCACATAATAATCCATTGATATTTGACAAAATTTAAAATATTTTCTTAACAGCAATTTTAAAATTCACTTTGAAATTACAGTTTTGATGATATTTGATTCTACGATTTCATTTTACAGCGGAAAGTAAACAAAATCAACACATTTTTAAAAACGAATGACATTTTTGTAAATTTCTCAATCGCAATGCGCGGTTCATTTAGTCCTCTGTAATGAATTGACTGTGACGTCAGCTCACATAACCTCCACATTTATACTTTGTATTCAGCCTATAGTATCTTGCAACAAAATGTGATTGTTTTCATTTTTCAATGGAGATTTCCCGAAATTAAAATGTTTTTGAAAGTTAACTCTCTCTAAATTGCCATACAGTTCAAATAACACATGCAACTTGAAGAACACATATTTCTCTTTAATTCTGTCTCTTCAAAAATTAAATATTTCAATTTTAAAGATGTTATAAGCCATATAGTTATAGTCCAATTCGTTCTGCCTATACTTTAACGTTACGTTCATTCTCACTTAAGCCTAACATGTCGGAAAAACTAACTTCAAAATGATAGCAAACCTGTTTGGCAGCTTTTGGCATATATATCTGAACCTCAATTACAAGCTGATCGCCTTTATCTGTCACCAAATTATGAAATGAAAAAAAGTGGTTTTAAATTAATTAAAAATAGAAAGAATTATTTAATGAAGTTCAAACCAGCGTAGGATTTTAAGTTGAAACATTCCCCATCCTATAGTTCAATCCGTTTGAAGATCTATAGCTTAGTTAGGGCTGGACGTTTGTCTAAATTTTTACATCAAAATCGGGCTAGAACTCGTTTTTTTAATTCGTTTTGGAAATTTCAATATTTTTTTTCTTCTTTGTCTTTTATCCTAGGTACTCAATTTTTTTTTCTTTGAAAGATATCACCGAGACGAATCTATTATATTTTTTGTATAATTATGTAAAGTTTCGAAAGCGCGCTAGAAAATAGTCAATTTCGGCTTTTTCTCTGGAAGTTGTGCAGAGAATAGATACTTACTGTCGTTTCTGCCTTTTTAAGGTTGGCGGCGATACGACCGTTTCGTCTGATAGAGAGAAAAGGTGGACGATAGAAAGTATAATAGAGAGAAATGAAAAAAGGTGATTGAGAGAGAATGACAGAGAGATAATCGAAATGAAAGAGAATAAAAGCTTGAAAAAGATGTAGAGTGAATATTGTGTTTTCCATATATGGGACCCAACTGTTCTCTGGAATCTTAACCTTACAAACAATACCGAGAGACTCAACTTTTGATAGTAACATCACAATTTTTTTTATAGTATCTAAAACTTAAGAGCGACAAACTATCTTCCTTGAAACAAAAACTAATAACATAGTTGTCATAACACAACTGTGGTTTAAAAAAAATTAGTTGTACAATTTCTATTGTAAGAAAAAAAAATACGTTATTCGTCATAGATACATTTTATAGTAGTTTAATAGGCTTTCTTGTATACTGATGGTTTTTTTCTAAAGTAGTACAGTCTTCGTTTAATGATTTATTTTTGACATACTATGTCATAAGGACAGACTTAACACAGGAGGTTGGATCAAACTATTGCCTGGTATTTTATATTAGAATACTCCGATAAAAACGCAATTGTAAGAGCATATAACCCATTTTTGTTAGATTCCGACAGTTTCTTAAAACTTTAAAATTAATTGAGTTTTTTAATTGAGCTTCCTTTAATCCCAAGTGTATACAATAAGCTCGTAAGTTTACTATCAAGCCTATTATTCCATCAGACTTCCTAATACTAGTCATCCCGGGATTGTTTATATGAGATAGTCGATATCTGGATTAAAACTGAACAGTTTTAACCATGTTGTTGAATTCAAACATTATTCATTGAATATCAATCGAATGACTCGATTGCTACCCCATTTCTACCCCCTGAAGCTTCTATAATATTTATCTTGGCTTAGATCTTCGATCAACGTCCACGGCCCAGTACCATGCAACTCGCGGCCCACTTGTGGGGCACGGCCCATGTATTGGGAACCTATGCTCTAGCTAGATCTATAAAACTATTCTTTTCAGGTTAGCATGGTGGCTAAGAATAAAAGCCCTGTGTTGAAGAGGCTGCTTAAGACAGGCGTTGTTGTGATATGCGTGACAGGATTTCTACTTCAGACTCTGGAGTTCATGTTGCTCTATTGGACATATCCCACGGTGGTCGACATACAAGTGTCGGTGCCCTCGGAGATAGAAATACCTGGAATCAGTATATGCAGCCACAATGGGTGAGTTAATTTTAAGGTGTTGATTCATAGGAGTAAGTACTATTTTCATAAAAGTCAAGATTATTTTTTTAACGCATGTAATGCTTTGAAATTTTATTTTAAAAGTGATGTGCAGAAACATTCAAAGTGAGTTGGCCCTCCGTAGAATTTTGAAGGCATGCAAGGTCAAACAGTCCGCTGCAACCCCAACCCTTACACCGAATAATATCCGTATCTTAAACTTACCAGCTTTTGACCTTTTTGCGGCAGATTATGTGGACATGATTAAGTGGGAGAATGTGACAGAAACTCCACTGACCGAACGATTGTAGTGATGACATGATTTCAGAAGCAATAGTAAACCAAACAATCGTTCCCACGACTATACTACCAATTATTAAGGGATACAATACTATTAAATGATTTCTCTGTCCCACTTAAGCTGCAGAACGAATTGTCAGAATAGCCAAACAAGCATTTGCTGCTGTTCGTGGATCATATAGAAGAGACGGGTAAATAAGAAATCGCCTGGAATCACGAAACCTCATGCCAGTTTTCAACACCAAACGTGATTATCGTCTACTGTAATTTCGAAGATTTTTTAGGTTTTTTTCTTGATTTAATACATATATGTTACGTATCATAAGAAAAATTGTACAAAAAAAAAAAAAAAAAAAAAAAAAAAAAAAAAAAAAATCTGTTAATCGCTCATTCACCTCAAAGTTTGGGGAAAATACAAAATATATATATATATATATATATATATATATATATATATATATATATATTTTTTTAAACGTCGTATATTTGAAAGGCAATTGTTTGAAATGTGTAGTGAAAGGGTGGTAAAACACAGGAAAATATTATTTTATGAATTTTTAAAACATATATTAATTAGTAAAAATACTCAAAAGTAAAATTTTTATTAAAAACAATAATTTTTCTGTAAAATGGGTACTAAGGTTATTTCTTACATTAAAAAAAAAAAAAAAAAAAAAAATGCTTTTACTCATTTGGTTCACGTTTTTTTCGAGTCTTCTATCCCAGTGATGCACTTTGAAGGAAAGGTTCGTAGAGAAGTCGGACATTATGGATCTTAAAAAAAAAAGGTGTCCTAACGTCTTTGGTGTCAGCGCCACCCACTTTTTGTGATGTCTCTACACAAGCGTTCCACAGCTTGTGAGTGACAGATGAGTTGAAAGTCTGATTTCAGTGGTCCCCACTAGCACAGAAACGATGGTCGATTTCGCCAGACATAGGCTAATCTCGATGTGAAACGTTGTGAATCGGTCATTGGAAACATTATTGGCTAATCTTGTCCAATTTTAGAAAATATATTGAAGTTGCTTTGAAATGTCGATGGAAAGTTTTAAAATTGGGATATTGCATTTATGATAAAGGTCGGAGAACAAAAATATGTGGTGGTTTGACAATGTTTGTTACAAAATCGTGTATTTTTTAACCGTGCTCGGTCAGAATTGGCCAATCTTCCAGTCTTCCCTTATTTCTTCCAATACAGCTGTACCTCGGGTGTACCAGTCTTTACTAATAAATGTTCTTTTGTTACTTTTCTTAACACAGAAAGAGTTCTATCACAAACATTCTAATTAATTATGCCCACGTAATCAGTGGCAGTAAGGTTAAGTTTGGTTGCCTGATTGCCTTTCTGTAGGAAAGTTCTTGAGATTTCAGAAACCGACCCTCCCCCCTTCCCCCAGATCTCTTACATCTCTTCTTTCGACCAAAATCAAATTTTCTTAGGTGAGGGAAGGAAGCATTTCGTTCAATTACCGAGTTTAAAAAACTTCTTGTAAATATTCAGGGAGTTATTGAAATAATCGAATTGCCTCATATATGGCATTAGGTCCTTCAGAAAATTAACTTGTTTTTAATTCAAAATCAATGTGGCATGTAACAATTTAAAATAAAGAATACCACTTGCTTGAATTCATCCGATGGTTTATATTCACTCACATATAGTCTTAGTACTCTGTTTTCTATTGTTAGCAATCTGGAGTGGGAAAGGGGATTGGGTTTGCTAGCTGCCAAGTGATTGGTCTGATCTAATTGCTGCAAAAATATCAAGAAGATGTAATTGATCTGTGCTCAGTACTTTCATCTTAGCTAGAAGAATTGAACATTCAACACTTAAAAAATCAGTCGAGGGAAATTTTTCACAGTTCTTCAATTTTTGATCTATGAATCTTGAATTTTTGATCGCACTGAAAGATGTTGGTCCTTTTGTAGTACTATCTACGTGTTTAAATAGGCGTATGAATTGTAGTTCATTGGAGTATAGGAGGCATATATCCCAATGTAGTATTCTCCCAATGTGCAATTTGATCTGTCAGATTATTTCCACCCAGTATTAATGGCAGTCCCAATCACAGCCATGTGAGCTATGATCCAATGAATAAACAAGTAAGTTTGTGAGCTTCAAAGGACGAGAAGGTGCCACGAGAAAGGCCACTCAGATTGAAACCCACCAAAAAAAAGTTTTTATCAATGTTTCAATAGCTATGCGCATACGATTATTATTCAATAATTACCAATTTGATTTTTCTCCAAGTTCTATCTACTTCATTCCACACAATACAAACTATTGTGCCTCAGTAATTTAGTTTGGTGTCTTCTACAAATTGATGGAAAAAAGGTATTTTTTTTATTTATTGAAAACATTGAAGTGAATGCTTGAAGTAAATAAAATAATTTTAACAAAAATATGTAAGAAATAACGTTAGTATCCATTTTTATGGAAAAAACAATTTTTTAACTACAAAATGTATTTTTGAATATATGTTTTAAAAATTCATAGAATAGTGTTTTCCTGTGTTATGCAACTCTTTGACTGCACATTGAAAACTAGTGCCTTTTAAATATATAATGTTTACAAATTAAAAAAAAAAAAAAAATTAGGAAAAATAGTTATTTTTTAATTTTTCTCCGAACTTTGAGGTGGATGCTCGATCGGAAGATATTATATATATTTTTAAATATTTTTTTACTGTTTTTCTTATCAAGATTGTAACAACTTTTTTCACCTAATACGTTAAAAAAAAAAATCAAAAAAAAAAAAAAAATCGAACGATCCTACTAAATATGTCCTGGTATGATATATGTTTGATTCAAAATGTGATTTATGAAATAAAATGTGATTATCACAAGAATGTTGAGTTACTTTGTAAACACCTTGTATTATGAATATATCCTTTGATGAGAAAGGTCAGAGTTTGACGTTAATTTTTTTACTGATTTTCAGGGTCCATCCCCTCTCTATCTGCAAGTTGGGGGGATTCTGCACTCAGACCCCAATGCTAAAGTTTATGGACATATGCTCACCCTTTCCAGAAGTGTGTCCACAAGGGGTTCCACCTCCGGAATTTAAAGTTGAGTCTCAAGTATCTTTCTCGTAAGATAGGTGTTTTACATACAGAGTCTTTCAGAAAGAAATCCCTAACTTTGAAATGACATAACTGCTAAACAGTGAAAAGAAGAGACACGTAATATGTTGGATAGACACACACAAGTTTATAAAATTAGTTAAAATATTGAAATATGTTAGAGTGCAAAGCGGTAATTTTGTTTGTTTGTTTAAACCTTGATTTTGCGATTGGATATCGTAATGAAATTTTAATAAATATTTATGAATTAAATTCGGTATCCATTGAATGTTTTAAAACCTATATCAAACATCTATTTCCAGTGAATAATACAACATTTCTAAATTTTTTTTTTTATCAATTTTCAAAATTCCGCACCCCCTTGCACATTCCTGATGGCGCCCTTGCTTGCGCCCCTTTGCAAATAATCATGCCTTTATCCGTGGAATGTCTCTATTCAACTGAATGTCCTTTACAATTCAGGTGGATGGAAATTTTTAATCTTGGCTTTAAAAAGAGATATAAGATTATAACAGAGATATTCGGCTTTATATCTTTTTTTGCTTTATCATCAAACTCATAAACTTAGTGAGATTTTAATCATAAAAAACCCCTCCGAATAGGAAGGCTTTTTGTTAGTATATAAATCTTGAACTTTATGAGGAAAACATAAAATGTCGCCAAGTTGCATAGGCCTGGTAATTAGTATGATGTACCCCATAAATGTACATAAAAGCAGTAATTTAGTGGATACATCTTTCACTATCCATCTTGTTTTGTTTCAGGCAGTAGGCTATGACAGTTTTTTTGAGATGAAAGATCTCAACGCGTCGGCACTGGATATCCTGAGAGTACCCTTGGACGATTTTTTCAAATGCAAAATAGTGAGTGGAGGCAGCGAAAGAGAATGCAAGTTAGTGTTAATTTCAATACCTCTCAATAGAATTGATATAAGAAATTTATTAGTGTAAACACATTTTTCTTGAAATCCTATTAACTGCAACCTTATAGTGTGTAAATAATCGTAATGTATAGAAAAATTGAAAGTCACTGTCAACATTATTTGGGAGTTCCTGTTTTTTTTTCACTTATGATCTTCAATTTTATGTATAGCACAGCTACTGCAATGATCGGCTCCTATTACAGCGACGAGAATGTTCCAAATTTTTGTTTCACTCTGTACAGCCACTGGAACAGACCCAATGCAAAAGTGGAGAAAATAAAGAAATCAGAAAGTAAGCGAATATTCCTCTGATACATGAAGTAGTGGTACTTTATACCTTATACCATATGCCCTTACTAGAAAAGCATACACATAAATTATTTTGTATTGTACTAACGTATATATACAGGGTGATGCAAAAGTAGCAGGACAATTGAAAAATTCATAATTCAAGAACATTTGGAATTGGGCAGATGCGGTTTTCACAGGAATGCTCATAAAAAAATCTGATTTTTTTTCTATACAAAGTAAAAAATAGTTGGTTGTTTATCAACAGTCTTTCACTCAGAGTGGGTGAGAGTCTGCAAAAACTTTCACCAAGGTATAGTCAAATCTCGTAAAACGCGAAGTCGATTGGGTCTCCGAAATTTTTCGCATTAACCGAATTTCGTATTAACAATTGATAAAAAAACTATTTCATCTAATTAAAGCAGACTTTAACTGCTAAGTATATGTATATTTAATACTGTTGCTTTTTAGAAAATTTACATTACATGGCTTACATTTAGTACAATAGCTCAACAAGATATACAATTAGGAAAAAATGAAAAAAGCCAATGTATTTACCAGTAACCTATTATTTAAAAAAGTCTGTTATTGATTTTTGCTTGAGTTTTTACTAAAGCATTCTTTTGAAAGTCTATCATTTTCTTCAAAATTATTTAAAGCATATGAAGCATTGTACTGCTGTATTAGGAAACGTTTCAAGGTTTCATCGAAAAAAAAAGTGGTTTTAAGAATATTTTTTTTCATCTTAAGCGGGATTTTATTATGTGAGATTTCATGTTAAACGAATAAAGTAACATTAAGTTTAAGCTTCACTGTTCGAAGCATTGTTTTACTACCCATTAAACGGGATTTCATATTAAGCGGTTTCGCATTAACGGGGTTTTACTGTATATTGAATGCCTCTTTTTAGAACCTTGAAATCTTCGAGAAGTCTGCATGGTATCTACAACCATGTATAACAAGATTTAGAACGAGTTCAAACAATAAAAATATTTTCTATCGTAATTTAAAGGGCACAATGCAGAATAGAAAACTTACTAGTGTCTTACTCAATCTTCCAATGATTGAATTTTAATTTATTTTCAAATTTTGACGTTTTCATATGAAGTGATTAATTTTAAATATGAACCTTCAAAGAAAAATTAAATGAAAAACATATTTAAGTTATATTTACCATTCTAGTAGTTTCCCTGTACTAAAAACTTGTGTATCATTTGCAATTAAATTTAGAATTTGAAATAAATTACAAATTGAGTAATGACTGGTGCAATGAGATTCTAATTTGGTAGAAGATTTTTAATTTATCAATTTAACTGTCGGCTTAGAGTAAAAAGGACATTAACACACAATATTTTTTTTTTTTTTTTTGGAAGCAGGAAGAGATGCCTATTGAAAAGTAAAATAAATTTGTGGTACATGAATGAAACGCAAACTTGCAAAGTTTAAGTTGAATGCAACTTTGGAAGGCTTTATTTCTCTCCTGAAAACTTTGATAGAAGTATCAGATTTTCACTATGAGCCGACGATATATTAATACTGTTCATTAGTACTGGTATCCTCTTAGCTGTTTGTTCAACTACTACTATTCATTAAGATGTCCCCCTCCGAAAAAATCAACGTTTGAAAATGTAAACTCACACCCTCTAAAACTGTTTTTTTATAAAATACCTTGAATTGTTTGAGAATATTTAAAAAATATTTAGAGGTCTCCAAAGGTCACACACACACACACACACACACACACACACACACACACACACACACACACACACACACACACACACACACACACACACACACACACACACACACACACACACACACACACACACACACACACACACACACACACACACACACACACACACACACACACACACACACACACACACACACACACACACACACACACACACACACACACACACACACACACACACACACACACACACACACACACACATACACACACACACACACACACTGAATGTACGTAACAATGTCCAAAATAGAGTGAAATGCTGTATTTTTTTTATTACCTACAGTCAAAACTATTAACATTCAAATTTAATTTTTAAATTTTTTTTTACTTATAAATGTTACTTGTATATTGTTTCAGACAAATTCTGTATTAATTGTGTTTTTGCTCTGGAAAGAGTGAGAGACATAAAATATTATTGAACGAATCAATTGAAATCAAGAAAAATAGGATTAAGTACAGATTTTTGTCATTTGTATAATTCTCCATAAAGTTAACTATAATAATCATACTGTTAAAATATGCGGGATAAACGTCGGCAACTTATGTGCTCGCTTGAAAACGACCCGCAATCGCATCCGTGTTCGCATCATACACAGAGGTGTTAGTATGAGCCAGTTTTGCAAGACTAAGTCATTATCTGTCATTACTTGGTAATTTATTATAAGTCATTATTTTGTCATCAGTGAGTGCTATCTGAATCAGCAGACCTTTGTTTTATATTTCCAGAGATAGAACTGAACTTCTACATCGATGGCTCCTTCAGGAACAGGAGCGCTGATCCAGATAAAATTCAGTTACCCAAACACAACACTCTGAGTTCTGCTTCCGTGCAGATGGCGATACACTCTCGATACATGGTGGCAAGTCCCTATGTGTCTGGAACCGGATTCCTAGGTGGTAAAAAGTATCGTGTAAAAATCAAACAAGTAAGTTTACATTGAATTGTATATTTTAATCACAATCTGACCATTTTCTCAGATAGGAATAGCTTAGATTTTCTATGTCTTTGTTGACATTTGTACCAAAATTCAGAATTGTGATTACATTGGAAGTGGAACATTTAAATATCTCTCATTTGAAACATTTGACCCCTTTTCAACCTCTTGAAGTTGGTTAATCCTGATAGGAATATCCTACTTTTTCTAAGTTTGTGCTTGTTGACATCTGTACCAATTTTCAGAGTTATGATTATTTAGGAAGTGAGAGAATTAGTAATGAGCAAGTCAGTAAGTCAGAGAGTCAGTAAGAGCTTTGCCTTTTGATAGAGATTTAATAACTACAAAAGCTTTTACGCTCTCATCATTGTCTTATTCGCGAAGAGTGGAGAAGGTGCAGTGAAATGTAACTTCCTGCGGGAAAGGTTCATATGTCCTGCACCTATAACTACAGACAAAAAGCTAAATTTTTAATGACTTACATAGAAAAAAAGTCCCATAAACAAATTATATTAACACAAATTTACAACAAAAAAACTAGCTATTTTAAGGTATTTTTTTCAGATGCTGAGTTCAGAATGCTTATTTTCCTTTAAACTCCAATTTGAAAATATATAGATACGTACCTTGTAAATACTAATACTTTAGACTACTACCATTTAAACAAAACTGAATATTTCTACCGAGATGTTCATATCACTAATCTGGTGTATCGATGAGGTAACTGCCACTATTTCAACTTGAAAGGCGAGAAGATAAGGGTATGAACTTTGAATTGATACATAAAAAACGCTATTTCTTACTACACTTTGGCATAAGGAAGGAAAATTATAAAGAAATTGTTGTTCGTTTCGATAAATCAATGTTCCTCTCCTTATACTCATTACATGCTTATCTTAATTTTTTTTAATTTGGCATTTATTTGATTGTTCCAACAGATAATTTAGTATTGGGAAAATTGCATCTGATTATTCCCAAATATTCCTGATATAAAGATTTTTTTTTTTCGAAATATTACTTTCACCCAAAAAGATGTTTTTGAAACACCTTATAAATTGCAGTTATATTGAGAGTCAATGCCAAAAATAATCCACATGCTGTGTGATCCGATTGAACTTCGAACATTGTTAGGGATTCTATGCTAAATTACTAAGACTCTCTACTTGTAATTTATCGACCTAGTTGGCATGTATCTATCTAGTTGTCATATATCTAGCTAGTTGTTATCTATCTAAAACACAATAGTATAGTTGACACATCTTATAAGCATCAGTGGCTATGATTTGTGAATGATTTGTCATCATCTGTAACTGTTCCAATTCATCAATACGGGAAAGTTATTAATAATTTTGTTGTTTTTGTAGAATGAGAAGCACTTGCTGCCTCCCCCTTATCAGACCAACTGCACGGATTACATGCCGGCATGGAAGTCAAGGGGTGGTAATGGACCCCTCACACAACTTGTGAGTATAGTATCTAAGTAAAAACAGCAATGTAGTGTTTCATAATATTACAACCAAGTCACTTTTGGGCCATCTATTTCTTCACAAATATAGCTGCTGGACTGTTTTTTGAAATACAGAAACATCCAAAAGTAACAGATATTTTGAAAAATCTGAAATTTTTGAACATTCATGATTCGGAAATAGAGTCTGCAGAGCGATAAGCGAAATTCAATTATAAGAGTAGTCGGTAGTCGGCGTTGCATTGAAAAGTAAATAATGCTTATCTGATGGTTATGGTTAGCGCTTTGGTCTCGCATGCCAAAGATGCCGAATTAGAATCCAGGTTTAGATGTGAACGTTCGGAATCTTAAGCTTCGGATGTCAAGCTGTAGGTCATGGCCTGATTCGCAGTGACTGGGCACAAAAATGGGGTGTGGACTGTACAAACCAAACAGCCAACCAACTAACAAAACAGCTACCGAAAAAACTAAAATAGTAGTTATTTTGTTGCTTACCAATTGGGTAAATTCAATTGACGTCAGTGGGCACGTGATAAGCGAGTGTGCTTATATCCAGAAATTGATTTTGGCCCCAGTTTTTTTTTTTTTTTTTTTTTTTTTTTAAATCACTTTACAAACATGCACCCGTTTTATTCGAATGTTGTGTTTTTTTGTTTAAATAAAAAATTGCATATTATGTCTTATTTTATTGCTTATTTATTTGAACATTTATTATGTTTTCGCAGTCGTTGATCGTTTTAACGATCATTTGGATCAGCCTCCGTCTAGACTTAGTGACAACCGGAAACCACATAAATTTAATCTTGCCACCAAATTTTCAAAATTACGTCAACTTACCACGCAAACTAGGAATTCGCGAATATTGAAATAATCCAAATAATTCAATATAAAATTCGATTCAAAATGAATTATTAAATTAAATAAACAATTAGAGGTAATCAAACTTCATTCGAGCTAGTACTAGAATGTGTTGTGCATACTTGAGGCTTGAGTGAAAAAATTGGGAAAAGTCTCGTGGTATGGAAGCGAATTACTATTATAGCCACCTGCCAAGCTTGCCAAATTGGTGTTAATGTTTTTCAATGAAATTCCAATTTTCCAAAATAATAATTTTTATAAATACATTTTTTTTATTAAATTTTTTTAAAATTTGAATTAAATTACGAATATCCATTTTTTTAAACTGTATTTCTGACCCAATTTCTGATATTACCACTATGTGTTTACATATCTATAATGAAAGGATATTCTAGGGCTTTGCGCTGAATACTCTAACAAACCTATTTATTCAAGATCTTTCAAGAGCCCTATATATTTTATGATGTATTTCTTTTTCTTATCTTTTCTAATGTCTACAGATGGTGATCCAGGAGTGCAAAGCGAACGAAACTCTCGAAAAATTGGGATGCATTCCCTTTAACATCGATTATCCCCATAACGAGACAATATGCAGATATTGCCCTAACTGCCCAAGTAAGTGTTTCGCAACTTTTAAAAAATAGTTCTTAGAAATAGGTACAATTCGAAACAAGCGAACTGATTGCTCATTATAGAGGGAAATAGCCGTTTCAATAAAAACTAGGGGTGTGGAACATTGCACAACTTTCAATTACACTATATTACTGATGTGAATTTGTGTCATTTACCGTTTCTATATTTCCATCATTCGTTTAGAAAAAATATTCAGTTTGGCGATATTTATTTGCGATAATTGTAATATAGGACTTAAAAAAAAAAAAAAAAAAACCTTTGTCAAAATGGGAATTTTGGCGATATACTTTCCGATAATTCTTATATTATCCTTTCTTATAAGTGAAACTGAGAAGAGAAGAAAAAACGATCGTTCATAAGTTATGTTCAAGCAAAGAAAATTCTGTGTTAAAGGCTTAGAGGAGAGACGGGAGGTAGAGGTAGGGAAACCCTAAAGCAGCTTCAGCCACTACGCTGCCCGCGGGCCAAATATGGCCCGCGTTGGATTTTTCTGTGGCCCGCCCGCACCGCAGAAGACACACACACAAAACAATAAAATTTCAGGATATGAACATTTGTTTACACAATTGTAATCTATCCGAAATAATGTGCGTTAACTATGTTGAACAGAGTTCTCCACTACGTGTTCGAAAAAACCATATGAAGAAGCTTTCAGCAAGGTGGTTTTCGTTAAGAATACATACAGGTATAACTTTATTGAATCTCTCATTTGGACAATTTATTAAAATTAACTGCAACAAATACACCGAAAGACATCGATTCTACAATAAACTAAACTAAACGATTTCGACTGTCATCGTCTCACAAATGATATCGACTAAAACGGCATAATCTGGAAGTACATTTTAAATACTTTCATTAAAAGTTAGGTCATGTCGCATTGTCACATTACAACAAGGATTCGCGTCTTTTTTAAACTGTTATTTACTAATACTGCAATATTTTTTTTAATTAATTTTTTAAAAAAAGGCAACATTAATTGTAATTTTATTAAGATAAAAAAAAATCAAAATTTTCTCCAGTTTTCAGAAATGCTATATATTATTGAATCGATAGTAACTAAATATACATATTTTGGTGTATCTGGCCCGCGAAAAACTCCAAAATAAGTCATACTTTAAATAAAGCCATTAAAAGTTAGTGGAGAACGCTGCCCTACAGGAAGTGTTCCCAGATAGATTCACGTGACATTGAAGACTTTCGGCCAATTCTTATCACCCGCAACGCTGTCTTCGTATGGGTTTTCAATGTCGATTGTGTAGCGTTGAAAAAAGTCTGTTACTTCAGATTCCATTAAAAATGGTTGTTTACTGTTGCGTCTACGCCTGTTATGGAAAGCATAGATTTTTAAGCATACATTTCCCAGGATCACCTGGAAATATTTTTAATGCTGTTCGTAGCAAAGGTGGACTCAATAATACTTCAAACAGTACGTCAATTCAAGACGGTGTATAAACAGTTGTTGACACACCAAATTACTACATCAGATACTGGAAATTAAACTGTTTTAGATAACTAATATCTTAAACGTCTCTTCTACAGTAAGCCCGCATTTACTAGCACCTAGTAAATGTGAGGATATCATTGCTAATGATGAAGAAAAGTCTTTCCAAGAAGAAGTTGCAAAAAAAAAGTAGTCAATTCACCAAATATGTTTCTGATATAGTCGGATACATTGATGGATTTGCAGTAAGAAAAATTAGGACTAAGTTAAAATCATAAGAAAAGGGTGGATTAACAAAGACTACTTAAGATGCAATAAAATTATGTGAAGCTGTGTGGAAAATTGTGAAATTAAATTAAAAAATGTAATGCAAAGGTTAGTCTCTCAAATTTATTTCTGGTAATGATTCAAATTCTCCATATTTATTTTATATAATTGCTTGCCATGCTATGGACCAAGCACCCTTGAAAAATTGGAAAACCATTGAATGTTGTTGATGAAGTCAATTTTATTTGAGGACCTCAAAATAAGACTGTCACTTGGGTAAAACAGTCACTGAAAGATTTTAAAGTGGCAGAATTCGTAGTTAAAATACCAAAATACTTTGCTTTGGGGTTAATATATGACAAAATTGGCATCATTCAACAATGTTTGTTGGTAAAACAATTAGTTACATTTTTACTTTTCCCCTATATGAGTCATAAACCTGCATCTGTATACTGTCTGAAATTGATTCAATATAATGTAATATATGTACTGTTTTATAACAAATACCATCGTAAAATTATACGATTGTTTTCTTCCTTTTCATACTTTATTTTTCCTATAATATAGATTTTATTCTTTATTTTATTCTTAGATTATACTCTAGTAAAAAGTAAAAAAAAAATAAAAAATATTGTGTTATTGTTTTGAGCTAATATTGATGGAAATTATATCGCTGGTGAATTTTATTATTTAACTTTAAAAACTTTCACAAACCAAACATTACTGGTAAATTCGTATGTGTTTACTCGCCAGAACACATTATTTTATATGGGAAAGTAATGAAAAGTTCAAAAACAATAATTGAAAGTAAAATTTCACATGTAATGTAGTTTCAAAGTACATCTTTTTCACTGTCACTTATTATAATATGGATTACCTACTGTACTACAAACTCGCACTTAAAATTTATTTTATGTAGTGTAAAATTCGAGATACTTATTCTTTTGTAAAATGTGGTCGCAAAATTGTTACATAAGCTGTTCTACAATATTAAATAGAACACAAATTTAGTATTAGTAAATTAATAAAAATTTAAAAGAAAAAAAGTACTGACTTTAAAGCAAAAGCTCTATAAATGAACTGATTTTCGAATTGGTTAAAAAAATAAATTCGTTGATAGGAAGTACGTAAAAATTGTCGAATCATACTACGCCAAAGATTTTCGCCAAGTGTGGTAATGTGAAAACCACGTACAGTGGTTTAACATCAGGGCACCGAAAAGCGGGGAGTTAGAAAAACGTTGCTCTCTCTACTGTATTTCTCCTCTAAGGTTAAAGGCATTTTTTTTCTTTCAACTTTTTAAGCCATTAAAGCATTTTTACGGGAATTTCGGAGGTGGTGATGTTTAGAACACCTTAAGAGGCATTACCACAGCAATTTTGAACAAAATCGTTAGAGCCGTTTTTTTAAAGCAATTACTGAAAAACATGATTTTTCCAATGGCAGCTACCTTATGCGCATGTGAAAACCTTAATGGTAGGTCCTTGGAACTTCACCAATCCGCACACCGAATTTGAACATCGTAGGTCAATTTGTTCGGGAGTTATGCAGGTGTTGGTTATGCTGACCATGTACACGCATACAGACATTTTTTCTAGATCACTTTTTTGAGATCAGACTGTTTCAAAACGTGGAGAAATTAAAAGAAATCGAAATTTATTTTTTGACCTAATCCTATACTTTCATTACCCTATGTATACATATGGGTAATTGAAAGTAAGAAAGACGTACTCTTTTTTTTTTAACTTGTATTCAGCAACGTAGTGAAAAGCTTAGACAAAAGTTCTGTCCATCCATCTGTCTACCCGTCTGAAATTTTAAATATAATTTCATTAGGTAGGTCCTTGGAACTTCACCAATCCGCACACCGAATTTGAACATCGTAGGTCAATTTGTTCGGGAGTTATGCAGGTGTTGGTTATGCTGACCATGTACACACATACAGACATTTTTTCTAGATCACTTTTTTGAGATCAGAATGTTTCAAAACGCGGAGAAATGCAAAGAAATCGAATTTATTTTTTTGACCTAATCCTATACTTTCATTACCCTATGTATACATATGGGTAATTGAAAGTAAGAAAGACGTACTCTTTTTTTTTAACTTGTATTCAGCAACGTAGAGAAAAGCTTAGCCAAAAGTTCTGTCCATCCATCCGTCTACCCGTCTGAAATTTTAAAATATAATTTCATGTATAATGGAAACTTAAATTTCACATAAAATAATCCTTCTATGATACGCATAATATATCATAATGATATAAGCTATGGATAATTAATTTAGCACAACGAGTTGATAAAAATAATTAGCCTGATTATTAGAGGCAAAAATAACAGCAGTATTAAATAACTTTTTCTACCCATAATTGAAAGGTTTTCAAACACTCATGATTGAAAGGGATCAACGCTGTGCAACACAACCCTCTTCATGAAGCTCAGGGGTATCTCATGGTAAAAAACTCATCTATATTCAATCATTTTCTTCCAGAGATGACCCTGTTTATAAGCAATTTATGGAACATACTTTTTGTATTTGCTTTCAGATAGGACACGGATAGGAAACAACTGTACAGAACTACTTAATTTATATAATCAGCCTTGTGAGTAAGTATCCCATTGTATCTGCTTCATTGCTCATTGGACAGTGGCACACAGATACCTATAATGTCATCTGTTGATGAAAAATTAACTTTTTTTCTTTGTTTAAGAAATATTAAAAATTTTTTCCGAGCATATTTAAATTTACATTTTTATACCAAATTTTTGAACGACAATTTTTTAATTTTAAATTAATGTGACCCCAAGGAACAAGTTGCCATATTTGTTGTGAGAACGTATGTTAAATTTGTTGATGAAAACTAAAACTATGTTGAAAATATTATTAAACATTTTTCGTATTTGATAAGTTGACATTATCTATTTTGATGATTTTTCTATACTAATATTTTTGTAGCATTTATTTTTCTGATAAGTTTTTTATTTTATTTAAGAATATGTTGCATATGTCCATCGCATGATACCTCAGTTTACTTACAACAACAAAAGTTCAATAGGTAGATCATTAACCAAGAAAGATTCAAAACCTAAAATGATATAAATTACAAATTTTGTTGGACGTTTTAAACAAAGGGGAAAAAAAATAAAAAATAAATTAAATTTAAATTAAAAAAAAGGAGTAAATGTTTATTACATTTTCCTCATCAAAAGTTATATTGTTACTTCACGCAAGTGAGTGTACCCCCCTCCCCCTTTCCATGTCACGGTCCATTATGTTGGACAGACACCCTCGCTCTGCGCTGGACGTAATTTATGTATAAAACCTCTACATAAAAATGCAAAATGTTGAAAAAAACAACAACAACAACCTTGAGTTACATCATTATCTCAAAGGTGGGAGGGAGGTGGTTTGTCCAGCTTGATGGACCTTGATATAGGGGGTGCGTGGGATAATCGTTTGCGTGAAGTAACAATTTAACTTTTGCATGAAAAATTATTAGCAACTTTTTTTTTTTAAATTTAAAGTTTAAAGAAATTTAGCTTCAGTCATTCAAGATCATTTTGACCAAGCAATTTAATCTGCGATAAATTGGACTTAATTCTATCTGAATTGATTTCAAAACTACATAAATATGCATTTTTTAAATTTATTAAAAATTAAATAAATATTTAGGAGGAGCGGCGAAGCAACGTGACGTAATTTTCGACATGGAGACTCGAAAATGCATTGGGTGGGGGAAGGAGGGATAAAAAAAAAATCAACCGGATCTAGGATTTTCCTAAAGGAAGGGGCGCAACAGTATTCCTTAGCCAGGACGAAATTGAATATTTGAAAAAAGTAAAAAAATAAATAAATAATACAGTGTTCAAGAAATATACTTCAAGATATTCCATATACATTAACCTCCACCTTTCGTCACATTTCTGACTTGCTATCTTAGCGTAAGATGGAATTTAAATGGAATTTAATAGCATGTTCATATAAATATTTGTACAAAACTTTTCCAATTATCGCAAAAACATACAAATTTATTTTGTTAATTCATTCGTTTAATTTCGCGATTAATTTGTTTAATTTGAAAGCCATATTTTTTTTTTAAATAACTAATTCTGCAACTGTACTGCTACTTTACGCAGATAATACTTTTTATAAAATTGTTTATAACTCTATTTCATGTAAAAAATTGCATACCTTTCAAACTGTGGTGTTGCAAAGGAGGATTATTAATCTGAATTCAAATATGACGCTTATTTACAAACCGAAACATAAGCACGAGCTAGAGCTGGAAGAATTCTTATGCTGTTTATAAACAACCTTCCTCTTCATTTCTATCAAAACTTTTAAGTTTAGCCAATTACCATGTCCAGCTGAATGGGGGTAGCAATTTCCGGGGGTAACCCAAATAGTCAACTTCTCATTATTCATTATTCCTCCTGGTTGGCGTTGGACATTACTCATGTAAGAGTCAAAATCTCTTCCACCCACTCAACAGGAAAAGGAATCGGGTATCAGGGGTCCTAGGGCACGGGAAGAATATTTATTGATAATTCGATCCCAGGATACTTTTAGCAGAAAGTGATGTGTTTTAAAGCGTCGTGAAGACGCCTTCAAGGTCAAGGGGGTGGAGGTTTGAATACTTGTACTGTAAGTATACAGTCATCCAACGTCCGTTTGAATAGGAAGGGAGAAAGCTATAAAAATAACCTTGATCCAAAAATAAGGTTTTTTTGTGTGCTTTTTTTCTGAAATTAGATGAAAGTCAAAATATGTTTTTTGCGTTAACTTATTAAAATTTTTTAATTTTTTTTTCTCCATAAATTGTAAATAAAAAAAAGTATACTCAATCTGAGGGAGGGGCATGCCCCCCCCCCCGCCCCCCCCCCCCCTGACTGGATCCGCCATTGCGTGGAGGGAGGGATGAACACTATAACCCTACCTTTGGATACGGTTTTGCAAAACATTAAAATAAGTATTAATGATCGACTAAAGAATTATATTTATGAATTACTAAAATAATTTAAGGAATGATTTAAATTGCATGCATTTAATTTCTATAATTCAATGGATTTGAATTACGAATTTAACTTAAGTATTTTATTTACTTGGAAATAAATGCACATATATTTTTTAGTATTATCAATTACGCAATGGAAATTGAAGAAAAACTGGTCAACATTGAACGTACATTTGTAAGTAATATTTACAATTACATTGGAAAATTTCACACAATAGCATGATTTCCTTACTTAAAAAAAATGACAAAACGCTGTGGTAATGCCTTTTGAGGTGTTCAAAACATCCCTACCTTCGAAATTCCAGTAAAAATGAGACAAAGGGGTAAACAGTCAAAAATCTTTTTCTTCTTTTGAGCATTGCTTATCAACGACAGTTCCTCCTTTATTTTTCTTTTCATAAAGGAATACTGTGTTATCTCCAAAAATAACCCTGGTTTCACTAATTTGGCAATCTCTCTTTTTGTTGTTGTTGCGGATAACATCACAATTATAACCAAAAATATCGCCAAACTGGCCATTGTTTAAATTAATGAAATATGAAAGCGAACACGTCAATCCATGTCAAATTTAAATGAAGTGACCAAAATTTTAGTGTAAGGGAAAGTTGTGCAATGTTCCATACCCCTAGTTTTATAATAAATAGACAATTGCCTCACAACTTTACCTTTTAAATTTAAAATTATTAGAGTGTTTTCAGACTTAAGTTTGTACCCTGTCTAACTGAGTGATTTCTAAACAGTCTATTAGCGTCAAATGACTCTTGGAAATGGAGCTTTAGTAACAGTTGCTATGAAAAATGGAATTATTTATCAGTAAAATTCATCATTTTTACTGAGTAAAGAATTATCATATGTATTAAGATGGTAATTACAAATTCTTATCAGTCCTCTATATAAGCTAAATTGATAGCAAATTAATTGCATATATTTGTTTGAACTAGTTATGAGAATTTAAATTTTATACAGGATTTGATATAATTTCTTTAGTTGATATAAATTTAATTTAAGATAAGCATATCATATTATTCTTATTTCTGACACAATTTCAATTGATTATATCAATATATTGCAAAATGTGATTGACAGAGTCTCTTGTTTACTTAAACAATTTTATGTGATTTTAATTTTTAAAAAATATGTTCAATCATGGAATAATGTAAACTTTATATTTTGTTTTTAGAAAAGTAACTTTATGCTCAAAACTGAAGTAAGTATAATGTTTATGAATTTTTTATTTCAAACTGTAAAATTTTAATTGTAAATAGTTTTAACCAAAAATTGTGTAATTAAAATAAATTTTTGTGAATTATACTTATTGACTGTTGAAAAAATCAAAACTTTGGTGCGCAAATCTCAAATGATATTTTATTATTGTGTGAATAAAAAAAAAAAAAAAAAAAAAAAAAAAAGTTTCTAAATGTACATGCCCTAACCTATCCTCTTAAATATAAATGGCCTAACCCTCCTCAGACTTTGTAACTTGTAAAAAAAAAAAAAAAAAAAAAAAAAAAAAATACTTATATATTGAATAAGGTACCAGTAAGCTACTTAGTTCTTTAAATTGAATACAGAAGCTTATTCATGATTACTTATAGTATCAGATATGTTTGGTCAGTTACTGTATTCAAGTCAGACACTGTGTACAAGTGTCAGTGAAAAATGATGATTACTTTTAATTGTTTAGCTTAGTGATGAATGAAAATGTTGAGTGACGTTTATGATGGAAAAAAAAAAAAAAGATTTACGGTTTATAGAATATATTATGGTAATTTTAAATGTAAAACTTTAAATTGTTCTGAAACTAACAATGAAGCGGTTTTCAGAAGAATATATCATGTACGCGTCTTTATACTGTTTCATATGTCGCTGACTTAGAGCAAAAAGGTGCTAACTCAACATTTGGTGTCAAACCACTTTTTGATATATTTAGAAAGAGGAAGACAAATTCCATCTATGAGGTAAAACTGCAACTTGATTTAAATAAAAAATAAAAAAAAAGTGTCAAGTGAGTGATAAGCAAAAGCGCTCAGCTCATGGGAATTAGCATTTTACGAAGTTTTTTGGTTCTTCTTTTTTGGGTCGCAATATTTTCAGAAATATTAATTCAAAACTTGTTAATTTCTGTTAACTTAGTTATATTTCTGTTGCATAATCGTGATGTAAGAATATCATACCTGGGAAAAAAATATTCAATAGGAAAAGACAGCTAATAACAAAATAAAACTTAAACGAAAAAAATCTTGAATTCTTAAATTCCTTTATAATGCTGTTGTGCTGTCGCAAAACATTAACTTTTATCTTTTAATTCCTTCATTTATTGTTGGAGATATACTGTTTTGTAGCTCTTTGAGTTTGACTATTCATTACTGTAACTGTAATTAATCAATAAACTAATCATAATTATGTAAATATTACTCCTACACTATGTTCAGCCGTGCATAAAAAACAAATAAATTGTATGACATATAAAAAAGGCAATCTTTAGCAGCGTTAAACCTTAAAACTTCTTCAGAAAAGTACTGATAGAGAAGTGCTTGGGTGAACGAAAAAATGCATTTACATAATTTTAAAGCTTATTTTCTGCAGCTGAACCAAATACACTCAATTAACAAGTTTAAACAATTAAGAATTTCAATCAAATGTGACATTTAGTTATTTCTATTGGTAGTACAAATAAGTTTCCGCCGTTTGGCAAAATATGGCTCCACCAGAAGGTTATGTTGAAATTACCAAGTGTAAAACGTAATATCGTAAGTTTGGACATCTGGTAACAACATAACCTTGAAGTATTAGTGACTCCGTATCAGCATCACCTAATTTTTTAAAATTTTAAGTTTTGTGTCGAGTAAGCGTCATTTGCGGAAACTTTTGATTTACTTCTTTAATTGAAAAATCTGCATCGATTGCTTGAAGAAGCATTTGGTGAGATTGCTTTAAATGAGAAAAGTTGTTGTGAGTGGTTTCAAAAGTTTAAAAATGACGAGTTTGACGCAGAAGACAAAGAACGTAGTGGAATACCGAAAGTGTACGAAGACACGGAATTGGAAGTTTTACTGGAGGAAGATTGGTGCCAAATACAAGAACTTGCACTTACATTCAAAGTGATTGAACAAGCAATTTCACATTTTTTAAATCGTTGGGATTGATTCAAAAATAAGGAAATTGATTTCCATATGAACTGAAGCTGAGAGACGTTGAACTCCGATCTTGCACGTGTGAAATGCTTTTCGCCAGACATAAAAGAAATAATTTTTTTTTTTGCATCGTATAGTCGCTGGTGATGAAAAATGGATTCACTACGACATGGAAGAGAAAATTATGGAATTATGGGGGTCACCTGACCATGCTTCAACATCGATAGCCAAACCGGATGTTCATGGGAAAAAACATCATGCTATGTATTTGGTGGGATCAGCTTGGTGTCTTGTATTATGAGTTGCTGAAAACGAGCGAAACCATTATTGGAGCTCTCTACCTACCACAATTAAAGAGAGCACTCAAGGAAAAAGTACTCCAGACACGTCAAAATTATTCTCCTACGTAATAATGCTCGTTCGCATATTGAAGCGCTGGTCAAAACCTATTTGGAAATACTTAATTGGAAAGACCAACCCCACCCGGAGTACTCACTAGACATTGCCCCTTCCGATAATCACTTGTTCCAGTAGATGACACATGGCCTGTCTAAGCAGTGCTTTACATCATATGAAGTTACTAAAAATTGGGTTGATTCATCGATAGCCTCAAAAGATGAAGAGTTCTGTGGTATCTGAATGCTGCAAGGAAGATGAGAAAATTAGTGACTAGTGATGAAAACTATTTTGAATAAAACATAACTTACCGTTCTTTTACAATAACTTCATAATATTTTTTTTTATAGAAAATGACGGAAACTTATTTGTACACCCAATAGAATTTATGAAAATGCTTTTTTTTTATTAAAGTATTTTGACTGCCTTTTCCTGCTACACCTTTTTAATAATTTAAACTTGTTTCTTGTTTTAGTCTTTCATTTTGAAAGAGAAAGGTGTAAGTATATATTTTATAACTATTCACCAATATTCTTAAGTAAATGAATGTTTTAATAAAAAAAGATTGGAATAACTTATTAGACTTTTATGAAACATAATTTTCTCACATTCTGATATCAAATATGGGAAAATATCATGAATTTGTCATGGAACTTTTAAACTTAGATTTAGTTTAAATAAGTTTTAACTCTTTATGACAATTTGATACATTTACGAAGAACCTCCCAGAAACCAGTGAGGTACATTCCTTTTTTTTGAACCTTTATATTTATTCGATTTTTTGTGTGTGCTGTGTTTGTTTGTGGTGGGCAATTGTTCGGAGATCAAATTAATTTACTTGATATCATCCAATCGAGCTGAAACTTCGCACAAATTTTATATCAGGGAGGAATAAAAGTTCTAAACCCATCAGGGTGAGTTCCTCGGCATGGGCAACTCAATACATTCTATGTATTACCCAGGCCGAGGTAACACATAGTATTGAGAACACGTTCTATGGGCAGTTAAATACATTATATAAAGTTTTAGGGGAAGAAAAGGTCGTATTACCGTAAGTCAGATTCAGGTACCAAGCTATGTTCAAGCATATACAATTTGGCAATGCATAATATCTGAATAATATCCCTGTTAAGGTTGACGGCATAGGATAGAGACCTTCTATTTTGATGTTTTTAAGGTCTTTAACTTCCATTTTGTGCGTGGCGAGAAAGAAAAAAATCTTCGGAAGGTTAACTAACTCATTTGCCGTCATCCAATCGTTTTGAAACCTGACAGATAAATTCATTGTCGATTGCAATGCATTTATCAAAATTTGGGGAAAACAAAAGTTAGACATTAGAATCAATGGTTTTCTTCGTAGTGGCCAGACATTATTAAAATTTGATATGCACTCAAAATCATTTAAATAAATTGCAATTGCACATAATAGTTGGCAATGCATAAAAAGGAATTGTAGAAATATATTTGATTTTAAGGGTCCATTTTTTCTTGCAGTGTTTAAAATAAAAGTTATTTACAAAATTTATTGTTGCAATGTACATGGGGGAAAATGAAGCAATTTCATTCTCTTTAAATGAAAATATCAACTGTGCAATGAAGCTTCCTTGTTTACTTGAGATATCTGTTTTGTTTAATATACTCAAGACATGAATGGCACTCAAAGAATAATTTTTGGTAGTTCGGCTCCTCTTTCAAAATGAACATATTTGTCATAAAATATAATAAATAATAAATTGAAAATTTAAACTTCCAATGGTGACCATACTTTTCCGGAGTTTTGCGAGCTATATCATTAAAATACATATAAAAGTAATCAGGATCAATATACTCTTATGAAATATTATTGGTAATGAAAGGGTGTTGGGTTCAAATGAGTTCTCCTTTTGGTAATATTTTTAAAACTTTTGCTAAACAACATTACAATCTAGGGAATTTGACTTGTAAAATTTAAAAAACAAAACAAAACATTTTTGAAAAATTTAAGGTCGTAAAGTTTTTTAAAACCTAAAATATACTCTGCTAATTACTGATTATTTTCCCTTTTAGTACAATTGCACGCATGACCAAATATTTACTAAACAGTAAGTACTTTTTTTTTAAATTTTTTTTGAAATTATCTCGTGAAATGAAAATATTTTTAGCACTGCCAGAAACATAAAAATTCAATTGAATATTTTTATTTTCTTCAATCTTTGCTACCCAGTTAAGGATATGCTCATAACTGAATCACCAATGTTAAGAAGTACACAGTTTTTATAGTAGATCATTTCATCGTTGATCAGGGCTTACCTGCCTGTAAGATGAAAAGTTATAGAGGCAGTGTAATTTCTTGCATAATACTGGAGATATAAATTAATTTAATACTCGTCTGTTGAAAGTTGGCGTATTTATATATCTCATTTTGGATTAAAACTATACATTTCATTTCATAATGCTTGGATGTATAAATATATAGAATTAGTTTATTTATGTTACTCTTTTTGGTTCGCCTTAAGTCATTTTGTAATTTACTTTATGCTTTTGTGAATGGCAAAAAGTTGGTTGCATGTTGTCTGTTATGTTTAATGGCGACGTTTTTTGGAACAAGAGAAGTGATGGCAAAATAAAAGTTGTTTCATTTTGATAAATATAGAGTCAGATTAAAGTTATAAATAGAAGAGTAATTCCGATAGAGTCTCGGAACATCGTCATTTTAATATGGATATGATTGAATATAGAATTTTTATAATTTGATTTCAATACTTAACAGTTATATGATACACATATGTAATACCTAAAATAATTTAAGAATATTAAAAAATCAGCCACAAATGCCATTTTTATCCCATTTCGCCGCATCATTGGGAGTAATTAACGATTTTGTCCGCTTATATTATCTCTAGACCGTGTATATTTGGGACGATCTCGCTTTCTTTATACAAAACCAAAATTGATAAATATTGTACCTATTTAAAGACTAAGACCACCACTTCTGATGAATAGTTCATTTAAAATTACACAGTGTGTTATTTGTTTGGAAAAAAAAAATCAAAATCAGGAACAGTCAAATTTTTTTTTTGCGATAGCAAACAATAGATGGCAGCACGATAAAAAAGAAGTATTTCCTAATTTGAATAAGCTGAAGTAATATAATACCATACCAGCAACAGAACACAATATCTAACAGTGAGAAATTTATAAAAAAGTAATTCTTGTAAGCAATCTTGGATACACTGTAGGGTAGATTAAAAAAAACCTTTTTTCAAAATTCGTTTTGGGACTTTGTTTTTGAGTGGCCATTAACAGACTCTAAAATATGAAGTTAATAAAAAAATATCTTAGGGTTCCTCAAAGTCCCCCAAAACTGTAATTTTTCAAAAAAAATGGATAAAATCGAAAATTTTAGAAAAACTTAAAATGCTGAAACATAAAGGTCATTCTGCTTAATAATTTTTTAAAGGTACTCGAAACAAGTAGGTAAAATATGAATTATGTGAAGCAATTATTTAGGGATCCAAAATTCCCTCGAAAATTTTCATATTTCATGAAAAATGCATAACATAGGAGATTTTATAAAAAACATTAAAAATGTAGAAACATAAATATCACCGTGCTTAGCAATTAGCATTACTGTATTGCTAAAAGCAATACAGTAAACTTTTAATTATTTGAACTGATAGAAAATTCACTTTGGAAATTTTGAAATGTTGGTATTCCTGCTGGTGTGGCCTTAAAAGAGTTTCTATAGTCTTACATAATGAGCCCTACACAAGTTGTCTAACATTTTTTCCTATCATCAAGCAACATTGCAGCCAGCAAATTTTCTGGATGAGCGAAATACGCATTATCTTGAATTACTTTATGTACAATGTTTCAGCTTATCTGCCATATAATCTGATCGTCTTATGGATTGCTGCAAATTTTTTAGCCATGTATGACACTGTGATTAACTTTAATAGTAAACCATGATGGCACGAATACTCGCATAACAAATGTGAGCAACGATATTAATTGAGATGATGGCTGGAAAGCTGCAATGTTAAAAGTCGTAAAACGCGGATTGCAAAAGTGAGTCCTTTGGAATGAGCAATCTTTCCGAGATATTTGTTTTCTAAAGTTTCTGAACATTTGCTTTCAGAAATTTCTTCAGAAATTGGCCATAAGTATTTCTTGGTCAGTACTAAGATCCTTAACATTGATGATATATTCAAATGTAAAATTAATTCTTTGGAAATTAACAAATGGTAATTTTTCACATTTCAGCAGATTTTTTCCAATCACACCAGTGAATCCCTTAGGCCCTGATGTTTTAACATCTAGTTTTTTGTAAGATGACGAAGAGATAGTACATTAAAATGTAACCGACAAATATTCCAGAGGATAGGTGTATTGAGATTTTCTTCCAAGCACCGAATCACTCCACCATTTATTCCAATGTTTGTTGCTTCCTCATCACAACCAATAATTAGTTAAATTTGAGCTATCAAAGTTTTTTCTTCGAGAAATCTGAGAGTTCCTTTAAAAATGTACTTGGCAATTTTTCTTCTTAATTCAAGATGCCTTAAGTAAATGGAGTGTGACTCTTCTACCAATGTTAAATGGTCTTCCCATGTATTTTATTTATGATATTTATTATCATTAATTTGTATATTTTTAATGGTTTCGACTCGTCTGCTATAAAAAAAGAGAGATCTATAATTTCGTGTTACACAATCGTACCCCCTTGTTGTTTTCCATGGGATTTTATGCGCACTTTATTTTGGCCGAAAACAAGTTCACATTCATCTATATTTATTTGGCTATTCACATCATGAAGCGATGAAGAGGATGAAATATTTTACAAAAATCAAACACTTTTTTTTCTTAACTACTAGTCTTTATTTGAAAAGCCTTTTTAAAAACTTCGATTTCTTATATTTTTATGATAAAATCTAAGTTTCAAGAGTTTTAAGGTACTCTCAAATATCAGCTCGAATAACTAAAAATTTACTGTATTGTTTTTTTAGCATTTTAAAGTAATTACTAAGCATGGTGATATATATGTTTCCATATTTTTAATGTTTTTTTTATAAAATCTCCTATGTTACGGATTTTTCATTAAAAATTAAAAATTTCAATGGAATTTTAAATCCCTAAATTCACATAATTCATATTTTATGCACTTGTTAGAAAAATCTTAAAGAAATTATTACGCAGATTAATATTTATGTTTTTGTGAATTAAATATTTTTCTAAAATTTTCGATTTTATGCATTTTTTTAGGAAATTTTTTAATTTGGAGGGCTATGAGGAACCCTAAGATATTTTTTCATGAACTTCATATTTTAGGGTCTTAGTTTAGACCCCAAATGGCTGCTAAAAAACATAGTACTAAAACGAATTTTGAAAAAGAAAAAGGTTTTTCGATCCACCCACGAATTTGGAAAAAAAGGTTTTTACGATCCACCCTAATGCACAGGCTGAGTTCGGAATAATTAATGAATGGAAGAGCAGTTTGAGATTGAAGGTTTTCAAAATTGGCACTCCAGAATCATGATCTTAAAAAGAAAATTAATTTTTCAGTTTACAGTTACAGAGTCAAAATTTCAAATGGAAACACTCACTTTAATAATAGTACTCAAGACAAATATATTGCCATATAGTTTTTGCAAATCAAATTAATAAATTTATATTCTTTTTAGGTGTCAGAGTATTAATATAGAGATGGTATTCGACGAATTTGAAATAACCAATGTGACATATAATCCAAAGTTTGAAGTAATTGATTTTTTCCCTTTTCTTTCTATTCTGTAAGGCCATACCTGGTATCAGGACAAATTAATTTTTCTTTAACTTTCAGTTGAATTCCGTTTGAAAAAGTATTGAAAGTATTAATTTTTCAGAATGAACTAGTTTGGGAAAGAAAAATTAATTCATCATGGGACAAATTAGTTTGACCTAGGAACTGGTGGTGTGGAGCATCGTACAGCTTTCAATCACACTATAATACTGATGTCAATTTGTATCACTTACAGTTTTTATATTTTCGTCATTTATTTAGAAAAAAAAAAAAAAAAGAAGAAAAAAAAAAAAAGAAGTCAAATTGATGATTTTGGTGAGATACTTTTCTATAATTTTTATATTATTCTTTGTTATAAATGAAACTGAGGAGAGAAGAAAATACGATCGTTGATGAGGTATACTCAAGGAAAAAGAACTCTGTGCTAAAGGCATTCGTTTTTCAACTTTTTACGCCATTAAAGCATTTTTACTGGAATTTCGGAGTTGTGGATTATCGATACGTATATAAGTATACATTGATAAGCCAAAATCCTCATTTTGGAGGAGGTTTTTCTTCTTTTTCCTAAATTTCATACAAGAATTATAGAAATTTTTTTGCTAAATTGCCCATTTTTACTAAATGAATGATGAAAATATAAATACGGTAGATGACACAAATCCACGTCAGTATTATAGTGTAATTGAAAGTTGTGAGATGTTCCACACCCCTAGTTTGAAGTCAAGTCAGGTTGTTCCAAAACGTGGAGAAATGCAGGGGAAAAAAAAAAAAAAAAAAAAAAAAAAAAAAACTAGTAGAGAGCTTTTGATAAGTTCGTGACTTTAGAAAAGGTAGCTCTCTGATTGCGCCTTTATGATTATGTGTTTACTTTATTTTTATCTGTGGCGACACTCGTGAAATTTGCAGACGATATTTCAAGTAATTTGTTTTTTTATAGGACTTAAATGCAGACAGATAAAGTGTGTTTGTTTTGATTAATAAGAAAAGAGAACTGTGGGTGTTAATAAAAGAGATATTTTGCGTAGAAGAACAATTAGCGAGACTGAAGTAGAAACGAATAAATGTTACGTGGACTCTTCTCTCCATCATATAGCATGGTTCTTAAGTGGTTTACGGGATTTGTTGTGGCTCTACGAGCACAACAGGTTCATGGCGTCCTTGACGTTCAGTTAAGGTAACGACTAAAGAAATGATAACAAAATCCATAATATCTCGTTGGAAGACCATTGCGTGAAGGTACGTGAGATAGATAAGAAGGTAAGCATCTCAAATGAGTGCGTATTCAATATCCTACATAAATATTTATGTATGAAGAAGTTATCAGCAAGATGGCTGCCGCGATTTCTGACAGTTGATCAAAATCGGATTCGCGTATCCATTTCAAAAACGTGTTTAGAAAAATCCAAGAGCAATTGAAGTAAGCTTTAGCGAGTTTTACATTATATTGATGACAAGTTTGGCAGTTTTATTGACAGTTTTTGATGGCAGTTTTACATTGTATTGATGACATTACTATATACCACAAATGAAAAAAACAGCCTAAACAGGGGATTTCTCCTGGTGAAAGTGCTCTAAAGAAGGCAAAAACAATTCCATAGGCCTTAAAGTTCATGGCCACGATTTTCTGGTACACAAAAGAGCATAATTCTCAATAACTATCCGGAAATGGGAAAAATAACCAGATAGTATTATGCTGATTTATTAGATCTTTCTTACCCAAAATTGAATGAAAAGTGGCCCCATTTGCCTAAAAAAAAAGTGCTGTTTCATCATGACAACGCACCGGCTCGCTAATCGTCAATCGCAACAGCTAAATTACTCTACGAATCGCTCCCTTATCCACCTCCCAACATTGTGACTCTTTTTTTTTTTTTATCTTATCAAATATGAAAAAATGGTTTGGTGATTAAAGATTTTCTTCAAACTCTGGGATCATTTATGCAACAAATACTTGTTTTGAGAAGTTCGAGAAATCTAACTTATTGGCAGGGTTAGAAAATCTTTGGGAAAAGTGTATCGAGTTGAAATGAGATTATGTGGAGAAATAAAATTCCTTTTGATATATATCTATATATTTTTATTCAAAAGTCACTGCAAACAGCCCTCGTATGGCGTGAAATCAGGTTTGGACTATACAGTGTTGTGATTGCAATGTTCATCAGTTTCAAAAGCATGATTTAATTAAGGAGGTAATATTAATTTTCTGTGAACCATTTTTGATTGAGTAAACCATAAATTCAACTTGATAATATGTGGCCTCTGGATAGAATAAAATATCTAAGCTATTCTGATTTAAAACTCACTTCCACTGGTGATTTTCATTCATTTATATGTAGAGTTACGTATTAAAATACTTTAACTGATTTTCTCTCTCAATTCTTCTAATTTCCAATGTAATTGCTGCAGCAACGAAATATCCTGCTGGAACCTTATTCAAAGGTTATGGGAAACTATATCGTAAAGTTAATTTTAGAAGAACTGTTTCTCATCTCTATGCCCTCAAATAACATTTAAGAGAACATTATACCAAAAAAACTTTCTTTTCAACATATTTAATACTTCTAGTTGACAGTAAACGGACAGATATACTATTTTTTTTTTTTTTTTAATTTTTTTTTACCTAAATAAATTTTAGGAGAACTAGATAAGTTTTCTTATGAATGCAAGGAACATTAAAAAAGTCAAAAATTGTGAAATTGTTTGTATTATTTTTTGTTTAATTATCTAAGTTTACTAAATAAACTTCTGAAAAACTGCTTTTACTCTACATTAAAAGTGGAAAACCGTTATCAGCCAATCAGAATGTTTATTGAACTGATTAGATACAGGGTTTGTCGCCATCTTTGAGTGTCCTGAAATATGAGATATCAGATTTTTGGTTTCATACTTTCAATTTAAATAATTGGGATCTTTACTATATTTATAAGATAAAAATTCCAATAGGTTCCAATAAAGTAACTGATAATTCCAAATAAACTGTCTATTACGCAATATTTCTTAGTGAAAATCCGCTTAAATTGATTCAAGAATGCTTCATTTCAGAGTTTGGAGTTGTTCAGCGTTGTTGGTGGCTACATGGGAATGTACCTTGGAGTGTCCATCGTGGCCTTTTATGACTTTGCAGAAAGTGCAATCAGAGCCCTCTATCGGTTTATCAAAAAACGTAGAAAAGGCAAGAAGACTTCTAATATTCAGAAGAAAAGAGATCCATGGGCACAAAGAATGGAAGGGTTGCACTATCCTAAGAGCTATCGTAAAAGCGGATCTCCATATTCAGATAGTACTAGAAAGAGAACACACAGAGTCTTTTCACCAAGATATATTTATTAAAAAAGATATTGCACTTTCAATTTTCTGTGTAAAGCTGACCTCTTAAAAATAAAGAATTTTCTCTACTGTCTAAAACTTTCAATACTTTCTAGAAATAAATTTCATGTGTCTGGATGTTAAATTGTAGCATGGCATACGTAGTTATAGATAGCAGATTATAGTAAAATATTGAATTTATTTTCCTATTTCAAAAACCTACCGAGGTGTAAGAAGATGTTCATAGAACATTTTGCAGCTATTTAAAGCTTTATTTTATTTTCAAGATTCGATTTAGGTGAGTTCGTTTAAGTGTCATTTACCATTTTTATATTTTCATTATTCATTTAGCAAAAATTGCCACTTTGGCGATGTTTTTTAGAAAAATTCTTGTATTAAGGTATCTTTAAAAAAAAAAAAAAAAAAAAAAAAAAAAAACTCTGCCAAAATGACAATTCTGGCGATATATTTTTCGATAATTTTTATATCATCCTTTCTTGTAAGTGAAACTGAGGAGAGAAGGAAAAACGATCGTTCATGGGGTATGCTCAAGGAAGGAGAACTCCGCGTTAAAGGTGTTTGTTTTTCAACTTTTTACGCCATTAAAACATTTTTACGAAAATTTCGGATGTGGAGATGTTAGAATACTTTAAGAGGCATTTCCATATCCGTTTTTAAGCAGCCGTATTTTTTTACCTATCCGTTTTTAAGCGATTTTTAACAAATTCGTTAGAGCCGTTTTTTAGCAATTACTGAAAAATATGATTTTTTCAATGGCAGCTACCTTACGCGTATGCGCGATTTTGGCGAAAATCTTAACTTAGATTCCTGTTGCATTGCAAACACGCACACCAAATTTGAACATCGTAGGTCAATTTGTTCGGGATTTATGCTGACCACAAACACACATACACACACAAAGACAGAATTTTTTTCTAGATCACTTTTTTCTAATCAGAATGTTCCAAAACGTGGAGAAATGCAAAAGAATAATTTTTTTTTTTTTGCCCGAATACTATATTTTCATTACTTATGTATACATATAGGTAACTGAAATTTAAAATGTATGGAGTAAAAGACGAGTATATCCTTTTTTCAATATTTCTAATGTTAACTCTCAAATTCCTCGTTTTTATCTAGAGTGAAGATAAATAGCGGACAAAAAATTCTTATAAAATATCAATCGAAGTAAAAAGAAAAGAAAACTTAAACGATATCCCTAACTCGTAGTTCGAGAGGCGATTTCAAGTCTAGGTACCCCATCGAACATCAATCGGAATTTTTATATAGAATGTCGAGAAAAGTTAGTAGATCATGAATCCACTGGTCTGCCGAGGCAAAAATGACCGAAACTTTTCAAAAATCGACTTTGAATGAGTTGAACTAAATCCGATTGCCAAATATATCGTAACTTGCCAAATATATATCATTGTTTTTTAGGTGGTAGCCTTTCTTTACTTTTCAATGAGGAAAAGTGCAGACGATAAGATTTGATTTGGGTGAGTTTATTTAAGCAATTATTTAAATAGTTCAGTATCCATTTTAGTGATGAGTTTTAAATACATATCTGCATAGATAAATACATATCTAATACATAATACATATATTAAATACATAATACATATATTAAATGCATAATACATATATTAAATACATAATACATATATTAAATGCATAATACATATATTAAATACATAATACATATATTAAATGCATAATACATATATTAAATACATAATACATATATTAAATGCATAATACATATATTAAATACATAATACATATATTAAATGCATAATACATATATTAAATACATAATTAACATATATGAAATTTTGAATCACAGGTCCAAAGTGCCGGGTTTTTATCCTGGGTTAGATATGGATGAGCTTTGTAGTTATAAATCCACGTTAAGCTGTAGGTCCTAGTCTGACTAGCCTTTAGTGAACAAAAACATAGGTAGTTGAGCGTACTAACTAACCAACGTACCAAGTAACCAACCAATCAACATTTAGAATAATTTTTTATATAGCTTGGAAAATTGGAATAACCCTTTCATTTAATATTTAAAGATTCTTCATCCGGAATAATTATTTTCAAAATAAAATATTTAACAATCAAAAATTGGTTCTTGTAAATTAAAACATAATTTTAGATATATTTTCTATTCAGGTTTATTCACGAAACTCTCCAGTTTAATTTGAACGTCACGACATTCTTACATCATCTTTTTATTCGACAAAATAATGTAGATGTACCTGTCTAGAAAATAATAGACAAATGATTTATCGCTGGTTTACCGAAGAGGCCTTAGTCGAATCCTAGAAAATCACTGCTATAATCAATTTATTTTAGTTGTTTGGCACATAATTTCCTTTTCTCTTACGATGGCTGTTTGAAATTGCTTAGTTTTGCATTTTCAAAACTAATATTTTCCCATACATGACATAAATTCATAAAATATATTATTGCGGTTTGTGTGATGAAATCGTTAAATGAAATGAGTTAACTAAAATGAGCTATTATATATTTAGAAAAATAAAATATTCAACCAATACCACACGATATTGAAAAATAAAGATGCAAATGCACCATTAAAACCATTGCATTCCATATTAGGTAGAAGCTTCATTTGAATATTTTCAAATGCATACACACACTTCACTATAATTACTTTAAAGAAGTGCTTTTAATTTGTTTAAATGTTTTTTAAATATCACCAACTATTTATATATCCACTAGCTGAATACCATTGCTGCGCTACGAAATTTTACCATTAGCATTTTAACGATCAAAAGACATTCATGTATTCTACACTTCAGACGTTTGCTCCCATTTCGATCCCGACAAATTGATTTATCAAAATAGGAACTTTCCTTTTGTTGACATTTTAAACGAAATTTATAATTGTGAATAGTAAATTGGAATAGTTTATTGTGTTTATGTTTGCTCTTAGTTCTAAATTTCAAAGTAGTAGCTGTACTGGAATTGAGACTTTAAGTTAATCCTCGTATAGTTTCAATTAGGGATGGAACGGATATCCGGCAAATATCCGATATCCGGCATATCCGGCTGATTTTCCAAAATCCGAAACCCCGTCGGATATCCGATTTGAAATACTGGACATCCGATAATTTCATTCGGATATCCGGCTATATATCCGGCCACCAGGTATCCACAAGAAATTAATTTTTGGCAAAAAATAATGATCTTTTTCGGACAAAGTGGACACCGCATCCTACACTTTTTTTTTCTAATTTTTTTTTTCTTGGACATATATTGCAGTCAAGTTAGAAAACGAAAAAGTTCCTTCGTGAGAACTATGCTTTCGCATATTCCTAACTTCAGAGATGAGCTAGAAGATGCAGGTGCATTTACATAGTTTCAATTCACAGAAAGAGGCCCCGTATTATTGGCGACGAGTTGATAAGCATAAACCATTCCTCCAATCTTTTTCCATACACATCCTTAATACGTGTTTTGCAATATGTTCTTTTCATTCCAAGTTTATGATCTGATTAATTCCAGATGTTATATTTGAATGCTTCTCCGTCAAACACGAACCGAAATACTAATAAATAGTACTTTTTTATACAACTTGTTAAGAGTTTTAGTTATATTACTCACTTCCTTTTTTTCTGACATTTGCTAGCGAGTAAAAAGCAATAAATAGCCAATGCGCACTCCTCAATGCTTTTTTTTTTGTTCTATCGACGATAATACCCTACCCCTTTATGCTGTGAATGGTATGGTCTAATTTCTGATTTTTCATTGGCAGAAGTTGAAAGCTGGTATATTTTTTCTGACGTAAAATGAAGTATTGTAATGTTTAGGTCTTTAACGCAGCGCCACAATGTGGAAATATATTTAGCTCTCTAGAATGTCTTGAATCATAGTTTTCTCCAATTACAATCAAAGTTATAATTTTTAATAATGGCTCATTTAAAATCACCCATTTGGAAGTATTTTAAAATTAATGGAAATGACGAAAGCAAAGCCCTATGTGTTACTTGCTTAACAGAATCGTTTAAAAAATATATTGTGCGCGGCAAAAGCCCAAAATCCTTTTCCACAAAACCCTATGGAACCATTTAATGAATGTGCATAAGGAAATTCACCGAAGGTTAAAAGACTCACTAAAAGCATCAAATATTGATGAGCAAGAAAAAACAATTCATCAAAGCAAGAAATGCACGTAGACAACATTGGAATCGACATTATTTGTTCCAAAATTGTGGAGTTTAGATGATCCTAAAGCAAAAGCCTTAACCACAAAAATATGTAAGTACTAATTTTGTTTGTTTATATTAAATATATATTTTAAATATGGTATAACATAATGTTGATGAATTTTGGGTTCGAAATTTTTTAAGTTTATATTTAAAGATGGAATATTCCGATAGATCCAATATAAGTTTTCTACGAGATTTCTTTAAATCCGTAATGTTTTAGGTGCATTACAAAAAAAAAAAAAAAATAGACTTCAATTTCATAAAATATTTAAAATAAATCTTTTGTTATTAACAAATGCATCCGGTATAATTTTGTAATCATTTATCAATTATAAATAATGCATGAAGTAAATTGAAAGTAGCATATATTGAAAATAGCATATAGCATATATTATTAAGTATTGCATATATTTTAATCAAATTAAAAAATTCTTATTAAATTTGTTGTCAGTTTTATTAAGTATTTTTTAACACATTTGTCTTAATAAACTAGAAATAAATATCATTAGTTAATGGAATTCCATTGTTTTATTATTTTGACTTCAGTACAATTGCTGTGTGTTTTTCGGGTAAAAGCAATATAGGATATTTATGCAGACTTGAGGAAGATTATCTTATGTTTGCATTACATGATACAAGGTAAGAAGAAGTTGTGTAACAATTTACAAACGTATTTCTGAAATATTTTCATCACATTGCAAAATGTTTGGTACAATTTTAAGTAACACACAAACAAAATGGTGATGAAGTTTCAAAATTGTTCAGCAAGTGTAGGTATTGGCATCACTAAAACATCGTTTCATCAACTAAAGTTTAAATAAAAAAATTTAACTCAGTGGGGCGACAGCCCGTGTGGACCAAGGCTTGTTGGGCCCAGCTCAGCTTTCTTGACTGTGGCATTTGTGTGTCACATAGCAGATGTTCCCCTCAGACGGTCATTCTGACGCCCAACCCCAGTGTTTAGTTCCCAAGCATGCATGATCCTCCTCAGTTTATTTCTTTCAGGTATAAACAGCAAAGTCAACCTTGCCCAGTCCGCGAATCAAATCATGGACCTGTGGCATGCAGTGTGGTGCTCTAACCACTAATTATAATTTACTTGATACTTCATATCATGACCATTTTTTTCGTATAGCATATCGTATAACTATCGTTTTTAGTATATAGACCGAATATCCGGCCGGATATCCGGTGAAATCCGTTTCGGATATCCGTATCCGGTAGACATGGTACCCCGGATATCCGAAATCCGGTATCCGGCAAAACTCACATCCGTTCCATCCCTAGTTTCAATGTTGCGCCGACTTTTCCTCCCTTAAAAATTCGTTAATCAATATTGGAATGACTTATTTTTTTAACATTTGCCCTTTTAACATTTGCCCTTTTAACATTTGCACCAAATATCAGAAATATGACTACATTGGAAGAGGAACATTCGGATATCCCTCGTTTGGAACATTTAACCCCTTTTCGACCCCTTAAAGTTGGTTAATCGAGAACAGAATAGCTTACTTTTTCTATGTTTAATCTTTTTTGACATTTGTACCAAATTTCCGAGTTGTGACCATATGGGAAGTGGTACATTCGAATATTCCTCGTTTGGAACGTTTAATCCCTTTTCCACCCCTTGATCCACCCGAGATCGGAATAGCTTACTTTTTCTGCGTTTGTCTTTATTGATATTCACACCAGTTTTCAGAGTTGTGAAAATATGAGAAGTAGGACATTCGAATATATCACTCGTTTGGAACGTTTAACCCATTTTTGACCTCTTAAAGTGGGTTAATCGAGATCGGAATAGCTTACTTTTTCTATGTTTGCCATTGTTGACATTTGTACCAATTTTTAGAGTTGTGACCATATGGGAAGTGGTACATTCAAATATCCCTCGTTTGGAACGTTTAACCCCTTTTAGACCCCTTAGAGTGGGTTAATAGAGATCGGAATAGCTTACTTTTTCTATGTTTAACATTGTTGGTGTTTAAGCCAATTTTCAAAATTGTGGCCATGTCGGAAGTGGGACATTCGAATATTCCTCGTTTGTAACGTTTAACCCCTTTTCCACCCCTTAAAGTGGGTTAATCGAGATCGGAATAGCTTACTTTTTCTTCGTTTGTCTTTATTGATATTCGCACCAATTTTTAGAGTTGTGACCAAATGGGAAGTAGGATATTCGAATGTCCCTCGTTTGGAGCGTTTAACCCCTTTTCGAGCCCTTAAAGCGGGCTAATCGAGATCGGAATAGCTTACTTTTTCTATGTTTACTATTGTTAATATTTGTACCAATTTTTAGAGTTGTGACCAAATGGGAAGTAGGATATTCGAATGTCCCTCGTTTTTAAAATTTAACCCCTTTTCGACCCCTTAAAGTGGGTTAATCGAGATCGGAATAGCTTACTTTTTCTATTTTTACCATTGTTGATATTTGTGCCGATTTTCAGAGTTGTGACTATGTGGGAAGTGGGAGAATTAGTGATGAGTGAGTGAGTGATGAGTGAGTAAGGGCTTTGCCTTATATATAGAGAGATTTTCAGAGTTGTGACTATGTGGGAAGTGGGAGAATTAGTGATGAGTGAGGGCTTTGCCTTATATATATAGAGATAAGTGGTACTTTTCTTTTTGTGGAAAAAGCACATATGCATTTTTTATCGCATAATTCTTCACAATCACGAAAGTACAGCAGTTTACAGAAACATAAAATCGGCCTGGGGATTTTTTATCTATACCGGCCCAAATTTTCAATTCAATCATTCATGAAATTTTTAATTATTATTGTTTATTATAAAATAGTTCCAATAATTATTTTAATAATTAATCTGTTTTTTAATTAATATATTTTAATAATTAAATATTTTAAATAATTAATATATTTTAATAATTAAATGTTTTAAACAATTAATATATTTTATTATTTATGTACTTATATTTAATAATCAATTTCAATAACTAAATAGTTTTATTTATTCCTCAATTTTAATAATTGAATTGTTTCAATAATGACTTTTCAAACATTCAATTATTAAAATCGATCGAATTTTCTCTGACTTTACTATTTATACCTTCTTTAAATGAACTTGACTTTCATAAACCATTGATATATATTTCATTAAAATTTATAAAATAATACATAAATTTTTGTGCATCTATTTTTTAAATACAACATAATCTATAAAATTAAAGTAATGTTATATATTAAATAAATTTTTAATATGAATGTTATATCTCTGAAACTAAAGTAATAGTTCATTAATAGTAAATAGATCTGGTGGGAGTGATTAGAATTTGAATGCATTGAGCTTTTTAAAAAACTTTTAGAAAGGCAACCAATTATATTGAGAAAAAAAAATTAAATTAAAAAACTTAAAAAAAGATATAGAAACTTCTGTACCTGCCCGGCCCATTTTTTACAGACACTGACCAGCCCGGTGATTGTAACGGACAACCCTATGACCAGTACACCCCTTCGAAAGTAAGAAGGTAAGTTAACTCCATTACGTTATTTGAAGCAGTGTTTTTATTATCTTATGTGACATGGCTTAATGGAAATGTTTACAAGATTATACATTTGCTTTAAGATCAAAACACGGTTGTTGTAAAGTATCCTCATGTGAGACGATGCCACCCTGGCCACAAACGGAGCGTTCCAATTCCAATGACGTCACAATTCCATTCGGACCGGCTTAAAAACAGGGGGTCTCACACGATCACTCCATTTTCAACCCTTCTCGTCAATCTTGGAAGGTTGAAGTGCACGGCCAAAGCCGTTAGCTATAGTTGCGTTTCTTTCAAATAAAGCAGCTTTTTGTCCAAGAAATTTGATTAGTTAATATTTCGAAAAAAATAATACAAATATTTTTAAATTAAATGTAGTACATTTTTTGAATTCTATCATTAGTAGAATTTGAAATATTCAAGTTATTGTTACACGACAACTGTATCTCGACCACGCTATTTTGAAACTTTGAAGCTGTTTTTCTCGAAAATATTTTATGGTCCCTTTTTTTAAAAAAAAAAAAAATTAATATAACTTATAAACTACCTTTTATAAATTTATGAAACTTACCACAATTATTTCTTATATAAAAATTTTTTTTTTAGTTTGTCTTCGGGAATTGTATACATTAATTAAAAAAAAAAAAAAAATAGAAATTTTAGAGCTAAGCATACTATGGGTATATACAGTTTTTTTTTTTTTTTTTTTTTAAATTTCTAAATACTTTATTGGAAAATCGTGAAAACCATTTATAAAAGGATTTATAAGTAATTTAACGTTGTTTACGCCGCATCATGGTTGTATTTCTTATAATTATCGTTTGCTTTAATTTTCATTGTCGAAATTACAAACATTTATTCTTTACAAGTGGCATTTAATTAAGTTTTTTTAGTGTTCTATTTTTGCTGTTTTGGTTGACATGGTGAGTTAAAAGTCGTTCTAAAAACCTTATCCTCCCGATATAGAAGAATTATAATAAACTTATAACAGAAGAAAACTGAGTGTTGCTTTTTAGAAGTGTAATTGAGATTAAGAGCTAGTGATGGTCCGTCTGATGTGAATTAACATATTGGTCCGGTCGTTTCGGAGGTTCGTTGCGATAAATGGATATTGTTCAATTTGGAATACGTGTCTACCTAGAATTGTGTTGTGAAGGTTAGTGGTTGATTATTTGTGTTGCTGTGTTTTGTGATTAATAGTTGTGTGGATATTATTATATTATTGTGAGTTTAATGTAATTCTTTATCTACGTATTTTGTGTTGTGGAAATATTCGTGTTCTGGTTGGGAATGGCATACGATTTGCCGTTGATTATTTTCGTTGTTTCAAAATTACTCTTTGGCTTCGATTATTTTCGTTTTTTCAATATTGAGTTGCATAAGTAGAATTTGTAATTAAATTGTATATAAGTTGTTTTGTGAGTAGTTTCCATTATGTCGTTGAGTATTAAATTAAGAAAAAATGAACTGCGGCTGGTTGCAGAAGAGTTGGGGTTAACAGTTCTAGAAAATGTTAAGGTTATAGGACTAAGGGATTGAGGATAGTAATATATTCAAGACGAAACGTGAGATAGTGCAGGGGATAATTGATAAAGTGGTGGAAAAATTAGAAATCGAGAAGCGTGAAAGAGCGGAGAAATTAGAAATTGATAAGCATGAAAGGGATGCCAAATTAGAGTTAGAAATAGAACTAGCAACAAAAGTATATGAAAAATGAATATTGATGTCTGTTGAATGTTTCCAACATTGTAACGGGGGGAGAATGTTTACGCTGCGTCATGGTTGTAATTTTAATAATTATCGTTTGCTTTAATTTTCATTGTCGAAACAAACGTTTATTCCTTACAAGTGGCATTTAATTAAGAGTTTTCCGTGTTCTATTTTTTCTGTTCTGGTTGACATGGTGATAGTCCAAGCGGCGACTGCAATTTTTGGACCCCATCGAACATCATTCTGAATTTTTTCTAAAAATTGGAGAAACGTGAGTAGATTATTAATCCATTGGTTTGCCGTGGCAAAAATGGCCGAAACTGATCAAAAATCGACTTGGAATGAGTTTAACTAAAATCCGATTGCCAAATATGTCATAACTTGCCAAAAAGAGAACAAACTTTTTCGTTTGGCAAACCGCTGCATTTTGATTTTCACTGAGAAAAAGCGCAAACGATTTCTGATCCCTGGCTCGGAAAACTTGTGTCTTTTCAAAGTAAGCCAAATTGGCTACATCAGTTACGTCATCAGTGACGTAATATTTATTGCCAACTTGGCTCCCTTTTAATAGATGCAAGTAGACCGTCGCCAGATATCTGAATCGTCTGCAACCTTCCTAATTGAAAATTAAAGAGTGAGGGTTACCAAATAAAAAAAATGCTCATTATTTGGCAAGTTATGGCGCATTTGGCAATTGGATTTAGTTCAACTTATTAAAAGTCGATTTTTGACCAATTTCGGCCATTTTTTGCCACGGCAGACCAGTGGATTCGTAATCTACTCACTTTTCTCCAATTTCTATAAAAAATTCGGAATGATGTTCGATGGGGTCCAAAAATTGCAGTCGCCTCTCAGTCTGTGAGTTAAAAGTCGTTCTAAAAACCTTCTCCTCCCGATATAGAAGAATTATAATAAACTTATAACAGAAGAAAACTGAGTGTTGTTTTTTAGAAGTGTAATTGAGATAAATAGCTATTGACTAGTGATGGTTCGTCAGATGTGAATTATGTAAAAATGAAGTGAAAGTATTGGAAAAAAAACTTAAATATATAAAACTTCAGCAAAGACACAATTTTCAAGTTTTTTATTTAAAAAAAAAAATTGTATTTTCAATTTGAAAATATAAAATAATTATTTCAGTTTCAAAGTATTTTAACACAGATTTGCATTAAAAAAAATATTTCATAAAAATGACTAAAAATAAGGATTTTAGATTTTCGTGTTCCGGACGCTGTTTACTACGCAGAAGTAAGAAGTCGAATTAATTATTTCGATCTGAGTTCAAAATTGCTTACATAAGTTGCAATTGCCCATAAAAGTTACCAATACATATAAAGGTTTTTTTTTTTTAAATTTGTTTTTATGTATTCATTTTTTATTTATCTCTCAGCATATCTGTTATTTTCTTACAATAAAGGAGAACATTTTCTTGTACTACTTTGAAGGTGATATTCTTCTTCTTTTCCTGCACTACAACCTATTACAAACCAGAGCCATTCTAATTAGTTTTTGTCATCGGATTCTATCCAGTGCTATAGTTATCTAGTTTGTGCTGCCCAAAATCTTAAGTTTTTTTTTTATATACTTATTTACAAGATGCTATTTATATAATATACTTGGTAATTTTACAGTTGATTTTTCTTATAAATTGTGAATACACTGGTAAAAAATTAAATATAAATTTTTTAAAGTTTTTTTATAATAGGCAAAAAAAAAAAAAACTTTTGTTTTTAATTCATTTGAAATTCTGATATGTATGCAAGGAAACTGGATACTTATTTACGAGATTATTTAGCATATATGGGATTCCATTCAAAACGCAAATGGGCATTTAACCTTTGAAAGTCCTCCTTCCTTCGTGATCAGATAAGTTATAACAAACGTTTCGGAGCAATGCAATCAATTAACAATTGAACCCGAAAGACAATTTCACTACTTCATTAATTAAATAACCCTTTATCTAAATTCGGTAACGCCAAAGTGAAGAGAAGCGTTGACAAATAGCAGCTCTGCTCTCCATTTTTACCCAGTCACATGTTTTGTCTTGTTTTCATTCTCGCTGTACAATTGAAGTAGAAACATACAGCCTAATGTTTATTAGGCTGTATTATTAGTCTGTGGATTCTCACAAGAAGAAAGGTACATGGACACAGAGAATAGAGGCGTTCCATTATTCATAGAACATTCGAAAAAGCGGGTATCGACATTCAAACTGTTATTGAAGGAGAACCATAAGGTCTTTTTCATCAGTCAGATATTTAATAGAGAACAAGATCAAAAGTTACTTTAGGATAATTTCGATATGCGCAGTTGATCTATGCAAATTAAAGAACTATAACTTTTAAATCATTTCATGATTGATTTTATTTTAGCTACTGTTATAAATGTAAAATAGTATGTGTAATAATAAATTCCAATTTATAGTTAAATATTGAATGTATTCTAATTTATATACATAAGTTTTATTCCATTAGATTGTTTTTTCGCTGCCTAGGGAAACGAGGGCTTTCGCTTGAATTTGAGCAATTACATTTCAATTGAATTGAGCAATTTAATCATTTCTAATGGTTTTACTACTGAATTATTAATACATGACCTGCTTGATAAATTACTTTTTGGCTATTTTGAAAAATTGGAACATTTTACACAAACAGTAATATTCCTATATCCAATTTATTAGTTATAATATAATATATTTATTATTTACAAAAAAACAAAAACAAAAAAAAAACATGGTTCATAATTAAAAAATGTATAAGGTAATTTTCCTTGCGGTTTTTATTTTGAAACTGTATCTTAATATGAAAGTTATAATATTTTACCTTCTCCTTTCCCTTCAACAAAAACCCCATTGTATTAGTTCACAAAATAATTATTAAACCTAAAGTATTGCATCATTGGTGTATGAAAAGACGTTAACCAAAACAAAGAAAATTCTGGGTAGGTATGTTATTTTGTTCATATAATGTACTTTTTGCTGAAATATCACTATTGTTAAAAATAAATTAATTTATTACGCATTATAATGAATAATATTTTATTTGAAACGTTCCTATGTTTATATTTGAATCAATAAAATATGCAATAAAATAAGCAATTCGAAAATAAAAAATGAAGTTCACTAAATAAAATAAAAAAAAAAGCTAATATTATGGGTAAAAGGTAAACATTTGTTCTATATTTATTCCTAATCTAATCAATAGTTAGTCACACCATACAGGGAAATGTCATTACATAAATTAAGTACACGGGATATGAATAGAGTCTTCAAGAGGGATTTACAAAATGTTGCTGGTTTCTCCTGGAGTGGAGCAGCCAGACTACAAATTTATATTGTATCCAGACAGGTTCCTAGGATATGATTGATACTCTGAAAATGAAAGTCAAGAACACGAAACTTTTTTCTATAGAGAAAATAATCTTACCTGCTCTATATACACAAATTTGTGTAATGTATTGTGACGCAGTTGATGAAACCTATGGATATCAATAAACCACTAGGTCTCACTTGCGTGAAAAAATTTCCAGTCGGAGAGAGGCAAAAATTAAAAAGAAGGAATGTTTGTAGGTTTTCAGATTCGAGATATTGTCAAAGATCCAAAATTTTAAAGCATATTGTTCTATGATGAAAAACAAGTATGGGATATGAAGTCTGTTAAGTTTGTAATAACTTCCTTGGGGACGTCAGATCTGAATAATACGATCTTATTCAGGATATGCCAGCTTTGTATCAGAAATGTTAATGTCGAATGTCCTTAAAGGTACATCTCCTAGATTTCCACTTGAATTTCTTTCCTGTTTCATATGGAAAATTCATTGACGAGCATGATGAACACTTCCATTAAGATATGTCAATGATTGAACGACGTTATTAGGGAATGCAATCTGCATCTATGTTTGCACAGCAAGCAAACTCGTTAATCATAGTTTTGTAAGACTGTACTTTATGTTGTCATTTTTACTTCTTTATAAATCAGGTGGCAAACAAGATTTACAATGCATTCAATAATATGTATTTTATTTCTATCATACAAAGTAATACCTCAACATAACAAAAAACTAAAGTCAATTATCCTTTTTTATTGCCTTATTCATGTTTAGCACGTTAAATTCATAAATATTTGTCACTTTCATACAGATACAATTTCATGGTTGTCGTGTTATTAATTTATAAAATTTGTGTTTGATAAATTTTTTTTGATTTTGCTAGGTTAGCACCATTGTTTAAATTCGTTTTTAGGTTCGTGTCTTATGCAGTTATCACTTACTGAAATTGCTAAAATTTCAGCAAAACTGAATTCAATCGATTTTTTTTATCATCCTTGCTATAAATTTGAACAAAGCATTTTAAAAAAATCAAAAAATGGAATTTCGGAAAAAATAAATCATAAATTAAAAGGTTTAAAAGTATCAAATTTTAATAAACTTTTGCTCGTGTTTTTTATTTACTTTCTTTCTCTGCAACTAGTGTTTAAGAGCAAGATTCTGAGAGATTAGCCACTTAACATTATTCACACCATCTCCGATTTCCCCCCAAAAATTACCAGTTGCTACTACCCTTATTAGATGATAAAATTTGAAATTATTTGTTCCGTAGCTGTACCGTTCAAATTCTATGACCTGTCAAAGATCACCTTTAAAAATAAAAAATTGGTGTTTTTGTGACACAAGAAAACCATTTTTATCTGTATAAAACTTCGCAAGCAACTTGCCGCCTACATTTCTTCTGTTATGGAATGTACTAGAATAGATCTTTATGCAACATATAAAAAGTTCATTGCAAGTCAATTGTGCAAGGTCATTCAAGGTCATGAAATGTACAGGTTTTCAAGTATTTACCATTTTCAAGCATGAATTATATCTTGCACGTTTGATTTTCTATTGCAAACAAGGTGTCATTGGATAGAGCTATATTAGTACTATTTATTAATACATAAAACACTGAGGTAAGTTGAACACCTTGGAAGTTATTTGGCGCTAAAATCGAAAAATCTCCGAATTTGACACAAATTTGAGCTCATATATCTTGCTACGAGAACGATATATTGACACAACGCTGAGACTATTCAAACACTCTTTTATTATACTTAAAGATAAACTTTATTACATATTGATGCATTACTGTTTTCATTCATGTTTTCAAAATTTAATCGGTTTTCACTTCACTCTTTCTCATGTTTATAACAATTGCTTGTAGTGTGTCTTTTAAGCTAGGAACTTTTACTGGATCGGCTCCAGAAAGTTGCAAAGGACCAAAGAAAACTGAGTTTCGGATCACGCAATGGCCACTTAAACTCATCAGCTTCTCTCTGATGGAGAGATCTCATTTTAAGCACGTCATCCCCACATTCTTCTAGTAGTTTACCAATGTAAATCCGTTGATTATACAGGACAACGTAAAAAGAATGGGGCCAAATTTCATATCCGCAGTCCTTATCAGCAATTAGCTTTATCTCTTTTATGATATTCTCCATTTGGTGGGGGACTGTAATTTGGATTTCAACTGCGAATTCATCGTGCAATCAGTTCAAGTCAAACCAAACCCTAAAAACGAAGAAAATATCACTCAGCCATAAATTTATAACTCTGATGTTCTACCCAGAAGAAAATTGCTCATCAATGTTTGAAACTGCAGAGGATTTGTCCCTACATATTGCTATAGAAGAACATCAAATTTCTAAAATAATCACTAGTCAAGACAAAACCAGAAGGGCATTTGTAAAAAGAATGGAAGCAGTGACAGGACAGACCAATTATGAAATTACTGCATCTTTTGAAGAACCCACTACAGAGAATAAAAATTACATCTATTCAAGTCCTGTGCTCAAAGAAGGATATGCACTGAAACACAAAAGGAAAATTACACTTTTGAAACAAAATCAAAAACAGTTTAGAATGCTTCAACAAAGAAAATAAAACAGGAAGTAAATTAACACCCCAAATTATTGTAAATATGATGAAAAATCTTGCAGTTGATGGAAAGAAGAAATTTTGTTCAAATGAATATTTGACACGGGAATATTTGCTACATCACATTCCCACAGCATGAAAGGTACGACTGAAATATGCAGTGTTATTGGAAATAAAGTCATTGAACAAGAAGACTAACTTTATCTTGGTATCATTGTAGACAATCAGGTATGTTAGATGACTTGAATAGATGTAATTTCTATTCTCTGTAGTGGTGTTCTTCAAAATCTGCAGTAATTTTATAACTGGTCTTTTTTGTCCTTGCCATTCTTTTTGCAAATGCACTCCTGGATTTATCTTGACCTGTGATTGTTTTAGGAATTTGGTGTTCCCCTCTAGTTCTAGCAATATGTAGGGACGAATCCTCTGCAGTTTCAAACGTTGATGTGCAATTTTCTTCCGGGCAAAACATCAGAGTCATACATTTTCGGGTAAGTGATATTATCTTCGTCTTTAGGGTTTGGTCTAACTTGTGCCTGGACTGATAGCATGGTGATTTCACAGTTGAAATCGAAATTACTGTCCCCCAACAAATGAAGAATATCATAAAAGAGGTAAAGCTAATTGCTGATTAGGACTGCGGATATGAAATTGAGCCCCAGTCTTTATATGCAGTCCTGTAAGATAAAACGGTTTACATTGGTAAACTGCTAGAAGATTGTGAGGATGATTTGTTTCAAATGAAATTTCTTCACCAAAGTGGAGCTGATGAGTTTAAGTGGCCATTGCGTGATGTTATCGACACAGTGTACCAAAGTTCGGTTTTTCCCCCCGTCCTTTGCAACTTTCTAGAGTCAATCCAGTCACACTTCCTATCTTAAAAGACATACTACAAGCAATTGTTATAAGCACAATGAAGAGTGAAGTGAAATCCGATTAATTTTGGAAATTATGAATGAAAACAGTAATGCATCAATATGTAAGGATGGGGTGCAACAAAAAAATTCATTTATTTTTTTCTCTTCAACTTGCCTCAATAAACGTTAATTTTTCATTAAGTATAATAAAATAGTGTTTAAATAATCTCAGCGTTGTGTCAATATATTGTTCCCGCAGTAAGATATACGAGTTCAAATTTGTGTCAAATTCGGAGATTTTTCGATTTTTTAACCAAATAACTTCCAAGGTGTTCAACTTGCCTGGATGTTTTATGTATTAATAAATAGTACTAATATAGCTATATAAAATGACACCTCATTTGCAATAGAAAATTAAACGCGCAAGATATAATTCAGGCTTGAAAATGGTAAAAAACATGAAAACCTGGACATTTCATGACCTTGAATGTTCTTGCGCAATTGACTTTCCATGAACTTTTTACATGTTTCATAAAGATCTATTCTAGAACATTCTATTGCAGAAGAAATGCAGGTGGCAAGTTGCTTGTGAAGTTTTATACGAATAAAAATAGTTTTCATGTGTCACAAAAACACCATTTTTTTTTCATTTTTAAAGGTGATCTTTGACAGGTCATAGAATTTGACCGGTGTAACTACGGAACCAATAATTTCAGATTTTATCATCTAATAAGGGTAGTAGCAACTGGTATTTTTTTGGGGGAAAATTAGAGATGGTGTGAATCAGCGGTGGTTCAACTTCTCAGAATCTTGCTCTTAATTATTAAAATCCTAAATATTTAAAAAGATGAGAGAAGAACGTTGAAAAATAAGAAAAAAATAAATAGTTTAAAATTTTCTCGAATAAAAAAAAAGCTTTTTTTTATCATCCTAGTAAAATAGGTAACCAACATCTATTTTTAAATCCGTTATATTAACTTCGATTTTGTGTGTATAAGGGTGGTTAGTTGATTGAATATGTATGTCGATGGTGGGCAAATCTGCGGAGGCCTTATTAACCCCCCACTCTGTCATCCAATCGGTCCGAAACTTGGCAGATAGATTAGATGTCGATGACAAATCATTTTATTATTTTTGGGGGACTGTTACTGTCACTAAAAGGTCACTTTTAAGGAATACTAATAAACCAACTTGACGTATCCAATCGCGTTGAAATGGCATTTAAACGATCATTGAAGAAACTCTTTCCTGTTGCCAAAATTGTTTTAATAAATAAATAATATAATTGTTTTAATCGGAATAAATAAATAATAAAATTGTTTTTATCCGAATAAATAAATAATAAAATTGTTTTAATCCGAATAAATAAATAATAAAATTGTTTTAGTCAGAATAAATAAATAATAAAATTGTTTTAATCAGAATAAATGAAAGATATTGGAATGTGAATGCACAAATTCGTACTAATTTTTAATGGAAATTTTTTGAAACTTAGTTTGCCGCATATTTCACTGATAAAGATGTTTTTAATATTTAAAATTAGATGCAAACACCAAGCACCAAGCACCTATTAGTTAGCATCAGCAGACTGTTAAATACTATACTAAACTCCAACTTAACTTGACATCACTAGACGATAGATCTTCACCGGGCTCATAGGTAATTAAATCCATTTTAGCGGAGTGAAGATATAATTCTCGCCAAACCTTATAGCCTTTTGTTCTCTACAGGGTTGTGGTTTGGCGAGTATTATGCTTTCACACCGCCAAAATGGATTAAATGCCTATGAGCACTATGACGATCTACTGTCTAGTGATGTCAAGTTAAGTTCAAGTTTAGTATAGTTATCGCGCTGTTGGCAGTCAACATGTTAAAATGTTGATCTGATTAGTTAAAAAAGTAAACATCATACAGGTATAGGATAAATTAATAGGAACACCCATTTCAAAATGTGTCATACTTCGACCATTCAATACAGCTTCGCCATGTGTCGCAACAGTCTGCCACCTAGTGGCGGCGAAAGGAAAGGTATCAGTTGAGCATTTGCCAGTGTGAGAGTTGTATGAGAAAATTCTGTTCCCAACAAAACGCCATTATTTCCGACCTGTCTGACGGGCAAAGATGCATTATTATTGGAGCTCGCCACGCTGGAGCGTTCGTGTTTAGAACAGCCAATCTTATGGGTTTTTCAAGTTCCACTGTTTCAAGGGATATGACAGCCTACACAAAACTGGGAAAGGTGTCCCATGCAAAGCAGACCAGTGGGTGAAAGTCAAAGTTGACTGACCGGGATAGACGAGTGTTGAAGAGGATTGTCGCCCGAAAACGAAAGACTACTCTGCCGGGGATAGTCTCCGTATCCACCAAAACTATTCAACAAGAGCTGCCTGCTTCGAAAATTCATGGCAGAGTAGCCATCCCAAAGCCGTTAGTGTCGCTGCAGAATGCTATGAAGCGACGACAGTGGTGCCTAGACCACTAAAACTGGATATAACTTCAATGAGAACAGGTAATCTACTCTGAAAGGTCATCACTTGCATTATTTCAGTCCACCGGACTTTTGTTCGTCTGGCGAACACCGGCAGAGGCATTTCATGTTAATTTTCTGGTTCCTACCGTGAAGCATGGCTGGGGCTCTGTGATGGAGTGGGGAGCGATATCTTGGGGCAGCAAGGAGCTACTCGTTGTTCTGAGGAGAACTGTCACAGACGAGCATTATCGCAGTATACTCAAAAATCATTTTCAACCTATGCTTCAGACTCTGTTTCCTGAAGAACGTCCTCTATTCCAAGATGGCAACGCCCTTGTGCACACGTCTCAGTGTGTTCAAACATGGTTAGATAAGTATAATGATGAAATTGAACGTTTCACGTGGTGTCCTCTGTCTTATGATCTCATCATTGAGCCTTTGTTGGGTTTTTTAGAAAACAAAGTCTGTGCTCTATTTCCTCCTCCACGCATACTATTTGAACGCTGACCGCTCTGCAGGTAAAATAGCTGCGGAATGGCATTTTTAACGAATAGCTAAAAAAAAGGCCAAGATTCTATCTGTCACACCAACACGATGCCCAGCCATCTAGACCAACTTCAGATTCCATTTTTTCATCCCTAAACATCACTGGTTGCCATTTTGGTCCATATGACATATGATTTCGAGACCACAACATCCTTTTTGTGACTTATATTGTGGCCCCAGAGCTGGTATCTTTTTCATTTTGCCATAAATCATTGTTCCTGTTTCTAAAATTCGTCTACAAATCGTTTACTTTAATACTGAAAGTCCTAATGACCTTTGAAATTCATGAACAGTAATTTGTTTGGTACTCGACAGTCTTTGGATCTGATGATTATCTGGTTTATTCGTCACACGCTGCCTGTCAGATCTGGGTTTTTCTTTGTATTTGCATCCATTAGATAAAACTCGATAAATAGAAGTCTTTCATCAATTAATAATAGTTGAAATTTACTAAAAGAGCACTTTCAGCTTTCAGCTGTTAAATTTTCATAAGATCTTCCATTTGAATTTTTTTTAGCTCGTGGCATCTCGAATACGAAGTGTTATTGTTTGCAAAACTTAAATATTCAAAGTCTGCGACGTCATCTCTTTTAAATTTGCATACATAGACAAAAATTCACGGAAACTCGTGATAGTGTGCATACTTTTGCAACAACCACACATCCGTTTTTGACCCAAAAAAAATTCGTATGATAGCAAATAAAATATCTTTGTTTTGGTTATAGTATTTTAAAAGAGTTTAATATATTTGAGTATTTTGTTACCACGATTCTTAATTTTAAAGCTGAATGACTTCAACGTCTAAACTTTTGCATCGCTATCCCACGTCGGATACAAGCTGTAATTCAGACCAATGGTGGCCCAACTCCCTACTAATAAAAATTTTGGCATCCTTTCACAGGAGTTCCTATTATTTTGTCCTATACCTAAATATTTTTTAGTAAAAATCCTTTGTTCACAAGTCTATCCCATAAGAATGCTAAACATGTTCACTGTCAAGCCTATTATTCAAGTGACTGCCAATCAAGAGTTATATCATGGTTGGTTATCAACACTTTAAAATGTTAGCCTGTTTAGTAAAATAAGGAAACAACATATAGTTTTGGAGTTACAATTGAACCACCTTTAATCACAAGTCGACTCAATAAAAATGCTTAGCACATCGATTGCCAAGCATATTATTACAACAAACTCAGAGAGAGTTCGGGATTGGCAATCCAACCCCGAGATAACTCGGGATTAGCAATCAACTAACGTTAAAATATTAATCTGTTCCCTTGGAACAGCCTAGAAGTATAAAACTATTCCTTTTAGGTTAGCATGGGGGCTAAGAACAAAAGCTCTGTGTTAAAGAAGCTGCTTAAGGCAGGTGTCATCGTAATATGCTTGACAGGGTTTCTGCTTCAGACATTAGAGTTCCTATTGCTCTATTGGACATATCCCACGGTGGTCGACATACAAGTGTCAGTGCCCTCGGAGATAGAAATACCGGGGATCAGTATATGCAGCCACAACGGGTGAGTTATGTTTCACTGTTGGACTGAGTTATATAGGGACTAAAGAATTAACTTACCTTTTTGAGTAAAAAGTGTATGTGTTTAATTTACGTTATTTAGTGTACTATATTGATAAAAATTGTATTTATTTTTGCATGTGGTTGAATTCTATAAATTTTGTCATCTCGGATTTGTAGCAACTGCCCAACAGATGGCGTTGCACGTTCTCACCAGTAAGTTTCCAATAAATTTAATACTATAAAAGCCGTGTAACCTAACTTTTCCTGGAGGATCCCTTTGGCCGACCTGGGCTTACGAAAAGGCTACAGATTTTCATTGTATTATTCCATTAGGATTCTGTGAGCTTTATCAATTTCGTTAACTTTGAATTGCATTGTATGATTCTTTGTCAAACGCTGAGTGAACTTTGTGTTTTGTATTGTATTATTCTGGTATGATTATGAAGCTTTATAATTTTTGTACTCTGAATTGTATTTGGCATGATTATGTTAACTTAGTAAACTTAATTTTATATGTTTTGTCGATTATGTAATCTGTAATTTCTATTAAGTATCATGCAAATTCTCTATTTTCTGTTATGTTATTCTTCAAATTTGGTATTTAATTTTTGTCTGGGCCCACCCTGTTGAAGCTAGAACTTATTGTTATTCTTCAAGTTTGTATTTGTATCATTGAAGGAAAAAAACGCATCTAAAAATTATAAATTACTGGACTACTTTGATACGAATTTTTGAACTAATAATAACAATTTTGGAAAATATGAGCAGAAGGCACAAGAAATATTTGCCATGGCAACATTTTTGTTCTTAAATTATTGGGATAAAGCTGCTTGAGAGTGTCTCATTTACTAATTTTTATATCAAAAATTTATCTCTCAAGAGAATTGTAAATAGTTTATTTACCCTCATTAAATACTCATAATAAAACTCATTACAAACCCTTATTTTCAGTTCAGAAATTTAAATATTGACAAAATATTAAACTTACAAGTTTGTTGTTGTTGGTGTATAATAAATATATTCTTTGATGGTTAAGATCAAAGTTTCTCCACATGCCAATTGATTATATTTTCCTTCGATTTTCAGGATCCGTCCTGTCTCTATCTGCCAGTTGGGGGGAATCTGCACTCAGACCACTAAGCTAAAATTCATGAACACAAGCAAATTATTACCAGGAAAAGGTTCGCAAGGGGCTCCACCATCGGATTTTCGAGTTAAGTTTCAATAATCTTTCTTGCAAGATTACTGTTTTATATATAGGATCATCGGAAAGAAATCTCTAAGTTTGAAATGACATAACTGTAAAACAGTTAGAAAGAAGTGACATGTGGTGTGTTGAACCTTCACCGAAATTGAGGTTTTGGCGATATACTTCTTGATAATCCTTATATTATCCTTTATTATAAGTGAAATAGTGAAATAGAGGAGAGAAGAAAAAACGATGGTCGATGAGATATATTCATGGAAAGAGAACTCTGTTGTTGAAGGCATTCATTTTTCTACTTTTAACGACATTAAAGCATTTTTACGAGAATTTCGGAGGTGGGGATGTTTAGAACACCTTAAGAGGTATTACCACAGCGATTTTGAAAAAAAAAAAAATCATTAGAGCCGTTTTTTAACAATTACTGAAAAACATGATTTTTCAATGGCAGCTACTTTATGCGCATACGCAATTTTGACGAAAACCGTAATGGTAGGTCCCAGGGCCATCACTAACCTGCACACCAAATTTGAGCATTGTAGGTCATTTTTTTCGAGAATTATGCTGACCACATACACACAGACAGACATTTTTTTTTTTTTTTAAATCAGGATGTTCCAAAACGTAGTGAAATGCAAAAAAAAAAAATCGATTTTTATTTTACCGAATGCTATACTTTCATTACCCTATGTATATACATATGGGCAATTGAAAGTAAAAAAGGATCTCCCCATGATCGCTTTACTAGACAGTACAGTCCAAACGGTCACTTTTCAAACTGTAATGATTTTGCGAGACACACAACCGGGTATTCAGTACCCTATAATCACCAGTTTTGTATATTGAGAAATCTATCCAAATGAAAATGGATTTCATTGGTTGGACATATGTAGCCATCATCAAATTTACTCTCAACTATCAATTTTGAAAAAGGTTGTATTTGAAATTCCGTACCTGTCCATCCAACGTAAAACTTGTCTCTTATTTTTTGTTTCTTACTGTTTTCGAAGGTAGAGATTTTTTTTCTTTTTCTGAATGGGTATGTCGATGCCGCCAGAAGGGGTTTACTTGTAATCCCAAATTTTGTCTTCATTTAAATAAAAATGAACCATTGTACATCAGGCATAATTTATTTATACACTGGTGTCCAAAAGTTAAACATAATTGATAATTATATGAATAAAAAAGGAACTGTACATCAGAATGGCGAAAAACGTGATATGCGAGTGTAAAATGGTTATAAAATAAGGAAGCAAATCAAAAGAACGATAATAATTAATTTTATTATCCAAAGTAGCAATTTGAAAGAAACTGAGAATAGCAAGGGTTCACACTTTAAAGAAAAAATGAAAGAAAACATTAAATGAAATACTGATGCTGCAGTTTAATAAGGCGTGTGGTCACCTCTGACAGCTAGGCACACTGTGCAGCGACATACCATATACTTGCTATGAGATGATGAATGAGTTGTGGGCTTAAATGGTTCCAAGCTTCTTGGAGAGTTCTCTTCAGTTCTGTAACGGAGCTTGGTGGGTGCGAAAGGGCTGCAATTTGTCTCCCAAGCATATCCCATACATGCTCTATAGGATTTAAATCAGGGGAGTTGGCAGGCCACGACATGCGCTGGATGTTTTCCGTTTCAAGGTAGTCATCAACCAGCACCGCTCATTGACATGGCGCATTATCATCCATGAATATGAAGTTAGGACCGACAGCACCTCGAAACAAGCGAACATAAGGCTCAAGAACTTCGTCTCTGTATCTTTGACCAGTCACAGACCCCGTGTCAAAGAAATGGAGGTCTGGGCGGCCTTCCATCATGATGCCTGCACATACCATTACTCCCCTTGATGGAAAATGATGTCTTTCCGATATGTTTCTTGGTTCAAAACGTGTTCCACGTTCTCTCCATATCGTTACCCGACGAGAATCACTACTCAGACTAAACCGGTACTCGTCACTGAACATCACATTGGCCCACTCTCCCACACTCCAATGTTGATGTTTCAAACTCCAGTTCAAACGAGCGCGTTTCTGAGCAGACGTGAGGGGAATGCAAACTGCATCTTCCTTTCGCAAACATGTCCAATTGGCGTCTTTGTACCATCATTCACCTTGTTTGATGGTTAACAACGCTCTTTCGCACAGCAGTTGCCCAAAAATTGTCTGAACTGCCTATGCTGCGTGAATCGGTTTCTCTGCGTTCCGACATGCGTAGTCGACTGAAAAGTTTTTCATAAACCCAGTGTTTCTTCTTCACCCAATTAATATCCGCAAGAAATTTGGAATAATTTTACGAATATTTACTCCATGTTTTTCGCATTTTACAATTTGTGCTTAACTTTTGGACACCAGTGTAATTACTTATTTGAACGTGAAATTTATGTAAAACTATTAATAATCCATTGAGAAGTTTAATTAATATTTAAAAGAAACAAAAGTTTGAACAAGAAATTCAATCTACTTGCCCCCCCCCCCCTCTGCAAATTAAACCTTCCCGTTGACTATGAAATATCTCGATTCAACTGAATGTCTTTTATAATCCGGCTGGATGGGAATATTTCAAATCTTGGTTGCAAATATCGATTTGGAATTTGAACTTAGATATTGGGTAGCATAATTTTTTGCCAAGTTTATCTGCAAACTCATAAACTTAGAGAGAATTCAATCATGAAATCGCTTCGAAATAGGTTTTCGTTAGTATTTATCGTGAGCGTTGAGATAAAGACATTTAAGACGTTAAATGTAGCCAAGTTGTATAGACTGGATATTTATCATGCTATACCACAGTAGATGTGTATCTTAAAGAGTCACTTTTGTGTCAATAACTTGCAGTATCCATCTGTTTTTGTTTCAGGAAGTAAGTTATGAAAAGTTTTTTGAGAAGAATGAGCTCAACAGCTCAGCACTGGATCTCTTGAGAGTACCCTTAGATGAATTTTTCCAGTGTAAAATAGTGAGGGAAAGCAGCGTAATAGAATGCAAGTGAGTTGCCGCTTCTTTACCTATCAATACAACTTGTTATAAGCAATCTATTATTTTAAATGCACCTTTTTTGTAAGTCTACTGACTATAGACCACTAGTATATAAATTCCAGAAATGTACAAGAACATTTAAATAGTGAGCATTTAAAATTGGATATTTATATTTATTAGTCACCTACGTGACCAAATGGCAGCTTCTCAAAAAAGGAGGGTTTCAGCCGTAAAAATTTTGTTGTGATGTCACTGTTATCCATTGTTATCTAAAGTTTCCTGTTGGCGACACTTTTGGTTTTGTCGAAATTGTTAACACCTAATAAATTAATAATACGTAAGAACCGAATATTATTAAAAAAACTAATAGACTGAGAGGCGATTGCAATTTTTGGACACCATCGAACATCATTCTGAATTTTTTATAGAAATTAGAGAAAAGTGAGTAGATTACGAATCCCCTGGTCTGCCGTGGCAAAAATGGCCGAAACTGTTCAAAAATTGACTTTTAATAAGTTGAACTAAATCCAATTGCCAAATGCGCCATAACTTGCCAAATAATGAGCATTTTTTTATTTGGTAACCTTCACTCGTTTATTTTCAATTAAGAAGGTTGCAGACGATTCTGATATCTGGCGACGGTCTACTTGCATCTATTAAAAGGGAGCCAAGTTGGCAATAAACATTACGTCACTGATGACGTAACTAATGTCACCAATTTGACTTACTTTTAAAAGATACAAATTTTCCGAGCCAGAGATCAGAAATCGTTTACGCTTTCTCTCATTAAAATCAAAATGCAATGGGTTGCCAAACGAAAAAGTTTGTTCTCTTTTTGGCAAGTTATAACATATTTGGCAATCGGATTTTAGTTCAACTCATTCCAAGTCGATTTTTGATCAGTTTCTGCCATTTTTGCCTCGGCAGACTAGTGGATTCGTAATCTACTCACTTTTCTCCATTTTCTATAAAAAATTCAGAATGATGTTCGATGGGGTCCAAAAATTGCAGTCGCCGCTCGGACTATAAGTAAATTGAACACTATATTTGAAAACTTCAATAGGAATGCCTATTTTTATGTTTTTCTTCGATTTGGAATACTTCGTTTACCCTAAATTCTAAATTTTAGTTCATTACGATGAGAAACACATAACTTATGAGTGAAAATGTTTTGGCCAATCTTTAGAGCAAATCTCTTTAAAGCGGAGAAGAATCGAATGTTTGCGTACTTCAAGACGTAATCTTTTACACGGTCTCTTAAGATGAGCTTTTTTACTTTTTTGCTAAAATATTGAGAACCAAAAGTCAAAATGGAATGAAACAAATTCTGGAGAAATTTTCAATCATGGTAAATGTAATGAAAGCAAAACATTTGCATGTCTCTGTTTGAAAAAAATTTAAAACTTATTAATAATTAATTATTAAAACACAGTTTGATGCAAATGATCATTGCTATTCATGTTTGGCATTTAACATATTAGCGTTTGAAATAAAAATTACTCAGCTATATATTAATTAGTAAAGAATTTATTGCCACAAAGTCATTTTTTTCTTTTAGCATAGAGAGATTATTTTATCAATTCTCTGACCTCATTTAAAATTCTAACCACTCATTGGAAAATTATGAAATTTTGCATTTCGCCGTTTTTTTGGATGCTAAATCTAAAAATGGTATAATATTATGGGGTGCTATTGAACTTTTGAAGAACTTTTGAAGTTTTGAAAGAATATTGTCAGTTTAAATATGTAGATAACCCCTTATGGAAGGGAGGAAAAAAAAAGGGGGGGGGGGAAAGAAAGAAAGGAGAGAGAGAAAAAAAGATACTATATACAATTTTTCAAATTCTTTCACGATCTACAACGGTGTTTGACTTTATTTAACTTTTGTTATTTCATCAATTAGAATACAAGATATAGCATCGTGCGGATTCCCCCCCCCCCCTCCTGTACTACCATTTTACAAGGTAAACCATCAATTGATAAGAATATTAAACAATATAATTAGTCTTCAAAATACAATAATTGGGTTTGACCAAAAGGAAAAAAAATGCTAGAATGAAATATAGTTAGTAATTTTTTAATGCACGATTGTACAAATTCTAAAAAGAACAAAACAAAAGATTTTACAAAATATTGATTACTTATGGGGAAAATGCTGGTGATGGGATCATCCTTAAAAATGTTTTTTTTTTAAATTTTTTTTTATTTTATTTATTTATAATTTAATGCGTGATTGCACATATTCTAAAAGGAACAAAATAAAAGATTTTGCAGAATATTAGTATTTACGGGGAAAATATTGGTCATGGGATAGTTCTAAAAGTTGTTTTATTTTATATTAGAATTTAATACGTGACATATTTTAAAAGGAACAACATTAAAGAGTTTACAGAATATTGGTCTTTGTGGAGAAAATGTTGGTGATGGAATAACCCTTAAAGTTGGTTTATTCCTTTTAAAATTTAATGCGTGATTACATAAATTCTTAAAGGAACAAAACAAAATTGTTTGCAGAATATTGTCACTTATGAGAAAAATGTTGATGATAGGATCATCCTTAAAGTTGTATTGTTTTCTTATAAAATTTAATGCGTGATTGCACATATTCTTAAAGGAAAAAATCAAAAGAGTTTTGGCACTTATAGAGAAAATGTTATTTGTGAGATCATCCATCAAATTGTTTTGTTTCTTTTAGAATTTAATGCGTGATTGCACACATTCTAAAAAACAAAAATAATAATAATTATAAATAGCAGAATATTGGTATTTAAGAGGAAAATGCTGGTGACGGAATCATCATTAAAACTGTTTTGTTTTCTTTTAGAATTTAATTCATGACTGCATAAGTACATATTCTAAAAGGAACAAAATAAAATAGCTCACATATTATTGGTACTTATGGGAACAATGTTGGTGATGGGATAAATCTTAAAGTTGTTTTGTACCGTTTATAATTTTGATGCGTGATTGCACGAATTCTAAAAGAATCAAAACAAAAGAGTTTACAGAGTATTGGTACTTATGGGGAAAAATTGGTGAAGGGATCATCCTTAAAGTCCTTTGTGGAATGTTTCTACTTACCTACAAAATCATTATTTTTAACTAAAAATTACGATTGGGAAACCAAAACTAATGAATAATTTTATTAAATTCTCTGAAAAAAAATTCGCATAAATTCTTTGATTGTGATATTGAACGATAAAACTGTATGGAAAAGAGTTTTTCCATTTACCAGGGAAAATGATGGGTTAATTAAAAATGTAGTCATTAAAATTGTGTGACATTCAAACTTAAAATATTGTAAAATATTCAAAGAATTTATAGCGGTATTAGATTTGTGATATCAAAACATCAAACACACACCACGAGACCGACCACACATGCAAAGGGGTTCCTCTGATAATTAATGGCTAAAAGACTCTTTATAAATATACTGCCTCTGACATTCTAGTCAATGTTATTTCAATCAAATATCGAGCAATTTTAATTTATATATCAGAGGATTTTATAGTATTATTTCGCAATTTTTATATTCTACTAGGTTAAAGAAATAAGCCACAATAACTTTTTTCACAAAACTGCTCCTATTTACTCGGTTTTCCAGTATTTTTATTAGACGAGTTTATCGATTTATTAAATTTGACGTGATTCACGATTACAATGAAATAATTAATTCAGAAAAAATATAATTAAAAGTGTTAACTATCAATAATACTATTTCTTTGCCAAATCTATTTGTGAACTCTTGTTTTGTACTTAATGGTCTTTGATTTTATGTATAGCACAGATAGCGCAATGATCGGCTCCTATTACAGCATCGGGAACGTTCCAAATTTTTGTTTCACTCTGTATAGCCGCTGGAATAAACCCGATGCAAAAATAGAGAAAATAAGGAAATCAGACAGTAAGTGAACATCTCTTTTTACTTGATGCAGTGGTACTTAATATCTTATATGGGTTTTTTTAGAAAAAAATCATATATATAATTATTTTTTGCATTTTATTAACATACATATACAGGATAATGTAAAAGTAGCAGAACATTTGAAATGTAATTATTTCTTGAACATTTGAGATTTAGGTAGAAATACTCATAAAAAATCCAATTTTTTCTACACAAAGTAAAAATTAATTAAATTTTTATCAACAGATGGCGCTTTACGTTAAAGAGTTATCAGTGTTAGCAGTCCATGACCCTTTGAAATAACATATGAAAGTGGCACAATTTTTTTTTTTTTTTTTGAGTCATCTGTTGATGAAAAAACTAATTTTTCTTTCTTCGAAAAACAATGTGTAAAAAAAAAAAAAAAATGACGATTATGAGTTAGCGCTTCTAAGAAAATTCTATCTAGCCTACATATAAATTCCTATGAATTCAGAATTTTTCAAAAACTTCTATAGATTTTGGATCACCGTGTACTAGCATAATAGTATAGGTAAAATAATACCAAGAACCATAAGGGAAAAAAAAATAAATTAAAAAAATAAATAAATTGGTCTTTCGATGCAGCTGAGCAAAAATGTTCCTTTGTCATGAAAAGGGATAATTAAAAGAGTCTATAAAAATATCTAGTGAAGAAGCGTGTATTTTGGGGGTGGGGTTCAGGGGGTTTTATAACTGAAAAATTTAATTTGGAACAATCTAGGCTTGTGACTCATGTTTTAGAGCATTTTTTTTTATGCTGAATCGAATGAAAAAAAAAAAAAAAGCAAGACGATAACTAATCCAAAAAAAGTTACAGTCCTTTTTATAAACGAAAACCCAAGTAAAAACCGAGGAAAGGTAAAATACGACATAAAGAAATAAAAAATTGGGTCTTTCATGAAACTTGGCAAAAAGTTTTTTTCTTCTTCTTTTTTTCTTCAGAATAAAGCAAAAAAAGTCCATAAAAATATATACCATAGAAGCAGGGGTCGCAGACGTCCTATATGTCCTATAAATCCTATATTTTTTTAAAAATCGGCAAAAACGTCCTATATTGTCCTATATATCCTATATTTTTATATTGATTCGATCTATATTTTCTTCGAATTCGTAATAACGGCGCCGATCGTTGCCATTTTTTATATTTCAGATTCTTTGGCGATCTCGTAGGTGAAAAAAAACCTGACAAAAACGATGTTTGTAACGGCGGCGTTTTATCTCTTGTGACGTCACGTGCTACATAACCTACAACTCAACTCTACTAGGCCGGCGGGAGTTGTAAAGTGTAAACATGTGAACTTTTCCATAGCACGAGGTCTTGAATTTCTGATTTGTTTTCTCCTCCAACGTAGTAAATTAATTGGTTATAATACATAGAGAGATGCATCAACAAAACTCTGCCTCGAGAAAAACGGATGAAAACAACTTGTGATTAACTTGCAGGACTACTATAGAAAATTTTGAGTGCTCAGTCAATAATTGATGAAGGAAACAAAAGGGTTAAGATTTACTGTATGAAGTTAGATGACGATTTTTTATTTCAAATTCGATACGGATTCTGCGCCACGAATTGTTTACATCAAACGCCGCCTAATTAGGGCAACCATAGGTAGTTCTCTTGCTCTTAAAAAAGTGACGGGGCTGCCATTTTTTCGGCGAAAATCACCTTGGCGCAGAATCCGTACCAGATTCGGAATATTAGCCACGATTTTTTCATAAAAGTCGTCAAAATTGAAAATACGTTGTGATGTCAAATCCAAATAGTCACTAGGGTTTCCGGAAAACCAAGTCCCCGGTTCTTCACATACGGCGCTAAATATCCCACTTTTCGCCGCCAATCCAACCGACACTGAACAGTAAATCTGAGCCAACAAAAGACTGCAAACAGGGATAAAAAAAATACTTTAAGAAATTGGAGCAGTTTAAGCAGTTATAGATGCTGGAAGCAAAAGACTCAAGATTGCAAATAATGTAATTAATAAAACTTCATTTAGGGATGGAATATTGAGACAGTAACGGATGACATATTCAGGATCAGGCGATTTCTTTTTTTTAAAGGTGTGTTTTGATTCTCTTAAATACAATATAACGCGTATATAAATGTACAACGAGTTAATTTTTAAGTTCAGTAGCAATTGTGTGCGAGATGAAGATGAATTAATGAAACTTCGAGATGAAAAATTGAAAACAGAAATAATTAAATGTTGTAACAAGCGCAATTAACTCATAAACAAAACTCATAAATCAAACACAAAAGAAATATTGGTACAGTCCCCCCCCCCCCCCAAAAAAAAACAGAACGATGGCTATATCTTTTGTTCTAATTGTTGAAATAACAAACAAAAGGTACCGTTGTAAATCGTGAAAGGTTTTTAATAATAGTATGTAGTTTTTTTTTTATCATGAGGGGTCATCTACATATTAAAACAGAACCAAACTTTTAAAAGTTCAATAGCAACCTCATAATATTATTCCATATTTGGATTCAGCATTAAAAAAGAATGCGAAATACAAAAATTCGTAATTTTCTAATGAATGGTTTGTAATTTAAATGATAAAAAGAAAATGATAAATTAATGTTAAATAAAAAAGTTGGTTTTTTGGCCATAAATACTTAAATAATTAATATATTTCAGTAATTGTTTTTTCAACAGGTAGTTTGTAAATGGCCAAACATAAATAGCAATCAGCTTTTGAATCAATTTCTTTTTTAATAATTAATTATTAATTAATAAAGCAATTAAATTTTTTTTTAATAGAAACATATTTTTTTTTTGCTTTCATTAGATTTACCATGGTCTAAACACCCCCCATAATTTTTTTCTTTCCATTTTGACAATTAGTTCTCGATTTTTTAGAGAAAATGTAAAAAACACTCACTTTAAGGGACCGTATAGTAGACGACTTTTGAAAACTATCAAAGATTAATTCAAGGTAAACTAGAGGTGTGGAAAATCGCATAACGTTCAGTTATCGTATAACCGATAGTTTAAAAACTAAGAAACACGCTTTAATAGGAAAGTGAACAAAAAAGTAGAAGATAATTTTAAATAAGATTGAAATAAGAATAGTGATTAACAAAAAATATTTATTTTATCGTAAAAAAGCGTGGGGTGCTTGATGTCAATTTTTGTAAATATTCAATGACGGATATTGGTAAAAGTAGAGCCATTATGAAAATATCTTAAAAAGCATCCCACGCTTTTGTACGATAAAATAAATATTTCTTGTTAATCACTCTATTCTTATTTCAAACTTATTTAAAATTATCTTCTACTTTTTAGTTCACTTTTCTATTAAAGCGTGTTTCTTAGTTTTTTA